>OX243882.1:13465984-14715984 GCA_945859645.1 Amphipoea oculea | reverse complement strand
TCTACAACTCGTAAGTCGCGGCCATTACCACTGGGCCACCACTGCTCTGTATTCCATTATTTATTAATAATTAATTTTTATTTATTTCCAAACAGGTTACAGACTTATTTTACTAGTTACTTCTTAATAACATAAGGACATTATTACAAATAGTGGTAGGAGGCAAGGCAACTAGGTACAGAGCACTTGTAACGGTATCTACAACGCCTCATGCTAACTACGCGTCATACTGACGTCACGCAAAATCCTGCATCTCGCAAGCAGAGTTTACCGCGCAACTAGCATATTTACAACGGCCCGACATGAATCAGCGGGCATTTGCAACACCCACAACACCCGTCTGGTCGGAGGATCCTCCCTTTTCTATGGAGGACGAGTGAACTTTACACCCTGTTCCTCATACCTCTGTACACTAATCTATGCTGCAGAATTCTGTAAACCGTAATTGGTGAGCCCTGCCTCTTAAACTAGGGTCACCTATATCTTAAGAGAGTGTTCAGTTGAGGGGTTGATTCAATAAGATTTATACAACTTGTGATTTGTGTCGATCTACTAAGTGGTCATAAAATTTAGATTAGTTTATAATTATAAATAAATTAGTTTATTAATTAAGGTTAATTATTTAAGTAAATAATAATTTATAATAATCTGTTTACAGGTGATTCTGGCCGTATATCAAGCCAGAAGTCTAAAATTGATGCAGCCTTTACCACCGCCATGGAACACGCACAGAGGGCTTGCGAAATTCTAAAAAGTGAGTGTGTCTTAAATTTTACTTTAATCCAATAGAATGGGAAAACACACGCAAACGCATCTAGTGTCGGCACGATCTAGGGGGCCGCCTCCACGAGCGAGAGAATCGCGGCGACAGTCTCGCCGCCGTGCCATCAAATTTTCGTGGCGATGATATCGCCTTGTGGAGACACGTTCTAAGACAGTGTATAGAAATACGTGGCACGGCGATAAAGGCCGCTGTACACTTGTAACACCCGACGCCATCCCACGCTGCACGCACTTATTGGCTAAATGACGAAAATAGCTCAACGAGACGAAAATGTGACCAATTACTCATTGGCCACATTTTTCGTCTCGTTGAGCTTCATTGATGTCGCGTAACGTGGCGTGTTATAAGTCTGTTTTCGCCTTAATATCGCCGCGATTCCCTCGCTCGTGGAGGCGGCCCCTGGGAAATACCCATTAGCACACCAATGCAGCGAGCAACAGAATTTATGAGGAAGTATCGCGTTCCGATTCAATCAGGAGTAAGCGTTGATGCTAGTATTTCTGCAAAGTGATGTCCTTTTAGGGTAGTGCGTTAGTGCACTGCAATTTTACTGTAAAAAATACATATTTCACTGTAACTATCACAGATATAGATAGACCTAGATAACGCAAGCATCACGAACTGTGTGAAAACCAAGCGTGCCATTTTTTGACTACCTACTATGACGTCACAAGTTCGCGCTCTCGCTCACGCTCACCGAACAGTACACAGGACAGCGCGAAAGTGGCGGCTTACGATTTTTGAACGTAAGCTGGTGCGATTTTTGGCACGCGAAGTAGTTGCTCTTGCTTTATCTGTGGTAACTATTATAATCTAACAACTGAATGGCTTTCAGGTGCTGCCCCAAACGAGGAAGAATCTCTAGATATAGCGTCATCCCTACTCCCGCCTCACTACGTCAAACTAAAGGTCAACAAACCTTGCGGGTCACTCTGTGGTCGGAAACTGGAGGACCCTGAGAGCTCACTGACGCAGTGCGAGTGCAATCCTAATGATGAGGACCCCTGTGGGGCTTACTCGCAGTGTCTTAATAGGTAAGGAGAAAAAAAAAAACAGCTGTTTCATACATTTTGGTCAAGTAGGTATTGAACTTTTGTATGAAACAGCAAATTTTTTTTTTTGCGATTTTAGAGTTGTTCCCATAGTGAAAGTTGTTCATATTCATGGGTAAAACACCCTGTAAAAATTTGGATGGTGATAAAAAAATAAGCATGTAGTTACCGTATTACAGTGTTATTCCAAGCTAGCTGCGCCCCGTAGTTTCACCCGCGTAAATGTCGATCCCGTGGGAATATTGGGATAAAAAGTAGCCTATATTATGTTAATCCAGGGTGTCAGCTGCCTCCATACAAAATTTTATAAAAATTGGTCTAGCCGTTTGAGCGTGAAGAAGTAACAAATATATAAACACACACACAAACTTTCGTCTTTATAATATCAGTGTGATAATACCAGCCTAATGCATTTTACATTGGTTGGAAAAAAAAGTGGGGAGCTAAAAAATGTGATTTTAATTGCCTATATTAGTCTAATTGTAAAAGAACTCTGTATACAAAAATATGCATAACTTTTAGGGCAATTGAATTATGGCCATGCTGTGGAAATGACCTCCTTTATTTCCCTATTTCGTTTGATCCACGACTTTTTGACCACCCTGTATATATTTTCTTTCACAGAATGCTGCTAACGGAGTGCGGGCCAACCTGTAGAGCGGGTGATAGGTGCAACAATCGGGCGTTTGAGAAGCGACTGTACCCCAAACTAGTGCCTTATAGAACACCCAGCAGAGGATGGGGGCTTAAAACATTAGAGGATGTTAAAGCAGGTAGGAACAACTGTCACGGGCCTTAGTCAACTAGGTAACTCATACAACGGGATAGTTTTTTTCTTAATAAAAAATCGGAACTGTATGTGTCCAAACACACTATGCCGAAGATACGTGACCGAAGTTCCGTAGCTGATTTTACTTTCCGACGTATTCGGCTGATATGACACACCGTAAGTGCCGAACTTACGTGGCAGAAATTCAGTTGCGCACGCGGGGCGCGGGCATGTCTGCCTCATGCTGCTCCCCACCCCGGATCTTCTTCGGCAATCGAACCGAACTTCGGTCGCGTATAATGTGTGCTCTACAGAATACGTTGCCGCCGAATTGCCACTGAACTTACACCCGACCGAAGTTCGGCTGTACGCTATAACGCAACGTAACTTCGGCACAATGTGTCGTCAGTAATTCAAATAGCATTGCAGGCGTAATCATGCCGAACTTCGGTCGCCTACCTTCGGCCTGGTGTGTTTAGACACTAAGAGATGATGATCAAATCGTTACGCGTCGATGTTCGTGCCACCCTGTATTTTCTACACTTGCATTATGATGTTGTAGTTTTGAGTTGTAACAAAATAAAAATTTATTTGTTGCATCATGAACAGTAGGTACATCTTCACAGCTTAGGTTACGAATTTATTGTTACACAAAATTAGCGGCATAATATTAAGGCGGTACCCCGACCAAATAACCTGTACGTGTAGCTCTCTGTCTCTGTCGCAATGCTCACATTGCGACAGAGACAGAGAGCTACACGTCTTCCTCGTACGAAAGGGATGCAGCGCACCCTGCGCACGCCCCTTTATCATAGAACTCATACAATTTTTGGAATAATTTTAATAAAAAAAGAATAGCGATCATTTTAAATAAATTAAAACATGGATTATTTAGATTTTTATGTTATCTATCCATTAGTGAAATCCTGAAATTAATAGAACGTCAAATTTAGCAAAAGATGCATGCAATCAATCATCTTAGTCACTTTTTAACAGGAGATTTTAAATGTATTAAGTATAGTAACATATAAAAACAAATAATAACGTGCAATGTGATGATAGGATATCGAACATTAATATTGTGCTTTCAGATGTAGTTTATTTCTCGTATTTATTGAGTTAATAGCCTCTGAACAACGAAGAAAAACGCGGTTTTGGTCGGGGTACCGCCTTAAGGCGATTGGCATACTGCACCGCATTACGTAGCGGGGTGCGTGAAACTTAGCCAAATTCCCCGCACGGAAGCACGTTTTTATTGAATTTGTATGTAAAAAATCACGCGCGGGGGCACGTTATCTGCGTCCCGCTGCGTAATGCGGTGCAGTATGCGAATCGCCTAACGGACAAAATAATCCACCCCGTTAAGAATACTGACCTCACAGTACAGACATACACGGCAGTATTCATATTTTACAAAATTCTGATGCTCGTTTGTTTTTATAAATTTTAATTCTGAATAAATATTTATTTAAAACTAGCGACCCGTTTCAGCTTCGCACGGGTGCAATTTTGTTTTCGAATTTCCGAACTTTTCTCTCATAAAAACCTTGTTTTGGCAATACCGAACACAACAAAAAAAGAATTAGCGAAATCGGTTCAGCTGCTCTCGAGATTTGCGCTTAGCAACATTCAGCGATTCATTTTTATATTATAGATCACTGTCCGTTCCAAGGTTGCCTGGAAGAGATCGCAGAAAGCGATAAGACCGCCCATTGTATTTTTTGCAACATTTAAAATAAAAAATAAATATAATTTAGTTACAAATAAATATTATTTACTTATTGATTTGTGTGTCAAAGACATTCAGAACATGCAAAAATTATGTTGTTTGGCACAAAGCATAAACTAACTTAGAATAAAACTAAAATGACCCTTTTCTATCTATTTACAGGACAATTCGTGATAGAGTATGTGGGCGAGTTAATAGATGAAGAAGAGTTCCGTCGTCGAATGCGGAGGAAGCATGAGATTAGAGATGAGAACTTCTACTTCTTAACGTTGGATAAAGAGAGAATGATCGATGCTGGACCTAAAGGGAATCTTGCTAGGTGAGTGGTGGTTTTGTAATGTAGTTGAGTGGCTATTGTTAAATTGATTGAAAAGTAATTATTAAATTATGATTGTACTTTTTAATTTTCGGCATAATATAAGGATTTCAAATCCATACTAATATTATAAATGCGAAAGTGTGTCTGTGTGTCTGTCTGTTTGTTACCTCTTCACGCTTAAACCGCTGAACCGATTTAGATGTGGTACAGAGATAGTTTGAGTCCCGGGAAAGGACATAGGATAGTTTTTATCCCGATATTCCGACGGGATCGACACTTATGTGGGTGAAACCGTGGGGCGCTGCAAGTAGAAATATGAAAAGAAATACCTAAAAAGGAAACTATTTTATAAGAGTGCGCTTTTCTGCATTTTTTTTTCGTCAATAACAAACTGAGACCACGAAATAATATGAATGACGAGGGTGGTAGTACTCATATCACTTCTGATACACCAGCATCAAAAGTTGCTGCAGCAAAAAAGAGTTCTGGCTCGTAGATTCGAATCTATAACCGATTTGGTTTTCAATTGTATTTTTTTTTTATGCGACATTGCCTAAACGTTTTGAATAGCATAATCACCCTATAATGTTCCCATTGCTGGGACACATTTTTTCAAGTTTAGTAACAAAGTTCTTGGTAACCAGTCCACTTTAGCAACCCAAACCCATAGTCCAGCTTTTTATTTTTCCATATCCTGCAATAGACCTTCACGAACCGGGGGTTGTCCTTGGGTGCACTTGCATAGTGCATACAGGGATAATCGTCGGTTGGTGCCGCATTTCATTAAAATTTCCTAAGGGGCCTCTGCGATTTGGCTTCGGCCCCTCGGACGCCTTCCAAAGGACGGGACCTCATGGTCCCGAGGTGTTTAAAATCAAACAAAATAACTATGTATGTATTATTTCAGGTTCATGAACCACTGTTGCGAACCAAACTGCGAGACACAAAAATGGACAGTGCTAGGCGATGTTCGAGTAGGACTGTTTGCTTTGTACGACATACCAGCAGTAAGTATATCTATACTACTTATACTTTACAGCCTATAACATTCCTACTGCAGGGGCTGAGTCCTCCAGTCTGTGAGAGGGCTTCAGGCATCACACCAACAAAGTGTCGCCTAGATGTAACCTTGTTTGGTACAACACCGTATAACATAATCAGCCTATAATGTTCCTACTGCTGGGACACAGGCCTCCTCTCAGTGAGAGGGAGTGGGCCGTAATCTACCACGCGGGCCCAGTGCGGGTTGGCAGATGTCACATGTCTTCGAATTTTTGGTTCTAGGACATGCCGGTTTCCTCACGATGTTTTCCTTCACCGTTTTGAGAGTAGTGGTGATGAAATAATTTACACAAAGTAAAGCGCCTGTCTGGGTTCGAGGCTGCTCGCGAACTATTGATAAAAATAAAGAAAAAATACCGAACGCAGATCGATACAGGCTACTCTAAATACATTTGTCTGAATGTTTGCTTGAAACTTGCTATTGCATAAAACTGATTTGGTTTGAAAAAAATGCGCGTGCTGCACCGTACGTTCATATTAACCCTATTGATTGATAATGTGATATACTATTAAATGTAGTGCCACACAACTCAATGGTTGCGCCCCAAGGAGTCCCGCTTTATCCCCCGTGGCGACTAGACGTTCCCTTTGAGTTGTTGTGTACTTAGGGCCAAAGCACACACGCTACTTTTTGCATCGGCGATCGGCGATTTTGCGGCTGTATCGATGCTGCATCGCGTTTTGGCGACTTTCTGCGTTCGGACGTGGTATCGGAATCGCGTGTTTTAGCGCCTGCTCCGATGCTGCATCGCGTTTTGGCGACTCTCTGCGTTCGGACGTGGTATCGGAATCGCGCGTTTTAGCGACTGCTCCGATGCTGGCGCAAATGCCAAATCGCTGCGACCGGCATTCGAATGTGTGCGGAGTGTAGCGTTCAGCCGCTGTATCGAGCTTCCGAAAAGCGACTGAATCGCCGCGTTTGGCGTTTTTAAGTGTGCGGTGTGGAATGCTTGGTCGCTGCATTTAGCTTCTAAAAAGCAGCTGGATCGCCGATCGCCGATGCAAAAAGTAGCGTGTGTGCTTTGGCCCTTACTGATAATTCGGTGGTTTTATTCTAAACCCTAAGCCCCTAATAAGAGATAATAGTGAACACCACATGTATTTCACGAAATAGTCATTCAATATATGAACTTTGATGGTTGTATTGATAATTATAATTCTGTAAAAACATACTTTTTACGGTCGGGAATCATATTTTTATATCATAATTGTAAAAAACGTAAGAAAAATTGAATTTCACGGCACCCTGGCGCATCCCCAACACAAAAGAGGTGGAGTTTCTTGCCCATTCTGCTCCATACGAAAACTACCTTTTGGAAGGGGCGACTAGAATCAATTCTATTTTATGGTAATTTTTGACGTTCAAAAGTGCCTTTTATGGCCCTATTTGAAATAAATGCTTTGACTTTGACTTTAAAAAGGCTTACAAGATTTCACAAATGCAGTAAACTTGAAACTAAAGCGTTATTCCTATGTTACAGAACAGTGAAGTGACATTCAACTACAACTTGGAATGCGCCGGCATTGAAAAGAAGCGCTGCATGTGTGGAGCTAAGCGGTGCTCCGGATATATTGGCGCTAAGCCTAAACAAGTATGTATAACTAGCTTCTGCTTGCGACTTCGTCTGTGTCAAATTCCACCCTCCCCCCATTCACCCCCTTTTGTCCGAAAGTGTTACCGCTACCCCGGAACATAAAGGGCTAAGGAAGGAACACGGATGGGTTTTTAGTCAGTAAGAGTCTGACACTCCCTTCCGCTCCACCTAGAGCGAGAGAGTTCATTTGATGATTTCCCATCCATAAAAAAGAGGTAGAATTTCGAAAAACCCTTCCTTAGTGGATACCTACTCTTCACAAAGAACACACCTTCCAAATTTCATGTGTCTAGGACCAGCGGTTTAGGCTGTACGTTGATATATCAGTCAGTCAGGACTTTGAATTTTATATTTTAACCTGTCACACGTTTGCCCGCCTACCTGTCGAAACGCCCCACGCGTCGGAGTAGTTGAATGGGCGCAGTAAAGTCATTGTTTTAACAATGACACTGTTGTGTACACTTGACGCTTGAGGGAATATAGATATATCATCCCTCCTGTATGATAACTTCTTGCCTTACTTCGTTTTGCCTGCCAAAAACTTTAGTTGAGTCTAGCCTCAATGTGTACAACACACAATGGCTATGACGGAAGACAACCGCACGATCATGGTATCAATTTTCACTTTGACAGCTCTTTTAGTTTCGTTAAAGTAAGGGCAGTTTTTGTAGTTCAGTAATTTACAAGTTATTACTGACAAACTGTAGTACTTATAGTTACAGTTGACCGAACACCTATGCCTAATTAAAACTGAATATAACTGCAAAATCACTAGTAAAACTGCCACAACTAGAAAATTCAACCAAGTACGACGCCCTCGGGTATCGCTATGTTGTTAAACTGTGTTTTGCGTATCAAGCTTAAAAAATTGACACGTTTTTCGTGGAACTAACACAATCCCTTCAACTTTCCAGGACGAATCTCAATCAAAGAAACTAAAATTACCAGGCAAACGGACATACAAGAAAAGAAAAACGACAGAAGAATCCCCGTCAACGAAAAACAAGCCGAAGCGCCCCATAGGCCGACCACCAAAGCCGAGGGAACTGACCGACATCGAAAAAGACGTTTTAATAATCCGAAATGCGACGAGTGGCATTTCAAGTGACGAGTCTTCCCGAAGCATGAGCTCGGAATACGAAAGAAATCCTAAAGCGTTGAAAAGAAAACGAGTTAATTTTTCTACAGAAGAAGTACATACATATGATGGTACTGAGTCACCAAGTGTTAAAAAACCTAAACTGGATGAAAATGCTGATGTTGGTGATTGAGTAAATATATAGATATAGTCGTTGCAAATTACGAGCGCGTTTTGTGACTTTTATGTTTTTGATATTAAGGTTCAAATTACGCGTTCGTGAAATGCAATTATAGAGGGTGGTAGAGACATCGACACGCAATCTGTTACCATCACAGATATAGATACACCTAGATAACGCAAGAGCAACGCGTGCCAAAAATCGCACTAGTTTACGTTCAAAAATCGTAAGCCGCCACTTTCGCGCTCAGTCCTCTGTACTGCTGGCTGGGTGAGCGTGAGCGAGAGCGCGAGCGTGTGACGTCATAGTACGTAGTCAAAAAATGGCACGCTTGGTTTTCATACAGTTCGTGATACTTGCGTTATCTAGGTCTATCTATATCTGTGGTTACCATGAATTCAATACATGATTCTGGATGCTCCTGCGCGTAAAAGTATTTTCGTAAAAAAAATTTCGACGGTTATTAAAAAAAGAGCAGTGGTTGCCCAGTAGTATTGGCTCCGACTTACGAGTTGTAGGTTGCGAGTTCGAACCCAGCCAGGCACTTTGTGGATTTAATTTCATCACCACTGCTCTCAAAACGGTGAAGGAAAACATCGTGAGGACATCCAACCAACCCGCACTGGGCCCGCGTGGTGATTATGGCCCACTCCCTCTCACGGAGAGGTGGCCTGTGTCCCAGCAGTGGGAACAATAAAGGCTGATTGATTGATTAAAAAAATAATCAGCTGTTACATACAAAAGTGCAATATGTACACGGTTAAAATGTATGGAAAAGCAATTTTTTTTTGTCACAGTTTGCGCTTCGATTTTTCTGCCATCCTGTATGTTGGTATGTGTTGGTGCAAAATGCGTGTTGAACTTTTAAAGGATGTTATTATAATAGTTGGAACGATATAGGCTGATGTAAAAATTATAAACAATTATAGATAGTGCCATCCACGAAGACGCGCCCCACTCTTCTTATTAATCGCTAGTGGTTAGAGTTAATTCCGCTAGTGTTTTAGTTTTTTAACACATTAATTACCCACTTATAAGTAACTAGCTGCGCCCCGCGGTTTTACCCGCGTAAATGTCGATCCCGTAGGAATATTGGGATAAAAAGTAGCCTATATGTTAATCTAGGGTGTCAGCTACCTCCATACAAAATTTTATTAAAATTGGTCCAGCCGTTTGAGCGTGAAGAAGTAACAAACATATAAACTCACACAAACTTTCGCCTTTATAATATTAGTGTGATTACTGTGTATCGACCAAACTAAAACACTAGCGGAATGTTGCACACTTGTACTGTAAGCGATTAGGAAGAAGAGTGGGGCGCGTCTTCGTGGACGGCGCTATCTGTAGTTACGACTTAGTGTAAGGAGTATTGAGTTTGTTCGCCTTTTACGCACATTTTTATTTTGTTTTCATGATAACAGTTTTAACGGTTTGGCGGCTATGTCGTCACATTGGCCATTTCGTCGCTATCCCTAATAGGTCACTTTCACTAATACGTCACCTTGTGCATCTGGTCAGTTTCTTAACTCGTCTCATGCTGTATTTCGACTCATTCCCAACTCGTCCGATGGATATGTACAATTAAGCACAAAAACAAACATTTTCAGTACAACAAAATTTTATTATTAATGAGGTAGTACTCGCACAATCTTGTTAGAATTTTTACTAGAAAGACGATAAAGAAAAAAAAAATAAACTCAACTTAAATAAAAATGGACTCTCTCGTAACATAAATAGGTAGGTACCTAACTAGCATTTTAATTTACACAAAATCGCCTAAAGGTAGACGATTAATTTAAAAAAAAAAAAATATTAGGTGTTGAGATCATTGTGAACAGTCTGTTCGTCCCGACATTTTTAACGCTGACTGTACGTTGTACATATCCATCGGACGAGTTGGGAATGAGTCGAAATACAGCATGAGACGAGTTAAGAAACTGACCAGATGCACAAGGTGACGTATTAGTGAAAGTGACCTATTAGGGATAGCGACGAAATGGCCAATTTGACGACATAGCCGCCAAACCGTTTTAACAGAGTTATTGTGCAAAAATGTACTCTGATATCAATGCGCTAAGTTCTTTTGTTACGTAGCTAATCAAACGCACAGTCAGGGATGATAATTGAGTAATTTGACTGCCAAATTTATGCGAAAGTGTCTACGTATTGCTGATTCTAATGATTATACCACAGAATACTTAAAGTACTACGTACAGAAAGGCCACTCCCTTCCCCGCACTAACATCAGTTACCGCACCTCACCCCGCACTTCGGCGTATTCGTCGCAGTTCTTTAACAAGAGCGCTCGCAAACACAAGTACCTCACGCACACATTCATACGTATACAAACGTCATTTTTTAATGTAGTAGTAGTAGGTAATTATTTTGCGAGCGTTGTATGGAGTGTCCGGGGTGTGATTATACTGCCCCTCTGTTATAATTACAGTAAGTAAAAAAAAAAATCGTAATAATTTAGATGTAAAAAAAAAGAAAAATGTGCCTTAAAGGACTTGATTAAAAGGATCACAATACTGTAAAAAAAGTCATACCACAAGTAACACGACTTACTGTTATTATAACATCGGGGGCAGATAATTCCCTAAAGTGATATTTGTTAAGGTCGCGAATCATACTAAGATCAACAAACATACAACCTGATTGCAAAAACGTAAGGAAATTTGAATTTAGAGGACTACCTCAGCGCATTCCCCTTTAAATTGAATTGTCTGTCATATATTAAAATCAGAACTTTAACCCTCTCACGAATAAAAGTATTATATCAGATGAATAGTTACACCGATTTCTCTCTTTCAGTCGTCAGTCATTTGACTTTCGAAAGAAGAAGACAAAACGTTGTGTAACTATACACACGCTATACAACGTTTATTAGTAAGGGTGCAATTCTTTGATTTTCAGTTAGTTACCCTGACTGTACAATAAAATTAAAATCATGTGAACACTATCGTTGTTGATATAAATATTATCATCTGCCATCAGTGTCTATTCTGTTAAAATCTTACCGTGAAAACATACCTAATCTGCATTCGCGATTTATGTAAACAAATATGAATTAATGGAAAAATAACTTTAATTCCTACACAATAACGTTCAGTTTACGCTACAACTTCAAACATTTTTATAACTTTTTCAATAATGCTTATTCACTCTGAAATCAACTTAATTGTCATTGAAATAAAGTTGATATTTGTTTAACTTGAAATAGGGTGGGGGTGTGCAGCTCTGCTCACTTTTACTGTAGGTGAATAATGACACTGTTGACAGCTCACCTTAGCACATTTCACCTAAGTTTTCATGGTGCGATTCTTATACAATAGACTAGCGGAGTAATTGCGTAATAAACTAGCAATGGATTTCATTTTGACAGTTCAACAACGTTCGTTGCGTTGTGTACGTTGTTGAGCAGATAAATTTTCCGAGCAATGGATTATCAATATCCTTCAAAATGATTCAGATTGAGATTGATAGTGTGTTTCGCAATTAGGGTGCGGCTGATTGGTATAAATTATCTTCTTGTATAAGTTCATAAGTTTCATGCTCCAACCATATCAACATTAGATCAACAAAGTAATCAAAGATTGTATTATTGTAAATATTTAGCATAGCCCTACTTAGTTATTACAACATAAGTCAGAAATTAGTCTGATGCAAACAACGCCTTTATTCATAGGTAAATAAAGTTCATAATACTATAATAATGTTCATCGACTTGGAGGAATTATGTTGTGGAAATGCCAAATTTTTCAGGCTAGGATTAGACTAAAACGTGTTTCTTTTTGAAAAAGTGATTCTGTGATGAGAGTAGGATTTTTCTATGTAATTTGTGTAGTTTTAAAAGATATATTGTTACCCGAAGACGTAGACACAGGGGGTTTGGCGAGACAGATTAATTAAGTTAAATAAAATATTAAAATTTACTTTCGTTTTTTTTACTGACTGTACCGTATCTCCTCATACAAGCTTCGTGTACAAGTGCCACCGGTGACTGAAATGTTGTGCGGAAATCAGAAGGCCAATTCTCGTAATTTACAACGTTCAAAATCTAGTCGCAGTCTCATCTCGGTGTCTTAAACTTGTCCAAAAAGTAGGGAAATATGGCCGGCGCTCACTGACGGCACGGCACGGCGTGTCATGGCAAAGGATTTTATTACTAAGTTTTTTAAAAATCTTATTTCAATGAGTTTAGAATTCATATTACTTTATTTCGATACCACGATGCCGCGAAATGACCCGACGTGCCGCGGGATGCTGTGGTATGGCGCGACGCGCCGCGTGATGCTGCGGCATGACGTGTCATGCCGTTTCATTCCACGGGTTGCCGCGGCGCGCCATTGCATCCCGCAAGACGTATTGTCAGTTTGTGTCGAGGAATTATGATTGCTAATCTAGTTGAAATAAGGTTGTAACTTGTGCAGCGGACATTTCGATTAAAGGGGCGCAGTCCGGTCGGTGTGGGCTTTCAGCAGGATGCCACGGAACGGCGCGGGATGCCGCAGCACAACCTGCCGTGCCACGCCGTGCCACGGTCAGTGAGCGCCGGCTCTTAGCGAAGTATTTTTGACAGATTGAGACAGATCAGACTGCGAAATTACGAGATCAAGGTCACAGTATAAATATACAGTAAGTTATCTAAGGCCGCCCGCCGAGTTATTAGCCTACTCTTGCGTTGATCCCCAGGGTTGTCACTTTTACTTTTAGTTAATATTTTCGAACAAGCAGCACTTGATCTAAATTTATGAAATAAAAAAGCATATTATGATTGAATATTTTACCAATTTATAAATTTAGTAAAAATAAAAAGCCTTTATTCACATAACATTTATAATACTAAGTTAAAAATTTGATACCGAGAAAATTTTTCTCCTGTTTCTGCACGTCCGGAACGCTTTATTATTATTTGTTAATGTAAAGTAAATTCTCATTCTTATGTAAAGTTTTTGTAAAAAGCTTTTGGGAAAGCATAGACCTTAAATTCTATATCATTCAGTTGATCGTAAATTGACCGGCCAATTTTAATGTTGATGTGGTCCTTTTCGAACGCTTTGCGAGACACCTGCTCCATCCTCCATCGACAAAATCATCAGGCGGGATCATGAGTAAATTTCGATCTTTGCCGTAATTCCTGTAATGGGTGTATAAGACACCATATTTGGATTGAACAACACATCAGACAATAGAAAAAATAATAATTTCAATAGTAATTAATTTGCAATATTAATTATTGTGAAATTGCCCTTATTACATCTATACGCGACAAATACGTTTACCTAAACGACGCGATGTTTCGAACTCAATCCTCTGTTTTATAGTAAAACTAGACTTCTTAAAATAAACTTTAGCTCTAAACATAGTATTCAGAAAGTAAATTTGGGAATACATTTATATGGAAAAATGCGACTCGGCTACGCTCTTAATAAAGCAAATAAACTGTGAAATAAACAATACAATACCACATTTTCTAATAATATTTAAGTATAAGTAGGTACTTACATTTCTGGTTGAGTAGGAACTATGAAGAATGATAAGTCCGGGTTTGCGAAATCATTATTGAGGCACCCGAAAACACTACCTACAATATTTGTTTCCCCTTTTTGAAGTCATGATACTCGTAATTTAAGTGGCCGCCGCCGGCGAGAGTTGACGAACGCAAGCGGTCATGTAGCGTACGCGCGTGCTCACAGTCGCGCTGCACAGCCCGCACTGCCGCCACCTTATTCCCTCATATATTATGCTAGCGTGTGCGTGAAATCGCGTGCCGACATGGCGCGCGGCGCGCACGCACACATTCAAACCGAGAGCGGCACGTTTGTATGAAGATGTTTTACTGTTTATACTGTGTCAAGGTGCAGACGGCGCTGTGCGCGGGCACGCGGTGCATTTTAGCTGCGTGGATTAATTTGTTTGACAACGTGGGTCTACGTTTCCACTGCAGTACACACTACTTCATGCTATGGGAATGCGAGTTCCAAGTAATAGGGGGCGACACTTGCCATCAACCGGACACAAATTCAAACTCCGGGCTGCTATTGAGAAATTTCCGATTGAAAAACCCAATAACAATGCCCCGACCTGGGAATCGAACCCAGGATCTCATGGTCAGCGCGCAGCGCTTGCGACCACCTTGTAATCGATACACATGTAGCTTCATTTTTGGTTCTCGAGAGGATGCGTTCTTGACACCCGTCAGTTTCATAAAAAGGAATACGTGTTATGCAAATTTGATCATTATTAGTTATTTTATAGAATTGTCGCACTGACAGGTGTCAGAAATGCATCCTCTTGACGGCCAGACTTAATGTATTCCAAATATTTTATGACAACGGAAGTAACTTTTTTTTTTGTTTTTCTACTGACCTAGTTTCGTTGCAAGAGCTACCGCAGATATAACCTACCTGCAACCTAGTTTTTAAATAATAAAATTATAAAGATAAATAATCTTTATTATGAAAGCTGTGTGGAAATCATACTGACGTCATGGTCACGGAAAATCCTTCATCGCGCTAGCAGAGTTAACCGCGCGATAAGCATAAATTATAAACAACGTCCCGACAAGACATCATCGTCGGGCAGTTGCCCACCAGACAACCCCCGTCTGGTCGGAGGATCCTCCCTTTGCTGTGGAGGATGAGTGAACTTGACACCCTGTTCCTCATACCTCGACATGTATACCTATTGACCGACTTTCGTTGCCTAGTCCCTACAGCTGGTACCTGTAGTCTACCTACAACAATCCATACTAATATTATAAATTCGAAAGTAACTCTGTCTGTTTGTTTGTCTGTCTGTATGTTACCTTTTCACGCCTAAACCACTGAACCGATTTAGATGAAATTTGGTATAGAGATAGTCTGAGTACCGGGGAAGGACATAGGATAGTTTTTTCCCGATATTCCCACGGGATCGACACTTATGCGGGTGAAACCGCGGGGCGCAGCTATACTCCATTTGTTTTGGTAATTAAATAAAGGTAAACAAAAAAAAGTTAACCAACTAAACGTAATATCACTCACTTCACTTGTCATGCTATGTCACAGTTGTACTCTTCAATTTAGCAACATTATTAGCGAATTATAAAGTTGCTAAATTGAAGAGTATAACTGTGACGTAGCATGACAACTGAATAGACTGGTATTACGTTTAGTTGGTTAACTTTTTTTTGTTTACCTTTAGTTAATTACCTAAACAAATGGAGTATAGTATTAAATAAATAAAAAATACACCATAATACCTAATAAAGGTAAATAATCTTTATTATGAAAGATGTGTGGACATTCTAAGGATTTGTATCATAAAGGTGAGGGTGCAGGTGAAGTACAAGCAGCACACAATTGTGTATAGAATCTTGTATCGCCTTTCGTTGACCATCGAGAGAGCTTTGTATTTCTTCTCGAAAAACACATCTGTGCACCATAGTAGCTGAAACAAAGAAACCCTTCTGAAAAAAGTTGTATGGATCACTATGGAAATTTGTTGATAGACACTGCGGTACGGTTCTGTCGCCGTATACCATAGAATCGTTTCATATACAAAGTCACACGATTTATCTTCGGCGCGGTTAAAGGGTGATTTCCACCAAACGGCTCGCATCGCATCGGATCGGAACGGATTTCACAATCTTCAAAAGATATTAAATCGTGTACGCAGTATTTAAACTCTATATTACCAAATCGCGCGCAGAAGCTTGTCTATATTACCAAGCCGCGCACAGCAGCTTGACCGCGGGCGTCTTCCGGGACTCGCGATCGTAGTCGAAAGTATGCTGCGTCGCCTGTCGTCGTATCCGATCGAATCCTTTCGGCTGTCGTCGCGTGCGCTTAAAGCCGCGGCCGGGCGACAACACTCATCCTCGAAAGTTCACGAACTGCAGATCTGTGTTTTATGATTATTTTCTTCTTCTAATGCAATAACCAACAATACTACGTCAACTTCAACCATTTTCAAAAAATAGAACACGTCAACACGGTAGGCATTAAACTATTTTGACTAGGTGCAGCTGATCGTATGCTTCGACATCCTGCTGGACGCGATCGGCTGTCGCCGCATCCGTTCGTATCTTTTCCGATCCGCTTGGTGGAAATCATCCTTAACACGGTACCGTAAAGGAACCGTGCCGTGTACAAAAGGCCTCGAGTCTGTAAGATAGCTACTATAAGCGACGAAACTCGATTATGGCTAATTGTGTGATAATTATAAGGACACGTTCTCCTAAGAGTCAGCACTAAGGGTCGCCGCACACGGGCCACACGCGACAGCCACAAACGCCGCCACGAGAAGCTAGCGAGTAGCGACGACTTGTAGCGTGTGGCGGCCACTGGCGTCAACCGTGTGCGGCGAGTCCATATAGAATGTACAGACGCCAGCACATCAACCTACTACAATCTGTCAAATTTCTTTAATAGATTTTCAACTTTATCACTGAAACGTATGGTTCAAAGTTGATTGGGAAAATGTGACAGTTAGGTGTAGGTTGAAGTGCTGGCGTCTGTATGAAAACTACAGGAAATATGCCGTTTGGCGACGTTTTGTGGTTGTGGCCGGTGGCCCGTGTGCGGAGACCTTAAGGATTGATTTTACCAAGGATAAGCAATGCCTGCCGAAGTCGGTCCGTGGATGGGTGACCATTTATTTCATACCGAGACAGCTTAAGCTCTTACGTTACGTTACGGGTGGGTATTGAGAAGCCCGAAAGTCTGACAACTAGTCCTAAGCAGGGAGGGTTCTTACCCAGTCTCTTGTGGTGTCACATAAGCAGTCGCTCCATGTAAAATACAGATATTGAGGTGTTTCCAGTTAGACCAGAAGCTGACCCCAGCTTAGTTGGTAAAAGGCTGGGTAGGGAGGCTAAGACATCTGTCCTATCGCTGCCGAGGAAGCGACTGGCTATCAGCGATTTTCTCGCTCAAGAATCGTACAAAAAGTTAAAGTTAAAGTCCCGTATAAGTAGAAGTGATACATAAAAGCTTAATTAATAGCACAGAATAAGTACTACGTACAGAAAGGCCACTCCCTTCCCCGCACTAACATCAGTTACCGCACCTCACCCCGCACTTCGAGGTTACCGTCGCAGTTCTCGCTCGCAAACACAAGTACCTCACGCACACATTCATACGTATACAAACGTCATTTTTTAATGTAGTAGTAGTAGGTAATTATTTTGCGAGCCTTGTATGGAGTGTCCGGGGTGTGTTAATAGTTAATTGCTGTCTGTTCAGGTTCACACCACCGGCTAGTAGGTACTCGTTACCCTATCAAGAAGAACACTCGCTGAAAGACACGCTTGTCACATTTGCATACTGAACCGCACGACGAACTGTCCCATCTTTTTCCTCCGATAAATCATATAGCCGTAACATCAGGAGTATTCAGGAGGCACAGATTGTTCGCCGTGCCTGGGAGTCGAATTATTTATTTATTTAAACTTTTCGCACAAAAAGTTACAAAGGCGGACTTTATGCCTTAGGCATTCTCTACCAATCAACCAAGGATGGTGAAGAGATTAGATGGCAGATCCTCGTCCTGGGTTCCTCGCCCGAACCCTGTCTCCATTCCCTCGCAATTTTTTTGCGCTCAACGCTCTCTTGGACGCTAAGCCTGATTGTGATGTGTTCGCGGACGAATGGAAGAAGATAATTTGTAAGTATATTTGTAGTATCAAGAGATGAGCGTATGACTGTCGAGTAGTTTTATGTTTTTCGTTATTCTACTTAACTTATGTGTTTGTGTCTGGCTGGTTTATATTCAAATAAATAAATACCAGCAATTATTGCATTGTATAAATTCAATGCTTGGGGGAGGCCTAGGTATGTCCAGCAGTGGACGTCTTTCGGCTGAAATGATGATGATGATAAATTCAATCTCCTAGTATTGTATAATTGCATAGCACGTGTGTGTGAAAGACGTACCCAGTAAATGGTAGCTTTATGGTGTGTACAAGCTACCATTTACTGGGTACGTCTTTCATTGACTTGAATGTGCTCTGGCGGCTGAGAGTACCTATGTCATGCTCACTCAAATGTCTCGCTGATGGTGGCGCATGTGTTGGATCATTGAGCTCCCTTCAAAATGGTTGAGCTGAATGGTGCTGATGCATGCGTCATGTTCGTGAACGGGCGCCGTCAGTAGGGACTGGTCATCTCTTTGCTGCCATGGCTTATTTTAATTTATTATTTGAATTGTTGTTTTTTCTCATCTTTTCATTATGGACGCTTTTAACGTTCTGCATCGTTCTCACATGTACTTATATTTTTTAACATGAATGATGTAGGTAATCAAGACTTTGTAACCACATTATTTTGATTTAAAAGAGTGTCCATGGAGTTTCTTGCCCGTTCTTCTCCATAGGTACCTACGCTTTGGAATGGGCAACTAGCTTCATCTTTCTGACTGACCGACCCCTTGACAATTCAAAAGTGCCTGTAATTGGTTTAATTGAAATAAATGCTTTGATTTTGAGTTTGAGTAATCGCTCGTCGCCTTCGTTCAATCACTGCTTGTTAATCGCCGGCGATGGAAAAGGTGTAATGGAACAGCGCATCAGATAAATAGCGCTTCAGAATTTTGCCTTGAGAACCGTGGTTCTTTGACGAAGCCTATTGTCATACCTACCTCCTCTTGGAACTCGGCATAAAAGAAAAGGCAATTGATACTTACAGCGCCAAAGAGAGCACAAAATACGCATCCACTTTTGAGACCAAAACTGAAGTTAAGACTATCAGGATCACTGACGTCGAGGAACCTTTTAATCATACTGTTATTTATGATCTTCGTTAGCGAACTTCTTGGAGAGGAAAATAGATACTCTTAAACAGTAAATAAATATCTTTTGATAGCAAATTCTTGTATAGGTTTGACCTTTAAAACAGCATTCAGCGAGCATTTCAAAAAATGTAATGAAGTTTGTAATAATATCCAGAGAACATTGCAAAGACTTGATACTTCTTGTGTTGTGATCTATTCCTAAGTTTTTCTTGAAGAGGTTATTGATATTTTGTCTATGACAGGAGTTTAGTTTTTAAGTAGACTACAAACTGATTAGGAAAAACTATCTTCTTCTATGTAAATAAAACAAAGTCGGGTTAATTACACCATTTTGTAGCTGCTAGGCTGGTGGTAAGAAAAGGAAAATACGAAAACTTTTGGTTTTATAAACCATTATAACGGAATACCGCGGGCGCGCGTTATTCGCGCCTGGAGCGTTCGGGTGATTTTTTGGCACTAATCGTTCGATTCGTTCATTCGTTCGATCTATTTGCAATGGCGACCGCAGCGGTAGGCATGGTGTGGGCGTCGCGCATCATCCAATGAGAGCGCCCGTGTGCAGCCTGTTCTTTTTGGCTTCTGTTCTAATTTTATAAAGAAAATACAACTGTAATGGCAAACATACTTTTAAGGTAAGTATACACTATACATGTAATAAAAATATCACTAAAATTTAAAAAAGACGGGCGGACCGCGATACCGTCGTCAACACAATTTTTTACTCAAGAACGGCTGGACCGATTATTATGATCTTTGATTTGTTGGATTTGTCTTCGCCCCGAATAAAACAAACTCCAAAAAATAATGAAGATAATTCATTTTCTCATACATTCGTTCGTATTGATTCTGAGGCGGTAGTTACGAAATTCGCTGGGCCAACTAATTAAGACATAGGTACACTAGCCATTGAATAAATTGAAATGAACTGCAAGGTTGTTAATTCATTGAGATTACTAGAAATATGTCATTAAGCCCAAGTACTTATTTATATTAGTGGATTTTCAACCCACAGTGGATTTTAAACACTGCAAGTTGAAAACAGTGTGTTTTTTTGATGCGCTGAGATATAGAGTGCGTTGCAACAAATAGTTCCTATGTTATAATGTTGGCTCCCCTGTCCTCCGCTAGGAGTATACTCGTAAATGTGTTTTTTGCCCATGTCTGTCAAGATAGTAGATATGAGAAGACGATTCTGCGGCTTTTTAAAGATTTATAAGGTGTCCGTGTTAGAATCATGCCCAAAACATTAAGGAGTGGTGAAGAATAAGAAGTGGTATACATTGTTGCCAACATAACGGCATAGGAACTATTTGTTGAAACGCACTCTACCTACATTTTGATGGATTCTCAATGCTCAGCTCAACATTTAGAGCTGAACATCCAATGCGCGATAAAAATCGTCCGTGCGAACGGGGGCTAAGGGAAGATACTTAGCTGATGCCCTATAGTCGGCCATAACCAGTCCACTGCTGAACGTAAGCTTTATAAGAAAGTGATCAACTTTGGACCTATAGGGCCTTATCACACTAGCGGTTAGCGAGCGGCTGCGGTGCGGGGCGGGCGCGCAGCGAATGCGTCGCGAACACGCCGCGGCTGCAACGCGAAGACGTCGCGGACGCGTGGTAAATTCGCAACGTTTTCGTCGCGTGTTTGTAGCAAGTTAACGACGTACAATACACTCAGTAACAATGACGTCCACGCTGCTATTCGCGGCGTGTTCGTTGCGCGCCCGCTCCGCTTTGAGGACGCTCGCAATCCGCTAGTATGATAAGGCCCATAGTCCGCGCGGAACTAGTTGGCCGCTGAGGTGGGGACAGGGGTGAGGCGGCGGTTCGCAACCCACGTATTGAGTAATGCGCTCCCGCCCCTCCGTCCCACCGCTCACATTCCTAAGGCGCGGCCAACTATGTAGTTCCGCGCGGACTATAGCATGAACGCGCGGCGCAAACGTCCTTTCACAGTTATTTTACTTTTGACAGCTGCAATCCAACAGCAACCTTATTGGAACGATTATATAAAGACCTCTGTGAATTTGAAAAACTTGGCAATGAAAGCAACCCAAGAACAAACTTACTGCAACGTCAGTAAAGGCCGCTGCACATTTGTAACACCCGCCGCCATCCCACGCTTACTTATTGGCCAAATGACGAAAATAGCTCAACGATACGAAAAATGTGGCCAATGAGTACTAAGCTTCAATGATGGCGCGTAACGTGGCGTGTTATAAGTCTGTTTCCGCCGTAAAGATCACTGTGATTTTGACAAAAATAAATGTGAAGGACTGTAACGACCCTAATTTCGAAGGATTTTAAAATTGACTATAATCTATTCGCAAATAACATTTAAGTAGGTAGTTAGTTTTTAGACTTGATTTTAGGTGATACTTAGGTACTTACTTACCGTGCTTGTCATAAACATTTCTTTAAGTTCCATTCCAAAATCATTCCAATTTACATTAACAATCACGATCTCGTCGGGATTACCAGTATGTGCAAGCCAGTATGAGGAACAGGGTGTAAAGTTCACTCATCCTCCATAGAAAAGGGAGTAACCTTCGACAAGAAGAGTGTTGTGCTTGTGTCTTATGGGCTACTGCCCGACGATTTATGTCGTGACGTTGTAAATAATTATATGCTCGTCACGCGGTAAACTCTGCTTGCGCGATTCAGGATTTTGCGTGACGTCAGTCTAATGCCTGTTCTAGTTCGCAGATCGAAATCAAGAGCAGGCCCATTCAGCATTATAAAGAAATTAAATACACGCGACCTTGAGTCGGTCTTGGTCGTCGGAGGATTCCACCTTGTAGGGGGAAGGGGGATCTACCCAACCTATAGAAATTACGGACTGTAATATTTTTAGAAAATAACGCAAAAATCGCAGTCCCAAAATAGAAATCGAATTATAGGGCGTCAGTGTCACACAAGCCTTAATAAAAAATCAAATTAGGGAATTTGATTTTTTATTAAGGCTTGTGTGACACTGACGCCCTATAATTTGTCAGTGTCACACAAGCCTTAATAAAAAATCAAATTCCCTAATTTGATTTTTTATTAAGGCTTGTGTGACACTGACGCCCTATAATTCGATTTCTATTTTGGGACTGCGATTTTTGCGTTATTTTCTAAAAATATTACAGTCCGGAATTCGATTTCGATTCGATTGTGTGTGCGGAATAGGGATTCCGTTTGCAACTCAATGAGTTGAATGACAGATAATTGTCAAAGAGCCCGTCGTAATAATGCAAAGAGGGATGTAATAAATCATAGCACAATTAGTAGGTATTACACGTTTAGAAGTAGAACCAGTGCTGAAAATGTAATTCTTGTAGGGATGGAAAAATATTCAACTCTAAATCTGCCTCGTTCGTCAACTTTTGCTGCATCCGGTTAGACTGGAAGCCGACTCCAACATATTGGGGTAGGTAAAAAGGGTAGGCAGATTGATTGGGGTAGGTAAAAAGCACAGATATAGATAGACCTAGATAACGCAAGTATCACGATCTGTATGAAAACCAAGCGTGCCATTTTTTGACTACCTACTATGACGTCACAAGCACTTTTTAGTGATGGGAAAATCAAATCGATTGAAAGACGCCGCCGCGTGCGGCATCCGTCTCGCCCCACCCCCGGGGCCTAGCGCCAGCGCTCACGCTCACCTAGCCAGCTAGGTACACAGGACTGAGCACAAAAGTGGCGGCTTACGATTTTTGTACGTAGGTAAGCTGGTGCGATTTTTGGCACGCGAAGTACCTAGTTGCTGTTGCGTTATCTAGGTATATCTTTATCTGTGGTAAAAAAGTGTAGGCACTAGGCCGATTGATTGGTCGTCAATTTTTAATTTTCAATTCTCGGATGATCCCCGGTTTTGGAATTGTACCAAATTCATGGCACCCACACCAAGCTCGCTAGTTGGTAAGTAAGTTTTATTTATTTATTTAGAAAGAAAATATATTTATTTAGCACAGACTAAAAGACACACAATAAACCAGATAGGTACATCATATAAAAAACAAAAAATAAAGATCGAATAAAATGCTAACTTAAGACCCATGCAATGGGGCATTGCATAGGCCTTAAATAAAACTGGCGGAATGTGAGGTGAGGTATTTATACTCTAAAGTCCTCAATCTATTCTCCCTTAGAAATTACAGGCGTGATTTTGTTTCAGGGTAGGTACGAGAAAATGTTATTTAAGTTATTACCTACCTATAGTTTTATAGGGGCTTGTGGCTAAGTAAGTAATAACAGCCGCACGGGTCGATCGATCGGGTTAAGCTACGCTTGCCGCGGTTGCTCCGTGGATGGGTGACCATCTTTACATACCAAGACCCGCCCTCCGTGCCTCGGAAACCACGTTAAGCCATTGGTCCCGGCTGTCATTTGTGGATCTTTGACAGTCGTTACGGGTCGTCAGAAGCCCGAAAATCTGACAACCAGTCTTACAAAGGGGCAGCATTATCTAGTACTTTACCGGGTTGTGGAGGTCAGATGGGCAGTCGCTCCATGTAAAATATTGGTATTCAGCTGCATCCGGTTAGACTGGAAGCCGACCCCACCATAGTTGGGAAAAGGCTAGGCAGATAATGATGATGTCATTGTGTTTTATGAACTCCAACATAGCTATTAACAACCACTCGATACGCTTCCGTACCGTATCGAGCATCAATCAATGTTATCGTAAGAGTCTTCTAAACGCTGTTCACAAGTCCAAAACCTATTTTTTTCACAATTTAAATCAAATAGAAGACCGCTATTCTTCCGACAGCTGTCGGAGGCAAGGTAAATCAGGGTATCGAAATGTGTCATTTTCGATACGATAGCCTGTCGGATGGTTGTGAATAGTTATTCTGGATTCCTAAATCATATTTATAAAATCAATTTTCCAATATTTAATACATTGCTACCTTATATATTTCTTCAATTTTCCGTTATTATCATATCAGTACAAGCAAGGTAAAAACATATTATTTACGAGTTTATAAGGAAGTTGAATTTCGCTATCGGCTCGGTACCCAATTTCCGGCGTCGACGGGTTTTTGATTAGATGTAACCTACCTACCTCTCTTTATAAACGATATAAAATATGATTAGGATATTCTATTTATCATCCTGAGACGTTTATTTTTACTCTGTGTTGTATCTTCTAGGGTCTGTGGTACAATATACTTACGGATCAGGTAGGCTACAGTAATTACTATCTAGTATAATCAGCCTGTAATGTTCCCAATGCTGGGACACAGGCCTCCTCTCTTCGAGAGGGAGTGATAATCCACCACGCGGACCCAGTACGGGTCGGTGGACGTCAGAAGGCCAAATCTAGTCGCAGTGTCATCTCGGCGACAAACAAATGTCAAAAACTTGTCAAATGTAGGGTTTGGATTATTCCACTTTGCCCCGCCGGCCGCCCCACTGGTGGGGCAAAGTGGAATTGAGGTATTTTTTTGACAGATTGAGACTGAGATCAGACTGTGAACGTTTTTAAAATTACGAGAATTGCCCCTCAGATGTCTTCGTATCTTTGGCTGTAGGACGTGTCGGTTTCCTCACTATGTTTTACTTTAACGTTTTGAGCGTCGCGTATGTGCCAAGACAGTCAGTCAAATTGTGTTATCTAAGTTAATCATCATACTAATATAATAAAGGCGAAAGATTGTGAGTGTGTGCGTGTGTGTGTGTTTATATGTTTGTTACTTCTTCACGCTCAAACGGCTGCACCAATTTTGATAAAATTTTGTATGGAGGTAGCTGACACCCTGGATTAACATATAGGCTATTTTTTATCCCGATATTATCACGGGATTGACATTTTGACAAACCGCGGGGCGCAGCTAGTTATATCTAAAATTCTTGCTGAAGGAAGTCGCAAGCTGAAGCTAGTCTTCCTAAGTTCCTATGTAGGTAATATACAAGATTAGGAAATCCTATTTATTATCTCGAGATTTTTATTTTCACACTTGACGCGGTATTGTATAGAAGAGGTTATGATACGCAGTTTTGTTATTAATGGGAAATGCTGACTATGCGTGATATTAGAGCTCCTATGAACTGACGGAGACGGCTTACTTGGGTTATTCGTGTAATACTTTGGCTAAGTATTCTTTTATATTTCTTACTAGCCTCTGCTTCTGCCCGCGACTTCGTCCGCGTGAAATTTCGGGCCCCGAATTTAAAGCAACGATTGCGAAGATGTATTTTAATTTCACGTTCGTCCTCAAAATAAACTTTAATGATATTTACCTAAGTAAGTATATAAAAAAATGTCCGTTCACAATTATTTTTCTCTCCGATAGCAACAACCTAAAAGCTACCTTAATATGACGAAAATAAAGCTCACAATGGTTTTGACAGACTTGTCAATAGCAGCAACCCAATAGCTACCTACCTACCTACCTACCAACATATAAGATTGATAATAAAGATCACTGTGATATGGGCAGTGATGCAAAATCAGAGGTGCAGACGCCAGCACACCAAGCTACCCGAAACTGTCAAATATTCCCAATCAACTTGGAACCTTATTCTTCAGCAATAAAGTTGAAAATCTATTATTAAAGGAATTTGACAGATTGTGTTAGCTTGACGTGCTGGTGTCTGTACTTTCACAGTTATTTTACCTCTGACAGACACAACCCAAAAGCAACCTTATTACAAACAACAATAAAGTTCACTGTGAATTTGACAGACTTGACAGTTGTAGCAAGCTAGCAACCTTATTGTCACGAGATTAAAGATCAATATGATATCGACAGTGATGCAACACCAGAGCAGAGGTAAAATAACAGCTGCGAATGGGCTGTAAATCTTGGTCGAACGCAAATCACTCCTATTTACGCATAGACAACAATGCTGTACTGTACAGACGCCACCACATCAAGTTACTACAATCTGTCAAATCTATTTACAGTACCCGGCGATAAATATTGCACATCGATCTTTGGAAAGAGACAATCGGCTAATTTCGGCTTTGTAGAGCGTTATCTCTGTCGCACGAAATACAAACAGTCCGGTATCTATTAGGAGCTGTTAAAACAATTATGATTTGCTTCTTTTGATAATTCTTTTTATTATTTGTATAAAATACACCAATTTTTCTATAAATGATTGCTATAGGTTGGGGTAAAATAAAAATTCCCCTATTTTTCCTAAAGATGCCATAGTATAACTTTAAATTATTTAAATTTGGGGGTGTTAACAACTCTAGATATATATTTTGAACTGGACGCGACTGCACTCTATCACACTTGAACAACGACTGACAAAACGTCAGTTAACGTCACATAGGTAGTGTGCGACAGAGATAACGCACTACGAAGCCGAAATTAGCCGATTGTTTCTTTCCAAAGGTCGATGTGCAATATTTATCGCCGGGTACTGTAATACATTTTCAACTTTATCGCTAAATTGTAAGGTTCAAAGTCGATTGGGAAATTTTGACAGTTTCAGGTAGGTTGATGTGCTGGCGTCTGTACAACAAGTCAATATCGATTCATGTTCATCTTCTACATTTTACATTCATCTGTACGCACGAACACAAAGCTTTCTTTCTATGAAATCGAGTGGAAACGAAGAGAATCGATCATATCGCATGAAATAAACATCCGGCAGGGGACAGAGGGGCGATGAAGCGAATCGATTCAGCAATCGAATGAGTCCCTTGAGGTTTTTGAATGGGATAAATAACTGACTAGACTTTCAGAAAACTACGTTTTTTGAAGTCAAAACTTCTTTAGGCGTACTTTGGGTTCTTTATGAACTGAACGAAGCTGAACCGTCACATTCGGGTTGGTGACGCTGAATCGAGTAGGCTAAAGGCACACGTATCAAATCGGAAAGGGATCGGCACCGTATCAACTCGAGCCGTTCAGTATTCTTCGTATGAAACTCCCTACTGCAACGCACACTAATCGGAATCATAACGTAATCGCCTCGCCTCGGAACAAGCTCACGAACCGCGGTGCGGTGTGTTACGGCTCGTCGTCCTCACGCTTACGGCTCGTCGTCCCCGCGCGTACGACTCTCTGTACCCGAGCTTACCTACGTCTCTTCGTCCACCCTTGCCCTTCTCACCCCTCAGTCGGTCGGCGAGCCGTAAGTGCGGCGTCGCCTAGCCGTAGCCGAGTCGACATATCGGAGCTTCATCCGCTTTGGTTACGTGCGAACGTTAGGTTGACGCCTGTTTGATGGCGAGGCGAAAGGCGGTACGGTGCCGATCCCTTTCTTATTTGATACGTGTGCTATGACCTATACTCGGCTCCAGTCGGACAGTGACGCTAAATCTCGTATATTTAGCGCTGAATCGCATACACTCGGTACTGAATCGGAGGTCAGATAGGCAGTCGTTTCATGTAACATAGTACTGGTATTCAGATGCATCCGGTGAGACTGGAAACCAACCACAACATAGTTGGGAAAAGGCTAGGCAGATGACGATGATGATATTTCGTATTATTTGGCAAACCGACATAATGTCGGTAAAGCGCTCTTTTTATCCTATCTTTTGGCGCCTGAATGACATATGACATTGACAGGGGTCATTGTACAGACGCCAGCACATCAAGCTACTACAATTTGTCAATTTATGTTAATAGATTTTCAACTTTATCGCTAAGGCATAAGGTTCAAAGTTGATTGGGAAAATTTGACAGTTTCGGGTAGCTTGATGTGCTGGCGTCTGTATATATAAAACGTTAGTTCAAAGTAGATTTTCTAAAATACCTCATCGTCGTGCACGACGGTTGATACTACGCACCTGACCTGATAAAAATAAAACATATACGTTAATCCAGACTAAGTAATTTGCTGAAATATCTTATCGTTATTAGCAAAACAACTCTACACACAATTTTAAGCACGCTTTGTCTAAACTTATCTACTAAGGAGTAGCTTAGTAAGTGGTTCTTAAGTAGCTGCATATACTCCAGATAAATATATAATGTAAATGTATGTGCTTGTAAATAAGGGCTAGGTTACACCCTCTACTTTAGGTTCAGTTTGTGTAAAGTGAAAACGCCCATTCTTTGTAAGTAAATGAAAATGTGTGTGGAAATGGTTTTGGCAAACAAGATGGCTGCTTTGTTTTATGTGAAGAATCCAAAATGGACCTGCCACGATATCTCCATAGCTCCCTTGGTTGACTGGTAGAGAATGCCTAAGGCAATAAGATAATTTCGTGAAAATATGGCGACTTGCAGCAAAAATAAATTCGAGAGTTATATTGATACCTATCTGATATGATTATTATTTTGGTGGCCCAGTGGTAACGGCCGCGACTTACGAGACGTAGGTCGTAGGTTCGAACCTAGACAGGCGGTTTACTTTGTGTAAATTATTTCATAACCATTGCTCTCAAAACGGTGAAGGAAAAGCGGCATGTCCTAGAACCAAAAATTTTAAAACATGTGACATCTACCAACCCGCACTAGGCCCGTGTAGTGGATTACGGCCAACTCCCTCTTGCTAAGAGGAGGCCTGTGTCCCAACAGTGGGAATATGGCTTATTATGATGATAATTTTATTATTGTTTTATTATGATTGCCGCGTAATAAATGTTGATGAACATACAACGTAAAACACAATTTCAGAGGGCAACATTAATGGATCACCCCAAAATTTTGAAAAATGTCTTAAGTGCCTGTAATTTTACCACAAACTTAAACACAACAATCTTTTTGTACTAGGTTAACTCACAAAATAATAACCCCACTTTTAATAATAATAATTTATTTTATTTCAGACATAATTCTAGTCCATAGTTTTAACTCATTCAATTAAAATTACTTATAAAATATATTCACTTCCAAACAGATAAAAACCCTAAATACAATTGTGATTAATTAAATTTAGGTAAATATTCAACAACTCAAAAATTATAAAAATGTCGGAATCGTATAAAATACAAAAATAAAATGTCCAATATACCTAGGCATTAAGTCCTTTGTACAGTTTTTAATCTATACATATAATAAAACTGTAGAGAAGAAGTTTTTGTACATTAAAAAAAAAATAAAAAAATATAGCCAGGGTGTTAAAGGACAACCAATAGAACCCAATTCCAGCATTTTTAGAATTTTTGTCTGTTTGTCTGTTTGTATGTTTAGTAATCCGAGCATCACGTAAAATGTACGAAATCAATGTAGATAACTTTTATACACAACGATTTAGCGTAACTTGAAGTAACATTTAGTTTTTGTTTCATTGCAATCGGTTCAGTCTATCAAAAGATTTTTGAATTTAAAGTGTACCTACCAGAAGTAAAATTAGTTAACGTGTGTTAATATGCACTTGGTCTCACAACTTTATGTTTATATATATTTGCGTTAATAATTATATAAATTGAAGTAACATTGAGTTTTTTGTTTCATCGTAATCAGTTCACACACACCTAAAAATTGTAAATTAGAAAATTCTAAGTGTTTCAGAAATAAATATTAAAACAGCGCCATCTCTGGACAAAATTAGTTAATGTGTGTTAATATGCACTTGGTCTCACAACTTCACGTTTATACGCAACAATATTTGCGTTAAAAATTATAAATTGAAGTAACATTGAGTTTTTTGTTTCATCGTAATCAGTTCACACACACCTAAAAATTGTAAATTAGAAAATTCTAAGTGTTTCAGAAATAAATATTAAAACAGCGCCATCTCTGGACAAAATTAGTTAATGTGTGTTAATATGCACTTGGTCTCACAACTTCACGTTTATACGCAACAATATTGCGTTAAAAATTATAAATTGAAGTAACATTGAGTTTTTTGTTTCATCGTAATCAGTTCACACACACCTAAAAATTGTAAATTAGAAAATTCTAAGTGTTTCAGAAATAAATATTAAAACAGCGCCATCTCTGGACAAAATTAGTTAATGTGTGTTAATATGCACTTGGTCTCACCACTTCACGTTTATACGCAACAATATTGCGTTAAAAATTATAAATTGAAGTAACATTGAGTTTTTTGTTTCATCGTAATCAGTTCACACCTAAAAAAAAGACGGGTTGCACTCCGGGAGTGCCGGCAGAAGAGAAAACTTGAATATTAACGTTGAAATTAATCAATTATTAATTTAATTAATATAACTAATTTTTTTTCACTACTTCTGCGTCACTTTTTTCATTTTACGTCCACGTCCACGTCCATCCATCCATCCATCCATTGTCGTGTGTCACTTGGTTCACTTCGGTTGGCGCCGCCGTAGAAAGAGAGGGGGGGGGGGGAATCTCTCCTGACGGTCACGTGTCCTGACGCGATGTCCTGACGCGAGTTTAACATTTTTTACCCATTACAAAAAGTGTGCAACGCCGCTAAAGAAGTTTTCACTTCAAAAATGTAAATTTGAAAATTATAATATGGACTACATCTGGAGATCAACTACGTGCAGTATTGAATATTAATAGCACTTCGATAGATGGCGTTGTTATGGTTTGCCCACACCGGTAGTCGATGGACAGAGAGTACGTATCAGAAATTAGTTACAATCCCGTGGAACTCGAAGAAATTTTACAAAATGACTGCGCAAATTTGACAGAGGAACAGCGCCAGACGTTTGATAGGGAATGCTGCAGTGTAGATAACGCCTCGGGTGAAATCCTGTTTTTAGACGCACCGGGTGGCACAGGGAAAACTTTCCTAACCAATGTTATTTTGGCTCGAATAAGGAACCAAAGTAAATTGCCCTTGCTGTCGCCTCTTCAGGGATAGCAGCCACATTATTGCCTGGAGGAAAAACGGCACACACAACATTTAAAATTCCTATCGACTTGGACCGTACGGAAAGCCCGGTTTGCAACATATCACGAAATAGCGATAAAGCAAAGGTTTTACGCGATTGTGTTTTAATTATTAGGGATGAGTGCACAATGGCAAACCGCAAAGCTGTAGAAGCAGTGAATATAACTTTGCAGGACATAAGGCAAAATGACCGGCCGATGGGAGGCATTACGGTACTGTTCTTCGGTGATTTTCGGCAGACACTCCCGATAGTACCCCGAGGAACGAGAGCCGATGAAATTGCTGCATGTCTGAAGAGTTCTGTTTTATGGCGCAATATATTATCTACACACCTGTAGTAAATATGCGTGCACAGTTAGGAGGCTGCGAAAATGCACAGGAGTTTTCCAATTTATTGTTACAAATAGGCGATGGCACATACCCCGTACAAGAAGATGGAAAAGTTAATTTGGTCGCTAATCTCTGTTCTTGCGTTACATCACAACAAGAGCTAATTTCTTCTGTGTACGGAGATTCCACAAATATGGGAAATCAAGCCGGTTCTTCGCTATGTCAGCGAGCTATTTTAACTCCCCGCAATGACCAAGCTGCGGCAATTAATTTAAAAATATTGATGCATGTGTCCGGGAATAGTAGAGAATACACCTCTATAAATACAGTTATGGAAGAAGATGACGCCACGCACTACCCGGTAGAATTTTTGGATTCCCTCAACACACCCGGACTTCCCGCCAACAAAATAGTTTTAAAAATCGGTGTTCCAATAATTCTCCTCAGAAATTGATGTCCTCCCAAACTTTGTAACGGCACTCAGCTCAAAGTCACAAATCTGCAGCAAAACATTATCGAAGCTGAAATATTAACCGGTTGCGGTGCCGGTGATATTGTTTTTATTCCAAGAATACCTATTATTCCTAACAACTTTCCTTTCTCTTTCAAACGAGTGCAATTCCCAGTCAGTCTTTGTTATGCCATGACGATTAATAAAGCTCAGGGCCAGACATTATCCGTTGCGGGGGTGGACCTAAGTATTGGATGCTTTTCCCATGGTCAACTATACGTAGCTCTTTCATGCGTAAACAACCCCAATAACCTTTTTGTGTACGCTTCAGATGGTTCCACAACTAATGTTTTTAATAGAGAAGCACTAGCTTAAATAAAAAATAAAGATTTGAATCGGTATCCTCGCAGGATATTGTTAAGTTCCGACATCCACGCGAACGAAGTCGCGGGCACAGCTAGTTGTGCATAAAGTTTTAATAAATAAATACTTAAATCACACTAATATTATAAAGGCGAAAGTTTGTGAGTGTGTGTGTGTGTTTATATGTTTGTTACTTCTTCACGCTCAAACCGCTGAACCGATTTAGATTAAATTTATCACACTAATATTATAAAGGCGAAAGTTTGTGAGTGTGTGTGTGTGTTTATATGTTTGTTACTTCTTCACGCTCAAACCGCTGAACCGATTTAGATTAAATTTAGTATAGAGATAGTTTGAGTCCCGGGAAAGGACATAGGCTACTTTTTATCCCGATATTCCCACGGGATCGAAATTTATGCGGGTGAAACCGCGGGGCGCAGCTAGTAATAAATATAAAATCTTCAAATTGTGAAAATGTTATAAACATGTCCAAATTAAAAAAAAAGCTATAAACTTAAGCTATAAACATTATAAATATTTTATCAAAAACCACCTGGTATGTAACCAGGTGGTTTTTGATAAAATATTGAACGAACAACCATTGATTTAGCAGCCAAAACAAAACTCCACTCAATTCTCCTCTAAAATTCCTCCTCCATGTAAACACCGCCTTAGTGCGTAAGTGCCGTAAGAGGTTCAGCGAGGAAACACTAACCACTTGGGAGGAAACACTGCCTTTTATCGCGAATACTTAACCTTCCTGCTGCCATAGAGCATACATAAAAGAGACACCTGAGTTTCATACAATAGCGTTAAGATAAGTACTGTACTACTTGGTATGGATTAGTGGCTATCATCATCATCATCTGCCTAGCCTTTTTTCCAATTATGTTGGGGTCGGCTTCCAGTCTAATCGAATGCAGCTGAATACCAGTATTTTACATGAAGCGACTGCCTATCTGACCTCCACAACCCAGTTACTGGGTAACACGATACCCCTTGGTAAGACTGGTTGCCAGACTTTCGGGCTACTGACTACCCGTAACGACTCTCAAAGATCGACGAATGACAGCCGGGACCAACGGCTTAACGTGCTTTCCGAGGCATGGAGGGGTCTCGGTATGTGAAGATGGTCACCCATCCACAGACCAACCGCGGCAAGCGTAGCTTAACCTAATCGATCGACCTGTGCGGCTGTTATTATTTAGCCACGGGCCCCACAGTAACTGTCCGTCTGTCTGTATGTTACCTTTTCACGCCTAAACCTCTGAACCGATTTAGATGAAATTTGGTATAGAGATAGTTTGAGTCCCGGAAAAGGACATAGGATAGTTTTTATACCGATATTCCCACGGGATCGAAACATGCGAGTGAAACCGCGGGGCGCAGCTAGTCATCTTTATATTCAAGGTCTTTATACGATATGGGTACATGGATACCTCTACAAACGTTGGTGAAACTTCTGGGCGTGTAATTCTTTTGTTGAAATTTGGTTTCCTACAAGTTGTAGCGTAAACTGAACTTTATTATGTCGAATTTAAAGTTATTTTTCCATAAACTCATATTTGTTTACATTTTTTGGCAAATAAATCGCGAATAAGAAAAAGTAAATTGGCATGTTTTCCCAGAGAGCGTTTTTGCCACCGTAAACCCAAACCCCGCAGCCCAAATATTTAAATCGCTAGATTTGCCCTCACTGTACTTAGTCACGCGAAAAAGTGTTCATACTGAAGAGTGAGCTCACACACTAATAATTATTATTATAAAGCGTTTCTATGACAATCGAGTCAAGTCACTGCGTCATTGTGTGTCAGAGGTGTCAAAACGAAACAGAAATGCGACTATTTATTGACCCGGTACGATCTAACGATTTAAATCTTTGCCGTTGTCATCATTTTTATGTGCGGCGTGTATGTTATGTAGTACCTTTACCCCCTTACTAATACTTAAACGTTGTATAGCGTTTGTACCTATAGTTACACAACGCCTTGTCTTCTTTCGAAAATCAACGACGACTGAAAGAGAGAAATCGGTGTGTAACTATTCATCTGATATAATACGTTTAGGTATTAGTAAAGAGGCTTGAGTATTAATTTGTAACCTGAGTGTAACCAAAGCGACCGTCGCGTTCATTCTGTTCAGCGAACAAGCGTGGTCGCGCCAACAGACCTTCCAGTTTTCCGAACAAATGAGAACGCGAACACGTCGCAAATCTCCGGTGAAGACGCAGGGTAATGCGGGCTTTACACCCGACTGTGTAAATATCAATTCGGCTAGGCCGCAGGTGACTAAAATCGTAAGTCCCAGAGTAGAGTAGGTGTCGACTCTAGTCGTGCGGCGACAGGTTGCATGCGGTGGGTGACTAAAAGAACTACATAAGTAGTTACCTGCGATTTTTATCGACCTGTGCAAATGGGGTGGCGATTCGGTTTGTGAGATGATTTGGTAAGCGACCAGCCGCACGCTGAAATTCGACCTATTATAAAGTCCCCATAAAGCATTAACATCCTAGCTTTCAACCCAACCTTTTTGCAAAAGTGAAGCTAATAGAGACAGCTAGATGATTATTTAATACATATCCTGTGAGGTAAAGTAAGGTTTGTCTCCAGGGAGTGTTCGGTAACATTGTGATTATTTGGCGCGGGGCCGCTGTTACTGGCTTGAGGCTTCGCAAGTGAGAGGCACCACCGAGACACACACCAATTGAATTAGTGGCACACCCCGGACACTCCATACAACTCTCGCAAAGTAATTACCTATTACTACTACATAAACAAATGACGTTTGTATACGTGCAAATGTGTGCGTGAAATCTAGTAGGGTTGGCTGTCGTGCGTAGCGTAAAAAAAATGACGCGGAAAGCGATCTGTGTCGAGGAACCGAACGATGACGGCGCTGCATGAACGTCGCGCGTCGTGCATTTATGAAGTGACCTTATAGTTCAATTGTTTATTTATATAGTCGGGTTCGTAATGAAATAAAAACAATAAAATAGTTTAGTTTAAATGACTTATCTGTAAATAATCGGTTATTAAATCGCATGGTAAGTATTAAAAATGCGAAATCTTACAAACAGTTTGTACAACCACCCCTTAATAAAGGTTGCGGCTGTACATGAATATATGGTAAATTGAAAGGACCTAACTAAGACCTATAAGCCCTACAGTCCCTACGGCCCTAAGTCCTATAAGCCCTACAGCCCTAACCTACCATATAATTTGTAATAAATAAATATATAAATAAGTACAGGATGTCTGCACCAAGAGACCTAAGGTAACAGACGGATAGTGGTTAGGAATTACAGGTGAGGGTGAAGGGTAAACTCACTGCCAGTCCAGCAGACTCACAGGACTGATCAGAGATGGCTAAAGGTGTCTTGGCCACAGTGAGGGGTAATGAGAAAAGAATAAATTCTAATCTGATTTATTTTACAAATATTACAGCTTATATACTACTTTTTCTTAACACACACAAATGTACAAATATCTTAGTAGTCTATGCGTGTAATATGCGACTATGACAATATTTGAAGTAGGCCGCGCGTCCACCGACGAAGTGCTGAATCAATGGTCAAAGGTAGCATTGAACATCCTGGCGACTCTCAGGAACAGGACTCCAGTTGGTACAGTTCGATGGTCTCGTATGGTCCGACATGGCCTTGTTCTGCTTGTTGTGGCTGTGCGGGCATGCTGCGTGGTATGCCGTATTGCTGCCGTGTACTCGTACGTTGTCGGTACGTTGTGTTGGTGACGTTGGTTGACGGTTGTGCAGGCGGTGCTGTATTCCTCCTTGCTGCTCGCCTATCTCGAAGTCGGTTTATTAACTGTGGAGTGAAATAATATAAGATACATGCTAAAACTATAATTATAAGTGAAGTACTGATGCTAGTTATATACGAGTGAGATACTATTTGTTTCCATATCGTGGTATCTAATTGAGTTTTTAAGTTCGTTTCTGAATTGATTAAATGATCAAAAATGCCTTTTGAACTATCTAGTATTTGTTCTTTAGCTATGTCTGTTATATTTGATGGTACAACCTGACTGTTTAGAGAGAAATTTGTTACTCTAGAGTACGAAGCTAGCACTGTTATAGTTGTTGTCCTTTTTGCAGCAAGCAAGTTGTTAGTAGTTTTAATAACACAATTTTCGGAGATATGTAGAACACCGACGTCTTGAATTATAATTTCCTTTCTTTGACCGTCACAAATAATCGATACAGTGGTAGGTTTTATTGAAATAAAGAGCCAAGTATTTTGCATGAATAACTGCTTCCATACAACCTCTGTCGATATGTTGTAGGTTTTTGATGTACAGTGGGTTTGGACGTGATTTTCAGCTCTAAAAAGTTGGTCAACTATGCAATTTTCGTTAAATTGCATGTTCTTGACAGCGACAGGAAAGCACACGAACTCTGTATTACTACGCAGGCAGTCTTTAAATTCGTCTTCACTTAATTCGAAGTAGTGCTCGTTGTTATAATCAAACCCTATGAATGTCTGTTGAATGGTTAAACACTCAAATGATCCGTTTGTTCTCCTTTCTGGAATCGGTGTAACGTGTATAAGGGTATATTTTGTTATATCGTGTATTGGGTAGTAAGCATACACTCGTATGTGTGTAGCATTTACATCCATGTTAGTCTGAGTTAGTTGACCCTGAATAATCTTCAAGTTTGAAGGCAACTTTTGATTGGCTGTTTTTATTATATTGCTGATGTGTTTTGGTGTCAATATGCTATATACACTTGCATTTCCTAAATAAATATCCAGCAATCCTGTATAGTGTTCCATAATTTCCGTGATATAATTATTTGCTAACTCGTAAGCTTGCATTACTTGTATTTTAATATGATTACTATCAGTAATTTTATACCACACATTCTGTTGATTTATGTACGAAATTGCTTCATTAAGTTTAGCTTGGAACTTCTCTAACTTTTTCTGGATTTGCTCTTCCGTTTGGTTTACAGCTGAGATTGTAGATAACATTATTTTGGTTTGATGATTGGCAGAGTCTATAAGCTTCTGCTGGTTGCTATTTAATGTATCTATGTCCTTGTACACTTCATCATTAACTCCAAACACTGACGTCAAAATTTGTCCTAAGATTCCTCTTTTTCTCCTAGTGTTATTTATCTCAGTTAAGTATTCCTTTGTTGTCTGAAACTTGATTTTTTCTTCTCTTAAATGATGATGAAACTCATTGCAATGTGACTCCGTGTGATCCGGCTCGAAGGACCAAAATGTACAACCACCCCTTAATAAAGGTTGCGGCTGTACATGAATATATGGTAAATTGAAAGGACCTAACTAAGACCTATAAGCCCTACAGTCCCTACGGCCCTAAGTCCTATAAGCCCTACAGCCCTAACCTACCATATAATTTGTAATAAATAAATATATAAATAAGTACAGAATGTCTGCACCAAGAGACCTAAGGTAACAGACGGATAGTGGTTAGGAATTACAGGTGAGGGTGAAGGGTAAACTCACTGCCAGTCCAGCAGACTCACAGGACTGATCAGAGATGGCTAAAGGTGTCTTGGCCACAGTGAGGGGTAATGAGAAAAGAATAAATTCTAATCTGATTTATTTTACAAATATTACAGCTTATATACTACTTTTTCTTAACACACACAAATGTACAAATATCTTAGTAGTCTATGCGTGTAATATGCGACTATGACAATATTTGAAGTAGGCCGCGCGTCCACCGACGAAGTGCTGAATCAATGGTCAAAGGTAGCATTGAACACAGTTTATGTAAATACGAATTTGGAAAAGCATCACAATATCCAATCACCGTGATTAAAACTCAAATAAAACTTTTAAATCGCAAAATTGTGTGTTCGTGTCAGCAGTACAGCGCTGCCGTTCGCGAGCGCCCTTGCTAAAGAGTCGGCGACGAATACCTCGAAGTGCGGGGTGAGGTGCGGTATCTGATATGGGCGCGGGGCAGGGAGTGTCCTTTCTGTACGTAGTACTATTAAGTATTCTGTGTTAGTGGTAAATAAATCGCGAGATGTTGAGGTGTTTAATAATTTTTGTAATTAGAAAAAAACCGGTCCAGTATGTGTCGATCTCACTCGGTCCACGCACAATAAAGGGTTCCGTAGTTGGGATCAGTTTTTTCCAAGAACAAACTTTACTTTGTTGTTGTAAAACATGTTCTCCCATACATCGATATACGTCACGATCAATTCTCCAACTGCATAAATGTTAGTTTGTAATCACGATTTTCGGACAAATTAACGATTTTAGGAGTTTTTACTGTGGAACCTTGCTTCTTGCCAAACATTATTCTAGGTCAACGGGAATTACCCTACAGGTTTAAATTTATTTACACATAACATAACATAATCAGCCTATAACGTTCCCACTGCTGGGACACAGGCCTCCTCTCTGTTAGAGGGAGTGGGCCGTAATCCACCACGCGGGCCCAGTGCGGGTTGGTGGATGTCACATGTCTTCGAATTTTTGGTTCTAGGACATGCCGGTTTCCTCACGATGTTTTCCTTCACCGTTTTAAATTTATTTGCAAATATCAAAATACTATCTGACCCGGCGAACTTTGTACCGCCTCAGAGTTAAATAATGTAACAAAGTTCAATAGACACGTGACGCCATCTATTATCATAATAACGTTATTGTTGTTTTCCTGGGGAACAGCACTTTTTTTCGGGACGAAAGGTACCCTATGTCCGTTTCTGTAGGTACACCTGACAACGTATATACAAAATTTCAGGATGATCGGTTCAGTGGCTTAAGCGTGAAAAGGTAACAAACAAACAATCTTACATCCGCATTTATGCTTAAAAAATATATCAAGTAGTTAGGATGTCGCAATAAATGTCCGAATTGTTTTATTGCATTGACTTAGAAGCTTGATTTTTTGAGGTCCAAGGGACCGTCTCTGGAACCTCAAAAAATCAAGATCTACGTATTTCGTATTAATATCAACTTGATATTTCCACGCCTTCTTGAGAAAAAGGGTATTGACAGACAGACAGCAGACGGACAACGAAGTGATCCTAAAATGGTTTTGAGGCACGGAAGCCTAAAAACAATAAAAACAAGTCCAAGTAATGTTAGTCAGTACTCCTTGACATGGCACGCATAGTAAGGAGGTTCCTCTCTAGCGACCTAACCACCGGCAGCTTACCCTGTTCCCTGATGCCATGGGCCACAATTTTTTGTAAAAATATATACATACTTATACGAAAATAAATAAACAAGATCCTTAGAAAAAAAAATTGTATAAAAACAATGCAAACAAATAGCTGTTTCTTTTGATTTCCTTCTTACATAAAAATAAGTAACTCTGCAGAATATGGATCAGGATATTATCGGAAAAGGTATTCGAAAAATATCTTGTTCGCAATTTTCTCCATCTCCCACACAAAAATGAATCCATTTTAACTTAGAAATTCCAAAATAATCTCAACTTCCTCACTCAAGCGAGAACTTAATAACTTAACGCGTTGTGTTTGACTGCCTCTCACAAAAGTGCGACAGGTTGGATTTCATCTCTCTAAGTATAAACTCAGATCAAAACGTGTTCTATTCTCCAGAGAGTGCGAGTACTTCAAAAATATATGAACGTTGAAAAAAAGCGTGTTAGGTATTACGGGCTTAGAGTAAAGTAAGCAAGAGTAATCACACTAATATTATAAAGGCGTAATCCACCACGCGGGCCGTTGGTGAATGTCACATGTCTTCGAATTTTTGGTTCTAGGACATGCCGGTTTCCTCACGATGTTTTCCTTCACCGTTTTGAGAGCAGTGGAATTTACACAAAGTAAAGCACCTGTCTGGATTTCGAACCTACGACCTACAACTTGTAAGTCGCGGCCGACACCACCGGGCCACCACTGCTCTCTTTTTTAAATTGTCCACCGTAAATATCTATACTTCTACTGAAATGTATTCATGAGGACAGGTGGCAGATGGAAACAACTGCTCATTCCAAAGTTCCTTTTATTAATGCCAATTATAAAATACCTACAAATCATATTGCTAACTTAGAAAGATTGAAAAAAAAAAATACAGTACGAATTCGAATGAAAAATTGGTGATTTCGGTTTTTTATTGCACATTGTGTTATTCTGCTTTACATTTTATTCCCTAAGCAACCCTTTCATAAACCCACGGGCTGAAAGGAGCTGCCTATTCTTTGCAGAAAAAACAATACCGCAACGTAAAATTATGCTTTGAAAAATACAGCCACGGAAAAAATCCCACATTGTCTGGCAGTTGTGTCCTATCTCAATATAGAGGGTATTTTATTTATACCACGAATACAATGAAGGAAAAAATAAATTAAAAATAAACAGAACGGGAATGAATGGGAAAATAAACGGGTGAGTGCGAGCATTTACGTATGACATTGGGTTCCGTGCAATTTTTTTTAGCAGCCTGTGACAAAAACACAGCTTGATCTATGGCTATTCTTTGCGTGTAACTGCGATAATGCCATGTAACAGATACAAATAACCAGACAGACGGATAGACAAAGATGGTCGGTTGAATAGAAAGCCGGTATTAGGTTAGACTAAGGCCACAAGCGATGCGAATTGTGGCAAGCAACATGCGCGCGCGTCAAATTCAAAAATTTTAATTCAAATAGGCACATAAAAGGCACTTTTGAACGTCAAAATTTACAAGAAAATAGAATTTATTCTAGTTGTTCCAAGAGGTAGTTTCGTATGGAGAAGAATGGGCAAGAAACTCTACCGTAACTCTTTAAAAATGTTTTACAAATTTTTTGTATCACAATAAGTTTTAATTTAGTGTGTGTGTTAAAGCAGTCACAGAATGAATAGAATAGTATACTCTTTACTATGTACACCATATAAATTACAGACATAAATGTAGAAACTTTACAATGGGTGACACAATGGGCGGTCTTATCGCTAAGAGCGATCTTTTAAAGACAGCCTTTGGATGGTTTAAAAAGGGTGAGATCCAGTATTCTATTCTATTCCATTCTAATGTAAAATCGCGCGTTACCTGTTTCCATCTGTCGCTCCGCAAATCGCGCAGTGACTCGTGGGCATGCTCTAAACAACTTCTTTAATTTGTTTTCGCAAGACTGATAGTTAAAGGTCCTGTTGGCACAGTTTGCATAAGGAACCCTAATAACCGTTTCGTTAAAATAAATCGTGATACAGGTCTAATTTGCTACAGGAAAGGACCAATTGATGAAGGGAATTTTATTCAATTCCATATGTCAACAGATTTTTTCAAATCAAATTCGTATTTGGAAATGGTGGGTTGGGAAATAATTTCAATTTGATGTGACCTTTACAGTTAATATTTGTTTCTGAAAATGAAAAGGCTTATTGTTCCTATGAGAGCTGTAAGCATTGTGTATGTAAGGTGTTAAAATATTAACCCGATAAACTTTAAGAGGTTCTGATCATCGAACTGAACAACTTTCACTAGGGACTAACTCTTAAGTCACGAAAAAAGAATCAGCTGTTTAATACAAAAGTTCAATACCTACTTGACCAAAATGTATGAAACAGCTGATTTTTTTTTCGTGATTTCAAAGTTGGTCCCATAGTGAAAGTGGTTCAGTTCGATGGTCTAAAGTACCTCTTAAAGTTTGTCGGGTTAATTTTTTACACTTTTTATATGTTTCATGAATATAACTATTCTGTAAATAGAAGGGACCTTCGCCCAGCCACAAAGTGGCTAGCAAAAAAAGTTTTTATTTATTTATTTTAACATAAAAATTTTATGTTAAAATAAATAAAAACTTTTTTTTTTTAATTTTAATGGCCAAGGCAAACTACATTAGTTAAAGACACAAACACATAAGTTAAGTACATTCACGAAAAGTATAGGTACAATTAATCGACAGTCATAGGATCAACTCACAATACTCCAGACATACTGACAAGATCTTCATCCATTCACCGGCGGACACAGTCAGGCTTAGAGTCCAAGAGATCGTTGAGTGCGAGGGACAAGAGACTGGTCTAGAGCGACGGTTCGACTGCCCAGTACAGCAAATAATCTATGCCTAATGTTACGGCTATAATTTATCGAAGCAAAAAGATGGGACAGTTCGTCGAAAATCAATCTGTCTGCTAACACCGTGAAGATGAACTAGCAGGGGATCGAGGAGGGGGGTAAACGGAGGGGGGCTCAGGGGATCAGACGGGAATAAATCTCAGAAAGGCCGATCAATTCTCTATTCAAATAATCTGTTGTTGATGTGATTGGTTGTCGTAGAAACAAAGGGGAGCGTCTGTCCCGCTCTTAATTGCTAATTAATTACATAGAGAATCTACTTGGCACCTATTCTAATGAAACAATCTATCTATACTTCTGTAGCGGTATCTACAACGCCACATGTGAACAACGCGTCATAGTGACGTGACGCAAAATCCTGCATCTCGCAAGCAGAGTTTACCGCGCAAGTAGCCGACATGAATCATTGGGCAGTTACCCGCCAGATACAACACCCGTCTGGTCGCAGGATCCTCCCTTTTCTATGGAGTATGAGTGACCTTTACACCCTGTTCCTCATACTTCTATACATCTATGCTAATGATAAAGCTGAAGAGTTTGTTTATACGCGCTAATCTCTAGAACTACCAGTCGGTTTTCCAAAATTCTTTTTGCATTCATAGCCCAATTCTTGAGGAAGGCTATAGTCTACTAAACATCACGATAAGACCCTTAGCAGTGGGAGGCAGTCTCCTCCTTCTGCGAAGCAGTCATGCTAGCGAAGGAGCTGGCGGGATGGCTGTGGGAGAGAGCCTCGTCCCAGCAGCCGCGGGAGACGCTCCGGGCGTCGGGAGCCGCGTGACGACTCCCGGCTACCGTAGGCGCGGGCCTGCGGACGGAGAGTAACGGGTAGCTCACCGTCCGATCAAGACCAGGCCCGTACCGGATGGCACGTACGTGTTCTACGCGCGCCTTAAAGAGATGTCAGCAAAAAGGTAGGAGCCTGCCAGGGCCGAAGCCTGCCGGGGGTGCGGGATTGTCCGAAAGGGTTACCGCTACCCCGGATCATAAAGGGCTAAGGAAGGAACACGGGTGGGTTTTAGTCAGTAAAAGTCTGACACTCCCTTCCGCTCCAGTTAGAGCAGGAGGGGTCATTTGACGATTTCCCATCCATAAAAAAGGACCCTTAGGTGCCGAGCAAAAATAAAAAAAGTCACAAAGAACGCTGAGCGATAACGCCTCGCCTACCCGCGCTATTACTTGCGCTGGTAGGCGATGCGATACGACTAGGTGGGGCGGTGGAACAAGAAATTTCACACGGATGAAGTCGCGGACAGAAGGTAGTCTCATATAATGGTAGTTTGTTCACAAATTCGCATTTAAGGCCACATTTGTATTGCCAATGTAGTGTAGTTTTCTTAACATCGGATGTAGTAGCGATCTGCAAAGTGCCACCATATAATAAACATAGCTTAGCATAATCAGCCTATAATGTTCCCACTGCTGGGACATAGGCCTCCTGTCTGTGAGAGGGAGTGGGCCGGAATCCACTACGTGGGCCCAGTGCGGGTTGGTAGATGACACGTCTTCGAATGTTAGGTTCTAGAACATGCCAGTTTCCTCACGAATATTTTCCTTCACCGTTTTGAGAGCAGCGGTGATGAAATAATTTACTCAAAGTAAAGCGCCCGTCTAGGTTCGAACCTACGACCGGACTCGGAAGTCGTAGCCGTTGCCACCGGGCCATCACTGCTCCCATACTGTACCTGCGACGAATCTTTAATAACCAGTGGTTCTATAAGGCCACGGTCTCTTTAAAAGTTACACGCTACCGACATGACAGTGTCGTGACGTCACCGACGTCACGACGCTGACGGATGACAGATGCCGCCGACGGTTGCCAAAACTTTCGTTGCCGCCGTCGCACATGGCGTGGCGGTCGCGGCCGGCGTGTGAGCGTGACCGCGCCCGTGTATTTCCGAACACAGCATTCGGCCGTCGTCGGTTGCGGTGAGGATGTGGTCAGATAGACCGGCCTAACATAACAAACCCACCTAAGAGTCTATAACTTGTGTTCACCAACTCGTGTTAAGAGTTTCCCCACTTGTGGTCTACAATTCAGCTCGGTGCCTAAGTATCTACAAGCCGAGTTCGAACACAATCTGCATAGGAGGCGTCGAGGCGGGAGTCGCGTGTTTGCAGCTGTTTGGTTGACTCACGTTAATGTCGGAGTATTCAACCATAGTTTGATGCAATAAAATGATTATGTATAAATATATAACGCAAGTAACTATTTACACTAGGTACCTACTAAATTAGACTAACAAAACATACAAATAAATACAAAAATATTTTTTTTTTTGGTCACAGGCGTCGAAAGACTCGTTGCAATCTCTGACATCCGGAAACGTGCCCAGAAGACTGGCAGCATTAAATAGATAGATAGATTCAATTATTTGCCTGAAATATGCTATTTTACAGATTTTATAACACATACACAATAGTTCTTAGGTCTTTCTTAATTAGTATTGCCACGTTGAATGGCAACGCTAATTCTTTGACCAAAGAACGAGTCAGCGCTCTGGTCACATGCAGCGTCGACCAGTCGGCGAGAAACTAGTTGATCTTTGATGCAATGGATTTTAATTAGGAGATATCTTTAACTTCAAGAAAAGATATCTCAACTATATTTTCTGAAGGGGTAGGCATAGATATACATATAGAAAGACCATCTCGATTTCGTTTTCTAGATTCCGAAAATCTAGTCTTAGACAGAATGCCACTGAAGATTTCTTAAAAGAAAATTCCAATAGGTGAACGTTTTCCAATCCAGGCATTGAACCTAGGAACCTACGCTGAGCTACTGGACCAACGAGACAGTCAATCAAAATGGAAATATTTTATTTCACACTAGCAGCGCCCCGCGGATTCACCCGCATAAGTGACGACCCCATGGGAATATCGGGATAAAAAGTATAAAATAAAACGTTTATTTTCTCTACACAAGTCATGAACATAATGCTAGAGTTTGACAGTAGTGCACGAACAAGGAGTACGAGCAAGGAGTATCCTATGTCCTTTTCCGAGACTCAAACTATTTCTATACCAAATTTCATCTAAATCGGTTCAGCGGTTTAAGCGTGAAGAGGTAACAGACGGACACACTTCCGCATTTATAATATTATAGTATGGATGGATATACCTACATGGGCACTTATAAAATTCCAGAAACTAGGTGCACGGTTCCAGTTGATCGTTTTCTATGGAGAAGAGTCGGCAAGAAACTCCGCGCATACTCTTTTAAAAAAGTAATTGGCTTTTAATATCACGCTAATATTATAAAGGCGAAAGTTTCTGAGTGTGTGGGTGTGTGTGTGTGTTTATATGTTTGTTACTTCTTCACGCTCAAACGGCTGGACTAATTATGATAAAATTTTGTGTGGAGGTAGCTGACACTCTGGATTAACATATAGGATACCTTTTATCCCGATATTCCTACGGGATCGAGTCTTATGCGGGTGAAACCGCGGGGCACAGCTAGTCAGCAATAATTCCTTGTGTACTTTGTCAATGGTTAAAGACAGTCCAACCATGAATTTCATTCCATCCAATTAATGTAATTTGTATTTATAGATTGAGAGATTATCGGCTTTCCGAATTGGAAAGTTAAGTGACCCGGAGTTAACGCCATTTGCTTGACGAGCTACGTCGGTTCTAGACCAATAATCTACCTACTTGTACTCGTAGTTAGTAAGATACGTCATGAATTCATACGAGATAATTATATAGGTGTAATTAATAATCCTAACTAATATTATTAATGGGAAAGTAAGTTTGATTGTTTGTTACCTTTTCACCCTTAACCACTGAATTTAAAATTATCGGTATCATTTTAAATTTCATGTCTTCATTCTTTGAAACTTTGGGTTAAGTCCCATGTAATAGGGGAATAACGATCATAAGGTATTTCAAAGGCAGATGAACGCGGTGCGGCGTTTATATCGTGATTTCAGAGTTGGTCCCATAGTGAAAGTAGAACATATTCATGGGTAAAACACCCTGTAAAAATTTGGATGGTGATAAAAAATCTTCCTGTATATAAACGCTACAGTTTAGTCGTGGAGATTCTTAAAATGTAATCCGAAAGAGTATAAATTTAATCAAATAAGATCTTCAAGTCGAAAAACAATGAAGGCATTTCCTTAACATTCTTTAAAAGCGAACGTTTAATTTTGTATTTAATTAAAAAGGAATTCATCAGTCGGAATTCCAAACGTTAATGCTTGATTTATTTCAGAAAGCGATGATTGCGATCCGATTATTTCATTAATTTTAATTGAAATGTGGAAACGAGGTTACATTGTTTATGTAGGCAACAAGATGGAATAATATATGACAGAATAATCCACCAAACTTTTATACCTAGAATATAAGTCTAAGGCTGCGTTTACACCAGAGATGAGCGAGGATGCGTAGCGAGGAATGTGTGTACTCGTAAAACTAACCAATAACAACGCAAACTTAGTTCAAGCTATGAAAATGTGTGCCAAAGCACACGCTACGTTTAGCATCGGCGATCGACGATTTTGCGGCTGTACCGATGCTGCATCGCGATTCCGCGACTTGCTGTGTTCAGACGTTGTATCGGAATCGCGCGTTTTAGCGGCTGCTCCGATGCTGCATCGCGATTCCGCGACTTTCTGCGTTCAGACGTGGTATCGGAATCGCGCGTTTTAGCGACTGCTGCGATGCTGGCGCAAATGCCAAATCGCTGCGACCGGCATCAGAATGTGTGCGGAGTGAAGCGTTCAGCCGCTGTGTCGAGCTTCCGAACAGCGACTGAATCGCCGCGTTTGGCGTTTTTAAGTGTGCGGTGTGGAGTGCTTGGTCGCTGAATTTAGCTTCTAAAAAGCGGCTAAATCACCGATCGCCGATGTTAAAAGTAGCGTATGTGCGTTGGCCCTTTTCTTTGACACACATCCCTCGCTACGCATCCTCGCACATCTCTGAAGGAAACGCAGCCTTATCCTGAGAATAAATTTGGAATTTTTGACAGTTTTACTTTACTAGAACTGTCAGACGTCATTTTTATTCCACGAATAAAAGATATCTGACTTTGGTAAAATCAGCCCTATTTAACATCATAATTGCAAAAGTTTGTGAGGAGGGATGGATGGATATTTGTTACTCTTTCACGCAAAACGTACTGAACGGATATTAATGAAACTATACAGTAATATAGTTTATCCATCAGAATAACACATAGGATACTTTTTATCCTGATATTCCCACGGGATCAATACTAAAGCGGGTGAAACCGCGGAGCGCTGCTAGTATATAATATATTATTTGCCTACTGTTGAAATGTTATCGTTTCATCAGGTGATATTGTTAGAAAACTACCCTGCGGGTTTTCTAATATACCTACGGTTTCCTAGAAATTCTAAATCAAGGTTAAGGTATTCGATAGTGATGTTGTTTAAATTGTTTCATTGTTTTTGCGCGCTATGGAACGAGCTATGCTCGGAGTCTCTTGGAAGGATAAAATCAGGAATGAAATTATCCAGAAAAGAACCGGAGTTACCGACATAGCTTGCAGAGTAAGCAAACTGAAGTGGCAGTGGGCTGGCCATGTTTGTCGAAGGATCGATGGCCGGTGGTGCAGACGAATCCTGGAGTGGAGACCGCGTATCGACAGACGTAATATGGGACGCCTCCCCAGCTACATGGACCGACGACCTAAAGAAGGTGGCTAGGACAGACTGGATGCAGAAGGCGGAGGACTGGGTTTTGTGGGACAGCCCGGGAGGCCTAAATGTCCAGCAGTGGACTGCGATAGGCTAAGTTGATTGATTGATTGTTTAAATGTCTTGATATATTGTTTTTCTAAACCCTAAGTTAAAAACTTCACTTGAATAGAACATTTTGGCGAATCAATAGCTATCTGGACTTTGACTATCTGAGTATCTCAGAAATCAGAAACTAGGCTCAACTTTATGTATATTCGGTAAGAAATAGTCATCGCTATAGTCCGCTCGGAACTAGTTGGCCGCGCCTTAGGTATGTGAGCGGTGGGAGTGCGGGGCGGGGGCGCATTACTCAGTACGTGCGTTGCGAAACGCCGACGCCGCCTCACCGCTGTCCCCACCTCAGCGGCCAACTAGTTTCGCCCGGACTATACATGTTCGTTAAGAGGAGACTTTTTCAAGAGATTATTTTAAGCAAGCTATCCAATACAAAGACTGCAATAAGAATACAGAATATTCAAAACTCGTGTTCAGTGTCAAAGTCACAGATGTTTTAAGCGCGTTTCGTAATTTGGGACTTAAACAGGAATTTTGAAAGGATTTCGAATACTACCGTACTTACTCATTCGTACTTGTAACTTTTAAGTGGAATGTTTCGTTAAAGCTAATGAGGGTGTTAATAACTTAGAACTTTTCTCTATTTAGACCTGCGTATGATTTGCTTTTCCACTACGCATTGGATATATATCAGCTTCAGCTTAAGGGTTTCCAAAAGTAAATGATGGCACCGGGGTTCAAGTTTACGTTGTAAAAAAACGTGCGAAGGAAAACCGACCAAATGAAACGTTATTTTCTATTATAAATAACGTACTACCGTACTATAATGTTCCCACTGGTGGGACACAGGCCTCTTCTCTTCTTCAATTCGCAAGTCGAAGCCATTAAGTACCACTGGACTTGCCCCACTGCTGTCTTAGTGACGTCATTTGACGGTAAATTAATAATAATAATATTCCACAACTATCACACAACGCCATCTAGTCCCAAGCTAAGCAGAGCTTGTGTTATGGGTACTAGACAACTGATAAACTTACTTTTATATTTCTAAATACATACATATTATAGATAAATTACACCCAGACACAGAACAAATGATCGTGCTCATCACACAAACATTTGTCCTGGGTGGGAATCGAACCCACGACCTCCGGCATAGCAGTCAGGGTCACTAACCACTAGACCATCAGGCCTGTCAAATTGCAGACGCTTTGTGGGGACCACCGCAGTCTTAGGAAACCCTAGCTCAGGGATGGCGAACCTCTATAGATCTACGTGCCATTTATCCAAACAAATATTTAATGTGGCCATGACGTGCCAACAAACAATCTTGACTTCTTGATTACTGGAAAAATGACGCAACAATTTCAGAATAATACTCCTTATTTGCAAACAGAAATTGACCTTAAATATTATTCAGTCATCTTTACATTTACCATTTTATATTTATTTGAATGAAAGGACAAATTAGTGCGACTTCTGGTGATACAAACTAGATGCCAAACAATTTCACACACACACATTATCCGAAACGATAAACGATATCCGAAATCGAAAAATTGACGGAGTGCCTAAATTATTTTGTCGTGTATTGTACTCGTGCTATTGGTTCACCATCCCTGTCCATGTTCTAGCTTAATCAACATTTAACATAGTAGAATGTGACAGCAAAAGGAGCTCCTTGTAAACCGTATAGTTGACTTCATAATAGCTTTACCACTCTTGAATACAGGGTGGAGAGGGGAGAGGGTGGACAGGGTGGAGAGGCCTATGTCCAGCAATGGACTGCAATAGGCTGAGTTGATTGATGGATTTAACTGTCACATAGACCAACAAAGCTTGTCGTTTTATGACGTGCAAGTGACATTCATCCTTAGGGTGATACATTATTTACGAAGTCGACTATACCTAGAATTGGATTCAAAATTCATGACAGAAAGCGCAAGCTATTATCAAAATGTCATAGTTATCTACACCGCCACATGCGATCTACGCAACATACTGACATCATGCAAGAACCTGCATCGCGCAAGCAGAGTTTACCGCGCGAATAGCGTTATACAGGGTGAAATTGAACACATGCGACAAATCGAAATGGGAGATTGTACTCGTCATTATGAACAACTTTTACTATGGGACCAAACTTGAAATCGCGAAAAAAAAATCAGCTGTTCCCTACATTTTGGCGAGTTATGCGAACATAAATGTAGGGAACAGCTGATTTTTTTTTCGCGATTTCAGGTTTGGTCCCATAGTAAAAGTTGTTCATAATGATGAGTACAATCTCCCATTTCGATTTGTTGCATGTGTTCAATTTCACCCTGTATATAACGTCCCAACAAACACAAAATCAAAGCATTTATTTCAATTAAACCAATTAGAGGCACTTTTGAATTGTCAAGGGGTCGGTCAGTCAGAAAGATGAAGCTACTTGCCCATTCCAAAGCGTAGGTACCTATGGATAAAGATTCCAAAGCTCTGGCCACACAAGCGAATCCCGCGACGATTTTAATGACAAAGAAGTCACCCAAATATTAGCAATTGTTTCAATACTTCAAGTTAGAATAGAATAGAATACTCTTTAGCACAATCACGGGAGCGAATGTTGATCCGCATGCCACGTGGGACTCGCTTCAGTTTTGCCAGGGCTATAAACTTTTCAATGCAATACCACCATTATGAACAGGAAAATATGTAGTTTCCATTTCAAACTACTGTTATCGTCTTTAAGGATATAATCTATATCTTTAGGTATAACTAGCTGTGCCCGCGACTTCGTTCGCGTGGATGTCGGAACTTAACAATATCCTGCGAGGATACCGATTCAAATCTTTATTTTTTATATAAGCTAGTGCTTCTCTATTAAAAACATTAGTTGTGGAACCATCTGAAGCGTACACAAAAAGGTTATTGGGGTTGTTTACGCGTGAAAGAGCTACGTATAGTTGACCATGGGAAAAGCATCCAATACTTAGGTCCACCCCCGCAACGGATAATGTCTGGCCCTGAGCTTTATTAATCGTCATGGCATAACAAAGACTGACTGGGAATTGCACTCGTTTGAAAGAGAAAGGAAAGTTGTTAGGAATAATAGGTATTCTTGGAATAAAAACAATATCACCGGCACCGCAACCGGTTAATATTTCAGCTTCGATAATGTTTTGCTGCAGATTTGTGACTTTGAGCTGAGTGCCGTTACAAAGTTTGGGAGGACATCAATTTCTGAGGAGAATTATTGGAACACCGATTTTTAAAACTATTTTGTTGGCGGGAAGTCCGGGTGTGTTGAGGGAATCCAAAAATTCTACCGGGTAGTGCGTGGCGTCATCTTCTTCCATAACTGTATTTATAGAGGTGTATTCTCTACTATTCCCGGACACATGCATCAATATTTTTAAATTAATTGCCGCAGCTTGGTCATTGCGGGGAGTTAAAATAGCTCGCTGACATAGCGAAGAACCGGCTTGATTTCCCATATTTGTAGAATCTCCGTACACAGAAGAAATTAGCTCTTGTTGTGATGTAACGCAAGAACAGAGATTAGCGACCAAATTAACTTTTCCATCTTCTTGTACGGGGTATGTGCCATCGCCTATTTGTAACAATAAATTGGAAAACTCCTGTGCATTTTCGCAGCCTCCTAACTGTGCACGCATATTTACTACAGGTGTGTAGATAATATATTGCGCCATAAAACAGAACTCTTCAGACATGCAGCAATTTCATCGGCTCTCGTTCCTCGGGGTACTATCGGGAGTGTCTGCCGAAAATCACCGAAGAACAGTACCGTAATGCCTCCCATCGGCCGGTCATTTTGCCTTATGTCCTGCAAAGTTATATTCACTGCTTCTACAGCTTTGCGGTTTGCCATTGTGCACTCATCCCTAATAATTAAAACACAATCGCGTAAAACCTTTGCTTTATCGCTATTTCGTGATATGTTGCAAACCGGGCTTTCCGTACGGTCCAAGTCGATAGGAATTTTAAATGTTGTGTGTGCCGTTTTTCCTCCAGGCAATAATGTGGCTGCTATCCCTGAAGAGGCGACAGCAAGGGCAATTTACTTTGGTTCCTTATTCGAGCCAAAATAACATTGGTTAGGAAAGTTTTCCCTGTGCCACCCGGTGCGTCTAAAAACAGGATTTCACCCGAGGCGTTATCTACACTGCAGCATTCCCTATCAAACGTCTGGCGCTGTTCCTCTGTCAAATTTGCGCAGTCATTTTGTAAAATTTCTTCGAGTTCCACGGGATTGTAACTAATTTCTGATACGTACTCTCTGTCCATCGACTACCGGTGTGGGCAAACCATAACAACGCCATCTATCGAAGTGCTATTAATATTCAATACTGCACGTAGTTGATCTCCAGATGTAGTCCATATTATAATTTTCAAATTTACATTTTTGAAGTGAAAACTGCTTTAGCGGCGTTGCACACTTTTTGTAATGGGTAAAAAATGTTAAACTCGCGTCAGGACATCGCGTCAGGACACGTGACCGTCAGGAGAGATTCCCCCCCCCCCCCTCTCTTTCTACGGCGGCGCCAACCGAAGTGAACCAAGTGACACACGACAATGGATGGATGGATGGATGGATGGACGTGGACGTGGACGTGGACGTAAAATGAAAAAAGTGACGCAGAAGTAGTGAAAAAAAATTAGTTATATTAATTAAATTAATAATTGATTAATTTCAACGTTAATATTCAAGTTTTCTCTTCTGCCGGCACTCCCGGAGTGCAACCCGTCTTTTTTTTAGGTGTGAACTGATTACGATGAAACAAAAAACTCAATGTTACTTCAATTTATAATTTTTAACGCAATATTGTTGCGTATAAACGTGAAGTTGTGAGACCAAGTGCATATTAACACACATTAACTAATTTTGTCCAGAGATGGCGCTATTTTAATATTTATTTCTGAAACACTTAGAATTTTCTAATTTACAATTTTTAGGTGTGTGTGAACTGATTACGATGAAACAAAAAACTCAATGTTACTTCAATTTATAATTTTTAACGCAATATTGTTGCGTATAAACGTGAAGTTGTGAGACCAAGTGCATATTAACACACATTAACTAATTTTGTCCAGAGATGGCGCTGTTTTAATATTTATTTCTGAAACACTTAGAATTTTCTAATTTACAATTTTTAGGTGTGTGTGAACTGATTACGATGAAACAAAAAACTCAATGTTACTTCAATTTATAATTTTTAACGCAAATATTGTTGCGTATAAACGTGAAGTTGTGAGACCAAGTGCATATTAACACACATTAACTAATTTTGTCCAGAGATGGCGCTGTTTTAATATTTATTTCTGAAACACTTAGAATTTTCTAATTTACAATTTTTAGGTGTGTGTGAACTGATTACGATGAAACAAAAAACTCAATGTTACTTCAATTTATATAATTATTAACGCAAATATATATAAACATAAAGTTGTGAGACCAAGTGCATATTAACACACGTTAACTAATTTTACTTCTGGTAGGTACACTTTAAATTCAAAAATCTTTTGATAGACTGAACCGATTGCAATGAAACAAAAACTAAATGTTACTTCAAGTTACGCTAAATCGTTGTGTATAAAAGTTATCTACATTTATTTCGTACATTTTACGTGATGCTCGGATAACTAAACATACAAACAGACAAACAGACAAAAATTCTAAAAATGCTGGAATTGGGTTCTATTGGTTGTCCTTTAACACCCTGGCTATATTTTTTTTTTTTTTTTTATGTACAAAAACTTCTTCTCTACAGTTTTATTATATGTATAGATGTAGAAGTTTATTTATGGTCACACTGACCGATTCATTTATGGTCACACTGACCGATTCATTTGAAGTTGCCATTTGACTTATTTTTTGTACCCATGTTTAAATACTAAATGATTGAGTTTGTAAGTTCGATTAAATTATTTTGTTCAAAATAGCTAAGAGATTAATTTACTTATCAATTATATTTTTGTAAAGGCATTGTAACAATTTTTAGTTTAAAAGTATTCGTATTGTATTAATAGTTCAGTTAATTTTATCTGTTGCAATATTCATGTTGGATAGGTAGATAGTACCTAGGGGTAGACAACTGTCATTTGAAATGTTATAAAAGATCGTGTAACTTTACTTTCGCCCCTTTTTTCTGTACGTGTCACTGGACTGGTAACAATATAAGAAGTTGTAAGTAATTGGTTCTCATTTATCATCAACCTTCTCCCCTGCACCGTCATCACACACACCTGCAACTGCTGCAATACTACTTTCCCTCCATTCTAATCTCAGTGTGAAAGAAATAACTCTGTGCAATTTTCTCATCTTGCACAAGCTGTAACTTTTATCTAAGTTATTACCTTGAGAGTGGAGCAATTTTTAATCCCTTTGTTATTGCTCCGCGAGATTTCAGGCTAATAATTTACAGCTTAGCACCTTTCTTGGGCTTTTATTTGCATCTAAAAGCTTTATTTGTGTTGTGAAGATTTGTACGTGTTGTTTATTCTTGGGAATGTCAGGCTGTACAATGGTCTCTTCCTTTCCTGCTGTCAAAACGGTGAAGGAAAACATTGTGAGGAAACCGGCATGTCCTAGAAGCAAACATTTGAAGATATGTGACATCTACCAAGCCCTACTGGGCCCGCGTGGTGGATTACGGCCCACTCCTTCTCACCGAGAGGAAGCCTGTGTCCCAGCAGTGGGAACATTATAGGCTGATTATGCTAAAGGGCCACTTCTCAAACAGAAAAAACCGGGCATTGATGACGCTTACTACATGGCAATTAAGTTCAGCACCCTAATTGCGAAACAAACTCACAATCAGTCCCATCCGAAGGATTTTGAAGGTAATTGCTAACCCAATACTTCATATATGTTTTTTTTACTGCTGAATGGGCCCGCTCTGACCTCGATCACGCCTGATGGAAAGCGATGGATGAGGTCTATGATGGAGCAGCGTGCCCAGAAGATTCCTAAGGCACTGGAATTCCCACGCATCGACGAAACACCGATCGGGTGCTTGGTGGTTGCAAACCAGGCGGGCGTTAGCCCTACCACCGTAAGGGAAGAATTGGCCAGTCAAGTAAGATGTTGAGTGTGACTGTCCAGGATGCGCCGAGCACTCGGTTCAGTTGAGTAACTGGCGGAACAAACTGCGCTACACGAGGGGGCTTCTTCGTGAATCATGAATATTTCATATCTTTCAAACATTCGTCTGCTCAATGCAACAAAAGGCATTAGCATAGTAATATATACAGGGAGGCAGGAACATCGACGTGCAACCTGTTACCATGGATTCTGTACAGACGCCAGCACATCAAGCTACCCGAAACTGTCAAATTTTCCCAATCAACTTTGAACCTTATGCTTTAGCGATAAAGTTGAAAATCTATTAAAGAAATTTGACAGATTGTAGTAACTTGATATGCTGGCGTCTGAGTACTTGATCCTGAACCCCACTACGTTGAAGTTGTTCGTCGATTATTACGTTAGGGGTGTCGAATTGTGCTGAATTCATGGATACAGTTTGCGCGACGATGCCAAGCCGCCAGGTGCAGTTTACCGCTTTTTTTTTTTTTTTGTTTTTTTTTTCGTTATGGATGGGAAATCATCAAATGACCCCCTTCCCGCTCTGGGTGGAGCGGAAGGGAGTGTCAGACTCTTACTGACTAAAACCCATCCGTGTTCCTTCCTTAGCCCTTTATGTTCCGGGGTAGCGGTAACCCTTTCGGACAATCCCGCACCCCCGGCAGGCTTCGGCCCTGGCAGGCCCCTTCCTTTATGTTGACATCTCTTTGAGGCGCGGGTGGAACACGTACGCGCTGTCCGGCACGGGCCTGGTCCTGATCGGACTGTGAGCTACCCATTACTCTCCGTCCGCAGGCCCGCGCCTACGGTGGCCGGGAGTCGTCACGCGGCTCCCGGCGGAGCGTCTCCCGCGGCGGCTGGGGCGTGAGGCTCTCTCCCTCAGCCGTTCCGCCACCTCCTTCGCTAGCATGACTCTTTCGCAGAAGGAGGTGACCGCCTCCCACTCCCTCTCGCCCCAGACTATGGCTTGAACCAGGGCTGGACGCGAGAGGTCGCCGCCGCTGTCGATCGCCTCTACGAGGGCAAGGCGGTGCTCCGTCCATGCGGGGCAGACCTCCACCGTATGCTCCACCGTGTCCTCTGGGCGATCCTCGCAGTGGTGACACCCAGGCGTCTCCTCCCGCCTGATGATGTGCAGGAACCTCCCAGAACATCCGTGTCCGGTGAGGACCTGCGTCAGGCGATAGGTGAGGACGCCGTGACGCCTCTCTAGCCACTCCTCAAAGAGGGGTCTTATCGCCACTATCGTGGCGTGCCCTGCGCTGGGTTGCAAAAGTCGCTCCTTCCATGCCACCATGAGATCGCGCCGGAGGTCTGTCCGCTCCGCCGCGACTTGCCGCGGAAGCGGAGTTTCCCCCCGGCTTAGTGCCTCCGCGCGCCACTCATACAGACGCGCGAGGACTATCGCATCCAGATCCCAAGGCGGCAGTCCGGCAAGGAGGCTTGCCGCCTCGCCCGAGATCGTGCGGTACCCCCGGATCAGCCTTACGGCTACCACCTTTTGGGGCGCGTTCAGATAGTGGGTGGCTCGCCGCCGCAGAGAACGCGCCCACACCGGGGCCCCGTATAGGGCCATGGACCGCACGACCCCCGCGTAAAGGCAGTTTGCCGCCCTGAAGGTATAATACGTGATCGGCAATTACGTTTTCAGTATCGGAGGATATATTTGGGCAAAACCTGCCAAGATTCATTCAAAACTCACGATTAATCATTGAAATAACGTTGTTGCAATTTTGCTTACTTACATGGCAGGTGATTTTTTTTTTTTTTTATAAAGTGATAGACAATAGATATTGTGACTATAACATCGCCTTGGATGATTCTGTAACGGTGTTATGCATAATTGTGGTTTAAATAAATAAATTTTAAGCAAAGAGTTTTATTAGCTTTTAAAAAGTCACACTAATATTATAAAAGCGAAAGTGTGTGTGTGTGTGTTTATAAGTTTGTTACTTCTTCACGCTCAAACGGCTGGACCAATTTTGATAAAATATTGTATGGAGGTAGCTGACACCCTGGATTAACATAAAGGCTACTTAACCCGATATTTCCACGGGATCGACATTTACGCGGGTGAAACCGCGGGGCGCAGCTAGTTAAAAATAAACAAAACATAGAATAAAAAAGCCATTAATGAATGTTACCAGTTAATAATGGAACCGCATAATACTAAGTGATGATAATAGACGGTCACTTAAATCCCCACACAGTCGTAAACAGTGGAGGCTTTTAGCTCGCTAAGTTAAAAATGTTGCTTTGTCTATAATCTGTATACGAAGTTTGAGTATCGCACTGGGTAGACTTACTGCTGCAGTTAAACTTTGATCGACATTTCAGAAAACCATACCACTCCATACTAATATACTAATACCAATATACGAATACTAATATACCAATACTAACATAGTAATTCTAATATACTTAGAGCTGATTTTTCAATCGACAGATAATTTTTATTTGTGGAATAAAATTGACGTCTGACAGATTTTATATGGAAGAACTGTCAGAAATTAAAAAAATATTCCTCGGATGAAATTAGCTGGCGTTGGATAAATCAGTTCTAATACTAATATACTATTACTAATATCCATACTAATATTATAAATTCGAAAGTAACTCTGACTGTCTGTCTGTATGTTACCTTTTTACGCCTAAGCCACTGAACCGATTTAGATAAAATTTGGCAAGGAGATAGATGGCATCCTGGGGAAGGACATACTTTTTTTCTCAAAAATAATCCTATAAGAGCTATATAGGGGTGACATAGGGGATGAAAGTTTGTTTGGGAAACCTAGCATTTCTGTGAAAATTGAAATTTATGCTTTGGTAAGAAATAAAGAATTACGCATTTCAGCGTTATCGTAAAACCGTCACCAAAGGGCGAAAAATTGGGGAGATTTTAAAATTCATAATTAAAATTATTTATGAATTAATTAAAATTCTTTGATATTGTAATTATTGTAAGTTAAACTCTTTTTAAGCGGTTTAAGGGATTAGAAATAATGTCTGTCTGTTACTTTTTCATGCCATAACGGCTGAACTGAATTGGATGATAATAAGCCGTGACTTGGATTAGGACATAAGATCTTTTTTTATTCCGGTAGCAAATTCCCTTAAGATAATTTCCGACAATCACGCGTGTGGAGCCGCGGACAAAAGCTGTTTTATCATAATACTAGCTGCGCCCCGCGATTTCACCCGCAGAAGTGTCGATCCCGTGAGAATATCGGGATAAAAACTATCCTATGTCCTTTCCCGGGAACTTTATCGAAGTCCGTTCAGTGGTTTATGCGTGAAAAGGTAACATACAGACAGACAGAGTTACTTTCGAATTTATGATATTAGTAAGGATATTAGTAATAGTATATTAGTATTAGAGCTGATTTATCCAACGCCAGCAAATTTTTTCCGAGGAATCATTTTTAATTTTTGACAGTTCTTCCATACAAAATCTGTCAGATTTTTATTTGGAAACGGCAGAAAAACAGCCTAGTGTGTTTAATGTATTGTCCGCCATTACATAGCAAATAGACCCGTAGTTTATTGAACTTTATTTGACTACGGGAGAATTGAAGCGGATTGCGGCTCGTAGAGATAACTGAGCTAACATTGGACCTCGAGATAATTTATTAGATTTGTAACAGATTAAAATGCAATGCGGAAAAGAACCGGAGTTACCGACATAGCTTGCAGAGTAAGCAAACTGAAGTGGCAGTGGGCTGGCCATGTCTGTCGAAGGACTGATGGCCGGTGGAGCAGGCGAGTCCTGGAGTGAAGACCGCGTACCGGCAAGCGCAGTGTAGGACGCCCCCCCGCTAGATGGACGGACGACCTAAAGAAGGTGGCTGGGGTCGACTGGATGCGGAAGGCGGAGGACAGGGTGCTGTGGCGCAGTCTGGGAGAGGCCTATGTCCAGCAGTGGACTGCGATAGGCTGAGTTGATTGAGAATGCAATTTCTCACATTCTGAATCAAAGTCCATACATTAGCATTTTTCTATTTTTCGTTTAGTGTCCACCGATTGTATTGATTTATGTGTTGAGGGGGGTACAGTGGTGGCCTAGTGGTAACGGCCGCGACTTACCTGTTGTAGGTCATAGGTTCGAACCCCGACTGGCATCAAACACCAATCGGTTTTTTTTGTTTTTTTTTTATTGTTGAATGGACCCGCTCTTGACCTCGATCACGCCTGAAGGAAAGCGATGGATGAGGTCTATGATGGAACGAGCGTGGCCAGAAGATGCCTAAGGCGTTGGAACTCCCACGCATCGACGAAACACAGCAGGCTGCTTGACGCCGGACTCCGGTGAGAGGTTGGTCGCAAACCAGGCGGGCGTTAGCCCTACCATCGCAAGGGAAGAATTGGCCAGTCAAATAAGGTGTTTGGTGTGGTTGTCCAGGATGAGCCGAGCGCTCGGTTCAGTTGAGTAACTGGCGGAACAAACTGCGCTATACGAGGAGGCTTCTTCATGCATCCCAAAACATCTACATGGTTTTCACATGATCTGACCAAGATCTGAATCTGGACTTTGAAAGAGATCTCTGAGTTCGTTTCGGCCTTTCTTCTCATTGTCAGAGTAACCAGAATCCGACCTCATTTTGTTTTTAAAATATGAATGACGTGTAAAAGTGTTTGTACAAACCTACTTACAGATATAAAATCATTTATCATTCCTTGTAGGTATATATAATTCATGATATTGCCCTAAGATCCCAGCTTGTATACAAGGTACTTCTACATTGTTAACTTTCCCGTCGCGATCAAAAACTTTTCTGCCCGGGCAAACTTTAATCAACGCCTCGGAACTCCGAAGGAACGCAAAGTAAAAATCCGTTTTATTTTTCATTACGTTTAAAATAACTAGAAAAAAATGCGTAACAAGGTAGAATATAATGAAATATGAAGGTCATGTTCTTCATTTTGCTTCAGTTTTTTTCATTACAAACTTTACGCTTTATTAAGTTTTGTACAATACCTACGTACAACATCCGCACGGATGGATCGATCAGGTTAATCTACGCTTGCCGTGGTTGGTCCGAGGTTGAGTGAACATCTTTACATACCGAGAACCCTCTGTTCCTCGGAAAGCACCTTACCGCTGGTCCTGGCTGTCATGGATATTTGACATCAGTTATCTTCGTATTATTAACTCGATTTGCAAGTTTGATACCCAGAATACTTCGTTCCGACCGTCCGTGGAGAAGTAATTAAAAAAAACTGTGCCACACTAACAAGCCGACCGGTATCACTGGTATCACTTATTAGTGTCGCTTTGAACGTGAAGATCTATCGATATGAAGTGTGGCCACCTCTATAACACGGACGTGATCGATGAAAGACTTCTAGTTTTAATGATGAACCACTTGATTGGTGTAGTTATCGAGATTTGAAAGATAAACGTATGAAAGAAAGGTGTTTGTTTTGTTACGATAAAACCTTCGTTCTCCAAAGACGGAGGGGACGTTCGTCAGGATATCCTTATAGAAAAAAGGTTAAATTACAATTAAGTATTTTTAACCGACTTCAAAAAAGGAGGTTCTGTATTCGACCCGTATGTATGGTCTAGGTGTCAAAAAACGAAAATGCGGAACCAACGACACCGACTTCCGAAATTAAAGTTATTTATCACTTTGTAGTGTTTTTTTTTTGAAGGCCGTTGTTTTTTTTTTGTAAAAAAGTTTTTTCTTCTTACTATAAAAAGGTTGCCATGTAACTAGGTTGTAGAGGTCAGATACGCAGTCGCTCTATGAAAAATACTTGTATTCAGCTGCATCCAGATAGCCTGGAAGCCGACCCCAATGTAATTAGGAAAAGATAGTTAGATGTTGAGTATTTTTACAATGTGCAGTGTAGCGATGAAATCTAACGCTATATTTTTAAGGTACTTGATAGTGAAAATGTGTTACGAAAATATATTATACACCGTGTTCCGGACGATATACATAAACTTCGACCAGACGTTCAGACCATGGAAATAAGCATTTTTCACTATGGACACATTAATTAATTATTATTTTTATTTTTTGTTAATTTTCATATAAACTAAATACCTTGACGTAAATCTCCCGATATGCATGCCTCTTTATCCGAATTGGCAACAATGACGTATTTTCATTCATAAGATTTGGCGGGCTGCAACTTGTCAAAACTAAGTTAAGACCCTTTCTTACAGCATGCTCAATTAAATATCACTAAATGAAATTACAAATATTATTGTAACGAAGCCTTTTTAAGTACTACTTCCTTTGTTAGATTAAATTAGTAAAAGCTATAGAAGCCTTTGACAAAGTTTTTGGATATCGTAAAGAACACGGTGTATAGATTGACATACTAAAAAAATTATTAAAATAACATAGAGATAGGTATGAAAAATTCATCAATATTTGTTGTTGATTTGAAAAACACGTTCACGTTCAAATATTCCACTATTTCTATACTCTCATGTTTATTTTTAGATAGTTGTTATGAAACATTTTTAATCCGCTTCGGATTTTATTTGCACTGAAATGTTTCCTGGAAAATTTATTCCTATATACGCAACGCATGGAATTCAAACACGTGCTGAAAAACTAGGTCAATAATAATTATATTTTTCCTCAAAACTGCTGCGGGGTAATTGCGCTTGAAACGGCAATGTCATTCATTTTGATAATACAACAACAGTCATTGCGTCCTTTACGTTTTCTGATTAAGATTTTTCTAACATAATGAAGCAATGGATAAGGAATTCTTTCAAAACCCTTCCGATTGCGATAAATAGTGTAATGCGACCTGTACCTCAATTGCGTAACTAACTTTCAATCACAATCCGACGGATTTTGAAGGAAATCCCTAATCTATTGCTTCATATGTTTTTAAAATGTGTCACCTCGACAGCGTAAATAACGCAATGAATGTTGTTGAATGTGTAAGTGTGTTTCGCAATAAGTTTACCCGATGCTTATTGCTAGTCACTTTTTAGACATGTGTTAATAAATGAAAAAAAAAAAGGAATGATACAAAATTCACAAAAACATGCCTCCTAAAAATATAAAAAAAAGAATCACTTCCTACTAATATTATAAATGCGAAAGTTTGTGTGAGTGTATGGGGGTGTGTTTATATGTTTGTTATTTCTTCACGCTCAAACGGCTGTACCAATTTTAATAAAATTTTGTATGGAGGTAGCTGACACCCTGGATTAACATATAGGCTACTTTTTATCCCGATATTCCCAAGGGATCGACACTTATGCAGGTGAAACCGCGGGGCGCAGCTAGAATTACATAAACTCAAAAGTTTTTGAATGCGTAGACCCCACCTACGCAGTCATAGCTCCTTCCAAACTACGCCGCTACGCCGTAGCATGGCGCGTAGCGAAGCGAACGATGAAATTGAAAACGTAACTTATTTTTTATTACTATTAATACGCTCGCTTTTGACCACTTATTATTTTACTATACCGTTATTCTTATAACGAAGTGGTGCCTTATAACAAATTGTACCTTTAATAGTTTCGTATTCGTTCATTCCAAACTTAGATATACTGAACAATCTGGCTGGATCAAATGGCTCACCTTTGTGAATGTGTACGTAAGCACAAGCAGCTTTCGACACCGTCCGAGATAATGGCGAAGTCGCACGTGGAGCACGCACACATTCACAGCGTGTTTTTACACTTGTTTGGCATAAGGAAAGCGCGCGGCGCTTCGTTAGCTAAAAATAATGTAGCGCTAGACCTGTATTACCTTATAAACTCAAACTCAAAGCATTTATTTCAATTAAACCAATTACAGGCACTTTTGAACTGTCAAGGGGTCGGTCAGTCAGAAAGATGAAGATAGTTACCCATTCCAAAGCGTAGGTACCTATGGTGAAGAACGGGCAAGAAACTCCATGGACACTCTTTTAAATCAAAATAATATGGTTACAATGTCTTGGTTACATCAATCATGTTAAAAATTATACACGTGAGAACGATGCAGAACGTTAAAAGCGTCTATAATGAAAAGATGAGAAAAAACAACAATTCCAATATTAAATTAAAATAAAATAAGCCATGGCAGCAAAGAGATGACCCAGTCCCTACTGACGGCGCTCGTTCACGAACATGACGCATGTATTAGCAATTTAGCACCATTCAGCTCAACCATTTTGAAGGGAGCTAAATGATCGAACACATGTGCCACCATCAGCGAGACATTTGAGTGAGCATGACATACATAATGTCTATACGTTCCATAAACACCATTACCATAAACCATTTTCAACATACTTAGCCATTCACCTTTAACCAAGCTTAAAGTGTAGTTAGGTACTTCACCATAAATAAAAATTGCGTGGTAATACGCAATTACATACTCAACACAGCTTTCATGTTCATTGGTTAGTAGAATCTTAATAAAAAGTGTAAAAATCTGGCGTAGTACATTTTTATGCTTGAAACTCAATATAGTAATTACATTTTTTCTATAAGCTTACTTTTTGTTAGGGGCCGTCTCCACGAGCGAGAGAATCGCAGCGATAGTCTCGCCGTGCCATCAAATTTTCGCCTCGGTGATATCGCCGTGTCGAGACACGTTCTAAGAGAATGTATAGAAACACGTGTCACGACGATAATATCGCCGTGATTCTAGGTAAGGGTGTATTTTACTGAAACGTTTGTGTAATGTAAACAAAGAATTTTGTGGATTAAGTTGATAAATGATAAATAATACATGATTTTATTTCTGCAAGGAGGATTGTACAAACACTTTTACACGTCAATCATATAAAAAAAAAAAAAACTAGATGACGTCAGCGTTTCCCATCTGACTACTCTGAGAAGAAAGGCCGAAACAAACTCAGAGGTCTCTCATAATGTTAGTCAGATCATGTGAAGACCATGTAGATTGATGTCTGAAATGGTCTTTTGAGGAAATAATCACACACATTGAATTGACCTGACTTGTCAGTGCACGCATTTTTAAACAATCGTGCAGCTCAACTCAAAACTTAAGGAGCTCAACGATTCGACCAACAATAGGTACCAAAGAAAGGACATTTAATAAACTACTTTTGAACTACGTTTGATTGCGGTCAAAAAGAAATGAATAAAATAAAATTATTAACGACTAGCTGCGCCCCACGGTTTCAACCGCATAAGTATCGATCCCGTGGGAATATCGGGATAAAAAGTAGCCTATATGTTAATCCAGGGTGTCAGCTACCTCCATCAAAACTTTATCAAAATTGGTTCAGCCGTTTGAACGTGAAGAAGTAACAAACATATAAGCACACACACGTACCCTCACTCACAAACTTTCGCCTTTATAATATTAGTGTGATGTTGGGCGAGTGAATTCTGATGATTTATTTATTTCATATGATTGATTAACCTTTCAAAGTCAACCTTTTGCAAAATTGAAGGGTCGAGACCTCACTCAAAAATAAATACCTATAGTCTGTTCATAGATAGTTTACTTCTGACTACAGCAATCTAAAGGCAACCTTATTTTAAAACGAATAAAGATCACAATGGTTTTGACAGAGGTGTCAGTGGCAACCCAACAGCAATCTTATTTGAATGAGAATAAAGATCATTCTGATTTGGACAGTGATGCAAAATCGGAGGTAAAAGAACTGTGAACGGGCTGTAGTAGGCGTAGAGCTTCCAATCAGTGTTCCGCTCTTATGCTAAGTACAGTCAACAAAAGAGATAAGTGTGCAGGATCGTCGGATATAGTTGAAGTTTAGTAAGAAAAACCGATGGATGTTGTCGACTGAAATTTAATTTGATAGTGTTTTCTATTAATGCGTATGACGTAGTTTATATTTATAATTCTGTAAAATATCATTGCTTTTGTCATTAACCAGAAAAAAAACAGAACCCAGGGAGAAAAGACCACTCCATTTCCTCTTATATGTATAGTTCAGCTTTGCAAAGCCGAACTGACTCTTCACTTTTTGGTCATGTTTCACTCGAAGTGAAACGCGAAAGTGAAAAATTAATTCATTAATGAACCGATCCAACGATTTTGAATTTCGGCCCACGGCATCTTTCAAACGCCTACCGAATGATCGAAAATGAAATAAAAGGAGCAAATGAACGTTTATTCCTTTTGTTATTTTTCGGTGTTCTTGTAAACGTGGGATGAAACAAAATTAACCTTTACTAGAGTGAACCATTCACTCGAATAAAACTTCTGGTATCGGCTTAATGCTACGGTTTCATAGAAATGCTGTACCGCCCACATAGCGTCCGCAATTTTCCGGTGAATGACGTCACTGAAACGTTGTTCATGAAAGTAAGTTGGTGTGTTTACCTAGAGAGCGACCGACTACGGCGAAGCAAAAAGGAGAGTTATGATTTTGACCGGTATGTATGTTCATCTGTTCCCTCATAACTTCTTACCACACAGACATACGGACAGAGTTACTTTCGAATCCATACTAGTCCATACTAGTATTATAAATTCGAAAGTAACTCTGTCTGTCTGTATGTTACCTTTTCACGCCTAAACCACTGAACCGACTTAGATGAAATTTGGTATAGAGAGAGATAGTTTGAGTCCCGGGAAAGGACATACGATAGTTTTTATCCCGAAATTACCAAGGGATCAAAACTTATACGGGTGAAACCGCGGGGCGCAGCTAGTTTATAATATTAGTATGGAGTATGGATGGATAGTAGGTATACTGGTGAATACAAATCAGTGGCTATAATGCCAATAACATTCCCACACATTCAACCAAAAACCTAAATATACAAACCCAAACATATTTCAATCTACCCACATTTACAGAATGACATGGAAAAACTTTCACCCTCTACAATATATCTTACTTATTCAAGTTGTTCTCTAAGTAGGCGTTCGTTACTCGATGTATAAAGTACAGTCAACAAAAGAGATAAGTATGCAGGATCGTCGGATATAGTTGAAGTTTAGTAAGAAACCGATGGATGTTCTCGAATAAAATTTAATTTTATTAATAGAAAACAAACAGCTCATTTATTAAATTAAATTTCAGTCGACAACATCCATCGGTTTCTTACTAAACTTCAACTAAGTATATCCGACGACCCTATGTTCTATGTTCTATATTATGGGTTTGCTTTCCGCATTTAGTCCTTCAAATGGACCATTGTGCGTGAGCCATGGCGGCCGTCGGTGGTTATTCCAACAAGCCCACCTCCCTCCAGAAGCTGACTAGGTCTCCTGGTCTGTTGAGAATGTCTGTGTATGATTTGGGTGTCCCGAGGATCTCTGATCTAATCTGGGTGACGCCTGTGCACTCAAAGAGCACATGTGCAACGGTTTCATCAGCCTCCATGCAAGCCCTGCACAGGGGATTGTCCGTTATGCCTATATTGTGAAAGTGTTTGTTTAGCGAGCAGTGTCCCGTGATGGTCCCCGTCACCAGGCGCAGGCTTCTCCTGTCCAGTCGTAGTAAGCGCCTGGTTAGCTTGCCATCCAATGATGGCATAGCTTCCTTGGATTGCCTGCAGCCTGGTGATCCGACGACCCTGCATACTTATCTCTTTTGTTGACTGTACATCGAGTAAGTAGCCTACGCCGACTACTAAGTATTGGCTTAAGGTACTTGACATTTGATTAAGTACTGCTTAGCCTGTAGATTGCTTTTGTATCTTGATTATATTGTATTACAAGTCGTCCCACGCTTTATTTTATATAAAATTAGACTAGCTGACCCGGCGAACTTTGTACCGCCATCTATCGAAATCACACAATCCGTTCTCAAGATATCATCAAAAAAGCCGTCCCATCCAAAATGTATGAGAAAATGAATTATCTTTTTTTGTGAATTTTCCCATGTTTTAATAGTTATTCTGTTATTCGGGGCGGAGACAAATCCAACAAATCAAAGATCATAAAAATCGGTCCGGCTCCGGCCGTTATTGAGTAATAAATGGTGTAACTAACCCGACTGTGCAGTGGCGTGCATTGGTTTTCAGAATAGGTAGGCACTAGGCCGGGTCTAGTTTAGGCAAACGCAGTCACTAATCAGAAAAAAAATAAGGTCAAAAGTGTGGTTATTTGAATTAGGCATGCCTACTTAAGGGTGATAAATTGCGAAGGTCGAACGTCATGGTATTACGCGCGAGACGTACGTATTTTTAATTTTGTCGTATTAACTTCAACGAGTAAAGACCAATGACAATATGCGAATAGTACGGGAGGCGAGTAGGCCGTCCGGCGACTGTCTACTGCCGCGCGTGTTTGTATGAAGATTTTGTTGTTTGTTTGGTATGATAATTTAGTGAGTTTCTTAATGGGGCACACACACTAACATGTAATTGACAGGCTTAAGGCTCCTACACACTATGCCGGCGGCCCAGCCGGCGGGCATGCCGCCAACAAGCCCGGCGGCATTCCCGGCGGGTATTTGAGCCGCGCGTCTTGCCGCACAAACGAGCTGTACAACTGAAATGATGCTCTGCGCCTGCCTGATTATGCCGGCGGCATACCCGCGCGGCAAAAACCCGCCGTCTGTGCCGCCGGCATGTGTGTAGGAACCCTTATGTTGATATATCGAGTTAGGCAATTCTTACATGCCTATATGCAATGCACGCCACTGCGACTGTGTTTTATTTATATATATAGATAGAAGAAAATATATGTGAAGTGTTGTTGTCTGGCATCAAGGGATGGTTGTATTCTATATTTAGAAAAAGTAGGTAGATCAAAAGGCCAGTTCTCGTAATTTAAAACGTCACAACACGTCGAGGTTTAACGATGAAATGAAAAATGATGAAACAAAATGATGAAATGAAATGATAAAACGAAATTATGAAATGAAAATGATGAAATGCAATAATTCATCATTCGTATTTATTTAAAGTGTTTACATAATTTAAAAAGCTAACAGTCTTAAAATAATAATAAAATGTACAAGTATATAAAATAATGTAAAAGAATATATACAAGGTATATAAAATGATGAAATGAAAAATAATTATCTATCTATCTATCTATACATATAATAAAACTGTAGAGAAGAAGTTTTTGTACATAAAAAAAAAAAAAAAAAATATAGCCAGGGTGTTAAAGGACAACCAATAGAACCCAATTCCAGCATTTTTAGAATTTTTGTCTGTTTGTCTGTTTGTATGTTTAGTTATCCGAGCATCACGTAAAATGTACGAAATAAATGTAGATAACTTTTATACACAACGATTTAGCGTAACTTGAAGTAACATTTAGTTTTTGTTTCATTGCAATCGGTTCAGTCTATCAAAAGATTTTTGAATTTAAAGTGTACCTACCAGAAGTAAAATTAGTTAACGTGTGTTAATATGCACTTGGTCTCACAACTTTATGTTTATATATATTTGCGTTAATAATTATATAAATTGAAGTAACATTGAGTTTTTTGTTTCATCGTAATCAGTTCACACACACCTAAAAATTGTAAATTAGAAAATTCTAAGTGTTTCAGAAATAAATATTAAAACAGCGCCATCTCTGGACAAAATTAGTTAATGTGTGTTAATATGCACTTGGTCTCACAACTTCACGTTTATACGCAACAATATTTGCGTTAAAAATTATAAATTGAAGTAACATTGAGTTTTTTGTTTCATCGTAATCAGTTCACACACACCTAAAAATTGTAAATTAGAAAATTCTAAGTGTTTCAGAAATAAATATTAAAACAGCGCCATCTCTGGACAAAATTAGTTAATGTGTGTTAATATGCACTTGGTCTCACAACTTCACGTTTATACGCAACAATATTGCGTTAAAAATTATAAATTGAAGTAACATTGAGTTTTTTGTTTCATCGTAATCAGTTCACACACACCTAAAAATTGTAAATTAGAAAATTCTAAGTGTTTCAGAAATAAATATTAAAATAGCGCCATCTCTGGACAAAATTAGTTAATGTGTGTTAATATGCACTTGGTCTCACAACTTCACGTTTATACGCAACAATATTGCGTTAAAAATTATAAATTGAAGTAACATTGAGTTTTTTGTTTCATCGTAATCAGTTCACACCTAAAAAAAAGACGGGTTGCACTCCGGGAGTGCCGGCAGAAGAGAAAACTTGAATATTAACGTTGAAATTAATCAATTATTAATTTAATTAATATAACTAATTTTTTTTCACTACTTCTGCGTCACTTTTTTCATTTTACGTCCACGTCCACGTCCACGTCCATCCATCCATCCATCCATCCATTGTCGTGTGTCACTTGGTTCACTTCGGTTGGCGCCGCCGTAGAAAGAGAGGGGGGGGGGGGAATCTCTCCTGACGGTCACGTGTCCTGACGCGATGTCCTGACGCGAGTTTAACATTTTTTACCCATTACAAAAAGTGTGCAACGCCGCTAAAGCAGTTTTCACTTCAAAAATGTAAATTTGAAAATTATAATATGGACTACATCTGGAGATCAACTACGTGCAGTATTGAATATTAATAGCACTTCGATAGATGGCGTTGTTATGGTTTGCCCACACCGGTAGTCGATGGACAGAGAGTACGTATCAGAAATTAGTTACAATCCCGTGGAACTCGAAGAAATTTTACAAAATGACTGCGCAAATTTGACAGAGGAACAGCGCCAGACGTTTGATAGGGAATGCTGCAGTGTAGATAACGCCTCGGGTGAAATCCTGTTTTTAGACGCACCGGGTGGCACAGGGAAAACCAGGGCTGTAGCTAGAGTCGAATTTGAGGTAGGGCAGCATTGGTTACAGGTAGGGCGAAAGTAAAAAAAATATCATAATTGATCTGCCCTCGAAGCATAGGCTCCTAAATCAATCACCATGTATATCATTGACCTCTAGGTCAGTGATGTACATTCAATTGCTATTCGTAGACAAATAATTTCTGTGACAGAGCATGAGCATGGATCTAAGAACTATTAAATCCTCAATGATGAAGAATAAGCGAACAAGATGGTGGAACTTCCAGATTTGGATGTAGAGACCCACGTCTGAGTGAGAGTGAGGTAATAATTAATTGTTGGGTGGGATGATACGAGTAAATAGATACGACCAAAAATACCATTTAGATCATATTGTTTCTGAAAACTTATTATAATAATTGTGCCACATTTCATTAAAATTTCCTAAGGGGCCTCTGCGAGTTGGCTTCGGCCCCTCATACGCCTTCCAAAGGACCGGGACCCCATGGTCCCGAGATATATAAATTCAAAAGAAAACATAATAATATATACTTAATAAAAAATATTTAAAACTATATGATTCACCATGTTATTAAAAATGCGAAGAACTTCGTTCAGATCAACTGATTTTGTTCTTTTTTTTTCAAAGGCCATAAATACCATACCAGCCATTCTCTCGTGACCCATTGACAGCCTTTGAGGGCTATTGATTGCAGTTAAAGTTGAAAATCCAGATTCTATCCTATACCTATCGCTACAATTTTTTTTTTCTCAAACTATTTATCTTAGTTTTTGGTATTTTTAACCCCGACGCAAAAACGACGGGGTGTTATAATAATAATAAGTTTTAAGTTTGACGTGTCTGTGTGTGTGTGTCTGTCTGTGGCATCGTAGCTCCCGAACGGATGAACCGATTTTGATTTTGTTTGAAAGGTGAATTAGTCGCGAGTGTTCAATATGTTTGATGAAAATCGGTCCAAGATTGTCGCCGCCACAAAATGGCGGATTACATATTTTTTCACAACTCCCTCAATATGGGTATCAAATGAAAGAGCTTGACAAGTAGAATACTAAACACTATGATAAATTTCAAAACCAAGATGGCCGCCACTACAAATGGCGAATTCACAGAGGAATACGTTAGTATGGAATGAACTCCAACGACCACGAGTAACTAACTAGCTTCACTGTGGTAAAAAAATACGTACAGCTGCACAGATTTCGGCGAGTCACGTGTCGATCGTATAGCATGTTTACTAGTAATATAGTATTATAAAGTTTAAAAAGCAAGAAATAAAAGTTAAATTTAAAATTTAAAAAACCCCCGACTCAAAAACCTCTAAAAACTAAAATAATAATATATATTGGCCTTGTAAGTTTATAAGTTGCAGGAAATATTTTGATCCAAGCGTCCTCATGTCGGGGGACGGCTAATAAAAACGACAAACAGATGAGGCTTAAACCCAGCAATAATGGATGTAGCTATTGTAGAAAACATAACTGCTGTTAACTTCCAATTTTCATTAGCCGTCCCTCGACGTGAGGACGCTTGGATCAAAATATTTCCTGCAACTTATATTAAACTTAAAGGGCCAATATATATTATTATTTTAGTTTTTGTTTGAGTCGGGGGTTTTTAAAATTTTTAATTTAACTTTTTTAAGGTAGGGCATTGTGATTTCAAGGTAGGGCATTGCCCCATAATGCCCCCCCCTAGCTACGGCCGTGGGGAAAACTTTCCTAACCAATGTTATTTTGGCTCGAATAAGGAACCAAAGTAAATTGCCCTTGCTGTCGCCTCTTCAGGGATAGCAGCCACATTATTGCCTGGAGGAAAAACGGCACACACAACATTTAAACGACTTGGACCGTACGGAAAGCCCGGTTTGCAACATATCACGAAATAGCGATAAAGCAAAGGTTTTACGCGATTGTGTTTTAATTATTAGGGATGAGTGCACAATGGCAAACCGCAAAGCTGTAGAAGCAGTGAATATAACTTTGCAGGACATAAGGCAAAATGACCGGCCGATGGGAGGCATTACGGTACTGTTCTTCGGTGATTTTCGGCAGACACTCCCGATAGTACCCCGAGGAACGAGAGCCGATGAAATTGCTGCATGTCTGAAGAGTTCTGTTTTATGGCGCAATATATTATCTACACACCTGTAGTAAATATGCGTGCACAGTTAGGAGGCTGCGAAAATGCACAGGAGTTTTCCAATTTATTGTTACAAATAGGCGATGGCACATACCCCGTACAAGAAGATGGAAAAGTTAATTTGGTCGCTAATCTCTGTTCTTGCGTTACATCACAACAAGAGCTAATTTCTTCTGTGTACGGAGATTCTACAAATATGGGAAATCAAGCCGGTTCTTCGCTATGTCAGCGAGCTATTTTAACTCCCCGCAATGACCAAGCTGCGGCAATTAATTTAAAAATATTGATGCATGTGTCCGGGAATAGTAGAGAATACACCTCTATAAATACAGTTATGGAAGAAGATGACGCCACGCACTACCCGGTAGAATTTTTGGATTCCCTCAACACACCCGGACTTCCCGCCAACAAAATAGTTTTAAAAATCGGTGTTCCAATAATTCTCCTCAGAAATTGATGTCCTCCCAAACTTTGTAACGGCACTCAGCTCAAAGTCACAAATCTGCAGCAAAACATTATCGAAGCTGAAATATTAACCGGTTGCGGTGCCGGTGATATTGTTTTTATTCCAAGAATACCTATTATTCCTAACAACTTTCCTTTCTCTTTCAAACGAGTGCAATTCCCAGTCAGTCTTTGTTATGCCATGACGATTAATAAAGCTCAGGGCCAGACATTATCCGTTGCGGGGGTGGACCTAAGTATTGGATGCTTTTCCCATGGTCAACTATACGTAGCTCTTTCACGCGTAAACAACCCCAATAACCTTTTTGTGTACGCTTCAGATGGTTCCACAACTAATGTTTTTAATAGAGAAGCACTAGCTTAAATAAAAAATAAAGATTTGAATCGGTATCCTCGCAGGATATTGTTAAGTTCCGACATCCACGCGAACGAAGTCGCGGGCACAGCTAGTACTTATAATAAATCTGTAGAGAGGTCAATTCTGTACATGAAATATATTTTCAAAATAACTATCAGGGGGTGATTAGTGATCGATACTGATGCCAAAAATGCAATCAGTAAAATTTTTGTCTGTCTGTCTGTCTGTCTGTCTGTATGTTCCTTATAGAAACAAAAACTACTGGACGGATTTTAACGAAACTTGGTACAATTATTCTTCATACTCCTGGGCAGGTTATAGTATACTTTTCATCACGCTACAATCAATAGGAGCAGAGTAGTGAAGGGAAATGTTGGGAAAACGGGAGAAGTTACTCCATTTTTTAAGCTTCCGTCGCGTGTGCAGCCTTAATGGTTAAAGTTACATAGAAATCATGTATGACGGAAATATTCTACATAAAATTGTCTAAAAAATATCCCGCAACAGCATATGTCTATCTTTTATGGTTGACTCACAATAACACGTGTAACTCCTGACAGCTTAGCAGTTCGGAGTATTCTGATTATATTTGTTTACTCTTACGTTTATAATACTCTCACTCATCCCTAATTTAAAAAAAGTTAACATTATTACCTATTCAATAAAAAAAGAATCATAGAAATCGGTATAGAAACACCAAACTTATACATGAAATAAGCCATCGCGCATCGCCATGGTGAATACTGAATCATGCTATAAGGATTATTTTTGTGTAACGGTTGCCGCGCTCGACACGGGTCGCGGGCGGCGGCGGTAGGGTATAAAAAACTTTTTAACAAAAAATTAAACCTCCGAAAAAACTGAAAAGCAAAAAATAAAAACCTTTTTTATTTTACCTTAATAAATAAGTTCTTAAACTAATGCAAGTATACCTAAGTAACTTTGAGTCGGCGCCAAACAAGCAGCTTAATATCGTTGCGAGAGGTCGTGCGGAGAGCGCATTTTTTGTTTGGAATGTTATATTTATCGCTGGAGATTTCACGTTGCATTATCTTTAAATTTAAGGTAATTTAGTGATCATTGTTCATTGATTGTCTTTGGCGCCGACTCAAAATTTCTTAGTTATACTTGCATTAGTTTAAGAACTTATTTATTAAGGTAAAATAAAAAAGGTTTTTATTTTTTGCTTTTCAGTTTTTTCGGAGGTTTAATTTTTTGTTAAAAAGTTTTTATTTTATCATTTTTGAGGCTATAATTTACTAATTGCTACATGCTTAATTTTTGACTACTTTTAAATTAGCTACCTACCTTACTTTAGATATTAACTGTTATATAATCCTACTTTAATTATTCTTTTTTGTATAATAAAATACTTAAAAAAACAGGCTTTATATACCAACATAGATAGGCCTTTTATTTTAATTGTAATACACAGCTCAGCATTAAAATCTGTGAATGAACAATAAATCACCCCTATTTTCCCACCCTTTTTTTTTTTTTTTTTTTTTTTATGGATGGGAAATCATCAAATGACCCCTCCCGCTCTGGGTGGAGCGAAGGGAGTGTCAGACTCTTACTGACTAAAACCCATCCGTGTTCCTTCCTTAGCCCTTTCTGTTCCGGGGTAGCGGTAACCCTTTCGGACAATCCCGCACCCCCGGCAGGCTTCGGCCCTGGCAGGCCCCTTCCTTTCTGCTGACATCTCTTTGAGGCGCGCGTGGAACACGTACGCGCCGTCCGGCACGGGCCTGGTCCTGATCGGACGGTGAGCTACCCATTACTCTCCGTCCGCAGGCCCGCGCCTACGGTGGCCGGGAGTCGTCACGCGGCTCCCGACGCCCGGAGCGTCTCCCGCGGCGGCTGGGGTGTGAGGCTCTCTCCCTCAGCCGTTCAGCCACCTCCTTCGCTAGCATGACTGCTTCGCAGAAGGAGGTGACCGCCACCCACTCCCTCTCGCCCCGGACCATGGCTTGAACCAGGGCCGGACGCGAGAGGTCGCCGCCGCTGTCGATCGCCTCTACGAGGGCACGGCGGTGCTCCGCCCATGCGGGGCAGACCTCCACCGTATGCTCCACCGTGTCCTCTGGGCGATCCTCGCAGTGGTGACACCCGGGCGTCTCCTCCCGCCTGATGATGTGCAGGAACCTCCCAAAACATCCGTGTCCGGTGAGGACCTGCGTCAGGCGATAGGTGAGGACGCCGTGACGCCTCTCTAGCCACTCCTCAAAGAGGGGTCTTATCGCCACTATCGTGGCGTGCCCTGCGCTGGGTTGCGAAAGTCGCTCCTTCCATGCCACCATGAGATCGCGCCGGAGGTCTGTCCGCTCCGCCGCGATTTGCCGCGGAAGCGGAGTTTCCCCCCGGCTCAGTGCCTCCGCGCGCCACTCATACAGGCGCGCTAGGACTATCGCCTCCAGGTCCCATGGCGGATTTTCCCACCCTTAGGGTAGGATTTTTTTTTCCAAATTTACATGGGACCAATTTCGAGGTATGTCCTATCTAATAAAATAAGAATTATTAAAATCGGACTACTCTGTAAAAAGTTATGCGTGGTCATACATTACAATCAGTGAGTGAACAATCAATCATCCCCTGTTTTCCTACCCTTAGGGTTGGATTTTTTTTTTCCAAATTTATATGGGACCAACTTCGGGGTATATCCTTTCCAATAGAAAAATAATTATCAAAATCGGACTGCTCTGTAAAAAGATATGCGTGATCATACATAAAAAAAAAAAATATATATATACGCGTCGAATTGATAACCTCCTCCGTTTTTTCGTCGGTTAAAAAGGCGGCCGGTCCGAGTCCGAGTTACTGTGCCGAGAGCGAGCTTCATTCAATATTTGGCTGTTGATGCGTTCAGAGCGTTCGACCTTATTGACAGACAATATTGATATTAAGAAACCGTGCTTATCAGCGCGACTTTTAGTCTTTAAATAGTTTATTTGAATTTATTTTGTTGTTATTTTGTAAAATAGGTATGAGTTGTTTTGGTAGTGTTTAAATATTCGTTCAAATTAAAAATTATTAAGCGTAGGTACTTTTATTAATTAAAGTAGTTATAAGTATTTATTTTTAAGTGAAGTAGGTATAGGTAGATAGTATTGCGGCGTTTCAGCTTTATTTTCATTTCTTTTTTGTTGTGAGTTGTATATATTTCTGGTTATAATTCTATAAGAATATTTTAGTTTGAATAGTCACTTAGATTTTAAGTGTAAGGTAGCTAAAGTTAGGACCACGTATTAGTTGTTTTGGTAGTGTTTAAATATTCGTTCAAATCACAAATTATTAAGCGTAGGTACTTTTATTAATTAAAGTAGTTATAGGTATTTATTTTGAAATTATACACAATGGTTCCCTTTATAATGTAGACAAGGAATTAGGAAGGATTTTTTTTAAATTCAACCCCTAAGGGAGTTAAATAGGGGATGAAAGTTTGTATGAAAGTCCGTCAGTTTTAAAGTTAGGATCTTCAAATTTTGTGTTTAGGCTGACGACTAAAAATTAATTTATACGTGTCTCAGCGTTTTTGATAATTCCAACCCCAAAGGGTTAAAAAGGGGGATGAAGTTGTGTATGAAAGTCCGTCAGTTTAAAAGATAGGGTCTTCAAATTTTGTATTTAGGCTAACGATTGAAAATTAATTTATACGTGTCTCAGCGTTTTTGATAATTTCTCCCCCAAAGGGGGATGAACGAACTGACTGAAATATCAACGCACAGTCTAAACCGCTGGTCCTAGGGACATGAGTTTTGGAGGTTGTGTTCTTTGTGCAGAGTAGGTATCGAATAAGAAGGGGTTTTTGGATATTCAACCTTTAAGGGGGTGAAAAGGGGGGATTTTGTTTGTATGAAAAATCTTATTTATTGAGTTAATAACCTTGAAACTTGGCACGAATACTTATCTAAGTAAATTATGAAGTTTGGAATTTTTCGTTTTTCTAAAATACCCCCTAAAGAGGTAATGGGGGGGTGTTAAAATTTGTATGGAAGAATTTTAACACCCTGTCCGACTAACTTGAAACTCAGTATTTATACTAAGGACTAAAAATAATTAATAACGTGTATCAGGGTTTTTCGAAAATCTACCCCTAACTGTATGAAAAGAGGTAGTTAATTTTAAAGGGGAGGATTTTACTGCGTGGCTTGATTAGCTCGAAAATTGGTATAAATAAACTTTGAGTCAAGTTATGAACACATCTTAAACGATTTTTCAAAATTCTACCCCTGTGGGGGTGAAAAGCGGGGATAGTTTCTTTGAAAAATCTGATTCCTTTGTTCTATAAACTTAAAAATTGGCCCGAATACTTATTTATTTAAGTTAATTATTATAAAGATCATACCAACATACATTTTCGAAACTTTTAGAGGATAGTACGAATTTCACGCGGACGAAGTCGCGGGCAGAAGCTAGTACAGTAATAAAATTAAATTTTTACATTAATATCTAAATACGAATATAATATCTTCAAGACACTTTCACACAACAATGTTTGAGTGGATATTTTAAAACTATCCTGTTCTCCAAAGCTCCGTTTGCGTTTACAACTAGTCAAACGATTCACGTGTAAGATCATAAACATAAACACACAGAAAAGTTCTCTCCAACATGTCTCTATAGAAATGACGTAAATGTTGAAAAGACAGCGAGTGCCAAGTCGGGTGGCGCATACAGACATTATGTCTTTGCAAACAAATGACTACTGCCTGAGAATCTGAGCTCTCAGCCGTCAGATGTTTTGTTTACATTCAACAAATATGGCGTCTTTAAACTTGGAACATTAAGGGTAGGTATCGTTTTTACGTGTTTTTGAGTAGAGCGTGAATATTGCTGTTAGTCCTCAAACCTGCGGGGCAATTGCGTAACACATTATCAATCGGAATCGGTTTAATTTTGACAGTTCAATAACATTCATTGCGTTATTAACGTGTTGAGCAGACAAAGTTTTCGAATTTATGAAGCAATGGATTAGCAATTTGCTTCAAAATTATTCAGATTCTGATTGATAGTGTGTTACGCAATTACGGTGCCGTGTAGTGTCTTGCTGAAGAGACCACCTCAGACATTAACCTAAATGGTCTTCATATAATTTGACCAATAGATACTATGTTATTGAGGAGTTTAGTTATTGGGGCTTGTGGCTAAGTAATAACAGCCGCTCGGGTCGATAAATTAGGTTAAGCTATGCTTGCCGCGGTTGGTCCGTGGCTGGGTGACCATATTTACATACCAAGTGCCCTCCGTGCCTCGGAAAGCACGTTAAGCCGTTAGTCCCGGCTGTCATTTCATCATCTTTGAAAGTCGTTACAGGTAATCAGTAGCCCGAAAGTCTGACAACCAGCCATAACAAGAGGTATCGTATTATCTCAGTACCTGGGTTGTGGAGGTCAGATAGGCAGTCGCTCCATATAAAATTCTGGTATTCAGCTGCACCCGGTTAGAATGGAAGTCGACCCCAACATTTTTGGGAAGATGATGAGACTAGGCAGGTGATGAGATAAGTACTATGTTATTGTATGGACTACAAAGAGCTTGACCTCTGAGTTTGTTTCGAAGTCTCTTCTCAGAGTAGTCGGCTATCAAACACCGATCTCATCTAGATTATATTAAAAAAAAAGAACAGTGGCATTCCGGGAGTGCGGACAGAAGTGGAAACAAAACAGAATACTTTGTCATCACTCACTGACATATCGGATATACATTAAACCCGAGTACATCCCGAGGACAGCCGATCGCATCCGAAACGGTGTCGTTTACGGTAACAGTGGCGCGAGTTCAATAGATTTTCCCATTAAAAAATTTCCCTACCCCGCCTTAAAAAGTTTTCACTTAAAAAATCGTGTAAAAGTGTTATTTTGAACGCAAAATATATCGTTGTATTAAAATGTTATTTTTGACCAATTTACATAATACAACGTGGCAATGCTGCCAGCCTTTTGGGCACTGTTCCTGTTGACAGCGATGCGGACGAATTCTTTGATACCCTATGATTATTTTGTTTATTTTTTCATATGATTGTACATATTATTATAGTCTGTATGTTAGCTTATATTATGTAAATATCCATTAAATAAATAACTATTTACATAATAAATATTATTTACGTTTGACAGTTTGAGTGGGTAGAATTCAGATGGGTAATCAGCTAGTTTTTTCCCGTTTAAAGATAAAAGGGCTTCTTGGAATTGTCAAAACGTTTGTGTTACGAAAATTACCTTGTCTCTATCGAATACTTTTTCTGGGAAACCATAATATCTAAACGGTACAAGAAATATTGTCTTAATAATTGATAAATGGGCGTAGTCGGGCGGTTTGCGAAAAGTTGCGTACAAAAACCAAACTAGATTTAACTTGTTATTTATACCCCACTTTTAATGTCATGTTTTTTTTTTTTTTGGTATTATATTATTGTATAGGAGTAAAAATTAACAGGTCAATAAAAAATCGATGTTTATACCGGCCGTAACGCATATTAGGAAACTCTGGTACTAGGTATACCTACAGCGGCCGTAACGCAAGGATGAGCAAACTCTGTCAAAAGCTTGCCGCGTTGAAAATATTTTTCCGATTTTGAACATTATCCGTAAAACTTTTAATTTTTACATCCCCCATAACAACCTATTTCGGTCTATTTCGAATAGGTATTTTAACCGGTCGGTTTGCCGATCGGCGACGAAACAATAGAAAATCTATTGTGTCTCATTAGCGGTGCTTGACAGATTAAAATAAAAATTGGTTGTCTGTAAAGACGTTTACGGACGATAATTTTACGTGATTACGTCATAAGAAAACATCAGATAGATGCGTCACAAGCCGAATGTTTAGGCCGATCGTGCCTCTCTATCGCTTGTTCCGCGCTCTTGCTTGCACGCTCGACTCAGGCGGAACGTGACAATGAGTCATACTTTCTCGTGCGTGCAGCCGGCGTTCATCGGTTTATAAGACGTTATCACGTCAAAATAGACAAATCGGTCCAGCCGTTCTCAAGTTATGCGCTTAGCAACGAACTGCATTTCATTTCAAAAAGTCAGAAAGAACGCCAAGCGAAAACGAAGTAATAGCGCGGGCAGGCGATGCAATGCGATGTGTCGGGGGAACCAAACATTCCACGCGGACGAAGTCGCGGGCAGAAGCTAGATATTCCTAATAATAAAGCAGAGCAGAGTTTATTTGTTTGACTGTTTGTACGCGCAAATCTTTGGAACTTCTTGTCAGATTTGAAAATTTATTTTTACATTTGATAGCTCAATTCTTCAGGAAGGCTACAGGCTACTTAACATAACGCTAGTACCCTCAGGAGAAAAGCAAAACCGCTGAGCGACAATGAAGAAATTGCGCTAGGAGGCGATGCGATGCGACGAGGTAGGTCGGGGCAATAAGAAATTTCACGCGGAAAAAGTCGCGAACAGAAGCTAGTCAAACTCAAACTCAAAGCATTTATTTCAATTAAACCATGAACAGGCACTTTTGAATTATAGATAAAACTCAGATTAGCGATGATTGGACCGTTAAACATTAAATCAGATCACAGCTCCCGACTATCAAACCGCTCTCAAGTTGCAAGTGAGCGAGTTACATCCGTACAAGTTTCAAATTCAATTTGTTACTTGCAGTAAGTACATAGATTAACACGTTTCCCGCCGTTTAGCAGTTTACTAACAAAGTTTTACACCAAATGTTCTTAGTTGATTCGTTAGCAGTAATGACATGGAAACCCAACGGCTAATGGGCTCGCCATATATTACATGGGACTTAAACATAACTGGCGAAATGTGGGTACGTATATAATACACCGCCCAGTCCCCCCCCCCGTCCCCCTCCCCTTCCTCTCCTCCTCTCCCTTCCCTTTCGGGGAATGCAGACGTGATTTTGTGTTATGTGTGGAAATCTAACGTATAAACGAAAATAACAAAACATCAGGTGCATCGTCATGCGTCTCTTCTCATCTCGCTCTTTCCACTTTTCCCGGTCTACTGCGATTGTGGGCCAATCCATTAAGAAGGAGTCCAGGTCATCCTGCCATCTCTTTCTCGGCCTGCCGCGTAGTCGTTTCCTGCCATTGGGGATCCACTGAGTGGTGGCTTTTGCATATTGCTGCCCCATATGCGACAGATATGGCCAACACGCGGTCGGACCACGGGCAATAAACGCATTTTAGTCCATCAGCTGTGCGGCCCGCGTCCGCTATTTGTGTTTTGGAATGAAGTGTAGAGTTCTTAATGCGGTCTGTGAGTTTGACACCTTCTTTTTTTTTATCGTGTGGAAATCCTCATGGATGTCCACCACCCTGGGGTGGGTGGAGGGGTCTGTCAGACTCTTACTGACTAAAACCACACGGTGTCCTGCTGCTACCCTTAGCCGGGGTGCTGGAGTGCTTGCGCATTTCATCACGTTCCCACGGCCAGGTGTTGGCCCGCATGAATCCATGCGGACCCCGCAGTACGAGTATATGTCATTCCATAGCCTGTTGGCAGACTCCAAGTGCGGACTTTTGACGTTTTGTAAGAGACCATGTGCACGACAAAAGGACAAAAATACTACAAACCATATCAACGAACGAAATGAACTATTCTCGCATTTATCTCGTGCCGAAACAAGAGTGACAGATACCTTCTAATAGATTGACAAGAAACAGAATGTACTTACAAAAGAGATACAGCATATTACAGCAACGCCTGCCTTCAGTGGGATGCAACAACAGCATCTGTAAGGATACCCGAGACAGTCTATCGGTGATCTGTAGGGGGGTTTAAGAGGACTGTCGTAGATCTCATGCGCATGTTACAAGGCTAAAAAACAAAATAAAGAGGGGAATCAAAAGAAGGAGATGAATCTAAAATTACTTAAATGCAGCCTATAATGTTCCCACTCATGGGACTCAGGCTTCCTCTCTTCGAGAGAGAGTGGGCTGTAATCTACCACGCGGGTCTGGTGCGGGTTGGTAGATGTCACTTGTCTTCGAATTTTTGGTTCTAGAACATGCCGGTTTCCTCACGATGTTTTCTTTCACCATTTTGAGAGCGGTGGTGATGAAATTATTTACACAAAGTAAAGCGCCTGGCTGGGTTCGAACCCACGACCTACAACCCGTAAGTCGCCACTGCTCTCATAAAACTTAAATAAATCATTACCGGCAAAGACAGTGTTTGCAGTCCGGCATTATCTACCAGTAACACAGTTTTAAAAGGATGTACTTCCAGATTGGTCCCATTGTCATCAGGTCAGGATCTGATGATGGAATCCTGGAGAAATCAAAGGAACTCTTCAAATATTAAAGGCACACCTTTAGCGATTTGGGTATTTTTTTCGGTAACTCGTGCATTTGCTCTCGGAAAGCACCATCCGGAGTCGCTCCCGACTCCGGATTATTCAAATTAATACGTTTTTGGTTTGTTATAAATATTCTATGAAGCTTAACTCGTGGGATCAAATCTAATCTTGCTTGATTGAATAGTCACAATATTATTAGAATTATTAACTTTTGGGGTTGTTATGAATGGTCTACTGATTTTGAATAATTTATACTAATAATGATATAGGGGTGTGTGGGGACCTATCTTTAATAGCCAGCCCATAATGTTCCCACTGCTGGGACACGGCATCTTGGTGAGTGAGAGTGGGCCGTAGTCCACCACGCGGGCACGGTGCAGGTTGGTAGATGTCTCATGTCTTCGAATTTTTGGTTCTAGGACATGCCGGTTTCCTCACGATGTTTTCCTTCCTCGATTTGAGGCAGTTGAGATGAAATAACTACACAAAGTAAAGCGCCTGCTTGAACGAAACCAAATATTTTCTAAATATTGAGAAGGTTGTCGTTTCTAACTGCAGACTTTGCCTACCTATTTGCTGCAAATAATACAACAAAATAACTAAAATTCATTGGTTCGGTAACGTATGAAGATTCTTTACAATCATAATCAAACTAGAATATGGCCACTGTAGGCTCTCAGACCGCCTCTCTGTGAAAAGGAGTGGGCTGAAATCCACCACGCACAGAAATATAAAAAAAAAACAGTGGCACTCCGGGAGTGCCGACAGAAGTGAAAACAAAACACAAACATAATACTTTGCCATCACTCACTGACATATCGGATATACATTAAAACCGAGTAGGTACATCACGAGGACAGTCGGATACATCCAAAACGGTGTCATGACAGTGGCGCGAATTCAATGGTTTTTTCCCATCTCAAAAATGCCTTTTGACTATGTTGTATGTGTATATTTTACGTCTTTTTTTATTAGCAATCCGCGTTTTATTTACAGTTCAGATTTACAATTTCTCTTTCTTTCATTTTTCTTATAAACCCACACAATTTTATTTCAAACACCTACCTTCACACACAACTTTTCTTCAGTTTATATAACGAACTTGACTGGTGGAAGAACAATAAAATTAGCTAGTTCCTGCAAGTTTCTAAACAGTTTTATATGAGTTCTGGGAAGAACCGCCGCCTACTCAGGCTTTAGTTAACACGGTGCGAAGTTGAAAACTTGGAACTTTATATTTTCTGAGTAACCACTAGATATTGCAGAACTAAGTTTCGTGTGGCTTAGTTTGTGCTTCAAAAATTAATCTAATTTTTTAAGGTCTATTTCATCATCATCATTCTCCTGCCTTTATCCCAATTTATGTATGGGGATCCATGAAGAAGCCTCCTCGTGTAGCGCAGTTTATTCCGCCAGATACTCAACTGAACTGAGCGCTCGGCGCATCCTGGCCAGTCACACCCAACACCTTATTTGACTGGCCAATTCTTCCCTTGCGGTGGTAGGGCTAACGCCCGCCTGGTTTGCGACTACCCCTCCCACCGGAGTCCGGGAAGTCCGGAAAGTTATTTGATAATTTCACATAAAAAAAAGAATAGTCATTTGACTTTTGAAAGAAGAAGACAAAGCGTTGTGTAACTATGCAGACGCTATACAACGTATATTAGTAAGGGGGTTAGTGTATTACGTAATTACCCCGCTGAATTTGCAATGCTCCCAAAACTCACCATTGAGCAAGCTTATTCACTGCCTGTACCTTCTTTGTTCAAGAAGAGTCCTTTGATGTCAACCGAGTAAGATACAAGTAAGATCGCGAGCACAGATTATGAAAGAGGGTATGATAAAAGAAGATATTGCATTACAAAATATATGTGGGCTGTGTGCCCTCTACACGCGAGTGGCACTCACTTGACCCGCATCCCGTGCGGCCGGTAGGGCTGGCAAAACTAATAAAATTATTTTTACCGACTTTAAAAAAGGAGATTCTGTATTCGACCCGTATGTATGTATGTTTGTATGTCCGCGATTATCTCAAAAACTACTGAACCAATTTTAATAATTCTTTCATTAGTGTGATCTACATACTTTCAGGAAGGTTTTAGTATATAATACATTACGTAATTTATCTTATGTACGAAGTTCTATGCATAAATGTACTGCATCTCCGGCGTTTCTATGTGAATTTTGATGATTCTTCGAGTCGTGTCTTCAATTCTTCAATGCACTAGTGTTTATTGAATTTGTGTGGGGTAGGTACAACTAAAAAGTGAAAACATAACTTAAAAAAAAAACAACAACCGACTCCCAAAAAAAATACTACAAAGTGAAAAATAACATTAATTTCGGGAGTAGGTGTCAAAAAACGAAAATGCGGAACTAACGACACCGACTTCCGAAAGTTATTTTTCACTCAGTATTGTTTTTTATTTTTGAAGTCGGTTGATTAAAAAAAAAAAAACTTTTTTAGAGTTTAGTTCTTACGGGAAGTTTCAGTTTAGATGTTCTAAATGGACAGTTATTACGAATTCAGAAAGATTGAACTCGACGCAACGTTGAAGTTATTTTTCATTTTACTTAATATATCTATCTGTTTTCTTACTCTAACATACGGAAATATGTATTTGTTTACAGGTTTTGGTACCAGTACATTACCGATACTTATTATAAATACCAATAGTACAGGTACTACGTCTGGTACCAGTACCAAGAGTAGGTACATATAAGTTAGTCAAAATAAAATAAAAAAATATGCAAAACTAAATAAAATCATAAATAGATGCAATAAATTTAGGAAACAACAAAAACACAATTCCAATAATATTAAACTAAGGAAAGAACGTGTTTTTCTAATAAATAAATTAAAAAACTATGAAATTAAATTAGAAGACAGTAAAAATATTTATCACATTGACACTCAGCGATTACAGTCTGAAATTGAGGTACTTGAAGAGTCACTACATTTACATTATATTAAGTATGTGAGCTCTCAAAAACAAATAAAGGAACACATCCTAGCTGCAAACGAGTTGGTGGAAATGTGTAATGATGAGGTAGGTAGAGGGGACCCGATGACTCAGAGCACACATCAATGTTCTTGTCAAAGGGATTCCAACCCTGGGGCTATCCAACCTGAGGCAACGGAGGACCCGTCCCAGTCTGGAGGAGCTCGGGACTGTAACCCCAATCAAGATGCACCGCTTGTTGTTCAAGAGTCATCTCAAGTAGCTCAGATAGAGAGTTGTGCTGTAACTTCTAGTAATGCTTGTTATTGTTCTGTTATGTTTTCAGATAGTTTAGGGAGAGGGTTAGGTAAATTATTAAGTAACAACCTGGGTCAATCTGCTGTTAATTATTGTATGCCTAGGAAATCATACAATGAGATAATGTCATCAGTAAGTTGCAATAAATATAATCCAAATGCCATTATTTCTGTATTTGTAGGTAATAGTGCAAATGTAAAAATAGATGACATCACTGACAGTGTCACTGAAATCTTAAAGATTAATTGTCAGAAAATAATTTTGTGTGCTTTCCCATACTTTGAGCACTTAACAAGTAAGCAAAACCATTACATACATAAGCTAAATAACCATATGCATTTGTTAGCTAATCACTATAGTGACAAAATTATATTTTTTGACACCAACACTTTTGTTGAGAAGTTAAAATCGACTAGGGATACAGTGTATCTGCCTATTAGTTTTAGACGTGAAATAGCATGGCTATTAGCTTTTATTATTAACTCAGACATAAGTAGTATGTCGAAGTCGGATGTAATTAGCACCATAAAAATTAGTAATAGTACTAATATGAAGGTGGTTAGCCACGATAATTTAAACTAGTCAGTAAGACAACAGAAGGTACCAATAACAATATTATTAATACCACCTCCAACAAGGTATCTTCTAGCACTCAATTAGTTAATTGTAAAAAAGGGGCTAAGCAGAATTCCTTGAAATTGTTTCATCAAAATATTCAAGGTTTTTCTTCCAAATTATTAGAAATTGAATTGTTTTTAGAAAAAACAATGTTTGATATTATTTGTATTACTGAACACTGGTTGAAAGATTATGAAATGATGATTAATTATGAGAACTATAGTGTAGGCAGTTGCTTTAACCGAAAATCCATGCTGCGTGGTGGTTCATTAATCTTAATTAAAAATTGTGTAAAATTTAAGACTCGTAAAGACATAGTGGAACTATCGGTGGAACATAGCATCGAACTGTCCTGTGTTGAGCTGGATAAGCATTTTATAGTGTGCGTTTACAGACCTCCAAACTATCAAAACTATTCTATATTTGAGTCGGTAATGGAAGATGTCTTGGGAAAACTTGCAACTGGTAGCAAATCAGTAATTATTTGTGGTGACTTTAATATTAATATTTTAGAAAATAATTCAAATAGCAGTAGATTGTTAAGCCTCTTTAAATCATTCAATCTGTCAAATGTGTTTTTGGAACCAACGCGAATAACTATGACTACGGCTACATGCATTGATAATGTCTTTTGTTGTTGCGAATATTTAGATAAAGCCATTGTAAATTATCTTCCTTCTGATCACAGTGGTCAAACTGTTTCTTTTGAGTCCAACACACCGATGCAAAAAGTGCAGATTCAAACTAGACCAATAACATCGGGTAATTTGAATAAGTTTAATGCTACTTTAACTAGCAAGTTGAGTGCTCAGGGCCTAAGTGTGACTAATGGTAATATTTTGTATAAAGAATTCTTTTCATTAGTGCAAACAGAGTTCAATAATTCCTTTAAGAAGAAATCTAAAACTATTTGCCCTAAGTTTTTATTCAGTGACTGGGCAACTAAGGGAATCAGGAAAAGTAGGGATAGATTATTTGAACTGTATGGCCTTAAGCCGTATATTAACACGGATACGTTTAGTAAGTATGTTACTACATATTCTAAAACTTTTAAAAATGTCTGCAAAGTAGCTAAAGCTTCTTTCATTAGTAATAAGGTTAAATCAGCAGACAATAAAATAAAGACAGTTTGGAAAATTATTAACAATGAAACGAACAGGAACAAAAAACATAATACTGATTACACACTGGACACTTCCCGCGGTCTCATTAGCGATAACATCGATGTCGCTCAGGAATTTGCAACTTTCTTTACCAATATCCCAATTAAAACTACAGAAACTTTAAATTCCTCGCCTGCACTAGCTATTGAATTATTAAGAGCGAATGTCTCAGCCTGTCCTGTGGAATTTAACTTTAAACATATAAACCCTACAGTCATTACAAAGGCATTTAAGCAACTTAAAATCAAAATTACCGAGGATCTGTGGGGCATGTCTACTAAAGTTTGTCAATCCATTATTGAGACAATTGCACCCTATTTAGCTTTAATATTTAATTTGTGTGTAGATCAAGGGGTTTTCCCGGATTTAATGAAGTTCAGTAAAGTTATTCCACTTTTCAAATCTGGAGACAGCAAAGACACTAATAATTATAGACCCGTATCGGTTTTGCCGGTTTTCAGTAAGGTTTTTGAAAAAGTAATGTTAAATCAAATGCTCAATCATTTTAATCGTAATAACATCCTACACGATCAACAGTATGGTTTCACCAAAGGACGTTGTACAACCGACGCCGGTGTCACCTTATTAAAACATATCTTTAACGCATGGGAAGAGGCACAAGATGCAATAGGCATTTTTTGCGACTTATCCAAAGCATTTGATTGCGTAAATTACGATACACTGCTCTTGAAACTTGAGCATTACGGACTCGGTAAACTTGCTCTTAGCTTAATGAAATCATATTTAAATGACAGATTTCAGCAAGTTCAAATTAACGGTGTGAATTCATCGGGCTTGAAAGTCAAAATGGGTGTTCCGCAGGGCTCAATATTGGGGCCATTCCTATTTTTAGTATATATAAATGATTTACCTCATTTACTGATAAACCGATCACAAATGGTGTTATTTGCTGATGACACATCTCTGATTTTTAAAGTAAGCAGACGTGCACAGGAGCTTGACGACGTAAATAACGCTATGCTTTTGGTCCATGATTGGTTTACTGTAAATAATTTGGTATTAAATGAAAAAAAAACTAAATGCATTAGATTCGTTTTACCAAATGTCAGAAGTAGTGAATGTCACGTTGTATTGAATAAGGAAATACTCGAATTCGTCGAAAATACGGTTTTCCTGGGGATTACGCTTGACTCAAAGCTGCAGTGGGGTCCGCACTTAACATCTCTTGCAGGGCGGCTAAGTTCAGCCGCTTACGCTGTTTGGAAAATCCGCCAATTAACAGACGTGGATACCGCGAGACTGGTCTATTTTAGTTACTTTCATAGCATCATGTCTTACGGTATTCTGTTGTGGGGACGGGCTGCAGATATTGATTCTATCTTCATCCTGCAAAAGAGGGCTGTCAGAGCCATATACAAGCTCAGCAGACGCGATTCTCTAAGGGAACTGTTTAAAAAAATTAACATCATGACGGTTCCTTGTCAATATATATATGAAAACATTATGTACGTTCGAAAAAATCTACATCTTTTTAATAAGATAAGTGACAGGCATAATTTTAACACAAGAAATAGGAACAAATTAGATCAACCGCGTTTCAGATTGTCTAAAGTAAAAACTTCTTTTATGGGTTACTGTGTAAAATGTTATAATAAAATACCATTCGATATTCTTCAACTAAATGAGAAGAAATTTAAAACATGCATTAAACGCACACTATGTAGACAAGCATATTATAAGTTGGATGATTATATTGCAGATAAAAATGCTTGGCTAAATGCTGGTCCTGCTCCACAGGCCCTTGAGCTCTCTAGTTAAAATTTCAATATTTGGAGGAGGTGCTTCCCTTTTTCTTTTTTAGTGTTTCTGACATTACGATCTTAATATTTATTTTTATTTTATTCAATCATGTTTTAGTTGTTTAATGCTGCAATACTAAACACCTTTTCCTGTTTGGTATTACAATTTTTATTCATCTCTTAAATAAATTGCAATCTATAGTTTTGTATCATTTAGAAGCATTTTTTCAATTTTGTAAATGTAAGAACCATGGATCCGTTTATTATGATTTTTTGATGTTGACTTGAAAGAGCATGTCAGTTGAGAATGTGTCATGCTCACTTAAATGTTTCGCTGATGGTGGCGCGTGTGTTGGATCATTCGGTTCCCTACAAAATGGTTGAGCTGGATGGTGCTGATCCATGCGTCATGTTCGTGAACGGACGCCGTCGGTTGAGACTGGTCATCTCTTAACTGCCAAGGCTTATTTTTAATCTTATTTCTTGTATTGTTTCTTCATTTGTGTTTTTTTTACGTTGTTCTTACATATAGAAGCAACAAGAATAATGTACTCAGGATTTTGTAATACCTATCTTGATTTAAAAGAGTGTCCATGGAGTTTCTTGCCCGTTCTTCTCCATAGAGATCTACGCTTTGGAATGGGCGACTAGCTTCAACTTTCTGACTAACTGACCGACTACTTAATTTTGACAATTCAAAAGTACCTGTAATGGTTTAATTGAAATAAATGCTTTGAGTTTGAGTTTGAGTTTGAGTTTGAGTTTGAGTTACTTTGGTACCGGTATAACACCAAGGCCAATGCTACCGATTCCCAAACATACCGGTATTTCAACTCCTGGTGGCGATATATAAATGTGGATTTAAGAATATTCTTAAATAATTTGTGTCTATACGAGAAAAAAACATCATAATATGGCGTTTTATTAATTTGTTTATTTCACGCTTTTATTATTATCTGTGTGGGATGTTTACATGTAACGGTTGACGTCTTTTAGCTGATCATAACGGACATCCTGGATTATAATTACACTTTTCAGATGTGAAAAAAAAAATACACGAGGAAAATTTACAGGTCCCAATTTTGTTGACTGTTTTTAGACTTTTACTTCCTTTTGAAAGATGCCGCAAACAATCTTTTCTTGGTTCCTAAAAATGATTATCAGCTCACCTTTTGCTGTACCGTGTACTTGTATACTGTTACAATTAAATTTACCATCCTAGTTGAGCCACAACACTATCATTAATCAAATCAAATCAATTGGTTTGCAAACATCGGTTCACAAATCCATACTATCCATACTAATTTTAATATTATAAATTCGAAAGTAACTATGTCTGTCTGTATGTTACCTTTTAACGCTTAAACCACTGAACCGATTTAGATGAAATTTGGTATAGAGAGAGTTTGAGTCCCAGGAAAGGACATAGAATAGTTTTTATCCCGATATTCCCACGGGATCGAAACTTATGCGGGTGAAACCGCGGGGCGCAGCTAGTGTTTTATATTATACTAGCTGTGCCCGCGACTTCGATCGCGTGGATGTCGGAACTTAACAATATTTATATGCGTCGGTATCCTGCGAGGATACCGATTCAAATCTTTATTTTTTATTTATGCTAGTGCTTCTCTATAAACAACATTAGCTGTGGAACCATCTGGAGCGTACACAAAAAGGTTATTGGAGTTGTTTACGCGTGAAAGAGCTACGTATAGTTGACCATGGGAAAAGCATCCAATACTTATGTCTACCCCCGCAACTCACTTCATGTTCTTCTTCTGATTCCTGGGACCTACTTAATCTCGCCCTTTTCGCATCTCGGCTACGCTGCGAAAGGTTTTTTTTTTTTTTTTTTTTTCTAGAATGCATTTTCAGAAAAAGAACTGAACCAAACAAATAAAATATTGAACAAAACACAAACTTTCAAAATGAGAATGAAGACAAATAAAATTTCAAACTACGAAGTAAATAAAACTACTTGACTCAAATTGCAAGTTATTATTTACTTCGCACTTTAAAAATTTGTCCAAAATTTACAGTTTTCTCTATCAATGTTACAGGCAACCCTCTAAATTACTTTATAAAGACCACCTTTTGAAATCAGCAGTTGGTTGTCAACAGGGTGACCCTCTTGGGCCAGTCATTTTTAGTTTGGCAATAAATCCAATTATTCGACAACTAAATTCTAAATTCAACGTATGGTATTTGGATGACGGAACCCTAGGAGGTGATGTACACACAGTCTTAAAAGATTTACAGTTTTTATGTGAAAAATTCAGTTCCATTGGCCTAGACCTTAACCTTTCAAAATGCGAAATTTATCTTCCCCAAACGACTGACAGACAGACAACCATTGCAAAATTTAATACAATAGCTCCAAATATCAAAATTATGGAAAGAAACTCTCTTCACCTTCTAGGGTCCCCAATTTTTGACGAATCCTTTCCAACGTTCATTGAGGAGAAGATACAAAATTTTAATGACGTCTCGGAAAGACTTTTCAAAATTAATATTCATTCGGCCTTCACACTCATTCGGTACCTACTGTTGTTTTGGACCAAAATTTACTTATAGCCTTCGCTCCTCTCATCTATGGAAGCATCCACAACTTTTAGAAAAATTAGACCAAATTATTAGAAACACATTAATTTCCATCCTAAATGTGGCCCTTGACGACCGTGCGTGGCAGCAAGCCACACTACCCATTCGCTTGGGCGGTCTCGGCGTCCGCAAAATTTCAAGTATTAGTTTACCAGCCTTCCTCTCCTCGGTCCACAGTACCGATAAATTAACCAGGAACATTTTATCTTCCTCACTGGTCGATTTTGAAGTGCCGTTTCTGACCGATGCGTTGAACGCTTGGAAAATGGCTTGTCCCGATACGGTTTTGCCTGATAACCCATCTTCCCAGAGACGGTGGGACGTGCCGCTCTGCAGTATTATACGGAATACCCTTGTAAACACGTCACGTAATACTGTTGAGCGTGCCCGTCTGCTGGCTGTGGGAGAATGGGAGTCAGGTTTGTGGCTTCAGGCGTTCCCGTCATCCACCATAGGCACAATGATGGATGACTCATCGTTTCGGCTCGCTACGTGTCTCCGCTTGGGCGCACCTTGTGTTGCTCCGCATCGATGTCACTGCGGTGAAGCTGTCGACAGTCTCGGACACCATGGCCTGTCCTGCTGCAGGAGCGCAGGTCGCATAGCACGGCATGCCAGCATCAACGATATTATTCGTCGAGCTCTTGTCACCGCCGGCGTACCAGCGGTGTTAGAACCAAACGGCTTGGTACGTGATGATGGGAAGAGACCAAACGGCATGACGTTGTTGCTTTGGAAGGTGGGTAGGCCTCTGGTGTGGGACGCAACATGTGTCGATACCCTAGCGCCATCTCATGTTCCTAGCACTGCGGGCTGTGCTGGCGCCGCTGCTGCAGCTGCTGAGACCCTCAAGCGGCGCAAATACTGTAACCTTATGGGCAACTACAGCTTTGAGCCGTTTGGGGTCGAAACGCTCGGGTCATGGGGCCCGAGCGCGCGTCTCCTTTTTAAGGAAATTTCTCGCCGGCTGGTCGATACTTCACGTGACCAGAGGGCTGGGTCGTACGTTGCCAGTCTTCTGGGCACGTTTCCGGATGACAGCGATGCGGATGAATACTTCGACGCCTAAGTGTCCTTTGTTTTTTTTTATTTTTATATATTTGTATTGTAAGTTAGTTAGTCGTTTTGTCCATAGATGGCGCTGTTTTAATATTTATTTCTGAAACACTTATAATTTTCTAATTTACATTTTTTAGGTGTGAACTGATTACGATGAAACAAAAAACTCAATGTTACTTCAATTTATATAATTATTAACGCAAATATATATAAACGTGAAGTTGTGAGACCAAGTGCACATTAACACACGTTAACTAATTTTTCTTCTGGAACACTTTAAATTCAAAAATCTTTTGATAGACTGAACCGATTGCAATGAAACAAAAACTAAATGTTACTTCAAGTTACGCTAAATCGTTGTGTATAAAAGTTATCTATATTGATTTCGTACATTTTACGTGATGCTCGGATAACTAAACATACAAACAGACAAAAATTCTAAAAATGCTGGAAATGTGTTCTATTGGTTGTCCTTTAACACCCTGGCTATATTTTTTTATTTTTTTTTAATGTACAAAAACTTCTTTTCTACAGTTTTATTATATGTATAGAGAGTACTCCATGTTCTACCGTCACATGAGCATGTAGTCAGTATAGTTAAGGAAGTGATAAAAACACTTTTTTTTGTTGTGATGGGCTCGCTCTTGACCTCGATCACGCCTGATGGAAAGCGATGGATGAGGTCAATGATGGAACGAGCGCGCCCAGGAGATACCTAAGGCACTAGAACTCCCACGCGTCAAAGAAACACAGCAGGCTGCTTGACGCCAGACTCGGTGATCGCAAACGAGGCGGGCGTTAGCCCTACCGCCGCAAGGGAAGAATTGGCCAGTCAAATAAGGTGTTGGGTATGACTGTCCAGGATGCGCCGAGCGCTCGGTTCATTTGAGTAACTGGTGGAACAAACTGCGCTACACGAGGAGGCTTCTTCATGCATCCCAAAAATCAATTTTTATTTCAATTAGCCGTGCGTGCCAACCCTAAGCAACCGTCCTCACGAGTCGGACGTGTGAAGGGCCATGGTTGCCACTTCTTTGTTTTCTTTGGGTTCCGCCGTCTTTATAAAGTTTATAAATAGAATGTTTTAGCCTTACCGGATCTTGGGTTAACACGTTTAGGTCGACTATTCACTCACATAATATCCGGGTATGTGTTGTTTATTTTTGGAACTTTTTTCTGAATATGGAGGTGGCAAGAATATCTCAAGATTTCAGACATTCAGTTATTTATTACTAGCTTCGGCCCGCGACTTCGTTCGCGTGAAACTTCTTGTTTCCCCCGAGCCACCCCGTCGTGTCGCATCACCCGCCCGCGCTATCACTTAACGTTCTTTTTGACTTTTTTTCTTTTTGCTCGGCTCCTAAGGGTCATAGCGTGATGTTAAATAGCCTGTAGCCTTCCTCAAGAATTGGGCTATCAAATGCAAGAAGAATTTTTCAAATCCGACTGGTAGTTCCATAGATTACCCCCTACATACAAACTTACAAACAAATTTTACCTCTTTATAATATTAGTATAGAAAATCTCCCTTACAACTGTCATTACAGGTGTATACCTAATGCGATAGCGTGGTCTTAAAATTAACTTAGGTACAGACGCCAGCATATCAACCTATTACAATCTGTCAAATTTCTTTAATAGATTTTCAACTTTATCGCTAAAGCATAAGGTTCAAAGTTGATTAGGAAAATTTGACAGTTTCGGGTAGGTTGATGTGCTGGCGTCTGTACTTACAATTTATTAGTTCTAGGGCATGCCGGTATCCTCGCTGTCAATAATTTACACAAACCAAAATGACTCTTGGTTTCGAACCCCTGACCAACAACTCGTAAATCGCGGCGGTTTCCACTGCGCCACCACCGCACTCAGTTATCAGCGTTTAACTGAATACTTAATTTAATACAAAGTTAATCAAAAACAACATAAACAACCAGTTTGCAAAAGAGCAGCAAAATATAAACAATTTTTAAAGCGAGTCCATTTTTCTACTTCAATTAATAACAGCCACGCAAAGAAAAAATAAATGTAGTCGTTGGACGCTAAACGGGCAACCATTTAATAAAGTGCCGCCATCTTTAAAGCTAGCTTTAAAAAAATAAGCAAAAACAAATGGCCGCCAGGAAGAACTATAAATCTTCATTCAATGTAGATAAAGAAGCTAGAGTAAATAAAACTAGGAGATAAGAGTGGCGAAAGGTTTAAACACTTTGTTTCCGTTTACAAACCTCTAATGTTTGTAAAAGATTACCTAGCTGCAGGAAATTAAGACACGAAAATACATGTTGTTTTTGGAAGACGTTGTGTCTATTTAAAAGCGACGTTGGTCTAGTGGTAACAACTCTTAGGACCGGCGCTCACTGACGGCACGGCGCGGCGTGACATGGCAAAGGATTTTATTACTAATCAAGTTATTTTGAATCTTATTTCAATGAGTTTAGAATTCATGTTACTTTATTTCCATACCACGATGCTGAAAAATGACGCGGCGTGCCGCGGGATGCTGCGGCATGACGCGACGCGCCGCGGAATGCTGCGGCATGACGTGTCATGCTGTTTCATTCCACGAGTTGCCGCGGCGCGCCATTGAATCCTGCGAGATGTATGGGTCACTTTGTGTCGAGGAATTATGATTGCTAAGCGAAATGAAACAAGGTTGAAACTTGTGCAGCGGTCATTTTGGTTTATGGGGCGCAGTCCGGTCGGTGCGGCTTTCAGCAGGATGCCACGGCATGCCACGGGATGCCACGGGATGCCACGGCATGCCACGGAACGCCGCGGGATGCCGCAGCACAACCTGCCCTGCCATGCCGTGCCACGCCGGCCCTTAGTGTGGGCTCCGGAATTAGATCGCGATCAGATAAAATATAATTATTATAAAGCTAACTATCAAGAAATTAATGCTCAACTAGACAAGACGAACTGGGATGAGCTTTTTTTGAATCTCTCTAGTGAAAAAGCAGTGGATGTTTTTTATGAGTACCTATATGGCATAATTCGCACACACGTCCCACTCAAAAGACCTAAGCCATCCAGCTTTCCTGCATGGTTTAACGCGCCACTAATTAAAATCAAAGAACGAGCATGGATAAGGTGGAAAAAACAGCAAAACATTTCAGATTATGAAAGATTCTCTGTTTATCGTAAACAGTTTAAACAACTGTCGGATCAGTGTTACACTAAGTACATGAAGTCGATCGAAGATAGCATTCCGCTTAATGTCAGGCACTTTTGGTCGTACATCTCCAACCACAGGCGAAGTTCCGGTCTTCCAGCAAACATGTACTACAAAAATATAACATCTAATTGCCCTGGCGAGATATGTTTGCTGTTTTCCACATTCTTTAACTCTGTGTACGAGCCTTCAACCTTCGACCCTAAGAGCTGGGTACCTCCCAATATCCTTGACGAGAGGTCAGCCTGTATTCCCCATATTTTTTTCAAAAAGTGTGACGTGCTTAAGTCATTGTTGTCCTTGGATCCTAATAAGGGGCCTGGTCCAGATGGTCTCCCACCTACATTCTCTAAGCATACGGCGCAACAAATCTGTATTCCGCTCCATATCCTGTTCAACAAATGTTTAAGTGAAGGGGTCTTTCCATGCATGTATGGAAAAGAGCCTTTGTTACTCCCATCTACAAAAGTGGTGATAAAGCCAACATTGAAAATTATCGACCTATTTCTATTCTATCCACCTTGTCTAAGCTTTTCGAGAGTTTAGTACACAGTAATTTGTTTCCACACCTGAGACATCTCATTATTCCCGAACAGCATGGCTTTGTTCAGTCGCGATCTACTAGTACAAACTTAATGATTTTTTCACAATTTTTATTTGAAAATATGGATAAAGGCACGCAGGTTGATGCTGTGTATACTGATTTTCGGAAGGCTTTCGACAAGGTGGACCACAAACTGCTTTTAGACAAAATTGCCTTCAACGGCATTAGAGGGAATCTGCTTAGATGGTTTGTGTCGTACATATTCCACAGAACACAGAAAGTTGTCATCAATGGATACGAGTCCGAATACACAGTAGTCGAATCCGGTGTGCCCCAGGGTTCAGCCTTGGGTCCTTTATTGTTTATCTTGTTCATTAACGACATAAAGTCCTGTATCGTTAACTCTAAATTCCTCATGTACGCCGATGACATCAAAATTTTCAAATCCTGCACAAGTATGCAGGACTGCTTGCTATTACAAGATGATCTATGCAGACTCTCACAATATTGTCTTGAGAATAAACTTCATCTCAGTTTGCCAAAATGTCATTATATTTCTTTTACCAAAAATAAAACAAGTATTATATTTCCCTATACACTAAATGACATAAACTTGAGTAAAACTGATTGCACGCGTGATCTTGGAGTATATTTGATAGTAAGTTACATTTTGACATCCATATTAACAACATTATCAATAGAGCTTTTCAGATACAATGTATGGTTTCATAATGCGGTCTTGTAAAGAATTTAAAAAGGCTTCTACTTTCCTCTTCTTGTATAAAACTTTAGTCCGTTCCCAGTTGGAATACGCGGTGCCCATTTGGAGCCCATTTTACGAAAAATATAAACACAGACTTGAAATGGTACAGAAAAAATTTCTTCGCACTACACATTATAAGTGTTACCATACTAAGATTTCCTATGCAGATCTGATGAAACAGTATAATATATTAAGCTTGGAGCACAGGCGTACACTGCTGATGGTTATGATGCTGTTTGGCATATGCAATAATAGGTTTAACTGTATGGAACTTTCAAATAAATTATGTTATTTAGTTCCTAGAACTGTTAGTCGGCGGGAAGTGCGAGCAACCCGCTTGTTCTACACAGAGAAGTGTAGAACAAATGCTGGGGAGAGAGCTCCTCTCCGCCGACTATTAGAAACGTACAACTCACATTTTATAAGTTTAGATATGTTCGCTCTAAATCAGAACAAATTTAGAAAAATGGCTATGGATTTGCTTTCTGGTCATCCTTAACGATGACTGCTTCTTGCTGACGTCATGGTGTGATCTGATTGGTGACTACGAACTAAATCTGGACGGGGAGCGCTGTCTTGAGTTGGTTTGTGTGACTTTTCAGATTTTTGTTTTTTTTTTTTTACTGTCCCTTTCTGTATACGTCCGTTTCCTTATTTCTTTTAAAATCGATATGATTCCGTGGACAATAGTGTGGGTTGTGCGTTTGTTTAATATTATACCTAAGCTTACTATTAATGTTGTAACGCATAACTGTTTTTTGTCCCAAATAAATAAAATAAAATAAAAATCAGCGGTAGATACTTCCTCCGCTATAATAAGGCAATTTGTGCAAAGACTTATTCTCCGAATATATAGCTACAACTCTGCATATATCTTCATAGAATAGATATAGCGTAATAATAATTTTCTGACACCGTTTGATTTCCTCACAAAATTAGACCATCCCCTTTACCTTTCATGGATTTTGCAAAGATTCAAAAGATAAGAAGAAACAAGTACGTACCGTCAGGTCAAAAGAAAAGAAGTACAGACGTCAGCACATCAAGCTACTACAATCTGTCAAATTTTCTTTAATAGATTTTCAACTTTATTGCTAAATCATAAGGTTCAAGGTTGATTGGGAAAATTTGACAGTTTCGGGTAGCTTGATGTGCTGGCGTCTGTACCTACCGAGGAAATTCACTGAACTATACAATAATATATGGAGACATGAAGGCTCATACAAATAAAAATATTTATTCCATAGTTTACTCTCTCTCTCTTATATTAAGATAGATTATGATTTATGTCATACTAGATTTTTTACACTCAGTGAGCGTGAATGACAGGTTTCTGCAAATCTAGTATTTTTTTGGAGACTGTCTTGTAGAAACATTATTATGGATACATTATTTTCTCATCACTAACTGGTAACAATCATCACATCACACTAATATTAGGTCCTTACATATGAAATTGGCGTTTTTCGTACTGGCCACTTTAATCACGAATTTCTCCTCTTTGGTAAGGAATTCCAAATTCAAATTTGTACAGCTATTTACTCATGTATTTGTGCTTCGATGACCGTCATTCATTTGTTTTTTTTCTTCTGTTTTTTCTGTTTGCGTCACTCATTTTACAAAATGGAAAATTTAAAATATCGCATTATTTACGAGTACGAGTTCCGCCGTGGCACTAGTGCTGCGGAAACGACTCGAAGGGTGAATGATGTGTATGGCGGTCATGTTGCAAAAGAAAACACAGTTCGTTTTTGGTTCCAACGTTTTCGTTCTGGAAATTTCGACCTGCAGAACAAGCCCCGTGGACGGCCTGAGACCCAAGTTGATAATGGAGAATTGAAGGCTATTGTGGAAGCGGACCCATCGCAAACCACGTCCGAGTTAGCTGCAGGCTTCGATGTGATGGAAAAGCTAGCGGCTAAACAACCAAGGCTGGTCAATCGCTCCACGCCACTGCTGCTTCACGACAACGCCAGACCACACACTGCGCAACAGACGGCTACCAAATTAGAAGAGCTTGAATTGGAATGTCTTAGACATCCTCCGTACTCCCCGGACCTTGCTCCAACAGATTACCATTTTTTTCGCAATTTGGATAACTTTTTGCAAGGGAAAAAATTCAACTCCGATGGGGCAGTCCAAATCGCCTTCAAAGATTTTATTGATTCCCGTCCGACTGGTTTTTTTAGTAAAGGGATCAATGAACTACCTATAAGATGGCAAAAGTGCATTGAAAACAATGGTTCATACTTTGATTAATTAAATATATTATATTAAAAAATATTCGACTTTTTGTTCCTTCCATACAAAACGCCAATTTCATATGTAAGGACCTAATATTATAAAGGCGAAAGTTTGTGAGTGTGTGGGGGTGTGTTTGTGTGTTTGTTACTTCTTCACGCTCAAACGGCTGGACCAATTTTGAAAAAATTTTGTATAGAGGTAGCTGTCACTCTGGATTAACATATAGCCTACTTTTTATTCCGATATTCTCACTGGATCGACACTTATGCGGGAGAAACCGCGGGGCGCAGCTAGTAAGGTTAATAATTTTCCCACTGCTGGACACAGCACAGGCAGGCCTCTTCTTGTGGGGGAGTAGACCATAATCTACTACGCGGGCCCAGTTCGGGTTGGAGGATGTCACATGTCTTTGATTTTTTGGTTCTAGGACATGCCGGTTTCCTCACGATTATGTTTTCCATCACCGTTTTGAGAGCAGTGGTGATGAAATTATTTACACAAAGTAAAGCGCCTGACTGGGTTCGAAGCCTACGACCTACAACTCGTAAGTCGGTGGCCGATACTACTGGGCCATCCTGTTCTCCAGACTTTTGTTATAAAGTCCTAATTACAGTGCTACAAAGATCTATTGGCGCTCGAGTGACGTTCACAGGGGCGCTGTTGATAAACATTTGTGCAATTATTTTGTGAAATGTCACTTGAAATGTATTCAAATACAAGATGGCGACGTTATTTTCAATTTTTGAAGTAAAAACTTCTTGAGGCGCGTTGGTAATTTTTTGAGATGAGAAAAAAACAATTGAGTTCGCGCCACTGTTACCGTAACCGACACCACTTCGGATGTGTTCGACTATTCCCGGGATGTAAAACCGAGTGGTTTTAATGTATTTCCGGTGTGTCAGTGAGTGATGGCAAAGTATTCTGATTGTCTTTTGTTTACATGACGATTAAAAAAATACACAGGTAATTGTTCAAGTTTTCACTTCTGTCGGCACTCCCGGAGTGCCACTTTTTCTTTTTTTTGTAAAATAACCTTGTAGTGATATACATTATATTAATCCCGATTACCTTACGCTTATAGTTAGGCCGCGATTACATACCTACTCTGTGTCCCCAAAGATAGAGATAGGGCTACTTCTTGTCAACCAACTTTGTACATACCTACCATATCCGACAAATAAATCGATGGTCCCTATTAACAATGTCGGTTCTGCAGTTCAGTAGAGCAGTTCAAAGTTTGTGTTGGCAATTCTATATTTTGTCTATCTCAGTACATAGTAAACCACGTAAACAATACATAAAACAATCAGTGTAAGTTTGAACATCCACAGCCTTATAATTTTTTTTAACCGACTTCTAAAAGGAGGAGGTTCTCAATTCGGATGTTTGTATTTTTTTTTATGTTTGTTCGCGCATAACTGCGTCGCTTGCCAACCGATTTGAAAAAATCTTTTTTTGTTGGAAAGGGTATACTTCCCAAATAGTTCCATGACAATTTTATCGAAATCGGACAAGCGGAAATCAACAAAAATCTAAAAATGTATCTACATTGTCTACATTAACGATCTTTTCGTTCACTTTTTGTGGGGTAGGTACAACTAAAAAGTGAAAAATAAAAACTCTTTTACAAAAAAAAAAAAACAACCGACTTCAAAAAAAAAACACTACAAAGTGATAAATAGCTTTAATTTTGGAAGTCGGTGTCGTTGGTTCCGCATTTTCGTTTTTTGACACCGACTTCCGAAATTAAAGTTATTTATCACTTTGTAGTGTTTTTTTTTTGAAGTCGGTTGTTTTTTTTTTTGTAAAAGAGTTTTTATTTTTCAAAAAGCTTTTTTTATCGCCAAAACAAACTTTGAACTGCTCTACTGAACGGTAGTATTTTTGCGGAACCGACATTGTTAATAGGGACCATCGAAATGTCTTTGTCTTTGTGATATTATTATTGTTATTTTAAGTACATTGTTGAGCAGACAAACGTTTCGAACAAATGAAGCAATCGATTAGCAATATCTTTCAAAATGATCTAGATCGTGATATAAAGTCTGTTAAGGGTGCTGGCTAGGCGCTTCGTTGATCTTGTATTTTCTACAGGATGTTACGGAAAGGGTATATCAATACAAACGGGTTGAAGAGTGTATCTGGTCTAGAATCTCTGTACAAAATTTCAGCTCAAAAGCATTAACTTTGAAAATGCTTAATATTTTTTAATTTCGACATCACGGCGCTGCACTGGCGCGCGGCGGCGTGATGTGCGTGTACTAGGCGCACAGACACACTACAGATAGCGGATAATGACCCTCGTAGTGCGGTGACACGTTTGTTATGATTTCAATTTAATAAACTATCGAATTAAAAAAATATTAAGCATTTTCAAAGTTACTGCTTTTGAGCTGAAATTTTTGTACAGAAATTCTAGACCAGATACACTCTTCAACCCCTTTGTATTGATATACCCTTTCTGTAACACCCTGTATAGCGAAGGACTGAAGAGAAATATGAATAATCTTTTAAAGTATTCCTTTATAATGCATTGTATGCTATTGTCATCCTTGTCCATTGCAGTCGGGCCGTATCTATACAGTCCGTGGCCTCGAAAATAGCGATGAAGACCACTTTATAATCCTATTTTTTTCTAAAGATAGAAATAGACCAGAATAGGCGATATACTTGAGTTTTCTGTTAGAGTATTAGATGCTTTTATAAAAGGTATTCTATTTTTCATTCTTGTCTACTTAAGCTGGGCCATGTATGCACTGTCTGAGGCCTCGAAAGTAACAAAGAAGGCCACATCCTTCTTAGAATCGTTCCTTTGATGCAGTGTTTTCTTTGAGAAGAATGGATAAATAGGTTGAGTTTTCTGTCCAATTTATATGCATTTATGATTGCCGTCCTTGTAAAATAGCCTTCATTATTGAAGTCCAACAGAGTCTGTTTAGCTCGTGGCCTCGAATATATCTATAATAAATAAAATTGGAATGTCTGTTTGTAATATATAAAATAAACATAATCAGCCTAAAACGTTCCCACTGCTGGGACTCAGGCCTTCTCTCTGTGTGAGAGGGAGTGGGCCGTAATCCACCACGCGGGCCCAGTGCGGGTTGGTGGATGTCACATGTCTTCGAATAAAATAAACGCTTTTTATTAAATGCATATGCAAAATAACATTTTTAACTATTTTTGTCTGTCCGTCTGTCTGTTTGTTCTGGCTAATCTCTGAAACGGCTGGGCCGATTTTGACGGGACTTTCACTGGCAGATAGCTGATGTAATAAGAAGTAACTTGAGCTACTTTTATTTTAGAAAAATAATTATAGTTCCGCACAAAAAAATTAAAACGTTTTCCGTCATGCGCGCAAACGAAGTCGCGGGCACAGATAGTATAGCTATAAAAGTCAAGTTTATTATTTCATGAAAACAGATGCTTCTGTCCTTACTATTGTTATTGTTTTTTGTGAGAGCCTCGTTAAATTAAAATTAAAAGACATTGATATTACGCCTGTATTTCGAAGGGGTAAGCAGAGGTGTCTAGTAAACCCACATTTCGCTAGTTATGTTTAAGAGCCAAAGCACACACGCTACTTTTTGCATCGGCGATCGGCGATTTTGCGGCTGTATCGATGCTGCATCGCGTTTTGGCGACTTTCTGCGTTCGGACCTGGTATCGGAATCGCGCGTTTTAGCGACTGCTCCGATGCTGGCGCAAATGCCAAATCGCTGCGACCGGCATCCAAATGTGTGCGGAGTGTAGCGTTCAGCCGCTGTATCGAGCTTCCGAAAAGCGACGGAATCGCCGCGTTTGTGTGCGGTGTGGAATGCTTGGTCGCTGCATTTAGCTTCTGAAAAGCAGCTGAATCGCCGATCGCCGATGCAAAAAGTAGCGTGTGTGCTTTGGCCCTAAGTCCCACGTAAGGGGAGACAACACAGAAAACAAAGAAATATTAGAATACAAAAAAAGAACACTATTATCAAAAATACTTGTACAGTCCACAAAAGAGATAAATATGCAGGATAGTCGGATATAGTTGAAGTTTAGTAAAAAACCGATGGATGTTAATTTGATAAATGAGCTATTTGTTTTCTATTAATAAAATTATATTTTATTCGAGAACATCCATCGGTTTCTTACTAAACTTCAACTACAATATCCGACGAGCCTGCATATTTATCTCTATTGTTGACTGTACATAAACAGTGCATATTTGTAGGTATATAGGTACTCATACTTTGTGGCCTCGTATAGAACAAAGGCCTTGTTTGCTGGGGTCACTTCCGTGAAAGTTGTGTCATAGTTCCAGAGGGAACAATTACTTCGTTCGTTTCACTAAAGTTTTTTCCGGGAATATTGTTATTGAATATTACTCTAAGAGAAAACTGTGGGTAAACTTACAAACAAAATGTTTTTTTTTTTTGGAATTTTAGCATTGTGAGAGGATAGCTCACATACATTAAAAAGAACTATTTAAGTACCTATAGAAAAAAAAGTGGCACTCCGGGAGTGCCGACAGAAGTGAAAACAAAACACAAACATAATATTTTACCGTCACTCACTTACATAATATCGGATATACATCCCGAGGACAGCCGGACACATCCAAAGCGGTGTTGTTACGGTAACAGTGGCGCGAATTCAATGGTATTTTCCCATCGCAAAAAATGCCCAACGCCTAAAGAAGTTTTCACTTCAAAAATACATGCATGTAATTTTGTGTACCTATTGTATGATTTATTATAACAGCCTTGCTGGCTTAGCGGTCGAAAGCGCCAATGCTTAGCATGAGGTGCCGGGTTGAGATTACCATGTCAGGCCAAAATAACGTTAATGTTTTTTCCTTTAGGATTATTTTCGTACCAGTCTGGGGTCTGGATTTGTACCCAGTTAATGACAACAGACTCGCCCTCTTACGTCTGACGAAATGGCTTCATATTTTGTTATGTTTTCATTCACTCTTTCTTGTAAAGAGTTTCCGCATTTAAATTAAATCTCGCATGACGTCAGAATGTGCTATTCCATGGCCTTAAGGATACAAACAAAGGCCACGTTTACTGGGTCGCTTCCTTATTACTCGCCTCATTGGTCTTTTCGGACGAAACATATTCACATAGGTACAACGTTATTCAAAACAGGGAACCTCTATCATTAATTACCTACCCTTGCCAATGAATTTAATGAAGCAAAAAAAGGAGCTTGGTCTTTTATTTAATTAATAATACAGGACTTGGTAGAAGTGGTGGCCCAGTGGTAACGGCCGCGACTTACGAGTTGTAGGTCGTGGGTTCGAACTCAAACAGGCGCGGTGAAGGAAAAAACCGTGAGGAAACCGGCAGGTCCTAGAATCAAGAAATTTTAAGACGTGAAATCTACCAACCCGCACAGGGCCCGCGTGGTGGATTACGGCCCACTCCCTCATTGAGAGAAGGCTTGTATCCCAGCAGTGGGAACGTTATAAGCTGATAATACTATGATGAATTACAGTAACTTTTGAATTGTCAAGAAGTCAGTCGGTCTGATAGAGTTACCCATTCCAAAGTGTAGTTGGTCCTTGTGGAGAAGAATGGACAAGAAACTCTATGGACACTCTTATAAAACAAAATTACATTATTGAAGTTTCTCCTTCACCGTTTTGAGAGCAGTGATGATGGAATTAAATACATAAAGTAAAATGCATATATGGGTTCGAACTCACAACCACTCGTAAATCGCGGCCGATACCACTGGCGCCACCACTGACTGTAATTGGTTTAATTGAAATCAATGGTTTGAGTTTGAGTTTTCAAACAGAAGTTTTGACACCTTTTGAAAACACTATTTCGTAACCTGTATAAACAAGCCCACAAGGCCACAAAGCCCCAGACCACAGGCCAAGAGGACACAAGTGTTAGTCCTTCCATTGTAATGCCAGTGACGGATGACCAGTTCATTTGAAGGGTTAAAGAGCTCCATTTCTCTTAGTTAAGACCTTGTGAGATAAACAGCTGATGTATCCTGTTTTGATGAAAGTTGTGTACAGTAACGAAGGATACAAAGAGAAATTGGGGAGATAAGGGTATTGTAGTAGTTTGTACCTTTAGAGTTTTGGAGTTAGTTGGTATGTTAAATGAAGGATCAAAATATTTGTATGGTAAATATTTTCAGTAAATTTTGTTGTTTAGATTGTGTTTGTTGGGTTAAGGCTAGGAATGCCCTTGACTGAACTCGTGTAGGTAAATTCTATTCAAATAGGGAGGGAAATACGACTTTGTAATTATTATTTTGTTTGTTTACTACCAAATTACTAACACCTTTTTAAGGTTGTGTGCACTACTAACAACCGTAATAACGCCTTATGTGCAATTACGTGGACTTTGGACAATTATATGACGGAAAAGGCATGTGTGTCTCCTTATTATCGGCCCTATTTTATCTACTGTGGGCGAAATATGTGGGTATAGTGTTGGTTATTGCGCAATAGAAAAACGGTTTGCAGTTCAAATCAAAATATAATTTTACGAACAATTTAATCACACTAGCAAATCACACACTATAGGTACATGATACAACCAGATACGGAACGCGGGACAGTTTCTGTGCACATGTTGTTCGTATGATGTCCGATGTCCAAGAGGGCTGCTCCACCTCGCTGCACGCTTTCTTGTACTCCCTACGAACTCAAGCTAGACTCCGTCGAGCGCCGCCAGATGGCGCTGGCTTTTCGAATAGTCAAACGAATGACCGGATGCGACACATGTATTATGCAACAATATAGCAATTTTATGGACTGTGTCTCGAAATAAAGCTCCTACTAATATTATGAATGTAAAATTTTGTATATTTGGATGTTTGGATGATTGTGTGTTTGTTACTCAATCATGCGAAAATGGCTGAACGAATTTAAATGAAATTTGGCACACAAATGTTTTATAACCTCGATTAACACAGGATACTTTTTATCCCGGTAGTCTGTCCCGTGGGATAAAAGCTAGTATTAAATAAATTAAACCTTGTGATAACTATGAATTAAAATGAAAGAAGTAAATCGGATAAGTGGTTTTCGAGGAAGGAGCTCACTAACGGAAAAAAAGACAGAGAGATGCCGCGTTTAATAATAAGAATTATGTAAGGAAGGTTGTATGTCTGAAACATTGAAACCTAAGATTTATTAAGTAGGTATACCAAAAATTAATTTCCAACAACATTCCGTAAATTTCAGTAAGCTTTAACATAAACAAACTAATTTAATTACAAAATCGCATTGATTAGCATTAATTTAAACGTAAACCCACATTTTAGCTTCAGTAATAAACGGCCTAAAAATGTCCTTGGCCAGTCCGTGGCCTGGCCATAAATTAATTAATGCTGTCATCGAATATTGAGGTAAAAGATAATTTATTCGTTATGTTTCGGGCGTGTTCGGCTGTTTTCGACTTTGTTCGACTATTACTGGAGGATGCTATTGTTGAATGGAGGTGTATTGTAGGTATTGTTATGTGTGGAACGTTAGGAAAATTGTCATTAGTGATCTGGCGAGGTTTTTCATAAGAATGCCATTTTCCTCGGTGTTTGTTCTGTAGGTCAAAATTTCCAGAACGAAAACGTTGCAACATCATTAATCCTTCGTGCTGTTTCTGCAGCGCTGGTGCCACAGTGGAACTCGTATTCGTAAATAACGCCATATTTTAATTTTTCCATATTGTGAACAGAACGAAGTCGAAGAAAAAATCAAATGGCGCGAAAACAAATGAATCACTAAATTCGAAACGCAAATATACAAGCCTGAAATAAATTTAAATTTGGAATCCCTAACCAAACGCCAAAGGGGCAATTCCCGCATTTTTAAGAACGCGGTTCGCATTCTAATCTCGGTCTCAATCTGTCAAAAATTCGATCAATTTGACAAGTCAACATTGACAACGTCAACATTTTTGACGTTGATTGTCGCTGAGATGAGATTGCGACTTGAATTTGAACGTTTTTTAAATACGAGAATTAGAGAAAAGCCGAAAGAAAATTACTTGAGGCTAAGTTTTAACAGCCGCACGGGTCGACCGATCAGGTTAAGCAACGCTTGCCGCGGTTAGTCCGTGGATGGGTGACCATCTTTACATACCAAGACCCTCCGTGCCTCGGAAAGCACGTTAAGCCGTTGGTCCCGGCTGTCATTCGTAGATCTTTGACAGTCGTTACGGGTCGTCAGAAGCCCGAAAGTCTGACAATCAGTCTTATCAAGGGGTATCGTATTACCCAGTAACTGGGTTGTAGAGGTCAGATAGGCAGTCGCTTTATGTTAAATACTGGTATTCAGCTGCATTCGGTTAGACTGGAAGATGACCCCAACATAGTTGTGTAAAGGCTAGGCAGATTGAACTAGAGAAAAGCCTACAGATAGGTATTTGAGATCAAAGTGGCCAGTTCGACAAAACGCCAATTTCATATGCGAGGACCTAATATAACCTTTGCGGAAGGCAATATACAGATACTGCTGTTATTTTCCTAAAATAATCCCTCTAACTTTCCGAGGAGAAAGAAAGTGGCCTTTCCTCCAACTTACCCTATGTTCTCAAGGCCACAATATCCTAGGTTTGAGATTATTTTGGTCCATAAAAGTTTGCGTAAGCGAAAATTACAAATATTAACTTTTGGTACGCCATATTTTCGGTAAAGTATTCATTGCTGAAATCTATTTAGGAACGGGTTATATTAATTGCTTTTTGGACTATCAAGACAGATTATGATTGGGGTATTTATTAAGGTTGTAAAGGAATATAAAACAACAAAAGGTAAGTTTAATATTAGATTAATATCAAAAGGCAACAGGCAACAGTTAAGCAGGTAACAGTCCGCTCCGAGATGACCTAGGGTTGCCAAATTTTTTTAGAAGAAGTAGAGTATACCTGATTTCAGAAAGGGTAATTAAAGAGTACAGATTAATAAAAAAGAGTACCATTTATTTAATTAAAAAAAAATGTATTTTGTAGTACTTTTTGCGGTACATAACAATTTTTAATTGTTTTTGAAAGAAGTGTAGGACTCCAAACATCCTAATTCTAAGTGTAAATAGATCAGGAGCTCATTAATAATCAAATTCAGTAAGTCAGTTTATGTAAAAAGATTATTTTAGTGTACTTTATTAGTGTAATAGATTATACAGGGTGAAATTGAACACATGCGACAAATCGAAATGGGAGATTATACTCATCATTATGAACATCTTTTACTATGAGACCAAACCCGAAATCGCGAAAAAAAAATCAGCTCTTCCCTACATTTTGGCGAGTTATGCGAAATTAAATGTAGGGAACAGCTGATTTTTTTTTCGCGATTTCCGGTTTGGTCCCATAGTAAAAGTTGTTCATAATGACGAGTACAATCTCCCATTTTGATTTGTCGCATGTGTTCAATTTCACCCGGTAAAGTACATCTAAAAGAAAAATAGTACAATACTCTATTTTAGAGTACGGTTGGCAACCCTAGATGACCCGTCTGTTTTTTGACATGACTGTAATAAACAACGATCCGTGGTAGTATTTTATATTTTAGTATAACCGGATGCAGCTGCATCCGGTTAGACTGGAAGCCGACCCTAACATAGTTGGGAAAAGGTTAGGCAGATGAGATAAAGTGGGAAAAAGGGAAGGGAGGCCTGCGTTGGGACAACCGTCTTATCTATACTAATACTACACGCATAAGTTTCGATCCCGTGGGAATATCGTGGTAAAAAGTGACGTCCTATGTGTTTAACATGGTTATAAACTATCTGTGTGCCAAAGTTCATCCAAATCCGTTCAGTTGTTTTTGCGTCCAAGCATCCATCCATCCTCACAAACTTTTGCGTTTATAATATTAAGGTGAATGCGCAGTTGTTGCCCGCGAAATTCAATTTTTCTTACGTTTTTTGCAATTTTCAGGTCAGTGTCAGGTTGTATCTTGATCAAAATATGATTCGCGACTATAACAGGTACGTATTTACAGAATTATAATAATTAGAATCATTAATACATCTTTCTAAGTTAGATTTCTACCCTTAAGAACAAATCTCGTATGGAAAAGTGTTTATGGTAGAAATCTAACTTAAAGAGATCATCATCATCATAATCAGCCTATAACGTTCCCACAGCTGGGACACAGGCCTACTCTCTGTGAGAGGGAATGGGCCGTAATCCACCACGCGGGCCCAGTGCGGGTTGGCAGATGTCACATGTATTCGAATTTTTGGTTCTAGGACATGCCGGTTTCCTCACGATGTTTTCCTTCACCGTTTTGAGACCAGTGATGATGAAATAATTTACACAAAGTAAAGCGCCTGTCTGGGTTCGAACCTACGACCTACAACTCGTAAAGTCGCGGCCGATACCACTGGGCCACCACTGCTCTGCATCACTTAAAGATATTATGATTCTGTAAATACATGTCTATTATAGTCGCGAATCATATTTGGATCAAGATACAACCTGACACTAATCTGCAAATTGCAAAAAACTTAAGAAAATTTAAATTTCGCGGTCTACCATGTCACATTTACCTTAAGTAAGATTACGAATAGAAGAAAAATAAAATTTGTCTGTTTGTTTGTATGTAGGGGTTTTTTTTTTGGATGGGAAATCATCAAATGACCCGCCCTAGATGGAGCGGAAGGGAGTGTCAGACTCTTACTGACTAAAACCCACCCGTATTCCTTTCTTAGCCCTTTCTTTCTTCCCTTTCTTAGCGGTAACCTTTTCGGACAATCCCGCACCATGTAGGGGGTAATCTCTGGAACTACCAGCCGGATTTGCCCAATTCTTGAGGAAGATTATAAGCTATTTAACATCACGCTTCGACTCTCAGGAACTGAGCAAAAGGAATAAAAAAACCGTCAGAAACCACGCTAAGCGAAAACGAAGTTGACAATGGGATGCGAAATTTCGGCCCCCAACCCATCGTGGGTTGGGGGCCCAAATTTCATGCGGACGAAGTCGTGGGCAGAAGCTAGTAAGAAATAATAAAATAGAATAAATATGAAACTGCCATCAATCAAATAACTCATTTAAACTGTAGTGACGTAAAACAAAACACTTGGGATGAAATAATACCTACCCTTTATTTTCTCTATTCCCTTGAAAATAATACAGTACCTAATTAATTGTCACAGTTTCATCATAATTAATAATGCTAAAACAAATTACTGGCCGACGAAATTGTTAACAAAATAATTACGAGTGGTTTGTCCCTCTATTTTTAACCGACTTTAATTAACCGACTTAAAAAAAAAGGAGTTTCTGTATTCGACCCGTGTGTTTATACGTTTGTATGTATGTTTGTATGTCCGCGATTTTCTCAAAAACTAATGAACCGATTTTAATAATTTTTTCATTAATGTGATCTACATACTTTCAGAAAGGTTTTAATATATAATACATTAGGTAATTATTCTTATGTACGAAGTTATATGCATAAATGTACTGCATCTCCAGCATTTTTAAGCGAATTTAATTTTGATGATTCTTCTAGTCGGTGTCTTCAATTCTTCAACGCACTAGTGTTAATTGAATTTGTGTGGGGTAGGTACAACTAAAAAGTGAAAAATAAAAACTTTTTTACAAAAAAAAAACAACTGACTTCAAAAAAAAAACAATACAAAGTGAAAAATAACTTTAATTTCGGAAGTCGGTGTCAAAAACGAAAATGCGGAACCAACGACACCGACTTCCGAAATTAAAGTTATTTTTCACTTTGTAGTGTTTTTCGTAGGTAATTATTCTTAATAATTATAAAGGAGAATTAGTTTGTGATACTTCGACGTATTTTGGAAGGTTAATTAGTAATTAGAATATCCTTCAAAGATCTATATATAGGGTTAGTTTAAGTTGCATAGATTGATAGTGTTTTATGCAATTAGGGTGCTGGTGATGGCCGAGGCAATCCAGCTGATGCAAAATGCAAAGAACCGCTCGATGTGGCGATGCTTGGGGGAGGCCTATGTCCAGCAGTGCACGTCTTATGGCCGAAATGATGATGATGATGACACGGAGCAACTGCCTATCTGACCTTCACAAGCCAGTTATGGGTTAACTAGTTTCTGCCCGCGACTTTGTCCGCGTGATATTTCACCCTCGCCCAATCACCCTCTTAGGCGTGGAATTTCGAAAAACCCTTTCTTATTAGATACCTACTCTTAACAAAGAACACACCCTCCAAATTTCATGTCTCTAGGACCAGCGGTTTAGGCTGTGCGTTGATATATCAGTCAGTACTTTGAATTTTATAGACAGCCTGTATATAGATTAATTTTTTTTAAATCTAAGATATAATTTTAATAACCCAGAAAAAGTTCGGTAGCAAAAAAGGCTGGAGGTCTTAAAAAAGAAAATAAAAATCTTATGAAACATTAAAACGCGAAAGAAAAGACGGATAAAAATTACCTACTTTAAAACAACTGAGCACTTCTTTTGTACTTTCCAACTAATTAAGAATTTGGGTGTCGTGTAAAAAGACAAATATTATTATTTTACATTATTATAGACTAACTGCGCCCCACGGTTTCATCCGCGTAAATGTCGATCCCGTGGGAATATCGGGATAAAAAGTAGCATATAATAATATGTTAATCCAGGGTGTCAGCTACGGGTGCGGGATTGTCCGAAAGGGTTACCGCTACCCCGGAACATAAAGGGCTAAGGAAGGAACACGGATGGGTTTTAGTCAGTAAGAGTCTGACACTCCCTTCGCTCCACCCAGAGCGGGAGGGGTCATTTGATGATTTCCCATCCATAAAAAAAAAAAGGTGTCAGCTACCTCCATACAAAATGTTATCAAAATTGTTCCAGCTGTTTGAGCGTGAAGAAGTAACAAACATATAAACACACTCACAAGTGTGATAGTTCCTTGTTTATTTATTTATAGTTCCTCCTTTGATGTAATTGTTGACAATATAGTCCGACATTTTACTTATATTATTAGTTTTTTTTTTTATTAATTTTATTTTAACATAATAATAAATACTCAGCCTTAATTAACAAAATTAAAACCTAACCTAGTCCAACATAGGTAAAAACTAGCGGGGTAATCGCGCAACACACTATCAGTAGCAATGGCTTTAATTTTGACAGTTCAACAACATTCATTGCGTTATTTACCTTGTTGAGCAGACACATTTTTCGAACATATGAAGCAATGTATTAGCAATATTCTTCAAAATTATTCAGATTGTAATTGAAAGTGTGTTACCCAATAAGGGTGTTGGCCCCTTGAACTGGAGATAAAATTCTTGGGCTCATGTTCGTCCCAAAACCGATCATCCTGAAATTTTGCATATACGTTGTCAGGTGTACAGAAACGGACATAGGGTACCTTTCATCCCGAAAAAAAAGGGCTGTTCCCGAGGAAAACAACAATAACATTATTATGATAACAGATGGCGCCACTTGTCTTTCGAAACTTATGCGGGTGAAACCGCGGGGCGCTGCTAGTGTACTATAATTTGAAATCAAACGAGCATCATCAAATTTAAGCCATAAGACGTCCACTGCAAGACATAGGCTTCCCCCAAGCACCTCCACTTCGACCGTTTTTATGCTTCTTGCATCCAGTGGATCTCAAACGAGCATTAGACCTTACTACAAATGGGGTGAATAGGCAAGCAGGGGTGAATAGGGATGAAACTTTAAAATGGATTTTAACGTTGAAATAATATAGTTTGTTGCAAACAAGGGTACTTAATCGAAATTATTATACAGTCAATACATTAGAGTCCTTTTTGGCAGCAAACTATGTTATTTCAATGTTAAAATCCCTTTTACAGTATCTGCCCGAAGCTCGCCTGTATCCCTATTCACCCCGTTTGACGTACCAAAACTTAAGTCCAAAAGACTTTCTTTGTCTTTGGCAGATCTATTTCCGAGCACAAGAAAAGCGAGAGGAGGCAGAAAGCTGTTTTTCATTCTTTTGTTCAACAAATCTAGACGGATTTTTCACTATTTTCAACTGTCAGTCTCAACGTTGAAAATACTTACCTACTGAAAATTCGTTTGATAGAGATATCAGAATCCGTTTTGCTGTATTCGAAATCCAAACAATATTTTACCACGAAAACGTAGGTGACGTACTACGAGTACCAAGTACTGTTTGCCAGTCTGGGGTGGTGCCACCAAAAATGTATTTATCCGCCTTGAGAGAGCCCAGAGAGCTGTCCTTAAGGTAATGCTCTCTCTTCCACGTAGGTATCCTACTGTGCAGCTCTATTCCGATTGCAAGGTACTCACAGTCAGGCAACTTTATGTGCTCCTTTCGACCCTACGCAAACACTCTGCCCGCCCTCCAAAGGAACCGACTGGCAGGCTTAAGTATAACGTTTTTCCCCACGAACGCCATAGAACTGCCTTTGCCAAACGCCAATTCTACGTTAATAGCACTAATATGTACAACCATCTAAATAAAAAGTTAAAAATTTATTCGTGCCCTAAGTATAAATGCAAAAACTTACTTAGAGATTATCTCCAAACACTAAATTATGATGACACTGAGGATCTTCTGCTAGGTAATTTAAAATGATAATGTAATATACATAAAACATATAAATACAAGTCCAAATATAAACACAATGATGTGTACCGGTTACAAACCATTCTCTTTCACTACACATACCCTACACCTACACACCACATACACACTCTCACGCACATCCTACACTTACTCATTACATACACATACACACACACACACTCGGACCCTACATTTATTCACCTCACCACACAGTTAAAAGGTTTTCTTTTTGTGTTTTTCTTTAATTAGATTATAATTATCCTGTTTTCTTTTAGACCATTTGCTTATTGTTGTAACGACCCGTTTTTATTTTCTATGGCTTTGTCTTGATTGATATGGAGAATCACTGACTCATTAGACACAGGCACATACACCTACATAGTTTAGGAGTCAGGGAATTAAAATGATGGTGTCCTTGTTATAAGCCTTATATGTACTTAGTTTTTGTTTCTTGTTTTGTGATGGCTTTTGGTCAAATAAAGAATTTATTTATTTTATTTTTATTTATTTATAGACTAAAGCACCAACCATTGGTACCAACATTGAAAAAAAAAAAAATTAGAGGCAGTCATGGGGACTGCCGACAAAAGTGAAATATCAATGCTTTTTTCACTAGGTACTGGCCAAGCGCAACACGTCATACAGCATGTCGCATGTCGGTGACGCGCATAAAGAAGTTTTCATTTAAAAAACAATCACACTATGCCCAAAAAAAAAACTGCATCGTGTATTTGTGTTCTCAGAAACTAGACTGCACTATTAGACCGTGTACATACGAGGAGCGGTTACGGGCGAACCTGCGCTATAAGCAATAATTCACTGCAGCTAGTCTTTCGGTCCGCGTCTGGTCTCCAGTCAGTCTCGCGCCGCGCCGTGCGATGGTCGTATGCCTGCAACTGCCGTTGTTCGCGCACCAAATTCAAAAGTGATCCTTTGTGTGGAATACGTGTGTTGATTCAATTTTTTTTTTGTTATTAATGTGTATGTGTGACGGTTTTTATGTGAGTGTGAATTATTTATTTTTTAATTAAAAGTGGTAAGTTTGAATTGTATTTTATTTGGTAAAAGTTTTTTCTGAGGGGGATTGTCGCATTTACTTTAAGATGACTGAAAAGTTTTTATACTTACAAGATAATTCTTTTACAAGAGGAAGGGCTGATTTTTCCAACGCCGGATAATTTTATCCGAAGAATAACTTTAAATTTTTGATAGATCGTCCATACAAAATCTGTCAGACTTAAATTTTATTCTACGAATAAAAATTATCTATTGATTGAAAAATCAGCCCTAACTCAATAAAATTGTGTATTAATTAAGAGTTGACTTAAAATTTAATTTCGCCATTTTGGATGCCTACCTTCTTTATAAGTTAAACCTAAGGGTCAGTTCACACCGCGACGTGACGCGGCGCGCAGTTTTCAAGATAGCAATACAATTATAGACCTTATCTACTACACAAAAAGGTACGCATCTGTGAGGAGGGCCGCGCGGCGCCGCGCTGCGCCGCGCGGCGTAGCGCGACGTAGTAGGCACACAGAATTGTGTACCTTTTTTTGTAGAAGGTAAGGTCTATAATTGTATTGCTATCTTGAAAACTGCGCGCCTCGTCGTGTCGCGGTGTGAACTGACCCTAATGAAATTATGAGCATAAAAATTTTCTTGAGCCTACAATAAATTATAACTGTTACTTATGGTTTTCATCGGACATCGGGTTATATATTCAAAATGTATTTTCTAAATACGCAACTTTAAGTAGTTATTTTATTAACAAAACCTTTATGTATCAGTAAGTATTTATTATACTTTGTTATCTACCTGTATTGACCCACTGCTGGTAAAAAGTCTCCCCATAAGTTTCCACTATTCCTTGTGTGTTGTCTTTTAAGGTCTTTCCATATGAATAATTGCAGTCGTTAATTTAACGGCCACCAGAAAACATTATTTAAAATTTTATGTATACATTTTCTGATGGATATTAAATTGTATTATTTACCAGCGTTAAATAAATAACATCAGGATTTTAACACAACCGAGCTGTTTGGCTAGACACAATTAGTTTTAATGTACCGCTGAAAAGCATTTAAACATTCACAGGGCTAAAAGCGGTTGGTAGCAGTAATTAACTCATAATTGCCAATATTATTTTATAATCACCATAATTATCTACACTTGGTTAATTAATTGCACAGGCTTCTTGCCTAGTTTAGAAGTCAAACGTTCATTCATAAATTATCTCTGCTGTACAACTATTTAAAAAAAATATATATATATAGTTGTCTTTTTGTATGTGGTGAACATGTCGCTAAGGACATCTATATTTCGTACCCAAAAATTAAAAAGCCGGCCAGGAAAAAAATTACAATTTTCTTATGGGAAATTACATCTTGAGCATTTTTTACTATAACAGCGAAAGTCTACAATTAACCCCCCGGCTGCTATTTGAGATTGAAAATGCCAAAAATCATATTTTTATAACAAGTGTTTTAACTATTAGATACATTTAAAAATACAAACTTTATAACATCCCGACCATGTTTTAACTATTACAACATAGATCTAAAATTAACCGTCTGACTGCTATTTGGGTTTGAAAGTACCAAAAATCGTTTTTTTTTACCAAAAATATTTTGGACATTCGTTTAAAGATGCAAACAGTTATTACTTCGCTGGTTTTCAGTCCTAAGCCTGTTACCCCATGGTAAAAATGAAAATGCTCAAGATGTTATTTCCCATAAGAAAATAGTATTTTTATTTTTGGGTATAAAAAGTTCGATACATGTGTGATGTCCTTTTTTTTGTGGATAGTAAATCATCAAATGACTCCTCCCGCTTTGGATGGAGCGGAAGGGAGTGTCAGACTTACTGATTATAACCCACCCGTGTTCCTTCCTTAGCCCTTTATGTTCCGGGGCAGCGGTAACCCTTGGCCTTTGGGTACAGAATCTTCATCTCAGCTGTGTAGCTGTGATATTTGCTCATTCAATCCCCTTCATGGCCTGTTTTATCACCTAATAAGTTTCAGATACCTTATCTAGCAGATAGTGTCATATAATTTCGTTTAATTTTTACGTGGTACCGACCATTTAAATGGGAAGTGCCTTTCTGGATACTGTATTTGTCCTTAGTTTTGGCACTACTAAAATGAACCAAATCTGTAATTTTGTTTTCTTAGTTTGAATGAGTTTTCCTTTTCAGGACGTATTTATCAGGTTTTCAAAAGAAGTCCATTTCCATCTGATATTCACAATAGTTATTGGGAAATACATACAAGTGCATATATCAAATTCAGAATGCTGAAATTATTTAAAATGGTCTACAGATTTACCAAAATTTCGGTAATCTTGTAGATATTTGTGCGACAGCCAAATCAAACGACTTACTTGTTGACTTTCCCCCAGGACTTAGAGATATCGTTGCGTAACTGGCACCCTTCCAAAGCCTGATTGTGACAGGTGCAGCTTAACCTATTACTTCGAAAGAGCGCGGTTTAGCATAGCACGTGGATTGGAGGACTTTTCAACAATATAATACTTTATTTAATCAAGGTCTTAAATTAAGCAAAATTAAATGAAGTAGGTAAATACTTCACCACTACCTACCACTCTGTTTGGTGGCTAAGTAGTAACAGACGCACTGGTCGATTATTCAGGTAAAGCTACGCTTGCCGCGGTTGGCCCTTGGATGGGTGACCATCTTTACATACCAAGACCCCTCTGTGCCTCGGAAAACACGTTAAGCTGTTGGTCCTGGCTGTCATTCGTGGGTCTTTGACAGTCGTTACGGGTCGTCAGAAGCCCGAAAATCGGACAACCAGTCTTACCAAGGGGTATCGTATTACCCAGTAACTGAGTTGTGGCGGCCAGCTAGGCAGTCGCTCCATGTAAAATACTGGTATTCAGCTGTATCCAGTTAGACTGGACGCCGACCCCAACATAGTTGGGAAAAGGCTAGGCAGATGATGAGGTAAATACAGCGCAAGGAAACCTGGACTTTTAGTCAATATAAGTCTGAAATAATCCGTCTTGAGCAAGCGTAGTCATCAATGCTCGTGGCTTATCTGTATGAAAAGAGGCTTTTGTCCAGCAGTAAGACAATAATAGCTGGTATTATTTAGGTAAATACATACTAAAAAAACAATAAAAGCAGATTGTTTGTCGTATGAACAGAAACAATGGTTTATTTCCAAGTAATTTTGGTTACATTAAAATACGAAATTAGTTCTTTTGTTCCATCTTTTCAATAACTGTTAGACCTAGCTATTTTATTTTTTTTTAATTTTTATTTATTAGGGAAAACAAACAGTGACACATTACATTTTGTACGAAGAAATACAAAAAAGATACGGTCAAATGTGTAACCAACAACATTTTCCACGGAATACACATGAAAAATAATAATCTTTACAAACTATGCTAAAAAAAGCTATGTATATGCAAAATTACGACGACTACGAATTGGAGCAGTGGTGTCCAAGTGGTATCGGCCGCGACTTACGAGTTGTAGGTCGTAGGTTCAAATCCAGACAGGCGCTTTACTTTGTGCAAATTATTTCATCACCACTGCTCTCAAAACGGTGAAGGAAAACATCGTAAGGAAACCGGCATATCCTAGAACCAAAAATTCGAAGACATGTGACATCTGCCAACCCGCACTGGGTCCGCGTGGTGGATTATGGCCCACTCCCTCTCACTGAAAGGAGGCCTGTGTCCCAGCAGTCAAACTCAAACTCAAAGCATTTATTTCAATTAAACCAATTACAGGCACTTTTGAATTGTCAAGGGGTCGATCAGTTAGAAAGATGAAGCTAGTTGCCCATTCCAAAGCGTAGGTACCTATGGAGAAGAACGGGCAAGAAACTCCATGGACACTCTTTTATTTAAATCAAAATAACATGGTTATAAAGCCTTGGTCACATCATTAATGTTAAAAATTATACATGTGAAAACGATGCAGAACGTTAAAAGCGTCCATAATGAAAAGACGAGAAAAAAAAAAACAATTGAAATAAGCCATGGCAGCAAAGAGATGACCAGTCCCTACTGACGGCGCCCGTTCACGGACATGACGCACGCAGTGGGAACATTATAGGCTGATTATGTATGTTATGTATGTAGGTACAACGACTATGATAATGACTACTATAGTCCGGCCATCAAGAAAATGCGTTCCTGAAGACTGTCAATGCGACAACTCTAGTAGCTTTTTGCAAAACAAATACGTCTTTTGCGAATGAGTAATGATTTCATCACTGCCTAGCCTTTTCCCAACTATGTTGGGGTCGGCTTCCAGTCTAACCGGATGCAGCTGAATACCAGTATTTTACATGGAGCGACTGCCTATCTGACCTCCACAACCCAGTTACTGAGTAATACGATACCCCTTGGTTAGACTGGTTGTCAGAATTTCGGACTTCTGACTACCTGTAACGACTGTCAAAGATCCACGAATGACAACCGGCGGGCGGGGCAATTGCGTAACACATTATCAATCGGAATCGGTTTCATTTTGACAGTTCAACAACATTCATTGCGTTATTTACGTGTTGAGCAGACAAATTTTTCGAACTTATGAAGCAATGGATTAGCAATTTGCTTCAAAATGATTCAGATTCCGATTGATAGTGTGTTACGCAATTAGGGTGCGGTACCAATAGCTTAACGTCCTTTCCGAGGCACGGAGGGGTCTCGGTATGTAAAGATGGTCACCTATTCCCAGACCAACCGCGGCAAGCGTAGCTTAACCTGATTGATTGACCTGTGCGGCTGTTATTATTATTTTAGCCACGGACCCTTACATCACTGGTAAAGACATGATGTCGTTTGTGTGTTATATTATTGACTAATGAGTTGGAAAAGAACTGGAGTTTAAGACATTCGCTCATTGAATGGGATGTGCGTTCATTCGACAATGTTACGTAGAACTTTATTAAGCGTTTCAGAGTTTCAGGACCTTGAATTATTATTATTTGTAGATAGGGAAAGGGTAACAAAAATGTTTTTGCATTTTTCGAACTACAGAAAAATCAAAGCTATTCTGTAAAAGTGCAGCATCGAGCCACTTTGTGGGTACGAATTTTTAAGATTCTTAGAATAGATTTTCAATGTCCATGGAGGACCCGTTTACTACTAAATAAAATCAAATTGAAAAAACTATACAAAAAAAATGGCACTCCGGGAGTGCCGACAGAAGTGAAAACAAAACACAAACAGAATACTTTGCGATCAATCACTGACATATCAGATATATATTAAAACCGAGTACATCCCGAGGACAGCCATACACATCCGAAGCAGTGTCGGTTACGGTAACAGTGGCGCGAATTCAATAGATATTTCCCATCTCAAAAATGCCCAACGTGCCTAAAGGAGTTTTCACTGTTATACAACCCTTGGTGTGCGTGCGTGTCTACGTCTAGTAGCATGCATTACTTTTACATGGAAATGACATCGAGGTAGCGAGCTAAATTGCGATCGCGAGGTAATCAAAGTGAGGCATCTTCGGCATGTAATTACCCTGACTATTCAGTTGTTTTGTGGAATGTATTGAAAAATCAAAATGGCGGCGTTTGTTCTGATTTTGGCCACGTGACAATAAGGTTTCTTTTAGGTTGCTGCAACTGACAAGTCTGTCAAAATCATAGTGATCTTTATTGTGGTTGTAATAAAGTTGCTGTTGGGTTGCAGCTGTCAGAAGTAAAATAACTGTGAAAGGACTTATAGAGGTATGAGGAACAGGGTGTAAAGTTCACTCATACTCTATAGAAAAGGGAGGATCCTCCGACCAGACGCGTGTTGTGTCTGGCGGTCAATTGCCCGATGATTTATGTCGGGCCGTTGTATATTAGTTGCGCGGTAAACTCTGCTTGCGCGATGCAGGATTTGACGTCAGTATGACGCGTAGTTCGCAAGTAGCGTTGTGACTGTATCTATACATTTATGTATCGTCATTCTAAAACAAAATTCGAATTTAAGATTAAAGGAGGTTACTACCCTATAAAGTAGCAATACCGCCTCTTGAGAAATAATCTAAACGTTTTAATTCCTTCGCGGATCAGTTTCAACTTTCCAAGTCGTTAGCAAATTCGTCTTGCGGCTTTATTTGTTCTTTAACACTTCATGATAATTACGATTTGTTTACGAATAAATTTAACAATTTAAATAGCGTTTACTTCTTAATATTTGTGTGGTTAAGCTGGGTTTACTTTGAGTAATGAAGCTTCAAGTTTTAATGCAATGCTAATAATTAACCAACCTGCACTGGGCCCGCACGGGGCTCGATTGGTGGATTATAGCCCACTCCCTCTCACAGAGAGGAGGCCTATGTCCCAGCAGTGGAAACGTTATAAGCTGATTATGCTGGTGTAATGAAGCTTCGGACATCAGAAGCGTCATTCAGTGAAGTCATGAGGTTTCAAGTGTAAGGCCCATCCCCCACAAACTATAGGCCGACCGCTTAACTGACACGTTGTCTGAGGTAGCGGCGCGATGCGGGAGGGGTGATAGTTGTCACAATTTGACGAATCACTGAGCTCTCGCAACACACACCGCGCTGCTACCTCAGGCAACGTTTGAGTTAAGCGGTCGGCCTATAGTTAACAGCGTTTTAGTTAGCCGCGTCGTGTCAAACTCAAACTCAAAGCATTTATTTCAATTAAACCAATTACAGGCACTTTTGAACTGTTAAGGGGTCGGTCAATCAGAAAGATGAAGCCAGTTGCCCATTCCAAAGCGTAGGTACCTATGGAGAAGACCGGGCAAGAAACAACATGCACACTCTTTTAAATCAAAATAATATAGTAACAAAGTCTTGGTTACATAATTCATGTTAAAAATTATACATGTCTGGCCGGACCGCCATTGAAATTTGAGTGTTGTGAAATCTTGGCTACTCATTGGTGATTTGGCTACCTTTTCAGGGTATACAGTTATGTGATGTAATGATTGAGGATGACTGACATTGCGGATTCGGCGTTATCTGATGTAATCTATAGAAGATAACGCTTCTAAATCGATTCTGTCAATAGAAGTGCTAAGATTCAGATAAAAACATCTGCGAAATTATTTGCCAGATTTATCAACTTACCTTCAGAAATTCTTGATAAACACCAAATCTCTTCCATTATTTATCAATTGTGACATCTTTATCAAGATAATAATAGCCTCCTGACCGATTTCGGTCACGGTGGCCAATCTCAACGGAGATTAGCTAGGTACGCAGGAGATATTATTCATCCTTTATTCAATTAAATACATATTAATTATATTTTTAAATATTAGAATATAAGAAAAATATAAAAACATTTAAAAATATAAAAAAAATAGTAGCCCACCGGTATCGGGAACAGGGTCCAAGCTACCGGCGGCGGTCAGGGTTCCAGAGAGAGGAACCTCCTGACAATGCGAGCCGTGTCCCGTAGTACTGCTTTCTGAATCAAGCCCTTGATCCAGCTGCCCAACGAGACCCTCCTCAGGTGTTGGTCGAGGCTCTTAGCTATCAATCCATTGGCTGTAACGACTATCGGCACCATGATTGCTGAGTCAACATCCCACATGTCGACAACCTCGCGAGCCAAGTCAAGATACTTGATTTGTTTATCTTTATTCATTATTATTATTTTCACTTCTCATGCTCTAAAAGTTCGTCTTTATGTTGTGCTTAGGCGACATAAAATCGCTTTTTATGTTCTAGTGCATAAAGTAATTTTTTTTTCTGAGACTAAAGTAATCAGGCCCAACAGCCACACGCGCAATAAAACTTCGCAGATTAAAGTCGTGATTTATTTCATTTCCTTTAATTTATACCACTTCCGTGTTTTCTATCGTTGATTTAATAAAATCAGGTAAAATAGTTGTCATTTATTATTTAAAAACGCAAAGAAACGTTTTTATGACTTGGCAGTATGAAGTACCCAAGTCGAATGACAAATGTTGAAATTAAAAAAAAAAAACTTTTAAAAAGTTTCGTGGCGGTATTATCTGTGGAAGCGGGAATTAGCTATGCTTTGCAACATTTTTGATTAATTATGTGATTCATGTCGGGCCGTTGTTTATTAGTTGCGCGGTAAACTCTGCTTGCGCGATGCAGGATTTTGCGTGACGTCAGTATGACGCGTAATTTGCATGTGGCATGGAGATACCGCTACAGGCTGTACCTATACGTTTATACATCGTCATTGTAGGCAGCTATTCTAAAACAAAATTCGAATTTAAGATTAAAGGAGGTTACTACCCTATAAAGTAGCAATACCGCCTCTTGGGAAATAATCTAAACGTTTTAATTCCTTCGCGGATCAGTTTCAACTTTCAAGTCGTTAGCAAATTCGTCTCGCGGCTTTATTTGTTCTTTAACACTTCATGATAATTACGATTTGTTTACGAATAATTTTAACAATTTAATAGCGTTTACTTCTTAATATTTGTGTGGTTAAGCTGGGTTTTTAATGCAATGCTAATAATTAACCAACCTGCACTGGGCCCGCACGGGGCTCGATTGGTGGATTATAGCCCGCTCCCTCTCACAGAGAGGAGGCCTATGTCCCAGCAGTGGAAACGTTATAAGCTGATTATACTGGTGTAGTGAAGCTTCGGACATCAGAAGCGTCATTCAGTGAAGTCATGAGGCTTCAAGTGTAAGGCCCATCCCCCACAAACTATAGGCCGACCGCTTAACTGAGACGTAGCCTGAGGTAGCTGCGCGGTGCGGGAGGGGTGATAGTTGTCACATGTTGACGAATCACTGAGCTCTCGCATCACACACCGCGCTGCTACCTCAGTTAAGCGGTCGGCCTATAGTTAAAAGTGTTTTAGTTAGCCGCGTCGTGTCAAACTCAAACTTAAAGCATTTATTTCAATTAAACCAATTACAGGCACTTTTGAACTGTTAAAGGGGTCGGTCAATCAGAAAGATGAAGCTAGTTGCCCATTCCAAAGCGTAGGTACCTATGGAGAAGAACGGGTAAGAAACTCCATGGACACTCTTTTAAATCAAAATAATAGGTATAGTTACAAAGTCTTGGTTACATAATTCATGTTAAAAATTATACATGTCTGGCCGGACCGCCATTGAAATTTGAGTGTTGTGAAATCTTGGCTACTCATTGGTGATTTGGCTACCTTTTTAGGGTATACAGTTGTGTGATGTAATGATTGACGATGTCTGACATTACGAATTCGGCGTTATCTGATGTAATCTATAGAAGATAGACGCTTCTAAATCAATTCTGTCAATAGAAGTGCTAAGATTCAGACAAAAACATCTGCGAAATTATTTGCCAGATTTATCAACTTACCTTCAGAAATTCTTGATAAACACCAAATCTCTTCCATTATTTATCAATTGTGACATCTTTATCAAGATAATAATAGCCTCCTGACCGATTTCGGTCACGGTGGCCAATCTCAACGGAGATTAGCTAGGTACGCAGGAGATATTATTCATCCTTTATTCAATTAAATACATATTAATTATATTTTTAAATATTAGAATATAAGAAAAATATAAAAACATTTAAAAATATAAAAAAAATAGTAGCCCACCGGTATCGGGAACAGGGTCCAAGCTACCGGCGGCGGTCAGGGTTCCAGAGAGAGGAACCTCCTGACAATGCGAGCCGTGTCCCGTAGTACTGCTTTCTGAATCAAGCCCTTGATCCAGCTGCCCATCGAGAATAGAATAGAATAGAATTTTATTTTGCAAATATGGGTAATACATAATAGTTCTTAAGGTTACATTTAGCTCAGCCACATTTTACCAATCGGCATGCAAACATTTGAAATTATTTATATCACTATTATTATACTTATTCAGATCAATTTATACATTACTATTATAAAAATTTTAAATCATCGACTTAATTTAAAAATATATGATTGTATTAAAAGGAAAATATAAATTAGTATCATTAGATTATATATCATGTCATTATTATTAAAAATATCATACCATTATCATTACAGCATATAAAAATGTCAATAATCAAAATGTCAAGATCAAAATGTCAAAAATAAAAAAAATATCATATAAAAGTTTTAAAAATCAAGATGTCATTAATTAACAAATATTTTTCTCCGATAGGAAGTCAGTTACACTGTAGTACGTTTTATCTACCAAAAAAGTCCGTAATCTGCTCTTAAATTGTGCTGTATTTAAAGCTTTCCAACTACTCGGTAATTTATTGTAAATAATTGGGGCCATGCAAGAAACGCTCTTACGCATTAAAGTGGTTCGACATGATACTTGACATAATTTGCTGTTGTCACGCCTATTCCTTGGGAATACAACAGCCAGGCGCTCAAAACGAGATGGATTTTGCTTGACAAACATAGTTACTTCGAAAATATAGATACAGGGAAGTGTCAAGATTTTATGTAACTTAAAATAAGGCGCGCAACTGTCTGTCGATTTAAGTTTTAACAATGATCGAAAACATCTTCGAGCCTTCTCAGGTGTTGGTCGAGGCTCTTGGCTATCAATCCATTGGCTGTAACGACTATCGGCACAATGATTGCCGAGTCAACATCCCACATGTCGACAACCTCGCCAGCCAAGTCAAGATACTAAAAAAAGGAAAAGACTAGGTACGGAAAAGGCTAGGTAGGCATATTGATTTATATGATATTATTCGTTGCATCATGACAGATCACATTAATTAATTCGTTGAATCATAAAAAATGTAATTTACAAAAAATTATAACAGTGTCGTAAGAAAGAATTCGATTTACACGTAAGAAGAAATCCAAACAAAGCATAATTTTAATAAGCGAACGTAAAAAAGCTTCAATAACTTTACTCCTTTTGAAAGCAGTCAAAGCAAAATTTTTGTATGATAATATAAAATGGGATTCATTTCAATACCTATAATATCTTTTGAAAAAATAGCTGTTACGAATAATTGATTACTATTAGCAGGTCATTGAATAATAATTATGTATAAGTAATTAGTTCTTAATTATTACTATATTCTGTCCACGAATTCTCATCGCGTGAAACTCATAAGACTCGCGACTTCAAAAAAGGAGGTTCTGCATTCGACCCGTATGTACAGTCAGCAGCAAAAGTCGATTAAACACTGTAATTTTTACGTTATTAAATTGACAACAATTTTATCAATAAACTGCTTTTTAGCTTCTTACATAATGGTAAAGGGTTTATATTCAAAATTTTTTTCTTCTGCTGCAATTTGAACAAATATTTTGCTCAATAACTAAAATTTAAAAAACTGAAGTGTTAATCGACTTTTGCTGCTGACCGTAGTCGTATGTATGTTTGTATGTCCGTGATTTTTAATATAGTAACTTTCGCCATGGGACTAACATCGTAATCTAGAAAAAATATCAGGCGTCCCGTACATTTGGGTCGAGTAGTTATTGAAGTTTTGTACGGGGCAATGATAATTTTTTATCGATTGCGATGTTGATCTCATGTGGAAAATTGTTCAGCTTGATGGTCTGTACCACACAATTAAAGTTGACCGCACCTTTCTGGCATAATAATCAGCCTATTCTATAATGTCCCCACTGCTGGGACACAGGCCTCCTCTCGGTGAGATGGAGTGGGTCGTAAACCACCGTGTAACCATGCGGACCCAGTGTAGTTTGGTAGAACTCTTCGAATTTTTTGGTTTTTCGAATTCAGTCGCCAATACTGATAAGGATCAAATCAAAAAGTGAAAACAGTACTTCACAAGTTAGAGAAAACCAATACTAAGTAGGTATATTTTAAGACTAAGACGCTATTCTTTCAGTAGGCGTGTCGTTTGGTTTCCTTACCAAAAATAGATATAGCAACTGTTTACTAATACTTTTGTAAACACTATTAAGGGTCATTGGAAACGGCCTTGCAAAAGTATTTTAAGCTTTGCAGGAAATTCCTTCAATGATGTCCGTATTATTCCGAAGATTTATTCCTTGATTTATTAGGGAAAATAAGAGAGAAAATTCTCTCTTTTCTTTGAATTTCTATTACAAATAAATTGAATATTACTTCCCATTGAAAATAGCTTAGGAAGTATTTCCTAGCGTTGCTAATATGCTATGTAAGGCCCTTTGTGCAAACACATTTTTCTTGTAGTGAAAAACTACGGTTAAGGTATGATTTATATTAGACCGGGCCGTGCCCGGGGCGTACCGTGTACTTAGCCCAGACGGGGCACGGATTTGAAACGTTACATACATTTTGTATGAAGAAGTTTATATTACACCGCGTACTTCCGGTACGCGTTCGCCTCTCCAGAACCTTTAGGCCCCATCGGCCATCTGTTCTTCGAGCAATGTGCCTGCCCACTGCCACTTAAGTTTGGCTATTCTTCGGAGTATGGCGGTTACCTTGGTTCTCCTGCGGATCTCCTCATTTCTGATTCGATCACGCAGGGAAACTCCAAGCATAGCCCTCTCCATTGCCCTTTGGGTGACTTTCAGCCTTCTAATAAGGCCCATTGTGAACGACTACGTTTCATTGCCATATTTCATTACTGGCAACACGCACTGGTCAAAGACTTTCGTCTTGAGATACTGCGGTATGTGGGACGACTTTGGTTCTCCTACGGATCTCTTCATTTATACGGATGAGTTTGCACAAGTCAATTGATCACGACAATAAACGCAATCTAAAGTGCATATACCTACTTCATTCGAATGAAAATCACGCAACGATGGTATCACACTCTAATGATATCAATTCTCACATTGTTTTATGTGTACTCAGCATATTTATCTTACACAAACATTTTATCTTACAAGATTTACAATACCATTGTTAGCGTTTAAATACCACTGTTGCGGAAATAACGCCAGAATTTTTATTCATGTTTGCATTAAGAATTTGAGAGCGGCCCCTGCCCCTGGGTAAATAATAACAGCCGCACAGATCGATCGATCAGGTTAAGCTGTGCTTGCCGCGGTTAGTCTGTGGATGGGTGACCATCTTTACATACCGAGATCCCTCCGTGTCTCGAAAAGCACGTTAAGCCGTTGGTCTCAGCTGTAATTTGTGGATCTTTGACAGTCATTACGGGTAGTCAGAAGCCCGAAAGTCTGACAACCAGTCTTACCAAGGGGTATCGTATTACCCAGTAACTGGGTTGTGGAGGTCAGATAGGTAGTCGCTCCATGTAATATACTGGTATTCAGCTGCATCCGGTAAGACTGGAAGCCGACCCGAACATAGTTGGCAAAAGGCTAGGCAGATGATGTTTGCACTAAGAATTTGAAGATTGAAGTGTCGAATGATAATACCAGCCTATTAATATCCCTCTGCAGGATAAAGACCTCTTGCCATATAAAGAAGGTACGAGCATTGAACGCCATGTTTGCTCAAGACGGGTGCCACGATTTAAGACTTAGACACGATTAAGGCCTGCGCAGACGAGGGATAATTTGTACGCGGACAAATTGTCAGCAACGATAGAACGTATGTAAATCTATGCAATAACGCACACGAAGGACAAGTACCTAGACTGCTGGGATTTCCGTACATTCTATCTTTGCGGACAATTTCTCCGCGGAAAAAAGTCCCTCGTCTGCGTAGGCCATTAACTAGATTATTTAATAAAATTGAAAGAAATATAATAATATTATAGTACTTATTTATGTACTTAGCATGCTCCGCCCGCGTGGATTCCTGGAATACGTGAAAACTTTTTCCATACTAACTTCGAGCCCCTTAGGGTTCATTTTCGAATAAAACTTTTTTAATAAGTGGTTGTTCAGTCAATCGCATGGCTATGGTAACAATTTGACTTTGCAAGCAACATTATTTCGTAATGGTAAGGGCGGTTTTCGTAAATCAAGTGTGCCTGCCGAAGTATTCGGAAAATTCCGATCTATTCTGTAAAAATCTCCCCGTAAAACCGTAGGTGGAGTGAGCTGCCAATAATGTCAATCCCAGGCATCAGGGGGAAAGGGTTACCGCTACCCCGGAACATAAAGGGCTAAGGAAGGAACACGGGTGGGTTTTAGTCAGTAAGAGTCTGACACTCCCTTCCGCTCCACCCAGAGCGGGAGGGGTCATTTGATGATTTCCCATCCATAAAAAAAATAAATAAATAAGGCATCAGGGTGGAATGACAGTTTTGTTGGGATTTTCTCGTTGTTAATGGATGCCCCGATAGTTGTCTCACATATTATTATAAATTCAACATTAATGATGTAACTTTATTTACTACTAGCTGTGCCCGCGACTTCGTTCGCGTGGATGTCGGAACTTAACAATATCCTGCGAGGATACCGATTCAAATCTTTATTTTTTATTTAAGCTAGTGCTTCTCTATTAAAAACATTAGTTGTGGAACCATCTGAAGCGTACACAAAAAGGTTATTGGGGTTGTTTACGCGTGAAAGAGCTACGTATAGTTGACCATGGGAAAAGCATCCAATACTTAGGTCCACCCCCGCAACGGATAATGTCTGGCCCTGAGCTTTATTAATCGTCATGGCATAACAAAGACTGACTGGGAATTGCACTCGTTTGAAAGAGAAAGGAAAGTTGTTAGGAATAATAGGTATTCTTGGAATAAAAACAATATCACCGGCACCGCAACCGGTTAATATTTCAGCTTCGATAATGTTTTGCTGCAGATTTGTGACTTTGAGCTGAGTGCCGTTACAAAGTTTGGGAGGACATCAATTTCTGAGGAGAATTATTGGAACACCGATTTTTAAAACTATTTTGTTGGCGGGAAGTCCGGGTGTGTTGAGGGAATCCAAAAATTCTACCGGGTAGTGCGTGGCGTCATCTTCTTCCATAACTGTATTTATAGAGGTGTATTCTCTACTATTCCCGGACACATGCATCAATATTTTTAAATTAATTGCCGCAGCTTGGTCATTGCGGGGAGTTAAAATAGCTCGCTGACATAGCGAAGAACCGGCTTGATTTCCCATATTTGTAGAATCTCCGTACACAGAAGAAATTAGCTCTTGTTGTGATGTAACGCAAGAACAGAGATTAGCGACCAAATTAACTTTTCCATCTTCTTGTACGGGGTATGTGCCATCGCCTATTTGTAACAATAAATTGGAAAACTCCTGTGCATTTTCGCAGCCTCCTAACTGTGCACGCATATTTACTACAGGTGTGTAGATAATATATTGCGCCATAAAACAGAACTCTTCAGACATGCAGCAATTTCATCGGCTCTCGTTCCTCGGGGTACTATCGGGAGTGTCTGCCGAAAATCACCGAAGAACAGTACCGTAATGCCTCCCATCGGCCGGTCATTTTGCCTTATGTCCTGCAAAGTTATATTCACTGCTTCTACAGCTTTGCGGTTTGCCATTGTGCACTCATCCCTAATAATTAAAACACAATCGCGTAAAACCTTTGCTTTATCGCTATTTCGTGATATGTTGCAAACCGGGCTTTCCGTACGGTCCAAGTCGATAGGAATTTTAAATGTTGTGTGTGCCGTTTTTCCTCCAGGCAATAATGTGGCTGCTATCCCTGAAGAGGCGACAGCAAGGGCAATTTACTTTGGTTCCTTATTCGAGCCAAAATAACATTGGTTAGGAAAGTTTTCCCTGTGCCACCCGGTGCGTCTAAAAACAGGATTTCACCCGAGGCGTTATCTACACTGCAGCATTCCCTATCAAACGTCTGGCGCTGTTCCTCTGTCAAATTTGCGCAGTCATTTTGTAAAATTTCTTCGAGTTCCACGGGATTGTAACTAATTTCTGATACGTACTCTCTGTCCATCGACTACCGGTGTGGGCAAACCATAACAACGCCATCTATCGAAGTGCTATTAATATTCAATACTGCACGTAGTTGATCTCCAGATGTAGTCCATATTATAATTTTCAAATTTACATTTTTGAAGTGAAAACTGCTTTAGCGGCGTTGCACACTTTTTGTAATGGGTAAAAAATGTTAAACTCGCGTCAGGACATCGCGTCAGGACACGTGACCGTCAGGAGAGATTCCCCCCCCCCCCCCCTCTCTTTCTACGGCGGCGCCAACCGAAGTGAACCAAGTGACACACGACAATGGATGGATGGATGGATGGATGGACGTGGACGTGGACGTGGACGTAAAATGAAAAAAGTGACGCAGAAGTAGTGAAAAAAAATTAGTTATATTAATTAAATTAATAATTGATTAATTTCAACGTTAATATTCAAGTTTTCTCTTCTGCCGGCACTCCCGGAGTGCAACCCGTCTTTTTTTTAGGTGTGAACTGATTACGATGAAACAAAAAACTCAATGTTACTTCAATTTATAATTTTTAACGCAATATTGTTGCGTATAAACGTGAAGTTGTGAGACCAAGTGCATATTAACACACATTAACTAATTTTGTCCAGAGATGGCGCTATTTTAATATTTATTTCTGAAACACTTAGAATTTTCTAATTTACAATTTTTAGGTGTGTGTGAACTGATTACGATGAAACAAAAAACTCAATGTTACTTCAATTTATAATTTTTAACGCAATATTGTTGCGTATAAACGTGAAGTTGTGAGACCAAGTGCATATTAACACACATTAACTAATTTTGTCCAGAGATGGCGCTGTTTTAATATTTATTTCTGAAACACTTAGAATTTTCTAATTTACAATTTTTAGGTGTGTGTGAACTGATTACGATGAAACAAAAAACTCAATGTTACTTCAATTTATAATTTTTAACGCAAATATTGTTGCGTATAAACGTGAAGTTGTGAGACCAAGTGCATATTAACACACATTAACTAATTTTGTCCAGAGATGGCGCTGTTTTAATATTTATTTCTGAAACACTTAGAATTTTCTAATTTACAATTTTTAGGTGTGTGTGAACTGATTACGATGAAACAAAAAACTCAATGTTACTTCAATTTATATAATTATTAACGCAAATATATATAAACATAAAGTTGTGAGACCAAGTGCATATTAACACACGTTAACTAATTTTACTTCTGGTAGGTACACTTTAAATTCAAAAATCTTTTGATAGACTGAACCGATTGCAATGAAACAAAAACTAAATGTTACTTCAAGTTACGCTAAATCGTTGTGTATAAAAGTTATCTACATTTATTTCGTACATTTTACGTGATGCTCGGATAACTAAACATACAAACAGACAAACAGACAAAAATTCTAAAAATGCTGGAATTGGGTTCTATTGGTTGTCCTTTAACACCCTGGCTATATTTTTTTATTTTTTTTTTTATGTACAAAAACTTCTTCTCTACAGTTTTATTATATGTATAGATTATATCCTTAATTAACAAAATTAAAACCTAACTTAACTAAAACTATACACAAACTAAAATATAGCATCGAAAAATTCATCCGCATCGCTGTCGACTGGTAATGTACCCAAGGGACTGGCGGCATTACCACGTTGGCCAAGGTAAAAGCCAGCCCTTGGGTCACGCGAAGTGTCAACCAGCCGTTTTGAAATTTCCTTAAAAAGACCATGAGCACTTGGACCCCAAGGCCCGAGGATTTCAACCCCAAACGGCTCGAAAATGTAATTTCCGATAAGTTTATTATATTTTCGCCGCTTGAGGTTTTCCGCAGCCGCAGCAGCAGTGCCAGCACAGCATGATGTAACTAATTTTTTTTTTTCTGACTGACCGAGTTCTTGACAATTCAAAAATGCCTGTAAATGGTTTAATTGAAATAAATGCTTTGAATTTGAGTTATTATAGGTGGTTATTAATGCACACTAAACCACTATTATGATTTTTCAATCTACAGATAATTTTTATTTGTGGAATAAAATTGACGTATGACAGTCATTGTATGGAAGAACTGTCAAAAATTCAAAATTATTCCTCGGATAAAGTTATCTGACGTTGGAAAAATCAGCCCTAAGAAATACATCTTTCAAATTGTGTGTTGTCTGTCAGTTTGTAACTAAACTCTATGGAAAGATTTCATTTTTCGGTATGCAGATAAATGGATATGAAACTAAGTGTACATTATTATATCATAAACGTATTACGGCTAATGACTTTATTTTGCGTCTTAAGCAGCCTTATCTTTCATCCCCGGGTGTTATAAAAAATTATGTTATCAGTGTAAGAATAGGACAATCTTCGTTTATTGCACGTTATTTTACCAGGTCTTGGGCCTCCCGCATCAATTAATCTACCAAGACTCTTCCCAAATATATTGGGGCCAGCTTCCAGCCTAACCGGATGCAGCTGAATGCCAGTATTTTACATGGAGTGACTGCCTGTCTGATCTTCAAAACGAAGTTGCCTCTCACATCCAGCTCGGTAATCAGAAGAAGGGGGAATCGTCGCTTCTTGATAGTTTAAAAGATTAAAGTTCATGAATGGCTCAAATGTATTTATTAACTAGCTGCTCCCCGCGTTTTCACCCGCATAAGTTTCGATCCCGTGGGAATATCGGGATAAAAACTATTCTATTTATCCTTTCCCGGGACTCAAACTATCTCTATACCAAATATTATTTAAATCGGTTCAGTGGTTTAGGCATGAAAACATATAGACAGACAGACAGAGTTACTTTCGAATTTATAATATTAGTATGGATGGTATCTACTTTTCGTTTTCGACTATCTGAATTGATCAAAGATAATATCATTAACGTTATTTACTTCGGGCTAAAAGATAAAAGTTTCAATAAAGTGCCATCAGTATTTTATTCATAATCTATGTAATCTACAACAGATTTGAGTGGAACAGGGAGAGGGAGGCAGCCCTCCCTCTCCCTTTTCCACTCAAATCTGTTTTTTACTAGCCAATCCTTTCGGTAGGAGATTTATCCGTATTTATCCGGTCTTTTATCTATAATTGAATAATAACAAACCCTCATTCATTCATCAAGGCAAATACCCATTATTTTCGAAAATGGAAAAATAACAACCCTTTGAAATAAAGATTAATTAAAACCAAATCAAATATTTATGCATGACGTGTTACCGAATTTCTTTTGAAAGAAATATAAACGTAACGAATTTTATATAATGAGTTTTGTTTTATTCATGAAAATTTTATTATTTTTATTTGTAAAACATTTATTTTGCTTTTTGTAAAGCCTTCAATATAAAATTGGCGTTTTATTTTGTACTGATATTTAAAATTACGAAACGTACCTATTATATTTTTATATTCGGACTTGTAATAACTTCATTAAAATATTACAAAATATGCTGAATCAAAAGAAATTGTGTTTTATTTTATTAACATTTACATTGGCAAACATTAATTTTGTGGAACGTAGAAAAGATGCCTCTAATGTATAAAATGGTGTATTTTTAGTACTGATACTTAAAATTTACGAATCGTATTTTTATATTCGGACATGACTAACTTCATTAAAATACAAAGTGTTGAGAGTTATGGTTCAAATGTTATTTTAATGTGCCTTGCACTAAAACATCAAAATTCTACAAAGTAACTGAAAAATAGTATGCTAAAACAAAATGTGCTGCTGGGGAGTTGGTTGCGCCACTTCTTCTTTCCAGCGAAAGCACTTGGAAGAGGTGAAGGACGGGCGTTTTGTGGGACTGTCTTATGTCATTTTGACGTTCGAAAAGTGCCGATTCTCTGCCTAATCCATACAAATATTATAAATTCGAAAGTAACTCTGTCTGTCTGTCTCTATGTTACCTTTTCACGCCTAAACCGCTGAATCGATTTAGATGAAATTTGGTATAGAGATAGCTTGAGTCCCGGGAAAGGACATAGGATAATTTTTATCCCGATATTCCCTCGGAATCGAGACATATGCGGGTGAAACCGCGGGGCGCAGCTAGTTTGTCTATATGAATTTCGATTTTGAAAGAAATTGTGTTTTTCTTACAGTGTTTTTCTAACATTTACAGTTAGAGAAATGTAAAATCATGCCACATCATTATTTTTATATTATTTGTCTTACATAACTGTTACTTTTCCACCACACAAAAGATAGCATCTCTATAAAAATATGCACTGTCAAAATTTATATCTCTAACACATCTGCTGGCAATATTTTTATCGTGACAATGTAAAAGCAGAATTTTATCGTGGGAGTATTTTGACATAAGTAAGTATAGGCAGTCGCTTCATGTAAAATACTCGTATTCAGCTGCATCCATTTAGACTGGAAGTCGACCCCAATATACATAACTATTTTTATTTTTTTAAGAGAATATTTCTTCAGGCGCGTTGTGCGATTTTTGGTAGGGGAAAATTTTATGGGTTCGCGTCACCGACATGCTAATGTCAATAGTATAGCTGCAGCTATAGTAGTATGATGTGTTGCACTTGGCCAGCAGTGAATGTAAAATTAATAATAATAGAATATAATAATAATAGTTTTAGTTTTCACTTTGTTTAGATGAGGCTTTTATCCACAGTGGCATACCTGCCTCATCATAGCTAAATCTTCAAATACAATTTAAATTATTGATGTTTAACGCCAATATTATAAAAGGTTAAACAGATGATGAGTTCAGCGACTTACAAAAACTTATTGCACTTAGAACCTCGTCATAATGACGATGCAAATGGTGACGACAAAAATGGGACCCGCCCAGCGAACTAGAGTGCGTAAGGATTTTTTGACGCCTAAATGAAATTAACAGGAGGATTGTTGGTAAACATTTGCGAAATTGTCACAGGAATTGTATTGACAAAACAATATGGCGACGTCAGTTTCAATTTTGGCCACGCGCTACAATAACGTTACCGTAGACGCCCTAACCCGAGCCCAAAGGGTTGCCCTTAGCATGTAGATGCTTAGTTTACCTATAAGATCTATGCCCTAGCTGGCTGGAGGCCTTAATTTCTTAAGGCATCACATTTCATTCACAGCATAGCTCGGTTAAGCAGCATAACAACCTCGTTTGTTTTTTGTTTTTTTTGATTCTTGTGTTGAAAATTCTCATGGTTGTCCGCCGCCCTGGGGTGGGCGATGGGGTCTGGACTCTTGCTGACTGAAAACCACCCCGGTGTTCCAGCTCACACCTACACCGGGGGTCGCGGGAACGTACGATCCCTCCCCAACCCCCGACTGGAGCATAACAACCTCCTAAGTTTACCAGCGAGTGGCCATTCACAAAAAAAAAAAACTTGTAGCGTTGTACTTTAATGTGACAAAGTCCAAAAGTGTTCAACGATTTCGTAAGGGGATAGAACTGAGGCTTATAGCAATCCGAATCTAGCTACAATACATTAGACTGGTTTCTCGAAATATGTAGCCGGAGCATTCATGTGGAACGGATAGTGGTCAGTAATCTGAACTGATACTGGATGAACATCAATCATTCTGGGAGATCAAACGGATTCGATCTCTGATAGTAACTGCTTAATGTTCTGCAACTAACAAAAAATAGATGATCTTTCTCGACTTGTGGGTAAAGGATTTTTAGAAAGTAGCACTTACTACATAATAGCGTTCGTAACACCCATGGTGGCACGGACATTAACGCGCATCCTCTTACCATGGAGTCAATACATCATTCTGAAACTCCTGGCGTGTATTAAACATTTTTCGTTAGTTATTTAAAAAAAAAAATGGCTCATTATCTGCCTAGCCATTTCCCAACTATGTTGGGGTCGGCTTCCAGTCTAACTGAATGCAGCTAGATACCAATATTTTACTTGGAATTAATGCCTACCTGAGCTCTACAACCCAGTTATACCGGTAATACGATACCCCTTGGTAAGACTGGTTGTCAGACTTTTGTTCCGGCTAATCTCCAAAACGACTGGACCGATTTTGACGGTATTTTCATTCACTGGTAGGTAGCTGATGCTATAAGGTGTAACTTAGGCTTTTATTACTTAAAAAAAAAAAAACATTATTGTTTTAAGACATGCACACCAACGAAGTCGCGTGCACAGCCAGTCATCATTTATATACTTATAAATCAAACAGTATCAAATAATAAACCTTTGTAATTTAACTCGCTTCCAAAATTAATGCCAATATCAAAGTTTCTCTCAAATTGCAACGGTCTTGAGAACTTCTCAATTTCGGACAGACGGTTAGACATTTATTATTTAAGTCTGGGTCAAGTTCAACTCTCTAAAGACTTTTCGATGTCTTGCGAAGGGTAGGTATTTAGTGCTAAAATAGTTTGCAATTTAGCTGAAGATTTTCGTTTTACGTAAGAAAAGTCAGTTGCTGATATAGTATATAGGTTTTGTAGGTAAACAGGCAGTGAATGTTCATAATTACTAAAATACCTTATTTGTGAGATTTTAATATCTTTTTTAGGGTTCCGTACCCAAAGGGTAAAAACGGGACCCTATTACTAAGACTCCACTGACCGTCTGTCTGTCTGTCTGTTACCAGGCTGTATCTCATGAACCGTGATAACTAGACAGTTTAAAAGTACCTATTCCTACTGATTTCACGTACCTAGATTACATAAATTGCTTTGTCCAATTTGATAACTATAAAAAGGATAGTCTAGGGAGAAATCCCAGAAACAATTTATTACGTCTGGTAAAATGCCATGACATCGTTTAGATAGTCTCAATCACGCTCACGCTTCCAAAACATATATAGAACCCTAATATATCCCACAATTGAGCCCCATTCACGCGTAAACGGCTAACATTGAACAAAACCTAACACATCCCTACAAACTATTAAAGATCAGAACTTACATTCAGTTAAACGTGAAATTACAGACAGTTCAATAAAGTTCATTGCGTTGTTTACGTTGTTGAGCAGACAAATTTTTCGAACATATGAAGCTTTGTATTACCAATCAACTTGCATATCACATTATCATCGATTTAGCCTTACCAATCGAGATTACGGGGACTACATGCAACCTAAAGCGCGGTCACTGTCGGACTGCATAGAAAAGAAAGAGAAGCGCCATGACACAACGCTGGTAATTTATTGCAAAACATGAAGCAATTATCTATTTACAAAAAATCTATTGTTTAGACTAAAAAAAAATTAAAACACTACTGTTTTAGTATGTTGCTTGTAGAGTAATCTGACAAAAAATCAGAATGATTATATGTATACAGGGTGAAATTGAACACATGCGACAAATCGAAATGGGAGATTGTACTCGTCATTATGAACAACTTTTACTATGGGAACAAACCTGAAATCGCGAAAAAAAATCAGCTGTTCCCTACATGTATGTTCGCATAACTCGCCAAAATGTAGGGAACAGCTGATTTTTTTTTCGCGATTTCAGGTTTGGTCCCATAGTAAAAGTTGTTCATAATGATGAGTATAATCTCCCATTTCGATTTGTCGCATGTGTTCAATTTCACCCTGTATTAGTATGGTATTTATTGTCAAAAGAAAGTTTTTAGAGGTATCTTCAAGATTTTTTTCTATCGTATCAAATTAGTTGTACTATGTTTTCAACACACTATCTACCTAGCATATATCCTGAAGAATATCATATATTTTTCTGATTTTGTTTACTGTAGTCGATTATTATACTTTTAGGCATTATAAAACTTGCGTTTTTTGCGCAACGTGGATGTCACACAGCATATTTACATAATCAATCAATTTGATACATGAATCGAATTGTTATTACAAAAGAAGAAATAACAAAATGTCTCGATTTGCGCAATGAGTAGTTGGGACCAATGTTTGCATGGCTTAGCTCAGGTTTACATGGACGTGTTTTTCCCGCGGAGATTTTTTTTCGCGCACTGGAGTGTCAACGCCACAGATATAGATAGACCTAGATAACGCAAGTATAACGAACTGTATGAAAACTAAGCGTGCCACTTTTTGACTATCTAATATGACGTCACAAGCTCGCGCTCTCTCGCTCACGCTCACCCAGCCAGCAGTACGCAGGACTGAGCACGAAAGTGGCGGCTTATGATTTTCGAACGTAAGCTAGTGCGATTTTTGGCACGCGAAGTAGTTGCTCTTGCGTTATCTAGGTGTATCTATATCTGTGGTCAACGCGCTTCTTGCAACAGTGAGTTTTTTGACACACTGGAACGCGCTCTTTTGGATTCTCAATTCTCAGCTCAACACCGAGAGTTCGAAATCAAGTGCGCGATAAAATCCTGCCGCGATATTTTTACGTCTGAGCGAACGTTTGTTTACAGATTGTTTTTTGGGTCCGTGTGAGATTTTTTCTGTTAACAAGCCCACGATACGAAAGAAATTCTTTCGCTAGGTAGCCGCTGTAAAAAAAATTGGAGTTTGGGGTGCTTCGAACGTATAGTAAAAGTACGTAGTGCTGCACACCCCCACCCTATTTCAAGTTAAACAAATATCAACTTTATTTCAATGACATTTAAGTTCATTTCAGAGTGACTAGCACTATTGAAAAAGTTATAAAAATGGTTGAAGTTGTAGCGTAAACTGAACTGTATTGTGTAGAAATTAAAGTTATTTTTCCATTAATTAATATTTGTTTACATTTTTGGCAAAAAAATCGTAAACTCAGATTACCTAGTTTAGTGTCGTCACTTGTAGACACCTCACTGTTTAGTTTTTTTTAGTGGTACTGGTGTTACAAGCCATGCGGCCGTTTCCCATTGGCAAAATCACAAACTTTCATCTTCTTTTGAATTTGAACTCCTTTAGGGAATTACCTTACTACCACAAAACCGTATACATATATCGGTTGGCTGAACACCTTTTAAACACGACAAAATTATAGTATGGACTTCGACGTATGATTGACATAAGACACATGTTGAATAAGTGTAGTAAAACCCTTTACTTTCAAGAATCCTTAGTTTCCTTAGTGATCATTTTCCTTATATGAGGAACTCTTGTTCCGGATTTTAGACCCAGCAAGCGGCGGCAGCGTAGGCTGTACAGTACCTATCGCACAAAGCGACTCGCGCTTTACTTAGAACATGGACACGCTGTAAATATGTGAAGTAAATGTAAATGTGTGCGTGAAGACGAGTAGCGTCAGCACATAACACACACACACACATCCGACTTCGCCATTGTCTCGGCCAGTACCGAGAGCTGCGTTTACACACACATTTACAGAGTGTTTGTAAACTTGATAACCACAAGTAAAACGTGGGTGGCTTCGTGACATAAATACTATATCGTCACTGGAAAGGAGAAAATGCTAAAGCGCCATTTGGGCCAAAATGCGTTATATAATATAAAATATCGTTGGATTCAACGATAGCCACAATCCACAGAGGCACAAGCCGTAACTCATTTTGGCCCAAATGGCGCTTTATTTATTTATTAATCACAAAATCCACAGCTCTTTGAAATTTTCACTTAAGATATTTATGCTAGTCTTACAGCCAATTACGGATTTACAATTTAATAATTATACATACATGCAACAGAAACAGAAATACGGAGTGACGTGAACTGCTAGTACCATCTGAGCATTGCTAAGTGTACGGTGTGAGTGAGTGTGTAGGAGTGTGCATGTGGAGTTGCGAATGGGTGTGTGAATATGTTATTGTGGTATGTGGTGATTGTTTGTGTGCCTTCTATACAATTCAATTTAGTTTAGGTTTGTTTGTCAATTCTTTAGCATTTTCTCCTTTCCAGTGACGATATAGTGAATTAAAGATATTCATTAAATAGTTGTTACACATACGAAACAAAATCAATGTTGCATTGATGCTAATTACAATAATTTACACTTTACAGCTATACAATAGACGTAGCATGACAAACTCACAACGTATCGACAGTGGGATGAACCGGGTTGAACAATTGAACAAATTGCCCCCAATGCGACGACGCGTCGAATTGGATCCGTCCAATAATGGCATTATTCTGTTATGCTTGCAAATTAATGGGGCAGAATGATAGACTTATGGAACCTGAATCGATGTGGCTTTTGTTGTGACAGGGGAGTGTATGTCATTAGTTCGACAAACAAGTGTACGACATGGGGATGAAATTTGTATAACAACTAGCAGCGCCTCGCAGTTTCACCCGCCGCATAAGTCTCGATCCCGTAAGAATATCGGGATAAAAAGTATCCTATGTCCTAATCCAGGTTATGGTCTACCCAGGTGCCAAATTATATCTAAATCGGTTCAGCGGTTATAGATTCCCCATACAAACTTCCACCCCCCTTTTCACCCCCTTAAAAGGATGATTTTTGGGATAAAAACTATTCTATGTCCTTTTCCGGGACTCAAAATATCTCTATAGCAAATTTCATCTAAATCGGTTCAGCGGTTTAAGCGCGAAGAAGTAACAGACAGACCGACAGAAAGATACACTTTTGCATTTGTAATATTAGTATGGATATAATTATTTCCGACGCGACGGGCTCGAGGCAAGGTAATAACAGCCGCAAAATTATATTTATTTTGTAAATTGTGTATACGTATTTATTTTTATTAAAACTAGACGAGGTCGGTGTTTCCTGGCCGAGAAACACAGAAAAAACATATAATAATTATGTAAGTTATCATCTGCCTAGCCTTTTCCCAACTACGTTGGGGTCGGCTTCCAGTCTAACCGGATGCAGCTGAGTACCAGTATTTTACATGGAGCGACTGCCTATCTGACCTCCACAACCCAGTTACTGGGTAATACGAAACCCCTTGGTAAGGTAAGACTAGTTGTCAGACTTTCGGGCTTCTGACGACCCGTAACGACAGTCAAAGATCCACGAATGACAGCCGGGACCAACGGCTTAAATGGCTTTCCGAGGCACGGAGGAGTCTTGGTATGTAAAGATGGTCACCTATCCACGGACCAACCGCGGCATGCGTAGCTGTACCTGATCGATCGACCCGTGCGGCTGATATTACTTAGCAACAAGCGCCGTTATAATGATTATGTAAGTATTTTATAGCACAAACCAATATTGTATACAATGTGTTTATTGTAAGTGTAACAATAATTGCACCAAAACTATTAGCAACCAAACTTATTGACGAGACAATCATCCAATTTCAAAACTTGTTGTAGCCTTTAAAACAAACCTTATTGTAGCAATTAAAACTAAACTTATTGCGAACCAAAACTTGTCTCCGTCCCCCGTTTGCTTCCCGCCCTTTTTCCTTTTTTTTCTTTTTCTCCAACCAAAAACCCCGCTTACCCAGTGGCGTGCATTGGTTTTCAGAATAGGTAGGCACTAGGCTGAGTCACTAATCTAATCAGAAAAAAAGTTTGGTTATTCGAGTAGGCATGCCTATTTAAGGGTGATAAATTGCGAAGGTCGAACGTCATGGTATTACGCGTGAGATGTACGTATTTTTAATTTTGTCGTATTAACTTCAACGAGTAAAGACCAATGACAATGTACGAGTAGTACGGGAGCCGAGTAGGCCGTCCGGCGACAGCCTACTGCCGCGCGTGTTTGTATGATTTTGTGTTTTGTTAGGTATGATAATTTAGTGAGTTTTTTAGTTGTGGGGCACACACACTAAAAAATGTAATTGACAGGCTTATGTTGATATATCGAGGTAGGCACTGCTTATATGCCTATATGCAATGCACGCCACTGCGCTTACCTCATCTGTCCGGTCAGTGTAGCCACAGATAATATAATACTCTACGTAGTGTAGCCAACTTTTAATTCCTTTTTATTCTTTAAAACCTTACAAGTACTACCTATTAGTTATTCTGTGGTTGTAGGTATAGTAAACTATTGGCCTGATTCCAATCAGTAGTACCTATTAACGATAATTGATTTAACAGATAACTATAATCCCAGTAGATTGCCACCATTAGCCAACTGGAGCAGAAACTTCGAAACAATGATGGCTAATAATATAATTGGCAGTATTATATTATTGTTGCTTGTGGTTGTACAGACGCCAGAACATCAACCTAACCGAAACTGTCAAATTTTCCCAATCAACTTTGAACCTTATGATGTAGTGATAAAGTTGACAATATATTAAAGAAATTTGACAGAATGTAGTAAGTTGATGTGCTGGCGTCTGTACATAGCAAAAGTAATACGTAGGCATGTCATCTACTAATACGACAGAAGATATACACTTAGAGAAATTATAACTTGGTGAGAAAAGTCATCTATATCTATATAGATACATATTCTAGTACGTTGTATAGCGTCTGTGTAGTTACAAAACGCTTTGTCTTCTTCTTTTGAAAGTCAAATTACTGACGACTGAAAGAGAGAAATCGGTGTGTAACTATTCATCTGTTATAATACGTTTATTAGTAAGAGGGTATATGTATATCTATAAACTAGAAGCACCCCGCGGTTTCACCCGCATAAGTTTTGATTTCGTGGGAATATTGGGATAAAAAGTATCCTATGTGGTAATCCTAGTTATAATCTATCTGTGTGCCAAATTTTATCCAAATCCGTTCAGTAGTTTTTGCGTGAAAGAGTAACAAACACACTCACAAACTTTCGCCTTTATAATATTAGTGTGATTATTCTCAATTCCTTATTGCGTACCCTAATGTATATAGTTGGTAGAGAAATAATATTATATTAGTCACAATTATGGACCCTGTCGGGCACAGCATGGATAGTAGGAGAGAGGAGGAAGAGCACTGGGTGTTTATTATGATAAGTTTTAATATTAGTTAAGTATTTAGTAAGTTATATTGTTTTTTGAATTTGCGAATTTTAATTATTGTTTTATTGTGAAGTGTGATAGGTACATAAGAGTTATGTTTTCCATATTTCTTCTAACACACACTCATCTGCTTAGCCTTTTCTTTTATGTTGGTGTCAGCTTCTAGTCCAACCGTATGCAGTTTAATACTAGTATTTTACATGGAGCGACTGCCTACCTGACCTCCACAACCTAGATACTGGGTAACACGATACCCCGTGGCAAGATTTCTTCTAACACATTGTAACGAAATTACAGAAACCAAAGATTTTCAGACTTGTTAACATTGTCTTCGATGATACGCGTGGCGCACGTCCTAGTCCTAGGTCGACGTAACCTCGCACAGTATATCACATTTACCGTCAAATGCAGCCGGAGTATAATCTACTGGTATCTTCTCATTTCAGCCAGATCTTTAAGTGTACTATCTTTGTTAAAGTCAGCTCAATGAGACACAATTGATTTTCTATTGTATCGTACTACATAGGTTACGCGCGGAGCTTGACCGGTTAAAAACTCACTAGGCCTTCGCCCTGCAGTGGGGCAACACAGGCTGATTTATTATTATCTTGTTTCTGCATTTGTTTTCCTCGGCCCAGCCAGGTAGACCAAGATGTATGGGGAAAAGGATGTAAAGTTGTTTGGGGTGGAAAAAGGAGGATCCTCCCACCAGACGGGTGTCGTGTCTGGTGGGCTTCAGTCTGACAATTGATGTCGGGACGCTAGTTGCGCGGTAAACTCTGCTTGCGAGATGCAGGATTTTATGTGACGTCAGTTTTATACGAAGCTCGCTTGTGGCGATGTAGATGCCGCCACAACCTGATGACACAGGCCTAATTTAAGTGTCCATCAGAGGGGTTAAGTGTGGGAGGAATAATAGATACTGCTTGGTTTTTCTGAAATAGTCCGCCTTTGTACCTTTTTGTGCGAAAATTTTAAATAAATAAATAAATAGACTGTATGGCAGACGAAACTATATTTTATTATCATGTTGAGCAGTGACCAGGGATGGTATTATGACGTATTAATGCCACCATTTCTCCAGTGTGAGAGTTAGGCGGAGTTATAGAAGGTTAATTTCACCATCTCCTTTTTGCAATGGAATAATGGTATACGGCCCCAAGTCATTGCAGTTTAGCACCAACACACGCAATATTTTCCAAAAATAATGTCCGTCGAATTTAATTTACCTTCAGTATTGTCAAAATTTATCACCAAACATAACCACAGATACGCTATTATTAATTACAGGCGACAGAATAAAGCTATAACTCGTGTGTCGAAGCTTGTCCATTTGTTCTACTCTGTTTACCGCACGTTCCACATATTTCGTCGCGCCATCGACATTGTTATAAATGACGCCGCGAGGCATGTCATGTATCATTAAATAGAGATGTTTTTTTGTTTTGCTGGATGTCGAACAGCTGTTTATATGTTTTTACGGCAGAGCTTGAGAAGGAACGCGTGTTTTTATTAAAGTGTGGTGTATTGAGCGTTTGTGGCACCGTTCGCTTCGCTCGCTCGGCTCGCGCGCCTTTGGTCAGAGGGCATTACGCGACTTAGGCACACTGCGTTATAGGTATACAGCGAGCAAAGGTTCTAACCTATATTAACTCATTTGTTCCGGGCGCTACCTTAGTTACAGCGACTAACTTTGAGAATAACCAGACAGTTAAAAAGCGGCATAATTATTTAAAAGCGTATCGCGCACGCTTTTCATTTATAAAGTTTTTAGAGGATCAAATACATAATATTTCCCTTATGAAGTTTATATGGATCAATTACACGTGGCAGAATTTAGCTATAACTTGTGTGTCGAAGCTTGTCCATTATTCCGCTATCGATATTGTATAGATGACGTTGCGAGGCGTGTCATGTATCATTAATCTATAGAGATGTTTGTTTGTTTTGTTGCGTAAGGGACAGGTGAAAATACGTTGACTAAATATGAATTTGAAAAACGAACGCTGGTTTTTAAAGTGTAGTGCAAAACTACTGTTCCCTTGAAGAGCAGTGACTGCCATATACCTACGTCCATTATGTCCAAATACAGAACATGTTTTGACACTTTAATGTCAAATACTGGTGAAAAATTGACAGATTTTCAAGACGTACGTTATAAATATGACGGAAAAGCTCTTTTATGAAACTGTAACTTAAAGTGAGCGGTAATGCTATTCTGTAAAAATCTCTCCGTGAAAACTAAGGTGAAGTGAGCTTAAAGTGAGCTGTCAATAGTGTCAATCCCTAGCATCAGGTGGAACGACAGCTCCCTTTAAGCTCACTTCACCTAAGTTATCACGGTGATCTTTTTACAGAATAACACCGCTGGACTGAGTGCGAAAATGGCGGCTTACTCAATACTTTATTGCATTCCATAATGTGTACATATGTAACAGTTAACAGTACAGGCCGCAGGAACTCGTTGGATGCGAGAAGCACAAAACCGGTCGAAGTGGAGGTGCTTGGGGGAGGCCTATGTCCATCAGTGGACGTCTTTCGGCTGAAATGATGATGATGATGTAACAGTTGGTATGTTAAAACATCGAATCAATTATGGACCCTGTCGGGCACAGCAAAGTTAATTTTTAATAGGAGAGCACGCGAAGTAATTGCTCTTGCGTTATCTAGGTGTTCTATATCCGTGGCAAAATCCATAATCGGCCCATCACTACTAATTAGTTTGTTTGAAAAAATCACTTTTTGATTTTCGAAGCTAGGATTTATTTGACCGTTCCAAAATACTCTTAGGCATTAGTATTGCCAGTGTTTTTATTTATTGTTGTATTGTTCTCTCCACATTGTAAAGAAAACTGGAAGAATTGTTACGTATGCCTAATGATTAAAAAATGTTGATTCATGATGCCATGACATCTTGATGTTCTTTGTACCTATTTATTGTGGAAGATCGTTAATCATCATACATGTCAAAAAAAGTGACTCCCAAAATATTCTCTTATAATAAAAATATCTAAGTAAACCAGCTTATAAATAGCGGATACCTTCAACATAATATCGTTGATTAATTTCGCCATTCGAAAAATCGGTGCCTTCCAAAAATATCACATTGTTAGCATATTTTCGGTAGGTAGGTTAGGACGGTATATTTACCGCTTTTCTTCAGTTAATTTTTCATCGTGAATCATCACGTTGACACATGGAGACCGACTGGTAGAATAAAATTATTTTCGAGCTCGAAATTAATAACTTTGCCCAAAGAATAAGCGTTGCCATCCAACGTGGTCATGCTGCCAGCCTTTGGGGCACTTATACCATTGACAGCATGCGGACGAATTTTTTGTTGCCCATTTAGCTCCTGTCTTTTTCTTTTTTTTCCATTCTTTTTATTATACACTTGTATATAATATCTATTATTATTTTAAACGTTATGTTAGCTTATATTATGTACTAGCTGCTCCCCGCGATTTCACCCGCATAAGTGTCGATCCCGTGGGAATATCGGGATAAAAAGTAGCCTATATGTTAATCCAGGGTGTCAGCTACCTCCATACAAAATATTATCAAAATTGGTGCAGCTGTTTGAGCGTGAAGAAGTAACAAACATATAAACACACACACAATCATTCACAAACTTTCGCCTTTATAATATTAGTGTGATTATTATCGTTAATCGTTGAAAAAATAAAATTTTACTTTACCTATAACTTGTATATGTAGAATAACAGTGTGGGGTTTATCTTTTCTTTTAAAGTGAAGACACGTGAACATATCCGTCAGAAGTTAGTCGAAACATCCCAGCGCTAATTTTCTGGATTCGTTTTCTCCTCTTAATGATCGTTATTTCACCTGACAGTTCATTTTGTGTATATGTATGTATGTATCTATCCCCCTTACTAATAAACGTATTATATCAGATGAATAGTTACACACCGATTTCTCTTTTTCAGTCGTCAGTAATTTGACTTTCGAAAGAAGAAGACAAAGCGTTGTGTAACTATACAGACGCTATACAACGTTTGTTAGTAAGGAGGTTGTGTATTTAGTTCTTGTATTTTGTATTCAGTTTTCGAGCTATTTATCCCGTATGTTGCGCCTGCCATGTTTTGTCTCTGCATCACCCTAAGGTTGACTGTAGAAAATGCCTCAGGCATTAAGTCCGCCTTTGTACAGTATAATTATTTTTACTTGTGCATTAAGTTTTAATAAATAAACAAACAACTAGACTATATTTGAGTTATCAGAAGTTGGAGGTCATCAAATTGTATGTACAGACGCCAGCACAAAAAGCTACCCGAAACTGTCAAATTTTCCCAATCAACTTTGAACCTCATGCTTTAATAATAAAGTTGAAAATCTATTAAAGAAAGATTGTGGTAGCTTGATGTGTTGGCATATGTACGTCATTCATTATTATAAGCGTGTTATCTGAAGGATTGATTGACTGATAATGAAATATTAAGCCGTGCGACCAATGGGATTTCCCATCGCATCGGCAAATATGATGAACTTCCATACAACCTTCATCCTTGATTGAACCCCTTTAATAAACCATTTATTTTCAAGTAACAAAGACCCATAGTAAGTATCTTCTATCTATACAAATAAATAAAATTGGAGTGTCTGTGTGTAATATTCAAATAACCGCTTTTTACTAAATGTATATGGATGTATACGCGGTACACATACCAAAATAATTTTTTTTTACAATTTTTGTCTGTCTGTCTGTTTGTTCCGGCTAATCTCTGTTGGATGCGAGAAGCACAGAACCGGTTCTGTGTTTCTCGCATCCAATACCACTTCCCCAAGCACCTCCACTTCGACCGGTTGAAGTGGAGGTGTTTGGGAAAGGCCTATGTCCAGAAGTATATGTCTTTCGGCTGAAATGATGATGATGATTCTCTGAAACGGCTGGACCGATTTTGACGGGACTTTCACTGGCAGATAGCTGATGTAATAAGGAGTAACTTAGGCCACTTATATTTTAGAAAAAAAAAACTTTTATTTGGTATAGAGTAGAGCAGTAGTGGCCCAGTGATAAAGGCCGCGACTTACGAGCTTTACTTTGTGTAAATTATATCATCACCACTGCACTCAAAACAGTGAAGGAAAACATCGTGAGGAAACCGGCATGTCCTAGAACCAAAAACTCGAAGATATGTGACATGTACCAACCCGCACTGGGCCCGCGTGGTGGATTACGGCCCACTTCCTCACAGAGAGGAGGCTCATAATCAGTCTATTATGTTCCCACTGCTGGGACACATCCCAGCAGTGGGAACATAATAGACTGATTATGATGATGTACTGAGATATTTACATAACTACAAGAGCTCAAAAGGGCTGTACTAAAAAGTTTTTACAAGAGACTAGAGTTTAAGAAGCAACATTATGGAACGATTACATAATATTATAACAGTTTTGTCTGAAATTCTTATACAAAGCGCTTTATTTGATAATGCCCAAGTTTCACGTTACTTTAACATGTATTCATGTAATATGTAGCCAAGACGCGTGGTGTGCAGTGGAACAAATAACACGTTCCACCTACTTGGGCGCCGAGTTGGTTAATTGGCTCATTGGCTGTGATATTTGAGGCGGATCTTAATTTATTCATGCTGCATACTATTCTTGGAAATTGAGGAACTGGGTATTTTCTTCAATTGTTTAGCTTGTGGGGACCAATTTTATTAGAATAAAAGAGGGATAGTTAAAATTTTAAGTGATTTGTTATGGGGCTTACAGGACCTAAACGCAAAAAACGCAAGTTTTGGAAACAATAAAAGTTAGATCGACTACAGCAAACAAAATTAAAAAAAATATATATATATATGATATTCTTCAGGATATATGCTAGGTAGATAGTGTATTGAAAATATAATACAACTAATTTGATAAGATAGAAGAAAATCATGAAGATACCTCTAAAAACTTTCTTTTTAGAATAAAAACCATACCAATTACATACAATCATTATGATTTTTTGTCAGATTATTCTACAAGCAACATACTGAAGCACTAGTGTTATGAGTTTTTAGTCTAAACAATCGTTTTTTTGTAAATAGATAATTGCTTCATATTTTGCAATAAATTACCAGCGTTGTGTCATCGCGCTTCTTTTTGTTTTCTATGCAGTCCGACAAAGATCGCGCTTTAGGCAAGTACTACGTACAGAAATGCCATTCCCTTCCCCGCACTAACATCAGTTACCGCACCTCACCCCGCACTTCGGCGTATTCGTCGCAGTTCTTTATGGGTGCTAATTAAGGCAGCTTCTTTAAAAAGTCATTCTCGTCTGCAAATATATTTAGTTGTCTAATGAATTAATAGGTCAGCGACGAACTTTTAGCGTCTAATAAATGGTTTATAAGCGACCATATATTGTAAAACAAGCTACTGTTAATATGACTCAACATGGTGATAATTCTTAAGCAACTAAATTTGTGATATGTCTACTCATTGCCAGCTTCTAATAAGTGTATCAACTTCATCTATAAAATAATATCAACGTACTCTAATTTCATAGAGTCACCTTTATTTTTATACTTTAGCATAAGTAATTGATGAGTGAATCTACTATATTTGAACATAAAATTTCCTTATTATTGTCATCAAATAATGGTCAATGAAAGCTCTAATTTCATGTATTCGCCTATCTATTTATAATGTTACCATAAGTAATTGACTATTATACCTACCCAAATGAACATTCTTCGCGGGGCCCCTATTTCTGTGTAAAGGGTTTAAAGTAACCTAACCAAACCGAACCTCGGGGTGCCCATCGCTCGCTCTTGCATCCTATGCCGACGGAGCCCCGCTTCGCGGGGCCCCTATTTCTGTGTAAAGGGTTTAAAGTAACCTAACCAAACCGAATCTCGGAGTGCCCTTCGCTCGCTCTTGCATCCTACGTCGTCTATCGGTCGCGCCCCTCTGATTCCCAACGAGCGTCAGGTACACTCCCGCGCTTGTGTTGCAAACTTTCACGAAAAAAGAATATGATTTATTAATTTAGTTGTTGAATGAAAAACTTTGATTGCTAATTTTGAGGCTGGAATTTGATTTTATTAGCAGACAGATGTTGAATCTCTAAAATATATAAAGTAGCTCACTTACAACATTAGTCGCTGAGTTATCAAATCAGAAGTAAATATATTTATCGGTAGCTCGGAGTCATATTAATTTACGCTCGTAAATTGACGCTGGTTTTTTAATATTCTGTTGGAATAGTAAAGATGATGAATTAATATAATTGAAGCTGTTCTATTAACTCGTCGCCCACATATAAAAAAAGACGCTAGGTTGCAGGTGCTAAAGAAAACTTTTGTTGCCGCACATATAATTTCCCGTTCTTTATTAACAAGAGCGCTCGCAAACACAAGTACCTCACGCACACATTCATACGTATACAAACGTCATTTTTTAATGTAGTAGTAGTAGGTAATTATTTTGCGAGCGTTGTATGGAGTGTCCGGGGTGTGCTTTAGGTCATGTAGTCGCCGTAAAGTTGTTGTTCTTGTATGTCAACAGCCTACAGGTCATTTTGTATTATCAGAGAAATCCTCATGATTTCACTGAATTAATGGTAACGACCTCGACTTAGGTACGAATTTTTAGGTCGCAAGTTCGAACCCTGACAGGGGGCTTTACTTTGTGTAAATTATTTCATCACTCTCAAAACGGTGAAGGAAAACATCGTGAGGAAACCAAACCAAACCAAAAATTCGAACATAATTATGTGACATCCACCAACTCGCACTGGGCACGCGTGGTGGCGTAAGGCTTACCTACTTCTTCTTACCGAGAGAAGGCATGTGTCCCATTGGGAACATTGAAGCCTCGTATCCACTAGGCAACATTTGGCTCGCGACATATTGCACAACATGTTGAAAGTTAGCGCGAAATTTTTTTTTAGCAACGTTGTCTGTCTACACATGATCAATTGTCCAAGCCGCGCGTCATATTGCGCGCCAGCTGGCAACGTCGTGCGCTGTTGTGCAACGCTGCCGAACATGTTGAGCGTCACGTGTTGCGCGCCAATTGTTGCCTAGTGGATACGAGGCTTAACGACTGATAATGCAATCGAGCATTATAAACGTGTCAACGGGCCCAAAATTTCTGTATAAATCTTGGTTTATTCAGTAAATTCTCTTTTGGGTCAAACCACGAATATAACACTGTAAAGTTACTTTTTATCCCAATTTCTTCATTATTCAGGCCTTTCTTATTTAATTAATAAAAGGCACAAACGACGTTTTTCTAACATCTCCATCCCTCTCTGTCCTCAAAACATTGTATATTTCTTTCTCTTTTGTAGGAACAGTAACAAATGCCCGTTTTTGTACGCTTCGGCACACAAGCGTTAGCACCGTAGAGTTGTGGACATAATTACTTAACGTTAACACATTAATCTTTTGGGGCGATACACAGAACTATATTGTTTTCGTTTTTTTGTTCTGTAAATCATAATTTTCCTGGGTTTTTTTCGCGATATTTATGTCACGGTTTTTTCGTGATTCGTAGCTATATAATAACAACAGCACGGATCAATCTTCAAGGTTAAGCAACCCTTACCAAGGTCAGTCCGTGGATGGGTGACTATCTTCATATACCGAAATCCCTCCGTGGCTTGGAAAGCAGTTAAGCTGTTGGTCCCGGCTGTCATTCTTGGATCGTTGACAATCGTTACCAGTCTTACCGAGGGGTATCGTGTTACCCAGTAACTGGGTTGTGGAGGTCAAATACTTAGGCAGTCGCTCCATGTAAATACTGGTATTCATCTGCATCCGGTTAGACTGGAAGCTAGCCCCAACATAGTTGGGAAAAGACTAGGCAGATGATGACTTACTTATTCTGCAACTAGCTTCTGCCCGCGACTTCGTACGCGGATCCTGTTGCTTATGCCAGCGACAACGGGGTCGTCAAAATCGAAGATCTGAAACGTCTTATGTCGAATTCTAAGAGCCCGGGGACTGGAAAACAACGGGATGCGCGAGACGATTCAAGACGTTCCAGATTTTTCATTTTTGTAAGTCAACAGGAAATGCCCATAACCCACCCCTTCAAGTTATAACCATCATCTCCATGGCAATAAATTAGAGGGTACTGCAATGCATCGTAAGATCGATGTGTTTCATAAATGCGTTGCAGGCGATTATCTTGTGTGCGTAACACTATGTCACGCCGCTCACATTCTTGATCAGCCAAAACCACTGCAACATCATTTGTTACTGGAGCATTGTATCTGCCACGATGTCCAGTAGCGGGTCGTTTACCAGCATAAATCACAAATTTATTAATAACTGTTGCTTTGTCCAGGGGGGATAGGTTCTAATGCAGATTTAAAACTGTGTACGTAGGGATTTACTTCATGCGACATACTTTGAAGCAGTGAAATCGGACTATTGTTCAATTGCGGGAAGGTTGGTTTCTTATAATTGTCTGATCTAGATAATTGGATACAAAATATATTTGGAGAAACTTGGGGTCATTTTCAGGCAAAAATGAACCAATAAGGTGGTAAACTTGGCCTTGCACTTTGAATGTTGGCATAAATGGGCCTTCTGAAATCTGTTTCGCACCAAAAGATGTCATTTGAAAGGCATTATTGTACGAACGGATGTTGTCCAAGAAATGTTTTGACTGTGGATGGTCACCAATTAGCAGTGATCTTAATATTTCTGGAGGATTTTGTAATATTTCAATATGTACTTTCCCACCTGAGCAACACATACCGTTTGTTTTTTTTTGCCATTTAACAGCTTCACAAAAAGTACAATTTTGAACCATACCTCCGATGGCGGAATATGTGGCGTAGTCAATCATTAGGAGTATACGTAAATGCACTCCGTTCCTTATCAACCCAAGGAAGGTCGCCATACTCTACGGCTATATCTTGAGACACATCCGATTCTGCAGATGATATCGACATTCTGTTCAGAGAATGTCGAAGTCGATCAGAATTCAAACGTTCGTTGCGCTCTTCTTCTGTCTCTTCATGCCGTGCTCCAGCAATTCTTTCTCTCTCACTTTCTCACTGATATTTTGTTGTGTGCGTGTTCGGGACGACGTATGATAATCTCGATCAGCAGTTAGTCGCGCATCACGTTCATCACTCGTTTCAAAAGACCTGTTAGTAGATGTGCCAATACGCTGAGAACTCAAGCGTGATTCTGTGTCGGTAAACGTTTCCGATTCGCGAGACAATGTATGTCGCTCACGATCAGCGGACAGTCGCGCATCACGTTCCGCGTTTGTCTCTAGAGACCTAGAAGCAGATACGTAGATACGCTGAGAACTCAAGCGCAATTCTCTATCCGTGAACGTCTCCGACTCGCGAGACAATGCATAACGTTCACGATCAGCAGTCAGTCACGCATCACGTTCCCCACTTGTCTCTAGAGACTTAGAAGTCGATGCGTAGATACTCTTGGAACTCAAGCGCAAGTCTCTACCCGTGAACGTCTCCGACTCGCGAGACAATGCATGAAGTTCACGATCAGCGGTCAGTCGCGTATCATATTCTTCACTGGACTCTAGAGACCTGGACGTAGATGCGTAAATACGCTATGAACGCAGACGTGCTTCGCGATCCGAAGAGGTTTCCACGGAGCGAGTTGCAGCCTGATGTTCTCGAACAGCATCAAGTCTCTCCTGACGCTCTTCGGTAGATTCTTGAGATCTTATGATCTTTTAGCTCCTTTGGAACATTGGGAAAGATTTGACCTCTTTCTAGGCGTGGTTATAGTTTTATTGTGAAGATACCTGATCAATCAAAATCTAAGTGACTGCTCCCCTGCGTTACCGGGTAGGCTACCGTGTCACGAAGATAAATGGAAAAGGAAATTAAACACTGAAATAACATAAGCCCGAAGGCATATTTATTCGATAAAATAAAAAAAATAAATGGGAGTTTTGGCCAGTAGAGTAAAATTTTCAATGATATACCATCGTCATCGAAAATCAGTCCTAAACTGTTACCGCCTTCACCGCGTGGAGGTACTCCCAGCTTATGTTATTTTATAATAATTATAATTATTTATAATATAGACAAGCTGCGGCAATTAATTTAAAAATATTGATGCATGTGTCCGGGAATAGTAGAGAATACACCTCTATAAATACAGTTATGGAAGAAGATGACGCCACGCACTACCCGGTAGAATTTTTGGATTCCCTCAACACACCCGGACTTCCCGCCAACAAAATAGTTTTAAAAATCGGTGTTCCAATAATTCTCCTCAGAAATTGATGTCCTCCCAAACTTTGTAACGGCACTCAGCTCAAAGTCACAAATCTGCAGCAAAACATTATCGAAGCTGAAATATTAACCGGTTGCGGTGCCGGTGATATTGTTTTTATTCCAAGAATACCTATTATTCCTAACAACTTTCCTTTCTCTTTCAAACGAGTGCAATTCCCAGTCAGTCTTTGTTATGCCATGACGATTAATAAAGCTCAGGGCCAGACATTATCCGTTGCGGGGGTGGACCTAAGTATTGGATGCTTTTCCCATGGTCAACTATACGTAGCTCTTTCACGCGTAAACAACCCCAATAACCTTTTTGTGTACGCTTCAGATGGTTCCACAACTAATGTTTTTAATAGAGAAGCACTAGCTTAAATAAAAAATAAAGATTTGAATCGGTATCCTCGCAGGATATTGTTAAGTTCCGACATCCACGCGAACGAAGTCGCGGGCACAGCTAGTTTATAATATAGATTATTATTATATTATAATATATATTATTATAAATAATTTATAATTATAATTATTATACAGTGAAATTAGTGATAGCTTTGATTTCCACATCAGATGTTTCTGATCTTCGATTTTTATAAGTCAACAGGAAATGCCCATCAGACCGAACAACTTTTGCTAAGACGTCATTCCTATGTGTGTTATAGTGTAGCTGGGCTCTTGGAGTTCCACATTAGGTGTTCCAGATCTTCAAATTTATTCTCTCAGCAGAAAATGCATATCACGTGGAACAATTTTTGCTATGGTACCATTTTTGTATCTCTTATAGTTTAGCTGGTCTGTTGCGGTTCTGCATCAGGTGTTCAAGTTTCCAAGATAAATTATAGCCTATATGTTGCCCAGACATAATACCTATACAACTACAAAAAAATCATTCAAATCCGTCCAGTAGTTCCGAAGATTAGCGTGTACAAACAAACAGACACACAGACAGATTTTTTTTTTTGGATTCGTGTCCTATTACTGTTTCTAAACCCCCCTCAATAATTTTTTTTTAAATATATTCAATGTACAGACACAGTTTTTTTACTGTTTTATTATATGTATAGATAGATAATGTCATGTTAAGGGTTATCAAGAAACTTGTTTGAGCGTTCAATTATTTGAACTAGTATAGCTGCAATCATGTCGTGATGATCAACTTAACTAAAATTTTGATTAATCTAAACAAGATATCGTCAATCAAGCTAAAAAGTCACTTGATTGGAGTGCATTTATTTCAGTGTATTGCGCTTTTGTAAGCATAGCTTAAGTTGATCGATCGACCCGTGCGGCTGTTATTACTTAGCCACGACTGGCCACGATCCCCTAAATTTTGACACTTTTAAGTATACTACAATAATTTTATCTCCATACTAGCTGCGCCCCGCGGTCTCAGCCGCATAAGTTTCGATCCCGTGGGAATATCGAGATAAAAACTATCCTATGTTCTTTGCCGGGACTTAAATTATCTCTATACCAAATTTTGTCTAAATCGGTTCAGTGGTTTAAGCGTGAAAAGGTAACATACATAGACAAAGTTACTTCCAAAGGAGATGGCAGTTTTTGGCATTGCTAATTTTGGAAAGGTACAGAATTCAAAGCTATTTAAAAAAAAAGCGCTTATTTTTATGTATTGATAGCCAGATTAACTTTATTATTGAGAATTGGGATTAAATCTCGTTAAATATGAGTAAGTTGAGCAGCCGGAAACAAGGCTTTTTGGACTTGTATACTATATGACAGTGTTGTCATGGCAAACAAACAAACATGACTCTTTAGAAGATGACCACAGAGTACTTTTTGATAGACTAAGATGACACACAAAACTTCACAAGTCACATTCGCTCGCTCGCTACTATTTTGTGCTGGTGTGAATGTTTTGTGCGCCCAAAGTTTTACGTGGATTTTTACAACGACCTGGCTTGCTTTTGGATTTCGAAGACTCCTACCTTTCTGAACGACTGTTGCTAGACTTGGACCTCGACGTTTCCTATATGCTTAGATTATTATTTTATTATTATTCTTATTGTTTATTATTATTCCTATTATATGCTTAGATTCCGATAAGTGAGTCTCTAGAGTCTCCTGAGTTTTCTGTGACTACTGAGTTTAATTAAAAATCAGTGGGTAAATCATTGAACTAAACAAACTTCAACAAGTAGTTATTTATCATTTTTGAAGTCATTACAAAGCATAATTAGCAATATGTTATGCATACAATAAACATTTATGCGTCAAAATAGTAATAGAGGTAAAATAACCTATTAAAGTACAAACATTAATGCACTTAACCTCACTTTTACAAAAATTAAGATTTCTCTTTAACCCCATTGTTATTATTTTTTATTTATTTTTTTAACAAAAGCTCATAATATTCCCTATCAAACCATGCCACTTTTATTTCTGTGGAAACTAAAAAAGTTTAATGCCAGCGTTCTATGAACTTCTGCCATTCTCCTTTATAATATTAAGTATGGATTAGTTGAAAAGATCGTCCTTGATATTAAACTAACAATATATTTTATCAAAGAGAAACAAAGTACCTATTGTTCAAAGAGATGAATATATAATATAAGTATTAGCTACAGGTGATCGATCGGTAATACATTCTAGTCATGCTCGAGTCGCTTTACTTTACTTATGGTAACGAGGTTTTTATTCAATTTATTCTTAAAAGCTTATATGTAGGTACAGACGCCAGCATATCAAACCACTACAATCTGTCAAATTTCTTTAATAGATTTTCAACTTTATCCCTCCCTTTTTATATACTTGTACATATTAATAACGATTTTGAAAAATAAATAAATTAATATTTCTCTATTTAAACTATTTCTCTATTTAAATGTAGATTAAAAGAGCATTACCTTTCCTCTGTACTATGAGTATTTATATATATGTATATATGTTTATATATTTTAGTATTATGTATTTATTTAAGTATACTTATGTTATTTTTATTTTATTTTGCATTATATGTGTAGGTTTATTTAATATTTTAGTTTTAGGCTTCACACATTCATATTTCTCTCTTCTTGTTTCACACACTATTGTCTACATTTCTTTTTTTTTACTTCTTCTTTCGCAGGTCTGCTGGAAGAAATTTCTTAAGAAATAAGCAGTACCTTTGTACTCAAATTATAATTATAACATTTCCTTATGTATTTTACTGTGTGTACATAAATAATAAAATAAATATTTGTGAAAGTCAACAAAAAAACTTTATTGCTTAAACATAAAGTTCAAAGTTCATTGGGGAAATTTTACAGTTTCGGGTAGCTTGATGTGCTGGCGTCTGTACATTATACGTGAACCTTACTTTTCCAAGTCTTGCTAAACCATTATTTTTAGCTAAGAATACTATGACGCTTGTAATTCGCAAAGGGTTAGGCCACAGGTATAAATAGACCTAGATAACGCAAATATCACGATCTGTATGAAAACCAAGCGTGCCATTTTTTACCGACTTCACAAAAAGGAGGAGGTACTACGTGCGGCTGTTTGTATGTTTTTTTTTTTTTTTGACTACCTAATTCGATTTGATTTTCACATGACTAAATATGCACTATAAAAAAAGCACTATTTAGTGATGGAAAAATCAAATCGATTCAAAGACGCCGCCGCGTGTGGCACCCGTCTCGCGGAGTCTCGCCCCATCCCCGGGCCTGGCGCCATAGCGCTCACGCTCACCCAGCCAGCAGTACACAGGACTGAGCGCGAAAGTGGCGGCTTACGATTTTTGTACGTAAGCTGGTGCGATTTTTGGCACGCGAAGTAGTTGCTCTAGCGTTATCTAAAGCCGGGTCCAGACGTGTGTAACGTGTAATGTAATCCACCGTGTAATGTAACACGAATTCTACGTGTGGACGGCACTACGAGCATTACATGTAACGCTCGCGCGGCGCTCGGGGTTGATCCATCGGCTGTCGGTTTTTCGCGCGAACACAAAGGCGCTCGCAGTGCTCGTTTGGACGGCGTTCGTGACGGGTGTGTCGTGTGTACGTTCATGACGTGGAGTAACGAACAATCACTTGAACTTATTAGTTTGTATTGAGAAAAACCTGTTATTTGGTATCCAAGAAACCCGGATTACTTTAAAAAAAATCTGAAATACGATGGTTGGAGTGATATTGCTCATTCATTGGGAAGAGATGTAGAATTATTCCTATTCGGCATGTTCGTAGCAACTAAGTGGAAACAGCTTTGAAATAGTTTCGCGTACGCAATTCGCTTTGCGTTCGTGTGCCGTCCACACTGTTGACGCTAAATTACACGTAATCTTACATTACACGTTACACTCGTCTGGACCCGGCTTTAGTGTATCTATATCTGTGGTTATAAACATTAACCTTGACAAACGAAATCTTACCCTGAACGCCAACGTCACAAATATATGACAAAATACACATCGCACCACTCGCACCATTATTATGAAATAAACAATTTAATCATTACTTTTGTGTGTTTTTAGTTATATAATTTTAGTTTAAAGTTTAAGCTTCAGTCTATATTGTATTGCATGAAACTAATATAAATAAACCACCAATATCGAGAAATTTGTTGTTAAAGTGGCCTGGCGTCAGGGGTACGGCGATACGTTTATACTCTGGCGTTCAAAAGGTTAATGACCTAGTTTTTCAGCACGTCTTGTATTCCATGCGTCACGAATGTATGAATAAGGTCATACTATAGGTACACCTCTGCTTAGCCTAGCCCACAGATATAGATACCTAGGCCTAGGTGGGAGGGTGGTCGCAAACCTGGCGGGCGTTAGCCCTACCACCGCAAGGGAAGAATTGGCCAGTCAAATAAGGTGTTGGGTGTGACTGTCCTGGATGTGCCCAACACTAGGTTCAGTTGAGTAACTGGCGAAACAAAGTGCGCTAGACGAGGAAGCTTCTTCATGCATCCCAAAATATACGTGTAGGGTATTTAATTAATTATATCAGGGTTAGCCATTGTAAGTTGAAAATGTACTCATTCTGACATCCCTGTGGTCTATAGATCAATTTTGAAATTACATTGCCAATAAGCAGACAATTTTCTATTGATCCTTCATAGGAGACAACGAAGCATAATCAGCCTATAATGTTCCCACTTCTGGGACACAGGCCTCCTCTCGGTAAGAGGGAGTGGGCCGAAATCCACCACGCGTGCCCAGTGCAGGTTGATAGATGTCACATGGTTCTAGGACATGCGGCTTACCTCATAATGTTTTCTTTCACCATTTTAAGAGCAGTAGTGTTGTAGTAATTTGGACAAAATGCTTTACTTACTTTGTGTAAATTATTTCATCACGACTGGGCCATTCCGCGCAATTAGGCCGACTTTTGTTTGGAAATGGTAAGGACATTTGGTGCGTGTTGATTGCAATAATAAATTAAATAAAGGTGTTATACTTTTTTAGATAGCGGCGCCATACGTAAAAACATGTAAGAAATGTCATATAAAGTAAAAAAAGAATGCAGCTATGATATTTAATTTATTATTAGCATATATTCGCCGTTACTGGATTTCCGCGGAATGACCCGACTGATGACAGCCTGACTGGGTTCAAACCTACGACCTACAACTCGCAAGTCACGGTTGTTAAAAAACAGAAAATATAATTTGATCCTTTCCAAAGGTCAAATTAAAAATAAATAACACGATCCAAACCGATCCTTGTCATTACTTTTTCTGCGAAGTGACTTTGTTTTTTTACAAAGCATTTTGTGTGTTGTGCATAACTTAATATTCTTTTCTTTGAGATGTTAAGGTCGGTTATCTTTACAAAAAAGATTTGCCCGAACGAGAATTTACTATTCCATGAAATTGTGTTACTTTGGTTAACTTTCTTAAATAGAATAGTAAATGAGATGGAAAAACGAACAAGGTTTGTTTAAAGGTACCGAAAGGATAACTAAATACGTACACAGGTTGTTTAACGAAGGGATGTTTGAAACGATTTATTTCCGTTGGATCCCGTTTTTGAATCCCATTTTAATATTTTTGGCGTTGGATCCCGCAAAACATTATTATGTATTTCCGTTGGATCCCGAATTTAAAAAATGCAAGATAATTACGTTTTATTGTCGTTGAATCCCGAAAAGTATTTCCGTTGGATCCCGAATGCTTAAAAAAATCTGAATGCGGGTATTTTCACTCGGCTCGTGCGTAGGGGTCACAGTTTTAACCTTTTTTTTTTTTTTTTTTTTTTTTTTTTTTTTTTTTTTTTTCGCTGAGAAATGCGTTACGCATCCCCGCTCGTGGTTACGCATCCCCGCTCGTGGGGGACGAGACGGGGTATGTGGGACTCCTGTCGGAATTACACACCGACAGTATACCCACTAAAACTCAGCGGTGTCCCCACATCGCCGTGATGGGAGGGCCATGGGAAACCGGCTCAGCCTTTACTTCCACAACCCTCCCGGCGCATGCCCGCCTACCTGGCGGGCCCCGCATGCCCCCCATGCTGGGGGGCTACGGGAATAGCCGGGAGCACCTGGCCATTCCCGTCCAACACTGATGGGGGCCTGTGCAATACAGGCAAAGGTGCCCCCGCACCAGTTGCCTGCTGGCCTCCATCTGGGAGGAGTCGGAGATGACTGTCAAACTGACGTCTTCTTCGACCCCTCCTCCGCCTTCGGAGCAACGCCGCGTGAGGATCTTCCTCCCGCGCGCGCTCCGCCGCCTCCTTCTGGGACATGACGTGTTCGCAGAACGAGGCGACTGCCGCCCAGGACCTCTCATCCCTCAGCATGGCGTTAACCAAGCCGGGGAGTGATAGGTCCGGTCCGATCACCGCGATGAGACTGCGGCGCGGCTCGGACCACGACGGGCACACCTCGAGGGTGTGCTGCGCCGTGTCCCCCGCCGCGCCACAGTCGTGGCACGACGGCGTCTCCTCCCGTCCGATTCGGTGCAGGTACGATCCGAAACAACCGTGTCCGGACAGCACCTGCACCAGCCGGAAGGAGAGGAATCCATGCGACCGCTCGAGCCAGTCTCGCAGTACTGGCCCAATCGCGTCGAGGGTTCGGCGGCCGAAGGCTGCGGTGGCGAGGTCCCCCGTCCAATGGACGACGATGGCGTCTCTCGCCTCCCGCCGGACGGCGTCCCGCTCTTCCTGGGCTGGGCGTTCTCCTCTCGCCCTCCGCCCCGCCGTCCATTCATATACTCTGGCGAGCACCCACGCCTCGAGTTCCCAAGGAGGGGTGCCCGCCAGAGCACATGCTGCCGCGAAGCCCACCGTGCGGTAGGCCCGCGCCACCCGCTGGGCTATGGCCCTTTGGGGTGCCCGCAAGGCGGCAGCGTTCTCCCTCCTATGGAGGGAGTCCTCCCAGATAGGGGCTCCGTAGAGGGCCATACTCTTCAGGATGCCGGCGTAAAGTTGCCGGCATCGTGCGCTGGGCCCCCCCAAGTTGGGAAGCAGCCACGACAGCGCGCCCGCGGTCTTCAACAGGCGCGTCGACAGCCCGCTAAAATGCGGACCGAAGCGCCACCTGCTGTCAATTACAAGACCCAGGTACTTCATCTGGGCCTTAACCTCAATTTTGACGCCGTCCACGAAGATATGGGCGTCAGGTGGGGGGGCGCGCTGCCGAGGTCCGTGGAAGAACACGGCCTCGGTTTTGTGCAACGCCACCGTTAAACCTAGGCGGCGGATCCGCCCTGCGACCAAGGATCCGCCCGCCGAGGCCAAGTTGGCCGCCTCCCTGAAACTCCCCCCCCGGGCGGTGAGGAGAGTGTCATCCGCGTAGCACACGACACTGGTGCCTCGGAGGAGAGTTCCCCGCAGGAGCCAATCATAGCCGACGTTCCAGAGGAGAGGTCCTATGACTGACCCCTGTGGAACGCCGGCTTCGACGGCGTACCGCCGGACTTGGCCAGTCCTATTTACCAGAAGGATCGCCCGATCCTCCAGGTAGCTGGCCAGCAGACCGCGCATGTATCGAGGCACTCCGTGAAATCGGAGCGCCTCTAGGATGGTGGAGTGGGGAACGGAGTTGAAGGCATTGGCTATGTCGAATGACACAGCCAACAATCCATCCCCCGCTTCCATCGCCTCCTTCACCTGGCCCTTAAGGCAGGCCAGCGCGTCCACGGTGGAACGCTCAGCCCGAAAACCCAACTGAGCGTCCGACAAGTCCGGCCCGATATCCCGCAGATGGCCCTTTAGGCGAGCAGCGATTATCCCCTCGAACATTTTGCCGACCTCATCGAGCAGAACGATGGGCCGGTACGCCGAGGGGGAGTCTGCCGGGCGGCCCTCCTTGCGAAGAAGGCACAACTGCCCCTCCTTCCATGGTTTCGGGAACCTCCCTGACGCAAGGCATGCGCTGAAGAGGTCCCGAAACCTCTCCTCCATTTGAGTGGCAGCGATCGCCACCACTCTTGCGGGAACCCCGTCGGGGCCTGGAGCTGTCTTCTTGGCGCGGATATGGGAAATTGCCGCGCTAAGTTCCGACTCCGTGACAGGAGGGGCCTCCTCTTGTTCCTCGTCTAGCTGAGCAGCTATCCCCCGCGGTGGGTCCATCACTGGCGGGGTGAAGTTGTCCCTGCACGGGAACAGGGACTGAACCACCCCATCGAGAAATGAGGGCTCCAGGGTCTCGGCAACCGGGGGACCATAGGGGCGCAATTTGTTGCGCGCCACCTTATATGGTCTTCCGTAGGGGTCGTTGTCGAGACCCTCCAGCAGCTCGGCTCTCGCCGTGTCTCTGGCGGTGGCGATGGCCCGATCGAGGACCATTTTTGCCTCCATGTAAACCTCATAGAGGTGGTCCTCGTCGGAGAGTCCAGAGGAGGCTGCCCACATCTCAACCGCCCGCCCGCGTGCGTCGGTGGCCGGGTTGCCCCAGGTCACCGACTTGGCATTCAGGTCTCCCAGTACGGAGACCTGACGCGGCGCCGCCCTGCCGACCACGGCGGCCAGGACTCCGAGATAGTTCTCAAAGTCCTGAAGAGGGCGGTTTGGGGAGAAATATACGCCCACAAGGGCTAAGTCTCCCCACGCGGCGGCCACGTATCCACGTCCCCTCTCTAATAGCGAGAGGGGAGGGGAGTCTGTGGAAGACCGCGCCGCAAGTGCCACCAAGTCGTCCTCGTCGCCCAGCCAGCTGCCGGGGATCGAGTAGGGCTCGGCGACCACCGCTACGTTCACCAACCACTCGGCCATGACCTGCACTACCAGGTTCTGGGCCGCTCTGCAGTGGTTGATGTTCGCCTGGAGGATGCGGTAGTCGGAAACCATTATTCCGACATCGCACCCCCCTCCTCAGCTACCGCTACAACGGCGGCGGTTGCAACAGGGCGAACCTGCGCTGGCACTATGCCCTTCCTCACAGGGGGCTTACAGCTCCTGCCCGTCATCCTGTGGGCCGCGGGGCGGCCACTGGCGGCACACGCCGTGCAGTGTGGCGTGGTGGCGCGGCAGGTGGCACTCTTGTGTCCCTCTTGCCCGCATTTGTAGCACGTGTCTCCCCAGTCGAATTTGGAGGGACACGTGGCTCGGGCGTGGCCGAACGCGAGGCACTTGAAGCAGCGCATAGGCTGGTCTTCAAGTGGCCGGACCACTGCCGAGCTAAGTCCCACAAGCAGCCGTCCCTTGGTCGTAGCAAGGGCAGCCCCAGCCGCGGCGACTGGGCACTCGACGCGGATGATGCCCATGCCACGGCGGCCGAGCCTGATGGCTCCACCTTTTACCGCGCCAGCGTCGCAGCCTCCAGCCGCCGCGACTGCCGCCACCACATCCTCCTTGGTGACCGAATCATCCAGATCGGCCACCTCCAAGGCTGCGGTCTTAACAGGTCTGACGACTGTTGCCGCATCCGCAATGACCTCTTGCAACTTTGTTGCGAAGAGGTCCGCATTTGTGCCGCGCTGTTCCCCCGAGAACTCGAAAATTCGAGCCCCGGTTACGGTTCGACGGCACGTGATATTGCCGATCCCCAGCTGGGAGGGATCAGCATTGGTACGAGCCCGTCGTAGGACGGACTCATACGTCTCGCCTCGCTCCACGGCCTCCGAGGTGATGGTCACCACGACAGCCGCGGTTTTGGGAGGAACAAGCTTCCTCCCGCCGGCTGGAGCCCTTTTGGCTGCAGGAACAGTCGCAGCTGGCTTGGGGGCCGACTTATTCCCTCCCTTCCCTTTTCCTCTCTTGACCACTTCCGTCCACGACTGGTTGGACGGGGTGGTGGAGGGAAGAAGGGCGTCTTCCTCCTGCGAGTTCTGGGGAGCTGCTGGAGTGGCAGACGACCCAGACGCTCCCTCCGCACTTGTGGTGGCGGTTTGAGAAGCCACCTTGGTCCCCTTGCCCTTGCCCTTGCCCTTGCCCTTGCCTTTGGAGGGCTTCGGGGCCTGTGGCTGCGCGTCCGATGTCGGGCCTGCTAGAGGCGCAGGTTCCGGCTCCCGCGGGGGTGGCATCTTTTCCGCCGCTAGCGGCGGGCGGAGCCGCCTTTCCGGTAAGAGCCGGTCCTCGATGCCTGCAAAGCAGGCTCTGGTGAAGGCCCTCTCCTCCATGACAACCTTTCGGATTATATCCTCAAGGTTGGAAGGGGAGGAGGAGCCTCCTACCACCGGACCCGGGGCAGGTTGGGCAGGCCGGGCCGTGGCCTCAGCCAGCTTCTGGTGTAGCTGGCTGACCTCCGCCTGCAGGCGATCCACCTTCGCCTGCAGCTGCCGCGTCTCGTCCGTGGCCGTCCGACTCACCAGCTCCAACACAATGCCGTGCAGACTGGTGGCCCGGCATTTGAGGGCCTTCTGGAAGGTCCCCTTCAAGTTGGAGGACTTTGAGGCGACCTCTAAGACCTCCTCCTTGTCCTCCTGCGCCATGCGCTCCAGGTCCGCCAGGGAGTGGTCGGCGTATAGCACAATCGATGCACCATAGCCAGCCCTCGACCGGGCGATTTGCGCCTGGCGCTCCTTCGCAGCGACCCTCTCTTCCAGGTCTTGTTGGAGCTGCACCCTTTTCGCCAGGTTTAGCTGGCGCTCAGCGTCCACCAAGCCCACATCGTGGGTAGAAGTCGAAGCCTTTTTAGACTTCGACTTCTTCTTAGCCCTTCTTTCGGCCGACTCCGAGGAGCCCTCAGACCCGGGCCTTAGGTAGGCCCTCTTCCGTTTGAGGCGGTCGTTTTCGGCCGCCGACGTGTCCATGTTGGAGTTGTCGGAGTCCGACAACTCGTCTGGCCTACTAAACAGGCTGGCCGCAGACAGTGCGCGGTCAGCTTCCGACGCCAAAGCGTCGCCGGCGTGGCCCTGAGAAGGGCCGTTGGATTGGCCCTGAGAAGGGCCGTTTGAATCGCCCTGGGAGGAGCGATTCGAAGTAAAACGCCCTGAGGCGTCACGCACGGTTTTTTGTTTCGTCATGTTCGCAGACGACCGCATCAATGTCTGCGAATCACAGCGCACTTTAGCCGCCGGTCTGCCACTCCGTTACGGTGGTCAGACACGGCGTTGCCCGGGGGAAACTACGAGGAAGTATGCGCTGTGGGGGTTCCCCCCGCTGTGGGGGTTCCCCCTCACAGTTTTAACCTAACCTAACCTAACATTGTTTTTTTTTTAAATAATTAACCTAATCTAACTAGTTCGGTTCCGGGTACCCCACTAAAAATAATCTATTTTTATTGTTTGATAAAGGTAAATCACTTTTCTTCTGAAATGTACACATGTTGTTATAATATGGGATTCAACGGAAATAGCAAACGGGATCCATCGTTAATACCTAAAAAATGGGATTCAAAAGTGGGATCCAACGACAATAAACGTTTGAAACCAGCTCTGGGGCTCTGTTTTATTTATTTTATTTTATTTGGGAAACAAACATATGCAATAACAAACGTAAGTAAATATACAATTAGTTCAACAAAAACCAGAAACAGTTTCCACAGATTACTATACAAGTAAATTATATGTGACTAAGTGTAACAACAACCAGAATTTCACACCGTTAAAGTTTACAGAATTTACAATTTAATATTAACATATAACATTATTATTATTTAAATTTCGATGCCAAAATATCATTTTGCTTATTATTTTTTTTTGCATAGGGTCGCAGCATTATGCTGAGCGATAGCCGTTTTGCGTGTATGTGACGCATGTTTCCCTTACCTTCTTTTTTTTGTGTGTTTCTGTTTTTTTTTTTTGCGTCATGTTCTTTCTTTTCATGCTCGATATTGAGCGGTTTAGTTTTCTCCTAACACAAGCAATTCCTTGCTTAAATCTCCAACATCAAGTATCGAAATGCCCTTTGTAATTTAAATAAACAATTTTTTTTTCTTTATGTCGCTGGCTGGTTGGCTGGCTGGTAGAGAGCAGTAGTGGCCCAGTGGTAACTGCCACGTCTTACAAGTTGTAGGAGATGATAGATAGATAGATAGATATATTTATTTCTGAGTATATGGTACATTAAGATCTTAATATCAAACAGTTTCACATACACTACCGTTGCCGGTGTAGAAATATTAAAATTACTTACAAATTCAAAGTGGCCAAGTTTTAGGCTGCAACAATATAATCATAGGACTTAGTTAGTTTGTCATCGAAACCCTGAGATGAAAATTGGTAATTTTTATACAATGTCAAGTTTTATAATGCACAATTTTATATTCATTAATAATGTAAAAAAAAAGAAACAGTACATGTCAATAGGTATACATACACACACAAAGTAATGGGTTCGAATCCAGACAGGCGCTTGACGTTGTGTTAATTATTTCATTACCACTATTCTCAAAACGGTGAAGGAAAACATCGTGAGGAAACCGGCATGTCCTAGAACCAAAAATTCGACGACATGTGACATCTACCAACTCGCACTGGGCTCGCGTGGTGGATTACTGCCCACTTCTTCTCGAAGAGATGAGGCCTGTGTCCTAGCAGTGTGGGAACAAACTTTTGGTTCTTGAACATGCCGATTTCCTCACGATGTTGTTCTTCACCGTTTTGAGAGCAGTGGTGATGAAATTATTTACACTAAGTAAAGCGCTTGCCTGGAACCGATTCACCAGTACCTAATGTTCTGAATCGGTACCTAAATTGAAATTAGGTATTTATTTCTTGTTTCTACACCCTGTATAATTCAAGCGCGTACCCATGGTATACGTTTATATAGGTCCGCCACTTAATGGTAACGTAGGACTGACAGTAACAAAATCAATTTTCTATTTTCGGTTTATCCTTTTATAGAAAATCGGAAATCTGCGCGGTGGGCTTGTTTGAAGATGTATCTGTTAGATATCTATACTAATATTAGGATTGTAACTGGATTGTTATTGTTGTTGTTCGAGTAACTTTGTCTGTATTTCTATCTGTTACCTCTTCACATCTTAAAGGGGACCGTGGCTAAATAATAACAGCCGCACAGATCGATCTTTCAGGTTAAGCTACGTTTGCCGCGGTTGGTCCATGGATGGGTGACCATCTTTACATACCAAGACCCCCTCCGTGTCTCGGAAAGCACGTTAAGCCGTTGGTCCCCGCTCTCATTCGTGGATCTGTGACAGTCGTTACGGGTCGTCAGAAGCCCGAAACTCTGACAGCCAGTTTTACCAAGGGGTATCGTATTACCCAATAACTGGGTTATGGAGGTCAGATAGGCAGTCGCTCCATGTAAAATACTGGTATTCAGCTGCATCCACTTAGACTGGAAATCGACCCCAACATAATTGGGAAAAGGCTAGGCAGATGATGATGATGGTTATCCTTAGGTTATTGTTAGTGGCAAGTGTTAGCGGCATTAACATCAATCGAAAGAGGTTTATTCGATTATGAATTCTTTGCTTGCCACACCAACGTGCCAATTCCCCGTGATTATATTCATCGAAGCAAAACTCTTTAATCTTCCTTAGAATTTCAATCAGTCTGGCCTTTTTCCAACTATGCTGGGGTCGGCTTCCAGTCTAACCGAAAGCAGCTGCAATACTAGTATTTTACTTGGAGCGATTGCCTATCTGACCTTCACAACCCAGTTACTGACTAACACGATATCCGTTGGTAAGACTGGTTGTGAGACTTGTGGGCTTCTGACTACCCGTAACAACTGTCTACGATCTATGAATGACAGCCGGGATCATCGGCTTAATCTTCCTTAGCGTTTGGTAAACCTAAACCGATAAGAACAAGATCTACGCCAATTAGACTTCATCAATATTGACGATTCTCTCGTTATAAAGTTTACTTTAGTTAGAAAGCCGAGAGTACTGTGTGGGACCACAGTTTGAACTGTTAAGGGGAATGCGCAAAGGTGCTCTGTGTACCTTTGCTAATATTTTACAGGTTAAATCTATTTTAATATTTATTTATTTATTTCTGTAACTGCCCGTGACATCACAGCGGCGGGCCCTATCAGAATACCAGCGCTGCGACATTTATTTTTTAAATGTCGAAGCATCATGCTGAGATAGGAGCCTTTTGGCCTCGTATAGGAGTTTCTGTCTCATTTTTCTTTTTGTTACTTTTTTTTTTTTATATAATTTGGTTTTTATTTTTATTTTTACTGTGTTTAGTTTAGTTTGTGACCTTCCTGTACGAGTCACAATAAATACTTTTTCTTTCTTTCAACCTAATTCAAATTTGCTTACGTTTTTTTGTAATTTGCAAGTCAGCGGGGCAAATGCGTAACACATTATCAATCGGAATCGGTTTCATTTTCACAGTTCAACAACATTCATTGCGTTCTTTACGTGTTGAACAGACACATTTTTTGAACTTATGAAGCAATGGATTAGCAATTTGCTTCAAAATGATTCTGATTCCGATTGATAGTGTGTTTCGCAATTAGGGTGCTTGTTGCATGTTGATTAAAATGTGATTCGCGACCGTAATAAATATGGCTTTAAATAATTATAATCATTAGAATGAGCAGCACAACTCCATAATTATGTTAGAATTGGCCTTAAATGTCATGATTTCAAGAAATAGTCATTCAGTAGGGTAATAATATGAACTTTAAGAGAAGTATTGTTGATTTTATAATCCTAATTCTATAAATAAATATTTGTTACAGCCGCGAATCGTATTTAGATAAGCATGATACTGACCTGCAAATTGCAAAAAAACTTAAAAAAATATTGAATTCCTCGGGCTACCCTTTCGCTTTAATTTTATGAACTACGACTACGAACTACTAAACTGCACTTTGCATAATTGAAACTCTCATACAGGCTGTCCTGCCCATACATACATAACATAACATAATCAGCCTATAATGTTCCCACTGCTGGGACACAGGCCTCCTCTCGGTGAGAGGGAGTGGGCCGTAATCCACCACGTGGACCCAGTGCGGGTTGGTAGATGTCACATGTCTTCGAATTTTTCGTTCTAGGACATGCCGATTTCCTCACGATGTTTTCCTTCAACATTTTGAGAGCAGTGGTGATTAAATAAATAATTTACACAAAGTAAAGCGCCTGTCTGGGTTCGAACCTACGACCTACAACTCGTAAGTCGCGGCCGTTACCCAGGAGCTCGTGGGCGGGCTGGGCCGTGGCCCAGTGGCCACACCTGCTCTCCTCCTGCCCATATATAACGCAAAGTATGGCATATACAAGGTGCAGACGATAATAGTAAAGTAAGTAAGTTTAATTTCGCGGGCTTCGCTGATACTTTCGCCTTAACCTAGAAAGGAGGTACTGTGTGAGGCCGCAGTTTATTAGATCTCTTAAGTCAATAAGGTTTAATGCGGATGTGTCGATTGTGTAGTGGTCAAAATAAAATAAAGAATTCTTATTTTTCATTAAATCTAGCGTGAGGTGGTGGCAAAGACTTCTTACGGGTTGTAGTAAGTCATGGGTTGAAATCCAAGCAGGCACTTTATTTTGTCTAAAATTATTTCCTCACTACTGCTCTCAAAACGGTGCAGGAAAATATCGGGAGGAAACCCGTATGTCTCAAAACCAAAACGTGGAAACATGTGACATACACCAACCCGCACTGGCCCGCGTGGGTTGAACAAGGCTGCTATGATGGATGAAGATTTAATTCTAAAAGCTCCTAGCGACACTGTGTACAGCTTTAACTTTCTAGGATGAAGATTATGTCTTTTATAATAGTGTACGTGGATACATGTTGTAGGTAGTGATGGGCGTTGAATCAACGAACTAGTTGAATCAACGTTGATGTCTCTTCAACGGGATTAACGTTGACCATAAACAAATCAACTCGTTGAATTCGTCAACGAGTTACGAGACAACGACGTTTATGAATTCAACTCGTTTAACGAAACGAGAATATGAGCTCAACGATTTGTTATTTTCAACGTACGTAAATTGTATTTATATTTACAAAACTCCCGCTACGACGCGATAGTCATGACAATAATTTGAACTCTAAATAACGAATAAAAGTTTTGATATTTATTTAGTAATTTGATCATTATTTTTAAAAGAAAGTAAACGATGACATTAAATTATCTACGCCTGAAATTTGTGTTTTATAGCAAATTAATCAGTCAGTGCTAAGCCTGAAAAAAGTATGAAGGGAAGATCATCTAGAAACCTAGGTAGGTAGTAGGTAAAGTCATCATAAAATGTTATCCAATTTCATTTGGTAAATTGCATGAAATTGTTCGTAAATTAACAGCGTACGTTAATAAAAGCGTTAAGGCGTTTATCGTTCATGCAAGTTGACGTTCGTAACACGTTAACTCGTTGACGAAATTAACTAGTTGACAAACGCAATTCAACGTTAACGTTTCGTTGACGGAAAAACCTTCAACGACCCATCACTAGTTGTAGGTACTATGAGGGTCTGATGAGCTCTTCTAAGAAATCAAACAACGTTACGATTTCTTCACGTTTATTTTGACTGCACGTCTTTACATTTTCCCGACTAAACTAACACTACATTTACTTGGTTTTAATGCTAGGTTTGCTTTCATAAGCTTCTAGATTTTCTCAAAGGAGGTGGGGCGATACTCAGCCTAAGCTGAAACCAGCTTTGCTAACGGGTCATAGCTTTCGCAAGGTGTGTTTTTTTTGACACATCGTTCTAGATTGACTGTTCGAATAGAACTAGAGCTAAATTATTACCAGCCTGCGCTACATAAGGTTGTCTTTAACGGACAACCTTTACAGTACTGTAAAAGGAATAAAGGTTGAAAAAAGGCTGCAAAAGATATAAGGTTCCCTTTTGTAGACAACTTTTTATCGTCCTTTATTCCTTTTATATACTTTTATCATACCATCATTCAGGCTGGTAGAAAAATAAATCTGGTTGGATTCGATCAGTCAAGCGAATTTAGAATTAGTTTTCAATATTGATTTTTTCGGCCTCTAAAGCCATCTGTTCTGCGAGCAATGTGCCCTGCCCACTGCAACTTAAGTTTGGCAATTCTTCGAGCTATGTCGATTACCTTGGTTCTCCTGCGGATCTCCTCATTTCTGATTCAATCACGCAGAGAAACTACAAGCATAGCCCTCTCCATTGCCTTTCGGGTGACTTCTCCTTTGGTTGGTTCTGGAGTGGCAAAAGCGTACCGGAAGACGTAGCGTTGGAAGGCCTCCCACAAGGTGGACCGACGACCTTGTGAAGGCCGCAGGAACCCGTTGGATGCGAGAAGTACAGAACCGGTCGAAGCGGAGGTGCTTGGGGGAAGCCTATGTCCAGCAGTGGACGTATTGAAATGATGATGATGATTGGTTTTTTGGTTTTTGTTTCGAATGCTACATATTAGTTAGTCTTTTCGCTTGTAATTTCATGCGTGGGTCATTTTGCGTATTTATGACGGTAACCATCATTGGTCATAATGCGTACCTATTAGACAATAAGTATGCGTCGTAATGGAAAAAACAATGGCGATGTATTAGGCGCGTATAAGTGAGCACACCCGCATATTGCTTTTGATGCAACGCCCACAAATCCTGGCACCGTAAACATTGCAGTTTTTAAAACTTAAGGAAATCTAAATCTTGTAAGAAAAAAGTAAGAGCCTTTTTTGATCCTTACGAAACAGACTAATGACATATACACATACAAAACAAATTAGCATATTCAAATTTTACATTTGGCTTTATTTCAATTTAATGACTTAACCCAACCATTAAAAAGCTTGTCCGAATTGCCCTAAAATAAAATATATCAAAGAAACTGGCTAATAAATCGGTAACCCTCATCTGTAGTGAACCATTTTTTCTTGGCCGGTCAATTTATAAAGGTAGCTGGGGACCACGGGGGCCCATACGATTTTTCTTTAAGAGCTAAGCTCCGAAACTTTGTAAAAAAGCGGCCAAGTGCGAGTCGGAGTTGCACACGAAGGGTTGCGTACCACCGGGTATCGTACAATATTTAACACACTACATAATATATTTTTTTAAACGCCGAAAAAAAAACCTTTTTTGTCGGAGGACTTATTTGTTGTTATAGCGGCCAAAGTAGTCCACACTCTGTGAAATTTTCAAGTGTCTACCTATTAAGGTTCAAAATACTAAAGAACTGTGAAAGACGGACGGAACGGATGGAATGACAGCGGAGCCTTAGTAATAGCGTCCCGTTGGCGGGTGTGGAACCCTAAAAACGGTCAGAATGAATAATTTAGAGGTAAAGGTTGAATAAGTTACTTTCAAAGTGGGTTAAGACATACATTTTTAAAGTTATTACTTTGCATATCTAGTATTGTATACACTCAAGTGTTTTCTAACTACAGCTGTGCTGCTGGGGAGTTTGTTCCGCCACTTCTTCTCCCCAGCGAAACCACTAGGAAGTGGTGAAGGGCGGGCGTTTTTGGGGACTGTCTTTTGTAATCTTGACGTTCGAAAAGTGCGGATTCTCAGCCTAGTTTGAATGAATGACTTTTGATTTTGAAAGTTTTAGTATACGGCGGATGCACTAAGGTGGCCCGTAAAATTCAAATTTTCTTACATGTTTTGCAATTTTCAGGTCAGTGTCAGGTTGTATGCTGATAAAAATATGATTCATCGCCATAACATCCTTAATTTTATGAAACTACGACTACGGACTACTAAACTGCAATTTGCATAATTGGAAACACACATGCAAGCTGTCGTGCCTGCTAAGGCAAAGTAAGACATATATTAAGGAGAATGCGCCATATTTTGCCAACACTCGACACAAGTCATGGTACAGAGTCTGTGAAAAGTATCCTCCAGAATTTAGTTGACATTTTTCTACATCAGCTGTGATGCCACGTTATGATTTAAAATTCTAGTTTCAAATATTTGAACTGTACACTATACAAATTTAAGTTTTTTAACGGACTTCAAAGAAGGAGGTTCTGTATTCGACCCGTATGTATGTATGTCCGCGATTTTCTCAAAAACTTATGAACCAATTTTACCTAATCATTCTTTCACTGATGTGATCTACATTCTTTCAGGAAGGTTTAAGTATAATACATTAAGTACCTAATTATTCTTACGTACGAAGTTATATGCATAAATGTACTGCATCTCCGGCATTTCCATGCGAATTTTGATGATTCTTCTAGTCGGTGTCTTCAATTCTTCGATACACTATCGTTAATTGAATTTGTGTGGGGTAGTACATACAACTAAAAAGTGAAAAATAAAAACTTTTTTACAAAAAAAAAACAACCGACTTCAAAAAAAAAAAAACACTACAAAGTGATAAATAACTTTAATTTCGGAAGTCGGTGTCAAAAAACGAAAATGCGGAACCAACGACACCGACTTCCGAAATTAAAGTTATTTATCACTTTGTAGTGTTTTTTTTTGAAGTCGGTTGTTTTTTTTGTAAAAAAGTTTATATGGACTAATTTTACCTACGTATGACTTATCATAAAAACTAATATGGCACCACTGCTGAAGTGGAATAATGTCCACTTACTTTTGAGAGCATTTTTCTTAGCAAGATTATTTCTGGTGCAGCACAATATCGCTCTGAAAGTAACACATCAAAGGACAATGGGTAAAACTATAAGGGCCCCGTATCCAAAAAAAAATTGACTGTAGAATTATTAGCTATGTCTGTGTTATGCTTTCAAAGAAGCTCATTTATTTAAACAGAAAGTGCATCGTTAAAAACGCTACAAATTGTTACAGGTTCATTAGTTTCAAAAAGTGTCCATCATTAGTTTAATAATTTAAATAAGTTTCAAGAGTATACGTTAAATATTTACCTTTATTAAATCTATTTAACTTCCTCTCATATCATTTTACTCCAAGTAAATTATTCACACATGCTTTTTTAGGATTTATTAAACTACTCCATGGGAACAACGTAGTTCATAATGTTACAATATTAACTTTGTGTCTGGTACGCTCATAGCCATTCCCCTTTATTTTGACCTTACACTTTAACCTTCACTTTGAAAACATGAGAAATTCATCCTTTAGCCAATAAAAGGGTTTCTATATTTCACAAAAACCGACCTTTAAATCTAACCCAACTGTAGGTAATGCAAACTTTTTCTTGGTCGTCCCATTTACAATGGGAGGCCGCTCGATTTTTCTCTCAGAATTATTAAGGACTAAAACTTTGTACATAACGGCCAGAATGAGTAACTGAGGGTTGGACGTTTGCATACATTGGTATAGTTCTACGGTTAAAAAATTGATGGCGTCTGTTTTTTTGGTCATCATGCTTGGGATTTGCTTTTGGTTTTTAGGTTTTTACAAAGGGGATCGTGGAGGGGGGGGGGGGGGAGAGGGGAGGAGGGGTTCAAGGGATCAGACCAGAAGAAATCGAGAAATGAATGGTGTTAGGTTGAAAAATAAGTAGTGTCAAAGTCGAACTCAAAGCACATAAAATAGACTTTTGAACGTCAAAATTTAGAAGAAAACTAGCTGCGCCCCGCGGTTTCACCCGCATAAGTTTCGATCCCGTGGGAATATCGAGATTAAAACTATCCTATATGCTATTCCGGGACTCAATCTATCTCTATACCAAATTTCATCCTAATCGGTTCAGCGGTTTAAGCGTGAAGAGGTAACAGACAGACACACTTTTGCATTTATAATATTAAGAATGAATGGAATTGATTCTAGTCGCCCTTAACAAAAGGTAGTTTCGTATGGAGAAGAATGGGCAAGGACTCAATAGTTACTTTTGATTCTAGTGACAGACCCGCCCTCTGTAGTGAGTAATTATGTTTAGAAAAGTTAGCTGCTAGAAAGTGACCAATCATGTCTAGTTGTCGAGTTCTTAATGTTTTACTGAAAACGTCATGAAAAGCAGTAAGTATTAGTTTTTCCACATGATTTATGTTAACGTAAATCGTATGCTGGGGTCGGGTTCCTATAGCCGTATGCAGCTGAATACCAGTATCTTACATGGAGCGACTGCCTCTCTGACCTCCACAACTCAGTTACTGGGTAATACGATACCCCTAGGTAAAACTGGCAGTCAGACTTTCGGGCTTCTGACTACCCGTAACGACTGACAAAGATCCACGAGAGACAGCCGGGACCAACGGCTTAACGTGTTTTCCGAGGCACGAAGTGTTCTCGGTATGTAAAGATGGTCACCCATCCACAGACCAACCGCGACAAGTGTAGCTTAACCTGATCGATTTACCTGTGCGGCTGTTATTATTTAGCCACGGACCCCTCAGAAGTCCCTTTAAGGCCACTTGAGGCCCCTTTAGTAGCGTAAATAGTAGTTGAATTATTTTATAGGCCTGCGAATTACGATGCTACATAAATCACTCGTCTACTTTTTCAGCCTGTTACATTTCCAATGAAAAATGTAACTAGATCCGTTTCTACCTATGAATGATACACGAAATACATTAAGTAAAGGTGAGCCCAAGTATAAATAATAAATGGCAACGGGGTGTGTACACCGCCAGATGGGCGGGCTGAGTTATAGAGGAAACGTGGTGCCGCGAGCCAAATGCGATTACGATACGCTTAGGAAATCTTGAATGTGTACATGCTTTATGTTGTTCTAAATATTTTGAATAAAGCTATAGTTGAACTGGATCCAGCTGGTAGTAGATAGATATTAGAAGGATAAAGAACTGAGACCTTAGCCGCACGGGTTGATCGATCAGGTTAAGCAACGCTTGCCGCAGTTGGTCCGTGGATGGGTGACCATCTTTAGATACCAAGACCACTCCGTGCCTCGGAAAGCACGTTAAGCCGTTGGTCCTGGCTGTCATTCTTGCGTCTTTGGCAGTCGTTACGGGTCGTCAGAAGCCCGAAAATCGGACTAACAGTCTTACCAAGGGGTATCGTATTATCCAGTAACTGGGTTGTGGAGGTCAGATAGGCAGTCGCTCCATGTAAAATACTGGTGTTCCGCTGCATCCGGTTAGACTGGAAGCCGACCCTAATATAATTGGGAAAAGGCTAGGCAGATGCGATTCGATTAATTTAATTCAAAGCAATTTTTGATCAAATGTACTGTCAGGCACAATTTTTTTTAACCAAGTCTATTTTTAACTAATTACAATAGTAATTATTTCGCACGAGTCCTTGCGAAGGACCTTCGCTCGTCATTGTGAGATGACACTCCCGGCTTAGCTACTTAACAATAATAAAAACCAATATGTTTTTTTTTTTAATTTAAGCTGATAGTATTGTGACTTTTAGAACGTCCAAAGTTACAAAAGACAGCTTCCACTGTTGTCAACTGTTGGCAAAGATCTCCCTTATATGTTTCCACTTGTCTTTGTGCTGTGACTTCTCCGTCCAATCGGTTAGGAATGAGTCCAAATCGTCACGCCAGCGTTTCTTGGGCCGGCCCTTCGTGACGACAGCCGTCTTCAGGCAACCCCTGTGTGTGTGTGACGATTCTGGCCCATCACTGTAGATGCATCCTACAGGTGTGACGCGCCCATACCAGCAACTATGGAAAAACTTATTAAAAACATGTTAAAAATTACAACTAACTACTCGAAAATAAGGACCCCTGGATTTTAATAACACCGAAATCAAAATGCCAATTGTAATTTAAAAAGAGAAAAGAGTTCCTGTAGGATTTGAGGAGGCCTTTGCCCAGCAGTGGGACAGAATAGGCTAACAAAAAAAAAATCTTATTCATGAATTCTTTGATTTTTAAAACGCAAAAAATTAGGTCAGCCAACCTTATTTCATGTAGAATTCGACCAGCAAAAAACTTGGAGCGAATTCTAAAAGTGTGCTTCGGGAATAGAACGTTTAATGAGGTCACTGCTGTTGGAAATGTAAATTCTAAATGCCGAACGTAGGAATTTGTGTGTAATCTAGAAAAAAGGAAATTAAGCTTTCCCAGAGTTTAAAATTGGAAGCTTTGGGGTTTTAGTCGGTACGAGTTCGACATAACCATTCGCTCTCCTCAGATGGTGGGTATCCATGAGGATCATCTTCTGTCTAGCCTTTTTCCTAACTATGTTGGGTTCGGCTTCCAGTCTAACAGGGTGCAGCTGAATACCAGTATTTTACGTGGAGCGACCGCCTAAGTATCCGACCTCCACAACCCAGTTACTGGGTAAACTTTCGGGCTTCTGACTACCCGTAACGACTGTCAAAGATACACGAATAAAAGCCGGGACCAACGGCTTAACGTGCTTTCTATGAGAATTATATGTAGTGTTAAATATTGTACGGTGGTACGAAACCCTTCGTGTGCGAGTCCGACTCGCACTTGGCCCGTTTTTATTTAATTCATAAAACGACTTCGAACTTTGAAGTCTATTTTCGCCAACGCCTAAGGTTCTACAGCGAATAGACGAATTTAGAACTTACTAGCTGCGCCCCGCGGTTTCACCCGTATAAGTGTCGATTCCGTGGGAATATCGGGATAAAAAGTATCCTGTGTGTTAATCCAGGGTGTCAGCTACCTCCATACAAATTTTTATCAAAATTGGTCCAGCCGTTTGAGCGTGATGAAGTAACAAACATATAAACACACACACACACTCACAAACTTTCGCCTTTATAATATTAGTGTGATGATATAACTGAACTGCCTGAAACTTATATTACGATATAGAGAGAGTATTGATCTCTGTCTAAAATAGCCCGTGTTCTAGATTTAATTCATTTATTATTCTAACGTATGTGCCTGCATGTGACGTTGTATCTTTTTATAACTCTTTCATGAAATAAATATATGTAATTCTACTATTTTAACGCGGGTCTCAAGCTTGAGTTTATGGGTTCTAACCAACGAAGAGCTGAGCCCTGATTTACCAGGCTATCGTATCGAAAACCTGACATTTCGATAACCTGATTTGACTTGCCCTCAACAGCAAATAGCTGTTGGAAGAATAGCGGGCGTCTATTTGATTTAAACTGACAAAATTTTCGGGTTTTGGACTTGTGAACAGCGTTTAGAAGACTCCTACGATAACAATGATTAATATTCGATACGATACGGAAGCGTATCGAGTGTTTGTGAATAGCTATGCTGGTCTCCTTTAATAAATACTGGTCCTTGGAAGCTCTGGACAGAGAGAGGTAGAAAAGAGTAGGGATGCTTTTGCCCAGCAGTGAGACATTAATAGCTGATAAAAAAAAACATGTACGAATGTGACTTTTCTTAGTTCATAATGTCCCGAAATCCGCCGCCAGAATCCATACTTTAATATTATAAATGCGAAAGTGTGTATGTCTGTCTGTCTGTTACTTCTTCACGCAAACCGCTGAACCGATTTAGATGAAATTTGGTATAGACATAGTTTGAGTCCCGGGAAAGGACATAGGATAGTTTCTATCCCGATATTCTCAAGGGATCGAAACTAACGCGGGTGAAACCGCGGGGCGCTGCTAGTACGCATTAAGTTTTTCATAACAATCGAGTACACAATTAGGTAATCACAGTTTGCTGGTCCCCACCTACGACCATTAGGTACAATGAGAGTAATAAGTACCTATTTACATCAATTGACTCGTATGAAATGCGTTGGATGTTGATTAACTGATTCTTTATAGGTACTTACCAGATTATAGACTAGGTATTTGCCTTGTTACTAATTGTTTTCAATCAATCAATCAACAAATATAACAACCTTATTGGGAGCTATATGTTTCAGCCGTTTGGGGTTGAAACTCTAGGGCCTTGGAGTCCGAGTGCTCATCGAATATTTCGAGACATCGCCAAGCATTTGGTTGACTCTTCGCGTGACCAGAGGGCTGGCCTATTTTTAGCCCAAAGAATAAGAATTGCCATCCAACGTGGTAATGCAGCCAGCCTTTTGGGCACTTATCCCATTGACAGCGATGCGGACGAATTTTTTGATGCCCAATGAGTTGACCATGAGCAATGTCTTTTTTTATTTTTATTATACATTTGTATATAGTATATAATTATATATTTTAGTTTGTGTGTACATATATGGTAAAATAAAATAAATTACTAAAGTAGCTTTAAAAAAAAAATCAATCAACTCAGCCTATTGCAGTCCACTGCTGGACATAGGCCTCCCCCAGCCTGCGCTACAACACCCTGTCCTCCGCCTTCCGCATCCAGTCTACCCCAGCCACCTTCTTTAGGTCGTCCGCCCATCTAACTGGGGGGCGTCCCACACTACGCTTGCCGATACGCGGTCTCCACTCCAGGACTCGTCTGCTCCACCGGCCATCGGTCCTTTGACAGCAATGGCCAGAACACTGCCACTTCGGTTTATTTACTCTGCAACCTATTTTTCTTTTAATTCACCAGAAATACCTCGTATTCACAATCTTTTGCACTTGGTTAGGTAATCTATGCTAATCTATCTATGTATACTAATCTATATAAATAAAAACAAAAGGCCTGACTGACTGACTGACTGACTGACTCATCAACGCCCAGCCCAAACCCAAGGACCTAGAAATCTGAAATTTTAGACAATAGTTCCCTTTATAATGTAGACAAGGAATAAGGAAGGATTTTTCGAAATTCAACCCCTAAGGGAGTTAAATAGGGGATGAAAGTTTGTATGAAAGTCCGTCAGTTTTAAAGTTAGGATCTTCAAATTTTGTGTTTAGGCTGACGATTGAAAATTAATTTATACGTGTCTCAGCGTTTTTGATGATTTCACCCCCAAAGTGTTAAAAAGGGGGATGAAGTTTTGTATGAAAGTCCGCCAGTTTAAAAGTTAGGATCTTCAAATTTTGTATTTAGGCTAACGATTGAAAATTAATTTATACGTGTCTCAGCGTTTTTGATAATTTTACCCCTAAAGGGGGATGAACGACCTAACTGAGATATCGACGTACAGCCTAAACCGCTGGTCCTAGGGACATGAATTTTGGAGGGTGTGTTCTTTGTGAAGAGTAAGTATCCAGTAAGAAGGGGTTTTTGGAAATTCAGCCTTTAAGAGGGTGAAAAGGGGGGATTTTGTTTGTATGAAAAATCTTATTCCTTGAGTTAATAACCTTGAAACTTGGCACGAATACTTACCTAAGTAAATTATGAAGTTTGGCATTTTTCGTTTTTCTAAACTACCCCCTAAAGAGGTATTGGGGGGTGTCAAAATTTGTATGGAAGAATTTTAACGCGCTGTCCGATTAACTCAAAACTCAGTATTTATACTAAGGACTAAAAATAAAGAATAACGTGTATCAGGGTTTTTCGAAAATCTACCCCTAACTGTGTGAAAAGGGGTAATTAATTTTACAGGGGAGGATTTCACTGCGTGGCTTGATTAGTTCGAAAATTGGCATATATAATCTTTGAGACAAGTTATGAACACATCATAAATGATTTTTCATAATTCTACCCATGTAGGGGTGAAAAGCGGGATAACAGTTTATATGAAAAATCTTAATCATTTGGTTAATAAACTTGAAACTTGGCACGAATATTTATCTAAGTAACTTATGAAGGTTGGCATTTTTTGTTTTTACAAAAAACCCCCTAAAGGAGGTTTGAGGCGGGGTGTGTCAAAATTTGTATGGAAGAATTTTAACGCGTGGTCCGATTACCTCGAAACTCGGTATTTATACATAAGACCAAAAATAAAGAATAACGTCTATCAGGGTTTTTCGAAAATCTACCCCTAACGGGGTGAAAAGGGGTAGTTAATTATACAGGTGAGGATTTTAATGCGTGGCTTGATTAATTCAACAATTCGTATAAATAATCTTTGAGTCAAGTAATGAACACATCTCAAACAATTTTTTGAAATTCCACCCCTATGGGGGTGAAAAGCGGGAGTACAGTGTATATGAAAAATCTTACTCATTTGGTTAATAAACATGAAACTTGCCACGAATACTTAAGTTAATTATGAAGTTTGGCATTTTTTTGTTTTTCTAAACTACCCCCTAGAGGGGGATTGGGGGCGTCAAAATTTGTATGGAAGAATTTTAACGCACAGTCCAATTACCTCGAAACTCGGTATTTATACTTAAGACCAAAAATAAAGAATAACGTCTATCAGGGTTTTCCGAAAATCTACGCCTAACGGGGTGAAAAGGGGTAGTTAATTATACAGGTGAGGATTTTAATGCGTGGCTTGATTACTTCAACAATTCGTATAAATAATCTTTGAGTCAAGTAATGAACACATCTCAAACAATTTTTTGAAATTCCACCCCTATGGGGGTGAAAAGCGGGAGTACAGTGTATATGAAAAATCTTACTCATTTGGTTAATAAACAGGAAACTTGCCACGAATACTTAAGTAAATTATGAAGTTTGGCATTTTTTGTTTTTCTAAACTACCTCCTAGAGGGGGATTGGGGGCGTCAAAATTTGTATGGAAGAATTTTAACGCACAGTCCAATTACCTCGAAACTCAGTATTTATACTTAAGACCAAAAATAAAGAATAACGTCTATCAGGGTTTTCCGAAAATCTACGCCTAACGGGGTGAAAAGGGGTAGTTAATTATACAGGTGAGGATTTTAATGCGTGGCTTGATTAACTCAACAATTCGTATAAATAATCTTTGAGTAAAGTAATGAACACATCCCAAACAATTATTTGAAATTCCACCCCTATGGGGGTGAAAAGCGGGAGTACAGTGTATATGAAAAATCTTACTCATTTGGTTAATAAACATGACACTTGCCACGAATACATAAGTAAATTATGAAGTTTGGCATTTTTTGTTTTTCTAAACTAGCCACTAGAGGGGGATTGGGGGCGTCAAAATTTGTATGGAAGAATTTTAACGCGCAGTCCGATTAACTCGAAACTCGGTATTTATACTTAAGACCATAAATAAAGAATAACGTGTATCAGGGTTTTTCGAAAATCTACCCTTAACGGGGTGAAAAGAGGTAGTTAATTTTACAGGGTAGGATTTTACTGCGTGGTTTGATTAACTCGAAAATTGCCGATGTAGGTCACACGGCTGCCAAGCTAAAATGGAACTGGGCTGGTCACATCTGTCGCATGCCGGAGGAGTTATGGGCTAAAATAACCACACAATGGGTCCCAAACAACAGCAAACGGCAACGCGGCAGGCCCATAATGAGATGGCGGGACGAACTCGACTCTTTCGACAAAGATTGGCGTGTAACAGCACTGGATAAGGATAAGTGGAAGAAAGGAATGGGAGGCCTTTGCCCTGCAGTAGGACAGAAATAGCTGAAAATAATAATAAAATCTTTGAGTCAAGTAATGAATTCCACCCCTGTGGGGCTGAAAAGCGGGGATACAGTTTATATGAAAAATCTTATTTATTTGGTTAATAAATAATAACGATTGTCAGTTTTAGTTAAAAAAAAACCCCTTACAGAGGATTTTGGGGGTGACAAAGTTGATAGGTTAGAAAAATATGTAACTCGCTATCGGATTAACTCGAAACTAGGTACTACCAAAACAAAAAATAAAACAAGTGCTTGTCTGTTTTAGGGTTTTTCAAAAATCGATTCCTACCAAGGTGGAAAAGGGCAAGTAAAGTTTAAGGGGTGGATATTACTGCTTGCTTCAATTAACTCGAAACTGGGTATGGGCCTTTGAGTCAAGTTATGATCACGAACGATTTTTCAAAATTCCACCCCTGTGGGGGTGGAAACGGGGCTACAGTTTATTTGAAAAATCTGATTCCTTTGATCTATAAAAATTGGCCCGAATACTTATTTATCTAAATAAATGATAAAGATCATACCTACAAACATTTTCGAAATTTTTAGAGGTAAGTACGAATTTCACGCGGACGAAGTCGCGGGCAGAAGCTAGTAGGTAATAAAGTAGAAGGGTTTGTTTGAACACGCTAATCTCTGGTACTCTAGTCGGATTTGATAATCAATGTTTAGCTCCGAAAACTCTCTCATTTCTTCATAGACTTTACAAAATATTTCATAATACCTAATGGGTAATTAAGTGTATTTGGCAGCCATTAAAGTCCCCATATAACATTATTTATTACTCGAAATGATAGCATATTAATCCGGCAGTAAAGGCACATTTTATAGGTGTTTATGGCTACAACCAATTTGTAAGTGTCAATTTAATGGTTTGCCTGATTTAATGGTGTTGTTCGGCTATTAAGTACATGCTTTGGTGTATTAAGTTTGTTAGGGTGGGGTTATATTGCTTGCCGAGATCCATTCGACGGAAAAATATGAACCTTATGAAAGTGAGAAAAAAAATGCGTTTATAAAATTAAATTAAATGTAGAACCATACGATTTAATTGTGTATTGTTTTATTGTTGATTTATTGTTTCACAAATATGTGCATTATTTTTTTTTATTGACTGTACCTTTGAAGTACCTGTAGTTAGGGACGAAGCACAACTTCAATAGTGATATGAAACAAACTAAGAATTTTTTGGAATGTGGGACAAAACTTCAGGACGAACGAAGAATAAATCGTATCTTACCTAGATACGATTCGATAAAAAAGAAAAGACAAAGAAAAGGGAATTACGTAAGATATTATAATCAGCCTATAATGTTCCCACTGCTGGGACACAGGCCTCCTCTCTATGAGAGGGAGTGCCCAGTGAGGGTTGTCGGATGTCCCATGTCTTTGAATTTTTGGTTCTAGGACATGCCAGTTCCGTCACGATGTTTTTCTTCACCTTTTTGAGAGCAGCGGTGGTGAAATAATTTAAACAAAGTGCCTGCTTGGGTTCGAACCCACGACCTTCATACAACTCGTAAGTCGCAGCCGTTACCACTGGGCCACCACTGCTCACAAAAAGGAATTGCCCATTTCTAAATATGTTTAGTTTACTATCGAGTCAACGGGGCCAAAATATAATGAATATTTTTATGTTGGATCCTCAGCCACGCTTCGGCCACATACCTACATTGATGCAAGTAGGATCAAGGCCATTTCCATTAGTTTCCAACAGATGGGACAACAGTGAAGTAACTAAAATAGGTACCATCTCTCATCATCATCAATTAAAAATTTGTTCCGCCTAAGTCCTGCGGCGGCGCCAAGTACGCCCCCTTTAAGTTTTCGCCTATTAGGAAAGCGATAACGCAATTATTTGCAACCTGCACCGCGCAGCTTAGTGACGCATCACGTGTACTCCTTTTGTGAATTTTACGGACGAACTATTTCACCTTGGCGCGCTTACTAGAGAGCGCTTCTGTTTTTTTAGTGCAAGCAAAAATGAACTTGGTGGTGGTTAGGCGGGAGTGTCCGCGACAGTACCTACCTATATCACAAAGGCAATTAGATATCGATTGATAAGTGGTCCGTGTGGTGCCGGACTTAAAGAATAGCACCACCCCCCTTCTTCCCATGGGTGTCGTAAAAGGCGACTAAGGGACGTACCGGAGAATGGGCAGCAGCGTTCTCTATGCATTTACCATCATACTGCGATCGCCAACCCGCATGCCAAGCGTGGCGATTATGGCAAATCCCCCCTAATGACAAGCACAAAAAATACTTGGCCCCTAGTGCCCGGCGGCCCGCCTACCCTTGGCTACGGTAGCGGCCAAGGCCACGGTGAGGCAAGGGGTGCTAAGAATCCCCGGAAGAGATCCGGCTACCAAAATCAACGGAAATTGGACCTGGCAACTTACAACACGCGTACACTCCGGACCGACGAGAAGATCTCCGAACTCGAGGAAGAATTGAGCAGGTTGCGATGGGGCATAGAGGGATTATCTGAAGTCCGAAGAGAGGGGGAGGACTCGATAATCCTTGCAACTTGCTCTATTTCCGGGAGGGCGACCAGCAGTCCCAAGGTGGTGTCGGGTTTATCGTCCACAAGTCCCTTGTGAGCAACGTGGTGAAGATCGAGAGTGTGTCGACCAGGGTGGCGTACCTTATACTCAGAATATCCGCAAGGTATTCGCTGAAGGTCGTACAGGTTTACGCCCCGACCTCGTCACACCCCGACGATGAGGTGGAGACCATGTATGAGGATATTTCCAGAGCCATGCATGGCTCTAAAACTCACTTCACCGTTGTCATGGGAGACTTTAACGCGAAACTGGGTAAACGAAGCGATGATGAGCTGCGAATGGGGCAATTTGGAGTTGGACGACGGAATCACCGGGGCCACCTACTGGCTAGTTTTATGGAGAAGGAAGGCCTCTTTATGATGAATTCCTTCTTCAGAAAACGTGAGCACAGAAAGTGGACCTGGCAGAGCCCGGATGGTGTAACTAAAAATGAGATTGACTTCATTATGTCGACGAAGAAGCAAATATTCAATGATGTCTCTGTGATCAACGCGGTGAAAACCGGAAGTGATCAGCGCATGGTAAGAGGTACATTGAACTTAAATATAAAGCTAGAAAGGTCTCGACTAATGAGGTCTACGCTCCGCCCAGCGCCGATCCAGGTTCAAAACTCCGAGAGCTTTCAGCTCGAACTTCAGAATCGTTTCGAGTGCCTGGGGAGCTCCGTGGACGAATATAACGATGGGTTCGTGGAAGCTGTCCATACGGTCGGGTCTAAGATCTTTAAGACCCGTCGTACGAATACGAAAAAGAAGCTCTCTGATCCTACTTTGCGGCTCATGAAGGAGAGGCGCGAGATGATCCTGCAATCTTCAGATGATGTTCTAAAGTACCGGCGGCTCAACAGACAGATCTCTAAGTCCTTGAAAAGCGACCTTCACCGCTTCAATACAGACCGTATTGAGGAAGCGATAGAGCAAAATAGAGGCTCCAAAGTTTTTGCTAGAGATCTGTCTATTGGGCAGAGCCAGCTTATGAAACTGAAGACTGATGATGGCAGGATCGTATCCGCCAAACCTGAGCTGTTGAGAGAGATCGAGAGGTTCTGTTCCATTTACTGCGACATGACCCAGGCTTTCGATTATGTTAATCATGACATTCTCCTCCGTAAACTGGAAGCTTATGGCATTAGAGGCAATGTACTAAATCTCATAGAATCTTATCTGAAAAATCGGAAACAATATACAGTAATTTCTAAAATAAACATTAATACCAAAAAAGAAGAAAAATATTCATCAAAAAAACGTATAGTTAAATATGGAGTCCCGCAAGGGAGCGTATTGGGTCCTTTGTTATTCATAATCTATATTAATGATTTTCCATTAGTAACTAATTATCCAGTATCACTTTTTGCCGATGATAGCACGGTCACTATTAATTCTATAAATAAAGATAGGTATGAACGTGAAATTAACAATACAATCAATTCAATAATTAACTGGTTAGATAACAATAATTTAAAAATTAATCTAGAAAAAACAAAAATTATGTTCTTCAGTCAACGTTTAGAAGCACCAAATATTAATGTTCAACACAAATTAACTGGTATAAAAAATGTAGAAACAGCAAAATTTTTAGGTGTAACCATTGACAAACGTCTGAACTGGAAAGCACACACAGAAGAATTAAATAAAAAAGTATGCTCTCCTGCCTACGCCCTCTATAAACTAAAACCTATTATAAGTACCAATGCGCTTATAACTGCCTACCATGGTATTGTCGGCTCCATATTGAGGTTTGGAGTTATATTTTGGGGAAACTCTACTAATAAGGAAATCATTTTTAAGTCACAAAAAAGGTGTATTAGGGCTATGTTTGGTTTGAAAATAACTGATAGTTGCAAACAGTATTTTATTAAATATAACATTTTAAGTCTACCTTCCTTATTTATTTACGAAACAGCTAATTTTATACGAACCAATCCTAACCTATTTAAGAAACTATCAGACGTGTCGATTCGTAATCGAAGGGATAATAATAAATTATGCGTACCAAGATCAACCACGGCATTGATGCATAAAAGTGTTTTTTGGTTAGCACCGACCATTTATAATAAAATCCCAAAAACTATTAGACAAATGCTCTGTTTAAGATACATTTAAAAAAATATCTCATAGCTAAATGCTATTATACCATATCTGAATTTTTAAATGACCGCAATTAATTAAATAGATTCCTATAATTACGATATTTTCACAATTTGACCCCTATATCTGTAAAAATCATACTTTATGTTTTTAATTACCATTAGGATTAAGTTATTAAAATTTCATAGTTTGCTGTGTAGACTCAAATTTTTATTATTTTTTTTTGGTTTATTCTAAGCCACAAATATGTTGTATTGTACGCCATAAATGGCAAAACATGTAGATCTACCTGTTATTTTAAGACCTTGCACATTTATTTGATGTATACTCATGTTTTTACAATAAATATTATTCTATTCTATTCTATTCTATGGACACTTAGTTATACACGTCAACAAGCAACCCCGTTACGAGTCTGGCAAACGACCCAAGAGCTAGATTGACCCGACACTATACCGAAGACATCCCGGACGTCAGCCTATACGAGATTAGGATGGCTCTGAAGCAGCTTAAAAACAACAAGGCACCGGGTGATGACGGAGTTACGGCCGAGTTCCTGAAGGCCGGCGGAAAACCCGTTCTTAAGGCCCTTCAGAGGCTGTTTGATTCCGTCATACTCGAGGGTAAAACACCACAGGCATGGAACAGAGGTGTGGTGATACTTTTCTTTAAGAAGGGTGACTATGCCCTTCTTAAGAATTATAGGCCCATCTCACTTCTGAGCCATGTCTACAAGCTGTTTTAGAGAGTCATCACGAACCGTCTCGCGCGCAGGTTTGACGACTTCCAGCCTCCCGAACAAGCCGGATTCCGTAAAGGCTTTAGCACCGTAGACCACATACATACGCTGCGACAGGTTGTACAGAAGACCGAAGAGTATAACCTGCCTCTCTGCTTAGCGTTTGTGGACTACGAGAAAGCCTTTGATTCGATCGAGACATGGGCTGTACTGCAGTCTCTTCAACGGTGCCAGATCGACTATCGGTACATCGAGGTGCTGAAGTGTCTGTACGAAAACGCCACTATGTCAGTCCGACTCCAGGACCAGACCTCGAAACCTATCCTTCTGCAGCGAGGTGTGAGACAGGGAGACGTTATCTCTCCGAAACTGTTCACCGCTGCTCTGGAGGATGTCTTCAAGGTTCTGGACTGGAAAGGAGCTGGCATTAATATCAATGGCGAGTACATAACTCACCTTCGGTTTGCCGACGATATAGTAGTCATGGCTGAGACTATGGAGGACCTCAGTACAATGCTCGATGACCTCAGTAGAGCCTCTGAAAGAGTGGGTCTGAAAATGAACATGGACAAAACGAAGGTCATGTCAAATGCCCATGTAACACCCACTCTCATGAAGATCGGAGACGCTACACTCGAAGTCGTGGACGAGTATATTTACCTAGGATAAACTGTCCAGTTAGGTAGGTCCAACTTCGAGAAAGAGGTCAATCGTCGAATCCGACTCGGCTGGGCAGCGTTCGGGAAGCTTCGCAATATCTTCTCGTCCCACATACCGCAGTGTCTCAAGACGAAAGTCTTTGACCAGTGCGTGTTGCCAGTGATGACATATGGCACTGAAACGTGGTCGCTCACAATGGGTCTTATTAGAAGGCTAAAAGTCACCCAAAGGGCAATGGAGAGGGCTATGCTTGGAGTTTCCCTGCGGGATCGAATCAGAAATGAAAAGATCCGCAGGAGAACCAAGATAACCGACATAGCCCGAAGAATTGCCAAACTTAAGTGGTAGTGGGCAGGGCACATTGCTCGCAGAACAGATGGCCGATGGGGCCGAAAGGTTCTGGAGTGGCGACCGCGTACCGGAAGGCGTAGCGTTGGAAGGCCTCCCACAAGGTGGACCGACGACCTTGTGAAGGCCGCAGGAACTCGTTGGATGCGAGAAGCACAAAACCGGTCGAAGTGGAGGTGCTTGGGGGAGGCCTATGTCCAGCAGTGGACGTCTTTCGGCTGAAATGATGATGATGATGATGATGATAAGTGGTCGTCATTTTAAACGAGGGCGTAAAATACGAGTATGAGGAGGTAAATGTGCTCTTTGAAAGGATTTGGGTCGTTGATATCTAAATCTTAGCATTACCTACTTGCAAGAATAATAGATGTGATTTTTTTGTTTGTTTTGTTGTTTGTGTCGCTTTCACGCTAAATTGGCTGAATGGATTTGTATGAAAGGAGAATGGCAGAAGTTCATAGAACGCTGGCATTAAACTGTTTTAGTTTCCACAGAAATAAAAGTGGCATGGTTTGATAGGGAATATTATGAGCTTTTGTTAAAAAAATAAATAAAAAATAATAACAATGGGGTTAAAGAGAAATCTTAATTTTTGTAAAAGTGAGGTTAAGTGCATTAATGTTTGTACTTTAATAGGTTATTTTACCTCCATTACTATTTTAACGCATAAATGTTTATTGTATGCATACCATATTGCTAACTATGCTTTGTAATGACTTCAAAAATGATAAATAACTACTTGTTGAAGTTTGTTTAGTTCAATGATTTACCCACTGATCATAGACCTAATGACAGTTTCAAGTGTAGGTACTCGATCAGTTTTAATTAAACTCAGTAGTCACAGAAAACTCAGGAGACTCTAGAGACTCACTTATCGGAATCTAAGCATATAATAGGAATAATAATAATCAATAAGAATAATAATAAAATAATAATCTAAGCATATAGGAAACGTCGAGGTCCGAGTCTAGCAACAGTCGTTCAGAAAGGTAGGAGTCTTCGAAATCCAAAAGCAAGTCAGGTCGTTGTAAAAATCCACGTAAAACTTTGGGCGCACAAAACATTCACACCAGCACAAAATAGTAGCGAGCGAGCGAATGTGACTTGTGAAGTTTTGTGTGTCATCTTAGTCTATCAAAAAGTACTCTGTGGTCATTCTTCTAAAGAGTCATGTTTGTTTGTTTGCCATGACAACACTGCCATATAGTATAACAAGTCCAAAAAGCCTTGTTTCCGGCTGCTCAACTTACTCATATTTAACGAGATTTAATCCCAATTCTCAATAATAAAGTTAATCTGGCTATCAATACATAAAAATAAGCGCTTTTTTTTTAAATAGCTTTGAATTCTGTACCTTTCCAAAATTAGCAATGCCAAAAACTGCCATCTCCTTTGGCACATAGTTAGACCATAACCTGAATTAGGACATAAGATCATTTTTATTCCGATATTCCCACGGGATCGAGACGTATGCCGGTGAAATAATAGCAGAAGATTTTATTTTTTGTATATTTGGTTGTTACGCTTTCACGCGAAAACAGCTGAATGGATTTAGATGAAATTCGGCAAATGGGCAGACCATGACCTGGAGAAGAACATAAGCTATATATCTATGCGTCATGTTCGTGAACGGGCGCCGTCAGTTAGAGCTGGTCATTACTTAGCTGCCTCGGCTTATTTTGAACAATTTTATTTTTGGATTGTTGTTTTTTTACTATTTGCTGTACTCTGGACGCTTTTAATGCGTACGTCTTTTTATTTTTACATCGTTCGCACATATAATTATAAATTCAAAATTAATGATGTAACTAATGTTTTTGTAAAAATATAATTTAAAAGAGTGTTCATGGAGTTCTTGCCCATTCTTCTCCGTAGGTAGGTACCTACGCTTTGGAATGGGCAACTAGCTTCATATTTTCTGACTGACTGACTTCTTGACAATTCAAAAGTGCCTGTAAATGGTTTAATTGAAATAAATGCTTAAAGTTGGAGTTTGCTACTTTTCATCCTAAATCGCAGACAACAGCAAGTTTGCAATAAATCTGTCAACAAAGGTTAACATATACAGGGTGTTACGGAAAGGGTATATCAATACAAACGGGTTGAAGAGTGTATCTGGTCTAGAATCTCTGTACAAAATTTCAGCTCAAAAGCATTTACTTTGAAAATGCTTAATATTTTTTTATTTCGACATCACGGCGCTGCACTGGCACGCGCCGGCGTGATGTGCGTGTCCTAGGCGCACATAAACATTACAGATAATGGATAATGAACCTCGTAGTGCGGTGACACGTTTGTTATAATTTCAATTTAATAAACTATCGAAATAAAAAAAATATTAAGCATTTTCAAAGTTACTGCTTTTGAGCTGAAATTTTGTACAGAGATTCTAGACCAGATACACTCTTCAACCCGTTTGTATTGATATACCCTTTCCGTAACACCCTGTATAACAGTAATAAAATAATCTTTGTATTAAAACAATAATAATCTTTGTATTAACATAATAAAAATCGAGATCCAAAACCCAGCTTAAAACCATACACAACAAAGAAAATATAGAATTGTTTATAGTTACAACAAAAGATGATCGTATTGATGACAAAGCCGACTTGGGTTGAAAGACTAGGATTATGTCTGAGGGCCCAGGAGGCATTACACTAATCCACGACTCAAGCCCCAAAGATCTTATGTCGGAGTGTTTTTCACAAAATCGCTTTGTAGCAAACAAATGGTGTAGGGTTCTGCAAGAAAGGTGAGAGCAAAAGTCTTTGTAGGGGATTTTTTTTTGTAGATTCTTAAACTGAGTTAGTATTAAAAATAATTGGTGGAAAAACAGTTAGCTATTTTAGCTAGCAGAATTTCAAATAATAAATATTTGTTTTTCTTTAGCGAGTAACTTTTTTATGACCTTGTGGCTTTTCTATGAAACGGCAGATTTTTTTTTTATAATCGACGAAACATTTCTACGCTAAGAGGTCTAGAATCATGTACTGAATTCATGGTCACAGATTGTAAAAAAATAGGTTATTTTTAAGGTGTGAATGAAGTACACTTAAATTTACCTTTTTTATGGATGGGAAATCATCAAATGACTCCTCCCGCTCTGGGTGGAGTGGAAGGGAGTGTCAGACTCTTACTGACTAAAACCCACCCGTGTTCCTTCCTTAGCCCTTTATGTTCCGGGGTAGCGGCAACCCTTTCTGACTTAAATTAACCTGCTATTAACATGACCCACCTAATTTTGTGCCTCATGAATTTAAAAATAAAACACTTTTCCAAAACTGACCATTAATATTACTAACGCTTCTAAAAGTGAATAAATAGCCTGCCTTAGCTAAATATATCGGCGTACCGTACCAAAAAAGGGTTAAAATATTCATTCTACCCTCCATAAGCGATTTTTCACGAATCAATTCTTCCATTTTCCCCAAGGGATGCCTTTCGACCCTTGTGTAATTTAAAACTAAACTGTGACTTGTATGTAAATGTTAGGTTTTTATACAAATATGTGAAAAAAAATAAATATAAGTTTTCAATTTTCTTTTTATTTGCAGACTAGGTACAGACGCCAGCACATCAAGCTACCCGATACTGTCAAATTCTCTCAATCAACTTTGAACCTTATGATTTAGTGATAAAGTTGAAAATTTATTAAAGAAATTTGACAGATTGTAGTAACTTGATGTGCTGGCGTCTCTACGTATTTATCATAGATTCTCCAATCGTATAGCAAATTGTATGGGAGCAGTGGTAGCCTTGTGGAATCGGTCGCGACTTACGAGTTGTTAGTCATAGGTTCGAACCCAGACAGGCGCTTTACTTTGTGTAAATTATTTCATCATTACTGTTCTCAAAACGGTGAAGGAAAATATCGTGAGGAAACCCGGCAATGTCCTAGAACCAAAAATTCAAACACATGTAACATTTACCAACCCGCACTGAGCCCGCGTGGTAGATTACGGTCCACTCCCCCTTATAGAGAGGAGGCCTGTGTCCCAGCAGTGGGAACGTTATTATACTATGCTGTTGCTATAGCAAATCTCCTTTCACTGGCGATTTAAATACTTACTATTTTAACAGACTTTTTTTAAACGTAGGTATTATTGTTTGATTGTCTATGTACCAAATAAAGAGAATTAGGTTTTTTTTTAATAGTATATTTCTTTAGCAAGCTTTGTACTACATAGCTAGTGATAGAATAATATTATTCAGAAGAAAACATAATAATATTCCAACATTTCCTAGATAGAGTAAGTAATTGTATTGTAAGATCGCGATAAGACCATCCATTGTGTCACCCTATATAAAAATTCACATTTAGATATATCTGCAATGATTTATGGTGTACATAATAAAAAGAAAAGAATGCTTCCGAATATGTTTTTTAAATTTAAACCTTTTTTCGACACTAAAGTTTCTCCAGAATCATGGAAGCGTTTACATACATACACAACAAACAGACCCATGTCAAATATAACCTACTCATGCAAAAGGATGCTTCAACTCTTTAAGAAATCCGCCATCTTCCTTGATACAAAAATAAACCGATATTTTACCGAACATATTATAAAAACAGGTCATTAAACCAATGAACCAACAAACCCGGAACATTGCGTAAACGTTACCTTTGCACAACAGAAAAATAAGTTTTGTTTTTATACAATATTTTCCTTGCAAATGCCATCACAATATGCATTGGCAAACATGTTTCCCAATAAAACAAACACACTGAAAATGAATTTCCGTCGTGTGTTATACCCGACTGTTTTAACTGTGCATATTCAAATTATGTTCGTGAAACTACTGAGGCGTTCAGAAAAGTGCTGGAAATTCGAGCGGTCTAGTGGTGCAATAATGTACGGTAAGCGGGCCGCTGAACCGATTTAGATGAAATTTGGTATAGAGATAGTTGGAGTCCCGGGAAAGGACATAGGATACTTTTTATCCCGATATTCCCACGGGGTCGAGACTTATGCGGGTGAAACCGCGGGGCGCAGCTAGTTAGGAATAAATTGACACACACTGGGTGCCTGAAGATGGACGGCGCCGCCCAGGCCGGCCTAGAAACAGATGGCGAGATGACCGACGCGTACCGCGAGGGTTGGTTCAAGGTGGCGCGGGATAAGTGTTCCTGGGAGGATTTGGGGAAGGCCTTTGCACAGCAGTGTGACAGAAAAGGCTAACACAAAATATAAATGAATAAGGACTGAATTGATTTAGTATTACGATGCTCTGCGGGTTTTATCTGTTAATTTTTATGATGAATTGCATGTCTTACTAAGCAAAAATCTAAATTAATCAACTAACATTATTAAACCAAAATGAATAATTACTGTTTATAAAATGAGTCGACACTAGGTTTGCAATGTGCGGTATTAAATAGAGCTTTGCTGGTCGATTTTATGCAGTCATTTACGCTCGGCAACTTATTCCCTGTGCATTGAGCCGAAATATGACGCTTCTATGCGCTGCAATCGAGCACTTAGGTAATTAACACTGGAATTCTGATTAAATCTGATATAATTATACCTACGTATACATACGTACAATACACTAATCCCCTTACTAATACACGTATTATTATCAGATGAATAGATATATAAGAATAGATCTATATATAAGACAAAGCGTCGTGTATACAGACGCTATACGTTTATTAGATAGGGGGTTAGTTTTTGTTTAGAGTACTTATTGCTGAGAACCAGCGCTGGGGCTCCGTCTCGTATAGGGTCGTAGCATTATGCTGATTGATGGCCGTGTGACGCATATTCTACCCCAACTTTTTGTGTTTGCATTCTTTCTCTGCATCATGTTTACCACAAATAAATGTTTTTTGTTTCTTTCTACATATATTATGTAGCTCACTTTCAGCCGCAATTTTACGCAATTGCAATCGATTCTTGAAATCAAAACATTCTAAATCGGGGATTGTTGTTTTTTATTATATTCCGACAAGTGTAAACCATTTTTTTTCCTTTTCATGTCCCGGTTTAACTAAAAACTGTATAAGCGGCTTTCGAGTCAATCCTACCGTTTCAAAGCTGAGGCTTTAACATGCAAAACTTTATTTTTGTTTGGCACTGCTGATGACGAACGCAAAAACTTTAATTTAAATGAAGTCCAGTATAAAGCTATCATCATCATCAGCCTATAATGTTCCCACTGCTGGGACACAGGCCTCCTCTTAGTAAGAGGGAATGGGCCGTAATCCACCACGCGGGCCTAGTGCGGGTTGGTAGATGTCACATGTCTTAAAATTTTTGGTTCTAGGACATGCCGCTTTTCCTTCACCGTTTTGAGAGCAATGGTGATGAAATAATTTACACAAAGTAAAGCGCCTGTCTGGGTTCGAACCTACGACCTACAACTCGTAAGTCGCGGCCGATACCACTGGGCCACCACTGCTCTCAGTATAAAGCTAGATTTAGGTCAATTATTTGAAAATGGCTCTCTGTACCAAACAAATTGCTGTTAAATACACATATCTTTGCTTTCTAATTATCATAGACTAGCATCTTTCCACGACTTCGTCTACGTGGAAGTCTATAGGTACCACAGTTTATACTCTACTAGCTGCGCCCCGTGGTTTCACCCGCATAAGTCTCGATCCCGTGGGAATATCGGGATACAAAGTATCCTATGTCCTTTCCCGGGACTCAAACTATCTCTATACCAAATTTCATCTAAATCGGTTCAGCGGTTTAGGCGTGAAAAGGTAATAAACAGATCGACAGACAAACAGAGTTACTTTCGAATTTATAATATGTATTAGTATAATAATAATTATTAATAATTAGTATAATAAGTTTATTAACACAAAAACCTTAATATACAACGCTCATACAATACACATAGGAACATTAAACTTTGGGAAACAAAGGTTGCTCAAATACCTAGTGAGAACCCTGCCTCCTAAACTAGGGGGGACCCTTTGACTTAGGAGTCAGTATAGATAACATGTTAGTTAGTATGGATAACATGTTATTATAAGCCACAGATATAGATAGAACTATATAACGCAAGTATTATGATCTGTGTGAAAACCAAGCGTGCCATTTTTTGACTACCTAATATGACGTAACAAGACTCACAAGCATTTAGTGATGGGAAAACCAAATCGATTCAAAAACGTGCGGCAACCGTCTTGCCCCATCCCCGGGACCTAGCGCCAGCTCACGTTCACCCAGCCAGCAGTGCATAGGGCTGAGCGCGAAAGTGGCAGCTTACGATTTCTTTTTTTTTTTTTTCTTCTCTCGATGAGAGGAAACCGTGATGTGAACCATTTTGAGAGCAGCGGTGATGAAATTATTTACTCAAAGTAATGCGCATGTCTGGGTTCGAACCCACGACCTACAACTCGTAAGTCGGGGCTGTTACCTCTGGGCCACCACTGCTCTCTCAAAATACAGTAATAAACAGCAAAATATAAAATAATATTAACAAAATATTCGAGAGCGTACCTTTTTCAATTACACGGTCTACACTTTAATGAAAAGGTGTCGTAACCATCTCATTATAATGAAATACATACATATTTCTTCTTGTTCGTTGGAGCTACGTTATTGAAGTTTATGTGTCTGAAATATTCTTGACGATATTATGTTACGCTTGAAATATGTCTTAATATTATGCTGTTGAAATAGAATTGAAAGAAAAAAAAACAGTGGCACTCCGGGAGTGCCGACAGATGTGAAAACAAAACAAAAACATAGTACTTTGCCATAACTCACTGACATATCGGATGTACATTAAAACCGAGTACAGAGGTGTCGGTTACGGTAACAGTGGCGCGAATTCAATTGTTTTTTCCCATCTCAAAAAATGCCCACCGCGCCTAGAGAAGTTTTCACTTCAAAAAAGAAAAGTCTGTTAAAGGTGTTTAAAAGAAATCTTGGACTAGATTTTGTAAACTTTTTAACTGAAATGAAATGTTTATTTATGTAAGTAGATCTTTCAAGACACTTTTTTTTGAAGTGATACTTCTTTCCGCACACTTGACTTGGGGAGTAAGCTGGCGAACGCGTGACGTAAGCGTTACGAAAAGTGTGATCGGGCGAGGCGAACGGGAGTTGAGTGGGGGATATAAGCAAGAGAAAGCAGTGCGCGCGTACATTTTCTTTCTCTCTTCCTCTCATAGCCAAATACGTTTGAAGTTTTACTTCAGTCGTGTGGTCATAAGGACACTCGGTTTTTTTCTCCTCTTTTTTTGTATTTATGTTCTGTTTTGCGTCATGTTATGTTAAACGTACTTATTTTCTTTCTTTCTTTCTTCTTTCAATATTTTGTTGGTCAATATCATAAAACTAGATGGCACTCCATTTCCTAGCTGACTCCCGGAGAATAAATGCCGAAACAAACTCAAAGGTCATAGTCTCTTTTTAAGTCCAAACATTATATAATTAGGATTTTATGTGAGTCTAAAAATGCAGGGCCACGTCAAGAAGGGCCTTTTGAAGAGAAAGAGCCATTGCAGCTTTGAGATGACCTTTAACTAAATTCCTTATCAAAGTGTTCTTAATACATACATTTTAAACTAATCTAATCTAACTAGCCTGAACTGTCCCACTGCAGGGCATAGGCCTCCCTCTCCCTTTTCCACACAATTCTGTCTTTTGCGAATGTCGGCCAGTTCCTAAATCCCTACGCTAGGAGTCAAGCTCGTCCCGCCATGTTCGTCTTGGCCTGCCGCGATGGCGTCTTGCGTTTAGTGGGACCTAATCGGTAGTGCTCTTAGCCCAATTGTCATCTGACATGTAATTTTTGACGTTCAAAAGTGCCTTTTATGTGCCTATTTGAAATAAATGCTTTGACTTTGAAAGAAATGGCTGATAGTAATAAATAATATCCTCATGGGACAAATAACATTATCCACATCAATATACGCATTGAAAGTTAATGCAGTTCATATCATGTTTCATTGAAACCGTCTGTTGTTGTACCGACAATATTTGTTTGGTTTCGAAAATGTACGAAACGACGGCCAAGAAAAACAATATCATATTGCGATCACACAAAATAATACATGTTCTTTGCAAAACAAACTATAGTTACATTACCTTGTAGAAACCAATAAAAGCTATTTCATGTATTCTCGTCTACGCTCCAGATACTTGGTTTGTAATAGGGATGTAAGTGTGACGGAGGCCATATTAGAGGACCGCTTCCTCTAATATCACGTCATATAGGAAAACAAACCAACTTACTTTCATAAATAGCGTTTCGGTGACATCATTCGCCGGTAAGAAGTGAAGAGCAGTGGTGGCCAAGCGGTAACGGCCGCGACTTACGAGTTGCAGGTCGTAGATTCGAACCCTGACAGGCGCTTTACTTTGTGTAAATTATTTCATCACCACTGCTCTCGAAACGGTGAAGGAAAACGTCGTGAGGAAACCGGCATGTCCTCTACCAAAAATTCGAAGACATGGGATATCTGCCAACCCGCACTGGGCCCGCGTGATGGATTACGGCCCACTCCCTCTCACCGAGAGGAGGCCTGTGTCCCAGCAGTGGGAACATTATAGGCTGATTATGATTCGCCGGTAAATGCCGCCATTGACCAAGTTAACACTGAAAGCAAGGCTTATAACTGGTTGTAGAATTTGTCTTACAGAAAATATTTTAACGATCACCTCATGAATACCTTTCTCAATACCTACTGACATAGTTAGCACCACGAAAGATGAGACTTGAAACACCACGTGGTTTGACTTGCGCAGTAAACGATTTTAGGTCTCTTTAGCGGTATGAGGTCTGAGCGCGGGACGGGACCGGACGTCATAGGGGCGGCGGAAAGAGCGCGAATTTCATCTAAAACGGTTCAGCGGTTTAGATGAAATTTCTGTTTGTTGACAGACAGCACACTTTTGCATTTATAATATTAAGTATGGATTTTTTCATAGAAACACGCATACAGAAATATGTACATGATGGAGGTACGATTTCTTACGGAAATTCCCTATTTGCGGAGGCGAGGTTCAATCCAACCCTAGTTCGAAGATAAATAAGTAAATAGCTTTACCATGATGTGGGTAGGTCGTGTTCTCGTTAAGCCGAGGGGTGGGGGAAGCGATAACGTCATTAACAGCTCAGACGTGCCCGTGAGCGGTCGACCTAGTGCGAGATAGTTAAATATTAATGTATGCAGATACGAGTAATATGTGATACACGAGTTTGTTGGAGGCTTGGAGGTACAATTCAATTCAATTGCGAGGCGTTTATGTTGGGTTAAATAATGTATGATGTTTAAATTTAAGTTTTGATTCGAGTTTAGCATTTAATGCTCAAGACTATCATGAGAGAACAAAATTAGATGATTATTTAATTAATGCATTAACACTATTTAATACCTTATGTTTGGCTTTTTTTCTTAAATTAAGATATTACATATATCCTATTTCCAAAAAAAAATGTTGATGTCTTTCCTTATACCATTCTTAAATTTAAATTTCTTGTTTTCCCCTTTCTCACCTCGTTGGGAAAGTCGGGCATCGTATTGCCTGCGCTATTACTTCGATTTTGAGTAGCGTTCTTGCTGACGTTTTTCTTTTTGCTTTTCACCTTAGGGTCGGAGAGTGATGTTAAATGACATGACGAGAGTTCCACAGTTTAGCATCCAAACAAACTAAAAAACAAACAATTTCTTCATCGTTATTCTTAGTATAGATAGATAGATATAAATTTACAATAAAGACGTGATCAGTGGCGTGCATTGCACAGGCCGGGTCTAGTCTAGGCAAACGCGGTCACTAATCAGAAAAATAAAGTGAGTTCAAAAGTTTGGTTATTTGAGTAGGCATGCCTACTTAAGGGTGATAAATTGCGAAGGTCGAACGTCATGGTATTACGCGTGAGACGTACATATTTTTAATTTTGTCGTATTAACTTGAACGAGTGAATACCAATAACAATGTGCGAATAGTACGGGAGCCAAGTAGGCCGTCCGGCGACTGCCTACTGCCGCGCGTGTTTGTATGAAGATTTTGTTTTTGTTAGATATGATAATTCAGTGAGTTTCTTCATTGTGGGGCACACACACTAAAATGTTATTTACAGGCTTATGTTGATATATCAAGGTAGGCATTGCTTATATGCCTATATGCAATGCACGCCACTGGACGTGATATATTCCCAAAATATTGTTCCGAAATCTAAAAGATTTCCTAGCAATATACATAAAAATTAAAACTGATTATGAAATATCATATAAATCCCCTTTGTTTTAAAGTTCAAAATTAACCTACCTCCATACATTGCACCCTAATTAACTGTTCCAGTGTGAACCAGCGCGTGGGCACAAAATAAGCATTGTTTCATGCCGCCGTCCATTATCGTTCATTCATTAAAACTTTTTGCACTCATCGCAGTTTCCGTGAGCTCGGAGAACAGCGGGGGATATAAGCTGCTGGTACTCTTAATGAAAATGTGAGATTATATTCGTTCATTTTAAAATGGAGTTTTATATTTTTTTAATAACAGTGTATTTTTTGAAAGGGTAAGTGGAGGTGTAAATGAAGGAGTCACGAGCATAAATAGGTACAGACGCCAGCACATCAAGCTACTACAATCTGTCAAATTTCTTTAATAGATTTTCAACTATTGATTGAAAAAATTTGACAGTTGCGGGTAGCTTGATGTGCTGGCGTCTGTACAGTCAGCATCAAAAGTCGATTAACACTTTCATTTTTACATGTTATTAAATTGACAACAACTTTTTTCAATAAACTGATTTTTAGCTTTTCACATAATAGACAAGAGTATATATTCTAAAAAAAAATCTTCTGCTGCAATTTTGAACAAATCTTTTGCTCAATAACTAAGATTAAAAAAACTGAAGTGTTAATCAACTTTTGATGCTGACCGTACCTTACAATTTATACTCGTAAATATGGAAAGTTATTATGTTATGAACATACCTACCTATAACAAAATAATAACTATGGAAGCACACCCTAATTGCGTCACAAACCATCAATCATTTTGAAAGATATTGCTAATCCATTGCTTCATATGTTCGAAACATTAGTCTGCTCAACAACGTAAATAACGTAAGGAATGTTGTCGAACTGTCAAAATGAACGGGTAGGAATGGAACCTCTCTCATAATAACACAGTTATTTTTTTTAATATGTATGTGTATAATAAATACTTAGTAGTATTAACTCATAAAATAGCCCATGAGCTCCACAGCCGCACGGGTTGATAGATCAGGTTAAGCTACGCTTGCCGTGGCGTGGATTGGTGACCATCTTTACATACCGAGACCCCTCCGTGTCTTAAGCAAGTTAAGCTGTGGGCCCCGGCAGTAATTTGTGGATCTTTGACAGTCGTTACGTGTCGTCAGAAGCCCGAAATTCTGACAACCAAATAGTTGGAAAACGGCTAGGTAGATGATAAAGTCATTGAACATAAAAAATGGAAAGAAAGCACCCGTTAGCTTAGAAGCCTCAATCCAGCGTCCCCAGTGTTTTCCATTCTAATTTCTGAATATAAAACTGTAAATAAAAGTTGCTCTGACTTTAATAAGTCCCAATGGAAACGTTCAACACAGTGGGTAGAAATGGAACCCCTCTCATAATAATAATAACACAGTAATTTTTGTACCCCACGCACAGGAAAAATATGGGAATGGCGGTGTACCTAGTATTAAAATGTTCATTTTCATTTTGTCGGTATAAAGCCCGGTTTCCACCGCGAGCGGAGCGGACCCATTAACGACTTCTTTTACCTCTCAAGATAAAACTGCTTACATGTGTTTCCACCAACAAAGAGTCGAGCGGAAATGACTCAGCGGGCAAAAAGAGTAAAAATGAGCTCGCTCATTTCTAGAAAGAATCAGACGACTAAACTCTTTCTTGGTGGAAACGCAAACCTATTTCATGAAAACGAAGTCCACTCTGCTTAGCCATTTCCGGCTCATTACTCTTTCGCGGTGGAAACCGGGCTTAAGGCTGAGGCTACATTAGGCCGCGACGCGACCTGCGACACATGAGCGATTAAAACAAATAAATGAATACTCATGTTTATGGCTACACCGTACATCAAATATTACTAGCGATCTTTGATTTCTTTATGCGATAGGTACAACATTACTGTAATCACGGCATTGGCTACATCAACATATCAGCGAAATTGAAGCGAATTCATTTAAAAATTCTCACTTCTTCACAGTTCAATAGTGCTACTAAATATGCGTGTGGCTACATTATGCGTACAGTAAACCGCGATGGATGATTTGATAGCAAGTGTACTGTAGCCACGTCATCGCCGAATATACGGCGATTTTCGCTTATAATGTAGCCATACCATGTTTATCTCGTTTCGCTCTTCCAGTCGCATCGCCAATCGCTGCCTACTGTAGCCTCAGCCTAATAGATGTGTTGGCCTGGCTTAAATATACGTTTCTTGAGAAACTGGTGGTGGGTTTAAAGCTTCAGGGCGTAGTATAAGCCTAATCAGCCTATAATGTTTCCACTATTGTTTGTGTAAACATAATATAAGTACTAGCTGCTGCCCGCGATTTCGGCCGCGTGAAATCTTATCCCAACAATTTTTTTTTCTAGAATCAATGGATCCTAAGTTACTCCTTATTACATCAGCTATCTGCCAGTGATAGTCCCGTCAAAATCGGTCCAGCCGTTTCAGAGATTAGCCGGAACAAACAGACAGAGAGACAAAAATTGTAAAAAAAAAATATTTTGGTATATGTACCGTGTATACATCCATATGCATTTAGTAAAAAGCGGTTATTTTATATTATTACAAACAGACTCTTGAATTTTATTTATTTGTAAGTATAGATAAGGTATTTCAAAATTAACCCAAAAAACTTTAAGAAGTGCTTTAGACCATTGAACTACACAACTTTCACTATGGAACCAACTCTGAAATCACGAAAAAATCAGCTGTTTCATACATTTTGATCAAGTAGGTATTGAACTTTTGTATTAAACAGCTGATTTTTTCCGTGATTTCAGAGTTGGTCCCATAGTGAAAGTTGTTCAATTCGATGGTCTGAAGCAACTTTTAAAGTTTGTTGGGTTAATTTTGAAACAGCTTATATTTATGTATACACAAATACAATTTGAAATGCTATCAATAAACGAGGATTCGATAAGGTCAAAGTGTTACGATGGCCTACTAGATAGAGCTCATGCTCTCTCGGTCCTGGGTCCGATTCCTGGGTTGGGTTAAGTGATATTGTGGTTTCTAGCAGCCTGGAGTCTGGATGTGGCCCTGGTTGATGGCAATAGGCTCGCCGCCTATTACATGGGACTGAAGTATGTTCTTTTACCAATCACCTATTTCTAAGAAGAACTCATCTTGAAAGTGAAGCAATAAAAATGAAACACTTATTCGACGTAACCGAATATAATATAAAAGAGATTACCAACAAAGGATCATCTCTGACTGACAGAACAAACCTTCATCTCACATTACCGCAATAATCTTTCTTTGTTTCTTTCTTAAATGCCAATATTTATCTTTTCTGAAATTCTGACACAAGTTATACGTACGTCAGAAAGTTGTCGAAGTTCAGTGTAGTGAAAACTCGGGGGAATTTATTAATACTAAGTTTACGTCCAAGAGCTGGCACTTGGGAAACCTGTAGGGCTGTTACCTTTTGTAATTTATGTACTTAGGAAATATATAAGGTGCTATAAAAATATCTGCCACGGCTTCAATGGGAGACAGTATTTTGTATATAGATTACAGTAGTGAAGAAATTTTGTACCCCGGAATAGTTAAATCAATTTTAGAAAATAAAATAATTAAATAAACATGTACTCTATTTATTCTGCATAACGTGGTTCACAAACTACGCGCGATGTGTCGCTTCGTCACATTTTGCGGAATGAAATGACGGTGCGGCAACAGCTAATTACTATGGGACGGTTTCATGCAACTAAATCAATTCAAATTTATACGCACATTTTTTTGTATGAAACAATTTTTGACATAAGATCAATATGTATCTTTACTACTGTAATCTATATACAGAATACTGTCTTCCATTGCAGCCGTGGTAGATATTTTTATAGCAACTTATATATTTTATTGTTAGAGTAATTTCCTGTCGAAGAAAATTTCCTTTACGAAAGTCCTATTATACTACTTCCTGCTATATCTATCTATATGTCACACTAATATTATAAAGGCGAAAGTTTGTGAATGTGTTTGTATGTTTGTTACTTCTTCACGCTCAAACGGCTGAACCAATTTTAATAAAATTTTGTATGGAGATAGCTGACACCTTAGATTATCATATAGGCTACTTTTTATCCCGATATTCCCACGGGATCGACATTTACGCGGGTAAAACCGCAAAGCGCAGCTAGTAGGTAATAAAGAAAACAATGACCCACTTTTCCACGTTCGCGGCAGCCCTGACCACCAGTAGCCGTGTAACTCACACAACAAACCACAAAGTTTCTCGCCCGGGGATATGTAATCATAAACTAGCGCCACACGCGGATTTCGAATGAACTATTTTTGAGTTATACTGCCCCAGCTGTCAAAGTTTTTTGGTAACTCGTCAGTTTGTTTTTAGAAAGGTTTTAGGATTTTTGGTATGACTTTTAATTGGGTTCATATATTATGTAATATGAAAGGTTCGTGATATTTCGTTGGTCTAAATAATGTAAATACCTCGGTTAGTTTCAACCTTTTCCACGAGTGTCAAAAATACTTGAATAGTACAATATTAAATGTATGATAGAATGAAATAAAGGGAAATATTTCAGTTAAAATATGTACAGTCAACAAAAGAGATAAGTATGCAGGACCGTCGGATATAGTTGAAGTCTAGTAAGAAACCGATGGATGTTCTCAAAAAAAAAGTTATTTAATTAATAGAAAACCAACAGCTCCTTTATGAAATTAAATTTCAGTCGACAATATCCAGCGGTTTCTTAATAAACTTCAACTATATCCGACGATCCTGCATACTTATCTCTTCTGTTGACTGTACTTACCATTTTAATAAAATATGTGACCTTGTCTTTGATATTTGATTTTTTGAGCTCCATTTCAAAAGGTTGACTTTATTTTCACAGATACTGAAATAAATGGGATTACGGTTCTACAGCTGCGTCCATTGCGTCCATAAAGAGGTCCTCCATGTGTGCTGAATACGGCAAACGAAAGTTTATTTGTTCTTTACACACACAATCCGCCTATAACGTTCCCACTGCTGGGACACAGGCCTCCTCTCAGTGAGAGGGCACTCCCTCGAGAGGAGTACACTGCGTGGTCGTAATCCACCACGCGGGCCCAGTGCGGGTTTGTAGATGTCACATGTTTTCGAATTTTTGATTCTAGAATATGCTGGTTTCCTCACGATGTTTTCCTTTACCGTTTTGAGAGCAGTGGTAATGGAATAATTTACACAAAGTAAAGTGTCTGGGTTCAAACCTGCGACCTACAACTCGTAAGTCGCGGCTGTTACCGCTGGGCCACCATTACTCTCATTTGTTCATTAGGCGGCTAAAAATATTAAGTACTATCTTAGTTATATCTCTCCTTGAATGTAATGACGGTAAAAACAGCCATTAGCGTAATAACTCGTAAACAGAAACATAGTTATTATTCAGGCATGATTAGATAAAGGCCGAATCATGCCGACCCAAACATGTGTGTAGCACTCCTTGCAAACTCTATTAACCCCACCTCATCATTATCATCATCTGCTTAGCCTATTCCCAACTATGTTGGGGTCGGCTTCCAGTCTAACCAGATGCAGCTGAGTACCAGTATTTTACATGGAGCGACTGCCTATCTGACCTCCACAACCCAGTTACGGGTAATATGAAACCCTTTGGTAAGACTGGTTGTCACACTTTATCTATTCATCATCATCATCAGCCTATAATGTTCCCACTGCTGGGACACAGGCCTCCTCTCTGTGAGAGGGAGTGGGCTGTAATCCACCACGCGGGCATAGTGCGGGTTGGTAGATGTCACATGTCTTTGAATTTTTGGTTCTAGGACATGCCGGTTTCCTCACGATGTTTTCCTTCACCGTTTTGAGAGCAGTGGTGATGAAATAATTTTACACAAAGTAAAGCGCCTGTCTGGGTTCGAACCTACGACCTACAACTCGTAAGTCGCGGCCGATACCACTGGGCCACCACTGCTCTCCAAAAAAAACATAAAAAAATAATAATATTATTATTTTTTTTTTTTTTTTTTTTAATTAATGAAACATTAAAATAGATACTATTGTTTTTTACCGAAAATGTCCCGAACACAAATCATACTGCGGATATCGAGTGGCCCCTGCAAATACTTATCCAGCCGCTTTTCTGAGCAAAGCAATAACTTAACACTTTGACAGCGGATCACGTACTACGTGACACACTACACTACTAAATAAATAAAATGCTTGGCTGTCAAAGTGTTAAAATATGTAGGTTGACCTTTATTGACTAGAAAGACAGACTTGCAGTACAAAGCTGCGTCCTAACCAAAGCGACTGTTGCCTTCATTTTAAATGTATATGTGTCATCGCATTGAAAGAGGGCGCTTTCCGGTTGTCTGAAACAAATATTGACACAAAATCACGACGATCATGACATGTATTCACGCGACCAATCGCTTTGGTTCGGACGTGGGTTATTGTATGAAAATGACATAGCCTTTGATCTTAATTCCATTATCTCTGAACTTTCAAATATCTTTGACAAAGAATTTAATAGAAATCCTCTTGATTTCTCTATTAATACAAGATTTAAAAACTTTGTAACTTAACAATTCCTTTGAACTTTCAGTTATTAAAATGGGATAAAATATGAAAATTCCGTCAGACATGGCATTTATTTTGACTTGATTATGTTTAGACAATCTGTGATGTTTAAAAATATGATTACTTTAATCTACGTAGGTTTGAGGTTGTTAAAATAGAGTTTAACAACCTAGAGTAAATTTTTATTTGTAAACTCTGCCCGCGACTTCGTCCGCGTGTTTCACCCTCCCCCATTCACCCTCTTAGGGGTGGAATTTCGAAAAACCCTTTCTTATTGGATACCTACTCGTCACAAAGAATACACCCTCCAAATTTCATGTCTCTAGGACCAGCGGTCTAGGCTGTGCGTTGATCAATAGAAAATGCCTCAGGCATTAAGTCCGCCTTTGTACAATATTTTTTTTACTTGTGCGTAAAGTTTTAATAAATAAATAATCAGTCAGTCAGACAGGACTTTGAATTTTATATGTATAGAAGTTTTGTAAGCGATATTTTTATTTGATTACATTTTTCTTTTAGTCTTCTATATACGTGTAAGTTTTATGTCTCATTTAGATTGAGATCAGGTTTAATTTTAATTAGACGGAACCCAATATTCCAATACCCAACATCCCCTCGGAAAGCCGTTGATTCCGGCTATCATTCGTAGACCTTTGACAGTTGCTACGCGTAGTCAGAAGCCCTAAAGTTTGACAACCAGCATTATGTACTGGGGTATCGTGTTACCAATTTACTGGGTAGTGGAGGTTGCTCTATGGAAAATACTGGTATTCATCTGCATCTGCATAGATTGGAAGTTGACCCCAAAATAGTTGGGAAAAGGCTAGGCAGATTGTTGTGTATAATATTTAATCTAAAAAATCTCGTGTCACAATGTTTGCTATCGAACTTTTCCGAAACGGCTTGACCGATTTTTATGTTTTTTGTGTATATTTGGTAGGTCTCAGAATAGGTGGTAGGCAATATTTTTTTTTGGACAACGTTTGCGGTATCAGCTAGTATCTATATAACTATTGTTAGGACAGAAGTGAAATCACAATTAAATAACAGAATTATTTAATAATCTAATAACTAATCACATGAATTATGAAAATAATTATCAACCATAGTAAAATTACAATCAGAGGAACAAAATCATCACTAAACATATTAAAGAAATAACGAGATACCAGATTACACCGAACGGCTGACAGATAGTTCTTCTACAAGCAACGCTGTCAAAAAGCATAGACCACCAAACAAGAACCAGAGAGCCTGACTCGCCGCCTACGGCAGCCTCCTTTCAGTGACCGCGTCCTCCGCGCTGCTGGGCCGGGTAGTAGTATCCAACACTATAGTATATCTAGGCTGTAACTATATCTAAGGGAACATACCTATGTGAAGTCTACGTAAATATATACGTATATTTGTTGCTGCCTAACGAGTTTCCAATACTTAATAACTTTGATTTCGAAATAATTTGATATCATTAATGACTTATACGTGAACAAAATGATATTACGAACTTATGTTATTCACATCATAGTATGAATGTGACTACTGACTAGCTATAGATTGTGTTTATAGAGGTAACAGGGTGTAAAGTTCACTCAACCTCCATAGAAAAGGGAGGATCCTCCGACCAGACGGACGTTGTGTCTGGCGGGAAACTGTCCGATGATTCATGTCGGGCCGTTGTATAAGTCGCATTCAACTGGTTAAATTAGCCGTTTAGTTAACCGCCTAGCCTTTTAACTAAACGGCGGCCGTTCAACTAACGGCCCGAATGATATTCAATATTATAGTTTAGGTTGGAACTGTAACCAATCACGCGTGAGCCGAAATGGTCGCAGTAACTAAGCCAGAGCACCCCGACCAAATGGGTTAGGTTAGGTTAGAACTTATTGTGACCAACCACGTGCGAGCAAAGAGAGCGAAGCGAGGCGAGTTACTACTTCCAAAGGCCAGTCGGTTAACTAAACGGCTAATTTAACCAGTTGGCTGCGACAAATATATGCTAGTTGCGCGGTAAACTTTGCTTGCGCGATGCAGGATCCTGCGTGACGTCAGTATGACGGGAAGTTCGCATGTGGCGTTGTAGATACCGCTACATGTTTAAGCAGCAATTTGTTTTTATGCCACCGCTGCTGTGACGCATGCAAGTACAACTCAGTCGTTCTCTCCGCAGTACTTTGGAAGGAAACCCAATTCAATTCAATTGTCAATTCTTTATTGTATATAGTTGGTAGAGATATAACTATATTAGTCACAATTATGGACCCTGTCGGGCACAGCATAGCTAGTAGGAGAGAGGATGAAGAACACTGGGTGTATTATGATAAATTTTAATAGTAGTTAAGTATTTAGTAAGTTATATTGTTTTATGAATACAGAATTAAATTTACGAATTATAACTATTGTTTTATAAATTATACACATTTATTTATTTAGTAACTTTGTAAAAAACCTTTATTTATTTATTTTGATATGCAGATTGTGGTAGCTTTCAGAAAGCGTGAAGATGATTTTGTGAGATGTATACTGAAAAAATGGTCTGTGATTACTGTTCAAGAACTGTTTACTGTGAAGCCCGTTTGCTAGTTATGAAGACACGAAAACTGCAAGTCCGACACATTGTTAACATATGTTTGCCAACAGAGAGTCAGTTTTCTTACATACTGATGCATTAAATTAGTATTACTCGTCTAAGGCTGTTCTCATTTCAACAAAATGAACAACCTTGTTAAACACATCAGACAGCAATTTTGCGTGTACTGGTTCAATGTTATACATACGAGTTGCGGTGACATTTAATACATGCCGCGGTTGACAGTTTGTCATATTCATACTCTCGGATACCTCTCCTGATTACATTCTCAAAACTTATGTAATTAAACCTACTTTAATAGGTAAACTTTGTAGGTACCTGTGTTTGTCTTTGACATACTTCTTGGCGGTAATTTGGCTGAGTTTGCAGACCAAATCCTTGAATACTTTAGTTAGGGGGGGGGGGGCTGTTATAAATTGACCTTTCTTGCAGTTGAAGTGTCAAATGATGAGGGGTCAATCGGAGGTCTATTGGTTTTGGATAATCTGGAGTGAAAGGTAAATAAAAAGTTTTAATATGAATTTGAAATTGTGACTAAACTAGGTTTGCAATAATATTTCAAGTCAAACTTTGAGTACGAACCAAAATCACTCTTAGCAATTGTTACAAAGGTACTATGAAAAGTGTGATGTGCTATAGGCCGACCGTTTAACTGAGACGTTGCCTGAGGTAGCAGCGCGGTGCGGGAGGGGTGTGGTGACGTAGTGCCAGAGCTCAGTGATTCGTCAACTTGTGACAACTATCACCCCTCCCGCACCGCGCAGCTACCTCAGGCAACGTCTCAGTTAAGCGGGCGCTCTATAACTCTTGAGGTCTTCAATCAAACCGTACAGCATAGATTTAGGTATCTACCGTAATTACCAATGTTTAAAGGGTTTTAGTTATACCTAGTTAAAGTAATTTTTCACATTGTAGTGTTTTTTTTGTTAATAAGTTTTACATGGAGCGATAGTTACTGGGTAATATGAAACCCCATGATGAGGCTGTTATCAGACTTTCGTGCTTCTGAAGACCCGTAACGACTGTCAAAAATCCACGTGGAGTTTATGCCCATACTTCTAGAACTATACGAAAACTACCTTTTGGAAGGGTCGACTAGAATCAATTCTATTTTATATTGTAATTTTTGTACTTTCCGAGGCATGGAGGGGTCTTGGTATGTAAAGATAGGTGTCACCCATCCACGGACCAACCGCGGCAAGCGTAGCTTATCCAGATCGATCGACCCGTGCGGCTGTTATTACTTAGCCACAAGCCCCTCTAAAAACTCTGCTGACATCACACTAGGGATATAATCATGACGTCCTTATTCGACAAAAATCGCCATTTTGCTCGTTTTGCCGCTTATAAAGGCAATAAACTTCACCAGTAGATTTCCCGTGGGCTTGTTGCGGCGATCGATCTTCGCATAGATGATGAAATATAACTTTGTGAATATGCTTCGGTAATGACACGTTATGTTTTGAGTAGACTAAGAAGTTGGTGAGGAGATAATGTAGTAGTTACTATACAAAATGTTTTAGTAACCATTCTATAGCAAAATCAGACTATAATGTTCCCACTGCTGGGACACAGGCCTCCTCTCTGTGAGAGAGAGTGGGCTGTAATCCACCACGCGGGCCCAAAGCGGGTTGGTGGATGTCACATATCTTCGAATTTTTGGTTCTAGGACATGCCGGTTTCCTCACGATGTTTTCCTTTACCGTTTCGAGAGCAGTGGTGATGACAATATTTACACAAAGTAAAGCGCCTGCTTGGGTTCGAACCCACGACCTACAACTCGTAAGTCGGGGCCCTTACCACTGGGCCACCAATGCTCACATACTTATCGGCTTTTCTGACAATATACGAAAAATGAACGAAATCGGTCGCGTATAAAAATCAGCTGTTCCCTACATTTTGACGAGTTACGCGAACATAAATGTAGGGAACAGGTGATTTTTATTCGCGACTGATTTCGTTCATTTTTTCTTTCACACGTGTCTTTTTCTGTCATACTTTTCTGTTTAATCTACGGTGTCAAAGGAAATAATGGGTCGTAGATATTTCCATAAAACGAAATATTTGGGACGCTGCATAATTTATTTATTTATTTATTTATTTATTTATTTATTTATTTATTTATTAAGGATCTCCAACAAAGGATACACATACACAATATAAATTACAGTAATACAAAATTTTCTTTTACGTGTGCTCCTTCAATTACAGGAGACCACAGCATGCACATACTATAACTAGGAGTAAACACGATAAAAATAGACAAAGTAAATGACTAATGAATACAAAATATAAAAAGTGAAGGAAAAAAAAATAAAATTAACATGTCAAGAGATTCATATTGCAAATAGTGTAGACAGGATAAGAATAAAAATAATGTTAAAAGTTTATGATAAATGTATGTACAGTACTGTAAAATAAAGGACGTGTTTACTGAAAATATTTCCTAAAGGTGAAATAGAGTTACGGGCGATATTAACTCAAGCGTCTACTGTACACCAAGTGTACATAAGAGAAAGCGCTCGAAACGTCAACGGTACACCAAGTGTACAAAACTATTGTAATTGTTTTATTGTCATTGTGAAAACAATGACTTTACTGCGTCCATTTAACTACTCCGACACTTGGGTTGTATCGACAGGCAAGCGGGCAAACGTGTGAGAGGTTAAATAATAATTATGTCCGAATCCTACAATATGTATACTAAAGTTATAAAATAAATTTTAGAGGCAAAGGTTGGGATATGCAAAATCTTAACATTCTATCCCTTGGGCGTTACTTAGTAAAAGGTTAATACTAGGTAATCTATCTCCATAAAATTAAAGTAGATGTACAGACGCCAGCACATCAACCTACAACAATCTGTCAAATTTCTTTAATAGATTTTCATCTTTATCACCAAATCATAAGGTTCAAAATTGATTGGGAAAATGTGACAGTTTCGGGTAGGTTGATGTGCTGGCGTCTGTACATTATTTTGCTTTTGAGAATAATATACTCCAAGTTTTCTGTGAGTTTTTAAAATGAACTTAAACAAGATGCTTGTAATTCTTAAAGGAGATAGACAGAGGTGTCTAGTTCACCCAGTTTTCGGCAGTTATGGTTTGATCCCACATAATAGGGAGCGAGCTTACTGCCATTTACCCGACACAAAACAAGACAGCTACTGAAGAAATCTTGACTAGTTAAATTAGTAAAAACCGGCCAAGTGCGAGTCGGACTCGCAAACGAAGGGTTTCGTACCACAAAAAAAAACGGCAAAAAAATCACGGCCTGTTGAGCCACCCTTAAATATTTATTTTATTTTTAGTATTTGCTGTTATAGCGGCAACAGAAATAGATAATTTGTGAAAATTTCAACTGTATAGCTATCGCGGTTCTTGAGATACAGCCTGGTGACAGACAACAGACGGACGGACAGACAGCGAAGTCTTAGAAAAACGGGACGTTTTTACCCTTCCGGCACGGAACCCTAATAAAATAGCAAGTGTTTATTTTTTTAATTTTTAGCTGGTTCGATTCCCGGTTTAGATGAGTTTGTCGAGAAATCCGTGAATGCAGTTTTGTTTCTTTTTAAAAATAAATGAATGTTTCCTTAAAGTAAATAATGTGGTTTCCCTTCAGGGCCCATTGATTTTTTCCACCCTGTATACCCCTTTATCTGAAGTTCTTTAGACCCATTTAACGCACTGGCCATTATTATACCAACCCTTTTTGAAAAAGGCTTTATTTGCTTATCAGGGCAGACCGGTGATGCCAACCGTCGCCTTTTTAAAACTCTGTATAGGTATGAAAAGGTTGTGTGGTTGGAGCTACGGTGTCGTAGCGGCGCGCCGCGGCGTAGCGGGTGGCGTAGCGAACTACGTAGCAACGTAGCGGGAGGTTAGACTTGTTTGAGTTTGTATTTTAATTTAATTTATGAAACTAAATAAAATTTACAGACTGTGGTATTATTTTAACAATCGTTCTTTAAAAACAGTTTGTTGGGTTATTGGAAAAACAGCAACAACCTCTTAAGAGGTCATTGTACTCATTATTATGATCAACTTTTACTATGGGACCAAACCTGAAATCGCGAAAAAAAATCAGCTGTTCCCTACATTTTGACGAGTTATACGAACATAAATGTAGGGAACAGCTGATTTTTTTTTCGCGTTTTTTTAGATTATTAGTATGGAACTGTGTCACCAACCACCATTCTTAATATTTGATTTACTTACTTTGAAATTCCAGATTATCCAAAAGTCGCTAAAGAAAGGCTGCTGTGTAATTGACCGTGCGATGAGAGACAGTGGTCAAATTGTCGATTTTCATTTCCACTAACACAAAAATCGCTTTTCACTTTAATCGCTCCGCTTATCCACCAACCCGCAGCCTACCACTGATTTGAGGCAATTTTTAAAACCTGTGCGTATGTAAACATACGGAGGCCATGTCAAAGAGAAGTTTACGTATTTATGAGAACGACTGTTATGCCAATTTTATTGTGAACAGTCTGAATTATGACCCGTGTGTTATGTCAATGTGTGTGTTTGTTCCATATATTCGGGATGAAGCGATTAAAAAGTCATTTGAGAAGTTTATTGTTGAGTTTTTGATGCAGTGAAAGTAATGTGAGTGTTAATTGTTTTTATAAGACGTCGACGAAGTGGTACATAACCCCTTAAGTGTACACCAAGTGTACATAAGAGAAAGTGCTCGAAACGTCAACGGTACACCAAGTGTACACACCAGTGTCATTGTTCTATTGTCATTGTTAATACAATGACTTTACTGCGCCCATTCATTCAACTACTCCGACGCGTCGGGTGTTTCGACAGGTAGGCGGGCAAACGTGTGAGAGTATAATAGATCCTGAAACCTATCGCACGCTCAATAATAAACCATCAAAGTTATGAGTCTCTACCTTGTTGAAAACATTTTGATGGTTTTCACGTGTTTATGGTGTTATTTTTATTTTCTTGGTTGGTTGGTTTTTACATTCCGAGCACGGCAGCAATGCTACGCGACATTGCTGCGTCACATTGCTGCTGTGCTCGGAATGTAATCTCATATAAACCCATAGAAAATGTATGAGGACTAGTAGTGCTGCGACCGCACTGCCGCGGCAGCACTGCTGCGTGCTGCCGAGATCGAAATCATACTTTTAAAGGAATGAACATTCAGCGCTACACGAGGAGGCATCCCTAAAAATATATATATAATATGTTATACAACATATGAAACTTTGACCCAAACCCTATTGTTTTAAATATACATGTATTTATGTTACTGGAAATAAAGCACTTACAGTACATATTATGTTTGTTAAACAGTGGTAATTTAATTAAAAATTCTCTGTATTCTCGAGAAGAGCTTACTATAGAAATGATCCTATGAAGTAAGGTCTTAATTGTAGACCGTACTAAACGTGGAGATATTTTAATTTAAAATAGTATTTTTTACTTATTTCATTTATGTACATTAATGTGATTTTATATTGTTTGTTGTTATTTACCTAATATATTTTTTACCATGACGACTTTCTAAAGGAGGATCGACAAAAATGTATGGAAGCTGGTCCTGGCACCAATAACAACTACACATATGTCATTAGATAGGTATTGTATTATTATACAATAACTACTATACTACTATTTTGCTCAATTTGAACATAATCATTATTAAAGTAGATAAATTCTTTACTATTTTTAGGAATTTCTGATACCTAATACTTATGTAAGTATAAGCATTTGAGTAAGATACCTGAGATACAGGTTTATTCCTAGTTCAGGTAGAATCCAATTATTTCTTACCTACCTCTAGTTTAAGGCCTTATTTTTTAAATCGACACTTCCATGCAATAACATCGTAACTCACTTTTTTTCCAAAAATTGAGTTACAACCGCATTGTTATGTAAAAAAATAATGCATTTTTTCTGTACTATCATTGTAATTCTATTCCCTTTCGTTTCTAAAATAAACCAACGTCAAAGTATATGTCATTTCACCGTTTTGTTTTTCACGTAAGTCATGAAAACCCATGAAAACAATTTTTCTTTTACAACTTAACCATACCTATTTCTATTCCGCCTAAACTATATTAAATAGAGCCAGCTTCAAAAATTGTACGGGGTATTTTGAGTTTGCTATAATTTTTCAAACTTTAAAATCGCTCTCCTGTAAAATCACAAAAAGTGAGTTACGATGTTATTGCATGGAGGTGTCGAAATATTTATATAAATCAATTATTTCAATAAACAATTTCAATTTCAAAACTATGGTGGCTCATTTCAAATCGCTGTGTGAAAAAAGTTATGGCGATATTTCGTAGGAACGACCATTTTGTCCGGTCCGCCAAATTGAAAAAATATCAGGCATTACATAATTATTACACGTTACCTTTTGGAATATAAGACGGTTAATGTCACGAGAACTAATTAGATGAATTGTAGTAGATACCCACTTATAAGCAGCGTGGTTTCACAATTACCTCCCTACCTACCTCCACGGTCACGCTCAATTATCTCCCTAACTGTAGGCGGGAAGTCTATCAAATCCAACACACGAAATATCAAAATTCATCGTAGTAGGTACTCATATTTCGTGTTTTAATTTGTATTTGCATGTTCAGAAGCCCAAAAGTCTGACATCTAGTCTTACCTAGCGATGCGCGATGGCGAGAGGTTTTATTCGATTGTTTCGATTGTTCGAACATCTCGATGGTTCTCGATTGTTTCGACTTGAACTCGAGTCCGACTCGGTCTGTTTAAGCTGTATTGCGACTGGCGCATGGCGCGTTCATTCGAGAGTTGTTCATCGATGGTTTAGTTTCGACACTACTAAACTCCCACACTTGATTTTTTAAAACTTCGTGGCATTTTAGTGAATTAAAAAACTAGTTAAAATTAAAACAGTGCAAAGTAATCATCGTCGTAAGTAAAGGTAAACATTCACAAATTACGCACGGCTCGGTCGACTCGAGTCATCGAATGTGGCACGCTCTCACCTCTAACTAACATGCACCTCAGGTTGATGCATGCAATCGACTGACTTCGGTGACCGAGCGAGACTCGGTGAGTGAGAGTGATGAATGACTGATTCGAACAGTCGAAAACTAGCGGTCAATTCCATTGACTCGAAACAATCGAAAAACATCTCGATTGTTTTGTAGAACGGCGAGTCGATGGTTGACTCGATGGTTTATTTTAACGACTCCGATTCTTTCGATTGTTAAAACATCTCGGAATCGCCCATCATTAGTCTTACCAAGGGATATCGTGTTGCCCAATTACTGGAATGTGGAGGTCAGATAGGTACATACACAAAATACATAGTACAACACACGAAAGAACAATTCAATGATAAAAAATTACATGAATATAGAACAAAACATACAAAAAATAAAAATGGAAAACATGCTTAAAGAAATGAAATGAAACTATGATATACTTTAAATCAAAATACTATAAATTCTAGCATTGAGTTCCAGTTAGATTGGAAGCCATTAGCCAACCCCAACATGGTTGGAAAAAGGCTAGATAGATTGATTGATTCTAAGCGTCACACGTAACCACCAATTGTTTTATATGCATGATCCAATCATAACCTGCCGCCAGGTTTTTTTTGTTGATAAAATTAAAAAAAATCGGGAACGGAAAATCTCAAACGGCGCAAATATAATAATAATATAATATCTTATTGGAGCTTATATGTTCGAGCTGTTTGAGGTTGAAACTCTTGGGCCATGGGGTCCGAGTAGAAACTCAGTATTTCGAGACATTACGAAGCGGTTGGTCGACTCTTCACGTGACAAGAGAGCTGGCCTATTTTTGGCCAAAGGATCAGCATTGCTATACAACGCTGCCAGCCTTTTGAGCACTTTTTCTGCTTACAAAAAATCGTACAATTTTTTTTTATAATAAATAAAAAAACTATATCACAATCGTAAGCAAAGTTGCATCGATTCCGAAAAAACATATAAAGAATTTTCCGAAAAAACATATAAACATATGAAGAAAACATATAAAGAATTTTGTAACATTTCCCCACGTCCACACATTATGTACACAATGGAACACCACGGTTCTCTTGAAAAGAAAGCGCGGATTTCCCTTTGATCAAAAACACGCGCAAAAACTGTTTGATGTCAAAACGGCGCAAACCGTACCTCAAGGGCCGTACACACATGTTCGGGACCATACATTTGATTCCGCAGTATTTGTTGAACAACCCCCAGCCCGTCAACGAAGATATGTGCCCTTCCGAAAGTGATCCGAAACTTCGGAATGTACCCTCCACCCGATTAGTTAACTTTTTTCACCATCATCATCAAACAGACATCATCAAACAGACATCGAGAGTAGGGACACCTGTCAAATCGCTCAAACTAATCTAATGTCCGTAGGTTATACGGAGTAGGACTCGCCCATAACTTAGTAGAGCTCCTGCTCGGCTCAGTTTAAGCAAAGCCTTGCGGCTTTTACCAAGCATTTATCTACATCATATTCAATTTTGCCACCCGGTTGAGCCGAACAAGTGTATAGCACCCCCTAAGAAAAACCTTTACCATTTAGGGGACAAAAGAAACTCAACTTTCCTTTCTTTTTCAGGTAAAAACGACAATGGAAATCACCTCAACGGATTCACACGTCAACGCTTACAGAATAAAAGCTAACGCGACCTGAAAAAATGTGAAACATGAAACTTGAAATCGTCCTTGAACCTGACAATTTTACTTTGGACCTCGCCGACTTATCAACTTCGATGTATCTGACGGATATTTATGTGAACAAGACTTTGGAAGTCAATGAAACGACCAATGACTTGGTATACTCAAACCAGTTTGAAGATGATCCTTTAATAGTATTTTTAGTGATACTAAAATGTTTGATAATGCTGTTTATCATACTGGCAGCGATATTTGGGAACTTATTAGTGATAGTGTCTGTTATGAGACACAGAAAACTACGAGTGATCACGAACTATTTCGTCGTGTCTTTAGCCCTGGCTGACATGTTAGTCGCTATCTGGGCCATGTGTTTTAACTTCAGTGTAGAGATAACTAATGGAGAATGGTTGTTCGGGTACTTTATGTGTGATGTTTGGAACTCTCTGGACGTATATTTTTCTTCAGCTTCGATTCTCCATCTATGCTGTATCAGTGTTGATAGATACTACGCCATAGTCCAGCCTTTGGACTACCCCTTGATAATGACGACAGCGAAACTTGGAATCATGTTGGCTGTTGTCTGGTGCAGTCCAGCTTTAGTCTCCTTTCTTCCGATCTTCATGGGCTGGTATACAACAGAAGACCATTTGAGCTTTCGGAAGAGGTTTCCAAACGTGTGTAGTTTCACTGTGAACAAAGTGTATGCTGTGGTGTCGAGTAGTGTTAGTTTTTGGATCCCGGGTGTCATCATGCTGTATATGTACTATAGGATCTACTTGGAGGCTGAGCGGCAGGAGAGGATGTTGTACAGGTGAGACACTATTTTTATCATACTGTAGCGGTATCTACAACGCCACATGCCATTCCAATGTAATTTTAATTTTGAATCCAGTATAGAGTTATGAAGAACAAGGTGTAAAGTTCACTCACCCTCCATAGAAAAGGGAGGATCCTTCGACCAGACTGGTTTTGTGTCTGGCGGGCAACTGCCCGATGATTCATGTCGGGCCGTTGTATATATGCTACTTGCGCGGTAAATTCTGCTTGCGAGATGCAGGATTTTGCGTGACGTCAGTATGACGTGTTGGTCGCATGTGGCGTTGTTCTATACCGCTACAATAAATTTTATATCCTAAAATACTCCTATACCATCTGGGTGGCCCAGCATATCGAGTATAACATTTTGCGCATATATTCTTACCACGTAATTCTTGGTTTTGTGTTGAAATGATTGAATCAAATGACTGAATTCCGTGTCAATTCGAATGATCCCATTCGATAAATTTTGGAAAATATTTCTGTTAAACTATTCCGTATTATTTGGCAATCAACATGCAATACACACTATATAAATATTTTATGTATAATTTCCACAGTGTCTGGGAAAATTACACTTAATGTTGTCGCAAAAAAAACGGATTGTTACCCACAGGTATAGATTATAGACCTAGATAATGCAAGTATCACGATCTGTATGAAAATCAAGTGTACCATTTTTTGACTACCTATCATGACGTCACAAGCACTATTTAGTGATGGGAAAATCAAATCGATACAAATACGCCTTCGAATGTGGCACCAGTCTTGCCCCATCCCCTGGGCCTAGCGCTCGCTCACGCTCACCCAGCCAGCAGTACACAGGACTGAGCGCGAAAGTGGCGGCTTACGATTTTTGTACGTAAGATGGTGCGAATTTTGGCACGCGAAGTAGTTGCTCTTACTTTATCTAAGTGTATTTATATATCTGTGGTATTACCGCTTAAATGTTTTTATCACAAATCACATGCGAATGATATCTTCACCATCATTCTTTTGATCGTATCTCAATTTATTTGGTGTCGGCGCAACATGTATTTTACTTCCATTACATCACACTAATATTATAAAGGCGAAAGTTTGTGAGTGTGGGGGTGTGTGTGTGTGTGTTTATGATATGTTTGTTACTTCTTCACGCTCAAACGGCTGGACCAATTTTGATAAAAATTTGTATGGAAGTAGCTGACACCCTGGATTAACATAGGCTACTTTTTATCCCGATATTCCCACGGGATCGAAATTTATGCGGGTGAAACCGCGGGGCGCAGCTAGTACTTCTCTATTAAGGTCGTAGCACATGTATCAAATCGGAAAGGGATCGGCACCGTATCAACTCGAGCCGTTCAGTATTCTTTGTATGAAACTCCCTACTGCAACGCACACTAATCGGAATCGTAACGTAATCATCTCAACTCGGGACAAGCTCACGAACCGCGGTGCGGTGCGTTACGGCTCGTCGTCCCCGCGCTTACGGCTCGTCGTCCCCGCGCTTACGTCTCTCCGTACCCGAGCTTACGTCTCTTCGTCCACCCTTGCCCCTCTCACCCCTCTGGCCTACTTCCTGCACCATCAACCAGCGGTCGGCGAGCCGTAAGCGCGACGTCTCGCCTAGCCGTAGCCGAGTCGATGTATCGGAGCTTCTGATCCGCTTTAGTTACGTGCTTACGTTAGGTTCACGCCTGTTTGATGGCGAGGCGATAGGCGACACGGTGCCGATGCCTTTTCGATTTGATACGTGTGCTACGACCTTTAGTCACCCCCTTTCTAGCCATAACGTTTTCACACAGCCCATCCATCGTTTTCTTGGTTTCCCCCACTCTTATCGCCATCCTCATCTAAACTTAAAACTTTCTGACGACATTTTCCTCATTGGTCCGCATCACATGACATCATGACAAGTAATTTCCACACAAATAATAAGAAACTACAAGTATTGATATTATCGTAGATACGATACGATTTCTTTGCGTCATTACCGCGGGGGCGGGGTTGGGGGGGGGGGGGGGGGGGTTGGATTTCAAGGGATCAGGTTGGAATAAATCATATAAGTAAATTGTTATATTGTACCTAAAGTAACCATATTATTGTGGGGGTGGTGGTGGTAGGAAAGTGGTAATGTTTATTTAATGTTCGCACTACAGGGTCGAATTAAATTTTCTTATTAGCCTGTGACGTCCCACTGCAGGGCAAAGGCCTCCCTACTCTCTCATGAGAGAGTAGAGGTTTAGGCAAATTAACCCAACGCGCTTGTCTAGTGCGAGTTGGTGGGTGTACAGTGGACCGCCTGACTGGGTCCGTGGGCGCCGTCTTTGACGTACTAGATGTTCATCAGTCGCCGCCCTGAGTTGATATCCTGCACTAATATCGACTGTTCCATCCGAGCCTATTTGGGTGTATTTATCCCATAGCCTACAGGTGGCGTTCTACATTTAGTTCAATACTAAATGCACGACAGCAGCGGTGTCAAAGAATAATAGTCGTGATTTCAAATTACGGACCATTTACGAGATGGTAGTCAATTTGCCAGAGCAGTAATAATTCGGAGCAGTAGTAGCCCAGTGGTAACGACAGCAACTTACAAGTTGTAGGTCGTAGGTTCGAGCCCTGACAGGCCCTTTACTTTGTGCAAATTATTTCATCACCACTACTCTAAAAACGGTGAACGAAAACATCGTGAGGTGACCACTATGTCTTAGAACCAAAAGCTCGAAGACATGTGACATAAACGGATTGTGCCCGCGTGGTATATTATAGAACACTCCCTCTCATAGAGAGGAGAGCCCTTTGTCCTGCAGTGGGAACGTTTATAGGCTGATTATGCTGATTACCTGACTTTACATATTTACGACAGCACAAAGCCCTTCTTTTTACATTACCTACTTGTTTTATTCAACTTAGTCTGGTATTCTTACTTCCATTGACTCATAAAGGGCTGTTCATTTATTTCGTAAGAAAATTTGAGGGGGAAGGGGGTCCGAACAAGTCTTATTTTTTCTTACACGGGGGTGGGAGGGGTCTAGATTGTTCTTACGTAAGATCACAAAAGTAAACAAAAATTACAAGTTTTTAATTTTTTTTTGATACTTTTTCTTTGCAATTTTAGTAGATACTGATCTTACGTAAGATTACGAGGGGGGAGGGGTTCATCCAAGTTTAATTTTTTCTTACGTAGGGAGACGGGGGGTTAGAAAGTGGTCAAAATTGCCTTACGTAATAAATGAACAGCTCCTAACATTAAGCACAGAACCCACACCTAAACAAATTCAAATACTTTAATCACTCCCTAAATCAACAGTTCAGTAATCTTCACTAATGGAGGCAACAGGCTCCCTCGAGATCTGACCTTTGAGTCTCTCCTTAATGAAGCTAAATTCCTAATTAAAGAGATAATGAGGAAAGAGGGGGGAGGGTGTAGGGATACGTATTTGTAGGAATTGTGGTTTGTTTGGTTACACAACATGTCTCAGAAAGTTGTTTGCCAGCCCGCCCCGCATGTACAAACGCCAGCACATCAAGCTACTACAATCTGTCAAATTTCTTTAATAGATTTTCAACTTTATTTCTAAATTATAAGGTTCAAAGTTGATCGAGAAATTTTGACAGTTTCGGGTAGCTTGACGTGCTGGCGTCTGTACGTGAAGACATACAAACACACTCACAAACTTACGCCTGCGGCCTCAACAAATTCAAATAAATAAATTACCTTTCGTTCCTAAGCCACACTACAAACATCAATAGTTCAGTAACCCTCACTAATAAAGGTAACAGGCTCCCTCGAGGAGCGACCTTTTGAGTCCTTCCGTAATGAAGCTAATTCCTATGAGGAGATAATTAGCAAGGAGGTGGGGGCGGGGTGTAGGAATTGTGATGTGTTTGTTTATCTAAACTAATAGTATAATGAGAAAAAAAAAGATTTTTTGTATGTTTATTACATTTTCACGCTAAAACGGCTGAACGGATTTGGATGAAATTTGGCACATAAGTAGACCATGATCTGGAGAAGGGCATAGTTAGATCCATCTAAAACTATCAAAGTTATAGTCATCCAAGAGTTAGGGTTCACTATTCTACATATTATGAAATATTAGCACTGGGAAAATACCTTGTGAAATATTGCAATTAAATGAAATAAAATTTAAAACTCATATTAAAAGTACACTTTGTGAACAAAGATATTACAATATAATTCACATATTATAATTAATGTATACAAATTATTGTAAAACATTTTAAAAGGGTGACGGTGGAGTTTCTTGCCTATTCTTCTCCATATGAAACTACCTTTTGGAAGTGGCGACTATAATCAATTCTATTTTATCGTAAACTAGCGGCCCGCTCCATCTCCGCACTGGTGCAATTTTTTTTTTCGAATTTCCGAAATTTTCTTTCAAAGATTTGAAAGAAAATATCGGAAATTCGAAAAAAAAAAAATTGTTGCTAAAGTTGTTGCTTCTTTTTTTGTTGTGTTCGGCATTGCCAGGACAATCTTGTCCTACCCAAATTACCCAATTAGGTGCAGTCGTTCGGAAGTAATGCGCATACATACCTTTCAGCGATTCATTATCTATTTAGATTTTGATGTTCAAAAGTGCCTTTTATGTGCCTATTTGAAATAAAATACTGGTATGCAGCTGCATCTGGTTAGATTGGAAGTTGACCCAAACATAGCTGGGAAAAGGGTAGGCATAGGCGCAGGTTGCTGTTGTGTATATCTTTTGTTAGAAATAAATTAAAAAAGTGGCACTCCGGGAATGCCGACAGAAGTGAAAACTTGAACAATTCCGTGTGTATTTTTTTAATCGTCATATGAACAAAACACAAACAGAATACTGTGCCATCACTCACTGACATATCGGAAATACATTAAAACCGAGTACATCCCGAGGACAGCCGAACACATCCGAAGCGGTGTCGGTTACGGTAACAGTGACGCGAATTCAATGGTTTTTTAATGAATAAATACACAATGTGACATACATAAGGTACAGACGCCAGCACATCAACCAACCCGAAACTGTCAGATTTTCCCAATCAACTTTGAACCTTATGATTAAGTGATAAAGTTGAAAATCTATTGAAGAAATTTGACAGATTGTAGTAGGTTGATGTGCTGGCGTCTGTACATTCTCCCGCTCCCATCAAAATTTAAATTCAATTTTTGATCACGTAGGAACTGGTAATTCCGACCGCTGTTCGAAAATAACCTGAAACGGATCGGTCACGTCAATGTGTTGACTGCCGAATGAATTCTTAATTCCCTAAACCAGTGGCCGTTAATTAAATTTTTTTCGCAGTTAATTTAATTACTTGGGCCGATTTTACCAGTCAGATATTTTTTTATCTGTGGAACAAAATTGACGTCTGACAGTTCTAATATGGAAGAACTGTCAAAAATTAAAAACTTATTCTCAGGATAAGGCCTACTCTATGTATAAAAGTTTGGTGAAATTCGCCCTTACTCGTTTAAGTATTTAACTGTGTAATTGAATATTTGACTACTTTTTAAGCGGTCAGTTAGTTATTTTTGGAGTGTTTAAAAGTGTTTTACATGTTATGTTGATCGAAGTTAGACGTAGAGGAAAGTAGTATTTATTACCAGTAATATGGATATTCTTCTTTTCGTTTCGACGGCAAAAGTAAAATATCTATACCTATATATAAAATTCAAAGTGAAAGAAAATTCATCCATCCATCCTTCGTTCCATCATAGACCTCATCTATAGCTTTCCATCAGGCGTGATCGGAGTCAAGAGCGCGCCCATTTGCATTTGGCAATTTAAAAAAAAGTCCTCACTGACTGATATATCAACGCACAGCCTAAACCACTGGTCCTAAAGACATGAAACTTGGAGGGTGTGTTCTTTGTGAAGAGTAGGTACCCAATAAGAAAGGTTTCTCGAAATTCCACCCCTAAGAGGGTGAATGGGGGGAGGGTGAAATTCCACACGGACGAAGTCGCGGGCAGAAGCTAGTTTTATTATGTTAGATGAATTGGGCCCAGTAGGTGGTCACGCCAATCGAGGCATCTATACTAATATTATAAAGAGGAAAAATTTGTAAGTTTTTATGAAGGGGTAATCGTCGGAACTGCTGATCAGAATCCGAAAATTCTTTCACTAATGGGAAGCTTCAATAGGTATTACCGAGTGCTAAGATATAGTTAAAATAAGAAATTTCACGCTAAAGATGTCGCGGGCAGAAGCCAGTTAGTAATATGGTTGGGTTGGACATTACTAGAAGTTACAGTTCCTACTTACACCTTGATAACGGTTCAAATAAACACTGCATTGGGTATGATCCAAACTCAAGCCTAATCACTCGCCATTCAGACGCCTAAACCACACACACAAAAATAGAAATAATAGTCTTTATTTTATTTTATTATTATTATTTTTTTTAAGCAGTATTTTATTATATCGGATATAATAAAATACTGCTTTTATTATTGCTTAAATATGTAACAAAGACTTATACAAAATAATTCAACAACGAACTGAACGGGAAAAGTAAATGAATTCTTAATTTCTTAATCCAGTAAACCAGTTAATTACTTTCAAATTCATTCAATAAATGAACAGAAGTGAACTGTTTAACAGAATCTTACTTCGAATTTGTATCTCTGTTTATTTATTTCTCAGTTCACAAATGGAACTCTAGTGTTCCATTATGCTCGTCTTTTGTTTATTTTAAACAAAGAACAAGATCAGTTTTATTTTTTAAACTAAGGGTGTATTTGTATAGAACCCTGGTAAGCATAATGCGTATTTCCCTTTCCGTGTTCAACTGGCGACATCGGTCTCGCGAAATCCACACGCTTTTGTTTTACTACGGAATCCTACGAGTCCGTGTTCAATTCGCGTCAACTGAGCACGCCTTTAGTGGCGCAGTCTGGGAGAGGCCTATGTCCAGCAGTGGACTGCGATAGGCTGAGTTGATGATGATGATGATGAGCACGTCTTTGTGATCAAGTGGCGCTGGGTAAGGTTTAACGAAGGGCACCCCGAGGTTCGGTTTGGTTAGGTTACTTTAAACCCTTTACTCAGAAATAGGGGCCCCGCAAAGCGGGGCTCCGTCGACATAGGATGACATAGGATGAAAAAAAAGTGTTTATCATATTAGACTAAATAGGTTTTATGTCTATTGAGTGGTATATCACAGGTTAAAAAACCGTGTTCAATTCAATTGCACACTATTTTGTAAAACTTCTTTCAACGTTGCTTGATCGCAAAAGCGTTCTCAGTTGACGCGAATTGAACACGGGCTCGTAGAATTCCGTAGTAAAACAAAAGCGTGTTGATTTCGCGAGACCGGTGTCGCCAGTTGAACACGGAAAGGGAAATACGCAAGCATAATCAGCCTATAACTTTTCCACTGCTGGGTTACAGGCCTTCACTTCACTCTGTGAGAGGGAGTGGACCGTAATCCACCACGCGGGCCCAGTGCGGGTCATACGTCTTCGAATTTTTCGTCCTAAGAGCCGGTTTCTTACAATCTTTTCTTCAACGTTTTTGAGAGCAATGGTGATTGAGATGAAATTAATTACATAAAGAAAAGCGCCTGCCTGGGTCCGAACCCTCGACCTACAACTCATAAGTTTAGGCCGTTATCACTGTTCTACCGCTGCAGCTCATTGGTAACTGGTGTCGATTTGCCAACGGATCTCGGCGCCGTCAAGCGCTGGTTGTGGACTCTAGTCAGTGCAGGCAGTTTTTATACTTTTTGTCAAATCAGCGTAAACCTTAGTAAACCGGCACTTATCAGCGGACCATACTCAAAATAGAGTATGGGTATGAAATGTATCGATATCATTACGACAGGTAAGATACAGGAATACGTTAAAAATCATACCTCCGCTGTCTGATTAGGTTTCAATTTGGATACCAAATAACGCAGGAATTTCCGATAACAACATTGTTTCATTATATTTAAGGTACCATCGAAGCCTTTTTCGCATGATCACTTAAAAAAATTTCGCCTAAATCCTGCGGCGGGCGCCATGCCATGCCTCCTTAAAGTTTTCGCCTATTAGGATAGCGATAACGCAATTAGTTGCAACCTGCACTGCGCAGCTTAGTGACGCATCACGTGTGCTCCTTTTGTGAATTTTACGGACGAACTATTTGTCCTTGGCGGGCTTACTAGAGAGCGCTTCTATTTTTTTAGTGCAAGCAAAAATTAACTTAGTGGTGGGAAGCAGGAGTGTCCGCGATAGTACATTCTGCCGCTCCCATCAAAGTTCAGAGGTCGCCCATGGATGGGTGACCATCCATTACACATCGAGAGCCCTCCGTGCCTCGGAAAGCACGTCAATTTGTCGCAGCTGTCATTCGTAGATCTTTGACAGCCGTTACGAATGCCTACGCCGATCAGCATTGACAACCGCCCTTGTCAGCGCCGAGAAGCGCTGACATATCCGCGCCGGTTACCAGCGTTCTATATGAATACACCCTTTTGTTTTTATTTTAAGAATAGTATGCTTGTTTTGTTTTTCTTTTCCTTGTTTTTATGTAGTGACAAGACAAAGGAATGAAGTCAGCCAGGGGTATGGTTTTCCGAGAAAATTAGTTTTTATAAGTTAAAGTAACTTTAAATGTTTGCGACAAGCCGACGCTATACGGTATAGCGTCGGCTTGTCGCAAACGTTTAGGGTATAGCCTATACCCTGATGTACTTTCCTAGGTACCTAGGTACTTTTCGTGCCCCGGTGGTCTCGTGGTCGCACGCGCGACTACTGAGAGTGGGGTCCTGGGTTCGATTCCTAAGTCGGGCAAAGTGTTATTGGGTTTTCCATTAGGAATTTTTCTCTGTAATAGCCCAGAGTTTGGAAGTTGGCGGTGTGATACCCTCGTGCCTCGGAAAGCAAGTTAATTCGTTGGTCCTACGCCTCTTCTCTCTCCGGTCATATCGGCTTGCAAGTCGTCCCATCGGACTATGAGAGTGACTCAAGAAAGGGTAAAATCTTTTTGAAATTATAAACAAAAACGTTGCTGATTTTTAACCCCCTTACTAACAAACGTGTTATATCAGATGAATAGTTACACTCCGATTTCTCTCTTTCAGTCGTCAGTAATTTGACTTTCGAAAGAAGAAGACAAAGCGTTGTGTAACTATACAGACGCTATACAACGTTTATTAGTAAGGGGGTAAGAGTGCCTGCCGGGGTCGCGGGTTGTTCGAAAGAGATACCGTGGCCCCTGGCACAGGCAACTGCAGGAACACGAGTGGGTTTAGTGAGTAAAAGTCTGACACGCACGTCCTCTCGCTCCGCCCAGAGCAGGAGAAGTCATTTTATAATTTCCCACGAAAAAAAAGGGGGTAAGAGTGCAAGTCGTAACACGTGATTATAACTTACTTTCTTGTATAGTCATGATAGCCATTATCTAAAATCTAGCTCACCTAGTTAGATCGAACGCTCTTCCTGATACTGATTAGGTGAATGCCGTAGACAGTAGTATAAAAGCTAGCTAAAGCCACAAAGCACAAAGCGGCAAACAATAGGACATTTGTGTGCATTGGCTGAGGATTATGCAATTGGGTAAGGGCATTTGAAACACGTATTATACAACCACATTTCAATAACTACTGCAAATCAATTAGCTTACTGTAATTGTAACATTTACCGAGCCCTATCAGAGTACCAGCGCTGCGGTATTTATTTTTTAAATATCGCAGCTTTATATATTTACTAGCAGCACCCCGCGGTTTCACCCGCATAAGTGCCGATCCCGTAGGAATATCGAGATAAAAAGTATCCTATGTTTTATTCTGATGTATAAGCTATATTACTGTAAAGTTTCATCAAAATCCGTTAAGTAGTTTTTGCGTGAAAGAGTAACAAACATCCTCACAAACTATCACATTTAGGATACTAGGATAATATTAGTAGGAAGTAGGATTTATTTAATACTTCAAGCACATACATGTACAGAGGCGAACTTAATGCCATAGGCATATTATAGCAGTCAACCTTTGGGTGATGCAGAGACAAACAGTGGTACCTAAGTGCAATCATGAAAATTGAGGAATAAATATTTTAAACATAAAGATACGCATAAACCTATTAAAAATACATAGGTACTTTATGCTTTGATAAGTCTTTTTTTAGTACGAGCCGTTTTTTTTCTAAATATATTCGTTAAGGCTAACATCTTCAACATCCCAAATCATATATTATTACATCGTCGAAAAAAATCGTAATATTATAATAATGAAGAGTATTTTATGCTTAAATTTAGAAGGCCACAAAACTTGTCCCGAAAATAGGATTTATTACCGTTGGATCCCGTTTTTGAATCCCATTTTAATATTTTTGGCGTTGGATCCCGCAAAACATTATTATGTATTTCCGTTGGATCCCGAATTTAAAAAATGCAAGATAATTACGTTTTATTGTCGTTGAATCCCGAAAAGTATTTCCGTTGGATCCCGAATGCTTAAAAAAATGTGAATGCGGGTACTTTCAACCACAAAATTGTTTATAATAAAATGAGGGGTTCACTAATGTTTCACCAAAACTCCATTGACAAATTTTTAGTTTACAACCAACGTTTCATATACTATTTATTTCACAAACAACTCATTTTCTATATAATCTAGTCGTTTCTGGCACTCGCCGGCCGCTGCCGCGGCACCGCTCGCTTCGCTCGCTCGGCTCGTGCGTAGGGGTCACAGTTTTAACCTAACCTAACCTAGCATTGTTTTTTTTTTAATAATTAACCTAATCTAACTAGTTCGGTTCCGGGTAACCCACTAAAAATAATCTCTTTTTAGTGTTTGACAAAGGTAAATCACTTTTCTTCTGAAATGTACACATGTTGTTATAATATGGGATTCAACGGAAATAGCAAACGGGATCCATCGGTAATACCTAAAAAACGGGATCAAAAAACGGGATCCAACGGTAATAAACGGAAAATAGCACTTTAAAATTAAATGGCCTGATTTTTGTAATTAGGTCACTTTGGTGGAAACCTCAGTGACCTTTGAAATAACACAACATAGATACCTCAGCACAGGTACGCACGGACCTATTTTCCCCGCGGCGATTTTTTTTCGCGCACTAGATTTTCAACGCACTGCTTAGCGCCGAGAGTTGAAAATCTAACAGTGTATTTTTTTGACGCGCTGGGATGTGCTTTGTTCGATTCTCAATTCTCGGCTCAACACCTAGAGTTGAAAATTCAGTGAGCGATAAAATCCCGCCGCGATATTTTACGTGGACTTACGAGTGTGCTTATGACCACACGACTGAAGTGAAACTTCAAACGTATTTGGCTATGAGAGGAAGAGAGAAAGAAAATGTGAGCGCGCACTGCTTTCTCTAGCTTATATCCCCCACTCAACTCCCGTTCGCCTCGCCCGATCACACTTTTCGTAACGCTTACGGTCACGCGTTCGCCAGCTTACGCCCCCAGTCAAGCGTGCGTAAAGAAGTTTCACTTCAAAAACAGAAACTTCTTTCATATAACTATGTTCGAGATAGTTTGAGATCGCCATATACATACATATATAATAGTCTAATAGTCTGTTCCAAAAGGAGATGATGAAAATGTAAAGAAATGGATCAGAAAACCTGCGTGGATACCACTTGGTAAAAACAAGTAGGTAAAGCGCACCTCGCTTCGTGAGAGAAAAACCTCTTTCGAACAAAAATAGTAGATATTACGTTAATATCCACGCGAGCCGCAGGCGAGGGTGGATATTTAAGTCGAGGGGTAAAATGGCTCGTTTATGCCTGAGTTATACACTCTGCTTTTCACTTCGATTGCGAGAAAATGAAACAGGCATAAAGTATAAATACATAATTAATCAAAAATGTTGCAAAGCATAGCTAATTCCCGCCACCACAGATAATACCGTCACGAAACTTTATAAGTTTTTTTTTTTTTTTTATTTCAACATTTGTCATTCGACTTGGGTACTTCATACTGCCAAGTCATAAAAACGTTTCTTTGCGTTTTTAAATAATAAATGACAACTATTTTACCTGATTTTATTAAATTAACTATAGAAAACACGGAAGTGGTATAAATTAAAGAAAATCAAATAAATCACGACTTTAATCTGCGAAGTTTTATTGCGCGTGTGGCTGTTGGGCCTGATTACCTTAGTCTCAGAAAAAAAAATTACTTTATGCACTAGAACATAAAAATCGATTTTATGTCACATAAAGACGAACTTTTACCTAAAACCTCAAGGATAAATTGGACAATCAGGAAAAGAGATTATATTTCCTCGAAAAACAGGCGAGACAAAGAAATATAGTCCTATTCGGTCTAAAGGAAACTGAATCATCATACTCCAACTTAGAAAATATTATTATAAATTTCATAAATGAACACTTCACTATAAAGATAGATCATAGAGACATACAGGAGGCTAAACGAATTGGAAAAAAAGGGGAAAGGCCAAGACCAATAATTATCACTGTTTCAACACTTGGTATAAAAATAGCCATATTTAAACAGAAGAAAGTACTTGAGGATACCCCCTACTACATAAAAGAAGACTATCCGGAGTATGTCCTAAATAAAAGGAAGGAGCTACAAGAGCAAGTGCGAATTGAAAAAGAAAAAGGAAACTCAGTTAGAATTAAATATGATAAAATAATAATTATGAATAAAAACTCAAATACATCAAGTCATAATAAAAGAATGCTTTCAAACTCCCCTGAAAATAATACCACATGCATAAACCCTGGCAATGAACACAAAACGCAAGCCAATAAGAAGAATAAAACAGGGACTTCCATACAAAGATCATCCAGTCTATCAGAGGGGCCAATAAAACCAGGCATATTGAACTTCTTCCATCCAAAACCCCCAACTAACATATCGAGAAATCAGGAAAACAAAACTAATAACATATAACAATTAAAGACCCCCTCTCATACGCAAAACTACATTGAAAATACGCCAAAAACGAAATATCTTCCAAGCCGGCTGGTCACCGTGGAAGAATATGACCACAACCCTCCAAAGATATCACCAGAAGATCACGGAAAAATGTCAAAAAGAAAAAATAAAGAACTCTACATATTAACATACAATGTCAGAACTCTGCTATCACACGAACGAATAATAGAACTGGAAAAAGCATTAACACATATAAAATACGACATAATAGGTATATCAGAAGTTCGGCGCCTCGGAAATAACATTGAAGAATACGATGAATTTATCCTCTGCAGTACAGGACAAACACAGGGCAAATATGGAGTCGGTTTCATAATACGAAAAAATCTGAAACAATATGTGGAAAGTTATCTCGGTGTCTCTGAACGCGTAGCCCTGTTAAATCTGAAAATACCGGGAAAGAAATTCACCATCATACAAGTATACGCCCCAACAGAAGCAGCAGACGAAAAAGAAGTAAATATTTTCTATGACACTGTCTATGAGGCAATGGATAAAGCACACGAAGATTTTATTTTGATGGGTGATTTTAATGCCAAAATTGGTAAACCACAAAAGGATGAATACTTAGTAATGAAACAGTATGGATATGGAACAAGAAACGCACGAGGTCAAAGACTTATTGACTTTGCGATGGAAAACAAGCTTGCTATCATCAATACCTTTTTCAAGAAAAAAGAGAAAAGAAAATGGACGTGGCAGTCTCCGAATGGTTTACATAAAAACGAAATAGATTTCATACTGTCTAATCATCCTCATTCATTTCAAGACATTGAGACACTAAGTATAAACTTTTCATCAGACCACAGACCACTCAGAGCTAAAATATCACTTAATAAACCAATGAAAACACGACCCAGGTTTGTAAATAAACAAAACAGTACACTCAAAAACGAAGAAGAAATACAAATATATAAGGAAAACTTGAAAACACAAATATCTCTACTCCACACCGAGCCTAACGTGACAGTACAGGACTACTACGATAAAATAATAAATTATATTACAGAAAGTTTACAAGTCGCACGAACTTTACATTCAACAAAAGTGCGTAGTGCACTCACAGAAAATACAGAAAGACTTTTAAAACGAAGACAAGAGTTACAAAGGACCAAAAATAAAACGCGAGCAATGAAAAATGAACTCAAAGCGCTATACAAGTTAATAAGCAAATATATAAAAAAAGATTATAAAAACCATAGAATTAATATCCTTCAAAAACATTTAGAACAAAGTGGAAGTTTAAAAAAGGGTTATAAAGAACTAAGGACAAATAAAACATGGATTGATGGTTTGAAAGAGTCGGGAGTTACTGCTTATAACCGAAAAGACATAATAAGCATTGCTACAAATTTTTATAAAAAACTATATAGTACACCAGACCTATCCGGAAACACAAACAACATTGAAAATGATTGCATCGATATTGAAACGCCACAATCCCACATAGAACCAATAGACTGTACAGAAATTATTGAAACAATAAAAAGAATGAAACCAGACAAAAGCCCAGGATCAGATAACATCACCAGCGACGCCATAAAAACCGCCTGCTTCATACTAGCTGCTCCACTAACAAAATTATTTAATTTGATATTTGAAACTGGTGTCACACCTTCGCAATGGTCAGAATCTAATATTATCTTGCTATACAAGAAAGGAGATCCAAAAGACATTAGCAATTACCGGCCGATAAGCCTTTTACCAAGCATGTATAAACTTTTCTCTACAATAATCAGTCAAAGAATTAGTACAACATTAGAGAAAAATCAACCTATTGAACAAGCGGGATTTAGAAAGAATTTTTCTACTATAGACCACATCCACACGATAGAACTGATAATTGAAAAATATCAAGAACAACAGAGACCGCTGTATATCACATTCATTGATTACCAAAAAGCGTTTGACACAATCTCACACGACAGTATATGGAACACTCTAAAAGCCCAAAATGTAGAGCAAGAATACATAACAATACTCAAACACCTATACAGTAATAGCTCAAGTAGAGTCAAACTGGAAACCGTTGGCCCAAACTTTCCAGTCAGGAGAGGAGTCAGGCAAGGAGACCCCTTATCCCCAAAAATTTTTATTGCGATATTAGAAGCTATTATAAGCAAACTAGACTGGAAAAATTGCGGTTTATATATCCAGGGTAAATACCTAAACCACTTACGATTTGCGGATGACTTGGTTTTACTATCAGAATCGAGCCTACAACTACAATATATGTTAGATACTCTACATAAAGCAAGCAGGCAAGTGGGATTAGAAATGAATATCACGAAGACCAAAATCATGACCAACTTCAAAAAATCAAAAGTATTAATCGAAAATGACCCATTAGATTATGTGGATAAATATGTATATTTAGGAAAACAAATCGGTTTCAACAGAGATAGCAATGAACTAGAAGTAGAGAGAAGAGTCAAGCATACTTGGATTAAGTATTGGAGTTACAAGGAGATATTTAAAAGCGAAATGCCTATCAAGTTAAAGAAAAGAGTCATGGACTCATGTCTCATTCCTTGTCTGACGTATGCATGTCAAACTTGGAAGTTTACCAACAAAACAAATAATAAAATAAACACATGTCAGCGAGGAATGGAACGCAGTATGTTAAATATCAAGAAAATACAAAAAATAAAACACACAAAAATAAGATCTAAAACAAAAGCGATAGATGCTCTCAGCTATAGTCAAAAGTTAAAGTGGAAATGGGCTGGTCATGTAGCACGTCTTAAGGATCACAGGTGGACAAAAACAGTTACGTTATGGAAGGGCCCATCGGGTAAACGACATAGAGGAAGACCGTTCACCAGATGGGAAGATGATATTAGAAAAAATGCTGGTCCACTATGGCAACAAATAGCCCAAGACCGAGAGAAATGGAAAGCTTTGGAGGAGGCCTTTACCTGAGAGGGGTTCCAGTGGAAATAATATACTAGTGTCTACCAACTTAAAATATGTTTTTTATATTAATATTAATAATGATTAGGTATGTAGTTAAAAAATTTTAGGTTAGGTACATAGATATTAAGTTCTCTATTTTTCTAATTCTTTTGTTAAATGTATATAAGGTAGATACAACATTGTCAATCTGAAAACTGGAAATAAAAGGCTTTTTTATTTTTTATTTTTTTATTTATTTATTTATTTAAAGACGAACTTTTAGAGCATGAGAAGTGAAAAAGAATTTTGCAAATCCGTCTATACCATGTCCGTGTATATGACGGAGTTATGTCCGAAACATACATTAAAAAAAAAACATCCGAATTGAGAACCTCCTTTTTTTTGAAGTCGGGTTGTTTCGACCCTGAATTTGCGATCTAGTCATTCTGATGGTATCAGAATGACTAGATTGCAAATTGACCACGTCGCTCTTAGTCCAAATCTCAAAATGTCTAAATCTCAAAATACCTAAGTCGCAAAGTGACTACATCGCAAAAAGTCCGAACAGTTGTGTATTCACCTGTACAGGGTTGATATCAGAATGACTGGATACATTTAATAAATAATGTTTGAAAAAGTAAGTGCTATGGGTTGGTATCAGAATATGAATTATGTATCAGTATGTATTATATGTCTATCTATCTAGACCCAAAATAGGTGATTTTTTAATTTTTTACTATATCTACTTTTGGAACAGACCATACGGGTCTATGTGTGTGTGCGTTTGTTTTAGCTCGTTGTGTGAAGTCAACTCAATAAGCTTTCTGTATCTACCTATTTTGTGCCTATTCTATGGTATTAATGACGCTAATGGGCCTATTGATTTTGGTTTCAATTAGCTACCTCTGAATAGATGATAATTGCGTAAAGTAGGTACTTACCTTCCTTCCTATTCAATTTTATTGCTAATTAGTGAATGAGTAGTATAATCATCTCTGATTTGACATTACATTTGTATATGTAGAGATTCTGCAATTCAACTCTGAAAGCCCTTGACTATAAAGGATGTACAAATATTGGTGTCGATTCCCTTGTTCACAAACTAAATTAAATTTAAGCTCAGTGCATCTTCTTCGTAATAATATTATATTAAGCCTGATATAGTGGTGATAGATCGATTAGCGCGCCGCACAATGACTGTCGATGTTATCATTCCACATGACGGGAACCTCGTGAGAGCTGAGAAAAAGAAACAAATTAAATATCTTGACTTAGCACACGAGGTTGTTGACATGTGGAATGTGAGCTTGGCTATCATTGTACCGATTGTCGTATCGGCCAATGGCCGAAAGCCTCGATCAACATCTGTCGCGGCTCTCGTTAGGCGGTTGGATCAAGGGCCTGATTCAGAAGGCAGTACTCCTCGATACGGCTCGCATTGTGAGGAGGTTCCTGTCTATGAAGCCCTAACCACCGGTAGCTTAGGCCCTACTCCCGATACCGGCGGACTACTATTTTTTATATTTTTAAATGTTTTTATACTTATTTTTTATATTTTAAGAAATATTTAGAAATGTAATGAAATATGTAAATAGATAAATAAACGATTGAAATAATAAGTTTACAAAAAGTGTACATGCCCATATAATGGTTTGGTCAGTATTAGGTATACAGCATGTAACAAAAACCCTGTCCGATCCTTAAGGGTATTATTCGGCATCGTATTGCGAACACATATACGTAACCATTTAATGGATTTGAGATTATTATTTTTCCCCAGTGAATATAATTAAATAAAAATAAAAAATAAAATCTGACCGAAGGCAACACTGATCGCTCGACAAAGTTCACCTACAGTTTTGTGTCAAAGAAACCGCCTGAGCGAGGCGGTTTGTATGATCCTTTGTCATGAACTCATGACCCCGCTTTGTCGCGTGCCGCCAAACAAATACCTACCTACGTGTAGGTATCAGCTGATATTTTTTTGTGGGCATAGTGATTCGGATTTCAGACACACTCTCTGTATTTTGTGTTTCAGACTTTATTCTGTTTATCAAGAAATAATTAATTGAATTAAATGTAGCCCTGAAAAAAAGGGCTTTTTTAAATGTGATGTGCTTTTGGCAATGTACTAACCGACTGCAGGTATCAGCTTATTAAAACGTTCACTGGTTGTTCTTGCATACTTCGGCGATCGTGTTCCACATGTCCACCTCCAACACTAACACACATTCGACACCTTTTCACTAAATTTGCTTGAACACTGCCTGTGGTATACACGCGGTTATGCAGGCGTTGGAACGCACGCTCCGACGGTACTGTCACACCTGGTCTATTCGCGAAACGCACCTCATACGTTCTACGCGCAGCTGCATAATTGCAGTCGGTCTTGCCTAAACACATCAACTTATTAAAATATTCCTGATTTGAATACGACATTGTTCACGAAACGATAGCGTGTGATACGTACGGACGTCCGATCGGAAGCTATCTCCACGAAAGACTGGCAAGAAGTAGCGCGCCGGTAGGCAACGAGTCGGCGAGATCAAAGAGCCGGCGACTAGTTGAAAGAGTGCCTACTACGCGGTAGCGTAGGGCGGTGTTCTTTGAAATAAAAATAGGTAAAAATAAAAAGATTTTGCCGGTGGGTGGAGTGTGGTCAACTTATGAAAATTTGCCATATTCAGTGTTAAATTTCGCATGGATTATAAAAATAAAAAATCAATAACTTTTGGTTTTTATGAGTTACATTTTTATAACCATTTTTTCTAGTACGTATGTTGAACCAGGAATACGCCTTTATTGGATCGGACAGGGTTTTTGTTACATATTGTATAATAGGGTTATAATAATCTGGATATAAACTATGGTATGACAAATATAAGATTACAGTCAAAAATAGAACTCTGAAGGTAATGTAGTGCGTTGCCTGATCTAGGTTTATTTAAACCTGTGTTTCAGGCCAAGTAATTAAGAAAAGGACAGAAGATAAATTTTAGTTTAGTCCTGTCAAATTAATCAGCGCCTGACACTACTCCGTACAAGTTAAGACGTGATTAAAATTTACATTTGAACAATTCCACTGAAATTTTAGTTTAGTTTGTGAACAACAAAATCGGCGCCGTTGTGTAACAAAACATTACATCATAAGCGGGTTGAATGTTGAATGCCGTAATTACAGAAACAATTAAAATGCTATTGTGTCTCGCGTGGATCCACCTTCGTGGGTGGATACGAAGGGTTAAAGGGTTTATAATTTTATAAGAACACAATACAAATATTATTTACATTCATTAGTGATTTGTTTACCGTTTTTCGAACAAGACCAGAGTGAAACTCAAAACTCAAACTCAAAGCATTTATTTCAATTAAACCAATTACAGGCACTTTTGAATTGTCAAAGGGTCGGTCAGTCAGAAAGATGAAGCTAGTTGCCCATTCCAAAGCGTAGGTACCTAAGGAGAAGAACGGGCAAGAAACTCCATGGACACTCTTATAAATCAAAATAATATGGTTACAAAGTCTTGGTTACATCATTCATGTTAAAAATTATACATGTTAGAACGATGCAGAACGTTAAAAGCGTCCATAATGAAAAGATGAGAAAAAACAACAATTCAAATAATAAATTAAAATAAAATAAGCCATGGCAGCAAAGAGATGACCAGTCCCTACTGACGGCGCCCGTTCACCATTCAGCTACATTCAGCAACCATTTTGAAGGGAGCTAAATAATCCAACACATGTGCCACCATCAGCGAGACACGTGTACTATAGAGGCTGGCTGTGAAACCACACCTCTTTGTGGGACAGGCTGGTTATATTAAAGATATTTTTGAAGGTATGTTCCATTCGAACGTTCAAGCGTGTGTCAAATATTCTGTTAGTTTTTTTCTTATATTAGAAGTAGTGTTGGTTTTATCGTTGTACAATAAGCTTCTCTTAAAATAAATGCTGTTCAAAGCTTAACGCCTTTTAATAATATGTCGTAAGCACGTCCTTTGCTACGACTCCCTCTACAGTACATACACATAGAACGATATACAGGGTGGCAGGGACTAGCTCACCGTCCGATCAGCCGGACGGCGCGTACGTGTTCCACGCGCGCCTCAAAGAGATGTCAGCATAAAGGAAGGGGCCTGTCAGGGCCGAAGCCTGCCGGGGGTGCGGGATTGTCCGAAAGGGTTACCGCTACCCCGGAACATAAAGGGCTAAGGAAGGAACACGGATGGGTTTTAGTCAGTAAGAGTCTGACACTCCCTTCCGCTCCACCCAGAGCGGGAGGGGTCATTTGATCCATAAAAAAAGGGTGGCAGGGAAATTGACTCGCAAACTCTAACCATGAATTCAGCAAATGATTCTAGACCCCAAAAAAAATTTTGGTTGGTTCATCATCATCATCATCATTTCAGCCGAAAGACGTCCACTGCTGGACATAGGCCTCCCCCAAGCACCTCCACTTCGACCGGTTTTGTGCTTCTCGCATCCAACGAGTTCCTGCGGCCTTCACAAGGTCGTCGGTCCACCTTGTGGGAGGCCTTCCAACGCTACGCCTTCCGGTACGCGGTCGCCACTCCAGAACCTTTCGGCCCCATCGGCCATCTGTTCTGCGAGCAATGTGCCCTGCCCACTGCCACTTAAGTTTGGCAATTCTTCGGGCTATGTCGGTTACCTTGGTTCTCCTGCGGATCTCTTCATTTCTGATTCGATCCCGCAGGGAAACTCCAAGCATAGCCCTCTCCATTGCCCTTTGGGTGACTTTCAGCCTTCTAATAAGGCCCATTGTGAGCGACCACGTTTCAGTGCCATATGTCATCACTGGCAACACGCACTGGTCAAAGACTTTCGTCTTGAGACACTGCGGTATGTGGGACGAGAAGATATTGCGTAGCTTCCCGAACGCTGCCCAGCCGAGTCGGATTCGACGATTGACCTCTTTCTCGAAGTTCTCGAAGTTGGAAAAAAAATTTTGGTTGGTTATCAAAAAAGAAATCAGCTGTTTCATAGAAAAGTGCGATACCTACGCGACTAAAGGCGGATACAGAGTTTGCGAGGCATGCGCAGCGCACGGCGCTCATCGTTTTCATTCGTTTTCTTTCTCTCTTCCTCTCATAGCCAAATACGTTTGAAGTTTCACTTCAGTCGTGTAGTCATAAGCACACTCGGGTTTTTTTTTAATAATCGTCGAAATATTATTTAGCAGGTTTAGAATCATGTACTGAATCCATTGTAATAGGTTTCGTGTCGTTGTACCTGCCACTCAGCTTTACAAGACCTGTTAGCTAGCTAGGCTTATTTTATCATTTCATAAAATATTCCATATTTTAATTAAACCAACACAGATTAAACTAGAAAATAAACCCAAAACTATTACCATTCCGCTAGATTTAATTAAAAGTTTTCTCGCCTGCATGGATTAGTACCGTTTGGCATCAATAGATGGCGTTTACTTAAATTGAACGCGCTGCTGGACCACCTGTGAAAACAGTTAGGATAGTACTCTCTAAATGGTTCAGTTCGAGGGTAGTTAAAGTGTTTAAGGATTATGTGAACGGGTAGAGCAAAGTTTGTGCAGTGGACGGATGAACTCTAAAATGCAGAGGGGTTTTAGGATATTGATTTTGGAAAGTAAATTGTGCTTGCTATATGGGTAGTGTATAAGTGATGAGCGTTAAGAGGGGGGTAGTGGAAATAAAAACATTCGAGTTGCAAAAACGACACCTCAGATAATATTCTTTTAATTTTTTTTTCTTTTTGTTTTGTTAATCCTAGAGGTATGGTAAAGAGATACTTTTTTATTTGTGACGGTCTTTATTTGTTACCCACCTGGAGCAACAATAAATAATAAGTATTCTATTCTATTAATTTTAGATTTTTTTCACACAGACGACACCTCAAAACAGAGAAAGAAATAAAACATCGTATAGGTACCTACAAATGAAACTGGGCGTATCGTAGGTACGTCCAAAAACCTGCGACCAGAGGGTAGAAGTTATTTTTTTACGCCTGTACCCAATCTGATTATCATGTGGCCATAGATCAGTGTTAACACCTTCATTGTCCACAAAGTAGACACAATAGTTAAATCATAGCGGTACAAGGTTCTTTTGACGCGTGGCCAAAATCGGAACTAACGCCGCCATCTTGTTTTTATTATTTATTTATTTAATACTTCAAGCACATAAATGTACAGAGGCGGACTTAATGCCATAGGCATTTTCTACCAGTCAACCTTTGGGTGATGCAGAGACAAACAGTGGTACTAGGTGCAATCGTGAAAATTGTGGAATAAATATTTTAATTATAAAGATACGCATAAACCTATTAAAACTATGAATATAATATATACCTAATTACATACAAATATAAGCACAGATAAATATACATAAATACATGAATATACTTACTAAAAGAAATAAGACACACAATGAAAAAATATTACCGTTGTGATAATACTGCCAGCTTCTACTATACATTTCACAAAACAACTGCACAAATGTTTACCAACAGTGCTCCCCTGTCAACGTCATTCGAGCGCCAAAAGGTCCTCGTGGGATAGTATAGGAGTATCCTGCAAAAAATTTTGAATTGATGCCAATGCCGTGTTTATATGATATACAGAATGAAATTAAATTCATGGGCATCCTTTTAAGGGGTCATTGTACTCATCATTGTGAACAACTTTTACTATGGGGCTAAACCTAAAAACGCGAAAAAAAAAATCTGCTGTTCCTTGCATTTATGTTCACATAACTCGTCAAAATGTAGGGAAGAGCTGATTTTTAGGGTTCCGTAGCCAAATGGCAAAAAACGGAACCCTTATGGATTCGTCATATCTGTCTGTCTGTCTGTCTGTCCGTCCGTCCGTATGTCACAGCCACTTTTTTCCGAAACTATAAGAACTATACTGTTGAAACTTGGTAAGTAGATGTATTCTGTGAACCGCAGTAAGATTTTCACACAAAAATAGAAAAAAAAAAACAATAAATTTTGGGGTTCCCCATACTTACAACTGAAACTCCAAAAATTTTTTTTCATCAAACCTGTACGTGTGGGGTATCTATGGATAGGTCTTCAAAAATGATATTGAGGTTTCTAATATAATTTTTTTCTGAACTGAATAGTTTGCGCGAGAGACACTTCCAAAGTGGTAAAATGTGTCCCCCCCCTTCTAACTTCTAAAATAAGAGAATGATAAAATTAAAAAAATATATGTAATGTACATTACCATGTAAACTTCCACCGAAAATTGGTTTGAACGAGATCTAGTAAGTAGTTTTTTTTAATACGTCATAAATCGAAAACCGCAATTTACCTTTCACAAAGTTACAACGAACTACAAGAACTTTTATATTATGTTACTTGCTGCTACGGAACCCTTCATGGGCGAGTCCGACTCGCACTTGGCCGGTTTTTTTTTTTCGCGGTTTCAGGTTTGGTCCCATAGCAAAAGTTGTTCATAATGATGAGTACGAGTACAATGACCCCTTAGAAGGATGCCCATGAATTCAATGTCACCCTGTAGTCATTCAATAGGGCACTTTGATCTTATAGACTAGTAGGTATTCATGATTTTAATAATTATACTACCTTAGCCGCATCCCCCTTAATCGACGTCACCCCAAAATTATTTATTTATCTAAAAAACAACGTAATATTTAGGAAGGTAAATATTCTAGCTAGTAAACGAAGGTATTAGATATTTCATTAAATTTACCTGCTGCTGTGGCACCGAAACGTGATGAAATATGCATGTGCTTATGTAAACAAGCGCCACGTGTAAGTAGATAGATTACACGTGTACTACCGGTTTCTGTAATATAAAAGTTCTTCGTTCTTTTGTTTAAGTATTCTTTTTGGCAGACAAATAAATTGCGCATACAGCCTCTGAGCTCTAGAGAGATGAAACTATCATGGGTAATAACCAAAGTGATGTGCAGTCAACAAAAGAGATGAGTATGCAGGATCATCGGATATAGTTGAAGTTTAGTAAGAAATCGATGGATGTTGTCGATTGAAAGGGGTTTGAAGATTTTTGTATGGAGGGTGGCCCTAAGGTCGGCCGCCATTTTGATTTTTTTTCAGAATCGCGGTGCACAACAAATGTTATATATTTAGATAGAGGACACTTATACAAACAAAAAATGTAATAGAACATAATATCCTAAAGCGTCAGGTTTCGGAGTTATTCACCGAAATATAAGTCAAAAATTTGTGTTTTTTTCCCCTCCAGGTAAGCATATTGAACTATTGAGGTAATAGAAACGTTATGAAACCTTTATGGAGAAGAAACAAATGAAGAATAGACATTTTTTAAATAAATAATTAAACATGGCAATTTATAGTTCGTTTTTTAATCCCAGAGACTAATCTGGCCAGTGTAATGTCAAACTTCTATACTAAAAAAACGAAAACACAAAAGACTCAAAAATGTCAGATTAGTCTCTGGGATTAAAAAACGAACTATAAATTGCCATGTTTAATAATTTATTTAAAAAATGTCTATTCTTCATTTGTTTCTTCTCCATAAAGGTTTCATAACGTTTCTATTACCTCAATAGTTCAATATGCTTACCTGGAGGGGAAAAAGACACAAAAATTCTTGTTGTTTTCGACTTATATTTCGGTGAATATCTCCGAAACCTGACGCTTTAGGATATTATGTTCTATTAAATTTTTTGTTTGTATAAGTGTCCTCTACCTAAATATATTACTTTTGTTGTGCACCGCGATTCTGAAAAAAAATTTAAATTGCGGCTGATTTTAGGGCCAAAACCTTCAAACCCCTTTGAAATCATCTTTTACACAGTCCATCGATAGTTTTTTAGGGTTTCGTACCTCGAAAGGAAAAAACGAAACCCTTATAGGATCACATTTTTGTCCGTCCGTCCGTCCGTCTGTCTGTCTGTCAAGACCCTTTTACTCAGGAACGCGTGGAGGTATCAAGCTTGAATTTATATCAAATACTCAGGTCTACGGTCCCTTGGAGCTGTGAAAAAATCAAACTTTTAAGCCAACGCAATCAAAAGATACAGCCATTTATGCCGCAAATTTTCGACACTCGCAAGGGAATCAAAACCTACAGGGTACTTCCCGTGAACTCAGAATCTTGAAATTTGGTACGAAGCAACGTCTTATAGCACAGATAAAGGGAAAAATCCGAAAACCGTAAAGCAGTTACATACCTACAAATTTGTGCGGAACCCTCGGTGCGCGAGCTCGACTCGCACTTGACCGGTTTTTGCTCTTCTCCTACTCTTATAGCAATCAACACTCATGTTCAAAACATTCCTGACGACATTTCCCTCATTCGTCCGCATCACATGCCCATACCATGACAACCGATTTCCACACAATTTTACAGTTACCGTTGCCACTTTCAGACTTCCTCTTATGTACTCATTTCTTATTATATCCATTCGCGTATCATCAATATCAACAATCATAAGTAAATAGTACCTACTAACAAACATGAAAATACATAAAAAAAATATTACACAGTATACAAACATAAAAAACACATCAATAAAGGCACTAATATTTTGTTGTTGCGATTATTGGCTTGACAGTTAAACCAACAAATACTTTTATATCTTTGGCTTGCTTAACTTGATAGGTACTTCAAGGTTTTACCATGAAAAACAACTGAACATCGGATACTATCAGGGTATATTTTTCCCCACAAATGACTTTGTGGATCCCAATAAAAAAATATTAGTTTGTTTTGTGTAACATGTAAATCTCGAGAGAAAACAAAAGTAAAGTCCAAGCGCGCACTGCGATGCGATTTTTTTCGTCGTAAGCCCATGCGAAATAAAATCGCAAACGCAAATAATTTTTCAAGCAATTTTTTACTGCAGTGCGCGGACTCTTAGTATATTGATATTATTCACAGATTGGCGGTTATTTATCGCAACTATTAAAGGGATTGAAGATTTTTATATGGAGTCTGACATACCTACTGTCACGCCATTTTGTGTTTTTTTTTCAAAATGGCGGCCACGCCTGAAACCTCCCATATAATATCCTATTATATTTTCCGTTTGCATTGATATCAGCTATCGATTTCTAAACGTTTCATGCGTAGCCACCATTTTGAAAAAAAAAACAAGATGGCGGACAGTACGTATGCCACGGACCTTCAAAGCCCTTTTGTGGTGCGCGTTTAGCCTAAGTACTTGATTTGTATTGATTCGTCTTATTTGACCTTTAGAATAAGGTTGGTTACCTCAGTACCTTTTCGATTAGATTGAAGCAATTATAGTAATGAGAAGTGTTTATTTACATCCAAAATTTTATTACATTTTCTTTTATGAAAAATCTGATTGTAAATAAAATATTGCTTGAAACTTTTTTAAACTCAAAACACCTTGATAAATGTATGGAAAAGGAGTAAATAGATGGGCCTTCATTGGAATAATAAGTCAGTATTTTTATCTCGACTCGTTTTTTTTGACGGTACGAGCTGGACAAAAAAAACGACAAGTGGTCCACTTTAGCCTTGGATCGAAAGAACTGAAAGTCATGGGGAAAAGCCTTTGCCCAGCAGTGGGATAATGCAGGCTCACAGTAACAGTATTTTTATCTCACGAAGCGACGCGCGCTTTACTTGTGGTAACCAGGTGTACAAACACGCTGTGAATCTGTGCGTGAAGACGAGTAGCGTCAGCACATAACACACACATGCACGCACACACATACACTCACACTTTCGACTTCACCATTGTCTCGGACGGTACCGATAGCTCCTGCACTAACACTCACATTCACAGCGAATCTGTATTACCCGGTACAGTCAAGAATCGGATAAGAGTTTCGTAGCGAAAGTTGTTTATAATGACGTGTAGAATCACCCGCTTGACGGATGCAGGTAACTAAATCGCCACCCTGTATTAAAAGATTTGGCTTTTAAGAAAAACGTCGTATGAAAATCGGTTCATTAGTTTTTGAGAAAATCGCGGACATACAAACATATATACATATGGCTCGAATACAGAACCTCCTTTTTTAAAGTCGGTAAAAAATGGTCTAAACCTCACAATGACGTAGGTCGAAGTAATAATTTGTAAGAGCCACTTAATTTAGCACAAAATGCTAAACAGGCTAAAATTCTCGAAGAAAACTTTCCAAGTAATTTCAATAGGAGGCCGGCAAACATTTATTAATGTCCAAACAAACTGCTAAAGCGCTGGTCGAATTTGCATAGTATTAGATAAAACCTTTGCTCTTTTCCGTTTACGTACACTTGGCAAAGAAATTTGGTATGCAGGCTACATCTAATTATACTAATTCTAGAAAGAGGTGTTTGCGAGTTTGTATTTAGGGGATAATCTTCGGAACTACTGATCCAATTCCGAAAATTCTTTCACTAATGGAAAGCTACAGTATTGCCGAGTATAATAGGATATACAGGGTGGCAGGAACATCGGCGCGGAAACTGTTACCACTAATTCAGCATATTATACGACGCGTGAAAATTTTTCGTCGGTTATCAAAAAAAAATCTGCTGTTTCATAGAAAAGTGCAATACACACCCGGTCAAAATGTAAGGGACAGAAAGAAAGAAAAAAAATACGTTTATTTGCGGCAAACATACTTTGTGTAAATTATATCATCACCACTGCTCTCAAAACGGTGAAGCAAAACATTGTGAGGAAACCGGCATGTCTTAGAACCAAAAATTCGAAGACATGTGACAACTTTCAACCCGCACTGGGCCCGCGTGGTGGATTACAGTGCACTCCCTCTCACAAAGAGGAAGCCTGTGTCCCAGCAGTGGGAACATTATAGGCTGATTTAAGGCCTTATGATGCGGCAAAAATGACGCATCAAAAGAACACAAAGCATTTTTTTTTCATAACTAACGAAAAATTTCCACGCAGAGGGGTTTCGAAGTATGTACTGAATCTATGGTCACAGATTTCAGTGGATGTCCCTGCTACCCTGTATATTATTGTAAAAAAGAACAATTCTCGTGGACTAAGTCGCGGGCAGAAGTAAGTCTAACATGAAATTGTTGTTGAGTTAGTACTTTAAGTGGTCCTTACAATCATTTACCAAAAACCGAAGAGGATATTGTCTATATCACGATCCTCTGTCCATCAAGATAAGTAAACTATTAGAAGGTAAGAGAACGCTGTCCATTTGTATTTATTAATAGATCAGAAGACTACCCAAACGCTTAATTGCCTTCGGTCAGAGTCAAAGTCAAATCATCTATTTCAAGTAGGCCTTTAAGAGGGACTTCTGAACCTCAAGGTATACGTAACTCGTGGAAACGATTGGGCCTTTGTCGATGACAGCATATACTTTTAGGCTTTTCTATTTTTATTAAGTACCTGGTACATGTTGACAGGCCCACACTGTCCTCCCATACCTATTAACACTGTAATTTGAAAACATTATAAAATCCAATTATTTTTAAAAGAGTAACCGTGGAGTTTCTTGCCGGCTCTTCTCAATAGGAAATGACCGATGGAAACCGTGCACCTAGCTTCTGACGTTTCATAAGTGCCCGTGTAGGTTTATCTATACTTATAATAAATCTGTAGAGAGGTCAATTCTGTACATGAAATATATTTTCAAAATAACTATCAGGGGGTGATTAGTGATCGATACTGATGCCAAAAATGCAATCAGTAAAATTTTTGTCTGTCTGTCTGTCTGTCTGTCTGTATGTTCCTTATAGAAACAAAAACTACTCGACGGATTTTAACGAAACTTGGTACAATTATTCTTCATACTCCTGGGCAGGTTATAGTATACTTTTCATCACGCTACAATCAATAGGAGCAGAGTAGTGAAGGGAAATGTTGGGAAAACGGGAGAAGTTACTCCATTTTTTAAGCTTCCGTCGCGTGTGCAGCCTTAATGGTTAAAGTTACATAGAAATCATGTATGACGGAAATATTCTACATAAAATTGTCTAAAAAATATCCCGCAACAGCATATGTCTATCTTTTATGGTTGACTCACAATAACACGTGTAACTCCTGATAGCTTAGCAGTTCGGAGCATTCTGATTATATTTGTTTACTCTTACGTTTATAATACTCTCACTCATCCCTAATTTGAAAAAGTTAACATTATTACCTATTCAATAAAAAAAGAATCATAGAAATCGGTATAGAAACACCAAACTTATACATGAAATAAGCCATCGCGCCGTCGCACGTCTGAATCATGCTATAAGGATTATTTTTGTGTAACGGTTGCCGCGCTCGACACGGGTCGGGTCGGTAGGGTATAAAAAGGCGGGAGGTCCGAGAGCGAGCTTCAAGCCCTGGCTGGAGGCCTTAATTTTGAGGCATCCACAGGCAAGCCCGGTTAAGCAGACGACAACCTCATAGGTTGAACTGCGAGATGCCATTGTGAAAAAAAAAAAAAAAAAAGAGCGAGCTTCATTCAATATTTGACTGTTGATGCGTTCAGAGCGTTCGACCTTATTGACAGACAATAATGGATATTGAGAAACCGTGCTTATCAGCGCGACTTTTAGTCTTTAAATAGTTTATTTGAATTTCTTTTGTTGTTATTTTGTAAAATAGGTTGTATGAGTTGTTTTGGTAGTGTTTAAATATTCGTTCAAATTAAAAATTATTAAGCGTAGGTACTTTTATTAATTAAAGTAGTTATAAGTATTTATTTTTAAGTGAAGTAGGTATAGGTAGATAGTATTGCATAGGCGTTTCAGCTTTATTTTCATTTCTTTTTTGTTGTGTAGACAAGGAATAAGGAAGGGTTTTTTGAAATTCAACCCCTAAGGGAGTTAAATAGGGGATAAAGGTTTGTATGAAAGTCCGTCAGTTTTAAAGTTAGGATCATCAAATTTTGTGTTTAGGCTGACGACTAAAAATTAATTTATACATGTCTCAGCGTTTTTGATAATTCTACCCCCAAAGGGTTAAAAGGGGGGATGAAGTTGTGCATAAAAGTCCGTCAGTTTAATAGTTAGGATCTTTAAATTTTGTATTTAGGCTAACAATTGAAAATTAATTTATACGTGTCTCAGCGTTTTTGATAATTTCTCCCCCAAAAGGGGGATGAACGACCTGACTGAAATATCAACGCACAGTCTAAATCGCTGGTCCTTCCTAGGGACATGAATTTTGGAGGGTGTGTTCTTTGTGAAGAGTAGGTGTTGAATAAGAAGGGGTTTTTGGAAATTAAACCTTTAAGGGGGTAAAAAGGGGGGATTTTTTTGGTATGAAAAATCTTATTTCTTGAGTTAATAACCTTGAAACTTGGCACGAATACTTATGTAAGTAAATTATGAAGTTTGGAATTTTTCGTTTTTCTAAAATACCCCCTAAAGAGGTATTGGGGGGTGTCAAAATTTGTATGGAAGAATTTTAACGCCCTGTCCGATTAACTTGAAACTCAGTATTTATACTAAGGACTAAAAATAATTAATAACATGTATCAGGGTTTTTCGAAAATCTACCCCTAACTGTGTGAAAAGAGGTAGTTAATTTTAAAGGGGAGGATTTTACCGCGTGGCTTGATTAGCTCGAAAATTGGTATAAATAAACTGAGTCAAGTTATAAAATTCCACCCCTGTGGGGGTGAAAAGCGGGGATACAGTTTATTTGAAAAATCTGATTCCTTTGTTCTATAAACTTAAACATTGGCCCGAATACTTATTTATCTAAATTAATTATAAAGATCATACCAACATACCTTTTCGAAACTTTTAGAGGAAAGTACGAATTTCACGAGGACGAAGTCGTGGGCAGAAGCTATAAATAGAATAAAATAAAATTCGTTTAATACAGACTAATGTTTGTCCATAATGTTGTTAGTATTATGGGGTGTCACTGGTCCCAGAATTCGTCATTAGTAACTATATAAACTATATTGTATATAAAATTCAAAGTCCTGAGTTCTGACTGACTGACATATCAACGCACGCACAGCCTAAACCGCTGGTCCTAGAGGCATGAAATTTGAAGGGTGTGTTCTTTGTGAAGAGTAGGTATCCACTAAGAAAGAGTTTTTCGAAATTACACCCCTAAGAGGGTGAATGAGGAAAGGGTGAAATTTCACGCAGACGAAGTCGCGGGCAGAAGCTAGTGTAAAATAAATTATTTAGATTTTTTGGCTACACTATCATTCTAAAAGCATTTCAAGTCGATGACACGTTTAATTGGAAGACCAAATCACAGACAATCTACCTATACGTAATAAAGTTCTATACTAAGGCCTGTAGGCGCCTGCACAATTAAATATTTCACCGTGTGTACAGTCAACAAAAGAGATAAGTATGCAGGATCGTCGGATATAGTTGAAGTTTAGTAAGAAACCGATGGATGTTGTCGACTGAAATTTATTTTGATAAATGAGCTGTTTGTTTTCTATTAATAAAACTGCTGCTGTTTGTTTGTTTTTGTTTATTTTTTTTTTGTTGATGTTAATCAACTGTGCAAGGAAGACAGGCAGACGTTTTTTCCTAGTTGTTTTTAATCACTAATATTTTATTCTTATTTCTAATTTGCAGTCCAACTGCAGCCTAGCTGCTTTAAGTCGTGGTTGTCCACTGTGAACTCAACTATTCTAAAACCAACCCACTTTCACAAACTACTAAAGCTTAGCATAATTATTGAGGAATTTCCGCCACAACTTACAGTTTATGGTCACTTGTGTCGAAAATGTTCTAGAACAGCTGTAAAACGGGATGTTAGTATATATAGTTAGTATATAAGTTTATATTTTAACTAAATTAAAAGTCAGTGTATGGTATAGTCTAAATAAAATTATTATTTTGTGTATAATTTTAGTTAAAATAGGATTTATTTTTGTTATGTATTAATTAGGTATTAGTTGTTATTTGCATACTTATTATTTTAATTTAACCACGCTGCATTATGTACGGTCACCAAAGAAGATAAGTAACCAGGGTCGTCGGATATAGTTAAAGTTTAGTAAGAAACCGATGGATGTTTTCGAATGGAATTTAATTTGATAAATGAAGTGTTTGTTTTCTATTACCTAACTAAATTAAATTTTATTCGAAAACATTCATCAGTTTCTTACCAAACTTCAACTTTTAGGTACAGTCGTACCTAAACGTAATTAGCTAATAATGATATGATAGCAGTGGTGGCCCAGTGGTAACGGTCGCGACTTACGAGTTGTAGGTCGTAGGTTCGAACCCAGACAGGCGCTTTACTTTGTGTAAATTATTTCATAACCACTGCTCTCAAAACGGTGAAGGAAAACATCGTGAGGAAACCGGCATGTCCTAGAACCAAAAATTCGAAGACTTGTGACATCTACCAACCCGCACTGGGCCCGCGTGGTAGATTACAGCCCACTCCTTTTCACAGAGAGGAGGCCTGTGTCCCAGCAGTGGGAACATTATAGGCTGATTATGTAATAATGATATCGTGCCCGACAGGGTCCATAATTGTTTTTTATTGATCAATACTTACCACCTGTATGCGTACATTATGGATTGCAATAAATATTAATTGAATCAAATTGAATAAGTATCTTGTTTCACAAACAATCTACTAAATGAGCAATATTGCCCAGACAAAGCCAACATTGCGCCGAAGTCAATATTGGGCGAAAGTAATATCAATATTGCAGCCGTAGAGATATTCAATCACTGTCTGGAACTCAGTTAAATCCGGACGGAGTTGAACTGAATACTCACAAGGGCATAGACGTCTTAAGATAAGTCGTTGCGGTCTTAAGACTTGCAAACTGGAGATAACGTTTGAATGGAACTTAGCTAAGGCTTTATCCTTCAAAATGGTTGCAGGTTATTAGATTAATATAATACCAGAAGATTATTGGCTCACTGCAGGGGCCTCTTCTGATATAGAGAAGGCACAAGCATTGATCATTAGAGAATGTGTTGGTGATTTCAGTGTTTTTATACAGGACTAGCTTCTGCCCGCGACTTTGTCCACGTAAAATTTCACCCTTCCCCCATTCACCCTCTTAGGGGTGGAATTTCGAAAATCCTTTCTTAGTGGATACCTACTCTTCACAAAGAACACACCCTCCGAATTTCATGTCTCTAGGACCAGCGGTATAGGCTGTGCGTTGATATATCAGTCAGTCAGTCAGGACTTTGAATTTTATATATATAGATGGTCAAAAAGTCGTAAATAAAACGAAATAGGGAGATAAAGGAGGTTATTTCCAACAAAAAATCTTTCTACAGCATGGCTATAATTAAAAATTTGCCATAAAAGTTATGAATATTTTTGTGTGCCGAGTTCTTTTACAATTAAACTAATTTAAAAAAAAATGTGATATAAAACAAACGGTGTCGTATTATTACTAGATAATTTATCAGCACTACAAAAGTTCTCTTGCGGCTCTGGGTAGGTACCAAATTTCAAGAGCAATTAGTTTTTTTTTCCAAAAATTTTGAAGCGTTACCAAAAATTATTTCTCACTTCTATTCTACTACTACACTTCTATTTCAATATTTTAAAAGCATTGGAAACTACCTCCTTTATCTCCTCATTACGTTTGATCCACGACTTTTTGACCAACCTGTATAGGTATGTAGGTTTTCGTATATAGTTTACCCGTGTTAGAATACCTTTAATTTTTATATTTTAACCCAGACAGGCGCTTTACTTTGTGTAAATTATTTCATCACCACTGCTCTAAAAACGGTGAGAGGAGGCCTGCGTCCCAGCAGTGGGAACATTATTGGCTCATTATGTATGTACTTATGCATGTATTTATTTAATACCTCGTCACCTCTCACGCAACATTTGAAGACTAAGGTCTTCAACCAGTGCGTACTGCCCGTTATGATATACGGTGCTGAACCGTGGACACTGACGGTCGGGCTGGTCTACAAATTCTAGGTCGCTCAGCGCGCTATGGAGCGGGCTATGCTTGGAGTTTCTTTGAAGGATAAAATCAGGAATGAAGCTATCCGGAAAAGATTCGGAGTAACCGACATAGCTTGCAGAGTAAGCAAACTGAAGTGGCAGTGGGCGGGCCATATTTGCCGAAGGACCGATGGCCGGTGGAGCAGAAGAGTCCTAGAGTGAAGACCGCGTATCGGCAAGCTTAGGGTGGAACGCCCCCAGGTAGATGGACCGACGACCTTAAGAATGTGGCTGGGACAGATTTGATACGGAAGGCGGAGAACAGGGTTTTGTGGTGCAGTTTGGCAGAGGGCTTTGCCCGGCAGTGGACTGCGATACACTGAGTTGACGGTTTCCTCACGATGTTTTTCTTCACCGTTTTGAGAGCAGTGGTGATTAAACAATTTACACAAAGTAGAGTGCCTGTCTGGGTTCGAACCTACGACCTAGAACTCGTAAGTCACAGTTGTTACCACTGGGCCACCACTGCTCTTATTTTTATTAAGTATCCTGTATTTCTGATTTAGCAAATCATTGAGCAATGATGGTAGGTACTTGTGCAGAAAGAAAGTCTTGCAAAAATACCGAACATCGTTAAAAAATCGTACTCAAACAAAAATATTTCAGGTGTGCGCAAAAAAAAAACTTTATCAATTTACCGGCTGTTTTCTTCCCCCGTACCCACTCGAAAATTTAGAAAGATGTACTGTTCCACAAAAACATCAATTTATTTTAAGATGAGCCGAAGGCAATGGCAAAGAATAAGAACGAATAGAAGCGAAACTCATTGCCATTTTATATGCCTACCGTTTCGGGGCGTTAAACCGCCAAAAATACGAGTTGGTCTCGGGCACTGATGGTTCCGTTTTGCAATTTTAATTTACCTACTTTTTTACTTAGAAGGGAGGAAGGAGATTATGCAATTGGCGATTTTTTTAACTGACTTTAAAAAAGGAGGAGGTTTTATGCTCTGTGTTTTTTTTTAATGTATGTTCGCTGATTTCTCCGTGGGTACTGGGATGATTTACGTGGTTCTTTTTTTCATTTGGCAGAAGACGCCTGCGCGGTGATCCCATATCAATTTTAATGATGTTGCTTGAGCAGTTTTTGAGTTGGTTTCATTAATAGGTCTTAATCTAACTCATCATCTGCCTAGCCTTTTCCCAACTATGTTGGGGTCGGCTTCTAGTCTAATTGGATGCAGCTGAATACCAGTATTTTACATGGAGCGACTGCCTATCTGACCTCCACAACCCAGTTATTGGGTAATACGATACCCCTTGGTGGTAAGACTGGTCGTCAGACTTTCGGGCTTCTGACTACCCGTAACGACTGTCAAAGATCCATGAATGACAGCCGGGACCAACAGCTTAACGTGCTTTCCGAGGCACGGAGGGGTCTCGGTATGTAAATACGGTCACCCATCCACAGACCAACCGCGGCAAGCGTAGCTTAACCTGGTCAATTGACCCGTGCGGCAGTTATTGTTTAACCTCGGACCCCGGGGACCGGGGTCATAATCTAACTATTAAGTAAAAAATAAACTCAAAACGGTTGTCTTTCTTTGTAAAACAGTTTTTTTTTAAATAATTTTGTTATACGTCGACATCATTATTATTTCAGCCGAATGACGTCCTCTGCTGGACATAGGCCTCCCCCAAGCGTCGCCACATCGAGCGGTCCCGTGCTGCTCATATCCAGGTGCTTTACACGTAGGTAGGTAGCTATACTCTGTAAAAAAATTAACAACTACGTATACCTATACCTATACATATGGTTAAAAAGGTACAGTCCTGTGACATACAGACAAACGGCTTAGGGTCAGTTCACACCGCGACGCGACGCGCAGTTTTCAAGATCAATACAATTATAGACCTTATCTACTACACAAAAAGGTACACATCGGTGAGGAGGGCCGCGCGGCGCAGCGCGGCGCCGCGCGGCGTAGCTCGACGTAGTAGACACACAGAATTATGTACTTTTTTGTGTAGCAGGTAAGGTCTTTAATTGTATTGCTATCTTGAAAACTGCGCGTCCCGTCGCGTCGCGGTGTGAACTGACCCTTAGACTTAGTGATACTGATAAGGTTCCATAGCCACACCCTGTGGGTACGGGACCTTAAAACACGTTCCATTGTCATTTCTTCCAGTGTCTGTGTCAGTACTTAAACAATATTACTGCGCTAGTATGTAGAACGGTGTGGTAGGTAATGATTTTGGTAGTACTTTCTTTCAAGATACAGTAAATTCAGGGTTGGCATCTCAAAAAAGTCCGAAATGAAGTCGGTAAAAATAGGGCAACGTGGCCTTTAAGTTATGCGATAAAAAAGAAAATAAGCATCAAGTATCAGTATAGTTTTTCAACCTAATTGCTTAGATTTTGTACTAAACATAAAAGTACTCGTATTTATTTAAAAATTATTTTATTTTCAAGCTTCGAGCGAATTTGTTTTTACATTTTCTCCGATAAACGGGAGACCTAAACATTAATATAACTCAAATATCAACCTTAAAACTCGAACATATAGTTGAATTATAATTCAACTATATGTTCGAGTTTTAAGGTTGATTGATAATAATCAGTAGTTCATTATATTAAAAATACTTTAAAAATAAAAAAAAAATAAGGCCCACTTGCACCACCAATCACTAAATGCATTTAGCGCTAAACGTATTTAGAACATCATTCTGTATCTGTCGTCTTCAAACGATTGACAGAAATAAAAACGATGTTCGAAATTCGTTTAGCCCTAAATGCATTTAGTGATTTGTGGTGCAAGTAAGCCCTAATGCAGATAATTATTATTTCTACATTCGCGGCCAGTTGAGCAATGAGTGTTTGTTCGTTTTCATGAACATGAACTACCTATACAGTATGTATCAGAAAGCTGTGGGGTATATTTGAGGGTGTGGTATATACCATAAAACTGAACAATTTTCTACGTGCGACCAATATCGTAATTGCGAAAAAATAATCCGCCGTCCCATACATTTGGGTCGAGTAGGTATTGAAGTTATATATTATGGACTTTTAAATCAATACAGAAAATTATAGAAGACTTCTATACAATCAATTTCGTGATTTTCGCGTCTACACAGTATTCCTAATCTATGACAAAGCTGAGATTAAGGTCGGTAAAGATCACTTGAGTGGGAAAAGATAATTTTGAACCCACGATCAAGAGACGTCTAGAGTACTTGCGTTTTAGAATTAGGGATTGGTTGTATGAAGTGCGGTTCCTTTTAATGTAATAAAGATTATGTGGGTTGATTTGTTGATTGATAGTGCTTGAGAATCTAATAGTAGGAACTCTTTGTTAAGAAGCTCTTCTGGCGAAGTAACTTTTTTTGTTTTTTAATTTCCGTGGGGAAATCTTCATGGATACCCTCCGTCTGGGGAGAACGGGGGTTATGTCGGATGCCTACCGAGTAAAACCCCGCTATTCATTCTACTACTATAAGTCGAAGAGATCCGCAGAAGAACCAAGGTGGCCGACATAGCCCGAAGAATTGCCAAACATAAGTTGCATTGGGCGGGGCACATTGCTCGTAGAACAGACGGCCGATGGGGCCGAAAGGTTCTGGAGTGGCGACCGCGTAATGGAAGACTTAGCGTTGGAAGGCCTCCCACAAGGTGGACCGACGACCTTGTGAAGGCCGCAGGAACGCGTTGGATGCGAGAAGCACAAAACCGGTCGAAGTGGAGGTGCTTGAGGGAGGTCTATGTCCAACAGTGGACGTCTTTCGGCTAAAATTATGATGATGATGACTACCGAATGGCAACCGACATCGCAGCATAATTTTTCCAAGTGGAAAATTACTTTTTTTCCATTAAAAAAATCACTCACGAAAATAACCAGCCTTTATCAATGGGTCAAAAATAATATCATCCGGGTCCAGTCTATAGATTTAGTCCAACAACCGGACGCAAACACTCTACCGTCATTAGGGACATCAATCACTATTACACAACTATATTGAGGTCAAACTCCAAACCCAGATGTGGCTGGATTTATTGAAAAAAAAAAACCTAAGGTCCGGCCACGCCAAATTTGCCAAAGATATAAACAACAATGGACGCTCGAAATTGAATAAAATCAATGTAGGTATATCGATTTTGAAAAACATTTATTTTATGTAATGTTTGTTTTCGTCTAAAATGTTCTTGTAAACAAATCAAGTATCTTGACTTGGCTCGCAAGGATGTCGACATGTGGGATGTTGACTCAGCAATCGTTTTGCCGATAGTCGTTACAGCCAATGGATTGATAGCCAAGACTCTCGACCAACACCTGAGGAGGCTCCCGTTGGGCAGCTGGATCAAGGGCTCGATTCAGAAAGCAGTACTTTTGGACACGGCTCGCATTGTCAGGAGGTTCCTCTCAATGGAGCCGTCACCGCCGGTAGCTTGGACCCTGTTCCCGATACCGGTGGGCTACTATTTTTTATATTTTTAAATGTTTTTATATTTAAAAATATAATTTATATGGTATTTAATTGAATAAAGGAGATAATAATGTTCCTGTATATCGATTTTATTCAATTTTGAGCGGCCATTGTTGTTTACATCTTTGGCAAATTTGGCGCGGCCGGACGATAGCTTTTCTGAGTTGTAAATATTTTAACATCGCTTTCTAGTTAATTATTTATTTTAGTTGAAATTGTACGGTCGTTGAAAGGCCATTAACAAGGGGTATCGTGTTACCCAGTAACTGGGTTGTGAAGGTCACGTAGACTGGCTCTATATACTTACTAATAATAAAGCTAAAGAGTTGTTTGTTTTTTGTTTGTTAGTTTTAATGCACCAATCTCTGGACCTAGCAGTCGGATTAAAAAAAAAATATTATTGCATTATTTTGATAGCCCAATTCTTGAGGAAGGCTATAGGCTATTTAACTTTTCGCCCTTAAGAAAAGCAAAAAGAACAAAAGCCAGAAAGATAGCTAAGCGAAAACGAAGTAATAGCGCGGACGGGCGATGCGATGCGACGGGGAACAAGAAATTTCATGCGGACGAAGTCGCGGTCAAAGCTAGTGTAAAATACTCATGTTTAGCTACATCCGGTTAGACTGGAAGCGGACCCCAATATAGTAGACAGATAGATAAAACGTTAATTTAGTTCAACAAAAGACACAATACAGGCATTAAAAAAACATCAAAAAAGATGAGAAAAAAAACAAAGATTAAAAATATAAATTGACCCATAGACACCTCATATGACATTTATAACGGCCGATCACTACTGGTCGGTGTGTGTCTCATGGTTGCACCAAATAGGAGTCCAGCTCAGCATATGCCAGGTACAATACCTGACGCTGGTATTCTGCTGCATTCCGTTAGTGACACACGGATGTCGAGAAGACACAACTGAGTTTCAACAAAATGGTACCTACATAGTGCGGCAGTAGTAGGGAAAAAACTAGACAAATTGAGTGATTGACTGAAAGCCCTAAAAGTGTAGGCTTTAATCTTGTTTAAAACTAATCAGCATAGCGGGAAGCGACCTAGCGGTAATCACTTAAAAGTAATCGCTTAAAATTAAAGTTGCTTTTCGTGTCAGTCTGTGTGACCGCGGTGTTCTCCTAAACTACGCAACGGATTTTAATGTGGTCATCACCATCATTTATTGTCGAAGTATAGTAGTGTCGGACTTAAGGTATTTCGAACTAAAGTATTTTCGAAATGAAGACGTGTCGGAGTTCCATATTGTCGAAATAAAATCTTGTCGTATTACGGTTTGTCGAAGTTCAGTTGGTAAGTCAATTTATTCCTGTAGGTTTATGTGTAAACTAATATCTGTAAAGAAACATCAGTAAATAAATCTTGCAGTTATTTGAAGTTTTGTTTTTTGGCTTTGCCCGCATCGAGATCGGAAATTATTAATTAAACGCTAGTGAGTTAATAAATGTCTGCACTGCAAATACGTCTAGATCGTTAAGCCAACTGTTCTATTGTTTAATTACTTAACTCTGACTTCAATAAACAATATTATTATGACCCTATAACAGTCCCAGGTCAACGACCTCATCTCATAAAGACAACCAATAAAACAATGACAGAAAATAAAACGGAACAAAATGAGGCCGCAACGGATTTTCGATCCTATAAACTTGTCGGCGCGTCTAGAGAATTGGTTCGGTGATGCCAATCTCTTTGGTTAATATTGTTTTTTTTAGAATATATGTCAACTGTCAATTTGACGTAACACCATGGACTGGGGAGGCGGCCCGCCATTATAAGAACAAGGGAAAAGTGAGGGATACATTCACATGGGTTGATCGTAAATGACGATATTGATTGGAGGAATTGTGCTATGATATCCAATTGTGTATAAATTGATTGCGCTCGCGCCCCACGTACTTGGTGGAATGTCATTCATACATTATCGTTAATTAAATAATTGGATTAGACATCCTGTGATTGTTCATAAAGACTTTCATAATACTTTCAACTCCTCGCCCGCAAACCCACGCAACATAGCCTCTTCTGATAAAGATGATCTATTCCCTTTAAACTTATTCTCCTCTTATCAATCAATAAACACTCTCAGAACTTTACTAGGAGGAAACAAAACACACTCGCTTTGTTGTATAGTCTGTTCCAAAAGTACTTATACGACGAAAATGTAAATAAATGAATCAGAAAACGTACCAATTTGTTGCAAAGTAAATTGTACATTTTATTTTGTGAATTTTATTATCATCAAATAGTGTGTCTACTTAATTAGTTTACAGCTATGTCATTACATAAACCAAAACTTCTTAATTATTTTCGTATTCATTTATGGATTGTTTCAGAAACAACGCTACACCAAAAATTCAGATATTAAAATATTTTGCCACACTAATATTATAAACTCGAAAGTTTGTGAGTGTATGTGTGTGTGTTTATATGTTTGTCACTTCTTCACGCTCAAACGGCTGGACCGACTTTGATAAAATTTTGTATGGAGGCAGCTGACATCCTCGATAAACATATAGGCTACTTTTTATCCCGATATTTCCACGGGATCGACATTTACGCGGTTTCACCCGCGGGGCACAGCTAGTTTCACATAAATCTGAGTACCAATCTCTTATGAAACGTCAGGCTAGTTGCACGGCTCCAATAAATTGATCGTTTCCTATGGAGAAGAACCGACAAGACACTCCACTCTTTCAAAAATCCTACAAAAACACCTGTGCGTAAAAAAGTTTCTGTATGTGTCATGCAAATAATCATAAATTAATGGTGATCGGCCGAAGGAGAAGTGGTGGCCCAGTGGTAATAGCCGCGACTTACGAGTTATAGGTCGTGGGTTCGAACCAAAGCAGGCGCTTTACTTTTGTAAATTATTTCATCTCCACTGTTCTCTAAAAGGCTGAAGAAAACATCGTGAGGACATGTCATAGAACCAAAAATTCGAAGACATGTGACATTAGAATGATGCCAACGCGCACAGGGTCCGCGTGGTGGATTACGGCCCACTCCTTCTCACCGAGAGGAGGCGTGTGTCCCAGCCGTGGGAAAATTATACGCTGATTATGCTTATGCTAAAAGTGAAAGAAAATAACTTTTATTATTGCAATGCGAATTTTCAGAATAATTCAATTTATCCACCCTAACAATCTCCAATTCAATTGTCAATAACTAAGTTAGTATTCAGTTAGTTTCGAAATAAAATGCAAATTAAAATCCAACACTCGGTTCCGATTGAATTTAAATGAATTATTTGCATTTTATAAAATATTCTGAACTCTGAATAATTTATGTGTCAATTAGTCTGAATATTAATTTTTTAGGAGTGTCGTTAATGAGATTGATAATTATAAACGGTTGTGGTTACATGAAGGTTAATTAGGCATCTTCTGGTTCCATCATAGACCTCATCCATCGCTTTCCATCAGGCGTAATCGAATAAAAAAAATACTACTGCGCACACACTTACAATGGCAATGCATTTTGACAATTCTACAACATTCATTGCGTCATTTACGTTGTCGCGCAGATGAATTTTGCAAACATAATGAAGCTATGGATTAGCAATATCCTTTAAAATCGTGTGGATTGAAAGTGTCTTACGCAATTGAGGTGCTGGTTGATTGACAGTTGAAATTAGCAAGTTGACGACTGGATACATCCAAATGAACTAACACCCGGTTTCTGAATTGACAAATTAAAGTTGAGAACTTGCCAAACTCTTAACGTAGGGTGATTCGTTCAATGTAGCCCGCAAAATCAAAAATTACCTACGTTTTTACAAAATTCAGCAATTTGAAATGATTTTATAGTAGGTAATTAAAGTATAATAATGTTCACGTGCCTAGGTATTCTTTTTTTTACAACACGCTATGTAAAAATGCGCTGCAACTCGCAAAAAACGTAAAAAATGTAATTTCGCGGGATACATGAAGTAATCACTTTCAATCTACCTAGCCTTTTCCCAACTATGTTGTGGTCAGCTTCAAATCTACCCGGATGCAGCTGAATACCAGTATTTTACATGGAGTGACTGCTTATCTCACTGACCTTCATTATCCAGTAGACTATATTTGGTACTCCGTGGAACTCATAAATTAATATCGGTTAATACCTAAGTAATATCGGTAGGGAAGTCAGAATTTTAGGCGTCTGACTACTCGTAACAACTGTCAAAATTCTCCAAATTACAGCTGGTACCAACGGCTAAACGTGCTTTCCGAGGCACTCAAAGAGGGAGGTGAGGCTAACGAACCCCAAAAAAGAAGGCTAGAAAAATCAAATACTTCTTCAACATACGTATTTCCATTGCCTAGAATTTGGTGTCCGAAACTGTTATTCATACAAATGTCTTTCTTCAAAAGATTGCCGAAACAGATATCAAATACGATACTGCAGTGCCAAAGCTTTCACGATATTGCTATTGGATAACATGTACCCATATTTGAACCATCTGGCGCATAGAATCTGTCAAACGTGTCTATTATCTATGAGTTATGTCTTAATTTATGTGTTTTAGACGATACTATTAAACAGAGTCAAGTTCTTCTAAAATTAAACCGACAGCTGTTGTGCTGCTGGGCAGTTTGTCCGGTTATTCCGTTTATTCACCCCAAAAAATCCACCCTAAGGTGGATATGCGGTAGGTAACGCATGTCTGAAAATCCACCCTTAGAGCGGTTCTACACTACATCCGATCCGAATTCGAGAAATGTCTTTCCGAGTATTTATATGAGGGATTGTGCACTAGACCCGAACTCTGTCCGTCCGAATTTAGAACATTCTCAATTCGGATTGACCTCGGAACTTGAATTCGGATTCGGATCGGATGCAGTGCACAAGCGCTCTTAGTCTATAAATTCCGTCTACCCAACTAGGCCTAGAGAGGATTCTGTAACCACCTTAGGGTGGATAAACGGAATAACCCAGTTTGTTGTACCACTTCTTCCCAGCTAAAGAACTAGAAAAGTGGTTAAGGACGAGCTTTTGATTTTCGGCCTAAACTGAATAAATGACTTTTTAATTTAAGTTTGAGTACTATTAAGACAAAACTTGAACATTGTCAAAACTACTTTTGAGTAATATCTATCCATTATTAAAGTAGTTAGTACTTTAATAGGTACCTACAAATACCCGTGGTCAAAGACCCTTCCATTGATGAATCAATTGAATAACTGAATCTATCTAACTAATAACAAAATAGTTCAAAGTTTAGTCCTGATAAAGAATTTTGCAAGGAAAATTCATCCTTCCATTATTAAGTCTTCTTCTATCTTATAAACGAAGTTCTAACTACATTACGTTTTAATCTTCAGCCTGGATTTCAACATAGATGCGGTAGATCGTCGGGATTAATTTATGCAACGAACTTTTAGTTCCTGTTACAACATTCGTGTGATGGCTTGTGAAATGAAAACCTAAATGTTTAAAAAAAAATTGAGATTGGAGTTCTGTCTCACATTTTTCTAATTTTTGTGGTTTTCAATTCGCATGTTCTAGTAATCCTCTTAACTATTTATTTAATTGCAAGAATTGCAACAGCTGAGCTACATAATCAGCCTATAATGTTTCAACTGCTGGGACACAGGCCTCCTCTCGGTGAGAGGGAGTGAGCTGGAATTTACCACGCGGGCTCAATGCTGGTTGGTAGTTGTCACATATCTTCGAACTAGCTTCAGCCCGCGACTTCGTCCGCGTGAAATTTCACCCTTCCCTAATCACCCTCTTAGGGGTGGAATTTCGAAACACCCTTTCTTAATGGATACCTATTCTTCACAAAGAACACACTCTCCAAATTGCATGTCTCTAGGACCAGCAGTTTAGGCTGTGCGTTGATATATCAGTCAGTCAGTCAGGACTTTGAATTTTATATATATAGATTTTTGGTTCTAGGACATGTCGATTTCCTTCACTGTTTTGAGAACAATGTTGATGAAATAATTTACACAACGCAAAGCGCCTGTCTGGGTTCGAACCTACGTAAAATAACGGGCTCATTATGCTACGAAACAAAACGCCTTTCACAAAAGGACCAACACGTGAACCACGGACTGACACTCCACCACTTTATTCTATTTTCTTTGTAATAAATTCCGTATCTTCCGCCAGATTTTAATATCGTTAACCTGACAATTTTAAGTCAAATCGAAATGCCAACGTAATAAATTCCGCCGTAATTTCGTGAATTACAACGTCTCTTCGTAAAGATTTGTCCTGAAATTTTTCAATACCTTTGTTGATTTAATTGTTCGTTTCAAGGGAGTTTTTTGTACGGAGAATAATTAAGGTTGTATATTAGGATGGATATAAGTTGCGGATGATATTATGTAATGTCCTATGGATGTAATTTGTGACCTAATTTGTTTAATATGACGGAGAAGGTAGGTCTGTCTCATTATCATCAGCCATATTTTAAATATTGTGGGCGTACTATGGGTAGTGTTGGTTATTGCGCAATAGAAAAACAGTTTGCAATCCAAATCAGATTATAATTTTACGAAGAAAGTAGGTACCTACACAACTCAACGATGCGGAACGCGAGACAGTTTCTGAGCACAATCATGTTGTCCGTTTGATGTCCGTTGATCCAGAGAGCCGCTCCACCTCGGTCTATAGCACTCTCGTCGAATCGTACGAATGTCAGGCTAGACTCTGTCGAGGGCTGGCGCCCCGAATAGTCAAACGAACTGACGTATTTCCGACAAATAGATATAGAATTCTGATTATAGGTAAAAAATTAATATGTGGAATAACAAATGTCTTTAAAAGTCAATGCATATTATTCTTGTAGGCATTTGAAAAGAAGATGTGTGATTTAATAATATTTTTTTTATTTGTGTATTCATTTAGTTAGTTAATTTTATTATAGTGCCTATAAGTTGTTATTTGGCGTATATAATTTTTTTTTTGTGTTATTTATCCTAAAATGTTCCACTGGTGGGCAAAGGCCTTCCTCAAGTCCTGCCAGGAACTCTTTTCCCACGCCACCTCGAACCAGCCCTCGTGGTTCGCGTCTAGGTCATCTCGCCAACGCTTTCTGGGCCTACCTCGGCGGCGCCGTCCAGCTTCGCCACCTATTTTGTGGAGACTTGCTTAGCGGTCATCCTGCATGCGGCTGATGTGACTCGCCCAATCCCATTTAAAGTTATTAATATACAAAGTGTTAAAAAATTAACCTTAAAAACTTTAAAAGGTGCTTCAGACCATCGAACTGAACAACTTTCACTATATGAACAACTCTAAAATCACGAAAAAGAATGAGCTGTTTCATACATTTTGATCGAATAGATATTGAACTTTTGTATTAAACAGAAGATTTTTTTTTCGTGATTTCGGAGTTGGTCCCATAGTGAAACTTGTTCAGTTCGATGGTCTAAAGCACCTCTTAAAGTTTTTAGGGTTATTTTTTTTACAACTTATACAACATTATTTTTAGTATATGCAAAACCCGAAACACGTGTCTAGTATTTTTATGTAAAGAATCTATGTACAAAATTTCAAAACTGTATCATGAATAATCACCAAGTTATAAGCTTGTTATGTTACCTGTTTGTCCGTCCAAAATCATGCTCACCCGCGCACCGCGTGCCTAAACGTACCGCGCGGCGATTGTATTGTAATTAACTGGTGATAACATTTTCCATCACACTTGCAGGCTTTGGACTGTCGTAATGGTCAAGTGTAGGTAGTTATTATAATGTACTTTATTCGTAAATAAATGCAGCCGTAAGCTACGAATAAGTAATTACTTATTCGTAAGCCGTAAGTGATACAATGTAGTCAATGCGATTTGTTGCACCATATGTCAACCACTTAAAGTTCAAAGTGGATGAAAAGTGTTAAACATCGCATTACTTAACCACAGCAGGCTGTAGGTACAAATAATAACTTTCTACAATTAACCATCTTGGCGTGTTTAAAAATGTTAATCATCACGGCAAAGCATTGTGTTCCACGATACTCTGTTTGCTCCTCGTACCGCCGCACTGCCAGGGATACGTTATCACTGTTATCGTTGTTTCTGTGTACTGGACGTTTGTGTATGAGAAAGTCATGGTTACACGACACTTTTTACATACGATAGGTAAGTACACGATCAACCGAAACACAACTGTAAGGCCCGCGGCGGCCGCGCGCTCGCGATTATGCAGTTGGACCCACGCGACACGTGCGCGCCAACCTGTAGTACCCGGGCGACTGAAGGGGTTGCTGCATCCCCGCCCCGGTCACCCCGGTCGCCCCGCTCGCTGTGCGCCTGCGCCGCGCCATTGTGCGCGTATGGTAGATAACTACCTACTTAGTCGCTCCTCGGGGTGTCCAAGTATTAACCTTTTTTAAATATTTTTGGGCCAAAATATAACATGGGGTTAAAATTATTGGAATCGATTCAGTTACTTATTCTGAACAAACTATATTCAGGTTTCGCATATACTAAAAATAATGTTGTATACATATTGTAAAATATTCTATTGTATTAATAATTGCCTTATGTGAACGGCAACACAATAGGGAATTAAAATAAATAAAGTAAAACAATATCCACAGCTGCTGTTACTGTATTAACATTATTAAACAAAAGAATGAAACGACAAAAGGATTTACGGAATACGAATTCGGAATTTGAATAATTTAAAGGACAATGAGTAATGGTGGGCGTACCTCTCAATAGAAATAAGATACTCATGAATGAATAGGTATTTTATGCAGAATAAAACTTAGCATTACAACTAAGGTTAAAAGTCAGTACTTTACTAGTTTTAATAGGTTTATGCGTAGGTATCTTTATATTTAAAATTCCTCAATTTTCATGATATGACATTTTACTATGGGGTCGAGCTGCTGACATTGAATCCATCTTTATTTTGCAAAAGAGAGCTGTCAGAGCCATTTATAATCTACGTCGCCGCGAATCTCTCAGGGAACTATTTAAAAGGATTAATATTATGACGGTACCTTGCCAATTCATTTATGAAAATATTATGTATGTAAGAAAAAATCTACATCTTTTTAATAAAATAAGCGATAGACATAACTTTAATACAAGAAATAAAGATAAAATACATCAACCATTTTTCAGATTAGCCAAAGTACATACATCTTTTATGGGGTACTGTGTTAAATGTTACAATAAAATACCTTGTGATATATTGCAATTAAATGAAAGAAAATTTAAAACTCACATTAAACGTACACTTTGTAAACAAGCATACTATAAATTAGAAGATTATATCCAAGATAAGAACGCTTGGAAACATGCTGGTCCTGCTCCATAGGACAATCTAGAGTCTAGACAAAATCAAACCGGTTGCTAATTTAATTGTAAAATTTTTTATTCTTTTTTTTTTACATTTATTACTCACACCCTGACTTATTACTTGTATTTTGTTTTTTAATTAAAATCGTTTTGCTTGTACCATGTTTGTAAATATGTGAGCACCATGTATCTATCAGATAATTAATTTATATGTCATGGTTTCGTTTTTAATTCTTTTACCTATTGTGGTATAGTAATTTTATTGTAGGTGCATCGTCCTCACATGTTATTATATAATTAATGTACCCATGCAAAATATTGTACCTAAACATTTTAAAAGAGTAACGGTGGAGTTTCTTGCCCGTTCTTCTCCATACGAAAACTACCTTTTGGAATGGGCGACTAGAATCAATTCTATTTTAAGATAATTTTTGACGTTCAAAAGTGCCTTTTATGTGCCTATTTGAAATAAATGCTTTGACTTTGACTTTGATTGCACCTACCACTGTTTGTCTTTGCATCACCCAAAGGTTGACTGGTAGAAAATGCCTATGGCATTAAGTCCGCCTCTGTACATAATAATAATAATAATAATCCCCATCGCCGTATCTCTACGTTGACGTCGTGGTGGGGCTTGCGCGCTCCTTACTCTAGGCCTGAGCCGGAAGAGTTCACTTTGCTGGAATAGGTCTAGGGTGAGGAGCCAGACCAAGAGAGATACAGAAACCCGCAGGGCAGCATGTGGCGAGCTGTTGGGCAGTAGCGACCCCACGGACCCTATCTCCCGGGAGAAGTCTTGTTCCTCACCTCTGGCTTGCCTTTATTGGCCGGCTGGAGTGAACAATGACGAGGAACAGAGCTCCCACCTCATTCTTGCCTTTGTTGGCCGGCTTGAGTGGAGATTCGCAAGAGCAAACGTGCTCGGAGGAAGGAATATTTCAGTAAGATGCTGGTAGGGATCTTGACCGTACTTCCGGGATTGTCCTGATAGCCGTGGAATACCTCTCCACTCCTCATAAGCACTTCAGGACATGTTGCCCCCTTGTCGCTACGTCACTATGTGCTAGCGACCGTTTCCGGGGGCCCATTATTGAGTGTGCAAGTCACCCCCTGCTATTTTATCCGTGTATATATAAAACATTGATTGGGCAGGGGTCATAGTTCTTCCATAGTTATTGGTAACCAGTCTACTTTAGACACCCAAACCTATAGTCTAATTTTTTATGTTTTCATATCCTGCAATAGTCCTACACCAACCGGGGATTGTCCTTGGGTGGACACTTGCATAGTGCGTACAGGGATAATCGTCGGTTGGTGCCACATTTCATTAAAATTTCCTAAGGGGCCTCTGCGGGTTGGCTTCGGCCCCTCGTACGCCTTCCAAAGGACCGGGACCCCATGGTCCCGAGATACGTAAAATGAAACAAAAATAATAATAAAAAAAACCAGCTTTAAAGCTGAGAAAAAGAACACTCCCGATAATAGTAATATTCCACAACTATCACATAACGCCATCTAGTCCCAAGCTAAGCAGAGCTTGTGTTATGGGTACTAGACAACTGATAAACATACTTATATATTTCTAAATATATACATATTATAGATAAATTACACCCAGACACAGAACATGTATGTGCTTGAATTATTAAATATATAAATACATAGGTAAATAAATAAATAAATAATTGAGGAGTTGTACTACCTATTATTAGAACAGGGCCGAGACACAATACTGTATAGATAATATTGCCGCGGTCGGGGGAACAAGAAATTTCACGCAAGGCAGCATTATAGGTATAATCGCGACGTGATAATGGATGTAGCGTGAACAGGACGTTATGGAAATCATTGATGCGTTATTTTTATCCATTTTAGATTCTACTGGAATCATAGTTGATGGGTAATCAGAAAATTAAATCTGACAATGCCCAATCAGCTAGCCCTTGGACTATCTATTGACCAATAAACCGCTCCGAGCGGGTATCAAAGTATTGGGCCAACAAGATATAAAATTCAGTCGGGCCAGCGACACCAAGAAGAAGAAAAGAAAGAAAAAGAAATATTTGGACACAGTTCGTGGAACACAAAATACAAAATTAATAAAATAAAAAATAATGTTTCAGACAACAATAGTGTGAACAAGAAGAAAGCGTGTATCAAAAAACCGTTTATGACACAGTATTAATGTCTCACATAGCGACGCGCGTTTTACTTGTGGTAACCAAGTATGTGTGCGTAAAGACAAGTAGCGTCAGCACAATCATAACACGCACACACACCCACACACGCTTCCAAATTCGACAGTGTCTCGGACGGTACCGAAAACTCTTGCGCTTACACACAAATTCACACCGTATTTTACACTCGGTAACCACAAGTAAACCACGCGTCGCTTCGTGAAATAAAAATACTTTAGGTAACTGACGTACCCTACACTGCGTAGGTTTTTCACCTGTATCCGACGTTCGTTCACAAATCTTTATCGTGCATACACCTGAATCTGTAGGTTATGCAAAAACATGCGCCGAACGAGAATCGAAACTTATCAAGCAGCCACTGCAGCAATCTTATCTTTAAATAGTTTTACACCAGCATTTAGATAAGTGCAGCAAACCTAGACATTTATGGCCTACATTTAGGCCTATTCAGATATATAAGCGATATCGCTGTCGCGCTTGGTAGCGATACCGAATCGGTATGCGATATCGCTGTCGCACTCGGTAGCGATACCGAGTCGGTATGCGATATCGCTGTCGCACTCGGTAGCGATACCGGGTCGGTATGCGATATCGCTGTCGCACTCGGTAGCGATACCGGGTCGGTATGCGATATCGCTGTCGCACTCGGTAGCGATACCGAGTCGGTATGCGATATTGATGTCGCACTCGGTAGCGATACAGAGTCGGTATGCGATATCGCTGTCGCACTCGGTATCGATACCGAGTCGGTATGCGATATTGCTGTCGCACTCGGTAGCGATACCGAGTCGGTATGCGATATCGCTGTCGCACTCGGTAGCGATACCGAGTCGGTATGCGCGACAAGAATATCACTTATAACTGAATTTTGCCTTTAATACGTCATTTGGTATAAGCTTAAGTATTTCTGATTCCATACAATCTCCATCAGCCAGCCCGAGAATTTCTATACACATTAATCACATTAAATTAAAATAAACAAAACACACTCACAACCTCAGCTACAGGAGTAATCCAAGGATATGTGCAGACTAAAGATTAGGAACACAAAACAAGTCACAACACATAATCCTTGTTTTTAGAACCTATTTATTGTTCGTACGTAGGTAATTTAATATGTAATTTAAAATGTATTTTCTTTCTTTCCTTCTTTTCATCAAAATCCGTTCAGTGGTTTAGCGCGAAATAGTATCAAACATTCATCCAGACATCTATCCTCACAAACTTTCGCGTTTATAATATTAGTAGGTTTTCTGATTAAACAATATTTTTAAGGGCCTAATAAAATCATTATTATATCTAAATAAAATGCAAAAAAAAACTTCGTTAAGAGAAGAAGTAACAATACCATCAAATTCTATATACTCAGAAACTGGAACGAAAATCAACTACCTACAATATTACACCTAGAAGGTAAATACTGTCAGAAAATGAGGGTACTACAAAAATACGGCGAATGTTACGAGTATTACGTCGGCTTATTGAACATTATCGCTACGGCCGCAAGACTCTTTATTTTTAATATAGGTAAGTACTCGTAGGCAAAACTTCCAATCTTCTTTGGTAATAACGGTTATAATCGCGTAATGGAAAGGTGTGGCACCTTTTGGCCTTTGACATGGTATAGTTTAAGAAACTTACTACTACCGCCAGCAGTCATTACGATTGAAAATCTATACATATAATAAAACTGTAGAAAAGAAGTTTTTGTACATTAAAAAAAAAATAAAAAAATATAGCCAGGGTGTTAAAGGACAACCAATAGAACCCAATTCCAGCATTTTTAGAATTTTTGTCTGTTTGTCTGTTTGTATGTTTAGTTATCCGAGCATCACGTAAAATGTACGAAATCAATGTAGATAACTTTTATACACAACGATTTAGCGTAACTTGAAGTAACATTTAGTTTTTGTTTCATTGCAATCGGTTCAGTCTATCAAAAGATTTTTGAATTTAAAGTGTACCTACCAGAAGTAAAATTAGTTAACGTGTGTTAATATGCACTTGGTCTCACAACTTTATGTTTATATATATTTGCGTTAATAATTATATAAATTGAAGTAACATTGAGTTTTTTGTTTCATCGTAATCAGTTCACACACACCTAAAAATTGTAAATTAGAAAATTCTAAGTGTTTTAGAAATAAATATTAAAACAGCGCCATCTCTGGACAAAATTAGTTAATGTGTGTTAATATGCACTTGGTCTCACAACTTCACGTTTATACGCAACAATATTTGCGTTAAAAATTATAAATTGAAGTAACATTGAGTTTTTTGTTTCATCGTAATCAGTTCACACACACCTAAAAATTGTAAATTAGAAAATTCTAAGTGTTTCAGAAATAAATATTAAAACAGCGCCATCTCTGGACAAAATTAGTTAATGTGTGTTAATATGCACTTGGTCTCACAACTTCACGTTTATACGCAACAATATTTGCGTTAAAAATTATAAATTGAAGTAACATTGAGTTTTTTGTTTCATCGTAATCAGTTCACACCTAAAAAAGACGGGTTGCACTCCGGGAGTGCCGGCAGAAGAGAAAACTTGAATATTAACGTTGAAATTAATCACTTATTAATTTAATTAATATAACTAATTTTTTTTCACTACTTCTGCGTCACTTTTTTCATTTTACGTCCACGTCCACGTCCACGTCCATCCATCCATTCATTGTCGTGTGTCACTTGGTTCACTTCGGTTGGCGCCGCCGTAGAAAGAGAGGGGGGGGAAATCTCTCCTGACGGTCACGTGTCCTGACGCGATGTCTTGACGCGAGTTTAACATTTTTTACCCATTACAAAAAGTGTGCAACGCCGCTAAAGAAGTTTTCACTTCAAAAATGTAAATTTGAAAATTATAATATGGACTACATCTGGAGATCAACTACGTGCAGTATTGAATATTAATAGCACTTCGATAGATGGCGTTGTTAGATATGGTTTGCCCACACCGGTAGTCGATGGACAGAGAGTACGTATCAGAAATTAGTTACAATCCCGTGGAACTCGAAGAAATTTTACAAAATGACTGCGCAAATTTGACAGAGGAACAGCGCCAGACGTTTGATAGGGAATGCTGCAGTGTAGATAACGCCTCGGGTGAAATCCTGTTTTTAGACGCACCGGGTGGCACAGGGAAAACTTTCCTAACCAATGTTATTTTGGCTCGAATAAGGAACCAAAGTAAATTGCCGTTGCTTTCGCCTCTTCAGGGATAGCAGCCACATTATTGCCTGGAGGAAAAACGGCACACACAACATTTAAAATTCCTATCGACTTGGACCGTACGGAAAGCCCGGTTTGCAACATATCACGAAATAGCGATAAAGCAAAGGTTTTACGCGATTGTGTTTTAATTATTAGGGATGAGTGCACAATGGCAAACCGCAAAGCTGTAGAAGCAGTGAATAGAACTTTGCAGGACATAAGGCAAAATGACCGGCCGATGGGAGGCATTACGGTACTGTTCTGCGGTGATTTTCGGCAGACACTCCCGATAGTACCCCGAGGAACGAGAGCCGATGAAATTGCTGCATGTCTGAAGAGTTCTGTTTTATGGCGCAATATATCATCTACACACCTGAGCGTAAATATGCGTGCACAGTTAGGAGGCTGCGAAAATGCACAGGAGTTTTCCAATTTATTGTTACAAATAGGCGATGGCACATACCCCGTACAAGAAGATGGAAAAGTTAATTTGGTCGCTAATCTCTGTTCTTGCGTTACATCACAACAAGAGCTAATTTCTTCTGTGTACGGAGATTCCACAAATATGGGAAATCAAGCCGGTTCTTGGCTATGTCAGCGAGCTATTTTGACTCCCCGCAATGACCAAGCTGCGGCAATTAATTTAAAAATATTGATGCATGTGTCCGGGAATAGTAGAGAATACACCTCTATAAATACAGTTATGGAAGAAGATGACGCCACGCACTACCCGGTAGTCGGTGTTCCAATAATTCTCCTCAGAAATTGATGTCCTCCCAAACTTTGTAACGGCACTCAGCTCAAAGTCACAAATCTGCAGCAAAACATTATCGAAGCTGAAATATTAACCGGTTGCGGTGCCGGTGATATTGTTTTTATTCCAAGAATACCTATTATTCCTAACAACTTTCCTTTCTCTTTCAAACGAGTGCAATTCCCAGTCAGTCTTTGTTATGCCATGACGATTAATAAAGCTCAGGGCCAGACATTATCCGTTGCGGGGGTGGACCTAAGTATTGGATGCTTTTCCCATGGTCAACTATACGTAGCTCTTTCACGCGTAAACAACCCCAATAACCTTTTTGTGTACGCTTCAGATGGTTCCACAACTAATGTTATTAATAGAGAAGCACTAGCTTAAATAAAAAATAAAGATTTGAATCGGTATCCTCGCAGGATATTGTTAAGTTCCGACATCCACGCGAACGAAGTCGCGGGCACAGCTAGTACAAAATATAACACATAATCGACCTATAATATTCCTCCTGCTGGGACACAGGCCTCCTCTCTGCGATAAGGCCTCCTCTCTGTGTAGGCCGTAATTCACCATGCGCGCCCAGTGCCATTTGGTAGATGTCACATGCCTTCAAATTTTTGGTTCTAGGACATGCCGGTTTTCTCACAATGTTTTCTTTCACCGTTTAGAGAGCAGTGATAATTAAATTCTTTACAAAAATTAAAGCGCCTGTCTAGGTTCGAACCTATGACCCATAACTCGTAGAGGCCACCACTCCTCCTTTTTAATTAGGTATATTCGCGTAATGAAAACGTGGCCTTTGACATGTATAGTACTATTATCATCTGCCCAGCCTTTTCCCAACTATGTTGGGGTCGGCTTCCAGTCTACCCGGATGCAGTTGAATACCAGTATTTTACTTGAAGCGACTGCCTAGCTAACTTCCACAACCTCGTTACTGGGTAATACCTTTAGCGAGACTGGTTGTCAGACTTTCGGGCTCCTGACTACAAGTATCGTTTGTCAAAAATATAAAAATGACAGCTATGAATAACGGCTTAACGTGCTTTCCAAGGCATATTTAGTCTCTACGCGAGATCCATTAATGTTTGTTTTTTACTGAAGCATAATAATTTATAACTGTCATAATTTCCACTCATAAAATACTTTTGACGCCGAACACATTCAAATTCGCACCCCTCGCTTGAAAAGCCGGAAAACTCAGTCTGTCGGAAAAACATATAATGCTACTTATATTTGTTCGCAAAATAAAGGCAGGCCTGCAAAAGTACATTTATGTTGTTATCTCATTTAAAATACAGGATGTGTACCCTCGACTTTATGTTGAAAATAAAACGTTTACGGAGTTTCTCGTTATTGAAAGTATTTTTCATATTTGAACTGTTTTATTTGTTTATACTTTGACTGATGGAAAGCTTCGCACCACGTGTAAGATTTGTTTGAATAACGGAATGGCGTCAATCAAGGGGGAAGCGCTAGGGTTACTAGTGATTGGTTGATTGTGTGGCTGGTTTATTCAAATTTTCTTACGTTTTTTTGCATTTTGCAGGTCAGTGTTGTTCGTAACCAAATCGGTAAACGATATAGCTATCGCGCTCGGTAGGCTGGCTAGTAACTAGAAGGCGGTCCAGTATCGCTACCGAGCGCGACAGCGATATCGCGTACCAATTCGGTATCGCTAACGAGCGCGACAACGACATCGCTTATTACCTGAATAGGTCTTCATTTGCAAAAAATATTGATAATATGAGTGATATAACGTATCGATTCTCTAATCAATGAAGGTGTTTTCTTTATTAATTAAACTAAATAGTTGAGCAACCGCAGGAATTCGCTTGATGCGGGAAGCACAAAACCGGTCGAAGTGGAGGTGCTTGGCGGAAGCCTATGTCCAGCAGTGGACGTCTTTCGGCTGAAATGATAATCATCATCTGCCTAGCCTTTTCCCAACTATGTATATTGGGGTCGGCTTCCAGTATATTCGGATGCAGCTAAATACCAGCATTTTACATGGAGCGACTGCCTCTCTGACCTCCAGAACCCAGTTACTGGGTAATACGATACCCCTTGGTAAGATTGGTTGTCAGACTTTCGGGCTTCTGACTACCCAACGACGACCGTCAAACCCGTACCCGTAACGACTGTCAAAGATCCAAGAATGACAGCCGGGACCAACGACTTAACGTGCTTTCCGAGGCATGGAGGGGTCTCGGTATGTAAAGATGTTCCTATCCACAGACCAACCGCGGCAAATCGATCGACCTGTGCAGCTGTTATTATTTCGGCTGAAATGATAATGAATGAGTTGAACAATAAAATTTGGTTGGTATTAGAAATTATGGCTGACAAAAATATCAATAGACCCGTAATTCCTATAATATAAACGAACTTAAATACCTTCATTAGTAAAATGATATAGACTAATCTAAATCTCTGGCTTAACCTTTAATTAAGAGGTAACGTAATAACATAAATTGGAAAACCCAGAATTTGAAGATATGTCAAGCAATTAATATTAATGGGCAAGAGCCTCGACCAACATCTAAAGAGGCTCTCGTTAGCGGCCGGGTCAAGTGTCTGATTCAGAAAGCGGTGCGACTGAACGCGGAAAACAATGTTGGCATTCTCTTTTGAGGTACCCACTACTTGAGCCCTAGTAGTGGCTTGTTTCTTATGCCGGTTGTACTAAAGTTGTAGGTAATTGTAGTAGTGGTTTTGTTAAGCTAGTCGAAGAAGGTTTTGCTTTAAGATTAGTTTAGACTTCTTAAAGCTAAGTTTGTTTCGTAGCCAAATGTAAAATCAAAGTTTTTATTTGTAGGTGTTATTAATATATTAGGTACATAGATCTGGAGATAGAGAGGTAATAGCACCCTAAGTGCGTAATATACTCTCAATCACAATTTGAATAATTTTGATGGATATTGCTAATCCATTGCTTCATATGTTCGAAAAATTTGTCAGCTCAACAACGTAAATAACGCAATGAATGTGGTTGAACTGTCAAAATTAACGTCATTGCTACTGATAGTGTGTTAAGGCTCTCGACACACTATGCCGGCGGCTCAGCCGAATGCATGCTGCCAATAAGACCGGCGGCATTCCCGGCGGGTATTTGAGCCGCGCAGCTTGCCGCACAAACCAGCTGCACAACTGAAATGATGCTCTGCGGCCGCCTGATTATGCCGGCGGCATACCCGCGCGGCAAAAATCCGCCGGCTATGCCGCCGGCGTAGTGTGTAGGAGCCTTTACGCAATTACACCGCAGAATTTTACAGTTTTTTAAGTGTCGGGGAGAATTGTGATGAGGTGTAACAACAATGTTTCAATAATCTCATTATTTTAGTTATACCTTTCATTGCAAGAACTTGTAAATTAGTGTGACGTTTGAAAGTTGCATGTTCTAACTAAAGCAAAGATTCCAATCACACTAATATTATAAAGGCGAAAGTTTGTGAGTGTGTGTGTTTATATGGTTGTTACTTCTTCACGCTCAAACAGCTGGACCAATTTTGATAAAATTTTGTATGGAGGTAGCTGACACCCTGGATTAACATATAAGCTACTTTTTATCCCGATATTTATTTATTTATTAAAACTTTATGCACAAGTAAAAAAAAATACTGTACAAAGGCGGACTTAATGCCTGAGGCATTTTCTACCAGTCAACCTTAGGGTGATGCAGAGACAAAACATGGCATGGATATTCCCACGGGATCGACATTTACGCAGGACAGTGAAACCGCGAGGCGCAGCTAGTAGAATATAATGGCCAAATAATATCTAAAATATTTCAATGACATAAGCTGGCGACACACAAAGAAAAATGGAAACTATGAGGCAAACCTTTGCGATGCAGAATTTGTCGTGATTTATTTCCCAATTAAAGATGGAGATGATGAGAAGAGGTATTTTATTTCAACGACGGAAAATGAATGCCTAGCGCTGGTTTGGACATTGAATTATTTCATACATTTCCTGGAGTTTGAAATTGAAATAGTCGTGACTGATCATAAGGCGTTATGTTGGCTGAGAGATAGGAAGGTCATGAATGGAAGGTTAGTTAGGTGGTTGCTATGCGTCCAGACGTAATATAATCAGCCTATAATGTTCCCACTGCTGGGACACAGGCCTCCTCTCTGTGAGAGGGAGTGGGCCGTAATCCGCCACGCGGGCCCAGTGCGGGTTGGTAGATGTCGCATGTCTTCGAATTTTTGGTCCTAAGACATATGTCTTAGGACCAAAAATTCGGTTTTCTCAAGATGTTTTCCTTCAAAGTTTTGAGAGCAATGGAGATGAAATAATTTACACAAAGTAAATCACCTGGCGGCGTAAAGCGTAGTAAAGCATCTGGGTTCGCACCTTCGACCTGCGGGGCAATTTCGTAACACTTTATCAATCGGAATCGGTTTGACAGTTCATCAACATTCATTGCGTTATTTACGTGTTGAGCAGACAAATTTTTCGAACTTATGAAGCAGTGGATTAGCAATTGGCTTCAATATGATTCAAATTCCGATTGATAGTGTGTTACGCAATTAGCGTGCAGTTGTAAGTCGCAGCCGTTACCACTCGGCCACCACTGCGCTCAAGGGACAAGGATAAAATTTAGAACCATTTTCTAGGAATAATTATTAAATAATATAGCAAACTGTGGTTTTATTTACTCGTCCCGGCACTGAGAGCTCGCAAAGCTCTAAATTAATATAAAAAAACACTGATAAGGCACTTTCAAGATTAAAATTCCAGATATAAGTTGTTACCTAAAATCTATATTCGAAACCAAACGTTTTCCAGTACCTAAGTACTTAGTACTAGATCAGTTTTCTCTCAAAGGTCGGTTCGAATTTCGAATTACTATCGCATCGGGTTCTGCGAACGATAACATCTATTGGGCTTTCGAATCGTTTAGTCCTTGACAATCGGAGTGGCCTTTTTTTGTCATTTACTCTGATAGTGCTTACGGGAGCGAATGAACGAGTGAACGGAAGATCATTTTGATTATTATTTGTGGATATCTGATCGAAAGATTTTGTGCACCGTTGCGTACTTTGGGATTTTTTTTTGGGTTCATTATTGGGACAGAAACCAGTCATGTGTTAAATTAATACCCAAAGTTATGATTGTGAATACCTCATCTCGAATAAGCCTCTCCGGCCATAGGATATCAAGTATTTAATCCCGGATAAAAAAAAAATTATGGCTTTTGTTATATTTATTTCGAGATACCCTCCAACCTTCTTGGAGTTACCTACTTCACAATATAAAAATGGAATATTTATTTATTACAGCATGGAAGACTTAAAGCTAAAAAAAAAACTAAAAAAAAAGGAAACAATAGTCGATAGAAAGCCAGTTACAAGTCTTCGCGTTTAAAAAAAAAAATTATAACATTTATTTAAAAAAATAATAATTAAAAAAAATTATTAAAATTTGGTTTTTGATTATTATTAAAATATCGAATAGAGATTTACTTAATTATTGCATCTATGATGTATAATGTATATTGTATATTTTTACGTGTTTTATAGTTTATGTCATCAATCAGCCATAATCGCGTTTTCAGATTATCACTGACGTTAGGTCACAACGTTTTAAACATAATATTTTTTGTCTCTCTCTCTCAAAGAGAGGAGGCCTGTGTACCTATAATATTACCACTGCTGGGACACAAATGCTCTTTTTTTATTCCCCAGTAAATACCCCATATTCTCCTTTGGTCCTCAGGAGTAAAGTAGCAGCCCTTCTCCTGGACAAGCACCTGCAGATCAACGGGATCTCGATGGGCGAGGTCATGAGAGAGAGACAGAGCATACAAATGCAGCCCATGGCCAGCAGCAAGATGAAGAGAGAGAGGAAAGCGGCCAGGACACTTGGGATTATCATGTCAGCTTTCTTGGCGTGTTGGCTGCCCTTCTTTTTATGGTAAGAGACAATTTAAATAGAAGTTCTGTAAAGTTTATCCACTCACGTGTCCCGCTCCCTGCTTAACGTTGCCTTCAATGTCCCAAATTTTTGGTCGGCGCGCCACGGGGCGCTTCGCCACATATGGATTTAAAACGGAATGTCACCCACGAGATATTTACTCATGTTTAAAATGATTGTGTACGGTTTTAAGCGTGAGCATGTTTCGATGTTAATGGAGCATTATGCTGACAAGCCATTTGCCCGATGTGATGAGCGGAAAAATTAAGAACTTCCATACTTATTTAACGTCTTTGAAGGCGATGTAAATGGACCGTATGTATAAATGGCTGGTGGAATGAAATAAAACTAAAGCTGTCTGTTAAAAGGGTTTTAGTGAGTAAAAAACGAATATTAAAACATAAAATTGGAAACACAAACCTTTAACAGACACTTACCAGAAGCAAAGGCAAAAACAAAAGAAAGAATGTCATTAAAATAAAAAATATAAAAATCTTCTAAAAAGTTCAACTCAACCAAGGAGTTCGCAACAGTCTTTATGTATATGTCGCAGGTTTTTCATAAAATTAGGTTTTTGATCAAAAACCTAGGTTTTTGATGAAAAACCGGAAGATGACACATTTTAAACTCAATTTCATCATGAACCTGTAACAATGCAGTTTTTTTTATCAAAAACCTGAACTAGTTTGGGTTTAAGATAAAGTTATTGTCAAAATCATGGGTTTGCTTTGTTTTATGACAAATAAATCAATTTAAATGAAATAAATAAAACAATTCATCATCATCATTTGCAACTTAGTGGAAAAAAAACAATTATTTATTTATCAAAATTTTACATCCATGATCCAATCAATATTCTCCTCCTTCAATCCAATTATGAAATTAAATGTTTCAATTTCACGTACATATTTAATTAATTTTTTCATAAAATTAGGTTTTTGATTAAAAACCTAATTTTATGAAAAACCTGCGACATATACATTTTCAGTAGTCCTTCTTTTATGCTGAAATTCGTTATTACAGGAACTCTTGTACAACATCGCTTTTAGTGACTGATTGCGTAAGAGTTTAACCTGAAAAGCGTTTGTTTACAGTTTCACAATATTACTTTTTGAATAGACCATACACTAGTTTAATCTTCCTGTAAATTTTCTTTAATATCTCCTCTTCCCCATAGGTACATTATCACAGCCCTCTGCGGAGATGCCTGCCCCTCTCCCCCTCCAGTGGTGGCCGCCGTCTTCTGGGTGGGATACTTCAACTCGGCGCTGAACCCCCTCATCTATGCCTACTTCAACAGGGACTTTAGGGCAGCCTTCAGGAAAACCTTGGATTCTTGCTGCAGGTATGTGTTTCTTTAGAGTAACTGATATGTCTAACTCTCCTCCGTATCTCACTGGGACGCGATGGCCGCGCAGCCAAGTCATCGTGGCAACCAAATGTATGTATAGTTGCGCAACCAAGCGGACACCAGATGAGACACTCTCTATAGAGTTGTATCATTTTAGGAGGTGTCTTGATATGTAATACACGATCACCCATCCACGGATCAACCTCAGCAAACGTAGCTTAACCTTTGACCGACCCGTGCGGCTGTTATAACTTTGCCACGAGCCCGTCTAACCACTAACCCCTGACTATTTTGCTTGGCTTAATTCTATCTACTTGATCTATTGAACCCTGAACGCGGTTGATTTCCGGAATCGTCTAGGATTTATAGGTCATTTAGGTGGACTTCTGTTTGACAGCTAGGGCTTCCGAGTAAAGTATTACGTTAGTTAAGAACTATTTATTTTATCGCCTCATTAGTATTTTTGTACTAAGCATGTGTTTATTGTGATTACATTCTCAGAGGCAGACCAGAATGTATTAATCTGTAGATAAAAACCATACTTAGAAGTGGGAGTTTTTATGTAAGATCCCTATCGACCAATAAACTAAACGCTGTCTTCAATACATTTTGGAAAGTAGTATAGAGGTATGAGGAACAGGGTGTAGAACTATGAGAACCAGGGTTTAAAGTTCACTCATACTCAATAGAAAAGGGAGGATCCTCCGGCCAGACGGGTGTTGTGTCTGGCGGGCAACTGCCCGATGATTCATGTCGGGCCGTTGTATATATGCTAATGGCGCGGTAAACTCTGCTTGCGAGATGCAGGATTTTGCGTGAAGTCAGTATGACGCGTTGTTCGCATGTGGCGTTTTAGATACCGCTACAGTAGTTCGGGAATCTTCGGTAGAACGCACCAGTGCTATTAGGGAAAACAAAGTCTTGACATCCAATACCTTGTTGTCACCCTTGAAGATACATACATAAACTTTTTTACAGGGGGGTAGGCAGTATCGCCACCGGCTGCAACCCTTACATACTCCTTGAAGACTTCATAGATAATAGGTTATTTATATCCATTTTTTCTTCCTCCAGGTCTCTCTGCGGTGACATTGCCCGCCGCTACTGCTGCCAGCGCCCGCGCCGCGAGCAGCATCACTCAAACGCATCCTCAGACATCCACATGAACAACTGCATCAAGTCAACATCCGCGGATGTTCTGCGTCATCATGCGTCCTGTTCCAGACCAGAGGAAATTGTCTTTGGGACGGCGTAGAGAGCAAAGGTCTTGGCACTAAATAAATAGGTACAGAAGGTTGGCTCCATACGTCGAGCGAAAACCAAAGATTGAAATCGTAAGATTCGCCCCACCCGTGACAAAACGGTCTTGACGCAGAACGTCACTTTCGCAAAATGTCACCGTGAAAAATTTGGTCACTTTAGCATAATGTCACTTTCGCAAAACGTCATTTTCTCACAACGTCATTTTCTCAAAACGTCATTTTCTCACAATGTCACTTTCGCAAAACGTCATTTTCTCAGAATGTCATTCAAGCCATTTTTTTATCGGGAGAGACCTAATACTAACACTGTAGAATCGGGTAAGTAATTTATTAAAAATTTACAAAAAATCATCAATCAAATTTTTATTACATACATAACTATATGCATATGTGCTTAAAATGATCTATCATGTAATTGGTTATTATAATTATTATGTTAAAAAATTGGTGTGTAATGTAATGAGACGCCGGTCTTGACGCAGAACGTCACTTTCGCAAAATGTCACCGTGAAAAATTTGGTCACTTTAGCATAATGTCACTTTCGCAAAACGTCATTTTCTCACAACGTCATTTTCTCAAAACGTCATTTTCTCACAATGTCACTTTCGCAAAACGTCATTTTCTCAGAATGTCATTCAAGCCATTTTTTTATCGGGAGAGACCTAATACTCACACTGTAGAATCGGGTAAGTAATTTATTAAAAATTTACAAAAAATCATCAATCAAATTTTTATTACATACATAACTATATGCATATGTGCTTAAAATGATCTATCATGTAATTGGTTATTATAATTATTATGTTAAAAAATTGGTGTGTAATGTAATGAGACAAAACATGGTCGCGTTTCTGTTTCGTTCTGACAGCGCTGATATGGCTGATACACACACTATGTTGCAGCATGTCTTGATTGTCATGGAAATGATCGGGTATAGGTATCTCCTTAATGTGTGAGGTCGTTCAGTATTTGACACTTTTCACGCGACATAAGTACAAATCAATAGAGCAAATCTAACGATATAAATCTTTGGCAAAAACGCACTCAGACATGCTTCATGTACAGTGAGTGAAGCTCACATGCTATTAGCATTCGACCGATATATATATATATATATATATATAGATCTCCTCACCGTCACCGTATGTACGCGTCTATGTGCGCGTGCGCCTGTTTTTGCTCGTTATATGGATCCGATATTTCGAACCTATCTATTTTTTGCTCTTAGGTTGCAACCAGACCACAGTAGATCGGCAATATTGTAACATATTTTGAGATGTAATTAGGTGACATTTTTATCAGTCGACGATCAACGTCAATCCACCGCCGTCTGTTTGCACTCTTAAGTTAAATTGGAAAGTTTACTATTATGACCTTTAAGTGTAACAGTATTAGATTGCATTTGTATTGAGGTTTTTATGTGCCAGTAATTAGTACGTTTTTTAAGTTCGAGATCACAAACTCATTTTCAATAGGTACAGTGTGTCATTCCACGTTTGATTAAAACATAAGGAGTTCATAATAGTTCGTTCAGCATCACACAGATTAACTTTTTTTTATTTAGCTAACAAATTGCTCGCAACTGACTTAAATACATACAGCCATCTTTAATGAAAGTCAAATAGCTTTAGGTAGGCCAACAAGATGAGATAAGGAATGTAAACAAACTTTCAGGGGTTCATAACATTTTTATTTAAAGAAATTATATGTATACAAATTTTAAACTTCCTATTCTAATCATTAGACGAAGATGAATCGGAAGAGTCCGAATCAGTGGTAATGATCACAAAACTATCTATTGTATTATCAATCATATGCTACCAGGCTGTGATCCCATACTTAAAATCAACAAGAAAGAGTAATAATAACGGATTAATTACAAAAAAAAAAAATAAGACTAAGCCCCTTCGTACACAAGGCTACTCAAATCTTAGATAATCAACGATTTTAGTCTTTTGCCTTTAATGGCATCTCGCAGTTCAACCTATGAGGTTGTCGTCTGCTTAACCGGGCTTGCCTGTGGATGCTTAAAAGTTAAGGCCTCCAGCCAGAGCTTAAAAACTTAAAACCCAAGCGACTACACGCTAAGGGCACCCCCTGTGGGAAACGGACCTCGGCTTAGGGCGTCGCTGAGAGAGGGCAGCAAGGGACAGGCTGAATCGGAATTAGAGTGAACAAAAAGTGCGTATCTAATGTTTGTAGCTGCTATGCCAAACGCATTCCTGTACCACGAATCACACAACGACACCCGTCGTCGATTAACTGACGTCAGTGAGTTCCATAGTGTCGAAATAAAATCTTGCTTGTCGTATTACAGTTTGTCGAAATTCCATAGTGTCGAAATAAAATCTTCTCGTACTACAGTTTGCCGAAATTCAGTTGGTAAGCCCGTTATTGTGTGCGAGAAATAAGTACAGAGATTGATTGTGAAATTTTTCAAGGAGCGGTAGGTTACATTATTTGTTTATGTTATTTTATTTACGTATATTTATATTGCTTGTTACTTTAATTTAGGCGGTGTGTTTTTTGTTTTTGCGCTCACACCGTAAATAATTATTATATTGTCTATACGTGAGGATTTGTAATTGGCTTTCGGGTGGCTATGGTTTCCTTGTGTTTGTTTTTATTAGCTGTAAGTCCTCGTTATCGTAATGTAACTCAGTTAAAGGTCAGGTTGTTTACGTAAATATCTCGTCTCGTTGGCTGCACTTTATATTGTGTTATTTACATAAGTGTGTGTGTGTCAACTTTCTAGACGTCTATGTAAATGATATTCTGTTTACTATAAATAAACGCACTAAGTGCGTTTTCACGTCAAGGAAAATGTTCAGAAAATATTTATTTTTAAAATGAGAAGATGCTTTTTAAATAGTTAAGGTTGTGAAGGAGGTAAATACATACATAGTTTAGACGGTTGTGAAAAGGTTATTTTTATTCAATTTTGTTAATATCTGCTGACTTTTATTTACCGTCTGGACAACAACATGGTATAAAAGGTGAACGGAGTAGAAGCCTATGGAAAGATTTTTTTTTTCACAAAAAATAAAATAAAAAAATCAGGTCCAGTTGAAAACCAGCGTCAGGCACTAGTTGTCTGGCATTTTTGCTGAACTGGGCCTCTTTGGCGCAGCCGTGAGGCACTCTTTACTGCTAATTTCTTACATCGGACTTTACACTTTTTATTTGATTTTTGTTTTTATCTGATGTGACATATTTTTATTTTATTTATCTTATCTTGTGTATTGTGTGTTTTTTAGTCTGTGATAAATAAATGTATTTTCTTTTTTTTGACACTACGAATTCATTGATAATTCCCGCGCGTAAGGAAGGGTGCTTTAAGTTGAATTTTTATATTATTTGTCGATTTATTCGTTTTTTTTTATCTGTGCCATAGGCTTCTACGAGTCTTCCGTTCATCTTTTATATACTCTGTGTTTGTTCAGACGGTAAAACAGTCATTCGGTATGTAGATAATTTAAGTTACATAGTTAAATCGAAAACCAAAGAAGAATGTATTATTTAGTGTATTACAAATAAGCAGAAAACGCTTAAAGCTTAGTTTAATGTAAATGGTTTAAAACCATAAATAATGTACAGTAGGATGTCAATGAATGTTTAAATGTGCCCACTGAAATTTATACAGAGTCAAATTAAATTAGCTACGGAAACTCTTGATGGGTATCAATATTTAAACACGATAAAATAAAACAAAAAAGATTTCTTTTTTTTTTTAGGGGTCAACGACCGCTGGTAGTATTGTTTTTGATGAATTATCGATACTTACCAATAACGTCTATGAAGTTTACAAAAAAAAATTGGTTGTCTGTAAAGTCGGTTTACGGACGATAATTTTACGTGATAACGTCATAAAAAAAACATCAGATAGATGCGTCATAAGCCGAACGCTTAGGCCGATCGTGCCTCTCTATCGCTTGTTCCGCGCTCTCGCTTGCACGCTCGGCTCAGGCGGAACGTGACAATGAGTCACGCTTTTTCGTGCGTGTAGCCGGCATTCATCGATTTATAAGACGTTATCACGTCAATAACCCATACTTCAAGTGAATACAGCGGTCAATGACCAAACAAAAAAACGAATTAATTTCGTTTTTGTTTTATAATGTTTAGATATCAATAGCCATCACGTCTGCGAAGTTTGGCCAGCTAATTTAATTTAACCCTGTATATGTCAGATGTACCTAACTGTAAAATCTATTTCACTTAGGCTGTGTATTACACCTGTTTGAGACTCTGTGAAACCATCATCATCGTTCCAGCCGAAAGGCGGCCCATGCTTGACGTAAGGCCCCACGCAACGCCGCATCGACCAGTTCCGTGCTTCCCGCTGTGAAAAAAATAACAAACTACAGTTTATATAACAGACGAAACTATTTGTTTCTTTTGACAGTTTCATAAGCTGCCTGGTACGACATAAACAAATGATTGTATTCATCATAACAAAGAACTAGTTGTAGCCCGCGAAATTCAATTTTTCTTACGTTTTTTGCAATTCGGGTTGTATCTTGATCAAAATATGATTCGCGACTATAACCGATACGTATTTACAGAATTATAATAATTAGAATCATTAATACATCTTTCTAAGTTAGATTTCTACCGTTAAGAACAAATCTCGTATGGAAAAGTGTTTATGGTAGAAATCTAACTTAAAGAGATATATTAATGATTCTAATGACTATGATTCTGTAAATACATGTCTATTATAGTCGCGAATCATATTTGGATCAAGATACAACCTGACACTGATTTGCAAATTGTAAAAAACGTAAGAAAATTTAAATTTCGCGGTCTACCATGTCACATTCACCTTAAAACGATTTTGTTATTCACCAAGCGCATGTCCCCATTGGGTTTGATTCCCAGGTCGGGCAAAGTGTTATTGGATTTTCTCTTAGGAATTTTTCAGTAGCAGCCCGGTTTTTAAAAATTGGTGGTGTGATACCCCCGTGCCTCGGAAAGCAGCGTTAAGCCGTTGGTCCTGCGCCTCTCTCCGGTCGTACCAGATTACCGTCCCATCGGACTATGATCTAAAGTAAAAGTGTGTAGTGCTGCACACACTATTTTAAGTTAAACAAATATCAACTTTATTTCAATGAGCATTAAGTTGATTTCAGAGCGACTAGCACTATTGACAAAGTTATAAAAAAATTTGAAGTTGTAGTGTAAACTGAACTTTATTGTATAGGAATTAAAGTTATTTTTCCATTAATTCATTTTTGTTTACATTTTTGGCAAATGAATCGCGAATGCATCCAATTATATCTACTATTATAAAGCTTAAGAAGACCTGAAGGCCAATTCTCGTAATTTAAAATATTCAAAACCTAGTTGCAGTCTCATCTCAGCGACAAACAAATGTCAAAAACTTGTCAAAATGTAGGGAAATTAGAGGTATTTTTGACAGATTGAGACTGAGATCAGACTGTGAACCTTCTTAAAATTACGAGAATTGCCCCTCTGTACTCAGCAATGGGCATGGTTAAATAACGGCCGAACCCTATCACCAGTTTTGGCATACTGGAGATAGAAAAACCTATCTATCTCTGGTGTTAACGTCCCAATAATCTATTATCATTAGCGATCTGTATGATCATATTATACTGACAGTTATAATTATACTGGCTACCATCAGTAGCTACCTATCTGTCAATAGGTTATTGGATTCGGCCGTATATCTACACATACAACCAGTGACATGCATTGCGTATAGGCATATAAGCCGTGCCTACCTCGATATATCAACATTAACCTGTCAATTACATTTTAGTGTGTGTGCCCCACAATTAAGAAACTCACTAAATTATCATACCTAACAAAAAACAAAATCTTCATACAAACACGCGCGGCAGTAGGCAGTCGCCAGACGGCCTACTCGGCTCCCGTACTATTTGCACATTGTCATTGGTCTTTACTCGTTCAAGTTAATACGACGAAATTAAAAATACGTACGTCTCACGCGTAATACCATGACGTTCGACCTTCGCAATTTATCACCCTTAAGTAGGCATGCCCACTTAAATAACCACACTTGACCACACTTTTTTTCAGATTAGTGACCGCGTTTGCCTAGACTAGAACTGGCCTAGTTCCTACCTATTCTGAAAACCAATGCACGCCACTGCATACAACGGTATGTAGATACGTAAGGTCTATTCATGTATATGTTTACAATTGTTGTTATTTCAAGTGAAATAAATATCAACTTTATTTTTCGTACCAGTTAAACCACGGGCAAAAGATAACTTGCAAAATTTGTATCCAACAACTCGAAAACTCCTTGCTTCAATCTTTATAAAAGCCACAAAATTATATGAAACAAATTTTCCACTAACTTTATAAGTATTTTCCACTCACATAATAACTTCCTCATTTTTCTCCGTAATATTTCATGTTGGTATGACGTAATCACTTCCATATTCCGAATGACATTTTTACCCTTCGAGGTATCTCAATAAAGTAGAGTAGTGTGGGGAAAAAGCGGGACACGGAATTTGGAGTGACTTTTTCATACCACATGACACGTCCCGGAATGATGTATGCTTGTTGGGAAACTTTCAGGTCAAAAAACAGTGGGTTATTACGAAATTTTGCTGATTGAAAAATACACAAGGATTGTAAAAAAAAAAAAAATACTAAATACCTTTGTTTTCGAAAAAAATCTTTGTTTAATTAAATAAAAATTAAGCTCTTAACAAAAAAGTTGTATCACTTGTATCAATCAATCTTCATTATAGAAAAGAATAGAAAACTTTTATTTCAGACAGGAGGACAGGATTATAAGGTCAAAGGTTAACAGTTCGTTTAAAGACAAAATTTTTCTTCAGCGCTCCCAAAGTAAACGACGGATGAATGTTTCGGCAGACAGAACACAAATTGACTAGCTATCGCGCTAAAGCCCTGTACCTGTTCACAGAATATTGAATCGAAACTGATCAATTCAATGGCCGGAATCAATCACAAAAGGAAAAGGTCGTACATAAACTTACATCTATTCTCCTTGAGTGTAAGCAGAACATTCATTTGTACATCTGATTAAACAAACATGTCTGTTGCAAGTGATGACCTGCCTGACCTACATTCCTAGGGTATCTCACTCGATCCTTCACAGGGGTTTTAATTTTGCTTGGTGGTCGGATATTATCCCTCAAGAACGCAGTATCGAGATAAAATAATCCTATGACCTATCCCAAGTTATGGTCTATCCGTATGCAAAATTTCATCCAAATCCGTTCAGACGCTAAGGTATGAAAGGTCAAGGTCAAGGACAGACAAACAGGCCGACAGACAGACTCTCTTTTGCATTTATAATATTAAGTATGGATTCAAGGTTATAGGTCAATTCCTTTGATGAATCCTCCCAAAATAACCAAAACTATCGAAACAAAGAAAACCACAGTCCCGAGAAAAACGGGACGCTTGCCAACACTATAGTCAAGATGGAATATCATGAAATACCTTCACGAAATATTTAGTAGGTGGTATTATAGGAACGACCTTTAGTCCTTGTGTAATGTATTATGTCACGGTCAGCTGTAGTTGATATTGGAAAATAAGGTAGGTATTTGGGGAGAGGCATTTTGTGATTGGAGTTCTAAATAAGATGTTTGAATAGTTTTTTTTTGGGATTAGATTGTTAATTCGTGGCTAAATGGTATTAGCCGCACGAGTCGATCGAAGGTTAAGCTGCGCTTGCCGAGGTCAGCTCTAGGATGGGTGACCATCCATTATCGAGACCCCTCCGTGCCTCAGAAACCACGTCAAGCCGTTTTTATCGTTTCCTATGGAGAAGAGCCGGTAAGAAACTCCACGGTTACTATTTTAAAAATAAATGGCTTTTACAATGTTTTCAAATTAAAGTGTTAATAATAGGTGGTCGTGCTCACTAGTCGTTGGTTTTGTCTAGCTTGTCCCGCCATCTTCTACAGGATCTGCCCCGACATCTTCTAGCTGTGTCAGGGCTCCACATAGTGGCGTATAACTCATTGGGCATACGACAGGTTGGCCAGCCCAGTGTCACTTCAGCATAGCGGATTTTTGAGCAGCGTCAGTAGTCTGTGATTTCGACTACAGTTTGCGAATATTGTCTGTGAAATTGTACCCTAAACAAACTGAAAAACATTTCCATGTAATCTTCTATTTAATTTACCTCTAAGAAAGGTTTTATAATTTAATTACGGTGCCATATTAATCAAGCGTGACACGGTAGCGTTAAAATTAATAGTCTGGTTGAGTGCTATAATGAAAATTCCCGGCGAGCCGCGCGAATGCACTTTGTCGACTAGGTATCTATAATGGGAGTAGAACCAAGCTAGGGTCACATTGCTTCTATTATTAAATATGTATTGGTGAGGGGCCCGTGGTTAAATAATAAAAGCCGCACAGGTCGATCGATCAGGTTAAGCTACGCTTGCCGCGGTTGGTCTGTGGATGGGTGACCATCTTTACATATCGAGACCCCTCCGTGTCTCGGAAAGTACGTCAAGCCGTTGGTCCCGGCTGTCATTCGTGGATCTTTGACAGTTGTTACGGGTAGTCAGAAGCCCGAAAGTCTCACAACCAGTCTTACCAAGGGTATCGTATTACCCAGTAACTGGGTTGTGGAGGTCAGATAGGCAGTCGCTCCATGTAAAATACTGATATTCAGCTGCATACGGTTAGACTGGAAGCCGATCCCAGTATAGTTGGGAAAAGGCTAGGCAGTGGAGATTGCGGCGTGGAGAGCATTTGGATTGCGTTATAGTACGTGTCTGTTCTGGTTCCTCAACTTACATTATCAGCCTATAATATTCCCACTGCTGGGACAAAGGCCTCCTCTCTGTGAGAGGGAGTGGGCCGTAATCCACCACGCGGGCCCAGTGCGGGTTGGTAGATGTCACATGTCTTCGAATTTTTGGTTCTAGGACATGCCGGTTTCCTTACGATGTTTTCCTTCACCGTTTTTGAGAGCAGTGGTGATGAAATAATTTACACAAAGTAAAGCGCCGCCGGTCTGGGTTCGAACCTACGACCTACAACTCCTAAGTCGCGGCCTTTACCACTGGGCCACCACAGCTTTCCTCAATTTGATTTTTAAAATTTATTGTTTAACCATTTACCTTAATTCACAAAAATAACAAAATTAAAACCTAACTTAACTAAAACTGTTGTTAAGCAATAAATTTTAAAAGTCAATCAAAAAAAAAAAAAACTTGATTTTCCTTAGTAAACGTTATGTTTTTCTTTCAAATAACTTCTTAAGAATATCTATAAGTCTCAAAGTGGCACTGGTGAATGAAAAGTTGTGTGGAAATCGGTTGTCATGGCATTACGAGTATATGATGTAAAGAAATGAGGAAAATGTCGTGAGGAAAGTTTTGAGTATGCATGTGAATGGCTGTGAGAGTAGGGTAATACCAAAGAAACAATGGATGGACTGTGTGAAAGATGACCAGTGATCGGAATAGGCTGAGTATACTTACCTAAACTTCGGAGAACAGAGACAGAAAGTGGAGACTTCCTTACGACGACATTTTTTTTCCCGGAATTCGGGAAAAATCTTAAACAAGTTGAAAATAAGCTTTATTTAAGATGGGTAGTGGCTATTTTTTTGTAACTAAACTTATAATTACCAAATTTACGGGATTTTCATGTAAAATCCCGAAATAAATAGTCTAACTTTAATTAATGGATCAGTATGGATGTTAAGGGCCAAAATATGTCGTACAAAAAAGAAAAGGTACATAGTAAAAATACCTATCTACTTGTAAAAATGGTTAAAGAATTTCATTAGTCTGGATTTCTGGAACTGGCCTCAAAGAATTATGTCAAATAAAAATAACTACAAAAGACAAAAATTCCGAGAAAATTTCTTCAAGAAATGTTTTCTACTATTCTTACCCAAACACTTTTCGGTATACACAATCGAATTTATCGTGTTGCATTTTAGAAGTGCAAACGAAATATTCGATGTTTCCTTATTTCCATTTCGCGTGCCGGTTCCGCCGGGCATCCGGTACGGTTCCGGGCCACAAGAGTGCTTCAACGGTGTTGTGTATTTGCATGCCATTTTGGGGTATTTTACTTTGTCATTGTGGGGTGTTTTTCTTTTGTTTGATTTTAAACTGAGTTTTATTTTTAAGTGTTAGGGGCAAGAAAGTGTTATGATTGGCATCTGTACTAATCACACTAATCACACTAATATTATAAATGCGAAAGTTTGTGAGTGTGTGTGTGTGTTTATATAAACACACACACACACTCACTTCACGCTCAAACGGCTGGACCAATTTTGATGAATTTTGGTATAGAGATAGCTTGAGTCCCGGAAAAGGACATAGGGTACTTTTTATCCCGATATTCCCACGGGATCGAGACTTCTGCGGGTAAAACCGCGGGGCGCAGCTAGTAATATTATAAATGCGAAAGTGTGTCTTTCTGTAACCTCTTCACGCCTGAACCGATTTCGATGAAATTTAGCATAGAGATAGTTTGAACCCCGGGAAAGGACATAGGATAGTTTTTATTTCGATATTCCCACGGGATCGACACTTATGTGGGTGAAACCGCGGGGCGCTGCTAGTTTCCCTATATTTTTGACAAGTTTTTGACATTGATTGTCGCTGAGATGACATTGCGACTAGATTTTGAACATTTAATTGCGTGAATTAGCCTTCAGATGTAGGAACGTAAATGACGCAAAAGGAGTATATAATAACTGGTGGCGTTCCGTAGTTTCTGCCAAACCACTAGGTAAGAAGGCGTGAGTATGTGTATGTCATCATCTGCCTAGACTTATCCCAACTATGTTAAGGTCGGCTTCCAGTCTAACCGGATGCAGTCGAATACCAGTATTTCACATGGAGCGACTGCCCATCTGATCTCTACAACCCAGGTACTAGGTAATACGGTACCCCTTGGTAAGACTGGTTGTCAGGGTGAAGGTGAGGGCTCTTGGTATGTCAAGGTGGTCATCCATCCACGAACCAACCGCGGCAAGCGTAGGCCACAAACCTCTCCGTAAGTTTATGTATGTACTAGCAGCGCCCCGCGGTTTTACTCGCATAAGTTTCGATCCCGTGGGAATATCGGGATACAAAGTATCCTATGTTTTTACTCCTAGTATAAACTATATTTGTGCCAAATTTAAATAAATAAATCCGTTCAGTAGTTTTTGCGTGAGAGTTACAAACATCCATCCATCCATCCGTCTGTCCTCACAAACTTTCGCGTTTACAATATTAGTAGGATATCGATATGGTAAGTACATTTGAATTCGTATTTAAGGATATTTAAACAGATACTCTTACGATGTTTTGGTATTTTTATCTTTGTCACTGGATCGTCTGGTTAAGGGCCGACGCATATCTGGCGAGGCGCAGCGCAGCGCGGTTGTCAGTGTCAAACAAAATTCAACATTGCTTGGCTTAAAATAAAGTCGAAAATAAATAACCTGAGACGCGCACCTTTTTCCGCTTAGATACGCTCTCGAGCTAATAGAAGTTTATTTAATCTCAAATTTATTTATTAATTATTTATTTCCAAAACTCTTTATCTTAATTTACATTTTGGTTTTAGCCACACAACGAAAACCTCTCAGGGTTTATCTGTGTGTTGGCGAGCCGTTCACATACATTTTTACAATAAAACAATTTTACACAAAAATATTAATTACTGAAATGAAATGGTGAATAGATGATACATAAAATATTTTATAATAATGATGTTAATAATGATTTGTGATAATGATAACTGATGATAACAAAATAGAGTACGATAAACTGTATGCATTATGAGAAATTTTGTGTAACGAAACGTTTAGATTTGTATTTATAACTTTTCGAACTCTTTTTTTATAAGGTTTGCAAGTCTTCTGGAAGTTAATATTTGTTTGGCAGTGACGACCGCGCTGCGTTGCGCTTCGCCAGATGAGCGCCAGCCCTAAGGATCGGAATAATTTACAAAAAAAAACAAAATTGTTACAACTGTTATCTAGTAAAAACATAATGAAGTTTTAACGATTTATTCCGATCTTGTGGTTACATTCCCCATCCTGAAAAAATAGATTTAAAACCTCTTCAGCATCTTACTGCTTCAAAGATTTAACTCATTTTCGTCAACAAAAAGGTCCCAAGAAGAAAAGACAAGTAGTAAAAACAACCCATTTTGAGGTTTGAAATTGAAATGAAACCCTTTCTAAGATTAGAGAGGTCTATTGTTAACCCTTTGACGGGCACAACCGTGTTTATTTAGGCAAAGGACTTTCAATTGTTCGTGAGTAATCACTAGCAATCAAGGGGATGCTTTGTGGTTGAAAAGACTCAGAGGAAATCTGCTATTTAGAAATTCCGGCTGTCATTTATTTATTTTTTTTGTTAAAAGATTCCACCAAATGAAATTGAACGCGACCAGCATTTCTAAACCGCGTTCAGGAGGTTTCTTTGTATATATTCCATTGCAATAATGACAGTGAGAGCTTTTGAATGCGGTTAATTTGTTATTTTGTTTTTTTTTTTTTTTTGGTGCGTCATGTTTGCCGCAAATAAACGAATTTTCTTTCTTCCTTCTTTCTTTCTTTTGGTTTAGATGTGCTGATGCCCTAGCACGAAGGCGTTTCAGACTTCTGTGCTTCTGGCTGCCCATAACGACTGTCAAAGATCTAGAAATTACAACCGGAACCAACGGCTTATATTCTTTCCGAGGCATGGAGGAGTCTCGATATGAATTGGATGGTCACCCATCCGCGGACCGACCTTGGCAAGCGTAGCTTAACTTTCGATCGTAAGGCTGGTAAATTGTAATTTTGAATAAAATATCGTTCACATTTACGTTAAGTTTACCTCGCGCGTTCGCGCTAGGTCCACATCTTAGTTATCCAATAAAAAGACGAAAATATTAAAAGAATGGATATATCTGTCGAGCTCCGCTAATGTGACACAATTGATTTTCTATTGTTTCGTCGGCAATAGGCGACGCGCGCCGCTTGACCGGTTAAAAAAGTCTATTACTAGAAGTGCTTCAAATATTTGAGTAGTCAGTATTTAAACATCTTTCTAACAAAAAGGTCTACATTATAATACCGATTTATTTCGGTTTGATCGCCTAAACCCCCTCCGCCCCCTTCCCCTCGATCCCCTGCTACTTCTTCTGTTTTAATCGGAAGCCTATATTTAGGGATGAAAGTAGGTTGAGTAAAAAAATACTTTATACTAGCAGCCTATACTTAGCACAGTGGGGTGATATAAAAATATAAAAAAATCAATATTGTGCCTATTTTCAGAACTAACCATTGTTTAAATTTCCTCACATTAACCTTTTGAACGCCAGAGTATAAACGTATCGCCGTACCCCTGACGCCAGGCTACTTTTTTTTTTTTTTTTTTTTTATTTATTTAATCCATAATATTACACTTTTATTTTAACATAACACCTGCCAAACTGCAAAGCAATTTGTCGGCAGTAGGTCCTCGTGGATTTTGCACGACTTTCTGCTTGACTAATTACTAAAATTAAATCTAAGTTACAACTAAGACTGAAACCATGGTTTTGTAGGCCAAAATTTCATATCTGAATACAGAGTATGATAATTACCCACAAAGCCATATCTTCTACAACCACAGCCACTACATTCAGCGGCATCGGCCAACAAACGTCATGAGACCATCCCATAGTCAATAATGTTAGTCACTCTGAAATTAACTTAATTACCATTAGTACAAAGTTGATATTTGTTCAACTTGAAGTCATATTAATTTGAAAAAACGTTTGGATAGACTTTAGATGGTAAGCAATCTTTGGATTAGAACCCACGACATCAGCCGACCGAGGCCGCCGATCGACCGCAGTAACTATGGACACATCGACAGGTAATGTTTCCTTAGGACACTTTTTAGGTGGTTTTTACTGTTAACACGATCGATTATTCCTTCAGGTAAGTCATTAATGAATGTAGGTGTAATCCATCGTCTCGTACGCTTACCATAGTAATTATTTACATTAGGCACATGTAATTTCTTTTTCTTTGCAAGTCGGGTTGGGTAGTTATGTACTTTTTCTTTTTTGTGTTTGTTAATATTATGTTGTTCAAGAATTATTGTCATTTTTACTTTCATTTCAACTGGTAATATATTGCACTTTTTAAATAATTTATCATATTCCTTGTTCAAGCTTTGTTTAGTTCTTCTGCTCACTAACATTTTTAGAAGTCGTATTTGTAGCATTTTAATTTTATTTAGATATGTTTTAAAAGTTAGTCCATAACCACACAACCCATAACTAATAATCGAGTCGGCAAGTGCATAGTACAATACATACAATAGTCCTTTCTTGACTACAGGCTTCAGAGTATACAGTTTACCCAGAACTGATCGAACTTTATTACAAATCGTGTCTATGTGTATGTTCCATGCAAATTTAGTATCAATCGTCAGTCCTAGGTACCTGTATGTTTTAACCTGCTCTAAATTAGTACACTGACAGCTAGATTTTCCATTGTGAAGACATTCATAGCTGTGACCTGTTATTTTCAAGTCAATATTTTTATTACGTGCATAAGGAGAATGAATTGGCATGCACTTAGTTTTGCTTACATTAATAATAATACCATTATCGTGCGCCCATTTAATTATATTGTCGAAATCGTCTTGTATTGCCTCTTGTATGGACGTTTGGTCCTTACCACTGAATATGAGACATGTATCGTCGGCGTACATATAAGCTTTACATTTTTTGATGACGTTACACATACTATTAACGTGTACAATATAACCAATAGGTCCATAGACAGATCCGGTAGGAACACCGTATTTGACAGCACCTTCCATACTTTGGACATTAGCAACCCGTACTTTAATAGTTCTTTGATCTAGGTATTGACCAAACCATCTGTTGATTGGTCCACTTATCCCACACTCATCCATGGCCTGCAACAGGCCGCCGTGATCCAGGGTATCAAAGGCTTTTTTGAAGTCTATAAAAACTGCTACAACTATTTTTTTATCATTTAGATAATTATTTACATCATCCGTAAATCTTGCTAGCGCCGTTGCCGTACTTCTGTTTGGTCTAAAACCATGTTGAATGTCGGTAATGATTTCGTTTTTGTCTAAGTAAGTTGTGATTTGACTAACTATGAACTTTTCCATAATCTTATTAATTGTATTTAAAATAGCTATTGGTCGGTAATTTGTATATTCCAGATGTGATCCTTGTTTGTAGATTGGCCTGATAATTGACTCTTTCAACCTAATAGGGTATTTACTTTCTTTTACACACAGATTTATAAAATATGCTATAACAGGACTAATGAAGTTCTTAATTTCCTTTAAATCTTTTACTCTGATGCCATCGGATCCCGGCGACTTGTTGCAGTCCAATGAGTCTATTATCCTAGCGATATGTGTGGACGTTGCTTTATTGAACCTAAAACTAACATTACACGGTTTAACATAATCATGTCTATTTAAAAACGTCTTAATACATTGATGCTTGATATTGTCGATTTCCGTTGTAAATGTGTTACAGAAATTATTACAAATGGTTGTCAAACATTCTTTTTTTTGTAAATATTTCTCTATGACGCTATCTACTGTTACTTTACTTCTACCCAGCCAGCTATTAATATTACACCATATCTTACGCATGTCTCCCTTACACTTTTTTATTTCGTCACGCCTATATCGATCTCTAGCCACATTTATAAGTTTATTTGTTTTATTTCTATATTTAGTATATTGTAATCTAAGGTTGTTATTGTTTGGATCCATTTTCCAGCGCCTAAATAAGTCATCTTTTCGTATGATCATGTTTTGTAGTGTATTATTAACCCAAGCTTGGCTATCACGTTTTTTAACTGTTGATTGCTGTTTGGAAGACTCATAAATGTCACTAAAAATCGTGCACATTATCATATAACTCAATAGGATCATGTATGTTTAATAATTGTTGCCAGTCAACATTATGAAGTTTATTACTTACTAGTTTATTGTGGATAGTCATTCTACTCGATTGAATACATTGTTGTATGTTCACATCAGCTGATAATCCCGTTATGTAGTGGTCCGCGATCTTAGTCGTTACCGTGTACGCTTCTAATAAGCACGCCTTCTCATTCCGTACAAATACATGATCGAGACAGGACGTCACATTGCGATCACCCGTGACTACGTCACGTGTTACGTCTCGTATGCCGCATTGTAATCCCCTCTCCGACAGTGCGTTCAGATACCTGTCAGCAGTTGAGTCGATACCACTGGGCAGTATGTTGATGTTACAGTCGCCGACCATAATTATATCGGTTCGTTTTGGTATACTTTGTATATATCTTTTGATATCTGCTACAAATTTTATTTTATTTGTGCTTGGCGGTCTATAGATAACCATAATGTCGGTAGTGTATTCGTTAATGGATAGCCGTCCATGTACAAACTCATAAGTCGCGGTAATACCGGATTTTAATGGATTAAACTGCACTCTGTCGCTCACATAAACTAGTATTCCTCCACCTCTTCTGTCTTCTCTTGTTAAAGCATACATATTGAATCCACTAATCTCGTATATTTTAGTATCTTCTTGTTTAATATTTATTTCCGATAGGCAAATTAAATCCAGTCGATGCAGGCATTCCTTTGTTAAAACAATTAGCTCATTAAAATGTTTTCTCAGTGAGCATACATTTATATGTATAACTTGAAGTGATGCCGGTCGTTTGTTTACGTGCTCATACCACTCATTTAACTGCGTGTATTTTGTATATTCTATATCTTGTATCTCTGATTCCAGGTCCATCTTAGTAGGTATCGTTTAAATCTATGTACTATTATTTGTTATTATTTATATATTAATTAATCTGCTTATATATAGGATTAGGTTGCAGATTTTATATGACTACTCTTTGTTTTCTGTTAGGTAATTATCAATATCGCTTTCGAAGCGTATGTGGTGTACTTTTTTATCGTTATCATCTTTTTTTATCATTATTTTAGAGTTTTGAATCCAGATATATTTGTAGGATTCCTTCAAGTTAGTCGAGTCTTTGGTCAACTGGACCCACTCGAACTGGACCCGCGGGTCCAGTTGACCAAAGGAAAAATTTTCTATATTTTTATTGGTCAACTGGACCCACTGTCAAAATTAGACAAATATCTTTTGTTTTAAGCTACCCGTGGATACAGTCGAAACAAAAAGACAATGGCACGAATCTGGTACAGAATCTACGAGTACCTCAAAATCTAAAGATAAAGATAAAAGATAAAGATAATTTATTTGTGAAACATGCGTAACTTACATAACATTTTTCTGTTAGTAGATTTCGGATCTTATTTTTAATTTGTTTTGTTGTCATGGCTTTATATGACTGTGGTATTTTGTTGTATATTTTCGGGGCCATACAAAAAAAGCTTTTCAAATTCAAATTCAAAATGATTTATTCGGGACAACTAGATCCACCGGTTAGTATACAATAACTTAGAAACTATTATTAGTACTTAAAATACAATAACCATTGAGTTCTATCAATGACAATAACAAAGAACAACACACATCCATCAATAAACATCACAACACAATTCACACAAAAAAAAAACACACAAGGCACCTGTGCTGAGACACCCCGCCCCGACAAGATAACCAACAGGGAGATACCTCCCTACAAGATCATCAGACGAACGAAATGCCTCAACACAGGTGCACGCACATCTTCAGCTATAGTTTTCAGAATGCTGTTGTGACTCCCCCGCACCCTCCTCATAAGAGACACGACTTTTTTCCGAATGACGGCATGAAAACCGTCAGTGTGAGCCTGTGCGAACATTTCGGAGGCACTGCAGAAACGAGGAAGTCCCAACATCATCCTAAAAATATTATTGTTTTGGACGCGCAGTGTGTCGAGGGATTTTTTGGTATAACTAACCCATAGACTACCCGTGTACAGACCCTGACAATACGCTTTAAATAGTGTGATCTTGACTTGGTCCGTACAGCGGGCGAATCTACGGGCCAGCATGTTGCCACGGACTGACACAGCCCTGCGCTCCCTCTCTATGTCAACATCATCCTTAAGGCCGTCGGTAAGGTAATGTCCAAGGTACTTAAACTGCGACACCCTATCCAAGTTAACACCATTCAAAGTAATATACCCAAAATATTATACCGTAGCGTAGAAGTGATGCCACCATTCCATGAAAGGCCATCACTTAAGCATCTGGGTTAACTTCTGAGGACAGTTTGTACAAGACATATGTGACTGAGCTCAGTTTTTTGTTTCAATGTGCGCTTTCCAGTTCAGTTTTGCGTCTATCATTACACCAAGAAATTTTGTGTCGTCGACTTTATTTAATACTGTGTCATTGTAGAGGGCTTTAATGTCAATATCACCATGTACCCGTTGACTAAAGTAAGATTAGGGTCATGTGGTAGTCAATAGCATCAGGCAGGTCATTGATATATAGGATAAATAATAGAGATCCAAGCACGCTCCCTTCTGGGACACCGTAAATAGGCGTTCGCTCGCCAGATATGTAAATTGGTGGTGAGGTCAAACTGAAAATCCAAGATGGCGGATGTGAAAAATTTTCAAATTTTTCATCATGGGTGTTGATTTCTTGGTTTTCTAGGGTGCTAAAACCGATGGTGAGGTCAAACTGAAAATCCAAGATGGCGGATGTGAAAAATGTTCAAATTTTTCATCATGGGTGTTGATTTCTTGGTTTTCTAGGGTGCTAAAACCGATGGTGAGGTCAAACTGAAAATCCAAGATGGCGGATGTGAAAAATGTTCAAATTTTTCATCATGGGTGTTGATTTCTTGGTTTTCTAGGGTGCTAAAACCGATGGTGAGGTCAAACTGAAAATCCAAGATGGCGGATGTGAAAAATGTTCAAATTTTTCATCATGGGTGTTGATTTCTTGGTTTTCTAGGGTGCTAAAACCGATGGTGAGGTCAAACTGAAAATCCAAGATGGCGGATGTGAAAAATGTTCAAATTTTTCATCATGGGTGTTGATTTCTTGGTTTTCTAGGGTGCTAAAACCGATGGTGAGGTCAAACTGAAAATCCAAGATGGCGGATGTGAAAAATGTTCAAATTTTTCATCATGGGTGTTGATTTCTTGGTTTTCTAGGGTGCTAAAACCGATGGTGAGGTCAAACTGAAAATCCAAGATGGCGGATGTGAAAAATGTTCAAATTTTTCATCATGGGTGTTGATTTCTTGGTTTTCTAGGGTGCTGAAACTGATGTGAGGTCAAACTGAAAATCCGAGATGGCGGATGTGAAAAATATTCAAATTTTTCATCATGAGTGTCGATTTTAGCACCATCGGTGAGTTAAGAGGTATGACCCAACTGCTTCGCCGGGAGTTCTTAAATGATCCTAGAGAAATAATTGAAATATGTATAACAAATCCACCCAAGCATGGGAGTATAGCAAACTAATGTGGAAAAGGGTTGCAGGTTGCAGAGAGATAGTATTTTAGGGCCCCCTGTATTGATCTATTAATGAAGTTGTATTATAGCTAAAAAAAAAACATATTATCATTTAAAATGGTCGATTTTTGAAATAAAGTTTAACCGGGATCACGAAATCGTAATAAAAATAAAATGTTTTGATAATGCACTCAAGATTCAATTCCCGATAAGGTCGTCAGTGTAATAAATACGTGTATTGAAGCGTATTTAACGACTTTATATAATAAAAAATAAAAAAACAAATTAAAATTATACCTAATTACAGGTCGAGGTGGTAACCAAAACTATTTTTATTAAGTAGAAAAATTTACCATTAACGCTGCAGTAGGTCCTCCTGTATTTAATCCCATTTTTAAGTTTGCTTACTCTCGCGTAAATTAGTTTAAAAATCAACGTGAAACGTATTGTAGTTTTTGGTTTCTTGTCAGTTTGGACTCTAGTGTTGTTACTCTGTAATTAACGGTCAGGCACTCGATTAGCTCGATCACAGAATATAATTATATACCCATCCCGATTATGTAGTTCGAAAACTCAATTCAAGTTGAATCTAAAATATCATGTACTACCTCCCTCCAGTACCTACCTTAAATTCAAACCTAGCAACAGTGTGTTTGAAAAGCACACAAAAAAAATTAAAGGAAAGAATAATAGCAAGATCCAGAATAAAGCAACCGTTCTATATTGGTACCTAGGTATTTCAGTCAGTATCACATGAAATATATAATATCTATTCCCTGTTTTATTACCGACTAGTACTACTACATCAAGTGGCAAATCGAGAGAAAATAAACTCGAGCCTTTATTTTATTTAGAGTAATGAGTTACATATAATCAAGCCGCAGCACTATCTGACACTATTAAAAAGATAAGTGTCAAGACTGTCATGTCAAGTGACAACATTTCATTAATTTATTTATTCCGTTTCTTTCGAATTGCATGAAATTGATATTTCTGTTTTCCTGTGTGTAATTGAAGGATTTTAATGAACATGGAATCTTCAAGACGGTACAGCATGTACTCCAGAAGAATGTTGTGTTAATTGTTGAGTATGATTTCAACTGAACTGTTCGCGTTGGCTGTTGTGCACATGGTAGAGCTCTTGGACATGGTATCAAGATGAGAAATGGAGCGACCTGCATAATTTTAGATGAAATACTATTTACTTTTATGTCGTCAGACGTTGAAATTGATATCCTACATAAAGTTATAAAAATAATTTGAAAATTATGTGATTTTTGATTTCATGAACCGTTATTCCTACTATTTATTACTGAACAGTGCACTATTTTACTAAATTATAAAACCGAGGCCAAACTTCTCACTAAACAAGAGTTCTTTTAGTGTGTTTTAGGGTATGATGGTATTTCTCAGCTAAGACATCTAGGGAACATAAACATGCGGCTTTTAAGCCTCTGTGGTACTGAATTAAAATTGTGCAATGAGTGGCGTGGGTCATCCTGTAGCTTCGCCCTCTCGATGCAAATGGGTATAGTCCTGCGAATTTCTGGAGGCGCGATGCGAGTCAGTGGATACAGCATTCGCAACGGGGTCAGTTTTAAGCAACCAGTAATAATCATTAATGTCTTATTTAGAGCTGTATCCACTTACTTATCGTGGGCTGATCGGTTCCATACTGGACAGGCCTGCGGAGAAACAAAGCGCCATTCCAGTTGTTCGCAGGACTTGAGCAGATGCCACCCATCTGGTGGAAGTTAGGCGACGGAGTAAGTGATTTCTGGTAGGTATGCACTTTCTGTTTGACATTTTCGCAGTTTCTCCGGAAGTTAGGGGACCTATCCACTCCTCGGGGTAGGTCTTAAGTAAGTATTCCTTGAGCCACCTGCTCCAAAAAATCTTAGAGAGGCGAAGAGCCTTTTTCCACTTTTTTCTTAACGAAAAAACTCCGTCGTCCAGAGAGGTAGGTAATTGCTGATTTGATGAGCTGTCTATTAAAAAATGAAAAGGTGTGAGGCTTTCATATTCACAGCTGCAACATACATATATGGCAAAGGCCTCGAATCGGACGTCTGCGTTACCATGGACGATATTCTTCCTACGATGCGTCGGTGCGGGCTGGAGTCTCAGTCTATCAAAAAGTACTCTGTGGGCTGGAGGCAAATTCTCAAGCATCTCGCATTCGTTATTGCCGTTCGATTCGAACTTTTCTCTCGAAACAATCAAGCCGAGCTATTCTCGCATGAAAGGCACGCGACATGCCTTAGTTTACATGCGACATATTTATGTAAAAGGAATTTTGTCACCTGATTATCATATTATGATATACCTATTATTATTGTATTACAACAGGGCCATCAAGCATGATGGGGTTTTCGAAAGCATTTCAAACAATAAAAATTTCAAACGATATTTTATTTTTTTCAATACAAAACATAACTAACACAAACAATACATTATAATAATCACTAGTGTATATGAATGGTCGGCGTCATGAGTCGCGCGCTGTCCGCGAGCTTAGGAATCGGCGGACCATTTCACCTCTCGCCCAATATCTTCATGAACTTCAACAGATGTGAATGCGGCAATTTGAACACAAATAAATTTAAATTAATGATGTGACGATACTCCTAATGCGACCCTCAGGGTAAAAATTGTTTTCGCAAGGATTTCTCAACAATCTTTTAGGATTTTGTAAAGTAATGTAGCCGGATCACGTATAGCCACGTCATTGGAACAACATGCAGCAGGACGGTCCAGTTGGTTCAGTACCGCACTCTTTACGACAACCACAATTCCTCTTCTTCTTTTCCGTCTTGATAAACCTTGATGTTATTGTGGTAGTCATCAGCTTACATATAACATTTGCAGTAATTCTGTTTTATTTTATTACTTAATTTATGTAGATAACCAATGTAAACAAACTACAATTTTGACGTTAATTTGATGTGACAAATATAATTGACATTGACAAATCAGCAACGGTCATGCATTCCGTTGTAACAAATACTAAGGAGGACTTATTTTAATGATAATAGTAAAATAAAAGAGAAAGAAAAAATTAGAAAGCTAAGTACATTATCACAGAATAACATAGGCTATAATTTATTTTTTTCTGCACTAATATTATAAAGAGGAATAAAATTCTATTATATATTATACATATTAGTAATTGATATCTTCCGGACCTCACTACGGCATCTCAAAATCCAGTAACGTTGTTTTAGCTCATTGCAGACAGTAAGTAAGTAAAAATAAGTAAATAAAAATTAAGTGTACCTAATTGAATAATATTATGTATATTTTAAGTCATAGAAATAAAACTAAAAGATTCGGCTTTACTCCTTAACTGTACTAACGATGAAATTTGACAGCGGGTCCAGTCGACCAATTCAAAATTTGACTTGGTCGACTGGACCCGCGGTTCCAGTTCGAGTGGGTCCAGTTGACCAAAGACCCGTTAGTCTTAACAGCCCAGAACAAGTTGCGCATCTGACGTGTCAAATGTTCATTAACATATATTTGTGAATCATCATTGTTTTGGTATATTGTGTGATTTGTTATTTTTGTTTCTTTGCGAGTTTTCAACCAGTCTGATCGAGCTGCTTTTGTACGCAGTGTGACGATTATTGGTCGTGGGTTTTTTCCGTCGACTCCTCGAGTAGGAACCCTCCATGCATTTTCAATATCTTCAGTCTTTAACTGCAACTTCTTTGCAATTCTTGCTACAATTTCCGTAACATTTTCGCCATCCTGTTTTTGTACATGTACTAGTTCAATGTTCCTGCTCAGTTCTTTCTGCTCCAAAATCATGATACGCTCCTCTAATGCCTTATTGCATTTTTCTAAGTATATTTTATTTTGATATATATCTTTTATTTTATTATCCTGTTTTTTGATATTTTCTGAGAATTCCTTCTGTGATTTATCTAAATCTTCAAAATTCAATTTCAGGTCATTAACAGTATTTTCAGTGTGTTTATCATTTTTCTTAATTTCTGCCATTTCGGTTTTTATTTCGGATATGTCTGTCTGAATACGCACGAAACGTGAGTTCTGCTCTTCTTTCATAGTGGTAAGGAGACAGTGCATAGCTTTCATTTCCTCTCGAAAAGCATTTATTGTTTCGTTCAAGGTATTGGTTGAGCAGCAGGCAGTTTTAGTTCTTCTGATTTCCTGTGCTCCTGACGAATCACTATCCGAGTCCATTGCAATGCGTTTCTTGTTACGCCTTGGGTTGACCCACGTACCTGGCGTTTCTAGCTTACCGGTCGTAGTCGCAACATTTGGATCAGACGCATAATGTTGTCCGCTTTTAGGGGGTGTGCGCTCCATGATGGTTTAGTCTGTTGGCATCAATCATTAGCAACGCGAACAGGGCTGCTCAGTGTTATGTATGAAGGCAGCACGCGGCCGCGTGCGCGGCTCGATCAGCCCCACCACTGTCTTCGCCCCGGCGTCGTATCGCAAACGTAATTCTCACTTGCTCCTTCGTATAACTTTATCTTTGTCTATTACTATTTAATCAACTTTAGAATTAGCTACTCGATAACGCGTCCGCACGCCACGCGCGATCCACGAGTACTTAAACAACACAACAACACACACACACTTAAAACACCAAATTTCTCGATATTGGTGGTTTATTTATATTAGTTTCATGCAATACAATATAGACGGAAGCTTAAACTTTTAAATTATATAAATAAAAACACACCAAAGTAATGATTAAATTGTTTATTTCATAATATCCGACGACGACGACCGACGTGTATTTTGTGATATATTTGTGACATTGGCGTTCAGGGTAAGATTTCGTTTGTCACATATATGTGACAATGGTGTTCAAAAGGTTAAAGAGAGTGTGACATCATCCTTTGTTATGTTCATTTATATTTTCAACATATACAAAATAATAACAGTATAAAAAGACTATTTAGAAACCTCTTCCTTATTTAAAGTCGGTTATAAAGCGTGAAGGCCAATTCTCGTAATTGAAAACGTTCAAAATCTAGTCGCAGTCTCATCTCGGAGACAAACAAATGTCAATATCTTGTCAAAATGTAGGAAAATTAGAGGTATTTTTGACAGATGGCGACTGAGATCAGAGGGGCAATTCTACTAATTTTAAGAACGTTCACAGTCTGATCTCAGTCTCAATCTGTCAAAAACACCTCTAATTTCCCTACATTTTGACAAGTTTTTGACATTTGTTTGTCGCTGAGATGAGACTGCGACTAGATTTTGAACGTTTTAAATTACGAGAATTGGCCTTCAGACTGTGAACGTTCTTAAAAATTACGAGAATGGCCCCTCTGGTATTACAGTGACAAATACAAGCTAAAAATGTTGAACTGTTGCTACGTCGTAGCTGACGGCTACGCGAGCTACGAGAGCTACGCTGTCGTAGCAGATAAGCGCCCCGCTACGAGCCAAATCTGACGTGTACTTTGTCCGCTGTTGTTTCATTTAAAAAATTGTACTAAAGAAGTATTTTTATTTAAAAAGTGTATTTGATTAAGTATGTTATCTATATATATCCATTTATATCATTTTTTTGTGTTAGTTTTGTTAGTCAATCGGCTTTAACAGTACATCTATATATATAAAAATGAAACCCGTTTTCCGTTGTCACGACATAACATGAAAACGGCTGGACCGATTTCGCTAATTCTTTTTTTGTTGTGATCGGTATTGCCGGGACAAGGTTTGTATGAAAGAAAATTTTGGAAATTCGAAAAAAAAATTGCACACGTGCGAAGCTGGGGCGGGCCGCTAGTTGTTTAATAAAAATGTATGTTCTTATAACAACGCCAAATTAATAATAATGAAAATTATTACATTGCATTATATTAAACGTATGAAATGAAATTATATTTTTTAAGACTGGTAGTCAGATTTTCAGACTACCTGTAACGACTGTCAAACATTTACAAATGACAGCCAGGACCAACCGCTTAATGTGCTTTCTGAGGCATGGAGCGGTCTCGGTATGTAAATCATGGTCACCCATTCACAGACCGACCTCAGTTAGCGTTGCTTAACCTTGAAGATCAATCAGTACGGCTGTTATTATTTAGCCACGAGCCCCTCTCGTCTATTAATAAAAAGAAATATAAAGCCAAAAATCAAGCCCTTGATTTCTAATACAATAGTGAGTAGGTATGTTATTATTTCCCCTTAATAACCCAGATATACAAGGTCCCATCAAAATAGATGGACAAATTTTAACACACCGCTCAGTACGTCTAACCAAAGATATCCAAGCAAAAAAAAAACTGATTAAAGTGATTTTATTTTGACCTAAAATATATCTTATATAAAGGTACACACACATATATAAGGTACATACACATTTAACGGAACCTAAATTAATTAGTGTATTTTCGTTAGCAGATTATTTTTCTTGTAAGTTTCTAATGCGTTTTTCTTATATATTTTTTTGCCATCATCCTTATTTTGGTGGTCGGAATGATTTCTAAAAGTTTGTCCATATATTTTAATGGGACCTTATATTATTTTCTAGTTTGTCATAAGAACGCAACAGCTTTCCTCAATCGCTAGTAAATTACACCTACCAAGCTAACATACTATTATAGACTTCACTGCAGAGAATTTACCACGTGAATAACTTGAGATGGAATTTCTACCTTTTCTTTTGTGAAAAATGGAAGCCTTAACTCAGCAAAGGGTAGTTATTTGGGCTCAAAAGATTTGCGTACGAATATAAAAAATGATTTTCTGAAACGCTAACAATACAGTTGTAAAAGATTTATTGTACAACCAGCACTGCAATTAACACTACAAAGGATTTTGAAAGAAATTCCTAATCCATTGCTTCATAAACTCAAAACTCAAACTCAAAGCATTTATATTTCAAATAAACCAATTACAGGCACTTTTGAATTGTCAAAGGGTCGGTTAGCCAGAAAGGTGAAGCTAGTTGCCCATTCCAAAGCGTATTAGGTACAGTCAACAGCAAAAGTAGATGATGAATTGAGTTTATAACTTTTGGAGTCAAAATGATCACGAATATATGGCAGCTGTACTAGTAGGAAATGTTTGGTATAATTTACAATCACATACTTTTGAATCACTTCGACGCCACACAGTTCTGACGCGAACTCCGTTTATTAGCAATGAATTTCTGATTTTCATCATCTACTTTTGCTGTTGACTGTACCGTCGCGGGCACTGGCGGTGGACCACTTTTCAACTTTATTACCAAGGGCATAAAGGTGAAGGGCGTGCATTTCAAGATGGTTCTCAAATACACGAGCTGCATGTTGTTGGCGGGTGTCGCTCGTGTGTATGAGTACTAGGTAAGATTGAGCAAAAATAATTGCTGGGACACTCCTTTTATTTTTGGTTTGAAATATCGCTGTTTACAGCAGTGAAGGAAAGAAGAAAGAAAGAAAGAAAATACGTTTATTTGCGGTAAACATGACGCAAAAAAGAACATAAACACAAAAAATAAAATAAAAAAGAAGGTAAGGGTACCTAACATGCGTCACATCCACGCAAAACGGCTATTGCTCAGCATAATGCTGCGACCCTATGCAAGACAGAGCCCCAGCGCTGGTTTTCAGCGACAGCCGGCGCTGACGTAATGACATCGTCTGGTGCAGCACACAATTATTATAACACTGTACCGACACAGCGCGCAATCTAACGCACGCAAAATATTGTGCTTACGGGTGCGTGCATTTACGAGTTTGACTCATCACCTAGATTAAAACTCATATTTAATTTATTTAATGTCCAGATCACAAAAGGCTTTTAAAAGTCGTATTCAGTAGTAAATGCAAGTACAACAAGAATAGACAATATTAAAACCAAAATGTATTTTTATTTTAGATTTTATTTTCATAAATGTGTGTTAATAAAATCGATCAATTATAATTAATATTATAATAAATGTATCTATTTATTAAACTAGTTTGAAAATGTAAATATTAATAAATTTATTAATTATATTTAAATGTTTGTATTGTTCTTAAATTTTAAAGAAATGTATTTTGAAGGGTGGTTTGTGGATTTTATACAATTTTATTATATTTTTGTCTGCGGATACTCTTTACTTGTTTTACTGGTATTTCTTTAAATTTTTTTCTACATAATAAGAAAAATAAAATTACTCCTAAAATTAATATTTAATTTGTATTTTTATACACAAAATATTTCTATAACTGATCATCATTAAAATCACCCTTTAAAAATACAAAATTGACATAAAATGTGAATTTAAAAAATGTAACATATCTTTAATGCGGCAATAATGTGCCAAAATAAATAATTATTAATAAAAATAATATAAATTAGATCAATGGCTTCACGTTCCTTGTACATAGTACCTTGAGTGTTTTCATATAGACCCCTATTTTGAGATATGTGTATGTACATTGCATTCAAGTAGTATAAAGTAAGAAAGAAAAATTCAGTGTTAAGTAGGTATAGATATTTACGTGTGTGAAGGTTTTATTATTAAAAAAAAAAATATTTTTCTCGATGGCAATGCCGCCGATGTCGACAATTCTGCTAATGTCAGAAAATATTTGGTATTTAGAAAAAAATACATCTTGATTAATCTGTTACATCAAAAAGCATATAAATAATCCTAAAGAAGGAAAAAAGTCCTTGATTTTTTTTTAAACTAACAATAAAATCAACAATTTTTATTTTATACAACAATATTAATATTAAAAAAAACCGATACCTATTAAAAATATTATAAAACATCGATACAAAATCATCGTACACGGTACATCTCTACAATGTAAATAATACTAGTGTTGTATTGTTTTACATTCCACATCACGGGTATTAAGTGTAACTAGATTATTAGTTAGCAATAAATTAAGTTTGTAAATAATAAATGTAAGGACTGTATTAGCAGAATAAATTCATTATTATGCGTGGCTCTGTGATTTTATTTTATTTCCATTTCATGTTTTTTGGTGGCACTGAGGCAAACGAACGGTACAGACGCTAGCACATCAAGCTACCCGTAAACTGACAAATTTTCCCAATCAACCTTGAACCTAATGCTTTAGCAATAAAGTTGAAATTCTATTAGAGAAATTTGCGCTCTGGGTTTTAACACGTCACTTGTGTTACAATCCAGAGCGCGATAAAAAATCGTCCGTGGGTACAAGGGCTTATTAACTAGTTTGTGATTGGTTGCGTCGTGTACGGACCGCCATTGAAATAGTCTGTAGTGCTTCAACATTCTGGCTATTCATTTGTGATTTGAGTGGGTTTGTAACACCGTAGTAACACGTTACTTTTAACCCGACTACCCGATTTTCAGCTTTATTATAAAGCTGAAAATCGATTAAAGAAATTTGACAGATTGTAATAGATTTATGTGCTGGCGTCTGTACCTATAATAAACCCACATTTCGCCAGTTATGTTCAAGTCCCATGTAACAGGGGGTGAGCCTATTGCCATTAACCGGGAGACACAAATCCAGAGTCCGGGCTGCTACTGAGAAATTCCTGATTGAAAAACCCATAAGACTCTGCCCGATCCGGTAGAGGAATCCAGGATCTCATGATCGGCAGAAGCGCTTGCCACCACTAGATCAACGTGCAACGAGGCAGTCCAAGTAACTTTTTCTCCCCAAAAAAAAAGTCTTAGGTGCATTGCATTTGCTCGAAAAATCTGTTTCCAGATAGGTAAATACACCCAGCCTAGTAAATATGGATACTATCTAAACCTCTGCATAGTAATACGATATTTTCTCTGCAGCGCTGCAGTTACGAGTACATAATATCACGGGCCTTTTCTACGCCGAAACGCAGCGAATGTGTTAATACAGCAGCCTAATTGCGGAACGCCAAATCGTCAAATGATTCTGATCAGTTGGCTTTATTTCTATCACAATTGGCTTCATTTTACGATTTTCGAATTGCGAAACTCTAGTTTATTATGAAACCAATTATGAACGTTAAGGCCCTGCGCAGAAACTAGAGTTCTAGAGAGAACTAGAGTTTCGCAATTCGAAAATCGTAAAATGAAGCCAATTGTGATAGAAATGAAGCCAACTGATCAGAATCATTTGACGATTTGGCGTTCCGCAATTAGGCTGCCGGTTATACTGGCCATAGACTAAAGATATATAGAAGTGCCGATCCGAAGGCATTCTTGGATGGAAGCCTAACAACGCAGTCAGAATGGTAACGTCGATTGCAGGACTCTTACCCCTTCATTCATAAACGTTGCTTAAAGTTAAGTAGTGATTAGCGATTGTTTAAACGTACGTTTTAACTTTGATCATCCATACTATCCATACTTCCAAACTAATAATTATAATTCGAAAGTAACTCGGTCTGTCTGTCTGTATGTTACCTTTTCACGCCTAAACCACTGAACGGATTTAGATGAAATTTGGCAGAGAGATAGATTGCATCCCGGGAAAGGACATAGGATAGTTTTTATCCCAGAAATCATCCTTTAAGGGGGTAAAAAAGGGTGTGGAAGTTTGTTTGGGGAATCAATAACCACTGAACCGATTTAGATGAAATTTGGTATGGAGATGGTTTGAATTGTAGGGAAGGATATAAAATAGTTTTTATCCCCGAAATTATCCCTTAAGGGTGTAAAAAGGGGGGTGGAGATTTGTAAAGGGAATCAATAAAAAAGTATAATTATACTATAATACTTTTACCGCGGGTGAAACCACGGGGCACAGCTAGTCGTTTATAAATAAGCCCAATAGTCAACTGTCCCACCACCGGCGATTAATGAAAAGCGAGTCGAACTCGCAACTAAAAACGAGTTGGCGAGCAACGAGCAGCGAGTGCGCGATGGCGATGAACGTCTTACTGGTATACGTATGTACTATGTACCAAATATGAGTACCTCAGCGAGTGTTTTGATCGCAAAGCGAGCGTCACTGAGTGAGCACTCTCTTAGCTGATAACGCTTGTCGCTGCGACAAACGAGTACTCGCCAGCACGGTTGGAGAGTACTCGTTTGTCAACGTCCAACTATTAATATATCTATCTCTTTCACTTACACGAGACCTACAATCTTTTGTACAGACGAATCGATTTTCAACTTTATCACTAAAATATAAGGTTCAAAGTTGATTGGGAAAATTTGACAGTTTCGGGTAGGTTGATGTGCTGGCGTCTGTACGTTTCTTGAGCGAGAAAATCGTTAACGTCTTTGACGCGTGTCGCTTCCGCGAAAAAAGTGGGACAGAAAACAAAACAAATGACAAATGGATACTTATTAAAAACAATACTAGGCGATAGGTGACAGCATCATCGTACATTCAAAGGAAAGCATTTATAGTAGGTTTCTATGGAAATCTGCAATACCCGAGGCATCGCAGGCGCATTGACATCCCCGATACAAAGCTGCAATATCTCATATACCTGTAATTACACCAGTACCTATAACCATTGAACTGGAGCACAATAATACAGTTTGAAATAGGTACATATCCGGACGAGTCATTTCACAAAAGGCTTTAGTACTGATAGTCCGTATCTATGCGGTTATATTGTTCTATGTACATGCATTCCTCTCACTCGCAGCGTGAATATCGGAGCTCCTACTAAGGTAGTAAGTATTCATAAATAATCTGCTAGCTAGAAAGTAACGCTGGAATGTCTAGAAGTATGCAGAAAAGAAAGAAAGAAGAATGTAAATACGTTTATTTGCGGTGAAAATGACGCAAAAAAGAACATAAACACAAAAAATAAAATAAAAAGGTAGGGGGAAACATGCGGCTTATCCACGCAAAACGGCTATCGCTCAGCATTATGCTGCGACCCTATCCTAGACAGAGCCCCAGCGCTGGTTGGAAAGGTATTTTTTAGCTTTGTATGAAGGTGTTCAGACTGGCGAGAATAGTCGCGTGACTTCCTAATCATTAAAATAATCGACGTGCGCAGTTACGTCTCACGTCCGGCGTCCTGCGCGGGATTCACCTCAATATGGCCTGCGCTTGAAATAAGCTTCGACACTCAGTCTGCCTAGCTTTTTCACAACTATAATTATTTTACATGGAGTGACTGCCTATCTGAGCTCCACAACCCAGTTACTGAGTAAAACGATACCCCTCGGCAAGACTGGTTGTCAAATTTTTGGGAGTTCTGACTACCCGTAACATTGACAGTCGTCACGGGTAATCTACGTGAGATCTACGAATGACAACTGGGACTAACAGCTTGACTTGCTTTCCGAGGTGCGGAAGGGTCTCGATACGAAATGGATGGTCCCATCCACCAACGAATCATGAAGCGTAGTTTAACCTTCTATGGCTTCGACAAATGAACTTTATATCTAAAAAAACCGCTTAACTGACTTTCTAGTCGTATGTATGCAGTTACCGTTTGATTATGGCACCTTTTGAGATGCTAATACCGTCCAATTTCCCCCGCATTTTAATTTTTTTTTTACCTCTCTAGCAAAATTGTGATTAAGGAAAGCGACTAACAAAAGGTGTTTACAAGGCAGATCTGAGTGGAAACGCCAGGAGGGGACGCCCTAGAAGGGTATACAGGGTGGATCGACGAGCAGCCTGTAACCCAAAGATTCAGGTCATTATTCCGAAACCCGTTTCTTTTTTTTTTAATGGGAATTCATCAAATAACCCCTCCCGCTCTGGGTGGAGCGGAAGGGAGTGTCAGAGACTCTTACTGACTAAAACCCATCCGTGCTCCTTCCTTTGCCCTTTATGTTCCGGGGTAGCGGTAACCCTTTCGGACAATCCCGCACCCCTGGCAGGCTTCGGCCCTGACAGGCCCCTTCCTTTAATTCTGGAACCCCTACGTTGAAATGTTCCGTCAGTTACTAAAACAAAATTTTGCTCTTGCATTTTGACCGCGTAGGTAACACTTTTGTATGAATCTGAAAATTGTTTTTTTGATAACCGATGAAATAATTCTACGCTAGAGGGTCAATCATCTAGCCAGATTCTCCGCAACCCAGTTACTGGGTAATACGATACCCCTTTTGCTATTATGATATACTAGCTGCGCCCCGCGGTTTCATCCGCATAAGTTTCGATCCCGTGGGAATATCGGGAGAAAAATAACCTATATGTTAATCCAGGGTGTCAGTTACCTCTATACAAAATTTTATCAAAATTGGTCCAGCCGTTTGAGCGTAAAGAAGTAACAAACATATAAACACACACACACGCACACACACACACAAACTTTCGCCTTTATAATATTAGTGTGATGTGTATTATAATTATTTTATTTCTGATTTTGTTATTTTTATCTAATCGTATGCTGCACCGGTTGACGTCATCACGTTAACGCCATTGTAAATCTATACGAACATATTTTTGTGGATATCGATACTCATCGCGTCTGCGAAGTTTACTTATACCTAGTCAATTTTAAAGAACCCTGTTGTAGTGTATCTATTAAATAGATATGTAAACACTGTCTCATTCACACAAGCGGGGTAGCTGCTGTCACTTATGTCATCTGTCAGTTACGAGGAATGGCGGGAAACAGACAAAGTGAAGCAGGCTATATACGAAGGCGCTTGGTGTGGTAGTGAGCCAGTGAAGTGATATGTTCAACATAAATACGGAATCAACAGGATTCTACAAGTGGCGACGAGGATAAAGGTCAGATAAAATTAACAAAATTAGGAGAAATTATATGTAAGTACCTACCTACGGATACGGCTGACCAAGAAAAACAAAACACTAACGAGGTGAGAACTTGCATAACTATTACCCAAACTAATGTATGTATTGTAAATTGTTAGATTTCGCATCTAGTAACAAAGTATTTCAAGCAGAAGTAAGGATTCTGACGGTGTTTTATTGTAATACACTGTTACTAAAATTGTTACAAAAAAAAAAAAGTTGAAAGAGATGGATCACTCAGGATATCTATAATTTTATGTTGCATCGTGTTTGGCCATCACAAAATGACTACTACACCCAATATAAAAGTTAGGAAAGAATACAAACCACAGTCATTAAATTACTAGGAGTGCTAAGTACTGCAGTGGGAGTCGTAGCAATGGATGTGCTGACGACATATAACTAAAAGGCGTTAAGCTTTGTATAGTATTTATTGTTTAAGAGAAGCTTATCGTACAACGGTAAATTCAACACTGCTTCTAAAATAAGAAAAAACACTACTTAACAGAATATTTGACACACGCTTGAACATTCAAATGGAACATGCCTCCAAACATAACCAGCCTGTCCTGCAAAGGTATGGCTTTACAGCCAGACTCGCTTTACAGCCAGTCTCCACAGTACTTAGGTGCCTACCTACTTATTTGAAACAAAACAAAAAAAAAAGGAACTTATCCACCTGCAGAATAAACTGGATTTGCTCCCTTCCTTATGGCTGGACAAGGGCAAGAGGATGATGATAAACTTTGTACTTATTTCATATTCATGAATCTAATGTTTTTATTAAATCATTAATTATTATTCTATTTGCTGTTATCAGCGGGCTTGGACAAGGCAACAGCACTCAAACTGTATTAATAGGTACCTTGTAATTTTCAAGAATAAAATGTATATAAGCTAGGTATAACAATGATGATTCCTTTAACTCTGATTTTGGTTTGTAATGTTATCCTACCTATTCATTAAAATAAGAATACTTAATTATTTACTTGCCTGAAACGGTATAGGTATCTATGGGTCTATGAAATTGGACACAAATGGTAACAGAAATACAAGCAGTGATCTGGATTAGGTTAAGCCGCTTCAGATCTTTTAAGAAAAAATACATACTAAAGCTGGCTTACTAAAAAAAAAGGGGGTATTAGGTACTGACTGTAGTAGAAAGTCTCATAGTGTAGATCTGTTCCGCAGAGGATAATTTCCTGCATGTAGCAAGAACTAATGAGTACTAATGATAACGCTTAACATGTATTCCAGTTTTAGGGTGACATAATTTAGATTGGTATCAACAGACTAAGGAAAAGCTATGTAATTTTTACTATAATTAAATACTAGTACCAACCAGTAAGTTAAAATAATAAGCATACATATTTACTTTGAAATAAAATGTATGCAAAGTGAAAATAAAAGTCACAATAACAGTAAACTGCTGTTTGATGTTATTGCAATGATTAATTAGAATAACATAATATTTTCTTATGATTGATATGAATGAATAGGTATGTTAATTGGTAAATCAATTTTGTTTGAGAAGAAAAGTTCTGTTGGAGTATAACTCCTTAATGTGGTAGGTACCTTCAGAGGTCACTAAGTTACTGGTGCCAATTTACATAATGTGAAACCAAGACATATACTTATAACAATAAAGATTACATACATATTCACACATAGATAATTATAAGTAGGTACCTACATAAATGTGTCTGTGAGAGTGTCTAGCTGTTAAGATTTTCATTATCTCAATATTAACTAATTATTATAATTTGTGGTCTAGTGGTTGCAAGCGCTACTGCTGATTGTGGGGTCCTGGGTTCGATGCCCAGGTGACACCAATGTTATGGGGTTTTTTCCATCAGGAATTTCTTGGTGGTGAAGTTGGCCTTAGTCAGAATTTGTGAAAAATTTATGGCTGTAGACTCGCTCTCCCTGTTGCATGGGATCTGGCCAGGACTGGCTAAGGTCAGTTAATTATAAAATACTCTATATCTCTGTCTGGCCCTCTGGTGGGGACAGACATGATGTTGGGTTATGAAATTATAATTCTTATTTTATCACAAACTTGGTAATAGGTACTGCCCTCTGTGGGGTCCTGTTACCAGTATTACAATGGTCTGTGTGAAAGTATTGAAGCCTTTGTTATGCGATCTGCACCATCTTAGGAATCAGCATTTATTGCTGGAAGATTACCTAGTTCAAACTCAAATTAAAATTAAAATGTATTTATTTGTACACATACCTATAGTAAAAGTGCGCACCCCCACCCTATTTTAAGTTGAACAATTATCAACTTTGTTTCAGTGGAAATTGGGTCGATTTCAGAGTGACTGGCTCTAAGGAGGGAGTTGTGGAAGTGTTTGGGGTTGTGGAGTAAGCTGGACTTTGTTATGTAGGAATAAGTTGCTTCTCCATTGATTTATGTTTGTTTGCATTTTTGGCGAATGGGTCGCGAACACAGATTAGGTATACCATAGTGGTACATGATGGTATAAAATCAAAAACTATGTTGTGTCACCATGTGTTGCCTTGCAAGGCGTGTAAGTATTGCTTACACAGTAGGTAATAGGTGTACAGATCTATATAATTATAAAAATACTCCTAGTTGAACTAATTTCAATGTGTTACTGAATATGCAAAAATTTCAAGAAAACATTTTTATAATATCATGACTTGGGTTTTAGACGTAATTAACAATTGCACAGTTGTTATAGTAGGTAAGTTGGGTAGGATGCAGCTTTACCCAGTATTCTGGAACTTGATACGATTATACGATTGATATGATTTTTGATGATTCATTGTTTAATAAAATGGAAATTAAATCACAAACGTAAATAAATAATAAGATTATTTTACCTACATGAAGAATATACCTTTGTCCGATTAAACTTCTTGAAGTACCTACCGGAAATGTTTTCAAGTGGTATTGAAGTTGATAAAAATAATGATACTACTGAATTAATTTTAATCCTGAAACGTTCGCATTGACTCGTGTAATATCTTCTTCTACATCAATTATTGTTCAAAAAAAAAAAAAAAGAAGGAAGGAAAGGAATCTTCACTTGAATAATTACAATACGCGCATGTTCAGAGATAACTTAGTACTGTAATAGGTACACAGTTTACCTAGTTATATTGAATTATTGGAAGCTCTTTAGTACCTACTTCTCGGAAGTTTTAATCAACCGAGTAATTAGAAAATTCTGTATTTTGAATTCAGAATGTCAGATAATTATCAAGTTTTGGTAACACAAACTTAATGTCATACCTTCATGATAAAGTTAAAATTCCATGGCAACTGTTGGGACCATAATATAGTAATACAAGCTGTGAGTCTAAAGGTAACTTAGACTGGTATGACATACCTACAAGGTAATAGTTGATTAACTACATGTGAACTATCTAAGATTGATTATTCAATTACAGGTAGGCTCTTGAATATGAAAAGAAACGAAGAAAGACATATATTCATTAAGAAGTGTAAGGGCACAACAAAAATGACAGAAGTAAAATAATAGAAGAGAATGAAAACACTCGCATGCACTCTGCGTGGTGTCATTGGGCTCGTGTGAATTTGAAGTTGTGTTAAAAAGATCTAAACCCTACACATAATTATAGCATTACATTTCAGCACGACAGTGGTGGTGGTCTAGCCCGACTAAGGTCGTGGGTTCGAAACCAGGCAGGCATTTTGTGTATTATCACTCATCACCACTGTTCATCAACGGTGAAGGAAAACACCGTGAGGAAACCGGCATGTCTGAGAACCAATACTTCGAAGACATGTGACATTACCAGTACGCACTGTTTACGCGTGGTAGATAGGCATCCATTAAATTGGACGCATAGGCATCCATTAAATTGGACGCATGGGCATCCATTAAATTGGACGCATGGGCATCCATTAAATTGGACGCAATGGGCATCCATTAAATTGGACGCATGGGCATCCATTAAATTGGACGCATGGGCATCCATTAAATTGGACGCAATGGGCATCCATTAAATTGGACGCATGGGCATCCATTAAATTGGACGCATGGGCATCCATTAAATTGGACGCATGGGCATCCATTAAATTGGACGCAATGGGCATCCATTAAATTGGACGCATTGGGCAACCATTAAATTGGTCGCATTTGACATCCATTAAATTGGACGTAACAAAATGGTGAAGGAAAACATCGTGAAGAAACCAGATGTAACACTCCATTAAAATGGATATATCAAAACGGTGAAGGAAAACATCGTGAGGAAACCACGTGTAACACGGATGTAACAAAGCGGCGGAGGAAAGCATCGTGGGGGCCGGCGTGTCCTGGAGCGACTACTTCGGGGACGTGTGCTTCTATTGACGCGCGGTGGGCCCGCGTGATGGTTTGTAGCCTACTATTTTATTTTATTTAAACATGAATTCATGTCCCTCACGGAAAAGATGCTTGTGTACCAGTACTGTGGGAGAGGTATATCAATAAAACAATATCTTTCATATAAAATAATTGTTACGGAATCGTTTCATGTTTTTGACATTTTTGTCCTTGTTGAGTCTTGTTTTAGCTTGTCAGCAAAATCTGACGCCTACTGTTTTCTACCTTCTCAATTCGTATTGGCGTTTTGTTCTGGAGTAATAGGCCATTAACTTGTGGTTACCTGAAGGGTTGCATGCCACAAACCATGATCATAATCTCTACAGTAATTACCTTAACCCCTTATAGGCTGAAAAAAAAAAATATTCTGTGGGTCTTGTGTTGTACGGTTGTACTACGTAACTGTATTATTTACTAAGGTGACTTTGTGACCTGATATAATTATTATTATGAGCTGTTACTGAGGGAGGAATACGTACCTAAACAAAACATTCAAAAGACACATTTTTTTTAATGTGGCAAAAGCATGTGAAAAAAATGAACGAAAACGCTTTTATAAAGTACCTACTAATAGTTAAACATCGAAAAAAAAATTGATAGGTGACCATTATAATAGACCAAATTATAGAAATATGTACATGTATGTCGAATCCAGTTACGGTGGATTGTGATCAGCCATACTTAGGGACATACATTGTGTCAGATATACAGTCGTGGGCGCAGAATTGGGATACGGGAATGAGAGAAATAGCTCCTTTAATTTCTACACAGTTTATTGTTACAGACTCAATTACTAACACTACTGTACTAATTAATACTCTGAACTTAAAAGGAAACAAGGAAACCTAGGCCAGTATGTGTCGCGACCACGTCTACACGATCACTGTCGCTCCATGGCCCATAAGGTCCGTACTAACTCCGTATCGGACACCATACTTTAATCCTAGACTCCGCACAACGCTAAACAAAGGCGCTTGTGTCTCATTTTAAGTGCATACTTATGAAAGATCCGACATATATTTAGTCGTCTGAGTTGCAACTTGCAACAGATGATTACGATAACGGGCGAAAAAAAAAAAAATTTGTTGATGAAAGGGAAACGGATATCGGAGGACAGTAGCTATCGATTTGGGAGTTACACAAGGTGATATGGCTTAGGTAGAGAGGGAAGGATTGAATCCCATTTCACACGACGAAGAAGCTAATGAAAGAGATGTGAAAGATAAGAGCAAGGAAACTGGACAAACGATGAGATTAAATAAAAAGTCCTGGCCCGACATGTTCATAAATGCAGATGATCAGGCTTCTTATGTTTCGGTTTACTTCAATTTATTAATGCTTTAATTTCATTGGCAGTTGATTGCAAAAATGTATAGTTGAAATAAACATGTTTGTGATTTTGATTTTACACGATTGTTTGATAACGTGTTTAGAGTTGAACAAATAAAAAATATAATAAGAAAGGGATGTAGTGTATCTATTAAATAGATATGTAAACACTGTCTCATTCACACAAGCGGGGTAGCTGCTGTCACTTATGTCATCTGTCAGTTACGAGGAATGGCGGGAAACAGACAAAGTGAAGCAGGCTATATACGAAGGCGCTTGGTGTGGTAGTGAGCCAGTGAAGTGATATGTTCAACATAAATACGGAATCAACAGGATTCTACACCTGTATTGTGCTAATCCAAAGAATATTCTAGCCTAAAAATGCCAGAATATTAACTCAGTACATGTTAGAATACCCACGCAGAGGCGTGGGAGTTCTAAAATTTGAAAAGTTATATTGTCATGAAAAGATCGCAGCTGTGTATTGTACACGATAATAAATACATTAAAGAAATAATTTGAATGTATAACATTCACCAACATTTTCCCCGAAGGCGTAAGCAGATATTTATAGTATAACACACCCACATAATTGTATTTATAACTCCCGTGGGGGCGATTCTTTTGCCATCTTCAGGTGGGCATAAAGCCAGATAGCTGAAAAAATTCATTTAAAAAAACCATCGAATCCAAGACCACTAGTATAACTAAATTATAGATAGAGAATTCCTGAATGACTCATAACGATAGAGTTAAAACTACAGAAGTTAGAAACACGATATTTGGAAAACAGGTTCCGTTAAGTGATAAATGAATTGGTTCAGAAATATCATGTTTTAAAACTAGGTGAGGTCAGCGTTTTCTATCTAACTACTCTGAGAAGAAAGGCCGAAACAAACTCAGAAGTCACAGTCTCTTTTAAAGTCCAGACATAATCTTGATTAGATCAAGAGCGGACCAGGTAGATTAGTGTCTGAAATGGCTCTTGAGGTCTGGTCAAAAACTGAGGGGCTTGTGGCTAAGTAATATCAGCCGCACGGATCGATCGATCAGGTTAAGCTACGTTTGCCGCGGTTGGTCCGTGGATGGGTGACCATCTTTACATACCAAGACCCCTCCGTGCCTCGGAAAGCACGTTAAGCCGTTGGTCCCGGCCGTCATTCGTGGCTCTTTAACAGTCGTTACGGGTCGTCAGAAGCCCGAAAATCTGACAACCAGCCTTACCAAGGGGTATCGTATTACCCCGTAACTGGGTTGTGGAGGTCAGATAGGCAGTCGGTCCATGTAAAATACTGATATTCATCTGCATACGGTTAGACTGGAAGCCGACCCCAACATAGTTGGGAAAAGGCTAGGCAGATGATGATGTTTCAAAACTAGATGAGTTTGGTGTTTCTTAACCAACTACTCTGGGAAGAAAAACCGAAAGAAACTCAGAGGTCACAGTCTCTTTTAAAGTCCAGACACAATCTTGGTAAGGCCATACGAGGACTATGCAGATTAGTGTCCGAGATGTTCTATTGTAATATAATTAAGCAATAAAAAATCATTTTTCTAAAATTAACCTACTAAAGGACGCTCTTTGAAGAAACTAAATGAAACTATCCGGAAAAGAACCGGAGTTACAGATATAGCTTGCAGAGTAAGCAAACTGAAGTGGCAGTCGGCTGGCCATGTTTGTCGAAGGACCGATGGCCGGTGGAGTAGACGAGTCCTGGAGTGGAGACCGCGTATCGGCAAGCGTAGTGAGCTCCCCAGCTAGATGGACTGATGACCTTCAGAAGGTGGCTGGGACAGGCTGGATGCGGAAGGCGGACGGGGCGTTAGGTAATAGGTAATACGGGCCGGTGTCCGCAACTCTACGTCAATGCGCGTATTTTGCGTACGGGTGGGAAAATCGATTATTCTATCCACCCCAGCTCCTCAAGGAAGGCCAGAAACGCCTTGATGTTGACCGTCTCTCGTAGGGTACCTGGGTTACCGAAGTACTTTGCCCTGTACGTGGTGACCACCGGGCAGCTTAGAAACACATGTGCCGCTGTCTCGTCGTCCTCCATGCAGGCCCTGCACAGCGGACTGTCTGTTACTCCTATGACTAAAAGGTGTTTATTAAATGACCCGTGGCCAGTTAAAGCTGCGGTAACTATGCGCAGCTTTTGTTTGGTAAGACGGAGAACCGGTTTCGTGAGGCGGCCATCCAATATGCGAACGGACAGGGCGTTGTGGCGCAGCCTGGACAAGGCCTATGTCCAGCAGTGGACTGCGATAGGTTGAGTTGAACCTACTAAAGGAGTAAAATAGGATTATAGAAAACCAATAAACCTGTCAAAGGCAGTGATAAAAACTGATTTCCAAATCGAGATTAAAACCGATAGTACCCACATATGAAAGCAGAGGAATGTAAAATGAATCGCATCGCTTCGACGTATTTATATCAGCAATATGCAGTATTAAATTGTTGCAGGCTTGAATAGATTCTTTAGTTTTTTTTTCTGATTTCAAATGAATGTTTGTATTTGCGGTAGCGTTGCTATTTTCCGATATTGTATGTGTTTTTTCTTTTAATCTGGCTACGGTAATCATTAAAATTATCAAAACAATCCACTAAGTTCATATAATGATTTTGATTTTAATGATTATACGAGTACTTAATTCTATTCTATATTTAAAAAAGGGGAGGCCTTTGCCCAGCAGTGGACACAAAAATAGGCTAACAAAAAAAAAAAAAATATTGCGGTCGCGAATCATATTTTATTCACCATAAAATCTGACACTGTCCTCGAAAATGCAAAAAATACCCTAAGAATATTTGAATTTTTCGGGCTACCTAAGGCCCCTTATAAATAACTCATAATTTTTACAACACGTAACATTAGATAATCCATTTGACAAAGAACCTCTCGCTAATGGTGCATGTTGAGCAGGTGTAATGGTCGGAAAATACTATAGATAGGTAAGTATCCCTGCCATATGGACCGTGAACTTACACGTTTACGTTAAAACTTGATATCGTAACGTGTCTGTCGGGCCACACCAACGGGATACGCCGATTTTATCGCGATAAGTTGTGGCTGCACCTACGATTAAAGACCCCCCCCCCCCACAATTATCGGCGTTTCCCTTTGGTGTGGCCCCGGCATCAAAAATATTCTTTTGGCAAGAATTGAGGCCTATTCAAACCTAAGCGGTATTCGCTGCCGCTGTGGGTAGAGGTACAAGTTCGCGGTATGTACCTCTACTCACAGCTGCAGCGAATAACACTTAGGTTTGAATAGGCTTTTATAAGCAGATTATGTGTGCTCTTTGCTAGACAGTGGTTGTTGACTTAAACTAAGGTTTATCTCATTAAGAGAGAACAGCCAACCAATTCTGTAAAAAATTGTGGGCTGAAATACCGGTATTTTTGGGAACCGGTACCATTGGCCTTGGTTTGATGCCGGTACCTGTACTATTGGCACCGGTACCAGAGTAGCACCTGTGTTGCATTGGTATTTCTAATCAGTATCGGTACTACACGGGTACCAAAACCGGTACGAAACAAATATTTCCGTAAGTTACAATAGAATAGAATACTCTTTACTATGTACACCATATAAATTACAGACATAAATAAAGAAAGAAAACAACAGCAAACAACAGATTTAGAAAACAAATACCTAAGTATAGTAAGTAAAAAGCATAGCTAATAGGCATTACAAAAATAATTTCAAGTTTGCGAACCGTACGAGGTTCCTCGTACAAATATGAGATTTGTTGTACCACAAATCTCATATTTGTACGAGGCCGGTTACCTAAATTTAGTACCGGTCAAAGTCAAAGTCAAAGCATTTATTTCAAATAGGCACATAAAAGGCACTTTTGAACGTTAAAAAATATCTTAAAATAGAATTGATTCTAGTCGCCCATTCCAAAAGGTAGTTTTCGTATGGAGAAGAATGGGCAAGAAACTCCAACGTTACTTGTTAAGTAGAGTACCGGTACCTACCAGTCTGGAATCGGTACCTAGGTACCAAAATGGGAAGAAACGCTAAGTACTAATACAAAACCTTTATACATTTGGTACCGGTTCCAAGCCCTGTTTGGGATGACTGTTTAATAATACCAAGTAGCCAAATAGTACTGCAAGAAATCAAACAACGTTAATTTTTCTGTTTGTTCCAAGCGAACGTCGTTACATCACTCCCGCTATATTATGCACTGTTTTCTTCCAAACTAAAACCTAATACAAATATTTGCCACCTCATTCTAAACTCGCTTGACTGTTCGAATTCAACCAGAGTTATTTTATTGCTAGCCTGCACTACATAAGGTCGACTTTAGTAGACAACCTTTAGAGCGGTTTCGCACTACATCCGATCCGAATCCTAGAAAACCGAAGTGACCATTGTCTTACTTGTGCGCAACCCCTCATGGGTTGCGCACTAGATCCGAAAAAATAGGGCTATGGACTATATCTCCGATTCGGATCGGACGTAGTGCGAAACCGCCCTCACAGTACCAAGTGAAACAGACCTTTTCATCGTCATAACAAGGATAAAACCGCTAAAAAATAAACAACAAGACTATTAACATAATTAACAAGACGATATAATTAAAGATTCATTCCTAAAAACATAATTAAATACCAGCAATTAATGATTTCCTAAGAAAATGGTTTTCATTAAAAATGTACTTCAAAGATATCTTAGAAAGAAATTTTTAAATTAAAAAAACAGTTAAAGATATTTTTCGACGCAAATTGAAAAACAATTGAAGGAAAATTTTATTGTTGTTTGCAGATGCAATTATATAAGAAGAATTAATGCTAATAATTGATGTTGGCAGCATAACATTTTGCAGCGCTGGATAGAAATAAAAATATTGCTGTTTTACTAAAGTTTATTAAGAAGTATTTTTCATACTAGAAAGAGTCGAATGTTTGGAGCAGTTAAAAGTTTCCTTGTCCAAATTGTGTTTTTGACGATATTACATTATGTCGCAGATGGATAGTCGAATCCACTATTTTACAAAACCGTTATTAGTTTTAGAAAACAGCTCCGTTATGTAAAACAACTAAACAAAGTTCAGCTGAATTGTCTTTGCGCTCTTGGTAAGACTGATCGTCAGATTTTCGGGCTTCTGACGACCCGTAACGACTGTCAAACATCCAGTACGAATGACAGCCGGGACCAACGGCTTAACGTGCTCTCCGAGGCACGGGGAGGTCTGAAGATGGTCACCCATCCACGGACCAACCTCGGTTAGCGTTGCTTAACCTTGAAGATTGACTCGTGTGGCTGTTATTAAGTAGTGACGAGCCTCTCTCGACTATTATAAAGAAATATAAAACCCCAAATCAAGCCAGCAATTTCTAATACAATAGTGAGTAGGTATATTATTATCTTCACTTAATAACCCAGACATATTATTTTCTACGTGTGTAGTTTGCCATAAGAACGCAACAGCTTGCCTCAATTGCTAGTAAATTACACCTACCAAGCTAACATATTATTATAGACTTCACTGCGGTGAATTACCACGTGAATAACTTGACACGGAATTTAAAAGTGTCTTTGTTGTGTCATTATGCTGAGCGATGGCTGTTTTGCGTAGATGTGACGCATGTTTTCTCCCAAATTGTTATTTTGTTTGTATATTTTTTTATGCGCCATGTTTGCCGCAAATAACCGTACTTTCTTTCTTTCTTTCGTTCTCTCTTTCTTTCTTTCGTTCTTTCTTTCCTTCCTTCTTTCTTTCTTTCTTCATATATTTCCATACATTTTCATAATCATCGTCATTCATAGCCCGTTTTCACCTACTGCTGAGCATGGCCCCTCTTTTAATGTACGGACAGCGTCAGAGAAAAGGAACCCCCTTTGGTAATGAGTCATTACCAAAGGGGGTTCCTTTTCTCTGACGCTGTATGTACCAATCCCTCGTTCCTGTGCCAGCCTTATCCAGACCCGCGATAGTAACAATGTCGTCCGCCAATCTCGCCGTCCGACGACCGACACATCTTCTCCCAGTTCTTGATCGCCACTCGGTCACTGCTTTACTCCACCTGTCATCACTGCGTTTTGCCACGTTTCTTGCCCAACTCTGTTTAAGTTCCATAAGGGTCAGGACACATTGGTCGACGGCCTTTTGCACTTTGTCGATTGAAAAGGAGCACAATACGCCGGAGCGCGTTCATCGCGTCGATGCGAAAGGATGCGTACGTCATTCCATACTTTGCTCTCTTTTTATATGGACAAACAGTCAAACGCCGTCGATCAATGTGTACTGACCCTAACTCGTTTTTCGACATCGAAAACCTTCGTACGTCTGTGGATCTAGACGTTTAGCTTTATGCCAAGCATGGAACGCTCCATGGCTTTCTGTGCGAATCTCAACCATGGACTTATAATGATCTCACCCTGTACACAGCTTCCTGCGTACCTACGTCAGTTTTCCATTTCGCTGCCGGACGACCGATATTTCGTCGCCATATTTTTTACTTCCCTGTATTATCGTGATGCCGAGACGTGGACGTCCACTATCACAGATAGATGAACCTAGATAACGCAAGAGCAACTACTTCGAGTGCCAAAAGTCGCACCAGCTTACGTTCGAAAATCGTAAGCCGCCACATTCGCGCTCAGTCCTGTGTACTGCTGGCTGTGTGAGCGTGAGCGCTGGCGCTAGGCCCCGGAGGTGGGGCGAGACGGGTGCCGCACGCGGTCTTTGAATCGATTTGATTTTGCCATCACTAAATAGTGCTTAGGTAGTAGGTCAAAAAATGGCACGCTTGGTTTTCATACACATCGTGATATTTGCGTTATCTATACTCCATTTACTATAGCATTAGACAGAAGTTAAAAAAGGCTCTTTTAAGGACACAATTTGTAATAAAAGTACAATAAACATTATTACAGTCAAGGTTGATGTGGAGTTAAATATAATCAATTTACATAACAGCAGTCACACTTTATTGTACTTATTTAACCTATCTACCTTCTGAAATTACAAGGCTTACATTTAGGGGCGGACAGTACCAAGAACGTTTTCCATGTCACTATAACTCTACCAAATCTAAAATATTCCTTATTCCCTTCATAAGTTATGGCAGCACGTGTTTTTTTATTTTGTCGGTTTATATAAAGTTGTTTTTAAAATAAACTGATTTTTACTAAAAATTGTTTCATTTCATGTACCTATCCAAGCATCGTGACGAGTAGATAGATAAAATATACTTTATTGTATGCCATACATTGTTACTTACAAAAAAAGCACATAAATTATTTATCAAAATTGTTTGAACTTAACTTGAAAATAAAAGGCTTTTTACTCCTGCTTCTGCGAGCTTCTTTTTTCTAATCTATACATATAATAAAACTGTAGAAAAGAAGTTTTTGTACATTAAAAAAAAAATAAAAAAATATAGCCAGGGTGTTAAAGGACAACCAATAGAACCCAATTCCAGCATTTTTAGAATTTTTGTCTGTTTGTCTGTTTGTATGTTTAGTTATCCGAGCATCACGTAAAATGTACGAAATAAATGTAAATAACTTTTATACACAACGATTTAGCGTAACTTGAAGTAACATTTAGTTTTTGTTTCATTGCAATCGGTTCAGTCTATCAAAAGATTTTTGAATTTAAAGTGTACCTACCAGAAGTAAAATTAGTTAACGTGTGTTAATATGCACTTGGTCTCACAACTTTATGTTTATATATATTTGCGTTAATAATTATATAAATTGAAGTAACATTGAGTTTTTTGTTTCATCGTAATCAGTTCACACACACCTAAAAATTGTAAATTAGAAAATTCTAAGTGTTTCAGAAATAAATATTAAAACAGCGCCATCTCTGGACAAAATTAGTTAATGTGTGTTAATATGCACTTGGTCTCACAATTTCACGTTTATACGCAACAATATTTGCGTTAAAAATTATAAATTGAAGTAACATTGAGTTTTTTGTTTCATCGTAATCAGTTCACACCTAAAAAAAAGACGGGTTGCACTCCGGAAGTGCCGGCAGAAGAGAAAACTTGAATATTAACGTTGAAATTAATCAATTATTAATTTAATTAATATAACTAATTTTTTTTCACTACTTCTGCGTCACTTTTTTCATTTTACGTCCACGTCCACGTCCACGTCCATCCATCCATCCATTGTCGTGTGTCACTTGGTTCACTTCGGTTGGCGCCGCCGTAGAAAGAGAGGGGGGGGGAAATCTCTCCTGCCGGTCACGTGTCCTGACGCGATGTAAACACGAGTTTAACATTTTTTACCCATTACAAAAAGTGTGCAACGCCGCTAAAGAAGTTTTCACTTCAAAAATGTAAATTTGAAAATTATAATATGGACTACATCTGGAGATCAACTACGTGCAGTATTGAATATTAATAGCACTTCGATAGATGGCGTTGTTATGGTTTGCCCACACCGGTAGTCGATGGACAGAGAGTACGTATCAGAAATTAGTTACAATCCCGTGGAACTCGAAGAAATTTTACAAAATGACTGCGCAAATTTGACAGAGGAACAGCGCCAGACGTTTGATAGGGAATGCTGCAGTGTAGATAACGCCTCGGGTGAAATCCTGTTTTTAGACGCACCGGGTGGCACAGGAAAACTTTCCTAACCAATGTTATTTTGGCTCGAATAAGGAACCAAAGTAAATTGCCCTTGCTGTCGCCTCTTCAGGGATAGCAGCCACATTATTGCCTGGAGGAAAAACGGCACACACAACATTTAAAATTCCTATCGACTTGGACCGTACGGAAAGCCCGGTTTGCAACATATCACGAAATAGCGATAAAGCAAAGGTTTTACGCGATGGTGTTTTAATTATTAGGGATGAGTGCACAATGGCAACCCGCAAAGCTGTAGAAGCAGTGAATAGAACTTTGCAGGACATAAGGCAAAATGACCGGCCGATGGGAGGCATTACGGTACTGTTCTGCGGTGATTTTCGGCAGACACTCCCGATAGTACCCCGAGGAACGAGAGCCGATGAAATTGCTGCATGTCTGAAGAGTTCTGTTTTATGGCGCAATATATCATCTACACACCTGAGCGTAAATATGCGTGCACAGTTAGGAGGCTGCAAAAATGCACAGGAGTTTTCCAATTTATTGTTACAAATAGGCGATGGCACATACCCCGTACAAGAAGATGGAAAAGTTAATTTGGTCGCTAATCTCTGTTCTTGCATTACATCATAACAAGAGCTAATTTCTTCTGTGTACGGAGATTCCACAAATATGGGAAATCAAGCCGGTTCTTGGCTATGTCAGCGAGCTATTTTGACTCCCCGCAATGACCAAGCTGCGGCAATTAATTTAAAAATATTGATGCATGTGTCCGGGAATAGTAGAGGAGAATACACCTCTATAAATACAGTTATGGAAGAAGATGACGCCACGCACTACCCGGTAGAATTTTTGGATTCCCTCAACACACCCGGACTTCCCGCCAACAAAATAGTTTTAAAAATCGGTGTTCCAATAATTCTCCTCAGAAATTGATGTCCTCCCAAACTTTGTAACGGCACTCAGCTCAAAGTCACAAATCTGCAGCAAAACATTATCGAAGCTGAAATATTAACCGGTTGCGGTGCCGGTGATATCGTTTTTATTCCAAGAATATCTATTATTCCCAACAACTTTCCTTTCTCTTTCAAACGAGTGCAATTCCCAGTCAGTCTTTGTTATGCCATGACGATTAATAAAGCTCAGGGCCAGACATTATCCGTTGCGGGGGTGGACCTAAGTATTGGATGCTTTTCCCATGGTCAACTATACGTAGCTCTTTCACGCGTAAACAACCCCAATAACCTTTTTGTGTACGCTTCAGATGGTTCCACAACTAATGTTATTAATAGAGAAGCACTAGCTTAAATAAAAAATAAAGATTTGAATCGGTATCCTCGCAGGATATTGTTAAATTCCGACATCCACGCGAACGAAGTCGCGGGCACAGCTAGTGTTATAATAAATGGAGTAGAGGTCTAACTATATCTGAGTCCACAATAATACCGCTACGTTAGAAATAATAATAGCATTCATTGTAAAGTTGTTTGTGTGAGTTAATCCCAAAGCCTTAACAAGTGGGACGGTGCAATCGGAAAGCAATCAAACGGGATCCTTATACTCAATTGAAGCGAACAATTGTTCGAGAGGGATTCTTCCTCCCACTCGGGAGATTAGGCTAAGTAGTATTGTTTGATTGTTTTTAGTTATTTCTTCATTGTAAGGGAATAATAAAGGTATTATTAATAGAAAAACTTCCGCAGAATATTGTGACAGGTAATCTGTTTATATGTATACAGGGTGCACTGAAAGAAATAAGCAGTAAATAAAAATGAAAAAACATTACAGTTCCATATGAGACTAACGTTTAAAACAGTATTTTTTACTGATCCGAAAACAGTTAAATAATAATAATCATTTTATTATCAGGCAGCTGAGGTCCATAGATAAAATACACAAAATAATCTTATACTATGTATATTAAACTAAAGCTTGAGGCAAAATTTTACCGTCATGTCAGTAAACTTTAACGTTTTCAGTAGCTAAAAGTTCACAAAATTAACTGTATTATTCATTTGGTGATATCGTTCAAACCATTGTTTGAGTGTTCCAGAAGCCGTAGTTATCCTTCTTATTCCCGCAAACACCAAGAAGTGGTGAAGGGTGGGCGTTTCGAGGAACTGTCTTACGTAGTAACTTAGACGTTCAAAAAGTTCTGATTCTCTGAGTCTTGATTCTGCGAAATTTGAATAAATGATTTAGGTATTGCTGATTGCGTGTGTCAGAAGAATGGGACATCTTGTTAACTAACAAAATAAATTAGAATAAGAAATAATACTTTAAATACTCGTATAATATAAAGCAAAATATTCTTTAAAAATATCGCTCATTAAAACACGAACAAACAAAAATAAAGCCGTCCACACACCCACAAACACTTCCGTACCCAAGTCCGCATCCCACTTTCCAAATCATAATAAAACCTGTGATAAAACCGAACGACCTATCAACCGAAGGAAAACGTCCGTTTAAACAAACTACCTGTGTGGAAGCGATAACATTGTCATAAAAATTAAATGCAGCAGTGACCTTGTACTGGGGATGACCGCTAATGTTTGTGTAGCTTCATGGTCAAGAAAACAAATTGAAGTTGTTAATTAGGACGGTTTTAAAGTGGGACAGTTTTTTGTGGCGTAACTGTTGCGATGCAGTTTTAGGTAATGATGATGTAGTTAGTGAGAGCAGTGGTGGCCAAGTGGTAACAGCCGCGACTTACGAGCTGTAGGTCGTAGGTTCGAACCCAGGCAGACGCTTTACTTTGTGTACATTATTTCATCACCACTGCTCTCAAAACGGTGAAGGAAAACATCGTGAGGAAACCGGCATGTCCTAGGACCAAAAATTTGAAGACGTGTGACATCTGCCAACCCGCACTGGGCCCGCGTGTTGGATTACGGCCCACTCCCTCTCACCGAGAGGAGGCCTGTGTCCCAGCAGTGGGAACATTATAGGCTGGTCATGTATGATGTAGTTTAGATGTGTTAATGTGTAACACGTTTAGTAGCGTGTTACCTAGTAACTGGTTTATGGAGGTCAGATAGGTAAGATTGGAAGCCGACGCCAACATGACTATGTAGTTGGGGAAAAGACTAGGCAGATTAATTGATGTGGTTTAGATTGCCATCTTGATTTCATTTGCAAAGTTGATTCTTATTGATATCCAGTTTAAAAAAACTACTGTTGACATTTTCTTTGTAAGAAGAACTGAGAGGGGCGTAGGTTTTTTCGCCAAATCTTTTTTTCCTAAACTTTATATTAGAGCAGTTTTAAAATAGTTCCGATACCGAATTTAGTAATTAAAAATTCACAGGCTAAGAAATTTATATGTACCGTCGTGGACACTGGCGGTGGACCACTTTTCAACTTTATTACCAAGGGCATAAGGGTGAAAAGTGGTCGACCGCCATTGTCCGCGGCTGTACATATAAGCGGACTATGCGGACAAAGACGCGGAGAGCTAGCTATCCGCGAATACGTCACGTGAATTTTCTTGTTCCCCGACCCCGTCACATCGCAAAACCTGCCCGCGTTATTACCTACTTCGTTTTTGCTTAGCATTCATTCAGACTTTTTTATTTTGCTTTACTCCTAGCGGTCCGGTCGGCATGGTGTTAAGTAGCCTAAAGCCTTCCTCAAGAATTGGATTATGAAATGCATAAAGATGTTTTTCAAATCCGATTGGTAGTTCCAGAGATTAGCGCGATCAAACAAACAAAAAAAGAAACAAACTCTTCAGCTTTTATCTTAGTATAGATAGTGGATCATTATTTTTATCGCTTCTCACTCAGTCTCATCTTTTCCAAATGGCTGCATTACCACCAGCAACATTTTAATGTCCCAACTAAAAGTTGATTAGTTCACAACCAACCTAAACAACACGGAAATACTTTAACGATTTCAATCAAATAGAACGACTCTTTAGAAAGCCAATTGGTTCCGTAGGTAATTAACTAAGATTTTATCTTTGCTTTTAATTTTATGCTTCGAGTTTGTAGGTGACATTGTAAAGAAAGAGAGACACTAAGTAGGAAAGTTGGCTAAAGAGGGTCCCGTGGTTAAATATTAACAGCCGCACAGGTCGATCGATCAGGTTAAGCTACGCTTGCCGCGGTTGGTCTGTGGATGGGTGACCAATTGACCATCTTTACATACCGAGACCTCTCCGTGCCTCGGCAAGCACGTTAAGCCGTTGATCCCGGCTGTCATTCGCGAACCTTTGACAGTCGTTACGAGTAGTCAGAAGCCCGAAAGTCTGACAACCAGTCTTATCAAGGGGTATCGTATTACCCAGTATCTGGGTTGTGGAGGTCAGGTAGACAGTCGCTTAATGTAAAATACTGGTATTCACCTGCATCCTGTTAGACTGGAAGCCGACCCCAACATAGTTGGGAAAAGGCGACCTGTGCGGCTGATATTACTTAGCCATAAGCCCCTCAAGATTTTGTACATAAGTACTTTATTCAAATTGAATACGACGATGTTCTTTGTTCCTCCTCTAAAAAAAATTAAAACATCCACGATAATTTTATTCGGAAACAGTAATTAAATTACATCAGCGGTATTGTATTTTAATTTCCATAGACATTTTTCTTGGACATACAATAAAAATGTTTTCCGTCGCGACCGCTCTATTTAAATTGATAAAGATTTTTATCATGCAATTGTGAAACCTAATAAAATGGCTTTAGAGTAACAATAAAACGAATCACAAAAATTGGGGTAGACGTGTTCTTGAGTGGAGACCGCTAATCGGTAAACGTCTTAGGCCGCTATCCCACTGGCGTTTTACGAGGGTTAGCGCTTCACCAACGTCTGCATAGCGCCAACGTTGCGCAGACGCGACGTTAACGTCGCGAGTTTCTTGCGTTTTTTGGCATCAGGTACAATCACGCCGTCCCGTTCTATCTGTGTGGACGCGGGTGGGGGTTAACACTGAAACTTGCGACGTTAACGTCGCGTCTGCGCAACGTTGATGTGCACAGACGTTAGAGAAGCGCCAACGCTCGTAAAACGCCAGTGGGATAGCGACCTTAGTGTGACGCCCTCAGGCTAGGTGGAGCGAAGATCTTCGCAGGATGGCTGGTAGCAGCTAGATGACAATTGCCGAAAATCGAGTTCTATGGCGTGCAATAGGAAAAACCTATGTCCAGCAGTACACTGCTATAGGTTAATGATGATGATGATGAAAACGAATTAGATTATGATATGTGATATAAATATTTTCTTCTTAAAACAATAAATTTCACAAGGACGAAATCGCGGACAAACGCTAGTTAGAACACAATGTGAGATGTATTCACCACAAAAGGCATAATTGTCCTCATTAAGCGCATAAAAAGAAATTAGCAGCCAGTATTCTACTTACAAAACTCAAACTTAAAGCATTTATTTCAAACAAACCATTTACAGGCACTTTGAAGCTAGTTGCCCATTCCAAAGCATAGGTACCTATGGAGAAGAACCCTTAAAATTATAATAAACAACCACCAAATTACCCAACAAATGAAGCAATAAGAAATTTTAATAATTCACAAAGTTTTCGATGATAATTTTTGGCGCAAACAGAAAGTTTATGAATTTATTACTCCGACGTTCGTTAAGATTACGTGCAACAAAAAGAAATACAAGAACAACAACTTTAAATAGTTGTTTCTTACAATTTGCTTTCGGAAATATAACGAAACTAAGTAGATAACTACCTAGACAGCGATGCGGAGGAATATTTTGACGCAATATTTTCGTTTTTTAACCTTTTAACCGCTTATGTCGGATTAATCCGACAAATATTTTCGTGTCCATTCCGCCAGAGTCGTATATATACGACCAAATTACACAGCTCGTTTAATCTTTATTATTATTACATCATCACAGCTCGTTTCATCGGTATTTATTTTTCGTTTTTTTTTTTTTGTTCGGGCGCTGGGGGTACGATAGCTGATATAAAGTCGGGCGGTTAAAAGGTTAAGGCATTGACTGCCACCGTGGTCACCGTTGACCGCGAACAATAGATTTTCTATTGTGTTGCTGTCTGGCAGTCAACGTAGTTTTAGTTAGATTAGGGCTCCGTTTTTCCTTCTGAGGTACGGAACCCTAAAAAGAGATAGACTGCATCCCCGCGCGTCAAAAAATAATAACTGTTGGAATTTCAACTATCGGCTCTATGCATTGCGTTGAAATTTAAGTGCGCGATAAAAACTCCGCTGCGTAAAAATATCACTTAATGGTACGACGGCTTTTAGTGCTAGTTTTTCCCCGGACAAGCTTAGTCTTACACAAAGACCTCTTAAGTACTTATTTTTAACCTTTTTTACCCTTATGCGGCATGTATCTATACAAAAGGTAGATATGACTAAACCTTCTTTACATAATTCTTTAGGTAGGAGACCCGGCATAATGAGATTAGTAAGATTATAGCCGGGTCTTCACCGGCCACGGGTAACGGCTAATGGTACCATTATCTTTGCCTCTTAATTTGTATATTGGGTCTTAAAAATTTTATGATTCTGTGCCCATAAAAGGAAAACTGTGTAGTCTATTATTTGGAGGTAGTTATGGGATAATGAACCTCATGTAATCTTTTTTATGAGTTCATTTTGCTTACGAAACGACAGATTTACATATTAGGTACTAGCTGTTTCCCGCGATTATCTGCCTAGCCTTTTCACAACTAAATCATAAGAGCCTTGGTGCCTTGATGTTTTGTCAAGTCTCAAAAACTGCGATGCAGGGTCGCATCTCTAATAAATACATATTACATACCCTATTTTATCTCTATTTTAGCTAAAATAGGTTTATAGAACGTTTGTCTTTATCTGTCACGTTGACATTTCTGTGTGTAAGAAAGAGACAAACCCCATTTTAACTAAAATAGGTTTGATAAGTTTTATGAATAAGGGGGTTAGTATAAAACAAAGTCGCTTTTCGTCTGTTGTGCGCATAGTCCTGCTAAACTATACAATGGATTTTGATATTTATTTACTTAAGAGGGCGCCGACGATAGTCGACCGCACAGTGAGTTGTTTAGTTTTATTATAATCATTAAAACGGATAATAGTGACCATTTTTATCCGTTTTAATGATTATAATAAAACTAAACAATGTAAAACTACCGTTTGCAACAATATTAACGTACACTCTTGTGGAGCACAACTTAACGTGCTTATTTTCTGCATTTTCATTCTAAAATAAAATAAATAACCTAAAAAACGATGAGGGCGCCACTGTGCGGTCGACTATGGTCGGCGCCCCCTTAATACTTCAAGCATATAAATATGTACAGCCATAGGCATTTTCTACCAGTCAACCTTTGGGTGATGCAGAGACAAACAGTGGTAGGTGCAATCATGAAAATTGAGGAATAAATATTTTAAATATAAAGATACGCATAAACCTATTATGGTGGTGAAATGATTTTTATAATATAATTTAGAGAATTTATTTCGGTAGGATTATGAGTATAATAATTATTAATATTTAACTAAGGGCTGATTTTTCCACGCCAGATAATTCTATCCGAGGAATAATTTTGAATTTTTGACAGTTCTTCCATACAAAATCAGTCAGACGTCAATTTTATTTTACGAATAAAAGTTATCTGTCGATTGAAAAGTCATCCCTTAGATATATCTAAGGGACGATTTTTTTTTTGAACAGGCAAGTTGTCACGGTGGGATTTTTACATGTTGCCACATCAGCATATTGCACCCCTCGCCCGGTTTAACTGTCCCGTTGGTTTCGTGGACGCAACCGCGATTGCTGACCGTGGGGTCCTGGGTTCGATTCCCGGGTCAGGCAAAGTGTTATTGAGTTTTTCCATTGGGAATTTCTTAGTAACAGCCCGGAGTTTGGAAGTTGGCGGTATGATACCCCCGTGTCTCGAAAAGCCAGCGCCTGATCTCTCTCCCGTCGTGAATGAGAGTGAGGGAAGAGGGGGGGGGGGGTGACGGGTGACCTGTGTCTGCGCACACATGTGCATTAGATCTCCCGCGCCGAAAGCTGGTCTCCGCTGAGTTTAGAGGACATTTTTAATAGTAATAATCATTTTATTATCAGGCAACTAAGTGAAGGCCGGGCGTTTTGGGGGACTGTCTTTTGTAATTTTGACGTTCGAAAAGTGCTGATTCTCAGCCTAGTTTGAATAAATGACTTTTGATTTTGATTTTAAGACCCATAGATAAAATACACAAAATAATCGTATAAAATAATAAACTATTACCCCCTTAATAATAAAAAAAAAAAGTTTCTTTATTAACTTCAGTTTTACAAAAACACACATCTAAACACTATGCAGCGTTACAACAAAGGACAAGAGTGGTTTCGATGAACTCTGGCACCCAAAGTAAGATTTAACTAATAAACGTTGTATAGCGTCTTTATAGTTACACAACGCTTTGTCTTCTTCTCTAGAATGTCAAATTAGTGACGACTGAAAGAGAGAAATCGATGTGTAACTATTCATCTGATATACTACGTTTTTGTCGACGTCGTGTTTCGCTGCGTAGTGTCGCGTAACCGTCCTCGTTAATACCTATTGCAACTGTGCGAAGTAGGGCTGGGTCGCTAGGTAATCATAAAATGCATCATAAAATTATCTAGTTATAGTACGTCCGTCTAACGATCCATCCTTAGCTTTACTAATCGTAAACTTCTTAGAATTTAATGCCTTTTTATGGGTTTCTCGTAAGTCTTGAAAACGTTTTCGTATGAGCTATTTTATTACCCACATGTGGCTGAGGTGGTTATGACTCCAGAATTCCATAAAGCGATCTGGAAAGGATAGTTATGTGAGCTATTCTGGTCGGATACCCTACTCTGATCCCCGCCTAGTTATTCTTGTGTTTTAAATTCTGTCTTATCCACTATCAGTTTGCATGTCTTGTAGGTTTTATTTTCTTTCATGTGCACACTGCACAGAACTAACCAATTTAGTTAGTTTTCTAAGATTGCTTTATGTGTGTCAACATCCGGACAAACCTATTGAGATTTTCGTGATGTTTATGTTTGTATTTTGTTTTTTTTCTTAATTAATAAACAATAAAAAAAATTAAAAAAAACCACAGGACTGGTTGATGTAGCGACGCCTATGTCCAGCAGTATACATCTTTCGGCTGAAATGATGATGCTGATATAACTGTGTTTTTATCGGGCATACTGAATGTAGCAAAGAAGACTGCCAGGCTCAAATGGGATTGGACAGCTCACATCAGCCGTATGCACGATGACCGCTGTGCAAAATTCTCCACACAATGGATGCCTGAAAATGGATGGCGCCGCCGAGGCCGGCCTAGATAGAGATGGCGAGATGACCTGGATGCATACCGCGAGGGCTGGTTCGAGGTGGCGCGGGAAAAGAGTTCCTGGAAGGATTTGGGGGAGGCCTTTGCCCAGCAGTGGGAGAGTATAGGCTAACAAAAATATATATATAGTCTTCCAGACCGTATTTCGGCCATATTGGCCGATCTCGACTACTTCCTCTAGCGAGATCCTTCACAGGGAGTTTTACTTACTACAATTTTCTCTAATAAATTAATCCCATCAGGAAAAAAAGCACGGAGAGTTCTTTCCCGCAATATCGCGTTATCAAAAAACCCTTCTGCAGTTATCTCAATCAAGCTGAATCAGCATATTTCTTTCAATGAAACTCGGCCGAAAACCTAACGAAGCATCTTTTATATGAAGCTTGCTTGAAACTAGGTCAGAACTGGTTTAAGTGTGTAACTGCATACAGGCCGCAGACTTGAAAGTTTACGTGGAAATGTTATAATAGAACTAAGCTGTACTTCTGGGTACAAGCTTTTAAGAAAATGTAGGTAGATTTTAGCAATTTATTAATAAATAAATAATAGTAGATTGTACAACTAGTGCATAAAACAAGCTATGCGAGGGTGGATATTGTCGAGGGGTAAAATTGCTCGTTTATGCCCGAGTTATACACTTTGCTTTTCACTTTGATTGCGAGAAAATGAAACAGGCATAAAGTATATAATTAATCAAAAATGTTATAAAATTGAAGAAGAGCATAGCTAATTCCCGCCACGAAACTTTTTAAACTCTTTTTTTTTGTAATTTTCAACATGTGTCATTCGACTTGGGTACGTCATACTGCCAAGTCATGAAAACGTTTCATTGCGTTTTTAAATAATAAATGACAACTCTTTTATCTGATTTTATTAAATTCACGATAGAAAACGCGGAAGTGGTATTTAAATTAAAGCAAATGAAATAAATAACGACTTTAATTTGCGAAGTTTTATTGTGCGTGTGGCTGTTGGGCCTGATTATCTTAGTCTTAGAAAAAAAAAATACTTTATGCACTAGAACATAAAAAGTCTCCTAGGCACAACACAAAGACGAACTTTTAGAGCATGAGAAGTGAAAATGTCTTTACTGCAGCAGATATAATCTATAATAAAACAATAATTAAAAAAAAATACGTCTCTACAAAAAAAAGAAAAACGGCTTAGATGTTTGTATCTATGCCATTTTATTGTATTTTTTTGTAGTCAAAACATCCATCGGTTTCTTACTAATTTTCAACTATATCCGACGACCCTGGTTACTTATCTCTTTTGGTGACCGTACATAGAAAACTCACACATGTGCTATGCAAAATTATCCTTGTGTCGGTCATATTTTTACGAAAGAATATTTTTATTTCTTTATACCGCGAGACAACACTGTTGTAATTCATCATCATCATAATCATTTCAGCCGAAACACGTCCACTGCGGACATAGACCTCCCCCAAGCACCTCCACTTCGACCGGTTTTGTGCTTCTCGCACCCAACGAGTTCCTGCGGCCGTTACAAGGTCGTCGGTCCACCTTGTGGAAGGCTTTCCAACGCTACGTCTTCCGATACGCGGTCGCCACTCCAGAACCTTTCGGCCCCATCGGCCATTTGTTCTGCGAGCAATGTGCCCTGCCCACTGCCACTTAAGTTTGGCAATTCTTCGGGCTATGTCGGTTACCTTGGTTCCCCTGCGTATCTCTTCATTTCTGATTCGATTACGCAGAGAAACTGCAAGCATAGCCCTCTCCATTGCCCTGTTGTAATTATGTTTTGAAAATAGTTCTTAACCATCGAATTAGCTTATACGAGATCGAAAAATAACTCAATAAGACTCAATATTAATACAACAATAATTCGAATATCTCAAAGTGCCTTCACTTTCAATAAGTTAATTAAGTGGATTTCTTGCTGGAATTTTATTGAAACTTAATTAATTAGGTATTTGAAAAGTTAAATCTATTGAGATGCGTTAGATTCCATAGTTAACTTCGTTAGAATTTATTGAAGTAGATCCATTGTGAGATGAAGTTACAATTAATCTATTTAGATGTAGATTAAGTGGCTAGAATTTAAAGACAAGTGCACCTAAGAGAACTATTTTAGTTTGTAAAAGACGTTTGCAGACATTTTGAAGTAAGAAAACGTAGTAGGTCATTATCATCTGCCTAGCCTTTTCCCAACTATGTTGGGGTCGGCTTCCAGTCTAACCGGATGCATCTGAGTACCAGTATTTTATATGGAGCGACTGGCTATCTGACCTCCACAACCCAGTTACTGGGTAATACGCAATCCCGTGGCTTACCAAGGGGTTGCGTATTCAAGACGCGTCAGTTAAGACTGACAACCAGTCTTAACTGGTTGTCAGACTTTCGGACTTCTGACGACCCCTAACGACTGTAAAAGATCTAAGAATGACAGCTTTCCAAGGCACGGAGGGGTCTTGGTATGTAAAGATGGTCACCCATCCAGGGATCAATCGCGGCAAGCGTCGCTTACCCTGATCCATCGACCCGTGCGGCTGTTATTACTTAGCCACAAGCCCCTCAAAAAAACGTAGTAGGTATACATGTATGTATTTGGTCAAAAATTCCTGCTATGAATTTAATACCCGTATTCACAAACATTATCTACTATGAAATCTCACAGTGCGCGCGGACGCACGGGGTTCCAAAAACCTATTCATAGACAATACTTGAGTGGCGGTCGGCACGATGCGTCGCTTAATGTTTATGAATTTAAAGGCTTATCATATGGAACGCATTGAGAAATACCTTACTTCGCATAGTACCTATACCCTCCGTAGTGCATAAATCGCATTTGTTTTGTACGCCACATGTGAATAACGCGTCATACTGACGTCACGCAAATCCTGCATCTCGCAAGCAGAGTTTACCGCGCAACTAGCATAGATACAACAGCCCGACATGAATCATCGGGCAGTTGCCCGCCAGACACAACACCCGTCTGGTCGGAGGATCCTCCCTTTTCAATAGAGTATGAGTGAACTTTACACCCTGTTCCTCATACCTCTATAGCTTTAGTCGCGGCGCAGGCGTCGAAAGCACGCAAGCACGCGAAAGTCAGAGGTATAAGAAAATTTTTGATGCCAAATTGCTTACTAATCCAAAGAAAATTAGATTATTATTTTGATTTTATAATTTTGTTTTATGTCCTAACGTAATGATAATGTGATAAATACAAAAAAAATAAATGATTGTTAATTAATTAGTGTTTTAAATCCCTGAACCGCTGGCGTTACAAATGACCGCGCGCCCGCTTGAATGTTAAAATTATAGCAACAACATTTAAAATCGAAAAAAAATGAAAATTAAATAAAAGGAGCAACCGGTATTACTTACTTCCCGCTTATTCATCACTCATCCCATCATCAACATACAACATCACCATCATCATCATCATTCATCATCATTTAATTTTTTTCAAAACCTCAAACGGCGCAAATACTCCAATCTCTTTGGAACTTATATATTTGAGCCGTTTGGGGTTGAAACACTAGGGCCATGGGGCCCGAGTGCCCACTTAGTATTTCGAGACATCGCCAAGCGGTTGGTCAATTCTTGAGGTGACCAGGGGGCTGACCCATTTTTTGGCAAAATAATCAGCATTGCCATACAACGTGGCAATGCTGCCAGCCTTTTGGGCACGCTTCCTGTTGACAGTGATGCGGACGAATTTTTTGATGCCCTTTGATTATTTTTCCTCCCTTTTTATATACTTCTACATATTATTATTTTAAGATTGTTAGCTTTTTAAATATGTAAAGAAGACTGAATATTTTTTTTTTCATATTCATAATTTTTCAATTTTTCTTCTCGCTTATTCGTTTGCTTGTTTATCAAATAAACTCACGTTCAACGTCTTGAAAATACAGAACGATTTATTCTTCATAATATTCTTTATTGAATTACTGACTTCAATAGAGGATAATGAAGAAAGCTTGTTGCATCAATCAACCTTCGTTATTCACAACATTTATGTGCACTTATAGAACCACTACGTCATTAGGCATAAGTGTAGGTACTTAGTGTCTACACATATACAGGGTGGTCAAAAAGTCGTGGATGAAACGAAATAGGGAGATAAAGGAGGTCTTTTCCAACAAAAAATCTTTCTACAGCATGGCCATAATTCAATTGCCTTAAAAGTTATGAATATATACCGAGTTCTTTTACAAACAGACTTATTTAAAAAAAATGTGGTATAAAACAAACGGTGTTGTATTATTAATAGATAATGTATCAGCACTACAAAAGTTCTATTGTGGCTCTGAGTACCAAATTTTAAGAGTAATAAATTTTTTTCCAAAAATTTTGAAGTGTTACCAAAAAATATTTCTCACTTTAAAAGCGTTGGAAATTATCTACTTTATCTCCCTAATAGCTGCGCCTCGCGGTTTTACCCGCATAAGTTTCGATCTCGTGGGAATATCGAGATAAAAAGTAACCTATATGTTAATTCTGGTCATAAACTATCTGTGTGTCAAACATCCAAATCCGTTCAGCCGCTTGTGCGTGAACAAGTAACAAACATATAAACGCACACACTCACAAACTTTCGCCTTTATAATATTAGTGTGATTTCGTTTGATCCACGACTTTTTGACCACCCTGTATATACGCATATCTACATAGTAAATGTGATTGAATTTTGATTGAGAATTTGAGACTGAATTGTGAGTTGCTAAGCTCAGCTGAATGAGAAATCCAAAACTGACGTGACTCGACTTATGATTTCATGAAATAGTCAATCAAGACGCCCATTTGAACTAAGAGTTGTATGGATGTTATTATTATAAGCCTCTGTCGTCCCACTGCAGGGCAAAGGCCTCCCTTCTCTCTTTCCACTTTTCCCGGTCTACTACGATTGTGGGCCAATCCTTTAAGAAGGAGTCCAGCTCATCTTGCCAACTCTTTCTGGGCTTGCCGCGCAGTCGTTTCCTGCCATTGGGGATCCACTGAGTGGTGGCTTTTGCATATATACTGCAGTTGTATGAAATGACTACAACACGGGTTAACGAAGCAAGTTAATTTGTTAGGTAATAAACTTCCCTGACTGTACCTTATTGGTCAAGTACGCAGGCTATTCTACAATATGTTCAAAATTCCAGGAACAAGGCAAACCATCAAAATTGAAGGATCAGTGTCAACCAAATCCTGATTGCTTATAATCCGGGAGTTAGTTCTAATTTGTACAACATCCAAACATCGAACCCGCGACCTCCCTACGACCTACTTAGTTTATGTAGTACTCCAATTCAATTTAATTGGATTAATTGGAAGGGCCGTTTACATACCTTAATGTTTGATACGTTAACCAAACATTCTGGCGTGTGCGGTTACGTCATTGCTACCCATGAAATATACCTGTATGATATTATGAATAAAACAAGGTGGATTATTTTGTGAGAGTGAATTAAGATAAGATAATGGATTTATTTCTCACCACAATAAAAGTACAGACGCCAGCACAACAAGCTACCCGAAACTGTCAAATTTTCCCAATCAACTTTGAACCTTATAATTAAGAGATAAAGTAGAAAATCTATTAAAGAAATTTGACAGATTGTAGTAGCTTGATGTGCTGGCGACTGTACATCAAAAGATCAAGAATAATACATAATGGTATAAATTATACTTTGGGAGACTGGTGCCTAAGCCAGGCATAAGGCCTGTATTTCAGGACACAAGGAATAGATACATTTTTTTTTTTTTTATATTTATCCGTCAACAATTTTTCATTATGTCGCAATGTATTACAGTAAAAACTAATATAACTTGAAGATAGTAAACCTATATTATGAAAAAAAAGACATGACAGGTTTAAAACAATGTTCGTAGTGAGAAATATTTTAAATAGTTTGCAAAAGCCACTGTTATTAATTAGTTTAGTTATATAAAAATATTAGTTGTCGAATAATTGGATTTATTGCCAAACTAAAAATGACTGGCCCAAGAGGGTCACCCTGTTGACAACCAACTGCTGATTTCAAAAGGTGGTCTTTATAAAGTAATTTAGAGGGTTGTCTGTAACATTGATAGAGAAAACTGTAAATTTTGGACAAATTTTTAAAGTGCGAAGTAAATAATAACTTGCAATTTGAGTCAAGTAGTTTTATTTACTTCGTAGTTTGAAATTTTATTTGTCTTCATTCTCATTTTGAAAGTTTGTGTTTTGTTCAATATTTTATTTGTTTGGTTCAGTTCTTTTTCTGAAAATACATTCTAGAAAAAAAAAAAGCAAACCTTTCGCAGCGTAGCCAAGATGCGAAAAGGGCGAGATTAAGTAGGTCCCAGGAATCAGAAGAAGAACATGAAGTGAGTTGCGGGGGTAGACATAAGTATTGGATACTTTTCCCATGGTCAACTATACGTAGCTCTTTCACGCGTAAACAACTCCAATAACCTTTTTGTGTACGCTCCAGATGGTTCCACAGCTAATGTTGTTTATAGAGAAGCACTAGCATAAATAAAAAATAAAGATTTGAATCGGTATCCTCGCAGGATACCGACGCATATAAATATTGTTAAGTTCCGACATCCACGCGATCGAAGTCGCGGGCACAGCTAGTATAAAAATAAAATTCAATTTAATTTAGAAAACATTGTCAGAAAACCGGCATGTACTACTACCAAAAATTCGAAGAAAAGTGACATCTGCCAACCTGCACTGGGCCCGCGTGGTGGATTACAGCCCGCTCCCTCTCACAGAGAGGATGCTTGTGTCCCAGCAGTGGGAACATTATAGGCTGATAGTGCTTATCATGCTCCACAAATCAATAGGTGATCGTAATAAATAATTATCATGATCTTCATGTCAGCCGAAAGACGTCCAATGCTAGACATAGGCCTCCCCCAAGCACCTCCATTTCGACCGATTTTGTGCTTCTCGCATCCAACGAGTTCCTGCGGCCTTCACAAGGCCGCCAGTCCACCTTATGGGAGGCCTTCCAACGCTACGTCTTCCGGTACGCGGATCGACACTCCAGAACCTTTCGGCCCCATCGGCCATCTGCTCTGCGAGCAATGTTTATCGTAACATATATTTAGCCGTAAATCACTAAGCTATATCCCTAATCTTTAAACTAACCTACGAACATTACTAACATAAATTCCATTAAAAATTCCGGTCACATTATAATTAAAATCTGTTCAAAATTCTTCCATTGTTCAAAAGATGCTATCTCTTGAAAACTGTTGGGACATGAAACATGTCTGGTCTGTGCCAGCGATATGGCGAATTAATTCCTGCCGCGGACCGAGTGCTGTATGAAAATGGGTGGTACTGACAGTGGGTAAAGTGCTCGAGAATTTTAATATTGTGTAAAAAAGTAGTACGGTCGGGTTTGGGTGAGCAATATGTTTCTTTGGTCTAAAAATATATTATGACCTGAAGAAAACTATAGGTATTATTCTGATTTCGATTAATGTTAGAGCACACCTTGGCTCGTCTAATTTCGTACAGACGCCAGCACATCATGCTACTACAAGCTGTCAAATTTCTTTAATAGATTTTCAACTTTATCGCTAAAGCATAAGGTTCAAAATTGATTGGGAAAAACAAATCCGAAGCGGTGTCGATTACGGTAACAGTGGCGCGAGTTCAATAGTTTTTTTTTCCCCCATTTCAAAAAATGCCCAACGCGACTATTGGAGTTTTCACTTTAATAAATCTGATACCGACAAACGACATGAGTAAACCTTACACACGTATATATCCAATTTTTTCTATAGTTTTCGATTACGTTAACGACTGTACCAATCTAGGTATAACCCTCTCGGGGCTCATCCCGCCAACTGCGACAATTTACAGCCAAACGTTCCACTAAAACTGTTGTGGTCATTTTTATGATTTTCCAACATTATTCGGACTTTCTTTATTTCTTATTAGCTTCCGCCAATAGGCAATTGGCTGAACAATTAAAATCCTTGACTTTACCATGATATTGTAAAGGTTAGGTGATAGAGAATAGAATTCAAAGAGGGTATTTATTTCAATTAAACCATTTACAAGTACTTTTTAACTGTCTGTCTGTAAACTCAAACTCAAAGCATATGTACAGGCACTTTAGAATTGTCAAAATTAAATAGTCGGTCAGGTAGTCAGAAAGTTGAAGCTAGTTGCCCATTCTAAAACGTAGATCTCTATGGAGAAGAACGGGCAAGAAACTCCATGGACACTCTTTTAAATCAAGATATTACAAAATCCTGGGTACATTATTCTTGTTGCTTCTATATGTGAGAACAATGTAAAAAAACACACAAATGAAGAAACAATTCAAAATATAAGATTAAAAATAAGCCTTGGCAGTTAAGAGATGACCAGTCTCAACCGACGGCGCCCGTTCACGAACATGACAGAACGCCAAGTTTCTATGGACATGAATGGATAAGAAACCACCACAAGTATACATAACATCTACGAGTGCCGATGCTTACCTGAACCTACATTTATTTTATGTGGAATTTCTCGTGAAAGGCAGAGGGGTATGTCAGACTGCCGTTATTACCAATCGTCTTGCCCTTCGTAATTGACAGCCGTGTAATCCCTTTTGACGGGAAGAACGTAGATAGTGATAAGACTGTCGTAATATGACACCCTATGTAACTTTCATTTGTTATTGCGTCACGTTCGTGAACGGGCGCCGTCAGTAGGGACTGGTCATCTCTTTGCTGCCATGGCTGATTTTAATTTAATATTTTAATTGCTTTTTTTTCTCGTCTTTTCATTATGGACGCTTTTAACGTTCTGCTTCGTTCTCACGTGTATAATTTTTAACATGAATGATGTAACCAAGACTTTGTAACCATATTATTTTGATTTAAAAGAGTGTCCATGGAGTTTCTTGATTCTTGCCCGTTCTTCTCCATAGGTACCTACTCTTTGGAATGGGTAACTAGCTTCATCTTTCTGACTGACCGACCCCTTGACAATTCAAAAGTGCCTGTAATTGGTTTAATTATTGAAATAAATGCTTTGAGTTTGAGTTTATTGTTATTCACAAAAATTATTAGGTGATAGTATGTATCTATATTATTTAGGGCTGATTTTTCTAACGCCAGATAATTTTATAGGCGGAATAATTTTGAATTTTTCACAGTTCTTCCATACAAAAACTGTCAGACGTAAATTTTATTCCACGAATATAAATTAAAAGCCTGGATAGCGTAGGTTCGAACCCAGCCAGGCGCTTTGCTTTGTGTAAATAATTTCATCACCACTGCTCTCAAAAACGGTGAAGGAAAAGATCGTGAGGAAACCGGCATGTCCTAGAACCAAAAATTCGAAGACATGTGACATCTACCAACCCGCACTGGGCCCACGTGGTAGATAACAGCCCAGTCCCTCTCACAGAGAGGAGGCCTGTGCCCATCAGTGGGAACATTATAGGCCGATTGTACTATGCTTATGCTAGGCCATCATCCTTACTTTTAACGCCAACGCAAGAAAAATAGACCTAGTCAAGCTTTGCCAAAATCTTTCTTAATAAAAACAAAGACAACTTTAACCACAAGTTAAGACGAAGATCCTTTAAAAACCTGAGCCTTACCTACTCTCCTTAAAAAAACATGAAGTCAGGTGGATATACGTGTAGGCCTCGTTCACGGCCTTGAGCGATGCGACTTGCGATTGCGAAACACGCGCGAGCGTCACCGTCAGTCAAAATCAAAATCAAATTATTTTATTTCACATAAACCTTCATGGGCACTTATGAAACGTCAGAAGCTAGGTGCACGGTTCCAATTGGTCGTTTCCTATTGAGAAGAGCCGACAAGAAAATCCTTTTCCCTTGACTTTTACAATGTTTTCAAATTACAGTCGGTATGGGAGGAGAGCGAAGGCATGTCAATGGTACCAGGTCATTATTAAATAAAAAAATGGTCTACAGATCTATAGTCTACAAGGCTTACAAAGACGTCTATCAAAAGGATAAATAAAATATTAAAACCAAGTGATATTAATGCCATTACAACCAATAAGACCAGTCGCTCTAAAGTCGACACCGACAAAATTATAAAGGAATGAACGTTCATCTGCTCTTTTCATTTCCTTTTTGATCATTTGGTACGAGTATGCTAGTAAAAGATGCCGAGTGCCGAAATCTAAAATCGTTCAATCGGTTCACTTATTTCATTTTGATTAATTTGGTGATCAAACGTTTCATTTCGAGTGAAAGAATGAAAGGCAAAAATAAACAGAAAGTGAAGCGTTTGATATCGGCTTAAACAACTTATTTCATTTGTTTCCTCCGCAGGGACTGTCGCAAAACAGAAGGCCAATTCTCGTAATTTAAAACGTTCAAAATCTAGTCGCAGTCTCATCTCAGCGACAAACAAATGTCAAAAACTTGTCAAAATGTAGGGAAATTTGAGGTATTTTTGATAGATTGAGACCGAGATCAGAAGCCCAATTCTCGTAAATTTAAACTTCAAAATGGTCGCAGTCTCATCTCGACGACAAACAAATGTCAAAAACTTGTCAAAATGTAGAGAAATTAGAGGTATTTTTTACAGATTGAGACTGAGATCAGACTGTGAAAGTTTTTAAAATTACGAGAATTGCCCCTCAGACTGTAAACGTTCTTATAATTACGAGAATTACCCCTCTGGTGTCGCTTGAGCGTGTAACTCGTGGCCACGGGGTTGAGCAACCGGTGTTTGTCACATGTTTCTGTCTATCGCTCCGCAAGTCGCGTCGCGGTGACTCGTGACATCCTCTCGTCACATCTTCATATTTTGTCTTCTCCGCAGTCGCTGTCGCAAGACGCGTGTCGCTTGAGCGTGTAGCTCGTGGCCGTGGCCAAGGGGTAGTCGTAGATATAATCGGCTTTTCTTGCGAGTGATCCCCTTGAGAACTAGACCGACCCTTGACCGGCCATTAAAAGTTTTTTTTTCATCTTATTTGAGAAAACACTCGCGTTTTGTGTCTAACTTTTATGTGTGTACTAGCTGCGCCCCGCGGTTTCACCCGCATAAATGTCGATCCCGTAGGAATATCGGGATAAAAACTATCCTATGTCCTTTTCCGGGACTTCAACTATCTCTATACCAAATTTCATCTAAATCGGTTCAGTGGTTTAGGCGTGAAGAAGTAACAAACATATAAACACACACACACACACTCACAAACTTTCGCCTTTATAATATTAGTGTGATTTGTTGAGTGGGGCGAGAATTTTGCGTCAGGCTTTTTTTGGAGATGACTAACTAGTGTTTTAAAGGTCATGGCATTTTAGATGCTGCTGCAAAAAATGGCTTCTACGAAAGATTTAAAACAGTGTGTAAGTACAGTTTTTTGATGCTTAATTTAAGACTGTTTTAGAAAAACGGTCATAAGAGACACGGTTTCTTAATAAACTAGCTTCTGCCCGCGACTTCGTCCGCGTGAAATTTTACCCTCCCCCATTCACCCTCTTAGGGGTGGAATTTCGAAAAACCCTTTCTTAGTGGATACCTACTCTTCACAAAGAACACACCCTCCAAATTTCATGTCTCTAGGCCCAGCGGTTTAGGCTGTGCGTTGATATATCAGTCAGTCGGACTTTGAATTTTATGCAGAATGGTCAAAAAGTCGTAAATCAAACGAAATAGAGAGATAATGGAGGTCATTTCCAATGCTTTTAAAGTGAGAAATAATTTTTGCTAACGCTTCAAAATTGGAAAAAAAATTAATTGCTCTTGTAATTTGGTACCCAGAACCGCAATAGAACTTTTGTAGTGCTGATATATTAGCTAGTAATAATACAACACAATTTGTTTTATTGTTTTATATCACATTTTTTTTAATAATCTAATTGTATAAGAACTCGGTATACAAAAATATTCATAACTTTTAAGGCAATTGAATTATGGCCATGCTGTAAAAAGATTTTTTGTTGGAAATGACCTCCTTTATCTGTTTGATCCACGACTTTTTGACCTATATAAAAGTGCAACCAACCTTAGTTGCGTAACATACTATCAATTAAAAGCTGAATCATTTTGAAAGATATCGCTAATCCATTGCTTCATATGTTCGAATAGTTAGTCTGCTCGATAATGTAACACAATGAATGTTGTTGAACTGTCAAAATTAAAGCTATTGACACTGTAAAGTGTATTAGGCAATTACTCCGCTGTAATACATTTGGCATAGCAGGAGTAAAGTTACATGCCAATAGATTGAGTATTATATTCAAGGTTATCACGACGTGGCCGCGTGGGTGCCAGAATAATAGAAATACTTCCCACATAATGTTTTGAACAATAACGATGCTATAAGGCCAGTTTCATAAATAATGAAACAAGAATGATAATACTATTTTTATTGTTTACCATTTTGTATTTATCTGCGTTTTCAGTGAACTGCGCTAATTTGTTGATTTATCGCGTGTGTAGTGTAATCAAGTATGATGGTGATAATTCAATTAACAAATCGCCAAGCGTTTGGTTGACTCTTCGCGTGACCAGAGGGCTGGCCTATTTTTAGCCCAAAGAATAAGCATTGCCATCCAACGTGGCAATGCTGCCAGCCTTTTGGGCACTTATCCCATTGACAGCGATGCGGACGAATTTTTTGATGCCCAATGAGCTCCTGTCTTTTTTTTTTATTTTTTATTATTATTTGTATATAGTATATATATATTTTAGTTTGGTTGTACATATGTAAGTAATGTCAAGTTTAATAAAATGAAATACAATACTATACTAAAAAAAAAAAAAATTAACAAATACATTCTAGTGCTGATGATACTAAAAATGTTTGAAATCAATATTATTTTAATCATTATCCCTAAATTGCAACAATAAAAAAAAATGATTTTGAAAAAAGGGTAGGTAATTAATTATATTGATTATTTTCATTTATTTATATTAATTTATATTCTGACGTGATTCTCACCAAATAAATGTTGTTATTTGGACTCGCACGAATCAATAAACTAATTAAATGTATTTTCTAAAGCAAATCTTCCTTTTGAGAAACATTACGTTATTGGCAAAATTTCTCGGGAACCGCTAAACAAAAGATGTTCCCGAAAGTATAATTATTTATCATTCCCATTAAATTGGATTACAAATTATGTAAGTAAATAATAAATGAAACGTAACATTTCATTTGAATAAACATCTACCAGATTCTTATTTAGGCGCCTCAGCAATGCTACGAGTCACCTACGCAGGTGCTACGAGAGCTACGAGCGCTACGCAGATGCTACTAAAAATTCGGTTGAGTTGCGTCTACGAAATTATTTTCTGCTTGTATGATACCTGTACCAAAATATCTTCCAAAATAAGTTCTTTCGCAAATAATTTTTGAACTAAGTACCTATTGTTCATCATCATCAATCATCCCACAGCAATCCACTACTGGGCAAAGGCCAATTGCACGCCATTCAGCTCGATTCTTGGCAACTCACACTTGTGTTTTAAAACAAACTTTCACTTTTAAACAAATCCGTCAACGTCATCAATACAACTGTAGAAGACGATACGACAGTAAATGAGACTGCGTATATCTAATGACGTTCCTAGTCTGTATTCTATCCGTGCTGTATACCAAAATTCAATCAAATATAGCCAATATTTTAGATACTATAGATGTCAGTAATACAGATATAGATAGACCTAGATAACTCAAGTATCACGATCTGTATGAAAACTTTTTGACTCCCTACTATGACGTCATTTAGTGATGGAAAAATCAAATCTATTCAAAGACGCCGCCACGCGCGGCACCCGTCTCGCGGAGTCTCGCCCCGTCCCCGGGGCCTAGCGCCAGCGCTCACGCTCACCCAGCCAGCAGTACACAGGACTGAGCGCGAAAGTGGCGGCTTACGATTTTTGTACGTAAGCTGGGCTCGCGAAGTAGTTGCTCTTGCGTTATCTAGGTGTATCTATATCTGTGGCTAGTAGGCTGATAGGCAAAATACATAGTCGGTCGGTTATTTGAAAAAATCACTGTTTTAATTTATTTGAAGGTTTCAAAATAGTCAAAAAGTAAAAAAAAAATCATCAAAAAGAATCAATGTACTCATCATTATGAACAACTTTTACTCTGGTAAAAGTTGTTGTTAAAAAAGTAGTAGTAAAGGTGTTGTTGAAAAAAAAATCAATGTACTCATCATTATGAACAACTTTTACTATGGTAAAAGTTGTTGTTAAAAAAGTTGTTGTAAAGGTGTTGTTGAAAAAAAAATCAATGTACCCATCCCATGAGTACATTGATTTTTTTTTTGATGATTTTTTTTTTTTTGAAAAAGAAATCAGCTGTTCCCTACATTTATGTTCGCATAACTCGTCAAAATGTAGGAAACAGCTGATTTTTTTTTTCGCGATTTCATGTTTGGTCCCATAGTAAAAGTTGTTCATAATGATGAGTACAATGAAAAAATAAGTTTATTGATACAAAATACCATTGTATACAATACCAGTACATTTCACATGTCAAAAATTCTTATATACCATACCACCAAATAAAAGCGAAACCCTAGACAGCAGACGCAAGGCTCTTTCGTGTCACCATAAAACGCTTATATAACCATCATAAAATTTCCCAAGTACCTACGCTGTTAAAATATCCCATCTCTTTTTAAATTAAAAGTTTTAGCAAACAGCCAGCAAAAGATATTAAATCATCATCTGCCTAGCCTTTTCCCAACAATGTTGGGGTCAGCTTCCTGCAGTCTAACTAAATGCAGCTAAATATCAGTATTTTACATGGAGTGACTACCTATCTGATCTCCACAACGCAGTTACTGGGTAATACGATACCCCTTGGTAAGACTGGTTGTCAGACTTTCGGGCTCAAAGATCTACGAATGACAGCCGGGACCAACGGCTTAACGTGTTTTCCGAGGCACGGAGGGGTCTCGGTATATAAAGACCCATCTATAGAGCAACCGCGGCAAGCTTTACCTGATCGATCGACCTGCGCGTCTGTTATTATTTAGCTACGGGCCCTCAAAAAAAGCAAAAGATATTAAATGATAATGATAAATGATTTTATTTCTGTAAGTAGGTTTGTGGAGCAGTGGTGGTCCAGTGGCAACGGCCGCGACTTACGAGTTGTAGGTCGTAGGTGCGAACCGAGTCAGGCACTTTGTTTTGTGTAAATTATTATCATTACCACTGCTCTGCCGTAATCCACCACGCGGGCCCAGTGCGGGTTGGTAGATGTCACATGTCTTCGAATTTTTGGTTCTAAGTCATACCGGTTTCCTCATGATATTTTTCTTTACCGTTTGGAGAGCAGCCCTGCCTTACCCTCGGAGAAATGCCAGGCGTAAAATATGGTATATGTTACGTTAAGTCTAAAACTGATACAAAAAAGACGGGTTGCACTCCGGGAGTGCCGGCAGAAGTGAAAATTTGAATATTAACGTTGAAATAAATCAATTATTAATTTAATTAATATTACTCATTTTTTTTCAATATTTCTGCGTCACTTTTTTCATTAATAGATGCATTTTGTTCAATTTCCATGTTTTAAACACTTTCGGTCTTATTCATAAAAAAAGCCTATTGAAGGTTTAAACCATTCATTAGTTAAAATGCTCAATAGGCCCTTAAAACATTCGATAAAATTTTGTATTCATAAACGCTTCATAAACGTTCTATAACTAGAATGTCCTACAACTTCTAAATGTTGCCATTATAATGAAGTCATCCAACAAATTGGCCAACACATTAAATCGGCATACGAGAATATCTGTCTACGAACCGAATATTTGTGTCCATAGACATTATAACTTATGAAAAACTAATTTATTGTCTACAGTTTCAACAGTTTTGACGCGACAACGTCATGGTCGTCATGGAAACAATATGAATATGTCAATGAATGAATTTGATATTGTATGTGTCAAACTAAAAAACTTTTGAATATTTTTTTTTGTATTTAAAATAAATGAAATTAAGACCGGAGACTAGTTGCAATAAAGGGCAAAGCATAGAGTATAGTAACTGGGGCAAAGAATTGAATATTGGTTGGAGGAGGATAAGGTGTGTACCTACTGTTACAGCTAAAATGTGTTCAAAGTAAGTTATGTTTTGTAAACATTCTCAATTTCTTATACTTATGCTTGCTTTTGCTTCTAATCCTTAGATTTTTTGGAAGAATTGGTCAGGGAGAGGTCTCCATAATAGAAAATAAAAACACTGCCACAAGCACTAACGCTAAACAGGGGCAGCCTGGCATGATTTACGAATTAGGTGCCTATCCAATTTACAATTTTACGAAGAACTTCGTTTGCCTGTACAAAACTCATTGTAACAAAAAAAAAACCCGCCATAAGAATAATAATGACTGTTATTTTGATGCCGCTACTGATTAATTAAATCAGTATAAGTAAGATAATGAAGAGAAAGAATTTATAACATTAGTTTTGCATTTCAGGTCAATAGGACTAGTAAGGATGGTGCTTCACTACGAATAGCAGAAAATGAAACGGCCTACAGAAGAGATGGCACAGATGGCAAATGAAAAGCAAACATTTTAAAAATGTTGTTCTGCTTGCACAAGTTTTAGAAGCCAAATTAGAGTTTAGAGTATTGTTCAGCCGTGAACAGGCAAGAGTTACATACGCCAGCGTCAGCATCAAGAGCGACATACATTCGTTCCACATAAATTAGTAATTGAATAAATTAGTCATCAAGCTGGAGTAGAGTTTGATTCATCTTCCATAATTCCTCTCACTATGGCCAAGACACCTTTAGCCATCACCAGTTCTATGAGTCTGTGGGACCGGCAATGACAAAACTATTTCCTGTGTACACATTGCACGACGTACACAAACCCCTATTCCTACCCAAATTCTGTCTGTTCCCGTAGGTCTCCCGTAGGCTTGTATGATAGGTTAGGGTGTTAGGATAACTAGGGTGTTAAGTAGTTGCTGTAGGTTTATAATCAGTAGGGTGAGGTAACCATAGATACCAGGCTCAATTGTTACAAACTTAGCTACACTGTATGCATTTGGAATAACAGCCATACTAAGTTTAACTTTGGAACTGATCATTTACCTAGGCTTCAGAAACTGGAGGAACGTCGTGCAGAGCGAGATCTAGTTTATTTATATAAAATTATTAGAGGCCAATTGGACTCCCCTTATCTTCTCAGCAAAATAAGTTTTGGATGTCCACGCTTAAATGCACGCAAAAGAAGTCTTTTCCAAATTGGTTTCTCCCGAACCAATTATGGCAAGAATACTTTTATTAAAAGAGCGTGTCGTCTGTACAACGACACGATTTCATTAAAAGCAAATCAAGATTTAGATATTTTTCACCTTTCTCTACCCAAATTCAAATTTAGTATTAGAAATATTTTGGCATCGAAATTTAAATAATAATAATGTTATATGTTAATATTAAATTGTAAATTTTGTAAATTTTAACGGTGTGAATATCTGGTTGTTGTTACATTTAGTCACATATAATTTACTTGTATAATAATCTGTGGAAACTGTTTCTGGATTGTGTTGAGCTAATTGTATATTTACTTATGTTTGTTATTGCATCTGTTTGTTTCCCAAATAAAATAAAATAAAAAAATAAAAATAAAAATAAGCTGTAAGTCCCGGTGCGTACAAGTATTATAAAAATAAACTGATATTTGTATACAAGCTTTTTATTAATGAACTACTCCCTAAATTTCTTCTCTTTTACTTTAGATCTTGTTGGCTCAAAATATTGCCACTTCCACGTTGTCGTCGGTGGCAGCGCAGAGGTCACTTTGACTGCATGTTTTGGGTAGGACAAATAAGGCAGGATAGGAAGTGGAGCATGTTTTGCAACATAGCTTCACAGCCACACCCTACTGGAGCATCTCCCTGCAGGGTGTAAACTTCCGTGGTCGACACGGAAGCATTGTTTTCACACAAAAGCAGCAATGTCCCAGAGTATTTCTTGTTGCTATAATGTGCTTCGTTATATTTTTCGTCGCTTCTATTTTGTATTGTAGGTAGGTATATAAAAATAAACTAAATTGGTTAAACAGAAGTTCAAAATAAATTAAATACAACTGCGGCTCCTCGAAGTACTATTGTTTACGAAACTGACTTTTCAAACATTTGTACGTCAAATGTCATTTTCTTCGGCCATCTTTGTCGTGTCTCACTTGGTTCACTTTGGTTGGCGCCGCCGGCGCCGTAGAAAGAGATGGGGGGGGGGGGGAATCTCTCCTGACGGTCACGTGTCCTGACGCGATGCCCTGACGCGAGTTTAACATTTTTTACCCATTCCAAAAAGTGTTCAACGCCGCTAAAGAAGTTTTCACTTCAAAAAAACCAGCCAAGTGCAAGTCGGACTATTGTACGGTGTTACGGAACCCTTCGTGTGCGAGTTAATACTACATACAAATAACGGCAAAAAAATCACGTTTTTTTTACGGGAGCCCCCCTTAAATATTTATTTTATTCTGTTTTTAGTGTTTGTTGTTATAGCGGCAACAGAAATACAATCATCATCTGTGAAAATTTCAACTGTCGCTGTAGCTATCACGGTTCATGAGATACAGCCTGGTGACAGACAGACAAACAGACGGACAGACAGACGGACTGTGGAGTCTTAGTGATAGGGTCCCATTTTTACCCTTTGGGTACGGAACCCTAAACAACACTAACTTCCAACGAATACAGAACCTCCTTTTTGAAGTCGGTTAAAAATGGCCCGATTACGGTAATATACCAACTGTACAAAAAAGGTGGATTTATGTTTGATTCTCTGACGACAATCCCTTAGGGCACCACCAAGGCCTTCTAACGCGATTACTTGGGTCATGACGAAAGTAAGTGAAGAGCGATAAGCGTTTTTACCGACTTCACAAAAAGGAGGAGGTACTATGTTCGGCTGTTTGTATGTTTTTTACCGACTTCACAAAAAGGAGGAGGTACTATGTTCGGCTGTTTGTATGTTTTTTATTATTATTTTGTATGTTTGTTCATCGAATACTCCGCCAATTGTCGATGGATTTTCAAATTTTTTTTTTGTTCGAAAATAGGTAGTTCTGAGGTGGTCCCATTGTCACCAAGTTAGGATCTGATGATGGGATCTTAGAGAAATCGAGGGCAACCCTCAAATTTTATAGGCTCACTTATTGTTTTTCGCATATTTTATGAAGTATCTTGTTTATTTGCGTATGGTTGTCACCATCTCAGGTAGCTGGGATGATGATGGAAGGTACAACTCCTTAACAGTAAGAAGTTACTCAAACAGGCAAGGACTGTTTTAGTAAATTGTTTTGATGTTTGATAGGGCATTTGTCACATTTGGTCTCATGATCATCAAGTCATGACCTGATGCTGCAGTCAGGATAGTCTGCAGAGTACCTAACTCCTCGACAACTAACAACAGATATATCGTGTTTAGGCTCATTGAAAAGGGCTCGATGTGTGGATAAACGTACTGTTAATGAGGAACACCGAAGTACTGTTACAATTAAGATTTTTTATCTGTAGTGACAAACTAGTGGGTATGGTAATATGAAACAACAGCTATCTCAAACACTGTTTATTAAAAAACTGTAAACTAATATAACAAAATGAGTTCACTAATAACAAATTGTTGCCAGCCAGCTAATAATAGAAAATAGAGAGCGAAGGTCGTGGGGGGTTGGAGATAAACCCGGTACTGTTCCGTTTTAAAATGAGTTCAAGTTAAAAGTTTACAATTATTACAAAACAAAGGAGAAAGTAACCTTCCAGTTATTGATTAATTTAAAATCTATTAAATGGGCGCCAGGGACTTTGAGAGTCCCGGATCCCGGAGCCGACGAAGGTGTCCAATACTATTCCGGACGGGGTAGGATGTCGAACCCGAGATCCACAAATTAAATTGTGATGCAGGCCGGTTTCCAGTATCGAAAACCGGACCCAGACAATCAACTGGTTCCTACGGGAACCGTAATAAGGTATAATAAAAAGTTAAAGTAGGTAAAAGAAAAAACCGTCCCGCCTGAGCGCTAACGCTAGACGGACTATGCCGGCCGCAGTCGTCTCCACACGAGGCTTCGCTGTGCTCGAGGAACGGGTCTCGCGTCCAGGCCCCAGACGATCCTCTAGGTCCTGGCGGCGAGACGAATCGCTCGAGGTGCCTCTCCTGGAATCGACAATACGGAGGCCTAATAATATAAAGAGAAACTAATTCACCTTCCTTGAGGTGACTGAGCTTGGAAATCTAAAAGGCTAAAACATTAGCCGGTTAACGAGGCCTTTTTACAATGACACCATAAAGAGCTACGACTTCGGTTTGCCTAATCTTGAGTGGTCGGACAATAGGGATGAGTTGCAAATAGTCAGCGGGTGAAATACTCACGGTTGTCGTAGGGAGAAAGCACTTGACTGCAAGATTCTTCACCGGCTGGAAAGCTGCCTGCGTATGCGCAATTTGGAATCCTGCAATAAATATCCATGGATCACGACAATACCCTTTCTAACAACCAGGGAAGGGCTCACAGACCACTTCCAAAGACTATTACAACCAAATCCTTACCTTTTAGAACGTGTAACAAGTTTAGTGGAATCACCTAAGCTTGTCGTAGGGCCGAAAGATGCCAAGTGAGGTTCCATGATGCTGTCATGGGTCTCAAACCGGAATTAGACGGAGCATTCCAAAAATCTCCCCGATTACGGGTAAAATAATATTAAATCACTGAAGATAAATAATACACCGAGATACTTAAATTCTTGAAAATCACTAACAACTGCACAACATGACGTTTATTCGCTGAAACAATAAGAATCTTCATGATCCAGACCAACAAACAAATTATTTGTTATTTCCAATACTAAAACTCGTCATGATAATGTTAAATCTCCTCGAATCTTAATTTGGCAAATTAAGAAAGTATTAGCTTGTCACATTACGTCAAAGACAATTCACAGATAAAAAATATATTAACTTGACACGAAGTTTCTAGAAAGAAGTCTATATTGAAAAAATGAATGATTTCCGTTTACGGTTATTTAGTTTATTATGACTTTTTTTTGACTAAAAGCTGAAAATAATTGAGGATTGCTCCATACGATATTATTTCGAGGGTTAGCAATCAATATGTTAAAATATCGATTTAAACTACAACTGTGAATCGGCGACCACCAGATGTCGCCTTTGACAGATAGAAACTGACGTTTGACTGAATGACATTTGGAATGTAAACAAACGCAACTAATTACAATTCAATATGTTTTAGGATTAAGAAAAGTGATTTACTGTGAGGAAGCCGATTGTAAAACTACAATGAAATGTGTTACTCGGAAACCTCGTAATGTACTACTTATGTTTTCAGGTAAATGCTACTTTACTAAACCAACCCGTTGTAGGTGCAAAAAAACAACGTAACAGTACCTCCCCAACCACCAGAGATTTGACCCACTAGGGCAAATCTCGACGCTGGCCCTCCAGCGTCAAAGCAGACTCCGAAGGACCAAGCACAATTACAAAAATCTACAACGTTCATGCCTGAAAACAAGAACAGAGAAAGAAAAGAAAAATAAATGGAGATGAGCGAGTCTAATCCATTTACCAACATGTAAAAGACAAGCTCCAAAAAAAAAAAAAGTAAAAATATTTAAATAACTACTGATAATAATGCTGAGCTGGTACACCAACAATACACCAAAAGAAATTAAATGCTACAAACTAATGAATATTGACTAACCGTCTTCCATAATAAAAATGGGACGGTTAATCTGCCTTAAAAAAAAAACCATCTGAAACGTTTTCCATCAATGCAGCCTACACGCCCGCCATTTTGGCCACCTATCTCAGGACTATCATTTTGCTGCCTTACCAGCAATCCGGAGGTTTACACTTCCCTGGGGTGTCAATCCTGCAACAACCACAGACTACCAACAACTTCTAAATATAGTTTACAAATGTGGACACAGTAGAAACCTGTGTACCACTACAAACCGTTTCTTAATAAAAATAAACAACCACAAGGCATATACAACCCTCAATGGTCACTGCGACCAACTACTATTAGTGAATTTTAGTTTAAATTCAAATTAAATATTTAAAAAAAAACTATTCCTCGCCACATGGTGATTTAAAATCCTTGATATGCCATGTGCCAAGGTTTTTACCGGAACTACAGCCTTCCAATTCATACACTAAGGGTGAAAGTTTTTTCCTAATTATACATCTCTCGTATTTAGGGGCTAATTTGGCCATAAAGAATTTGGAGGCGTCACTCTGGGGATACGTTTTCTTCCACACAGTGTCGCCTACCTCAAACTCCGCGTGCCTCCTACTACTATTATAATAACGTGCACTACGTTTATGTGATTTGACGAGCGCGTCCTTTACTTTATTGAAGATACCACCCAATGCGTCTAGCTGATTTGCATATGAACTGCGGGAAGCGCAAGCTAGAGTGGGCTGATCAACGGTATCATTGCCGAAGACATCACCACTACTAACTGCCTCTCTGCCATGTACTAGGAAGAATGGGGTGAAACGAGTAACTTCATTTGTGGAGGTGTTCATAGCGAATTGGATCTTTGAGATGTTAACATCCCAGGATCGATGATCATCCTCCACGAGAATTGATACCGCGGTCATTATGGTACGATTATAGCGTTCCACGGTATTCACGCTTGGGCAATAACGAGGTGTGAAGTGAACTTGAGGTATTTTGTACCTCTCCAGTAGTGAACGAATCTCATTACCCGTGAATTGCGTCCCATTGTCTGCTATAACCGTACGGGGTATACCGTGTACGAGGAAAACGCCGTCTTCTAGTTTCTGTGCTATAGCCTTACCAACAGCTCTACGTAAAGGAAACAGTAAACAGTACTTCGTAAAACAGCACACGACAATAATTAAGAGATATGTGAATCCCGCTCTAGACCGTGGCAACGGACCTACCAAGTCAATGCTTATGGTTTCAAATGGCTTGGAACATTCTTTCGCGTCACCTAAGAGACCGGGAGGAGGTAACTGTGAGTGTTTATAAGCGGCACACGTATCACATTTACCAACGTAGCTAATCACATCCTTATACATGTTAGGCCAGTAGTATCGGAGTGCAAGTCGTTTATAAGTTTTAAACACCCCGAAATGTGGAGATAATTCGCCACTATGGTGACTCTTTAATAATTCTTGCCGATTGCCCTCCGGTACTACCTGCTTCCAATCATATTCACTAGCCACCCCGAATTTATTTTTCGAATAACGGTAAAGTTTATCCTCCTTAATAATAAAATTTGGACACGATCTGGGCGTGCTGACACATTTATCCCACAACCCTTTAAACCAAGTGTCAGTGTCAGACACTTTAATTTCCAGCACCGGAACGCCACGAGATAAGGCATCTGGAACCACATTGTCCCTACCCTTGCGGTGTTCAATGGTAAAGTTATAAGGTGATAACCGACAACCCCAACGGGCCAATCGACCAGAGGGATTGGTTAAATTAAAAAACCATTTTAAACTCGAGTGGTCGGTTATCACTTTAAACGCAGGGCCGCCTTCCACGTAAGGACGATAGTGTTCCACGGCGAAGACTACAGCGAGAGCCTCACGCTCCGTTGCTGAATAATTGCGTTCGGCCGGATTAAGCGAACGACTGCAGTAGGCTATTGGGTGCTCCTCTCCATTTATGACCTGAGTCAGAGTGCCCGCTATCCCAAAACTAGATGCGTCACAATGAATCTCAAAAGGTTGAGAGAAATCTGGACAAGCCAATACTGGAGCAGACACCAATGCCTCCTTCAAGGTTGAGAACGCGGTTTCTGTCTCAGCCGTCCACTTAAAAGGCGGCGCTTTTTTGCTAGTACTCGTTAGTGCGTTTAAAGGGGCCGCTATCGAGCTAAAGTTTTTAATAAAACGTCTATAGTATGAGGCCGTTCCAAGAAACATTTTCACTTCTTTACGGGTTGTAGGGGTTGGAAAGTCGATAATTGACTGAACTTTCGACGGATAAGCCATGCTCGTCCACTCTGTAACCTAGATATTTTAGTTCTCGTCGAAAGAAACAGGACTTAGGTAAATTAATTGTCAAATTAGCCTGCCTTAATTTGTCTAAAACCCGTTTAAGAAGTGAAATGTGCTCCTCGAAGGTTGATGAGCAAATAATGATGTCATCTAAATATACGAACACCTTATTACCAAACTCCGGGCCGAAAAGTCTGTCCATTAATCGCTGTTGGGTGGCTGGGGCTCCAGTCAACCCAAAACACATAACTTTAAATTGGAACAAACCTCGACCGGGAACCGTGAACGCGGTTTTTTCTTTGGATGAAGCGGAGTCCAACTCGATTTGCCAAAATGCAGATTTCAAATCAATCGATGAAAGGTATCGCGCGTCCCGTAACTGGTCTAAGATGTGAGAGACGTAGGGCAGTGGATACGCATCTTGCTTGCTGACCGCATTCAGCTTTCGGCTGTCCAGGCAAAAACGCCATTCCCCATTTGGTTTTGGAGTCAGTAAAACCGGGTTGTTCCACGCGCTACTGCTAGGTTCCACCACTCCCATCTCCAACATCTCATCCAACTGACGATTAAGTTCCTTGAGGCGTTCAGGTGATAAAGGATAATAACGCTGTTTAATAGGAGGAACGTCTCCTGTGTCTATTTTATGACGCAACAGATGGGTACGACCCAATCCTTTAGCCTCGAAGGAAACCTTTTCGAAATCTTTAATTAATAACTCCGCTTCATTCTTTTGATCCGATGTTAATTCTTCAAACGGTTGAAGGTGCCTAACCTCCGAGACGCATTTATGACCTGTATTGGTTTTTAAATATTGAAATGGCAATTTATTAAAAATTTTTGGTGCCAAATTAAAGGTCTTCCAAAAATCCACGCCGAAAATCAACGGTGTAGTAATGTCTGGAATAACATAGAATTTAATAACCTTAGTCACTCCCATAAGAGTCACTGGTAAAAATAAATAACCCTCCACGGATGCCCGCGAGTCATTGGCAGTTACGATGTTGCCCAACTGTCTATCGGCGTGTAAAGTTGCACCAGCCCTTATGAATTGTTGGCCAACATCGGAACCCAACACCGAAATGCAAGAACCCGAGTCGAGTAAACCGTAATACTGCTCATCGTATATAGAAACGGTTAAATGTGGACGACTATCGTCCGTATTCTTATAGTGTACTGTATCAACCCTTAGTGAATTAAAAAATAATTTTAAAGATTTTAAATAATTGTCCCAATCGGACTTATCAAAATTTTGGCTGTAGTTCCGTAAATTTAGTTTTTTGAAATGCAGGTTGGACAGGACTGCGCCTCCTTCTGCTTTTTACTGCACGTAGGGCACGATGGTGCACGTACACCCTTCTTGCCGCAACGGAAACACACAATTTCCTTTGATTTGCATTGTGATAACGAGTGCCCTTTAACCCTACAGCGAACACAGAACGACGAACTAGAATCTGTTTGCACGGCTTCAATCCTTTGAGAACCTTTCGGGGCTTGGTATGCTAAGTCTGGTGCAACAAACGAAGAGGTTGGTTTGGGCGGCTCATGGAACTGTGCCCTGCTATGAAAACCTAGCTCCAGTTGTCTACACTTCTCTTTTAACTCGTCCAGCATGTTGATAATCAAAATTGACAACCCCGACGTATATTCCGGTCTCATGTTGAATTTGATCCGTGCTAAACGATCGCGTTCTGGAACCCTATAAGAAAGTCTATTGTAAAGATTCTCCATGACTGCTATATATATACAAGACAGCTCAGTCGACCCCTGCGTTCTGTTAGTTATTTCTGAAATGAGACGCATATCGTAATCAGGCGGAGCGAAATCTGTGAGTAACTGCTTCTTCAGTTCCGCCCAATCACCAACCGACGCTTTTATGCCCCGGTACCATAATATGGCTCCGTCCGAGAACAGATCTAGAGCAGATTGATGTAAGGAAGCTTCGCTAATACCCCTGGCCTCGCAAAGCTCCTCAAGACGCTCAATAAATGCTTTCACGCAACCTGTACCGTTAAATTTATGATCTAGGGATTTAACAGATTCCTTCTTGCAGGAAATGATGACGTCCTTCGTCTGTAAACTTGACGGTACATTTGGTGTCTCCTCGGCGGAAGTAAACGACTGATGGAAGCTCGCGTTAACCGAATCAATTTTTAATAAATAACCGCTAAGTTGCTTGTCAACGTCTTCGTAAACGGCACTAAGATTAGTTGGTGGAGTAACCCTACTCAAACGATGATATAGGTGGAATGCTAATGCCTTAGCGCGGTTAAATTTTTTAAAACTGGAAGGGTACTTATCTAATACTTCACCAATTTCTGGCAACTTGGCCTTAATTGTTTGTAATTCGGTTTTCGGATCTATATTTGTCTCCACTATATCGTCAGAACGTACCAATGTACTAAGTTCCCTAATTTGGACACGTAGTTCCTCTACGGTTGAAGCAGGTTTCGCGTCTCGGACCAGTACTTCATATATGAGCTCGTCTTTGCGAAGTAAATTAAATGTAATGGGTCGTTCCATTTTGTAAAAATTAAAAAAAATAATTTAAAAAATAAATGAAACCGAACTAAAGTTATAACTGGCTGTCACAATGTACAATACCGAGCAAAGTGTAAGTATTATTAATAGTAAACACAGTTACATAAATAGCAGTCTTATAGAGTAAGTTTAAATTTTAATACCAGGCTTATGATTTCAAGTACAATAGTCCTGGTGTAATGTTTTGGGACACAAGTAAAATAAAATTGTAAATTGTATATAGCAGCAAGAAGTGTAAAAAATGTAAAAAGTAAATAAAAGTGTATAAAACAGTACAAACATAAACATGAACACGTTAACAAAGGATTCCACGCGACGGTTTCTTCTTAAAATTAGAATAACTGGAAGGCCCACGGAACAGCACTCTGGCTTGTAAGGTACAGCAATAGACGTAACCTCTATCTCCAACCAATACACACGTTGGTCGCCACTGTTACAATTTTGATTTTTTATCTGTAGTGACAAACTAGTGGGTATGGTAATATGAAACAACAGCTATCTCAAACACTGTTTATTAAAAAACTGTAAACTAATATAACAAAATGAGTTCACTAATAACAAATTGTTGCCAGCCAGCTAATAATAGAAAATAGAGAGCGAAGGTCGTGGGGGGTTGGAGATAAACCCTGTACTGTTCCGTTTGAAATGAGTATAAGTTAAAAGTTAATAATTATTATAAAACTAAGGAGAAAGTAACCTTCCAGTTATTAATTAATTTAAAATCTATTAAATGGGCGCCAGGGACTTTGAGAGTCCCGGATCCCGGAGCCGACGAAGGTGTCCAATACTATTCCGGACGGGGTAGGATGTCGAACCCGAGATCCACAAATTAAATTGTGATGCAGGCCGGTTTCCAGTATCGAAAACCGGACCCAGACAATCAACTGGTTCCTACGGGAACCGTAATAAGGTATAATAAAAAGTTAAAGTAGGTAAAAGAAAAAACCGTCCCGCCTGAGCGCTAACGCTAGACGGACTATGCCGGCCGCAGTCGTCTCCACACGAGGCTTCGCTGTGCTCGAGGAACGGGTCTCGCGTCCAGGCCCCAGACGATCCTCTAGGTCCTGGCGGCGAGACGAATCGCTCGAGGTGCCTCTCCTGGAATCGACAATACGGAGGCCTAATAATATAAAGAGAAACTAATTCACCTTCCTTGAGGTGACTGAGCTTGGAAATCTAAAAGGCTAAAACATTAGCCGGTTAACGAGGCCTTTTTACAATGACACCATAAAGAGCTACGACTTCGGTTTGCCTAATCTTGAGTGGTCGGACAATAGGGATGAGTTGCAAATAGTCAGCGGGTGAAATACTCACGGTTGTCGTAGGGAGAAAGCACTTGACTGCAAGATTCTTCACCGGCTGGAAAGCTGCCTGCGTATGCGCAATTTGGAATCCTGCAATAAATATCCATGGATCACGACAATACCCTTTCTAACAACCAGGGAAGGGCTCACAGACCACTTCCAAAGACTATTACAACCAAATCCTTACCTTTTAGAACGTGTAACAAGTTTAGTGGAATCACCTAAGCTTGTCGTAGGGCCGAAAGATGCCAAGTGAGGTTCCATGATGCTGTCATGGGTCTCAAACCGGAATTAGACGGAGCATTCCAAAAATCTCCCCGATTACGGGTAAAATAATATTAAATCACTGAAGATAAATAATACACCGAGATACTTAAATTCTTGAAAATCACTAACAACTGCACAACATGACGTTTATTCGCTGAAACAATAAGAATCTTCATGATCCAGACCAACAAACAAATTATTTGTTATTTCCAATACTAAAACTCGTCATGATAATGTTAAATCTCCTCGAATCTTAATTTGGCAAATTAAGAAAGTATTAGCTTGTCACATTACGTCAAAGACAATTCACAGATAAAAAATATATTAACTTGACACGAAGTTTCTAGAAAGAAGTCTATATTGAAAAAATGAATGATTTCCGTTTACGGTTATTTAGTTTATTATGACTTTTTTTTGACTAAAAGCTGAAAATAATTGAGGATTGCTCCATACGATATTATTTCGAGGGTTAGCAATCAATATGTTAAAATATCGATTTAAACTACAACTATGAATCGGCGACCACCAGATGTCGCCTTTGACAGATAGAAACTGACGTTTGACTGAATGACATTTGGAATGTAAACAAACGCAACTAATTACAATTCAATATGTTTTAGGATTAAGAAAAGTGATTTACTGTGAGGAAGCCGATTGTAAAACTACAATGAAATGTGTTACTCGGAAACCTCGTAATGTACTACTTATGTTTTCAGGTAAATGCTACTTTACTAAACCAACCCGTTGTAGGTGCAAAAAAACAACGTAACAGTACATACAGACCTGATGCTGAAGCCAGGAGCATCAGAAAAAGTACAAACCTTGAAATAACAGCACCGTAGTCGTGTTTGGGCTCATTTTAAACAGGACTAAATTTTAAGTTCAATGCAATGTTGACATAAGTCTGGCCTGATGCTGCAGCCAGGATTATCAACTTCTAGTCTAAAAACATCAGGTCAGGATTTGATGATGGGATCCTGTAGAAATCGAAGGAACTCTTCAAATATTATAGGCACACCTATAGCGATTTGGGTATTTTTTATAGTAACTCGTGCACTTGCTCTTGGAAAGCACCATTTGGTGAAGTGGAACTGATGATGAAGACCACAGATGGCCACCGGAACTACTCAGTAATATCTAAGTATTTAACGGGTTGCGATTCGATTACTTTAATATGGTTACTAAGCAATTTATGCTCGTCACAATGTGAATGGTGATATGGAGCTGATGGTGGACCTGGAGAACTCCTCAACAATTAACTTCCCTGCATCGAGAAAAGCAATAATTTGTTTGTAAAAGGCGATGAGCACTAAGCTATTGTAACTTAGATAAATTATAATCAGACCCACTAAAAAGCGTGAAATAAAAACTTTTTAAGAAAAAAAAAACCGACTTCCAAAAAAACACTACAAAGTGAAAAATAACTTTAATTTCGGAAGTCGGTGGCAAAAAACTAAAATACAGATCCAAAGACACCGACTTCCGAAATTAAAGTTATTTTTCACTTTGTAGTGTTTTTTTGGAAGTCGGTTTTTTTTTTATAGTACCACTAGTAACACGCAATATAGCTGAGGTCTTAGGTTCGGTCCCTAGGTAGGGCAAAGTGGGTATTGGATGGGTGACCATTACATAACGAGTTCCCTTCGTGCCGTGTAGTTCGGAAAGTCTGAAGTCTAAACGTCTGACTAAGACTGGTGTCTTACCAAGGGTTATCGTGTTACCGTAACTGGGTTGTGGCGGTCAGATAGGCAGTCGCTTCAACTGATATTCAGCTGCGTCCGGTTGGAATGAAAGCCGACCCCAACATAGTTTTTGTTGACTTTCCTATCATAGGTATGCTGGGAAAGATTTGTTTAGAAATAAGCATCACCTTTGTACAGACGCCAGCACATCAAGCTACTACAATCTGTCAAATTTCTTTAATAGATTTTCAACTTTATCGCTAAATTATTAGGTTCAAAGTTGATTGGGAAAATTTGACAGTTTCGGGTAGCTTGATGTGCTGGCGTCTGTTCGTATTTTTCTGTTCCTTGCTTCTTGTCTGTTATATACCTATAATTATGTATAATATGTGTGTGCATAAATGATTAAATAAATCAATACATATGATAAAATAGTGTCGAAGTCAAAACTGTGAATTTAATATTTTTGAAAAAAAGAAGTAATTGCTACGAGGTGTGGGAACGAGTCTGGAGCCGAAAATAAAGGTTTTTGATTTTTCGTCCGTTTGTCTGGATGAATGTTCCGTACTGGCGCAAAAACAGCCGAACGGATTTAGATGAAAGACCCACAGATAGTTTCAAAGCATTTATTTCAATTAAACCAATTACAGGCACTTTTGAATTGTAGGGGTCAGTCAGTCAGAAAGATGAAGCTAGTTGCCCATTCCAAAGCGTAGGACGGGCAAGAAACTCCATGGACACTCTTTTAAATCAAAATAATATGGTTACAAAGTCTTGGTTACATCATTCATGTTAAAAATTATACATGTGAGAACGAAGCAGAACGTTAAAAGCGTCCATAATGAAACCTGGATTAACACATAGAATACTTTTAATCCCGGTATCACGTTCCCGTGGGATATTTTCCGCCTTCCATACGGGCGAAGCCATGGGCAAAAGCTAGTAAATAAATAATTAGGAAAAGGCGAGGCAGATTGAAGTAATCAAGTTGAAGGTGACATAGTTTTGTATATTGCAGAAAATCCCACAAAGGTCTTAAAACTTGCGCCACACAACTTCAACCAAAGGAGTGTGAAAACACGTGCACGCCACTGTAATTTGATAAATCGACGCGGCTATACTATTTGTTTACAATTTCCATTGTTTGATGTACACAGTTACACTGTACACGTCGGGCCAACGAAATGGTATTGCTGTTGAAAATGTTTGGTGCCTGATGAAGTGAAATCTTTTAAGTCAATAATGGACTTCCTTTTTTTTTCTTTTTTTGTGTGCGTCTTTTGGACTTTTTCGCAAGGTGTTGTAACGGAATAAGGCACCTTTGATGAGCTCGATTCTGATTGAATTGTTTGCCGCGTTTTTTGATCCTCTTTTGTCGCGATTTCTTTGATTTAGCAAATGGGGTGAGGAGGAATGGGGCAGAGTAATGTTCTCTGATGTATCGAGATTCGTGTTGTATAATCATGACGGAAGACGTCGAGTGTATAGACGGCCAGAAGAACGTTGTGCACAAGCAGTTCGTGAGTTACGCAATTACCCCGCAGGATTTAGCAATAGTGCCTGCTACCACTAGACGAACGCAGTAAATAATAAATATTTCCACACAAAATTCTATCTCTCTTGCGGTAACGGCCTGTAATATTTCTAATCAAATAAATGAGACAAGAAAATGAGTGATTACTTTTTAGGGTTGCGTACGTCCTAATGAAAAAACGGAACCTTTATTAGGATCACTTGTGTGTCTGTCTGTCCATCTGTCACAGCCAGTTTGCTCCGAATCAACTGGGCTGATGAAGTATGAAAATTGGTACAAATATGATTTTTTGTGACCCAAACACGGACGTGTAGGTAACGTAAATTAACGAATTTTGAATATATTTCTCGGGTCACTTTTGGGGGGCCAAGTCGAAAATTTTAAAACAAAAGTTTTGCAAGCTGTGCCGTGAGACATCAAATGAAAGGACTTGTTATGGGTCTCAAATATATTTTTAGTATAATTTTAAAATAAGCTGTTTTGAATTTTTTTGAGAAAATAAATTGACCATTCATACTTTCATGTTGTGTCATGCAATAGTTCAATGGAACGGTCAAGCCATACATTTGGACCAAGATGAAAGGTTTGTAGAGCCAAGTCTCGAACTCTTCAAATTATGCCTTACATTAGATGGGGCCTAAAAAGGCCACTTTGGCAGAAACATAAAAGGATAACATTATGAATCATAATAAAAGTCTTAAAATGGTCACAAACTGACAATCACACTATCACATCACACTATCACACTAATATTATAAAGGCGAAAGTTTGTGAGTGTGTGTGTGTGTGTGTTTATATGTTTGTTACTTCTTCACGCTCAAACGGCTGGACCAATTTTTATGAAATTTGGTATAGAGATAGTTTGAGTCCCAGGAAAGGACATAGGATAGTTTTTATCCCGATATTCCCACGGGATCGACACTTATGCGGGTGAAACCGCGGGGCGCAGCTAGTATATAATATTATAAATGTGAAAGTGTGTCTGTCTGTCTGTTACCTCTTCACGCTTAAACTGCTGAACCGATTTAGATGAAATTTGGTATAGAGATAGTTTGAGTCCCGGGAAAGGACATAGGGTAGTTTTAATCCCGGTATTCCCACGGGATCGAGACTTATGCGGGTGAAACCGCGGGGCGCTGCTAGTGATTCATAATGTTATCCTTTTATTATTCTGCCAAAGTGGCCTTTTTAGGCCCCCAGATAACTTTTAAACAGTGAAAGGGTTATGTAAATCTTGGCAACCTACTTTACATGAAATATTTTTGGTGGGTAACCCTCTCCACGCGAGTTCAACTCGCACTTGTCTGGTTTTTTCCTAATTGATTAAGATTCTTCGTCATTCGTTTATTCTTCTACTTGAATAAGTAACTAATGAAACATATAACTTAGAACGTCTATAATATCTATGGGGTATATACTATATACCTTATTGGAGTTTCTTGCCCGTTTTTCTTCTTAGAGTTCTACGTTTTGGAATAGGCAACAAGCTTTAACTTTCTGACTAACTGACCGACTCTTTGACAATTCAAAAGTGCCTGTAAATGGTTTTATTATTTAACTCGCTGCGCCCTGCGGTTTCACCCGCATAATTGTCGATGCCGTGGGAATATCGGGATAAAAAGTAGCCTATATGTTAATCCATGGTGTCAGCTACCTCCATACAAAATTTTATCAAAATTGGTCCAGCCGTTTGAGCGTGAAGAAGTAACAAACATATAAACACACACAAACTTTCGCCTTTATAATATTTGTGGGATTTTAGCCCGAAGAATTGCCAAACTTAAGTGGCAGTGGGCAGGGCAAATTGCTCGCAGAACAGATGGCCGATGGAGCCGAAAGGTTCTGGAGTGGCGACCGCGTACCGGAAGGCGTAGCGTTGGAAGGCCTCCCACAAGGTGGACCGACGACCTTGTGAAGGCCGCAGGAACTCGTTGGATGCGAGAAGCACAAAACCGGTCGAAGTGGAGGTGCTTGGGGGAGGCCTATGTCCAGCACTGGACGTCTTTCGGCTGAAATGATGATGATGATGATGATTTTAGCCTATGTTGTCCCACTGCAGGGCCTTAGGTCTTCTTTTCTTCTATCCACTCCACGCTGTCTTGTTTTAGTGTGGACAAGTCCTGTCTATAGACGTGAAACTCATCCCGCAGTTTTCTCCTGGGTTTGTCTCGATGTCACAGGACGTTTGTTTTTTTTTTTTTTTGGCTTAATTGAAATAAATGCTTTGAGTTTATGTGTTCGGGGTTGGGGTGAGATCAAGATAAACTAAGATTAAAGATTATAAAGATATGTATATTTCAGTAATACGAGTACAAATGGGATAAACATTAAAACTAATGAGGTGAATAAGATGAGATGGAGTCGCGCCCTAGATACGCTATCCGAAAACGTACTGACTGTTTTACTTAGGTAATAAGTACATAAAATATTCAAGGCATAAAGCGCGGTGTCGCAATTACGCTGACATGTTTATTATTGTTCGGTGATCGACTCAAACATTATGAACAAAAAGTTTTATTACTAAGGGCTGATTTTTCCAACACTAGATAATTTTATCGGAGGAATAGTTTTGAATTTTCGACAATTCTTCGATCCATACAAAAACCGTAAGACGTCAATTTTATTCCACGACTAAAAATTATCTGTCGATTGAAAAATCAGCCCTGTGTCACACCCCGGACACTCCATACAACGCTCGCAAAATAATTACCTACTACTACTACATTAAAAATGACGTTTGTATACGTATGAATGTGTGCGTGAGGTACTTGTGTTTGCGAGCGCTCTTGTTAAAGAACTGCGACGAATACGCCGAAGTGCGGGGTGAGTTGCGGTAACAGATGTTAGTGCGGGGAAGGGAGTGTCCTTTCTGTACGTAGTACTTTAAGTATTCTGTGCCTGTGTCAAACTAAGTTCCCGTGCGGTTATTACATAGCCACATAGAAGCCTCTCAGACAATACTTCACTTCACAGACATTGTTACGTATACCTAATCACAATAAAGTGAACGAAGACATTTTAATAACGTTCTGTAATAAAACTTAAGCCATGCTCGAAAGCATTTTAATAAATTCGGATATTATCATTTTCTTTTCCAATATGTGTACCTATATTGCAGCAGCTAATAATAACTTTTTGACAATATTTTTTGTTCACGGTTTTCGTATATTCGTAAAAGGTGAATAGCACAGGATATGTACCTGAAATTGAATTGTGAGGGTACGAGGGAGTTCTTTTGCAATAAGGATTTATGTAGGGATCGTAAAGTACGAATACATAAATATATTTTGTTCTCAATTTTTCTAAGTTGTTTTCTGTTATTTTAGCGTGATGTTTTTATTTAGGACAAACTTAAATATGTCGTAGAGAGCAGTGGTGGCCCAGTGTTAACGGTCGCGACTTACGAGTTGTAGGTCGTAGGTTCGAACCCAGACAGGCGCTTTACTTTGTGTAAATTATTTCATCACCACTGCTCTCAAAACGGTGAAGGAAAACATCGTGAGGAAACCGGCATGTCCCAGAACCAAAAATTCGAAGACATGTGACATCTACCAACCCGCACTGGGCCCGCGTGGTAGATTACGGCCCGCTCCCTCTCATGGAGAGAAGGCCTGTGTCCCAGCAGTGGGAACATTATAGGCTGATTATGTAAATATGTCGTGTGCTCGTAACTTTATCATTACCTATATTTTTTTAATTTACTGACAGACAACGTACAGCCCAAACCTCTGGGTTTAGAAGCTTGAATGTTTGCAAGTATTATTTTATAGTGAAGATGAGCTAAAGAAGTATTTTTGAAACATCATCCCCTAAAGGAGTTAAATAATGGATGAAAGTTTGAATTGAAGTTTTTGATAGAACATTCCATCGGGAACCCAGCTTTGAAAACAACGTTGTTGAGCAGACAAATTTTTCTAACATACAAAGCAATGGATTAGCCGAATATCTATGGGATTAGCTATATCCTTCAAAATGATCCAGAATTTGATTAAGAGTGTTTTAAGCAACAAAGGTGCGGGTTTGTCAATGTGAATGAAATAAGTACCCTTAAGAGGAAATGCGGTCGGAGTGACTGTTGAAAAATCCTAAGTAAAAAGTCGTAATTCGAGGTTTGGCTCTCGCCTTTTTCCTTCCTCCAATATTGGACCAATATAAAAGATATTTCATAAACTGAATAAAAAGGATATATACTATGTCCCTATGTTTTTCTTTTTTCATTAATAGTTATCAAAGAACACTAGGCCTCTGTTGACAGCGGTATAAATCGTCATTTTTTGGGGGTTCTTTTATAGTGCTTGCAAAAATACTGTATCATTGAAAAGAAAAACATAGGGATATACAAGTAGTTAATATTCTTTAATAAATCATTGCTTTTTGGTCATTAACCAGAAAGAAAACAGGCGAGAACGTTTCTATGCTTTTCTATGCGTTTCTCTTAAGTTCCTGCACCCTAATTGCGTAACACACTATCAATCGGAATTTGAATCATTTTGAAGCCAATTGCTAATCCATTGCTTCATAAGTTCGAAAAATTTGTCTGCTCAACACGTAAATAACGCAATGAATGTTGTTGAACTGTCAAAATGAAACCGATTCCGATTGATAAAGTGTTACGCAATTGCCCCGCTGGTGTCCAAAACTATCTTAGAAGGTACATACAAAATTCTGGTCTCAGACTAAAACTTTCTACTCAAAAAGCATGGTTTCATGAAATGTAATTAAATGTTAACTTTGACCACGATAACTTCGACCTTATTTACTTCTAAACATTTTGAATAGATAACATTTTCCACTAAAAGCCACGAACCACACTTGACCAAATTCTTATCAATTAATTAATTTACCTAGCTCACGGACGGACATTCGGGCATTGTCGGGTAACGTCGGGAATGGCCGTCAATGACAGCGGCCACCGCAGATTGTTTCGTGTTAAGACATGAGCTGTTAGCGGTATGGGATATGATCATAATATTGAACGTCGCTGAATGTAGCATTGTTTAAATCCGTGGTTTAAGCGCTGCACGTCTACAACAATGCTTTACGTGTGGTGGATTTGTCCCCACACCAATGGGCAAATACTATTTCAATACAGAGGTACAGTATTGACGCTTACCGAATAGAATTTCATATAATAAACAACCTAATAAGTTGCTGTTGTTGATGTTGTTGTTGTTGCTGTTGAGTTGTTGTTTTCCTTGCTGTATTATCTATTCGATAATAAGATTTGTTTGTGGGTGAAAATCAGAAATTCAATACTAATGAACGGAGTTCGCGTCAGAACTCTGTGGCGTCAAAGTGATTCAAAAGTATGTGATGGTAAATTATACCGAGCATTTACTACTAGTACAGCTGCCATATATGACGCGAACTCCATTCATTAGTATTGAATTTCTGATTTTCATCATCTACATTTGCTGTTGACTGTACTCGGATATCTATGGTTGGTACAGTCAGGCTCGAAAACATAACAAGAACGACACACGATTATTCGTTGTGTCTACAGTACAATTGGTGTTCCATAACAATGTCTATGTGTAGCTACAATTAATTATCCAGTGTTTAATGTTTTGTGGCTACACATTGATACAATATTATAGAACAAAGGTTGTAGACAATGAAACTTGTCGATATATACATCTGTTAGTAGAAGGCTCAATCAATCAATCAACTCAGCCCATTACAATATGCTTTTTTCGGTTCATATACCATGTACTAGTTTGTTAATATACAGTGTTTGAGATAGTTGTTGTTTCTTATTACCATACCCAATAGTTTGCCGCTACTACAAGTAAAAAATCTTAAATGTAACAGTAAAGCACTGTTACAATTAAGATTTTTTCCACTAAAAGCCACTAAAAGGTGTCCAATACGTTTCTGGATGGAGGTAGGATGTCGAACCCGAGATCCTCAAATTAAATTATGTTGAAGGCCGGTTTCCAGTATCGAAAACCAGACCAAGACAATCAACTGGTTCTCTTTAGTTAATAACTTAAACTCTTTTATAACGGAACAGTACGGGGTTTATCTCCAACCCCCCACGACCTTTTGCTCTCTTTATTTAAATCTTAGCTGGCTGGCAATAATTTATTATTGGTAAGGTTAAGTTTATTTTATTAATATACCGTGCCACTGCTGGACATACGCTTCTCCCAGGCTGCGCCACAACACCCTGTCCTCCGCCTTCCGCATCCAGTCTACCCCAGCCACCTTCAGTCAATACGCTGCCTGTGCCTGTTTTTAGCGTTTCTACCGTCTCCCATTCTTTTCCCAATCTTTTTGAAGTATCATTTACCTTTAACCTAGGTACCAGTCACGTCTAAAAGTATGTATACACTTGGCTTTATTCAAAGGCGATTTTCTCCTTTATTTTTGAATGAAATTTTATGTTTTTACGAAAATAGTATTTTCGAACCCATAGGTTTATGTTAAGTGTCGTATTTCAACGTTGCATTCTGTATTTCACGACAAAATCGCAATTGACAACATTTCAAACCTGACACGACCTTAAAACAAAAATACTATTTCTTTATTTTCGTATCCTGAGTTCAAATATATTTTTATTTTATTTTTTTATTTCTAAATTTCTGAGAAAAAAAATCAAAATCAAAAAACATGTGATGACGTCACATAAACGGCGGAATGAGGTAGTTACCTTTGCGCATTCCAATTTCTTTGATTGAAAACATTATATCAAACAAGACATGTCAATGTCACCTAAGAAGTGTAACTAGAAAACATCTAAAAAACTGAATTGAATTCAACAATATTTTTTCCTATCAACTCGACACGCTGCTTACTGTTAATATTATCAATTTTTGATTGATATTTCGCCAATAAAATGGATCCCAATGAAAAATATACGCCAATGACGGAACCAAAACAACGACTGAGACAAGTGACATCTAACAGTTTTTTTGACGGGTCACAATAAAGCAAAGGTAATATCGCCATTCTACCGTCATCTGGCACTTACGTCTTTTTAGAATACACCGAATTTCAAAGTTAAAATTATGAATGAAAAGTACATAATTTCGAAAAACGAAAAAATATGGGTGCCCTAGATTTGAATTTACTTTTATATAACGTAATAATACATGCAGGTTAAAAATATGAAATGTTGTCAATTGAAAATTGCCATGTGTATACATACTTTTAGACGTGACTGTACTCCGGCTACAAAAAGCAAATTATTCTTTACTCGTAATTCCGTAAAAAAATTCGCGTAGTACGCATGTGGCGTTTGTAGATACCGTTACAAAATAATAAAACTGTTCCAAAACGTTTCAAACTTATGACTTGGACTTTAAGTAAATGACGGAACAAAGGGACCCCTAGCCTTAAGGCACTTCCTCTGGATTTCGTTTTTCCCTACCCACTAGGTCAACTAGTGGGTACTTACCTAGTCCCTTGATTTGGTGCTTTATTCCCCTTTTTTTAATAAATAAACAAACATCCAGGAGCCCGACTCTTGGTATTTTCGTGGAATTCCTTTTTTGTAGATATACCATTCCTACATTTTATTACAAGGTTTTATTTTATTCGTAGGTTTATGGTTATATTTTTCTCTGTCTTTTATTATCTGCACATACAGACTCTCACGCATGCGCTCGCACTCGTCTAGCTAGATGTCCTGCCCTTCTCCACTTGAGGCGCATCGCTCAAGCTCGCCGTCCGGTAAGGACCAGGCCCGGGTCGACGACGCGTTGTGTTCCACGCGCGCCTCAAAGACATGTCAGCACTAACTGACGGGGTCCACCAGGACCGATGCCTGCCGGGGTCGCGGGTTGTTCGAAAGAGACAAAGACAAAGACAAAGACATTTATTCGTCGGATATGGTAGGTACAAAGTTGGTTGGTACAAATGAATAAGTTCAACACATCCGCCGCTAATAGCGGCATACGAATATTTACAACGTGAAATTATTAATGTACTAATGTACCGATACCGTGGTCCCTGGCACAGGCAACTGAAGGAACACGGGTGGGTTTTAATCAGTAAAAGTCTGACACGCCCTTTCGCTCCGCCCAGAGCTGGAGAAGTTATTTGATAATTTCCCACCCAAAAAAAAAAAAAAAGGCGCAACGCTCAGTCCCCGACGTCGTAGACTTTCGACCGACTACCAGTTTCGGAGTTACGCACTTAAACTTGACAACGACCAATAGGGGGTTCTTCCAACACCATTCAACCCTTTGCATTATGTTGGTTACAAGGAAGATAAAAGTCCACTACCCAACTTTTGTGTTTACATAAAGGTGGGCATAAAACCCTTTACCTTTCAGCCTTTATAGCATAGCGTAAAATGCATACAGTCTAATCTCTGCAGGCTTCTGTTTCAGGACTAGTGAAATATGAGAATGAAATACCATACAAATATAACTCTTTTTCCCATACTGACATCAAGGAGAATAATTATAGTTGCCATTTACGACGGTGCAGAAGAGACATCATTTTATCCTCAAAAAATTCCTAGACACGTATCTAAAACACTAAAAATCTTCAACAAAATTACTTAAATTGTGATTTCTGTTCCCAAACTCGTGTAACATTTGAAACGCATGCCTAATGCAGAATCATCACCTGCCTAGCCTTTAAAAATTTGAAGATATGTGACATCTACCAACCCGCACTGAGCCCGCGTGGTAGATTGTAACCCAGTCCCTACTTTGTGTTCCAGCAGTGGAAACATTGTAGGCTGATTTTATATGTATACTAGTAGCGCCCCGCGGTTTCACCCGCATGAGTCTCGATCCCATGGGAATATCGGGATAAAAAGTACCCTATGTCCTTTCTTGGGACTCAAGCTATCTCTATACCAAATTTCATCGAAATCGGTTCAGGGGTTTAGGCGTGAAAAGGTAACAGACAGACAGACAAAGTTACTTTCGAATTTATAATATTAGTATGGATGTCGCAGCCAACTGGTTTAATTAGCCGTTTAGTTAACCGCCTAGCCTTTTAACTAAATGGCGGCCGTTCAACTAACGGCCTGAATGATACTCAATTATAGTTTAGGCTGGAAGTATGTAACCAATCACGCGTGAGCCAAATTGGTCGCAGTAACTAAGCCAGGGCACCCCGACCAAATGGGTAAGGTTAGGTTAGAACTGTGAGCAACCGCGTGCGAGCCGAGAGAGCGAAGCGAGGCGAGCACTACTTCCAAAGGCCAGGCGGTTAACTAAACGGCTAACTTACTAACGGGTTACTAACGGCGGCGCAAAAAAAAAAATCAGCTGTTCCCTACATTTATGATCGCATAACTCGTCAAAATGTAGGGAACAGCTGATTTTTTTTTCGCGATTTCAGGTTTGGTCCAATAGTAAAAGTTGTTCATAATGATGAATACAATCTCCCATTTCAATTTGTCGCATGTTTTCAATTTCACCCTGTATATAAAAGAACTTGCATCAATCACCTAACACATAATGAGAGAAACCATTCATAATAATTATGATGCTAATTAATGAGTAAGAAATAAACCGGACTTTTTGGAGCACGCCCGTTTTTTACTCAAACTGAGGTACAATGCATCAAAACCAACGATAAGAGATGATTTATGCTGAACCAAATCGTACCGTTTCCGAACCGTAGCATATACGAGGTACGGAAAACGGTAGTGGGAACATTTTTATCTGAATTAGCATAATGCACTTAATGCTATACCGTGAGGCTTCCAGTGCACTGTACCAATTCAAAATTCTTCGATGCATTTAAATTATAGTGGAGAGTTTTCCGACCGTCGAGAGGCGAGAATGTGTCATCATCGTCATCATTTGCCTGCCTTTTTCCAGTTATATAGAGGTCGGCTTCCAGTCTAACTGGATGCAGCTGAATACCAGTATTTTACATAGAGCGACTGTCTATCTGATCTCCACAACCCAGTTACTGGGTGATACGATACCCCTTGCTAAGACTGGTTGTTAGACTTTCGGCTTCTGACTACTCGTACCGACTGTCAAAGATCCACGAATGACAGCCGAGACCCGAGACACGGAGGGGTCTCGGTATGCAAAGATGGTCACCCATCCACAGAACAACCGCGGCATGCATAGCTTAACCTGATCGATCGACCTGTGCGGCTGTTATTATTTAGCCACGGGTTCCAAAGACACTTATAGTTTGACAAACTATAAGTATCTAACTATACCTAAGTACATTTTTTTAAAAGGCAGGCAGGCCCATATTACAGAAAGTGACTCCAAAACCCAGTTACTGGATAATACGATTTTCGGGATTCTGACTACCCGTACCTCGTTAGGTACGGGTAGTCAGAATCCCGAAAATCGTATCGGTTCTCGCGGCATGACGTCATCATTACTATTGGCTGCCTTGTTGAGTTTAGGCCTCCTCTCTTTGACCCATGCTTCCCTGGTATATTCCTATACCGGCAACTGTAGTATGTGTAAAGCTGTTAATTAATAAGATCTTAATGTATAGACGCCAACACATCAAGCTACCCGAAACTGTAAAATTTTCCCAATCAACTTTGAACCTTATGATTTAGCGATAAAGTTGAAAATCTATTAAAGAAATTTGACAGGTTGTAGTAGCTTGGTGCTGGCGTCTGTACAATGTACTCAGAAATATATGATACTAGCCCGTGATTTCGGAGGTCGGAAATTATCCCACGGAAACGTATTACCTACCGAGATAAATAAATCCTATCTAGGTGTATAAACTATCTGTTTGCCAAATTTCATCCAAATCCTATTTAAAGCCAAATATATCCAAATCCTACTGTAGATTGAAATGCCATTATGAATTTTTGCAAGCCTAGTACTTTTTGTTAGAATACTGCTCAGAAAGTCGAGTCATATTTCAAATTCAATCATGATTCGAAAGACATGTAGCGCCATCTAGCGTTCTAAAGCAATTGTGAACGTCGAAAGTTATTGTTCTTTTCCTCGGGAACAGTATTTTATTTTTCTGGGTGAAAGGTATCCTATGCCCTTTTCTATACCCCTGACAACGTATATGCCAAATTTCAATTTTGATTTAAGAGTGACCATGGAGTTTCTTGCCCGTTCTTCTCCATAGGTACCTACGCTTTGGAATGGGCAACTAGCTTCATCTTTCTGACTGACCGACCCCTTGACAATTCAAAAGTGCCTGTAATTGGTTTGATTGAAATAAATGCTTTGAGTTTGAGTTCATGATGATCGGTTCTATGGAAAAGGTAACAAACAAACTTACTTTCCCATTTATAATAATACTAGCTGCGCCCCGCGGTTTCACCCGCGTAAATGTCAATCTCGTGGGAATATCGGGATAAAAAGTAGCCTGTATGTTAATCCAGGGTGTCAGCTACCTCCATACAAAATTTTATCAAAATTGGTCCAGCCGTTTGAGCGTGAAGAAGTAACAAACATATAAACACACACACACACACACACTCACAAACTTTCGCCTTTATAATATTAGTGTGATTAGTTAGGATTCTATTCTGTGCGAGTCTCATCCAGGCCATGATGACACGATCTTCTACCACACACCAAACCCAAACCCATTAATAATAACACATGGCTCGATTTAGCTCGTTTATTTAACAATTTGGAAGGCAAACCTAGTCGTACGCAAATTATCGAGCCTCTCACATTACAGGCAATTCGCTCGATTACACGGAACGAGACACATAATTGAAAACGTTTATTTAAATGTTGATTGATCCGTGAAACTTGGGTTTTAAATGAATGTTTTTTTCCTGTATTTTTCAAGGTTATTTAAGACTGCCCAGCGGTGGCCCTGAAAACAGTGGTTACGGCCCTGACTTGTGCGTTGTAGGTCGTAGGTTCGAATCCAGACAGGCGCTTTACTTTGTGTAAATTATTTCATCATCATTGCTCTGAAACGGTGAAGGAAAACCTAGAACCAAAAATTCGAAGACGTGCGACATCTACCAACCCGCACTGCGTCCACGTGGTTGATTACGACCCACTTCTATTCACAGAGAGGGAGCCTGTGGGCCAGTGGGGACATTATAATATGTAGGCTAATTATGCTCCTTTAAGTAAGTGATCCATAAGCATAGAAGGTGCTTACAGTAGTTGACAAACCCTCCGTGGTACTTATATAATTTCTAAGTCTTATTTTTATTTAAGCGCATATTAACGAAATCAAAGTTTATTTTCCATGTGATTGTTAAAACGTTCACTCAATCTTCAAGACACTCACAATATTTAGATTTGTTGTTCAATTTTTATTATTAGCTAGCTTCTGCCCGCGACTTCGTCCGCGCGAAATTTCTGCCCCAGACCCAGCGCTTTGTCTCGTATCGCCCGTCCGCGCTTTTACCTCATTTTTTTTTCTTTTTGTTCGGCTCCTGAGGACCGTAGCGTGATGTTAAATAACCTCTAAGCTTTCTCAAGAATTAGGCTATCAAATGCAAATAGGTTTTTTTTTAATCTGACTGGTAGTTCCAGAGATTAGTGCGTTCAAACAACAAACTCTTGAGCTTTATTATTAGTATAGATAGATTTATAGATTAATCCCCTTACTTAATAAACGTTGTAAAGCTTCTGTACAGTTACACAACGCTTTGTCTTCTTCTTTCCAAAGTCAAATTACAGACGACTGAAAGAGAGAAATTGGTGTGTAACTATTCATCTGATATAAAACTTTTATTAGTAAGGTTGAGGCCAAACGAGCGTAATTTTTTGAGTTGTGAGTCACGTATTTTGAGTATCGCAATTTACGTTCAACTGAAGTTACGTCCGTCCGTCTGGCAGCCTAACCGAATTCGGTTAGGTTGCCAGACGGACGGACGTAACTTCAGTCGCATTCTGCAACATAACTGACGCTTGCCTCGCTAACCTCCCTCACCCCGAGCGCAATTCGGTTGAAATAACGTGCGTGAGTCAGCAGACAACTCATTTTGCGTCGCCGCCGTGTGGTACAAACAGGACTTTAGTATGAAACCGATTGCAGCGTAAATTCCGCGACTCATTTTACGCGACTCACAGCTCAAAAATTACGCTCGTTTACCCTCAGCCTAAGGGGGTAAGACAGATATGTTTTCATAACAGTAGTTGTTATAAATAAAAAGCTATTAAACTCCTCTACACCTGTGTTAATTTTATTCTACAATTGATCAATTCGCCTTGTATCGTGCGGACAATGAAAATGAACAATTAATGCGTTATTCTTCGACAAAACAAAACGAATGGGTATTGTTTACGGGTATTATTTACCTTCACTATTGGCCTAACGAATCAGCAAGATTGGAGCCACGAAAGCGATCAATTCATTATTGACGCCCAACTTTCTTAACTCTAGTAAAAACGTTTTTGTTAGTTTCCTGTGACTTTCGGGGTAGTTGTTTTAGTGCCAGAATGTTTAGCGACCGCTGAGTTTGGGGTCTTGGGTTCGACTCCAAGGATTCCATGGTATTATTGAGTTTTTCCATTGAGTTTTATTTTTATTTTTTTATCGCGGAATGAGCCTGCTCTTGGCCTCGATCACGCCTGATGATGCGCCGCAAATGTTTTTTTTTATATGTACGGTTGCCTCAGGCTGAGGCATCTACCATATTAAAAAAAAACCGAGTGTGCTTATGACCACACGACTGAAGTGAAACTTCAAACGTATTTGGCTATGAGAGGAAGAGAGAAAGAAAATGTGCGCGCGCACTGCTTTCTCTTGCTTATATCCCCCACTCAACTCCCGTTCGCCTCGCCCGATCACATCTTACGTAACGCGTTCGCCAGCTTACTCCCCAAGTCAAGCGTGCGTAAAGAAGTTTCACTTCAAAAACACTTACGGCGCATGCCTCGCTCTGTCTGGATGCACCTTTAACTGCGCGATTCATTTGTTTGCGCGTCACACATTTATGCATTGCGTGGCCGTAGGTCGCAGTGTACGATCCCGCCTACATTTTCATACAAAGCGAAGCTAAGTCCACTTGCGTAGCTTAGTCGTGAGCGTGAGCGGCGCCATGAATCATAGCTAGTGAAATATGGATGTACGGTCGCCAAAAGAGATAAGAAACCAGGGTCGTTGAACATACATGAAGTTTAGTAAGAAACCGATGGATATTTTGGAATGAAATTTAGTTTAATAGATGAACTGTTTGTTTTCTATTCATTTTATTTTATTCGAAAACGTCCATCGGCTTCTTACTAAACTTCAAACTATATCCGAGGACCCTGGTTATTTGTCTTCATTGGTGACCGTACTATAACCTCGGCCTAGCCAAGTGATAGTATTTGACTAATATCTTAGAACGCTTCGCTACTACCCACCCGCTAACTTACTAGCCCCACAGCGTCTGCACCAAGCTAAGTCACTAAATTTATTACATTGCAATCAACTGCCAGACGCTATTTCATTGACGAGGAGGTTCAAGTCGATGCAAGCAGTTTGTTAGCCCACCGCTGGGATAGTGGGGATAATTTATTTATTGAAAGTTATTGATTCTTTCTGGCGGGAGTAGAGGTGAATGATCAAATGAATTGTATTCCTTGTAAATTATGTGAAGGGTGAGAGGTTGTTTTTTTTTTTGCTACACCTGAGTTGGAAACTAGTTTTCTTGTAAAATGAAGTAAGATATTTTTTTTTGGATTTTTTCTAGCTTTCTCTTCTACTCGATTTTATTTATTTATTTATAACATTTGGGAAAATATACAGTAGTATATTAAGAGCCTATACTACCTCAGCTAAAATTCACTCTTTATCTCGCTCATACGATACTGCTCGCGGACTGAGTGAGAGCGAGACAGAGTGCGGTGCTGGGCGGCAGGCAGCGCCAATAGTTTAGGTATTTGCTTTTTACAGTGAAAATAATGGTAATTATAAAAAGTAAATAACATAAGACCTGCTTTAAAGTAAGTTCAGTTAGTATGCAAAGTTTCATGATCTAATTTGAAGTATTTTTTGAATACAAGCGGTTTATTGTTCGGGTTAGAGGTAACTTTGGATTTTTTTTCTATCGAGAAAATTTTATGGAATCGTGTTTTCGTCTAACATAAGACTTAGCATTAATCCTCAACTTTACCATATATTTATTTCAAAATTAATGGTGCAGTATTTTCGACATAACGGAGGATCACGATAAGCCATTTGAGGTAGTATAGGCTCTTAAGCATAAACAGTGTTGTCTTAAAATTAAACTTAACAAATATACTACCCTCAACATTTTCCACAGATTACTATATCTATCTTCTATCTACAGGGTGTTACAGAAAGGGTATATCAATACAAACGGGTTGAAGAGTGTATCTGGTCTAGAATCTCTGTACAAAATTTCAGCTCAAAAGCAGTAACTTTAAAAATGCTTAATATTTTTTTATTTCGATAGTTTATTAAATTGAAATCATAACAAACGTGTCACCGCACGTCGAGGGTCATTATCCATTATCTGTAGTGTGTCTGTGCGCCTAGTACACGCACATCATGCCGCCGCGCGCCAGTGCAGCGCCGTGATGTCGAAATAAAAAAATATTAAGCATTTTCAAAGTTAATGCTTTTGAGCTGAAATTTTGTACAGAGATTCTAGACCAGATACACTCTTCAACCCGTTTGTATTGATATACCCTTTCTGTAACAACCTGTAGATAGAAGATAGATATAGTAATCTGTGGAAAATGTTGAGGGTAGTATATTTGTTAAGTTTAATTTTAAGACAAGACAATACGTTACCTTCTACAATATTGATGAAGCATGAAGCCTTATTAAACATTCATCCGTTAAGTGGCAGCAGGTGGCACTGGTTCCGTTTTCTTACATTTTTCTTCATAAAAGATATTATCATTTTATACCCTCTTTATTCCAGACGAAATAACTTTCTTTAAAGTTCTAACAGCATTGTCAAGATAAAGTTAAGTTCAGTGTTCTATGTTCAACGAAAGGTCAAAATTGTGAGGGAGAGAGCCTCACGTCCCAGCCGCCGCAGGAGCCGCGTGACGACTCCCGGCCACCGTAGGCGCGAACCTGCGGACGGAGAGTAATGGGTAGCTCACCGGCCGATCAGGACCAGGCCCATACCGGACGGCGCGTATGTGTTCTACGCGCGCCTCAAAGAGATGTCAGCAAAAGGGATGGGGCCCGTTAGGGCCGAAGCCTGCCGGGTCAGCGGGATTGTCCGAAAGGGTTACCGCTGCCCCGAAACATAAAGGGCTAAGGAAGGAACACGGGTGGGTTTCAGTCAGTAAGAGTCTGACACTCCCTTCGGCTCCACCCAGAGCGGGAGGAGTCATTCGATGATTCCCCATCCATAAAAAAAATATTGGTCAAAAATGTGTTTAAAAAATCTGTTTCTTGATATAAGGTGTCCTGTTACAGATAATGGCTTGAAGCCCACATAAAGCTACAAAAACACTTGTTTACTAATAGTATGTGTCTGTAACATACTAAGATAGCACTTGTTTTAGATTTCACACATAATTATTATTGTTTTTTTTTGAAGTGAAAACTTCTTTAGCGGCGTTGAACACTTTTTGTAATGGGTAAAAAATGTTAAACTCGCGTCAGGGCATCGCGTCAGGACACGTGACCGTCAGGAGAGATTTCCCCCCCCTCTCTCTTTCTACGGCGGCGCCAACCGAAGTGAACCAAGTGAGACACGATAATGGAAGGATGGATGGATGGATGGATCGATGGAGTGGAAGTGGAAGTGGTAGTGGAAGTGGAAGTGGAAGCGGAAGTGGAAGCGGAAGTGGAAGTGGAAGTCGAAGTCGGAGTCGGAGTCGAAGTCGAAGTCGAAGTCAAAGTCGAAGTCAAAGTCAAAGTCAGAGTCAACGTCAAAGTCAAAGTCAGAGTCAGAGTCAACGTCAAAGTCAAAGTCAAAGTCAGAGTCAGAGTCAAAGTCAAAGTCAGAGTCAACGTCAAAGTCAAAGTCGAAGTGGAAGTGGACGTGGGCACACTGCTGTGTATTCGTAACATTCGTGTATATAAAGTGTTTAACATATGGAAATTGAACAAAGTGCGCAAAGTAATGAAAAATGGGACGCAGAAATAGTGAAAAAAAATGAGTTATATTAATTTAATTAACAATTGATTTATTCAAGTTTTCACTTCTGCCGGCACTCCCGGAGTGCAACCCGTCTTTTTTTTTAATTTTTGAATGATTTAGCTAAGCCGTATTTTTATGATCTCCTTAAGTGAATATTCTGGACCCCGACGTCCTTTTTACGTTTAAATGAAATGCGTGTTCCTTGTCGCTAGGAACATTTAAAATACCATAGCATAGGACAGCATAATAGAGAAATAACCATAATCATAAAGCTGTATATTCCATTGCACTGTGGGCTTATACCACGTTATTGTTTAACAAAAGGAACATTGCCATATGTACCAATTTTCTTTGCACGATCCTACTGTGATTTTGAAGTGTTTACGGCAGTTTTCCGTTTTTAAAACATACCATTATCACACGTGAAACACCCGAAGGTTTCAGCAGAAGGGTACGACCACATTTTATCAGTTATGTATAAGCACAGAATACTTAAAGTACTACGTACAGAAAGGCCACTCCCTTCCCCGCACTAACATCAGTTACCGCACCTCACCCCGCACTTCAAGGTTACCGTCGCAGTTCTTTAACAAAGAGCGCTCGCAAACACAAGTACCTCACGCACACATTCATACGTATACAAACGTCATTTTTTAATGTAGTAGTAGTAGGTAATTATTTTGCGAGCGTTGTATGGAGTGTCCGGGGTGTGGTATAAGTCCATTCAGTGGCGTGCATTGCATATAGGCATATAAGCAGTGCCTACCTCGATATATCAACATATTCCATTGTCAATTACATTTAAGTGTGTGTGCCCCACAATTAAGAAACTCACTAAATTACCATACTTAACAAAAAACAAAATATTCATACTCGTACTAACACGGTCGGCAGTAGGCAGTCGCCGGACGACCTACTCGGCTCCCGTACTCATCATCATCATTTCAGCCGAAAGACGTCCACTGCTGGACATAGGCTCCCGTACTATTCGCACATTATCATTGGTCTTTACTCGTTCAAGTTAATAGGACAAAATTTAAAATCCGTACGTCTCACGCGTAAATAATATAATACCATGACATTCGAACTTCGCAATTTATCACCCTTAAGTAGGCATGCCTACTCAAATAACCACACTTTTGACTTCACTTTTTTTTTCTGGTTAGTGACCGCGTTTGTCTAGACTAGACCCGGCCTAGTGCCTACCTATTCTGAAAACCAATACACGCCACTGAGTCCATTGTAATAGGGGGCAACCGTATTGGCATCAACCGGGCACCCATCCAGACTCCGGGCTGCTACTGAGAAATTCCTGGTTGCACACTTTGCCCGACCTAGCAATCATACCCAGGACCGCATTTTCAGTAGTAGCACTCTTTCTTTTTCGACCACTTTACCAACGAGGGAGTCCTTCTATATCTCCTAACGCCAATACAAAGAGAGCAGAAGGTTTACAAAAAAACTTAATAAAGGCATAAGCAATCTTGAATATTTGCTTGCCACCAAAAGGCCAATTCTCGTAATTTAAAACATTCAAAATCTAGTCACAGTCTCATCTCGGCGACAAACAAATGTCAAAAACTTGTCAAAATGTAGGGAATTTATACGAATTTTTGACAGATTGAGACTGAGATGAACGTTCTTAAAATCACGAGAATTGCCTCTCTTATCATTGGAACATTCTATCTGCGCAACGGTATAACTTGAACATACAAAGAGACAACAATTTCAAACTTCAATACATTTGAATATCAAACTTGTACCACTCAGCGTTCTAACAGAAAAAGATTTCCTGCATAAATTGCTAATCGGATTCAATATGTATTGGCTTTAGAGTATGAATTAGACTAGCATTAGGTCGAATTTAAGGAAAATCATCACTAATATTATAAAGGCGAAAGTTTGTGAGTGTGTGTGTGTGTGTTTAATGATGTTTGTTACTTCTTCACGCTCAAACGGCTCGACCAATTTTGATAGTATTTTGTATGGAGGTAGCTGAAACCCTGGATTAGCATATAGACTACTTTTTATGCCAATATTCCCACAGGATCGAAAGTTATGCGGGTGAAACCGCGGGGCGCAGCTAGTGAAATCTATAAGCAACTATGAACAGAGACAAGGTCGAAGGCAAAACTGAGAGGAAATTACGTAACACACACAAAAAATGATAATCGATCGCAATGCCCAAATAACGCAACGAACTTACGAACGTCGTTGAACAGTCAACATTACAGATCATCCACGTGGATTGCGTTATTTACGTTGTTAAGCCGGCACATTTTTAAGGAAACCCCTAGCACCCAGAACCACCAAACATTTACCCACATAGCTTGCAGAGTAAGCAAGCTAAAGTGGCAGAGGGCTGGCCATATCTGTCTAAGGACCGATGGCCAGTGGAGCAGACGAGTCCTCGAGTCACGAGGGTGGACCGCGTATCGGCAAGAGTAGTGTGGGACGCCCCCCGGCTAGATGGACCGACGACCTTAAAAAAGAGGGTGGGGCAGACTGGATGAGAAAGGCGGAGGACAAGGTGTTGTGGTGCAGCCTGGGAAAGGCCTTTGTCCAGCAGTGGACTTCGATAGGCTGAGTTGATTGACTACGGCACCAGCTCACCGATTTCTCCGCAAGAAATTAAATTATTTGCATACCTACTGCTGTAAACGTCAGGCAAAACAACGCCTTTTGATCAAACGACGCAAGAAATCTTCAACAGGTTTAGCCCCATCGGCTAACTCAGTGCCTCGTCTTATTAATACCCAAAGGTCCCACTCAAACTGATTACAAATCTTACGAAGATTATCAACGTAGGTAAGTTTTATTTTTGCGATTTCATACCAAAATTTGGTAATACATTTCGCTTGTAGGCTTTACTGGATTTTTTCCTTCTTAACATCATGAATAAAAAACTTTGGTGTTTCCTCCCTTTCTTTGCGAAAAAGATTTAAAATATAATAAAGCTGCAATATGTTTCCGAAGTTAAGTCTTTCTGTGTTTATGTTCGACATTACCGACATCTGTGAAGGAAAAACATCGTGACAAATCCTTGACTTATCTATACAACATAATATACCAGAATTTACGCACCCCAATTAAAATATTATGTTATAATCAAAATACGTTCACTGAATGTTTACTCTTATGTAGAAAAAATTGTTTATTAATTAAATTACTAACACAGATTGTAGGATAAAATTGTGGTCGCAAACCCCGCAGTTTGCCGATCGGCGACGAAACAATAGAAAATCAATTGTGTCTCATTAGCGGCGCTTGACATATTAAAAATCTACGCACGCACACGTATTAGGGTCTAGCGTGGTAGGTAATTCGTCAATTTTGCTTTGTTTTGACCTGTTTTGACTGTACAGCGGGAGTGTAACTGTCAAATAAATTTCCTATTTGCACGAGCAGTTAGTTTTTAACAAAGTATCGATATTAGCCCCAACTATTTTGACATTATTTGCAATATCTCTCCCTTCCTCCAATTTCAAAAGTAGTTAAATTGTACATCCATGTACTGCCGAGCTCATGGCCGTCTCCTCTTTGAGCTAACTTTATTTTTTATTTTGTTGAGCGTGACTGTACCGGCCAGTACTTGTTTATCGCATTCTTTTTTAATTAACTTTATTAGCTGTCAAAGAACGGAACTATTTTTCAAAAAAAAAGTTGTGAGAAGTTGCTTTGTGCGCGAAGTTTACATAAGCTGGTTGTCAAATTGAAAATCACAGCTGAACAGCTGCAGTGGCTGCAGCGTATATTTTTGTAGGGCGTTTTATTATGACAATCTATACAAGTAAACAAGATTGTGTCTATTTTTCATGACAAAATAACACCTTTTTACTAAATGCATATGAAAGTATATACGGCACTTGTAACAAAAACACATTTTTTTTTTATGTGTCTGTCTGTTTGTTTCGGCTAATCCCCGAAACGGCTAGACCGATTTTCACTGGCCAATAGCTGATGTTATTAGGAGTAGGTAATATAGGCTACTTTTGTTTTAAAGAATTACTAAAAATGCGAACGAACGAACTTATACACTCTGCTTTTCACTTCGATTGCGAGAAAATGAAATAGGCATGATTTCACAGTATTTTCACTGTTCAAAAATTGAAGAAGAGAATAGCTGATACCCGCCACGAAACATATTAAAAGTTTTTTTTTTTTAATTTTCAACCTGTGTTATTCGAATTGGATAAGTCATAAAAACGTTTCTTTGCGATTTTACATAATAAATGACAACTATTTTATCTGGTTTTAGTAAATTAACGATGGAAAACACGGAAGTTATGTAAATTAAAGCAAATGAAATAAAATAACGACTTTGATCTGCGACGTTTTATTATGTGTCTGGCTGTTGGGCCTGATTACCTTAGTCTTAGAAAAAAAAATACTTTATGCACTAGAGCATAAAAAGCGATTTAATGTCGCCTACGCACAACATAAAGACGGCCTTTTAGAGCATGAGAAGTAAATTAATACTTCATTAGATAGCAACCAATTTCAAATACAATTATAATATCAACATAAGTTCCTTTGTTATGAGAAATAGCAAAACAAAGCACTTTAGAACTGTCAAAGGTCAACCTGTCAAAACTCATGAACAATAGCGGTCTAACCCTTTAGCTGTACAAGTAATGACGTCACTGACTGCTAACTTAGTTGCTGAACACTTAACCACAACTTGATATATTATCGTCACAACGTAACTGACAGGTTTACCGAAACTTGTGTTTTACACGTACTTAACATGGAGGACATAAATGAGTTTGATAACTTTTGATTGTACCTATACTATGTCACATCACTTGTTGGTTTGGAGGGTGCAGACGCCAGAACCCGAAACTGTCAAATTTTCCCGATCAACTTTGAACCTTATTCTTTAGTGATAAAGTTGAAAATCTATTAAAGAAATTTGACAGTTTGTAGTAGCTTGATGTGCTGGCGTCTGTCTGTACATTCATTAATGGACAAAGCATAATCAGCTTATGAGAAACAGGTCTACTCTCTCTAAGAGGGAGCGAGCCGTAATCATCTGCCTAGCCTTTTCCCAACTATGTTCGGGTCGGCTTCCAGTCTAACCGGATGCAGCTGAATACCAGTATTTTACATGGAGCGACTGCCTATCTGACATCCACAACCCAGTTACTGGTTAATACGATACCCCTTGGTAAGACTGGTTGTCAAACTTTCGGGCTTCTGACTACCAGTAACGACTATCAAAGACAGCCGGGACTAACAGCTTAACGTGGTTTCCGAGGCACGGAGGGTTCTTGGCATGTGAAGATGGTCACCCATCCACGGACCAACCGTGGCAAGCATAGCTTAACCTGATCGATCAACCCGTGCGGCTGTTATTACTTAGCCACAAGCCCCTCTCAGGGAGTGAGCCGTAATCACAGGCCGTAATTCATCACGTGGGCTCTATACAGGTTAGTGCAAGTCAAATAAATGTCTTCGAATTTTGGATCGAGGACATACCCTAATTGCGTAAACACACTTTCAATCACAAACCGAAAGATTTTGAAGGAAATTGGTTAATCATTGCTTCATATTATGTTTGAGAATTCGTCTGCTCAACAATGTATACAGGGTTATTGGAAAAACACCAACCACCTCTTAAGAGGTCACTGTACTCATCATTATGAACAACTTTTACTATGGGACCAAACCTGAAATCGCCAAGAAAATATCAGCTGTTCCCTACATTTACAAAATGTAGGGAACAGCTGATTTTTTTTCGCGTGTCGCGCATTTTGTACCCAGTGCCTCGGAAAGCACTAAAAACCGTTGGTCCTGCGCCTGATCTCTCTCCGGTCATGTCGGATTGCCGCCCCATCAGAATATTATGAGAGTGAGGGAACACAGAGTATACCTGTGTTTACGCACACACTTGTGCACTTCTTCTTCTTAGCGTGTCGATAGCAATCTAAATGGACTCTGCCCAGAATTCGGCTACTTGTTTGGCGCTATCACCGTCACCTTTGGGTCAGTTCACACCGCGACGCGACGCGCAGTTTCAAGATAGCAATACAATTATAGACCGTATCTACTACACAAAACGGTACATAATTCAGTGAGGTGGTGTCTACTACATCGAGCTACGCAGCGCGGCCCACCACACTGAATTGTGTACCTTTTTGTGTAGTAGATACGGTCTATAATTCGCGTCGCGTCGCGGTGTGAACTGACCCTTTGTGCACAATAATATCCTGCGTACGTAGATTGGCCACCGTGACCGAAATCGGTCGGGAGGCTATTGTTAATCAAGATTTACATGAATAATCTAGATGTTTTTAACTTCCTAGATATATCCATAATATCAATGCTTAAACTTTCTACCTTTAATCTGTCGAGCTCCGCTAATGAGACACAATTGATTTTCTATTGTTTCGTCGCCATTAGGCGACGCGCGGTGTTTGACCGGTTAAAACAGAAAAAAATTATAGTTACAATTCAAATTTTTAAAAGTACGAAAATTTTATTTTATTTATAGTAACAAGAAATATTATTCAAAAAATTCGCATGAGCCGTTAGAAGTTATTTTTTGGAAATATTTTAAGGGTGTATATTGAGCGTGAAGAAATATGTTTTATTTCAATAACGTGTCTTTGAAATGTATATAGGTAATGTTGTTGAGTTTATTAATATGGGACCTTTGATGAAATACGTTGATACATGTTATGAGAAGTATTTAAATATTATGTTTGACTGTAAAGTGAAATCAATAGGTATTTGCTTTTGATAATCGAGTCTTTAACCTTTTAAATGAGGCTGCTTGCAAAGTACACCTGTCAATCTATTCTGCAAAATTCTCATCGTGAAAAGATAAAAAAAAAAAATGGAAAAAACACAAAATGGAAAAATGGACCCGCCGGAAATGCCGCTGGGCTTGTTGGCGGCATGCTCGCCGGCTGGGCCGCCGGAATAGTGTGTAGGAGAGCCTTTACTAAACTGCACATTGGATGTATCAGACCAAACAAAACCAAATACATAAAGGTACCTATTTTATCACATCCTGTACCATAAAGTTATTAAATTACCAATTAGTACCCTTTCATCACATTAATGAAGGGTAAAACGTTTTCCGTACACCATAACATGGAGGCAAATGAACATCGATCCTTTTAAAATTTAATAAACGTTTCCCGTGTCAATATTAATAATTTGACGCTTCAGTTACGTAATATGGGCTTCGAAGGTAATTTGCCATCAGGAAATTGTGTTAAATTATTACCTACATGTATCCTAGCAGTGGAATCAGAAGCACACACAAATAGGGTTACCATTTAGAAATTTAAAAAGTCCTGACAAAAAGCCTGACATTTCAATAAAAGTCCGGACATTTTAGTCACAAAATCCAAACATTACCCACTTAGTTACAATGGTATGGTAGGCATGGTAGCAGACGCTCGCGAGGGGATGAGAGGTTGCGGGGAGCGGCGATCAAAAAAAAAGTACGCTGAAAACTTATATTAAATTATTATTATATTTTGTTTTTAGATGAATGAGAAGTTAATAAATATTAAAGAATTATTTGGTATTACTTATATGTAAGTTTTATTACTCGTATTAGATCTAAGCCAAAAAATCCGGACAAATTAAAGAGCCGGACAAAATCCGGACAAAAGTCTAGAAGTTCGGACATGTCCGGACATATCCGGACGGATGGTAACCCTACGCACTAACAATTCTCCATAGATACCTACTACGCTTTGGAATTGGCAACTAGCTCCCTCTGCAGCTGAAGGACAGATAAGCATAATCCCGGAATAGCAAAATCCCAGATTAGCAGAAGAACAAATTTTCATAAAGGCAGAAGTACAGACTCACACAGAAAACAAAAATGAAATTGAAAAGTTACAATTCGTAAAATTTTATTTTAAAACTAGCTGTGCCCGCGACTTCGATCGCGTGGATGTCGGAACTTAACAATATTTATATGCGTCGGTATCCTGCGAGGATACCGATTCAAATCTTTATTTTTTATTTATGCTAGTGCTTCTCTATAAACAACATTAGCTGTGGAACCATCTGGAGCGTACACAAAAAGGTTATTGGAGTTGTTTACGCGTGAAAGAGCTACGTATAGTTGACCATGGGAAAAGCATCCAATACTTATGTCTACCCCCGCAACTCACTTCATGTTCTTCTTCTGATTCCTGGGACCTACTTAATCTCGCCCTTTTCGCATCTCGGCTACGCTGCGAAAGGTTTGTTTTTTTTTTTTTTCTAGAATGCATTTTCAGAAAAAGAACTGAACCAAACAAATAAAATATTGAACAAAACACAAACTTTCAAAATGAGAATGAAGACAAATAAAATTTCAAACTACGAAATAAATAAAACTACTTGACTCAAGTTGCAAGTTATTATTTACTTCGCACTTTAAAAATTTGTCCAAAATTTACAGTTTTCTCTATCAATGTTACAGGCAACCCTCTAAATTACTTTATAAAGACCACCTTTTGAAATCAGCAGTTGGTTGTCAACAGGGTGACCCTCTTGGGCCAGTCATTTTTAGTTTGGCAATAAATCCAATTATTCGACAACTAAATTCTAAATTCAACGTATGGTATTTGGATGACGGAACCCTAGGAGGTGATGTACACACAGTCTTAAAAGATTTACAGTTTTTAAAAGAAAAATTCAGTTCCATTGGCCTAGACCTTAACCTTTCAAAATGCGAAATTTATCTTCCCCAAACGACTGACAGACAGACAACCATTGCAAAATTTAATACAATAGCTCCAAATATCAAAATTATGGAAAGAAACTCTCTTCACCTTCTAGGGTCCCCAATTTTTGACGAATCCTTTCCAACGTTCATTGAGGAGAAGATACAAAATTTTAATGACGTCTCGGAAAGACTTTTCAAAATTAATATTCATTCGGCCTTCACACTCATTCGGTACTGTTGTTTTGGACCAAAATTTACTTATAGCCTTCGCTCCTCTCATCTATGGAAGCATCCACAACTTTTAGAAAAATTAGACCAAATTATTAGAAACACATTAATTTCCATCCTAAATGTGGCCCTTGACGACCGTGCGTGGCAGCAAGCCACACTACCCATTCGCTTGGGCGGTCTCGGCGTCCGCAAAATTTCAAGTATTAGTTTACCAGCCTTCCTCTCCTCGGTCCACAGTACCGATAAATTAACCAGGAACATTTTATCTTCCTCACTGGTCGATTTTGAAGTGCCGTTTTTGACTGATGCGTTGAACGCTTGGAAAATGGCTTGTCCCGATACGGTTTTGCCTGATAACCCATCTTCCCAGAGACGGTGGGACGTGCCGCTCTGCAGTATTATACGGAATACCCTTGTAAACACGTCACGTAATACTGTTGAGCGTGCCCGTCTGCTGGCTGTGGGAGAATGGGAGTCAGGTTTGTGGCTTCAGGCGCTCCCGTAATCCACCATAGGCACAATGATGGATGACTCATCGTTTCGGCTCGCTACGTGACGTGTCTCCGCTTGGGCGCACCTTGTGTTGCTCCGCATCGATGTCACTGCGGTGAAGCTGTCGACAGTCTCGGACACCATGGCCTGTCCTGCTGCAGGAGCGCAGGTCGCATAGCACGGCACGCCGGCATCAACGATATTATTCGTCGAGCTCTTGTCACCGCCGGCGTACCAGCGGTGTTAGAACCAAACGGCTTGGTACGTGATGATGGGAAGAGACCAGACGGCATGACGTTGTTGCCTTGGAAGGTGGGTAGGCCTCTGGTGTGGGACGCAACATGTGTCGATACCCTAGTGCCATCTTATGTTCCTAGCACTGCGGGCTGTGCTGACGCCGCTGCTGCAGCTGCTGAGACCCTCAAGCGGCGCAAATACTGTAACCTTATGGGCAACTACAGCTTTGAGCCGTTTGGGGTCGAAACGCTCGGGTCATGGGGCCCGAGCGCGCGTCTCCTTTTTAAGGAAATTTCTCGCCGGCTGGTCGATACTTCACGTGACCAGAGGGCTGGGTCGTTCTTTGGCCAAAGAATTAGCATTGCCATTCAACGTGGCAATGCTGCCAGTCTTCTGGGCACGTTTCCGGATGACAGCGATGCGGATGAATACTTCGCGCGCTCGCGATTATGCAGTTGGACCCACGCGACACGTGCGCGCCAACCAGTGGTACCCGGGCGACTGAGGTTGCTGCACCCGGGCACCCCCGCCCCGGTCGCCCCGCTCGCTGTGCGTCCGCGCCGCGCCATTGTGCGCGTATGGTAGATAACTACCTACTTAGTCGCTCCTCGGGGCACAGTATAATATACTCGGGGTGTCCAACTATTAACCTTTTTTAAATATTTTTGGGCCAAAATATAACATGGGGTAAAAATTATTGGAATCGATTCAGTTACTTATTCTGAACAAACTATATTCAGGTTTCGCATATACTAAAAATAATGTTGTATATGTGTATTGTAAGTTAGTTAGTCATTTTGTCCATAGATGGCGCTGTTTTAATATTTATTTCAGAAACACTTATAATTTTCTAATTTACATTTTTTAGGTGTGAACTGATTACGATGAAACAAAAAACTCAATGTTACTTCAATTTATATAATTATTAACGCAAATATATATAAACGTGAAGTTGTGAGACCAAGTGCACATTAACACACGTTAACTAATTTTTCTTCTGGAACACTTTAAATTCAAAAATCTTTTGATAGACTGAACCGATCGCAATGAAACAAAAACTAAATGTTACTTCAAGTTACGCTAAATCGTTGTGTATAAAAGTTATTTACATTGATTTCGTACATTTTACGTGATGCTCGGATAACTAAACATACAAACAGACAAAAATTCTAAAAATGCTGGAAATGGGTTCTATTGGTTGTCCTTTAACACCCTGGCTATATTTTTTTATTTTTTTTTTAATGTACAAAAACTTTTTTTCTACAGTTTTATTATATGTATAGAAGATATTAATACATACTTTAAGACTAAGTATTTCGTCTTCATATTTCTGACTGACCCACTCCTTGACAATTCAAAAGTGCCTGTAAATGGTTAAATTGAAATAAACGCGTTTGAGTTTGAGACACACAAAATATTTACGCCCTTACCACTAAACGTTTTATAGCGTCTGTATAGTTACACAACGCTTTGTCTTCTTTTTTCGAAAGTCAAATTACTGACGACTGAAAGAGAGGAATCGTTGTGTAACTATACAGACGCTATACAACGTATATTAAAAAGGGGGTTACACATTAAAAAAAAACGAGTGTGCTTATGACCACACGACTGAAGTGAAACTTCAAACGTATTTGGCTATGAGAGGAAGAGAGAAGGAAAATGTGCGCGCGCACTGCTTTCTCTTGCTTATATCCCCCACTCAACGCCGGTTCGCTTCGCCCGATCACACTTTTCGTAACGCGTTCGCCAGCTTACTCCCCAAGGCAAGCGTGCGTAAAGAAGTTTCACTTCAAAAAGCTTTAAAAAACCAAGCAGATCCACGTCTCCAGATAGTACACCGTACAAAGAATCTCGTCAACAAATGAGTGCACTCAGTGTCGTCGCTTTCATCCATTGTCTCCTACTGTAAACAATGTGTTTTAACGTGAAACTACTGGAACTGCGCACTTAATTAACTCAAACCTAGAGTATGTTACTTGCATTATTATTGTGGAGGACACTAAAGTGGTTTTGTTAACTAAATCGGTATTGTTTTGTGCGGCATGACAAGCATTTTGATAGTGTTCTTGTTTGTGATGTTACTTAAGTAATCAATAATTAATAATCAAGGTAATCGGGGTGTTTATGGGGTATTGTATAATAACAGCCGCACGGGTCGATCGATCAGGTTAAGGTAGGCTTGCCGCGAGTGGTCCGTGGATGGGTGGATCATCTTTACTTATCAAAAACCCTCCGTGCCTCAGAAAGCACGTTAAGCCGTTGGTCCCAGCTGTCTTTCGTGGATCTTTGACAGTCGTTACGGGTCGTCAGAAGCCCAAAAAGCTCTGAAACCAGTCTCACCAAGGGATATTACCCAGGAACTGGGTTGTACAGGTCAGGTAGGCAGTCACTCCATGTAAAATACTGGTACCTAGCTGCATCTGGTTAGACTGGAAGCCGATCCTAACATAGTTGGGAAAAGGCTAGGCAGATGATGACTAGGAGGTAATTAGAAAATGTTATGAACCTTACTGATGAATGTTATTATGAAAAATAAGGAACTAGGGCAGGAGGTTGAGGATGATCATTTCAAGAGGATGGGTGGCAACGTGTTAAACGACTTGTTTTAATTACAATTATATGAAAATAATAACATAGAAAAAAAGTAGAGCCAATAAAAAAAGAGATATTATTGAAAATAAATTTATTTACATAAAAAAAATAGAATTATGCTATTAATTTAACCGGTTGAATTCCGTAATTACAGACACAATTAAAAAGCCATTGTGTCTCGCGTGGATCCACGTTTAAGCATACGAAGGGTTAAAAAACATCTACTTGCTAATAACACACTGCGGACGCCAATCCGTGTGTCTAGCATAGTGATTATAGTTATTTCTCCTTTAATCGTATAATGGCGCAATTAAAGGAAAAATCGGTAAAAAAAAATGTCGAACGTTTTGCGATTGAACTAAAACACAATCTTTATATCTTTCAGTCAGGAAAAAAAAATAATAAACAAAAACATAAAAAAACACGTAAACATTACAAAAAATTCAATTAACATAAATGTCAATGTATTTATGTACTACTTATATAAAAAAAATATAAAATGCGTATACGAATCAAATATCCGGCAGGATATGACATACGGAAGCAATAATATATATTAGGCTCCTCTCCCACTGTCGACGAGGAAGCGGCCAGCTATCTACTATTTTCTTGCTCAAGAAACGTACCGCACGTTTCTTGAGCGAGAAAATAGTAGATACAGGCAAAAAAAATCATCTTTCCACTACACTGCCAATATTTAGTTTTATTTTGTGCATTATAACTTTTTCAGCTTATGGCATCCTTAATTAAATAGAGTGGTATAAAAGAATTGACTAACTCAGCATACCATTGTTTAAAAGTAGCTGCCTGTATACCAAATAGCTTGTTCGACCGTACAAAAGATTGTAGGTCCTGTGTAGCTAAAAGAGATAGGTAAGACAGATGAAATAAGGTATTAGTAGCAATGACACAAATTATCACAACATTAACCTTTTTGTCTTGCTGCATAAAATAAAAATTGCGCAACAAATACCCATACATAGTAAATGTCCCAACACCAACATCTTAAAACTCAAGTTTGCGTATCAAAATTATTTATTGTTTCTGTTCATCGAGTAGTGTTAGTCCGATAAACTCATACATATTGAATAACCTTTAATGTTATGAGCAGAGGGTGCAAAATCGAGTAATTTTTAGGGGGTCAGTTAATTGCTATAACCGACTGTACATAATATATTAATAATTGCTCGCTGACTGTACAGCGAGACTTGCGTTCCCATTGAGGGACCACATTTGAATTTTTAGCCTTTGAATGCGTCAGCCTTTAGTAAAAGTTCTCAAACAATTGTAAATTCAGCCTTTAATTTGTAAAAGTAGCCACTCAAAAGTTACAATCGATTAAAGGTGGTCCCTCAGTCGTGACTGACAGGCATCCCTATCTCAAAACCTATTGAAAATTTGCAACTGCTATAAATTACTACTCTTAGTAAAAGATTTGTAAAACTAATTTATTTGAATATCAACCCTTCCTGTTCAAGGAATAAAAAGAACTAGCAAGCGGAAGGTGGTCCCTCAATCGATCACCATATGTTCACCTTGAGTGGAGACCACAATGGAATTTGAAATTTACATACGGGTCTAGCGTTAGTAAAAGTACTTGAATGATTGTATATTCAACCTTTAGTTTGTAAAAGAAGCCATTCAAAAGTTACAATCGAATTAAGGTGGTCCCTCAATTGAAACGTTAATCATAAGAAAAATCAATTTACGTAGCATTCGGAGGTTAAATAGACGAATGCTACAGTCTATCCTTTAGTAAATTTTTTTTACTAACGATTACTTTACTAAACAGTATCAAAAAATGTACCGTTTTATTTTAAATAATAATCAAATAGCTGGGAAGAAATACTAAGATAGAGGTGACCACACAGCAGGGTTTTTCTAGTGACTGTTGATAATAATTTTTAATAAAAATAAAATTTGCGCGTCGCGTACCTACGTGAACATAGGTACTTAAAAAAAAATTGGTTCAATGACTAGTAACTCAAGCCGCAAATAATTAAAAAAATCCGGATAAGTCGGACTCGTGCAACGAGTATTCCGTAAGGTATGTAAATAGTTTATCACAGTTTTTTTTTAAATATACTACAAATATACGATTTTCGGATTTTTTCCTTTATTTGTGCTACATGACTGCTTTTGAGGCTAATGTTGATGATGACATAATTGTAATGTATATTAAAGGCTTGAATGACAATAATTACAAGATAGATGATATTTACATCCTGAGAGCACAAATAATTTCCCAAGCTTGTAATAAAAAGAATAAAATCAGAGACGTCGTTACTTACAGTTGCGAATGTATTGTGTCTACCGTTTTCAAAGAAGTTATTAATAAGATTTTTTTTAGTGTCAAATTCTGCAAACTGTGTAGCAATGCATGGTGTCAAACAGAAAACATTTTAAAAAGATATATATTTATCAGTTTGAACATTCAGCTTATTAAAATATTTGAGTTTAGATTAAAATATTAGTATTTTGGAAGAAGCCATTTTAATTCGTGACGAAATTAAAGAATGTACATTGTGTAATAATCAAGTGACGTACGAATATGAGCTTACAGATTTTATATCTTTCAATTTAAACGACACACCTAAAGGACCGATTAGCGAAATACCTCGAACGATCAAAGTCAAACAAAATTTCTACAAATTAGTTGGGGCTATTGAATTTATTCCCGGAACTAGCGCCAGTGAGCTCGGCCATTACAGATGTCTCTACTTCTTTAATGAGAGCATACGTTCTTACGACGACTTAAGCTTTAAATTTGATGACAGTCCTCTAAACGAACAAATTTTTATACATACACTTTGCTACTGTCTCATTAGTAGTAATGTTTGATGTAAAAACCTTTTTACAAAAAAACAACCGCGACTTCAAAGAAAAAAAACACCAAAAAAATGTAAATGCAGAACCAACGACACCGACTTCCGAAATTAAAATTATTTATCACTTTGTAGTGTTTTTTTCTGAAGTCGGTTGTTTTTTTTTCGTAAAAAAGTTTTTATTTTTCACTTTTTACACCTACCCCACACAAATTCAATAAGCACTAGTGCACTGAAGAATTGAAGACACCGACTAGAAGAATAATCAAAATTCGCATAGAAATGCTGCATTTATGCATATAACTTCGTACATAAGAATAATTACCTAATATATTATATACTAAAACTTTCCTTAAAGTATGTAGATCACTTTAGTGAAAGAATTATCCAAATCGGTTTTAGTTTTTGAGAAAATCTCGTACATACAAACATACATACGGGTCGAATACAGAACCTCCTTTTTTGAAGTCGGTTAAAAAGTTCACAGTTACATTTTCAGTGCAGGGTAAAATTTTGTTTCTTTTTTTTATTATCATAAACATTCTTTTCTTTGTGTTTTTATTTAGCTAAGTGATGTCAAATATTAATAAAAATTAATATCAACAAACACTCACTAGTTTTTACTTAATAAAAAATCCTGCTGTGTGGTCACCTCTATCTTGGTATTTCTTCCCAGGAATTTGATTATTATTTGAAATAAAACGGTACATTTTTTGATACTGTTTAGAAAAGTAATACTTAGTAAAAAAATACTACTAAAGTATAGACTGTATCATTCGTCTATTTAACTTCCGAATGCTACGTAAATAGATTTTTCTTATGATAAACGTTTCAATTGAGGGACCACCTTAATTCGATTGTAACTTTTGAATGGCTTCTTTTACAAACTAAAGGTTGAATGTACAATCGTTCAAGTACTTTTACTAACGCTAGACCCGTATGTAAATTTCAAATTCCATTGTGGTCGCCACTCAAGGTGAACATATGGTGATCGATTGAGGGACCACCTTCCGCTTGCTAGTTCTTTTTATTCCTTGAACAGGAAGGGTTGATATTCAAATAAATTAGTTTTACAAATCTTTTACTAAGAGTAGTAATTTATAGCAGTTGCAAATTTTAACTAGGTTTTGAGATAGGGATGCCTGTCAGTCACGACTGAGGGACCACCTTTAATCGATTGTAACTTTTGAGTGGCTACTTTTACAAATTAAAGGCTGAATTTACAATTGTTTGAGAACTTTTACTAAAGGCTGATGCATTCAAAAGCTCAAAACTCAAATGTGGTCCCTCAATGGGAACGCAAGTTACAGCGAGTACTCGTTGTCGCAGCGACAAAAAACACCGATGCTCGCTTGGCGGGCACAACACTTGCTGAGAGACTCACGCTTGACACAGACGCCAGCACATCAAGATACTACAATCTGTCAATTTTCTTTAATAGACTTTCAACTTTATCGCTAAAACATAAAATTCAAAGTTGATTGGGAAAATTTTACAGTTTCGGGTAGCTTGGTGTGCTGGCGTCTGTACATATACATCACTATCTGCCTACAATGTTGCCACTGCTGGGACACAGGCCTCCTCTTTTCGAGAGGGAATAGGATGTGATCTACCACGCGGGCCCAGTGCGGGTTGGTAGATGTCACATGTCTTCGAATTTATGATTCCAGGACATGCCGGTTTCCTCACGATGTTTTCTTTTACCGTTTTGAGAGCAGTGGTGATGAAAATAAATTACACAAAGTAAAACACCTGTCTGGATTCGAACCTACGACCTACAACTCGTAAGTCCGGGCCGTTGCGACCGGGCCATCAATGCTAATACCTGCATACCAGCGAGGAATTGCTCGTCGCCATCGCAAACTCAATAACTTATTTGTAGTTGCTAGTTCTACTCGCTTCTCGTTAATCGCCTGCGGTGAGACACTTGCCTTTCCTATCTCACTGGAACGTAGGTCGTATTTGGCAAGTCCGTATGCAAGTGTGAGCCAAAAAGATAAGTTGATTTAGAAGTGTCACATTTAAGTGCCACTGTGGGAACCGATCTCTATCTTTGGAAGGACGAAAGTTATGTGAGTGCTTAAGAGGGAATGCGGGTGGCCGTTTCTCCATAGAAACGCTCTCGCATGTTTTCTTTCTGATTAATGACCATAAAGCAACGAGTTTTATAGAATAGTAAACATTAACTACTTGTATGTCCCTATGTTTTCCTTTTTGATGATATATTATGTTTATAAGCACTAGAACCCTCAAAAAATGCCGATTTAAACCGCTGTCAACACAGGCTTCAACTATTAATGAAAAAACAAAAACATAGGGACACAGTATATATCCTTCTTATTCGGTTTATGAAATATCTTTTAAATTGGTCCAATATTGGAGGAGGAAATAGACGAGAGCCAAGCCTCGAATTACGACATTTTACTTTGGATTTTTCAAAAGTCTCTCCGACCGCATTTCCTCTTAACTTCACAAATTATTATTGCTCAATAGGCAATAACTAGTACCTGGATGAGGCTGACACACGGGTGTTGGGGGCATTGGCATATGCCAGTCTCACTTTACATATATAAAGAGAGACTTATACTCAGCGATGGGTGAAGTCGAGCGATGGGTGATGATGATGAGGTGACAACTACATCATCATCTGCCTGCCTTTTTATTTTATTTTATTTATTTATTTGGGACAAACAAACAGCAACACATTATATCTGCGCAAATAATATAACTATGTTGGGGTCGGCTTCCAGTGTAACCGAATGCAGCTGATTACCAGTATTTTACTTGGAGCGACTGCCTATCTGACCCCAAACCCCAGTTACTGGGTAATACGATACCAATAGGTAAGATTGGTTATCAGACTTTCGGGCCTCTGATAACCCGTAACGACTTTCAAAGATCCACGAATGACAGCTGGGAACAGCGGCTTAAAACAACAAAATATAAGCACGTTGATGTTTTTTCAAAGGTGTTAATCGAGCAGAGAGCTTTTATTTAGGCATTTATTTAGTTGTAGCCAAGTGTTAGTGTAAACAGGCTTAGATATATTGTGTAAAAGGTCCCATTAAAATGGATGGACAAACTTTTAGAAATCATTCAGACCATCAAAATAAGGACGATGGTAAAAAAAATATATAAGAAAAACGCCTTTATTCCCAGTAGTTCCATGTAGCTAGTTCCACATATAACAATTGCAACGTACGCATTAGGCACTTACAAGAAAAAATAATCAGCTAACAAAAATACACTAATGTGCTGGCAATTTATTACTTTAGGTCATAATAAAATCACTTTAATCAGTGTTTTTTTTTATTTTTTTGCTTGGATATCTTTGGTTAGACGTACTGAGCGCTGTGTTAAAACTTGTCCATCTATTTTAATGGGACCCTTTACATCGGGTCGGTATCCGCAACTCACGCCTAAACACGTATTTAGGCTTCCGCAGACAGGCGCGACGCGACACTTCACCGCGATTTTAGTAGAACAATTTTCTAGTAGAACAACTTCATAGAAATAGTTCTACCTTTTGGAGTACCGAAAACCCAATAACCGTGACATATGATACACCTAAAATAATCAAATGCTATCCACATAATAATCATAATGAAGGCCTGAGTGTATTATACGCATCTCCGTATATCCGAAGTATACGGAATAATCTTGGCTCCATACAGTGACGGATCTCCAGGCCATATCGTGGGCTATGTGGCCATTTCCTGCCGCTGTGATGAATGACCCGCTGAGATTTATTAACACCTACACACGATATGCCTTCACTGAGCTTAGAGTCGTGTTAAGGCGCAGTCAGAATTAAAATAAAGTTATTACATATTTCTATTATAGCTGTTGGTTCTCCTTTGTTACCGACTTCAAAAAAAGGAGGTTATCAATTCAACACGTCTGTATGTAAAAACAAAATGTAAAAAAAAAAAAAAACAAGACCGTCATATATTTATAATTAAAAGTGTAAGTACCGGCTAAGTGCGAGTCGGACTTAGAAAGGAAAGGTTTCGTACCACAAGCAAAAAAAACGTCAAAAAATAGGTTTCTTGTGGGGAGACCCCCATAAATTTTTGTGAACTTTATTTTATTAGAAAGAAAGAAAATACATTTATTTCTACTTGTTACGGTTCATGAGATACAGCTCGCTGACCGACAGACCGGCAGACGGACAGCGGAGGTTTAGCAATTGGGGTTCCGTTGGCACCCTTTGGGAAGCACTTACTAATATTATTTATATGCACGTGCGCCAGTGACTATAAAACATAATTTCTTCAACAAAATGTTCGTCACGTTCTTGAACGAGCGTCGTCGGTTGGGACTGGTCATCTCTTAACCGCCAAGGTTTATTTTTAAACTTATATTTTGAATTGTATCTTCATTTTGTTTCTTTATATTGTTCTCACATAATTATAGAAGCAACAAGAATAATGTACCCAGGATTTTGTAATATCTTGTTTTTAAATAGTGTCCTTGAGTTTCTTGCCCGTTCTTCTCCATAGAGATTTACAACTTTCTGACTAACTGACCGACTATTTAATTTTGACAATTCATAAATGCCTATACAGACACCAGCATATCAAGCTACTACAATGTATCAAATTTCTTCAATAGATTTTCAACTTTATCGCTAAAGTATAAGGTTCAATGTTGATTGGGGAAATTTGACAGTTTCGGGCATCTTGATGTGCTGTGCATGGTTTAATTGAAATAAATGCTTTGAGTTTGAGTTAATTCTTTTGTAAAAGTAAAGAGCATCTAGAAGCTAAAAATAAAACACCAAACCATTGTCAAAATAAAATATATTTGACATGAAAAATCACTCAAAAACAAACATTGCACCTTCAACGGTACAAAATTTTCGACAATACCACCTGATTTATTATGTTTGACATAATAATTCTAATTCAAGTACAAATCACTCTAGGTTTCTTTAGAAACCCGAGAAGCCTTGATTTGTGCAAGAGATGCCGCATTCATAGTCCAAGATCCGACCCAACATCGACCCACCATAATCTAAATATAAAAATGAGAAGTTTTCTTTGAAAAAAAAAAAAACTCATTAAAATAACAGATTAAGGTAGGTCGGCGTTAGGTCGGATCTAGTAACGTTAAGTATGTGCATTTAGGACATAACTGTTTGCCACACTTATGAAGTAGAACCACACTGTAACAATGGAAAGGTTTACGCATTTTAACTTCGGTAATCTTCGTGTTTTCGAATAAGAACGACTGTGGTAACCCCCCACAGAAGTAAAGCAGTTTTGTACTTATGCGCTTCGTAGTAGTCACGGTAGTAGTGCACCTATCATTGCGCATTTGTACAGACGCCATCGCCAGCACAACAAGCTACCCGAAACTGTCAAATTTTTCCAATCAACTTTGAACCTTATGCTTTAGCGATAAAGTTGAAAATCTATTAAAGAAATTTGACAGTTTGTAGTGGCTTGATGTGCTGACGTATGTACAAGATGGGGCAAAAGTAATGTCATAATATGAATGTGCCATTCTGTTTGTAAGTGGCGTCATAATTTTATTGTTATTTGACATTTATGTCGTACACAAATAGATAATGGAAATACACACAGCTCAAGCAAAGATGGAGATTTTAAAACAAAGATTTCCGGGCCGTGTGATCTCCCGTTTTGACGATTTGAACTGCGGGGCTAGATCGCTAGATCTGACAGCGATAGAGTTCCTTTGGGGCTTTTTGAAATCTCGATTTTACCACTACAAACCACAAACCTTGCAAGTCTTGAAAGCCAACACTGAAGACGAATAAATCACCAGTTTGAAGCAAAATATTTTACGAGAAACAATTCAAAATGCACAAATGTGCAAAAACTCTGGAAGTTATCATCTGATAAGTACTTATTATTTTTTCGGCATCATCAATACAGCAGTGGACTGCGATAGGCTGAGTTGATTTATTGAATACATATATTTTTTTATTTATTTTAATATTTCTTCTATTCTAGAAAAGTTCTCTACTCATCATCATCTGCCTAGCCTTTTCCCAATTATGTTGGGGCCGGCTCCCAGTCTAACCGGATGCAGCTGAGTACCAGTATTTTACATGGAGGGACTGCCTATCTGACCTCCACAACCCAGTTACTGGGTAATACGATACCCCTTGGTACGACTGGTTGTCAGACTTTCAGGCTTCTGGATACCCGTAACGACTGTCAAAGATCCACAAATGACAGCCAGGACCAACGGCTTAACGTGCTTTCCGAGGCACGGAGGGGTCTTAGTATGTGAAGATGGTCACCCATTCACGGACCGCGGTAAGCGTAGCTTAACCTGATCGATCGACCCGTGCGGCTGTTATTACTTAGCTACAAGCCCCTCCAAAAGCCATTAGCCAAAATTTCTCCTACTCAGAAAAAAAATATTTAAAGATCTTGGGCTTCATAGCGTTTGTTTACCGCCACCGTCAACGGGACGTCAATGAGTAACGAGATTATTCGAACCCAACGTGACGTCCCGTAGCCGGACACAATACAGGGTGAAATTTAAAACATGGGCATCCTTTTAAGGGGTCATTGTAATCATCATTATGAACAACTTTTACTATGGGATCAAACTTGAAATCGCGAAAAAAAAATCAGCTCTTCCCTACATTTTGACGAGTTATGTGAACATAAATGCAAGGAACAGCTGATTTTTTTTTTCGCGATGTTAGATTTAGTCCCATAGTAAAAGTTGTTTATAATGATGAGTACAATGACCCCTTAAAAGGATGCCCATGAATTTAATTTCACCCTGTATATGCGGAGGACACGCGACCATAGTAAATATGTACGTGTATCGCTACGTCGGTGTCGTCATCTCGTTCTCGTTGACGTGGCGTTGGAAAAACGGCCTTAAGCTCTGGTCAAACTGAAACGAGCAAGCGAGCGTGACTAGCCACGTGACTATTTGCTCCAGTTCGAACACCTACATACAAGTCAGTTGATACAATCGGTGCAAACGAATTTCGTCCCGCTCGCTCGCCCGCTTCAGTGGCCAGACTTTAATTTATTATTATTATCAGCCATTTTTGTCCTACTGCAGGGCAAAGGCCTCCCTCCCCTTCTTCCACTTATCCCTATCCAGTGCTGTTACACGCCAATCTTTGTGGAATTCGTCCCGCCATCTCATTCTGGGCCTGCCCCGTTGCCGTTTGCTGCTGTTTGGGACCCATTGTGTGGTTACTTTAGCCCATAGCTCCTCCGGCATGCGACAGATGTGACCAGCCCGGTTCCATTTTAGCTTGGCAGCCGTGTGACCTACATCGGCAATTTGAGTTTTAGAACGCAGTATCGAGTTCCTTATACGATCAGTAAGTTTAACTCCAAGGATACTGCGCTCCATTGCTCGCTGACTTTAATTTACAAAAAATTAAAAACATCTTACCCGTTAAATAAATTACTATTGCTAAGAGTGCGGATGATGCCGATAACCAGTCCAAGTTGCCAAGCAAGCACTTACTCCCAAACCAAAGACACTCGAAAGTAATCGCTGCGATAGTGATAAATCCGATAAATATATTTGTAAATATAAGCCAAACGAATATTTGGGCGAACCCTTCTTGGTCCTGTAAGTAAGGATACAAAAACATTAAACGAAAAATAGAAACTTTGACTTTGCGTAATAATAATCAAAAAAAAAAAAAGACGGGTTGCACTCCGGGAGTGCCGGCAGAAGTGAAAACTTGAATATTAACGTTGAAATAAATCAACTATTAATTGAATGAATATAACTCATTTTCTTTCGCTATTTCTTCGTCACTTTTTTCATTAATAGATGCACTTTGTTCAATTTCCATATTTTAAACACTTTATATACACGAATTTTACGAATACACAGCAGTGTGGCCACTACACAGACGGTCGAGTCACCATCCATGGATGCGCGTGTCACGCTGTAACATAAACATACACGAACAGTCGCGCAAGCGCCCTGCGCCGCCTAAACGAAACAGCAGGCATACGTTTTCACCGCGCCGTAGAAAGAGAGGGGGATACTTCCTCTCCTACGCCGCGCCGGCTGTCTACTCTCCATCTGTCTTACGAATTTTCGATCAGGTCACGTGTCCTGACGCGAGTTTAACATTTTTTACCCATTACAAAAAAAGTGTACAACGCCGCTAAAGAAGTTTTCACTTCAACAAAAAAACCAACAAATAAAGAAAAATAAACTTTATATCAGCCTATAATGTTCCTACTACGGGAGCACAGGCCTCTTTGTGAGATCGGATTGGTCGACGTCACATGTCTTCGAATTTTTGAAGTGAAAACTTCTTGAGGTGCGTTGGGCATTTTGAATTCGCGCCACTGTTACCGTAACCGACACCGCTTCGGATGTATTCGGCTATCCTCGGGATGCACTCGGTTTTAATGTAACGTCAAACGGGGTAACTAGGGATGCAGGGGTGAATCGGGACAAAACTTTAAAAGGGTTTTTAACATTAAAATAATATAGTTTGTGGCCAAAAATGACCCTAATGTGTTTACTGTAATTTAAGTAACGATTACATGCCCTTATTGACAACAAAGTATATTATTTCAACGTTAAAATCCATTTTAAAGTTTCATCCCGATTTACCCCTGCATCCCTATTCACCCCGTTTGTAGATATAATTATGTATACGATATGTCAGTGAGTGATGGCAAAGTATTCTGTTTTGTTTTCACTTCTGTCGGCACTCCCGGAGTGTTTTTTGTTTCTAGGACATGTTGGTTTCCTGACGATGTACTCGCGACTTCGCCTGCGTGTATTTTGTGCTTCAACATGATTATTCAGAATTAAATGCAGCCTATATGTGTCTTGACTAAACGTTAGGAACTGATAGACGCTTCTGATAGTGCCCAACTCGGTGCCAAATTCCGGGCCCCTATTTAGCCATCGACACGCTAAATACTAGAGTGATAATTACACAATTACCGAAAAAGTCGAAAACAATAACATCAGCCCCGCAAACACGAAGACGCCGCCCATAAAGGTAATAGTCGTTGGGATAAAATTGGACAAATCTGATAGAGCCTGGTCGGGCACTGAAACAAAAGGAGTACGTTATCGCAATATCCATTTATTAAGCATATAGGACACGAGCCTCCTCTCGGTGAGAAGGTGTGGGCCGTAATCCACCAAGCGGACCCAGTGCGGGCTCGTAGACGTCACATGTCTTCGATTTTTTGGTTCCAGGACATGCCGGTTTCCTCACGATGTTTCCCTTCAGCGTTTTGAGAGTAGTGGCGAAGAAATAATTTACACAAAGTTAAGCTAGGTTCGAACCTACGACCTGCAACGACTTACAACACGTAAGTCGTTATTGTTACCACTAGGCCACCACTCAAGCAAACCTTTAACTAGTACTGCAAAGAGGTTGATATTTTTACCTAGCTGTAGGTAATCTTTTAAGCTACTCATGTCGTCTTAACTTTCTAACTTTCTGTTAACCGGTAAACCTGCTTACTGTATTACCTGGACAATAAATATTTTCTGTTTCAATAGAAATAGCAAATCCAAACTAATATTATAAATGCGAAAGTTACTCTGTCTGTCTGTCTTTTCTTCACGCCTAAACTACTGAACCGATTTGTGTGAAATTTGGTGCAGACATAGTTTGGAACTTGAGAAAGGACATAGGATAGTTTTTATCCCGATATTCCCACGGGATCGAGACTTATGCGGGTGAAACCGCGGGGCGCAGCTAGTATTTAAAATATTTTGGAAATATTTTGTCTAGAAAATGGAATACCATTTTCTAGACAGTCTCTTTCGCTTTTATAACATTACTAGCTGCGCCCCGCGGTTTCACCCGCATAAGTATCGATCCCGTGGAGATATCGGGATAAAAACTATCCTATGTCCTTCCCCGGGACTCAAACTATCTCTATACCAAATTTCATCTAAATCGGTTCAGTGGTTTAGGCGTGAAAAGATAACATACAGACAGACAGAGTTACTTTCGAATTTATAATATTAGTATGGATGTATGGACTAGCAGCGCCCCGCGGTTTCACCCGCATAAGTTTCGATCCCGTAGGAATATCGGGATAAAAATAACCTACGTGTTAACACTGGTTATAATATATATGTGTGCCGAATTTCATCCAAATCCGTACACTAGTTTTTGCGTGAAGAAGTAACAAACAAACTCACAAACTTTCACCCTTATAATATTAGCAAACCCATACTCACTGGTATAATTTGAGACATTCTTGTACAATTGTATAACGAGGTCGACATTGATATCTGTCATTTGTTCTATCACGCTGAGAGTAATGGCACCTGTCGTCTGCAACAAACATATTGATATAACGGATGTAAAAGACGTTTAATGGTGCCGAGAGTCACTTGTACTCCCAGTAATTGTAATTATAATATTATAAATTATGTAGTTCGATATTCAAACGAACAGTTGTGGTTGCGGTGTGTCGAGGACACGCTCTAATTTGGGATTAAGCTTGAAACACCCGCCATATTGTTTTCAGGTAGGTACCAGTATTACGTACTTCATTGGTACAACTGTGTAGTTTAGCGCGATTTAGATCGGCGTACTGTGCCGTCCGGTTTACTAATAAATTGAATAGTTATACGCTTGCTAAATGGTATCAAAAATACTTCTTTTATACAATTTCTTGGGTAGCAAGTTATTTTGCTACCAATTTTTTTTTTCAGGTCCCAAGAACAATCGCACGAAGGCTGCGCTGACGTTCATACTCGGGGTCACCAGTATAGAGGTATGAGGAAAAGGGTGTAAAGTTCACTCATCCTAAATAGAAAAGGGAGGATCCTCCGACCAGACGAGAGTTGTGTCTGGCGGGCAACTGCCCGATGATTCATGTTGGGCCGTTGTATCTGTGCTAGTTGCGCGGTAAACTCTGCTTGCGAGATGCAGGATTTTGCGTGACGTCAATATGACGCGTAGTTCACATGTGGCATTGTAGATACCGCTACAGTTTTAAAAGGAACGACATTTAAAGAAAGAAAAAGAAGAAAAGAAGAAGGAAACACATTTGTAGTTTAACTGTTAAAAAAGGGCCCGACCACGCATAACACAACCACACCACAACGAAAACACGTGGACGGGCGTTAATTTATGGCAACAAACTAAATCATTTCAATGTTATAATCCCTATTCACCCCGTTTGACTATAGATTAGATCATTATCTGCCTAGCCTTTTCCCAACTATGTTGGGATCGGCTCCCAGTCTAACTGGATGCAGCTGAATACCATTATTTTACATGGAGCGACTGCCTATCTGACCTTCACAACCCAGTTACTGGGTAATACGATGCCCCTTGGTAAGACTGGTTGTCAGACTTTCGGGCTTCTGACTACCCGTAACGACTGTCAGAATGACATCGTAAAACGCAGAAATCTTCGAATCAACTTAATATCTCGCTCTATGGTTACGGAAATAAATCAAGTTTAACAATAGTTACCTAATGTCTTATATACTAAAACCTTCCTGAAAGTATGTAGATCACATTAGTGAAAGAATTATCAAAATTGGTTCATTAGTTTTTGAGAAAATCGCGGACATACAAACATACATATATACGGGTCGAATACAGAACCTCCTTTTTTGAAGTCGGTTAAAAAATTGTAAATCATTCGAACAACTAGTATCAATACGGGCCAGACCATTATTAAAAATACAAAAAAAAATTAGAGATTAGTCACCAGATATTTTCTTTTCATATATTTTTGGTATTTTTTTTAGTGCATCGTTGGATAATGATAGGAAAATCGGGTACTCACTATGGATAATACTGCTATTAGTATCATCCCGACTCGAACGGATATACCGCAGCAGCTTTCAAATTCTGGAAAAATCTCACACATGATTGTGCCTTTATCGATTCATTTTTACACAAAAAATGTTATTTTCATGAATAAAGTGACATTTTGTAATGTAATTTTGATAGAAATATAAATAAAATAATAATAAAATTAAGAAAAATCTATATTTCAGTTGGTAAATGACGCTGACGCCATGACATAAATAAATCCATAAAGGAAAAAATTTGTACTTTTTGATAGACTCCATAAATAAAAGAAAATTCTCTGTAACCATAAATTAAACATAGAGAAAGAAAGTACTACAGCGGTGCAAACTCGATACCACAAACCCAAGTTGTTATCAAGATGATACAAACCTATTAATTATAGTAAAGACATCTTCATACAAATATTGAAGAAATAACGTTCCTAACAATTTTGTACTACATCTACGCGCATAGCATCTCGTAGAAAACTGCTACGAAATCGACTTTTCATAATACCGTATTATGGGGATATTCAAACCCCGGGACAGAATATACAAATATAGATTTATAGAAAATTAATCTAAATCTTACAAGTTTTCTCAATAGTTTTGTGTATCTTGTGGATAAAGGGATCGGCACCGTATCAACTCGAGCCGTTCAGTATTCGTTCACTAGTTGGAATCGTAACGTATACGAACCGCGGTGCGGTGCGTTACGGCTCGTCTTCCCCGCGCTTACGTCACTCAGTACCCGAGCTTACGTCTCTTCGTCCACCCTTGCCCCTCTCACCCCTCCCGCGGCCTGCCTGCTGCACCATCAACCAGCGGTCGGCGAGCCGTAACCGCAGCGTCGCCTAGCCGTAGCCGAGTCGACATATCGGAGCTCGGAATCCGTTTTGGTTACGTGCTTACGTTAAGTGAGTTGAGGTGATTACGTTACGACTCCAATAAGTGTGCGTTGCAGTAGGGAGTTTCATACAAAGAATACTGAATGGCTCGAGTTGATACGGTGCCGATCCCTTTCCGATTTGATACGTGTGTGCCACTTTAAGGTCACAGCTCACTAGAGCCACCCGGCACCCACTCCGCACCGCCTCGGCTCCTGCGGCTAGTATTCTTTATATGGACTTGTATGGGTATGCGCTCACTATATCAACTCCGTAGCGTCACCGGATCGCCTCGGTCTTAAGCCTTCCACGCGCGGACGGCGGGTGGACCACTCGGTGACAACTCGCTGCTCGCATGCTTGCCTTGTGTTGACTGCGCGTTGCCAACGCGCGGGTCCAGAGTGGACCGCGCGCTGCCCGCGAATGATTTGTAAAATTTGACATTACGAAACACACGTGTAGACCTAGTGCCAATTGTTAACAGACTACTCGAAAATTCGTGGACCAAGCGACGTCCACTCGTTGACCACTCAGCGTTCACACGTTGACCGCGCGGGGTCCACTGGTTGACCGCGCGACGTTTATTGGTGATAACGCGGCGTCCACCCGTGGACCACCTGTCGACAACGAGTGGACGCCGTGCGACGAGGCGGTGCGGGGTGGGTGCCGGGTGTGACCTTTAATATATCGTCTCCAGCGTGTACCGTCGTCTGCACATTACTAGAACCGATGGTCGCTAGTGATGGCGCCAAACACGTAACCAAATTTCAAAGCGAGTCCATTTAGATTGCCATCTACACACTAAGAAGAATATTTTAAACAATAAAACTTCCGAAAATTCAAAAACTTTATTGACAAGACCAACGTATTGCAAACTAGTTCCACAATCACTCAAAACCAATTTGGATTCAAAATACATTCAGATCGCCATTTTACTACTTGATAGGAATATAAGTGACATCCTCAAACTGTTCGTCACTATTAAGAAGTACACCGTCACTGAAAAAGTAAATAAAATCATTAAAATTCTCGATAGCTCATATTTCATAAGCTAGGCCATTACATCCTCTTTTTTTTTCATGCACTATGTTGTGGGTTCAAATCTAGGCAAGTAAAAATCGTCGGTCAAATAGAAAAGTGACGTCAGAACATTCTTAGAAAGAACTGTCATTTTTTTCCATTTAATTATAATATTACTGACATCGGTGAAGGAAAACATCGTGAGGAAGCCTGGATTTTATTAAGAGGAAATGCGGTCGGATAGACTTTTGAAAAAGCCTAAGTAAAAAGTCGTAATTCGAGGTTTGGCTCTCGCCCATTTCCTCCTCCAATTTTGGACCAATATAAAAGATATTTCAAAAACGTAATAAGAAGAATATAAACTGTGTCCCTATGTTTTTCTTTTTTTATTAATAGTTGGAAAATTTGTACACTAGGCCTCTGTTGACAGCGGTATAAATCGACAATTTTTAAGGGTTCTGATGATGATGCTGATGCGATCCGACCGATTTCGGCTAGGGCGATTGCTTCAGCTCCGTTGTAGTTGCCGTTCGTGTGCTCGCATGTGGCTTATGTATCCAATCTTTTTTTAAGGGTTCTAGTGCTTATAAAAATAATATATCATCAAAAAGGAAAACATAGGGGCATACAAGTAGTTAATATTTATTATTCAGTAAAAAAATCATTGCTTTATGGTCATTAACCAGAAAGAAAACAGGCGAGAGCGTTTCTATCGAGAAACAACCACCCACATTTCCTCTTATAATAAGTCAGAAATCGGCAATCCATCTTGAGCAAGCGTGGTGATACTCATGCCTTCTATGTTTGAGAAGAGGCCTTTGCCCTGCAGTGGCATAGACGCCAGCACATCAAGCTACCCGAAACTGTCAAACTTTCCCAATCAACTATGAACCTTATACTTCAGCGATAAAGTTGAAAGCCTATTAAAGAAATTTGACAGATTGTAGTAGCGCGTCTGTACAATATACTTGGATAAAAAAAGACTTGTATAAAATAATGCGATTCTTGTCGCAAAAAATGTATAAATAAATAAAAAATGAAAGGGAACTCACACAAAACAATGACCACGATTAAGCCACACAAGACACTGCCGGCAAGAATACAATTAGCGTGAACAAAGAAGCAGAAGACGGCTAGTATAAAAAATAGCAGCACTAAAGTGGCACTGTATACTAATGCGCCCCACTGGTATATCTCTATCAGCACCGGTATATTCTGGGAAAGAAGAAAGATGTTATTACAAAGATGTTTGTTGAGAACAAGCCGTTTACCCGATAGAATGTCCTCTCGGAAAAAATTACGGACTTCCATACAAACTTTCATCCCCTAAGTCCTTTAGGGAGTGAATAAAAAAAAATTCAATGCATCATAACATAATCAGCCTATAAAGTTCCCACTGCTGGGACACAGGCCTCCTCTCCTCTCTGTGAGAGAGTGGGGCATAATCCACCACGCGGGCCCAGTGCGGGTTGGTGCATGTCAACTGTCTTCGTGTTTTTTATTCTAGAACTGGCAAAAATTAAGGACTTCCATACAAACTTTCATCCCCCATCTAAGTCCTTTAGGGAGTGAATAAAAAAACATTCAATGCATCATAACATAATCAGCCTATAATGTTCCCACTGCTGGGACACAGGCCTCCTCTCAGTGAGAGGGAGTGCCCAGCGGGCCCAGTGCGGGTTGTTGCATGTCACAAATGTCTTCGTATTTTTTGTTCTAGGACATGCCGGATTCCTCACGATGTTTTCCTTTACTGTTTTGAGAGCAATGGTGACGATATTATTTCCACAAAGTAAAGCGCCTGCCTGGGTTCGAACCTGCGACCTCGTAATTCGCGGCCGTTACCACTGGGCCACCACTGTACTTTCAGAATGCACGCTCTTAAAAACTTGTATTGTTTTCTTACACAACAAGAACCAATAAGTAGCAAGGCGCTTGCTATACAAAGCATAATGGAGGCTATGCCAAGCGTCATCTGCACCACCTTCTCTGTGTATTCACTATTGTATGTAAGAATCGTGTTCATATCCCAGAAGCCAGGCATCTGGCTTGCATTTGGAGCAAACAATATGCCGACCACCTGTAAAATAGAATAGAATAGAATACTCTTTATTATGCACACCATATAAATTTAAGACATAAATATAGAAACTTTACAATGGGTGACACAATGGGCGGTCTTATCGCTAAGAGCGATCTTTTAAAGACAACCTTTGGATGGATTAAAAACGGGAAGGACAGACAAATACTGTAGGTAGTCTGTGGTGTACCATTTACACAATACAATAAATACATACATAAAGTACTATTAATCTATATAAATATATACATATACATAATAATAAACATGAAACAGGAGCAAAGAAAATACAATGACGATGTTTAAGGAGAGAGAAAGTGCTTTTTTATCATAGTCTTAAAAGTGGAAAAAGATTGAGCACGCCTTATCGACACGGGCAAGTCATTCCATAACCGTACTGCTTGCACAGTAAAAGATTTATCATAGAAACTAGTGGAATGCATCGGCAAAATAAATGGGGAGCAATCACAAAAAAAAGTACCCAAAAGCCTGTCAGCATTGCCACGTTTTATATCAATCAATCAACTCAGCCTATCACAGTCCACTGCTGGACATAGGCCTCTCCCAGACTGCGCCACAACACCCTGTCCTCCGCCTTCCGCATCCAGTCTACCCCAGCCACCTTCTTTAGGTCGTCCGTCCATCTAGCTGGGGGACGTCCCACACTACGCTTGCCGGTTTTATATTATACTTGTACAACATTATTTCGGACATTTGTCGGGACGTTTTGAATGAAATGATACACCACCCGACAATTATCCCTGTATGCACTATGCATGTGCAGTTGTGCACCCAATGAGAACCCCCGGGTGGTGCAGGACTATGATTATTATTATTTTAGGACTATTAGTTTTTAAATTATGTAAATATTACTAGCTGTGCCCCGCGGTTTCACCCGCGGTAAAAGTTTATAGTCCCTTTTTATTGATTCCCTTTACAAATCTCCACCCCCCTTTTGACACCCTTAAGGGATAATTTCGGAGATGAAAACTATTTTATATCCTATCTCACAACTCAAACTATCTCCATACCAAATTTCATCTAAATCGGTTCAGCGGTTATTGATTCCCCATACAAACTTCCACCCCCCTTTTCACCCCCTTTAAGGATGATTTCTGGGATAAGAACTATCCTACGTCCTTCCCCGGGATGCAATATATCTCTCTGCCAAATTTCATCTAAATCCGTTCAGTGGTTTAGCCGTGAAAAGGTAACAGACAGACAGACAGAGTTACTTTCGAATTTATAATATTACTAGCTGTGCCCCGCGGTTTTACCCGCGTAAATGTCGATCCCGTGGGAATATCGCGATAAAAACTATCCTATGTCCTTTTCCGGGACTCAAACTATCTCTATACCAAATTTCATCTAAATCGGTTCAGTGGTTTAGGCGTGAAGAAGTAACAAACATATAAACACACACACACACACACACACACACACACACACACACTCACAAACTTTCGCCTTTATAATATTAGTGTGATATTAGTAAATTAGTAGATATGGAAGTATGGATATTCCATGAGTTTTAATAAATAAATTTATATAGTCAGTTTTTAGCAGTCAATGGCACTGGACTATACATCTAACTTCTTCTTCAGTCTAATATCTAAGTATTTATATTTATTATTACAGATAATTGAGTGAGGTACGTACGAAAGAAAAGACGGCTATCAACACACAACCAGCTCTAAGGAAGCAGCAGAAACAACAGCTTATAACTGTCGGCAATCTGTCCATGAACTTCATTTTGTTCGGTTTTTATTATCACACTTTATATCTAAATATGTTTTGATAACTCATTGAATTTACATTTTCTAAAGCATTATATTTGGTTTGACAGGTTGATAGATTTTTGACGCGAGAGGATTTTTTCTTCTGTCATACAAGAGTGATAACTTTGAGGTTACACAAAGGAGTTTCTTGTTTTATGACTCTGTTCGTGTACGCACAGACGTAAAAATATCGCGGCGGGATTCTATCGCGTACTGTAATGCTATTCTGTAAAAATCTCGCCGTGAAAACTAAGATAAAGTGAGCTTAAAGTGAGCTGTGAATAGTGTTAATCCCTAGCACTAGGTGGAATGACAGCTCACTTTAAACTCACCTAAGTTCTCACGGTGATCTTTTTAGAGAATAGCACCGCTGGATTTTCAATTCTCGGTGTTGAGCCGAACATTGAGAATCCAACAGAGCGCATCCTAGCGCGTCAAAAAGAACACTATTGGATTTTCAATTTTCAGCGCTAACCAGTGCGTTTAAAATTCAGTGCGCGAAAAAAAATCGCCGCGGGAAAAACGCGCCCGTGCGAACCTGGGCTAATGAATAATCATGCTTCTTTTTATTTTAAGGTTAATATTGGAAGACTTAAATCAATAAAGTCATATACCACGACAGCGATGATTCCAATCCTATACTATGAAAATGGTGAAACAAAAAATTTAAATGGTGGTTGGTGGTGGTGGTGCTGGTGGTCATGGTGGTGGTGATGGTGACGGTGGTGGTGTGGTGGTGGTGACGGTGGTGGTTCTCGTGGTGATGGTGGTGGTGATGGTGACGGCGGCGGTGTGGTGGTGGTGACGGTGGTGGTGATGGTGGGGGTGATGGTGACGGTGGTGGTGTGGTGGTGGTGATGGTGGGGGTGATGCTGACGGTGGTGGTGTGGTGGTGGTGACAGTGGTGGTGTGGTGGTGGTGGAAATGGTGGAATGGTGGTGATGGGAATATAATTAAATTTAAAATATTTTATTTCGGACCCGTAAGTGTAGTCCATTTGGTTAGTATACACAGTACACACGACTTAGAAATTAGTGTTGGTACTTACATCTACCAGAAAAACAACACAAACTATTCATTAATAAGCCACAGTGGCATGTAGGCGTATCCAATGTTCCAGTATGGGACTGTCCCACCTATCAGCTATAGTTTTCAGGATGCTGTTGGGACTGGCGCGTACCCTGCGCATAATAGAAGCGCAACGCTTGCGCATGATAGCGTAAAAGCCATCTATTCTCGCCTCTGCGAACATGTCGGAAGCAGTGCTGCAGTAGCGCGGCAACCCCATCAACATCCTGAAAGCATTAGTATTGTACGCGCAGGGCGCTGTATGCCCTCTGCGTGTAGTTGACCCACAGACTGCATGTATAAAAAGTTAAAGAAGAACGGTCATTTGTGACTCAGACCCGACAAGAAAGACACATATCTCAGTTTTTTTGTTATTTTAAATATAGCTAAAATATATATTTTTTATATTCGAAATCAATGGCTAACACCAAAATATTGCCTTGTGTTTTTGTTCAGGCGATAGGTATACAATTTTCTTTTAATACCTATTTACCTACAAAATTCGTAATTGTATGTAATTCAATGACGATACAATAGTTATGGAATTATCGAGGTGACCTGGTGATGGAACTGGATTATATATTTTATAAACTTCTAGTATAACAATCGAGTTAGGGTTCATTAAAATCGTCTTAATCGGCGATTTAATGCAGATTAGAGATTAGGGTATCATTAAGAAGCTGTATAGACAGTGGAATATTTTGGTAGTTAGGTACTACTAACAAAAATAAACAACCGACTTAAAAAAAAAACACTACAAAGTGACAATAAATAACTTTAATTTCGGAAGTCGGTGTCTAAAAACGAAAATGCGGAACCAACGACTTCCGAAATTAAAGTTATTTATCACTTTGTAGTGTTTTTTTTTTTAAGTTGGTTGTTTTTTTTTGTAAAATAATTTTTATTTTTTACTTTTTAGTTGTACCTACCCCACACAAATCCAATTAACACTAGTACATTGAAGAATTGACGACACTGACTAATCGTCAAAATTCGCATAGAAATGCCGGAGATGCAGTATATTTATGCATATAACTTCGTACGTAAGAATAATTACCTAATGCATTATATACTAAAACCTTCCTGAAAGTAAGTATGTAAGTTCACATTCGTGAAAGAATTATCAAAATTGATTAATTATTTTTTGAGAAAATCGCGGACATACAAACATACATACATAAATACGGGTCGAATACAGAACCTCCTTTTTTGAAGTCGGTTAAAAAACGCACAGATCTCAACACAGAAAGCCAATTTTATTTTATATTTTTTTAATGACATCTCGCAGTTCAACTTTGAGGTTATCGTCTGCTTAACCGGGCTTGCCTGTGGATGCCTCAATAAATTAAGGCCTCCAGCTGTCTATTGTTGTATTTTTATCTAAATTGGCGTCATTTTAAATAGATATACTTAATTGATATTCATTAAAAAAATATATATGTCGGAGACGGTTGTCGACTACATTTGTGGGTAGTCAACAGAATTTGTTATGATTTGTTTTCTTTTATTAATTTAAGAGATTTTACTATCCATTATAGTGTAATAAATTGGAACATAATTTATTGAGTACTCAGTGTACGCGCTAATTGATTTTAGCAACTTATTTTGATAATTGTAACCGATGGTTTTCTTCAAACCAATTGATGACATGTTACTTTGATTTTAAAACGATTTACTTTGTGAAATCACTATTGTTTATTTAAGACAATTATTCTTGTTGTATTATTCGATTTATAATGCGAGTTATAATGTGAATCTATTTGATTTAGCACATTTTAATATTTTGTATCAAGTAAACACGATGACGTATTTCCGTACGCCATTTGGACAGAGTTGTTGTGGGGCGAGTGCGTGGTGGGGACAAACCTTTATAACTGAGCGCACTCGTTTGTGCTAGACAGTCGACCGCCGAGGTGTCGTGAAGAAAGCGGCGCTGTATAACAGCGTCGCGGCGCGCCTACAGAAAAACAACATGCAATCACTCACATGGCTGCACTACGTGCGGCCAACGAAGCCGCAGGCCGTTGTCGCCGAATGCAGGGAGGGGCCTGTTTTTGCAGGCCACCGCATTGCCTCCGCGGCCGGGGGGCGAAGCCCCGGCACCGCTCGCCACGCCCCCTTACGGGGGCGTCGCGATTTCTACAAGTGCTAGACAGTCTATAACAGTCAGTGACAGTCAATAACAGTCAGTGACAGTCGGTCACAGTCAGTGACAGTCAGTGAGAGTCAGTCGGTGTTCGGACTCGACTCCTGACAGAGCACTAGCTCCCGACAAACCTGTCGGTTTACTTGGGTGGCTCTGTCACTATACGAACAGTAATCGATCCTACGATTTGTTCGCAATTACTTTGTTACTGTAATTAATTATTTTACTGTGTATCTAGTTGAGTCGTGTACCTACAGTGTGTGATTTGCTAGTGTGATTAATTTGTTCGTGATATTATAATTTTGATTTGATCTGCAAACGGTTTTTCTATTGCGCAATAACCAACACTACCCACAGTATGCCCACAGTAATTAATCAAATATGCCTGATGATAACTAGATGCCAATAACCTACTCCTGATCCGACATCAGAAGCGGGATATAATTTGTGTTGGTTCATGCGCAAAATGAGAACGCTAAAAGTGAAAGTGACCGTTGACATTTGAAAACAAAGTGTAAACATGTGAACGCTTATTAAATAATCGTGTGGATCTGTGCAAGTTCGACCCAGAGAAGCCAGATACGGATGCACGATCATAGTGTATGTTGTTTTCGGCATAGGCTGTATGCAGAAATACGTTTGCCTAGTGACGTGTCTGTTGCGCAAACATAACAGTGCACAACTGGTGATGTGTTTTGCTGAAAATTCACTGCAAGGTGGACAGAGGAGCAGCATCAACGTGGCTATCGTAAATAGCATACCAAGGACTTGGCGTGGAGCTACCAGTGGCGTGGAGTGACTGAATCGACCCAAGCAGCCACGCAAGCCGTCAGCGAAGCCCTTCGTGTGCTGCTAGTGAGGGATTCCAGGACATATCGCTGCCCTCCATGAGCAGTAGCAGCCAAGCAGATGGTGGAGGTGGAGCATGTGCTGGAAGCAGCAATGGCGAGTGGATGTTTGCGTCTTACACCTACCCTCGGATACCTTAGAAAATAAAGGTGAGCTGTATTGTTTCTTTAACGATTCTGGTGCTCAATGCTCGTTAGTTAAAGCGAGTTGTGTAGCCTAATTAAGTGGCAAACCGGTTCAAAATGTTAGAGTACGGTTGGCAACCCTACAATAAAATGTCATTTCGATTTGTGCGAAGGTCTTGAATGTCAGCTTTATAATGTTGTGTAACGAGCAAATATTAAGATTTTATTAAACTTCTACCCAACATTGACTTGCAAAGAAAATTATGATAGTACGTGAAATATTGAACCTAGGCTTTTCAAGTTAGATCGGAAGTTCAGAGGTCCGTTTAAAGTAGCGGAAGTTTTGGCGGGTGATCGCTATACGTTAAAAGCTTTAAATTCTAACCGCACTTACTAGTATGCTCACGATCGCATACGAAAGATGTCTCTAAATAGTGTTCCTAACGAGTTAAACGTAGAAGACGGTGAGAAGAGTTCCTCCACCGAGTGGTTAGAGCACATACCATGGCTAGGTTGCATTGTACGCACTTTTCAGGAAGCGATAGGCAGCTCGTGGTGCAGCGGGAACCCGGGTCTCAAATGAGACTATTGTTGTGTTGGTCTTGTAATGACCTGGGAGTCGTAGACTCTATCTAAAGTGATGTGTGTTGGTCGTGTATCACTTGAGGTGATGACGATATGGGTGGCATGAGTGTCACTAGCTACTGCGGCTGCCGGGCCATGAGCGTTGTATGTGATCTACTAGTAAGATTGATACAGTTTCTGATCAATTATTACTAAGGCTTAGAGGAATATTTTGTTGTCGATGATTTCTATTGTTTTTATTATGCGTTTCGATAACAATGTGGTCAGAATTGGCCGAGTGGAATATGTACTGCTGTTGATTTTTCGGTTACAGGTTAACACACAAGAACGTCTTCAAGCAAGATGGCAGTGTCGGACGGCGCTGCACTCTTTGGATTTCCTGTACGAGGAGTTGCTGATCAAGGACGGTGCTGTTCGAGCAGGGAGTTTAGCGACTTCTTCCAGGGAAGCGGTGGCAGCGAGTGGATGTCTGTGCCATTGGGCCAGCTGCAGATCTATTGTCTACCGAATCTGGTGAGCCGTTTTCATTTTGTTTTGACTCTAGTACTGAGTGCTTCCTTGGTAAACAACGGCAAAAATGCTTATATTGTTAGTTATAGCCTAATCTGGTTTAACGATAAGTTAAGAATGATGCCAGTAGGTCATGTACCAGTCAAAGTAGATGGTGATCACAGTGGTGATGAGCAAGCCTAAGTAGTGGTAACCACGCGAGTAGGGGTTCTCTATCGGCCGTAGTAATGTTGTGTGTAGTCACAGGGTGATGCATACGGATCCATGTGCTGGATAAGTGACAGCAATGTGATTGCTGGTTGGCTAGAGAGCCGTGGCGTTAGAGTGGTTTACTCGTGTGTGGGCTTCCTGGTGTGAAAACTCAGGCTCTTAGTGAAAAAGATGGTTGTTAATGTGGATAACGATGGTACATGGCTCTGGTTGATGATTTTCACTTTGATTAGATAATCAAAGTTTGTTTATATGGCTCTGTTTGATGATTTTCGCTTTGATTAGATAATCAAAGTTTGTTTACATGGCTCTTGTGGATGATTTTTGATAGCAAAAGTTTATTATTAAAATTCTGTTTACATGGCTCTGTTTGAATTAAGTACTCACATGATTGTGTACAAAAAAATGCCTGAATGTCTAGTTACTGTTAATGATGATGTCAATGATGACACTAATGATGATGATTCATCTGGTACTGACATACTATAGCTGGATTGACAAGTTGTCTATGTTGACTCTTGTTTGGTTGTCTATGTTGACGCCTGGATTTGGTTGACTCCAAATTACTTGTCGAATCCCATGGTGTGATTTCGGCTGGGAGACTATGTCTCTACTTTAATTGAGCTATGTATTGTCTGCAACAGTATGGTCATTTTAAATGGTTGCGATGCAACTGCTTTTGATGATAATTTTATTTGACTAATTCAGGATTTTTATTTTGTGATTTGTGCTTTTGTTGGTCAGAAAGGCCGATCGATATTCACCTAAAGATTTTTTATCCCAAGATTACACGAGGACGTGTAGAACGTCAGTTCTGGCCGTGTCGGAGACGGTTGTCGACTACATTTGTGGGTAGTCAACAGAATTTGTTATGATTTGTTTTCTTTTATTAATTTAAGAGATTTTACTATCCATTATAGTGTAATAAATTTGGAACATAATTTATTGAGTACTCAGTGTACGCGCTAATTGATTTTAGCAACTTATTTTGATAATTGTAACCGATGGTTTTCTTCAAACCAATTGATGACATGTTACTTTGATTTTAAAACGATTTACTTTGTGAAATCACTATTGTATATTTAAGACAATTATTCTTGTTGTATTATTCGATTTATAATGCGAGTTATAATGTGAATCTATTTGATTTAGCACATTTTAATATTTTGTATCAAGTAAACACGATGACGTATTTCCGTACGCCATTTGGACAGAGTTGTTGTGGGGCGAGTGCGTGGTGGGGACAAACCTTTATAACTGAGCGCACTCGTTTGTGCTAGACAGTCTATAACAGTCAGTGACAGTCAATAACAGTCAGTGACAGTCGGTCACAGTCAGTGACAGTCAGTGAGAGTCAGTCGGTGTTCGGACTCGACTCCTGACAGAGCACTAGCTCCCGACAAACCTGTCGGTTTACTTGGGTGGCTCTGTCACTATACGAACAGTAATCGATCCTACGATTTGTTCGCAATTACTTTGTTACTGTAATTAATTATTTTACTGTGTATCTAGTTGAGTCGTGTACCTACAGTGTGTGATTTGCTAGTGTGATTAATTTGTTCGTGATATTATAATTTTGATTTGATCTGCAAACGGTTTTTCTATTGCGCAATAACCAACACTACCCACAGTATGCCCACAGTAATTAATCAAATATGCCTGATGATAACTAGATGCCAATAACCTACTCCTGATCCGACATATATATTATTTTGCCTTACCAAAATCAAATGGCAATATATGGATGATAGCCACTGATATTCAGAATAGTGATAAATTATTTCTGTTATATTTAATATAACAAAATAACTGAGATGCGTTCCTTTTGTGTCGGGCCTGGGTAAATTTTCTATGGGACGTGACGCTTCTTCTTTAAAATTTAAAAAACCCCCGACTCAAACAAAAACCTCTAAAAAGTAAAATAATAATATATATTAGCCCTTTAAGTTTAATATAAGTTGCACGAAATATTTTGATCCAAGCGTCCTCACGTCGGGGGACGGCTAATGAAAATTGGAAGTTAACAGCAGTTATGTTTCTACAATAGCTACATTCATTATAACTGGGTTTAAGCCTCATCTGTTTGGCGTTTTCATTAGCCGTCCCCCGACATGAGGACGCTTGGATCAAAATATTTCGTGCAACTTATATTAAACTTAAAGGGCTAATATATATTATTATTTTACTTTTTAGAGGTTTTTGTTTGAGTCAGGGGTTTTTAAAATTTTTTATTTAACTTTTATTTCTTGCTTTTTAAACTTTATAATATTATATTACTAGTAAACATACTATACGATCCACACGCGATTAGCCGAAATCTGCGCAGCTGTACGTATTTTATTTACCACAGTGAAGCGAAGCTAGTTAGGTACTCGTGGTCGTTGGCGTTCATTCCATACTAACGTATTCCTCTGTGAATTCGCCATTTCTGGTGGCGGCCATCTTAGATTTGAAATTTGTAATAGTGCATAGTATTCTACTGGTCAATTTGATACCCATATTGAGGGAATTGTGAAAAAAATATATAATTCGCCATTTTGTGGTGGCGGCCATCTTGGTTTTGAAATTTAGCATAGTGTTTGGTATTCTACTTGTCAAGCCCTTTCATTTGATACCCATATTGAGGGAGTTGTGAAAAAATATGTAATCCGCCATTTTGTGGCGGCGGCCATCTTGGACCGATTTTCTTCAAACATAGCTAAGAACACTCGTGACTAATTCACCTTTCAAACAAAAAAAACAAAATCAAAATCGGTTCATCCGTTCGGGAGCTACGATGTAACAGACAGACACACACACACAGACACGTCAAACTTATAACACCCCGTCGTTTTTGCGTCGGGGGTTAAAAACAACTGACAGTACGCTGTAAATATGCAGTGTAGTCTTCAATTCAGTCGAGCATTTTGAGCAACGGTCCAGAACAATGAACGGTTCACAATTGACAAATTATGCCCTAGAATTGAATGAAACTTTGGAAGAATGGAGTGAAGAACTCTTTCACAAAGACAAATAATTAAAAAGTAAAGTCACGAGCACAAGTCCAGTTTGAAACTTTGGAAATAATTAAACATTGATTCTTAAAAAGGTAGTATTATGATGGTCTGATAAATTATTTTCGTAATTATTTTAATTTCGTCAGTGAATAAAAAAACCGGCCAAGTGCGAGTCGGACTCGCCCATGAAGGGTTCCGTAGCAGCAAGTAACATAATATAAAAGTTCTTGTAGTTCGTTGTAACTTTGTGAAAGGTAAATTGCGGTTTTCGATTTATGACGTATTAAAAAAAAAACTACTTACTAGATCTCGTTCAAACCAATTTTCGGTGGAAGTTTACATGGTAATGTACATTATATATTTTTTTTTAATTTTATCATTCTCTTATTTTAGAAGTTAGAGGGGGGGGAACACACATTTTACCACTTTGGAAGTGTCTCTCGCGCAAACTATTCAGTTCAGAAAAAAATGATATTAGAAACCTCAATATCATTTTTGAAGACCTATCCATAGATACCCCACACGTACAGGTTTGATGAAAAAAAATTTTTGGAGTTTCAGTTGTAAGTATGGGGAACCCCAAAATTTATTGTTTTTTTTCTATTTTTTGTGAAAATCTTACTGCGGTTCACAGAATACATCTACTTACCAAGTTTCAACAGTATAGTTCTTATAGTTTCGGAAAAAAGTGGCTGTGACATACGGACGGACGGACAGACAGACAGACAGACAGACATGACGAATCCATAAGGGTTCCGTTTTTTGCCATTTGACTACGGAACCCTAAAAAATTACTAAAGTCAAAGTCAAAGTACGAAAACTACCTTTTGGAATGGGCGACTAGAATCAATTCTATTTTAAGATAATTTTTGACATTCAAAAGTGCCTTTTTATGTGCCTATTTGAAATAAATGCTTTGCTTTGACTTTTCGACAATTAATTTAAAAGGCCCCGAAAAATTCTTGCATATATGCAAGGCATTAATCTGTATCATCACTATATAGGTATTATTGCAAAGTTTACATAGTGTTTAAGTGCTCCGTGCATTTAAACACTATGTAAACTTTAATTAATTATATGACAATGTACTGTACTGTAATGAACGTGGAAGTCAGGCATCGTTTGAACTGGTTTTGGACTATCATGCGGCCGTCTCATTTATTTATCAATATATTTTTGTTTTATTTTTGTAATGGTATTCAACGCACACTATTTATGTAGGTACATATTCGTTACTATTTTTTTGTCTGACACATATTTATTTTATTTAAGCATGCATTCACACGTCACGTTGCAGTGTAAAACTGATTTACATCCGTCACCTCACACATCAGCTCCAGTTGAAAACCAACGCCAGGCACTGGTTGTCTGGCATTTTTGCTGAACTGGGCCTTTTTGGCGCAGCCGTGAGGCACACTTTTCTGTTAATTTCTTGCATCGGACTTTACACCTTTTATTTGATCTTTATTTTTTGTTTTTATCTAATGTATATATCTGGTGTATTGTGTGTCTTTTAGTATGTGCTAAATAAAATTATTTTCTTTCTTCTTTTAGATTCAAATGGCATCATGTGAAATCGTGTCCTAACCTCTACCCAGCACCCTAATTGCATAACACAATTTCAATCACAACCTGAATCATTTTGAAGGATATTGCTAATCCATTGCTTCATATGTTGGAAAAATTCATCTGCTCAACAACTTAAATAACGCAATGAATGATGTTGAACTGTCAAAATGAAAGCCATTGCTATTGTTAGTGTGTTACGCGATTACCCTGCTGAAACCTGTGTCTTAAGTTAAGGTCAAGTATAATAAGGTGCCTCCCTACCAACATGATCGTCAAACACAGGTAGTGAAGTACCCTCTGCTACTCCTTAGTTGTTCATTTTGATATCATTCACATCCCCACTAGGGTCTAAGGCACTCAACAGGCTAAATGCCTCATTTACATTCAGAGATTCATCAAAATTTTGTCAGCGTAGCGATGTACATTTTTGTATTAGACGGGCGACTTTTTGTCGCAGTAAGTACAGTCCTAATACCTGAAGGTCAATTCCGGCAGTTAAAAATGTTCAAAATCTAGTCGCAATCTCATTTCAGCGACAATCAATGTCAAAAACTTGTCCAAAATGTAGGGAAATTAAAGGTATTTTTGACAGATTGAGACCGAGAATTGCCTCTCTGTTAGTGCCACAATAGGCTAGTTTCCTAAAAAATTCTAATTAGTCCGTCAGTTAGATTATCGAAAAATAATGGACCCGTATTTTTTCTTTTGTCAATCAAACAAAAAATGACAAAGATAAAGCACGTCAAAATTCGTCGTGACGTCACGCCGTGCGACACTTTTTAGCACGGCGTGACGTCACGACCCCCCACTCCCAAATTTTGACGTGCTTTATCTTTGTCATTTTTTGTTTGATCGACAAAAGAAAAAATACGGGTCCATTATTTTTCGATAATCTAACTGACGGACTAATTAGAATTATTATTTTTTTACCCAGGACACTACCCTATTCTAGTAATATGAAATTGACAGGTGTCATGAACGCATTCTCTCATTTGATGATAGCGGCACTATCGTAGTGCTATACTGTCCTGTTTGTTAACTACGGTAAATAAACATTTTTACCACCACGAGAAAGACTGAAGCTGTGGCGAGACATTGCTTCCTTACCCAAACCGTTCGCTCCACCCGCTGAGGACCTCCCACCTGGACATGAGTTACCTTGGGTAACCTGGAAGTCTTTAAACAGACTCCGGACCCAGGTTAGCCGAAGCAAGGAAACCTGTTCAGGTGGAGATTTATAGACGACTCCGCCTTGGAGTGTAAATGTGGTGCTGTTTCACAAACGATGGGACACTTAATATCGTGCCCTGCGTGTCCTGTCAGCTGCACGTTACAGGAGCTGATGGACGCTAGTGATGGGGCCAAACAAGTAATCTAAATTCTGGGCCGAGTACATTTAGATTGTTATCGACACGCTAAGAAGAAGAATAAACATTTGGCTCTTGGAATGTGGAAGAAGTGTTTCTTGTATTTTCTGTTAGATTTTTAACGTGATAACGTCTTATAAATCAATGAACGCCGGCTGCACGCACGAAAAAGCATGACTCATTGTCACGTTCCGCCTCAGCCGAGTGTGCAAGCGAGAGCGTGCAACAAGCGATAGAGAGGCACGATCGGATGTTTTCTTATGACGTTATCACGTAAATTTATCGTCCGTAAACCGACTTTGCAGACAACCAATGTTTTTTTTTTGTAGAAATTTTAATTGAAGCTGGAAGTTAAGGCACTTGGTAACCCTAGACTGTGATTTTCCGATAATTTTTCTCTTTAACCGCCACCCAGAGCGGGAGGAGTCATTTGATGATTTCCCATCCACAAAAAAAAGGGGTCCGACCCGTGGGGGGCTGATTTTTTTCCCTAGCATTTTATCGTCTACCTGCCGGTCGATTCTGTAAAAATCTCACCGTGAAAACTTGCGTGAAGTGAGCTGTCAGTGTCATCCCACTGATGCTAGGGATTGACCAAGCAAACATTTACAATCATAATCGAGATTTTAATAATAGATTTTATGCTAATTCTATTGATCATTTTATATAATTTCAAAGCTAGTATTTTAGTGGTCAAAACATTAATATTATTATTATTTATTTATTTATATATACTTTATTGTACACCACAAAAATAATAATAATAATTACAATCATTAATACATCTTTTTAAGTTAGATTTCTATCGTTAAGAACAAATCTCATATGGAAAAGTGTTTATGGTAGAAATCTAACATAAGGAGATATATTAATGATTCTAATGACTATGATTCTGTAAATACATGTCTATTATAGTCGCAAATCACATTTTGATCAAGATACAACCTGACAATGATCTGCAAATTTCAAAAAACGTAAGAAAATTTAAATTTCGCGGTCTGCCATGTCACATTCACCTTAACCGGTCAAGCGGCGCGCGTCGCCCATGATTGGCGAGTGGCGACGAAACCGTAGCCAATGAGCGACGCGCGCGAAGTGATGTTGCCATGGTTACCGTGGAGTGAAATATGGAACATTCCGAATCGCACTGTAATCGATTACAACGTGCTTACACTTTGACCCCAATTATTCTGTATGGTATAAATTACCTATTATTCCCCGCATAATCTTACCATGCCGTACGGTTGTCAAGAGTGGTATTTTGACAGTTCAAACCGGTTTCGTTAAACTAACGTGGCATTTTCGAAATTGTGCTTCCGGCTACAGTCGCCACCTTACCAAAGGATAAGAAATTCGTGGTGTAAAGAAACAAACAAATAAATACTATAATCTAACCGTGAATAAATAATCAAGTGAAATAGTTTTGACTCTCAGCTGCCATAGTGGTGATTTATCTAAATGGGAACGCAAGTTATTTATGTGAGAGTTGTGGGCGATGATGGCCTAATTCGGAATGATCCATATTTCACGCAGCGCACTGCGCATGCGTGTCGTCGTAGTCGTTAGTAATTTAGTATCAAGTGAACTTTTTTTTTGCTTTCATGCCATTGACGACCATGTACAACTCGTTTATAGAGAGTAGTATATTCCTTGGTGTAGAATGTACATAAGCCTGTACGTATTCGAGTACAGTGACAATAATTAGTTCCTAATTATTTAATGCTGTTAGAGATTTTAATGTCTAAATCCAACTGTTTTTGTACATCGAAAAAGTCAATTTAGTCAGCCTACATTTCAGACAATATAATATAATATAAGAAATCGTGCTAAGCAAGTATTCAGTGATTGGTGTAATGTTCGTTTTCATAAGTACATAATACGTAAAAGCACATATAGGTTTTTTTTTATATCATCTCTAGATAAACTACACGTACAATATACAAACCTTATACCATAAATATTTAGGCATATTATTAATCTAGTGACGATTGCTGTTAGGACACACAAATTGCATTATTCATGTATACGCATGTTTTGGGCTGTCTAATTTTAGTTTTGCTGTATACTGTTTACACACTGTGTCTACGTTTCTCAGCCAACTCTCCTGTCGCAGATCTGCTGAAAGAAATTACTAAGTAAATGATGAAAGCAGTTCCTCTATCTTTATGTAGTTTACTTTATTATGTATTTAGTGTGTACATAAATAAATATATTACATTTTTTAATTAGTATCACATTAAAAAAAATTGCTAATACATTTTTTCTACTGAGTCGGCTGCTTCCTGAGATGCAACTTCTTAATGCCGGGAACGGAGGGACATTGGATGTGTGTCGGCTGCACCCCCACTGCAAAAAGCTGGAAATAATGGTAATAATTTGTTACTAAGTATTTGATTTATTTAATTCCTACACATCAGCACATCTGCAGCTAATGTATTTACTTTCAATAAGAATAGCGGTATGATTTATTAAGAACAGCGTCTGATCAAATAAAATCAATTGAATGGGCCAATATTATTACTATATATTTAGAGCACAACGAGTTTCTACATTTCTTAATTCCATGCTCCGTGCCTGTCTGTGTCCCAATTTATTTGTTCCCTATTGTGTTTATCAAAAATAGTGTGTGAAATAATGAATACTTGCCTCAGACCGCCACGCATGACACAGCCGGGAGCGATGTGATCAAATCAAATAGAGGCAGTGTTCTTTTATTGTCTTCTGTCCCTTTAATGACTTAGCAACTGCAGGGTCGATAAGGCTCATCTGCTGAAAGGTAGAATATATCAGATTAATAAAATTCACTTGCTTTTGTGTGCCTATACTTTTGTGTTTTTATTTTAAGTTATCCTATGTTGTCCCACAGCTGGGCACGGTCTCCCCCATACTTTTCCAGTTTTCCTTATGTTGTGCCTTCTTCGGCCAATTGGTCAGGAACGTGTCAGTGACGACGCCCGCCTTGTCTTCAGGCAACCTTTGTCATATTGAGTTGTTTCTAATTAAAAACGTGTTACTAGGATACTACATAAACCTTTATTGACTGATAACTACCTATATCTTGTAAAAATATACCACTATAATTGTAAAATCATAAGGTTTTCTTGAAGTACTTACGTAAAATTTTGTTTGACCAAAAAAAAAGGTTTATCGATTGATTGTGATGTTATTTCGTGCAAATATTATCTACAAGGACGTATAATATGTTATAAACGAATATTCATCCACTTAACGTCGATTTTACACAAAAACTATTAAAATAAACAACGTAGCATCATAAAATCATAACAAAACAGCACGCACTGCAGCTGCCATTAAGAATCGTAAAGTCTATTTTTAACTTTTTTTTTTCAATATTGCCAACCCATATTTTTCGTTTTGAATCATTTAGTCGATTAGTTTATCTACCGGACCATAGACTCAAACTGTTGCACAGGATATTAGACCGTATTTAACAGTAATAATAGAGGTTGAAGCCGCGTGAATCGGGTGTCACCGATCGGTGACCGTGGGGCCTGACGGGTGCGCGCCGGTCGTCACCGATCGGTGACCGCGTAAATCTAGCGGTTTGTAATGTAATGATGCAAGCATTTTATTTTTCAACACTTGTTTAAAAAAAAACGCCATAAGACATTAAAATAATTACCCTCTTTCAGCCTATAAAGCTCAGAAAGCTGTTTAAATTTTCAATTATTTTAGTACCAAGCCCCATACATCTATTGAACGTCTCTTTTATCAAAAAAATTTTGACAACACTGTTGGTTCTTTGTTTGAATTTAGTACTTAGGTCAGTGGGTCGTCATACTTTGAATTTTAAGTATTCTGTGATTAAAGTTTGTCAGTGACTTTTCTATTTATCGATAGAAAAAAATGACTAACTAATATTCATCATCTGTGGTGAACATGTGCTGTCTACTGCTGTCTATGGGGCTTTCCGATACAAAATAAACTTTTTGTCTGCAGTTTCAAAATAAAATAATTGTAAATAAACAAATGAAAGTTTTATCTTAGTACCTACTTTGAATTAGTTTTTCAGTGACAATGGCTAGCACGATATTATAATGGTGAATGTGATAGTAATATGACATAATGTTGGCATGTACCTATTGGTGAAAGTTTTTCTAATTTAAAAATGAATTCCTCTACCTACTCCACAGTTCCTGTGTTACTGTTCATAATTAGGTATATGAATTAGATGATCAGTCAGGTGGTTAGCTTTGCAAGGACGAGTGGTGGTCTGTCAGGTATGCCAAAATAGTACCGACTTGATGATAATAATATGTAACTAATGTAAAAGACGTAGGCATGTCACAGACGTGTGTCACTCAGTAACAAAGGTTGCCTGAAGACAAGGCGGGCGTCGTCACTGACACGTTCCTGACCAATTGGCCGAAGAAGGCACAACATAAGGAAAACTGGAAAAGTATGGGGGAGACCGTGCCCAGCTGTGGGACAACATAGGATAACTTAAAATAAAAACACAAAAGTATAGGCACACAAAAGCAAGTGAATTTTATTAATCTGATATATTCTACCTTTCAGCAGATGAGCCTTATCGACCCTGCAGTTGCTAAGTCATTAAAGGGACAGAAGACAATAAAAGAACACTGCCTCTATTTGATTTGATCACATCGCTCCCGGCTGTGTCATGCGTGGCGGTCTGAGGCAAGTATTCATTATTTCACACACTATTTTTGATAAACACAATAGGGAACAAATAAATTGGGACACAGACAGGCACGGAGCATGGAATTAAGAAATGTAGAAACTCGTTGTGCTCTAAATATATAGTAATAATATTGGCCCATTCAATTGATTTTATTTGATCAGACGCTGTTCTTAATAAATCATACCGCTATTCTTATTGAAAGTAAATACATTAGCTGCAGATGTGCTGATGTGTAGGAATTAAATAAATCAAATACTTAGTAACAAATTATTACCATTATTTCCAGCTTTTTGCAGTGGGGGTGCAGCCGACACACATCCAATGTCCCTCCGTTCCCGGCATTAAGAAGTTGCATCTCAGGAAGCAGCCGACTCAGTAGAAAAAATGTATTAGCAATTTTTTTTAATGTGATACTAATTAAAAAATGTAATATATTTATTTATGTACACACTAAATACATAATAAAGTAAACTACATAAAGATAGAGGAACTGCTTTCATCATTTACTTAGTAATTTCTTTCAGCAGATCTGCGACAGGAGAGTTGGCTGAGAAACGTAGACACAGTGTGTAAACAGTATACAGCAAAACTAAAATTAGACAGCCCAAAACATGCATACATGAATAATGCAATTTGTGTGTCCTAACAGCAATCGTCACTAGATTTATAATATGCCTAAATATTTATGGCATTTATGGTATTTACCTAGAGATGATATAAAAAAAACCTATATGTGCTTTTACGTATTATGTACTTATGTATACGAACATTACACCAATCACTGAATAGGTACTTGCTTAGCACAATTTCTTATGTTATATCTTAAATGTAGGCTGACTAAATTTACTTTTTCGATGTACAAAAACAGTTGGATTTATGGTCGGTTTCTGAGGTTTTTAAACGGAGTTTATCCATTCGATAGTGATTATTGGTTCGATATCGTGTTTCTGAACACGTCATTAAGGAAGAATTTAGCTTAAAAGTCGAGTGAATTATTATCGAGGGTTTATCTGAGAACCTCAAAAACCGAGCATAAGGAAGGAATTCGCTTAAATAGATAATTATGTCGAATCAACAACTATTGAAAGTTTAAACTCCGTTTAAGAATTCTTCAGAAACCGGGCATTTGACATTAAAATCTCTAACAGCATTAAATAATTAGGAACTAATTATTGTCACTGTACTCGAATACGTACATTTTTATGTACATTCTACATCAAGGAATATACTACTCTCTATAAACGAGTTGTACATGGTCGTCAATGGCATGAAAGCAAAAAAAAAGTTCACTTGATACTAACAACTACGACGCTTGAGCTTGACACGCATGCACGCATGCGCAGTGCGCTGCGTGATATATGGATCATTCCGAATTAGGCCATCATCGCCCACAACTCTCACATAAATAATTTGCGTTCCCATTTAGATAAATCACCACTATGGCAGCTGAGAGTCAAAACTATTTCACTTGATTATTTACTCACGGTTAGATTATAGTATTTATTTGTTTGTTTTTTTACACCACGAATTTCTTATCCTTTGGTAAGGTGGCGACTGTAGCCGGAAACACAATTTCGAAAATGCCATGTTAGTTTAACGAAACCGGTTTGAACTGTCAAAATACCACTCTTGACAACCGTACGGCATGGTAAGATTATGCGGGGAATAGGTAATTTATACCATACAGAATAATTGGGGTCAAAGTGTAAGCACGTTGTAATCGATTACAGTGCGATTCGGAATGTTCCATATTTCACTCCACGGTAACCATGGCAACATCACTTCGCGCGCGTCGCTCATTGGCTACGGTTTCGTCGCCACTCGCCAATCATGGGCGACGCGCGCCGCTTGACCGTGCATGAAAAATACGGATCTTAGTTATTTAGTATCTATCTACAATAATGTTATATTTGCACGCGTTACAGGTTAAATAAGTAGTCTGTAACTAGTTAATACAAAATCTGGTTAATTGTTGAAAACAAAATGCACACAACTGACTTTTTAAATGTACAAACACGGTTGGATTTAGACATAATATCTAAAAGCGTTGAAATAAATAGGAACTAATTTCTGAACTCGATTACGAACAGGCTTACGACCATGGTCGTCAATTATAGAAATAAATAAATAAAAACTGAATTTAATATTAATGACAGCGCCTAACGCGCAAGCACTTCACGCAATCCACATCAAAATAATCTACAATGTGATAATGTTCACTTCACTCGATTCACGACATTAAATGTCGTGAATCGAGTGAAGTGAACACTTCACGCAATCCACATCAAAATAATCTTCTATGTGATAATGACAGTGACTAACGCGCAAGCGCGGCGTGAAGTGTTCACTTCACCCGATTCTCGACATTTAATGTCGTGATTCGGGTGAAGTGAACACTTGCGTGACGCGCTCGCGCCTCAGGCTGTATTGACTAGTCAGTCTAGGAAAAAAAGAAAAAAAAAACAACATTGAGTTTCTGGCTAAGTTTCTGTTTTGCTATTTTATTGTAAAACCCCACGAAATATTAATGTTTTGACCACTAAAATACTAGCTTTGAAAATATATAAAATGATCAATAAACTTAGCATAAAATCTATTATTAAAATCTCGATTATGATTGTAAATGTATGCTTGGTCAATCCCTAGTATCAGGTGGGATGACACTGATAGCTCACTCCACGCTCACTTCGCCTAACTTTTCACGGTGAGACGGTTACAGAATCGCACGGCTGAACAGCAAACTCATCATCTTTTCAAAAATACTCGAAATCGCAGGTCTACACCCCCCGTCCAGCCCTAAGGCACGATCCTCCACCAATTTGCATTCAAATAGGTCGTAACTAACGCTCCCCGAATATTAATAATTATCAACCATCCCATCTTAGTTTAGATATCTTAAAATTTGCATTGCAATCTTACCAAATGAAGGGCCTATTGTGGTCCCGTCATTCAAGGATTTATTATTTATATACCTGTCATGGACGTGATTCTCAAAGGTACAGTCAACAAAAGAGATAAGTGACCAGGGTCATCGGATATAGTTGGTTTATTATGAAACCGATGGATGTTTTCGAATAAAATTTTATTTAATTAAGAGAAGACCAACTGTTGGAAAAATTAGCCCTAGTAGAAAACAAACAGTTCATTTAACAAATTAAATTTCAGTCGAAAACATCCATCGGTTTCTTACTAGAGTCTGGCAAACGAAATTAGACACTCGAATTATTTGCAGACTTTTTATATGGCAATGTTAGACAAAATGTCAAATTCAATTTTTCAAAACAAGGTACAGTCGCCAGCACATCAACCTACTACAATCTGTCAAATTTCTTTAATAGATTTTCAACTTTATCGCTAAAGCATAAGGTTCAAAGTTGATTGGGAAAGTCTGACAGTTTCGGGTAGGTTGATGTGCTGCCGTCTGCACATGCTCTGTGAAGGTGGCGTGTTGTTGGTGATTTGTTGTGATCTTGTTGAGCATTTTTCTAACTCAAAAGTCTCTAAGTCAAGCAGTAGTAGTTTACAAATAATACCGTTTTTCATCAAAACAAATTATTATAAAGTATCAAATTAGGTTATTCCAGGTATGTCATACTAATTTTGGGGTTGCAATACTGATATTTTTTTTAATTTGCCGCGTTTTTTCAGTCTCTACTTTCGTTTACCAGACTCTAAACATCAACTATATCCGACGGTTCTGCATACTTATCTCTTTTGTTGACTGTACATAAGGTATACGAGTACTCACAGAAGTAATAACTCTGGGAGATTAATAGCTAGCTCCTGTCTTATCCTTGAAATACCAAACTCAGTATGTTAATAAATTACGTCTTGTTTCGCTATAAAGCAAAGGCCTCATCAGTTAGCAATTTCAAATAATTACCTAAGGGAAATCTACCACATGAATTTTCGATTTGTTGTAAAATTCCATAACTGTCATTCTTTGTTTCTTATTGGTCTTAGCTTAGCAGTTTTCTATACAATAGAGTATTTTTGTGACAATACACACAAAGAAATAAAATTAAAGTGTTCGTAATCTGAAATCTCAAAATAACAAGTTTTTAATAAATGCATATGGAAGTGTTTAACAAAAATACAATTTTTAAAACTTAAATAACAATAGGTTTCGTGAGTGGACGCCATTTTGAAAAAAAAATCAAAATGGCGTACAGGTAGGTATGCCACGGATCTTCAAACCCCAAATACATGAGATTTTCCAACCCTCACTCAGGCCGCATGGTGAATTATGACACACTCCCTCTCACAGAGAGGAGGCGTGTGTCCCAGCAGTGGGAACATTATAGGCTAATTATGATGAAATTAGATTCAACATACACGGCACATCACCGGTCATCTCTTTATTCGACAGAGTACCTCTACTTATCCATAGACATATAACCACTACTTACAAACACATTAAAGTCGTTTCAACCATAATCATAAAAACTCCGTCAACAAAGCACTTAAAAAAATAACTTCAGCAGTATAATAATGTTTCCATTTTGTACTAAACACCTGCACTCAGTGTGGCAGTAAACAGGCTATAAAATATTTATTTACTAGCTTACAGTCTCGGGTTCGTTCGTGAAAATCCGACAATAAAGTATAGAAAAAAGGACACTGGCGCACAGAAGTGGTAAGAGTAAAATATTATAAAACGTGTAAGTACTGTTTTCCTAACTTCATTGCATAATTTTCAAAATGTGACAATTGCTTAATGATGATGATATATTTCTGGAGTTGTTGACTCGCCCACAAATAAATATACTTCGTGCGAGTCGCCTATAGAAAGGTTAATAAATTATTTAAAAGTGACAATTCGCCCGTATCAGGCGAATAAATTCCTGAGAATCCATACTTGAATATTATAAATTCGAAAGTAACTCTGTCTGTCTGTATGTTAACTTTTCACGCCTAAACCACTGAACGGATGTAGATAAAATTTGACATAGAGATAGATTGCATCCCGGGGAAGAACATAGGATAGTTTTTATCCCAGAAATCATCCTTTAAGGGGGTGACAAGGGGGGTGACAAGGGGGGGGGGGGAGTTTGTATGGGGAATCAATAACTGCTGAACCAATTTAGATGGGTATGGAGATAGTTTAAGTTGTGGGGAAGGATATAAAATAGTTTTTGTCCCCGAAATTATCCTTTAAGGGTGTAAAAAGGGGGTGAAGATGTGTAAAGGGAATAAACAAAAAAGGACTATACCTAATACTTTTACCGCGGGTGAAACCGCGGGGCACAGCTAGTCGACTAATAAAAGTGTTATTGGGTTTTCAATCTCGAATTTCTCATTAGCAGCCCGGAGTCTGGATTTGTGCCCGGTTGATGGCAATAGGCTGGCCCCTGTTACATGGGGCTACAACATAACCACTCGGAAAATACAGGGTTGATGTTACGTTATGTGAACCCTATTGTATATCGCACATACTGTAGGCATACGCTTTTGGGGGCTTGTAGCTAAGTAACTACAGCCGCATGGGTCAATCTATCAGATTAAGCTACGCTTGCCACGGTTGGTCTGTGGATGGGTGACCATCTTTACATATCAAGACCCCTACGTGCCTCGGAAAGCACGTTAAGCCGTTGGTCCCGGCTGGATTTGTGGATCTTTGACAGTCGTTGCGGGTCGTCAGAAGCCTTAAAGTCGGATAATCAGTCTTACCAAGGGGTTTCGTATTACCCAGTAACTGGGTTGTGGAGGTCAGATAGGCAGTCGCTCCATGTAAAATACTGGTACTCAGCTGCATCCGGTTAGACTGGAAGCCGACCCCAACATAGTTGGGAAAAGGCTAGGCAGATGATGATGTAGGTATACGCTTTTGTCATCCAAAGAATTAAAGCTTAAACCAATAATCCATTCCTCTTACTTTAATATTACAAGCCCTCACTCTCTCATACCATATTACCACTTATATGCAAATGAACGAAACAGAGGCAGTAATTAGGGGTCTCTCTTCAACTGTAACACACACAATTCAGAACCCTATTCCTTTGGATCAAAGTTCAGTTTGGCAATGTCAGTTTCACCCAATTATTCCGAGACCACAGGTGTTAGTTCTTGCTAATTTGCGGTTACACAGCCGTTCATGCAAAGCCTATCTTTGTCTTGATTTATGTCAGAAGCTAAGGCAGGGTTGAGTCTTTTGCTTTGATTTGATATGCCTAATTACTTTGTGGGTAGTTTTGTGAGAGAAAACCGTAAAATAAAGTATTGGACTTATGAGTTATCTGACCCGGCAAACTTCGTACCGCCTCAGAATTAAATAATGTGACCAAGTTCAATAGACACGTAGCGCCATCTATTATCATAATAACGTCATTGTTGTTTTCCTCAGGAACAGCACTTTTTTTCGGGATGAAAGGTACCCTATGTCCGTTTCTGTACACCTGACAACGTATATGCAAAATTTCAGGATGATCGGTTCAGTGGTTTAGGCGTGAAAAGGTAATAAACAAACAAGCAAACTTACTTTCGCATATTAAGTTAGGATGAACCATTTTGTGATTCGGTTTATCGTCACTTAGGTCCATTCTACTTGGATGGAAAACCATGCCTCTGATCTTTATAATAAATCAGAATTAAAATCAAAATACTGAATCCGAATCAACGCTACAAACTTTTTTAAATAAACTAAAATATTGCTAAAGTTCTCTTAGTTACGTGCAGTCCCTAGAGAGAATCTTTGGGCCACCTCTCTCAAAGTTACACAAGTTTTAGCTGGTTATAACTGTTGACTAATTAATGAAGATAAGCTTCTTAGTTTTGTTAATCAGTATAATCTGAACTTAAAGTTTTACGTAAACCTTAAGGTATGATTTTATTATATTGGGTAAATGATAAATGATTTTATTTCTGTAAGTAGGTTTGCACAAACACTTTTACAAGTCAATCATCTTTAAAAATACAGCGCATTGAAAATTATCGAACACATTGAAATCGCCAACCCGCACCTACTTTCAAAAGGAGCGGTAGAGCAATTCCTCTGGATTTGTCTCGATCCCTTCGGTATCCCTTCTTATTGGTAAACGGACGCGCGCTTTGTCTTGTCATACGGAATGTGGCTGTATTTTTCCATCGCGTCGCTGAGGACGCGACGCCAGTTCGTGGTCACCAGGCAACGGTTGCCAGGGCTGCGCCGTAATGCATCGGCGGCGCGGCGCCCTAGGCCGCCTGCGTGACTGCGTCGGTCCCGTCACAGCTCCCGTCTTCTCTGTCATTCAAGTGTCACATAGACTTTTTAGTGTTTTTATTCGTTATTTTATTGTTGTTATTTTAATTAGTTTTAATAAGTGTAATATAAATGCTTAGTGGCAGCAGCGATGTGGTGGATAACAGTGCTTGTCAACCTTCGACATCGCTGAGCATCCTGGAGAGATGTCCGCTGTGTACCCAGGCACGGTTTTTTAAAGGTAAGCGGGGTTTGAATGTGCACATTGGAAAGGTGCACAGACCACCAAATGTGCTCATCTCAGACCCTGCCTCTACAACCACTCCTACAACTCCATCTACATCCACTTTTGACCCGTTTTGGAAAACCCTGTCCAAATTCAAAAACTCTGTTCCTGTTTTAAAGCGAGTTCCCCGTGGCGCTAGACCTCTAGTGGCGCAACACCTAGCAGGTTGCGTTCGTCTTGCCGCCCGCGAGAACTCGTTAAGTGCTTGGGAACAACTACTCACCTTCCCTTACAGAATTCTACATGTTCAAAAGAATTTGGCAACAAAAAAGACATTAACTGCACAAATTAAAGAAAACTGTAATATTTCGGCTCATAATTTAGATTCTAAATTACAGACACAGAGATATACCTCATCAAGAGGTATATCCCATCTCGTAGAAACTAAGTTAGGGGAAGGTGACATCAGCGGAGCAGCCAGGATTCTATTTAGTAGTGATGTGGTGGCAGCGTGTTCTCCAGAAACACTCGCATCTCTGGAGAGCAAACACCCTGCCGCAGCGGATGGCCTTTCTTTTCCTGACCCTCCTGATCCTGATAACCACTCCCTCACCATTACAGGTCGAGAGTTGGTCACAGCCGTTTGCTCCTTCAGGAACGGCTCCGCTGGCGGCCTTGACGGCCTGAGCCCTCAGCACCTCAAGGACCTTATTTGTTCAGGCGCCGGGGCAGCTGGTGAGTTGCTCTTGAAGGAGCTTACGGCTTTGATTAACCTTATGCTCTCCGGCAAGGTGAACGAGGCCGTCATCGACGTTCTGTACGGGGCCAATTTATGCGCCCTGCGTAAGAGGGATGGCGGCATTCGGCCCATTGCCGTGGGCACTACTTACCGCCGTATAGCAGCCAAAATTTGCTGTAAATTTTATGGTGAGGTTGTTTCGGAAAAATTTCAGCCCCTGCAGCTAGGTTACGGCTCCAAAGGGGGCTGTGAGGCTGCCGTACACGCCCTGTCGACCTACCTAAATTCTGGAAAAGGAGAGGTCATCCTGAAGGTTGACATAAAGAATGCCTTCAATTCTGTTAATAGGGACACCTTGCTGACAGAAACTAGAAAAGAAATACCCCAAATTTATAGTTTCATTTGGCAATGTTACAGACACCCTTCTAAATTACTGTATCGGGACAACCTTTTGGAATCTGCTGTTGGCTGTCAACAAGGTGACCCCCTCGGGCCAGTGATTTTTAGTTTAGCCATTCACCCAATTATTCGACAGCTAAATTCCAAATTTAACGTTTGGTATCTCGATGATGGAACCTTGGGAGGCGATGCAGAAACTGTACTACACGACCTTCAATTTTTAAAAAATGAACTTCATTCCATTGGCCTTGATCTCAATCTTTCGAAATGTGAACTATACCTAGCGGACAGTACTGACAGACACTTGACACTTCCCAAATTTAACGCAATAGCTCCAGAAATCAAAATTATTGAAAAAAGCTCTCTTCGTCTTCTTGGGTCTCCAATCTTTGACAATTCCTTTCCCGGTTTTATTCAGGAAAAAATTCAAAATTTCAATGACGTTTCGGAAAGATTGTTAGAAATTAATATGCATTCGGCCATAACTTTAATCCGCTACTGCTGTTTCGGCCCTAAATTAACATATTTTCTTCGCGCTTCACATTTATGGAAGCACACTCACCTTTTAGACCAAATGGACCAAATTATCAGGCATACATTAACATCTATTTTAAATGTGGCCTTGGACGACCGAGCTTGGGCACAAGCTACTCTTCCCATTCGTATGGGGGGCCTCGGCGTCCGCAAAATTTCTAGTATTAGTTTACCGGCTTTCATATCCTCGGTCCACGGCACTGATAAATTAATCAGGAAAATCTTAGCCTCCACACTGATTAATTCTGATGTGCCGTGTTTCACCGAGGCTATGGATGCCTGGAGACTCGCTTGCCCGAATACAGATCCACCTGACAATCCATCTTCCCAGAGACGGTGGGATGAGCCGCTCTGCAGAGTAGTACAGAACAATTTACTTGACTCGTCTGCTACTTCTGCGGAACGTGCACGCCTGCTGGCTGTGGGTAGATGGGAGTCGGGACTTTGGCTTCATGCACTACCTTCGTCGAACATAGGCACTTTGTTCGACGACACTACTTTTCGCCTCGCTGCTTCCCTGCGACTAGGCACTCCTTGCTGTTCCCCTCATCGCTGTCACTGTGGCGAAGATGTCAACAGCCTCGGACACCACGGCCTGTCTTGCAGCCGAAGTGCGGGTCGCTTAGCGCGCCACGCGAACATTAATGACATCATCCGACGAGCTCTTGTTACCGTCGGCGTTCCAGCTGTATTAGAACCCAATGGCTTGGTACGCGACGACGGCAAGAGACCGGACGGTATGTCTCTATTTCCTTGGAAGGTGGGTAGGCCTTTAGTGTGGGACGCAACTTGTGTCGATACTCTTGCGCCATCCCACCTTCCTGGATCGGCATGCTGTGCTGGCGCTGCTGCTGCGGCTGCGGAAAACCTCAAGCGGCGAAAATATAATAACCTTATCGGAAATTATATTTTCGAGCCGTTTGGGGTTGAAACCCTCGGGCCGTGGGGTCCGAGTGCTCATGGTCTTTTTACAGAAATTTCAAAACGGCTGGTTGACAATTCCCGTGACCCAAGGGCTGGCTTTTACCTTGGCCAAAGGCTAAGCATTGCCATACAACGTGGCAATGCCGCCAGTCTCTTGGGTACATTACCAGTCGACAGCGATGCGGATGAATTTTTCGACGCTATATTTTAGTTTTTATCATCTTTTAAAAACTAGATGAGGTCGGCGTTTCCTATCTGGCTACTCTGAGAAGAAAGGCCGAAACAAACTCAAAGGTCATAGTCTCTTTTAAAGGCTCGTACACACAGTCGCGACGCGACAGTGCGACGCGATTCTGCGATATATATCCGTAGAACAATTCCTATGGAAACGCGCGCGACACTTCACACAGGAGCGACTTGTCGCGCCGCTACACGGTCGCGGCGCGTCGAGCAGCGCGACACCAAGAGGAAGTTTGTATGGCGTCGCGGCGAATCGCAGCCGCGGCCGCGATTCGCCCGCGATTCGCCGCGAAATCGCCGCGACGCCATACAAAATGAACATTTAGTATGGTGTCGCGGCGAATTCGCGGCGAATCGCTGCCGCGGCCGCGACGCGACACGGAGAGGGTATAAATGCCAGAGCAATCCAAGCTGAGCTCAGTACTAGACGATCTTCGTCAGAGGACGAAGGCAGGTCTGTGCGTGTTTGCCCAGCGGGGGTAGGTTAGGTTGGGTTATGTCGGCCGACATAACCCACTAACCTAAGTAGAAAACACGCATTGCTGAGCGTGGGGTCCCAGGTTCGATTCTCCGGTCGGCTGACATAATTATTACAAATCATTATTACTATACATGTTGTTACCTTATATTTTTATTGTAGTTACGAATGTGCGGGACAACTAAATAAAGTGACTAGTTAAACAATCGTGTAAATATCTGTGATTTAAAAGTGAACAGTGAACTGATAAGGACAGTACATAGTGTTAGTGATAGTTAGTATATAAGGTTTGTAGTCTTATATTCTTAGTTAAGTTTCTTATCAGAATATTACATGTTTCTTATAGGATTTATAGTATTAGTTTTAAGTTAATTTGACCTTGTTTAAATTGATAGTATTGGTAGTTTGTTTTACTCTCATAGTACTTAGAAGTAGGAAGTTAAATTTATGATGACTGATAATTTTATGTCATGTTTTCCTATATGTTATATTTTTCTCGTATAGATTATAACTCGTAGATTCCAAAAACATATAATTTATAATATGTTACCATTTAAAAACCGTAAAAAAGGCAAATAATGTCACGCGGCTCTTTTTAAAAGTTTCGTTGTACTTAAGCCTACTGTGCCAAAATCGACTGTTCTTATTGTTCAAAATTCTCGTACCATGGTTGGTTGACCAATCAAAGGGCCTACATTTTCTTAGCAAAAATCGTATAAAAGAAGGCTCGGTTTTCGGGTTCGCCACTCAAGCCCGGTTAAGCAGACGATAACCTCATAGGTTGAACTGCGAGATGCCATTTTTAAAATAAAAAAAAAAACTGGTTCGACACAGTCGGCGAGCAGCAGCCATAGAAGAAACTGGAAGAAGAAAATAAAGAAGAACTACCAAGAATCAAGAAGCCTTTTGTTCCCCACCAACCCCAGCAAACAAATGTGCACCCTGCAAATATATTTTTCTTATTATTATACAACTATTTCATGCATCAGTTGTTTTATTTCATGGATTTAAGGATTTTCGAATAAATATGGATCATATCGATAAAAAAAATTGATGATACGAATCGATATGTAGGTGTAAGTACCTACATATCGATTCGTATCATCAATTTTTTTTCCGCTGTGGGTTTTTACGTCCGTGCCGACGCCGCGACGTAGGCTTAGTTTTATTTAAAGTTTTAACTTTGGAATACAAAATAAAATAGAATCATAAGCAAAATAATAACCATTGCAATGTGTCTCTCATTGTTTTACGGTATAGATTAGAATGTTTGATGAAATTTTGAAACTAAACTACCAACCAACCAACCATTACAAACTGAAAAAGTCCTTGCAAATATCAATCATTCTAATTTATACCTTATTGCAATGAGATAAGACTTATATATTTGAATGACTCACTAATGGCATCGGCGGCGGCGCGCGCGCGGCGCGGACAAATCAATTTCACGTCAAGACTCAGACTTTCGAGCTTCAGTCAGACTACTCGTAACGACTGTCAAAGATTACGAATGACAGCCGAGACCACTTTCTGAGCAGAGGTGTCTCGGTATGATAAGGATGGTCACCCATCCACGGACCGACCTCGGTAAACGTTGCTTAACCTTGAAGATCGACCCGTACCGCTGTTATTACTTAGCCACGAGCCCCTTTACGGCTATGTATACCCACCTAACCTACGATTACCTACCTACGGTACCGATTTCAGATTTTGATCATGGTAGGTAATCTAAAGATGTAAGTAGGTACTTACTTGTTGATTGTAGTTCCGTTGCAATTTGCCTCCATAGCCTGTCTTTTGCTCTGTTATCTTTGTAGGAAGCACACCTCACATCATAATGTACAGGCCTCGCCTGCACTAAAGAAATTCACAATTCAACGTTCATGTTTAGCTCTTTATAGACCTTAGACTTAGGTACGTAATCGGAAAATCGAAACCGTTATAAAATCGTAATCATTATTATTGACGTAGGTAGGTAAGTAAAGGCCATAATTTTGTGAAACAACGCTTTTTTTTTACCCGACTACGGAGGGTATATGATATTTTTTGGTCACAAAACAACCCGCCCTAATACAGCAAAGATAATGAAATTAAAATAAAAACTTCCTATTGCTTTCGCTGGGAAGAAGTGGCGCAACAAACTCCCCAGCAGCACAGCTGTCTGTTCAGCTTCAGTTAAAAAATACTTGATCCTATACAATAGTAGTAATTATGTGAAGTAATTAACATTACGAGACACAGAACATTAAATTAAATTATTTGCCATAAAATATATATGTCAGCGTGTCATATTAACCTACGAACAATTTCAACGCAGGATAGTTCGGAATCATGTACTGAATACATGGTGTTAGTTATTTTGGCATCCTATGTTTATTCTAGCTTTATTTATGTAGCCAGCACATCAAGCACCTAAAATCTGTTAATTTTTTTTAATATATTTTCAACTTTATCGCTACAATCTAAGGTTCAAGGTTAATTGGGAAAATTTGACAGTTTCGGGTAGCTTGATGTGCTGGCGTTGCAAATAAATTAAAATGAATGTTTTATGTTATAATTTGATTGAACTATCCTTTTCCACTTAATTGATGCATCAAACAATTTACTGCCCACTACAATATCTAATTTGAATCGAGCGATTTATTTATTGTTTTCAGCGTAACTGCACAGCCAGCCCTACATGATCTAATTCAGTAGTGGTTCCACTATAATTCGCTAGATGGCACTGATTTAGACAATCTCTTGAGATAATTCAGATTACCTACAGTAAATAATTTTATTCAAAGTCGTGTTTATTTATGTTAAATTCAATACTTTTTGTTTAAATGCCTGTATTTTATGAAAATTAATGCTTAAAAACTTAGTAAAATTAATTCAAATGCGTGTTACGGGCGCGTACGTGGTTCGGCATGGTGGCTTCTCTTTGAAACAGCGAATGCAGCGCCTTTTCTTTTGCATTATTTTATAGAATATAATGCTTTTGGCAGGTTTCAATGATTACACAGAAATAGTTTGTCAAACATTCGAGTCTGCAGAAAGTTTAGTTGTTCAATCATTTAGTTGGTGCTTCAATATTACAGTCAGCGGACTTTAAGACATCTGAAATTGTTCAATGCAAATATTGTTTGTTAGGTACTTATTTTTTTATTAGGTAACAAACAAATTACTTAACAAATTATTATCACTAATAATATCTACTTAACTCTAAATGGGCGGGTGACGCAAGTTGCAACGATCTGCGTTCGTCGTACCTACTTTTAGCGGACGCGGTCTGTTGAGAGCGGGCGCCCGATTCATCGTAAGAGAGCGCTTGGGTAGGCTCCGCTAGGAGTCGAGTGCGTGATATCAGCTCTGCGGCTGTGCGTGAGTCAGTTCGAGGTCAACGTCTGAATTCGAACTGTGTTACATTTAGCTACAACGTACAACATTGCAGCTTCCACAGGACCTCACGAGCAGTTGCACTTCCGACCACTACACCAACGACGCAGTCTGTTAGTAGGTATAACACTACTGTATTTATAATTAGATCACAAATTCATTACGACATAATAAGTTATAATTGATTATTTCTTAAACATACACACATATATAACATCACGCCTGTAATCCCCAAAGGGTTAGTAGGTACACCTACATTTCGCCAGTTATGCTTAAACATAGGTATTGAGCATAATTTTACTAGAGAAGAAGTCACGTAGATACCTACCGAATTGGTTTGATAAGTAGGCAAATTAGAAGTAAGTACCTACTTAAGTTAGTTCCAATTTAAGTACTTCTATGTTGTTTTCAACTTTACGAATGTGTAAATTAAGATGATTTTAATATGGTAAGTAATCCGAAAGTACGCATTACCTACTAAGTAAATTAAAGTTATTTTTCCGAAATCACATAAATCTGAAACCAAAAAGTCCGTAAAAATAAATCTTAAAAATTATATTTATTTATTTATTTTATTATTTATGTACACACAGTGAAATACATAAGGATATGTCATAATTACAATTTGAGTACAAAGGTACTGCTTATTTCTTAAGAAATTTCTTCCAGCAGACCTGCGAAAGGAAAAGTAAAAAAAGAAATGTAGACAATACCTAAGTAATTAAAAAATCTTGGTTAGTAAATAAATACTTCGTAAAAGTAGGTACGTCCGAATTCACCAGTGTCTTCGTTCGTGCTTGTGGACGACACAAGCGTCCGTCTAGCACTATTATAATATATTCTGTGCTTGTGTGTCAAGCTTAGGTACCTACTTAGGTTAGGTTGGATTATGTCCGCCGACATAACCCAACCTAACCTACCCCCGCAGGGCAAACACGCACAGACCTGCCTTCGTCCTCTGACGAAGATCGTCTAGTACTGAGCTCAGCTTGGATTGCTCTGGTATTTATACACTCTCCATGTCGCGTCGCGGCCGCGGCAGCGATTCGCCGCGAATTCGCCGCGACACCATACTAAATGTCCATTTTGTATGGCGTCGCGGCGATTTCGCGGCGAATCGCTGTCGCGGCCGCGATTCGCGTCGCGCTGGTGTGAAAGGTGTTGCGTCCCAATAGTATCGCAGAATCGCCACGCGACACGTCGCGCTACAAGTCGCGCCTGTGTGTAAGAGCCTTAAAGTTCAGACGTGATCTTGGTCAGATCATGTGAAGACCATGTAGATCGATGTCTGAGATTGTCTTTTGAGGAAAAAACCATACAAATTGTGTGAACCTGTCCAGTCAGTGTACGCATGCGACTTGTAATCACAAAACATATACATGTCGCAACCGGTCATTAATTTGACTATTCGGAACGCTAGCGCCATCTGGCGGCGCTTGACAGAGTCTAGCCTGAGTTCGTGTGGGGTCGACAACAGCGCGACAGAACGATTGGAGCCCTCTTGGACATTGGACATCGGACGAACAACATGCGCTGAGAAACTGTCCCGCGTTCCGTATCTGGTTGTATTGTATCGTGTACCTATAGTGTGTGATTTACTAGTGTGATTAAATTGTTCGTGAAATTATAATCTGATTTGAACTGCAAACCGTTTTTCTATTGCGCAATACCCAACACATACCCATAGTTCGCCCACAGTAGTTGAAATATGGCTGATAATAACGAGACACACATGCCTTCTCCGTTATCAGGCGTGGGATTCGTGTTGGTTTATGCGCAAAATCAAAATGCTTAAAGTGAAAGTACTCGCACGTTGACATTTGAAAAACAAAGTGTAAACATGCGAACGCTTATTAAATAATCGTGTGGATCTGTTCGAGTTGAACCCAGATAAACCAGATACGGATGCGCGATCGTAGTGCATGTTGTTTTGGGCATAGGCTGTATGCAGAATACGTGACGCGCGTGTATCACCTACCGCCATGTTTGAAAAAAAAAAAACAAGCGTGTCTCTAACCGGCGTTCGAGTTCGTCGTATCCCGTTCCCGTAATTAGAGCACGCGGTAGGACGCGTGTGCCAACGTAACAGCACACAGCACGACAGCTGATTTGTGTTTTGCTGAAAATTCACTGCAAGGTGGACAAAGGAGCAGCATCAACGTGGCCATCGTAAATAGCATACCAAGGACGTGGCGTGGAGATAACCAGTGACGTGAAGTGACTGAATCGAGCCAAGCAGCGCAGCCGTCAGCGAAGCCCTACGTGTGCTGCAAGTGGGAAACAAGGACATATCGCGACCCGGCGCACGAGCAGTGGCGGCCAAGCAGTGCAAGCGGATGGTGGAGCAGGTGCTTCAACTGCTGCAAGCAGCAACGGCGAGTTGATGTTTGCGTCGTACAACTACCCCCAGACACGTTAGAAAATACAGGTGAGCTGTATTGTTTTGTTTACGATTCTGGTGCTGAATGCTTGTTAGTAAAGGAGAGGTTAAGTGGCAAACGTGTTAATAACGTTGTTGTGTTGACTAGTATTGGTCAAACACGTGTATTCAGCACAGAATAATTCTTATGTAGTGTAACGATTAGCGAGCAATAACTAGATTTTATTACATTTCTACCCGACCCGACATTTACTTGCAAAGTAATATTATGATAGTATGCGATCTACTCGTAAGTTGATAAAGTTCCTGAACAATTATTACCAAGGCTTAGGGGAATCTTTTCTTATCGATGATTGTTATTGTTTTTATTTCAATAACAATGTGGTCAGAATTGGCCGAGTGGAACAGGCACTGCTGTTGGTTTTTTATTACAGGTTAACACACAAGGTCGGGTACAAGCGGGATGGCAGCGTCGGACGGTGCTGCACTCTTTGGATCTCCTGTACGAGGAGTCGCTGATCAAGGACGGTGCTGTTCGAGCAGGGAGTTTCGCGACTTCTGCCAGGGAAGCGGTGGCAGCAAGTGGATGTCTGTGCTATTAGACCAGTTGCAGATCTATTGTCTATCGAATCTGGTGAGCAGTTATCATTTTGTTTCGATTCTGGTACTGAGTGCTTTCCTGGTAAACAATAGCAAAAATGGTTACAATGTTAGGTATAGCCCAATCTAGTTTACAATGCATTTTTTTAAATACGCTCACGATAAGTTAAGAATGATGCCAGTAGGTTATGTACCAGTCGAAGTAGATAGATGGTGATCACAGTGGTGATGAGCAAGCCTAAGTATTGGTAACCACGCGAGTAGAGGTTCTCTATCGGCCGTAGTAAGGTTGTGTGTAGTCACAGGGGTGATGTACACGGATCCATGCGATGGATGTGTGAAAGCAATGCGATTGCTGGTCGGCTAGAGAGCCGTGGCGTTAGAGTGGTTTACTCGTGTGTGGGTTCCCAGGTGTCTGAGGCTCTTATTGAAAAAGTTTATTGTTAATGTGGATAACGATGGTACATGGCTCTGGTTGATGATTTTCGCTTTGATTAGATATCAAAGTTTGTTTACATGGCTCTGGTTGATGTTTTTTTGCTATGATTGATTAAAGTTTGTTTACATGGCTCTGGTTGATGTTTTTTTGCAATGATTGATTAAAGTTCGATTACATGGCTCTGATAGAATCAAGTACGCTTATGAGGCTAAGGCACATGCTATGGCGCAGGCCAAGGGATCAGAGTATTACTGAAGAATTTGGGGAATGTCAAGTAATAGTCTTGTTGGCGAAACAGAGCAGAGATTAAGTTGTGTGTTGTGTGGGGTTTCGTGAGAAACCATGAAGGTCAGGAGTGACCGAGCTATGTGATACTTTGCGGGTATGTTTGTTTACAGATTAACACACGAGGTCGTGTGCATCGCAGGATGGCCGTGTCGCAACCGGTCATTAATTTGACTATTCGGAACGCTAGCGCCATCTGGCGGCGCTTGACAGAGTCTAGCCTGAGTTCGTGTGGGGTCGACAACAGCGCGACAGAACGATTGGAGCCCTCTTGGACATTGGACATCGGACGAACAACATGCGCTGAGAAACTGTCCCGCGTTCCGTATCTGGTTGTATTGTATCGTGTACCTATAGTGTGTGATTTACTAGTGTGATTAAATTGTTCGTGAAATTATAATCTGATTTGAACTGCAAACCGTTTTTCTATTGCGCAATACCCAACACATACCCATAGTTCGCCCACAGTAGTTGAAATATGGCTGATAATAACGAGACACACATGCCTTCTCCGTTATACATATACCCTAGTAATTTGACGTTTTCCTTTTAGGACGTGATAGTGTGACCTACTTGCAACAATTAAGCTCACCATAAAGCCTAGGCAAAAATTCATGGATGGGATTCGAGAAAACTCAATTTTTATGTATTTTTGGAAAGTTCCCAGATTTCGTCACTATCACTTTTCTCTAAATTCTTGAATGTAAGGCCTCAATTGCTATTCACTGAATTTTCGCCTAGGCTTTGTAGGGTGCTTAGTTGTTGCTCTTCCTGATACGATGACAGGACTCCAACACCAGAATTGCGTAGCACACTTTAAAGGACATTGACCGGTTCTGGGCCATATGCTGCCCAGACATGGGAGTACTTCCAAATGATTACTTGCATTAACATATAATTAAAAAAAATATTTAAAAAATAATCGGTCCCAGGGTTTTTTTTTAGTTTTGTTTTTAAGATTTTCGGGACTATTTTAGTTAACTATTATTTTAATAAAATGTTTTTGCACAAAAATAATATGTAACTCCATGTCAATCAGATTCCATCAAACGTAATCTCGCTCGGCTTGAAAACCAGTTCTAATGAATGCTTACCGGCTGAGAGTTGCAACACAATCAGAGTTGTGAGAAAAATGCTGTCTCGCATGCGCATATTTAGATTATGTATATGTTACCGCATTTCCAATATTGACCGCTGAAGAATTGACTATTTTCGCTGTAGGCACCTACCAAATAAAACTTGCACCCAGTTATTACAGTGAACATGTACGCAGCAGTGGATCATTTCTTATCCAACAATATAATGGAGATCTTAACGATCTGTCAGCATTTACTATGCCTTCCAGTAATGTCCAACTCATACGAGCACACATAAAGAGTAGACATGTGTCGTCGAAAATCTACTACTGCTACATATTGATACATCAGGGCAATCGTGGAATAGAGTGCATAAGAAAATATTGCAGCTCATGTTTCACAGGTCGCAGAACAATTGGCAGTTGTGCCCACATTATGTGCCTAGTTTGGTTTTTAGGATGGGCTAGGCACCAAGACGTTATTAGGCGTCCTGCTCTGTTTCTCAATTTCTTCTCTCGTCATCATCGATGACGATGATGACGATTAAGTGAATAATTATAGATTTTACGATGTAAACAAATAATGTAATAATATCAATGTTAGTAATTCATTGTTTAATGTCAAGTAGATAACTGTATTATTCATGTACATCAATTCTGAATGTCAGAAATCATGAAATACTTGATCGTAATAATGTGAGTAATTGTTTAAAATAATTACTGCGGTACGTACCATTGGATGTCATTCTTCACCAATAAAAAATCATAACAAAAAATATTTTTTTCTCATATCTCCTCGAATAGATTTTGATGAGCTTTCGTGTACAGACTAGTGTTAGCCTAAGGTAAATAATGCACTATGTGTTCATTTTGGGCAGCACTTGGCCCAACTCCCATACATGGATGGTCAATGTCCTTTCAATCGGATTTAGAAGGAATTGGCATAACGTAAATCACGCAATGGATGTTGTTGAACTGTCAAAAGCAATGGCAATGCCTTTCGCATTGCCATTGTTAGTGTGTTACGCAATTACCCCGCAATTCCACAGGAATCTGTAGGTAAATAAGTGATCATGTATTGATGGTCATTCTTGTCATATTTATAGCCCCCTAGGCACTTTTACGTAACACTATCAATAAGTCCAGTACGATGTACTCTATCAACGTATTTGTTATCAGAAAACAAGAAATCATTTACATTCATTACCCACTCATCATCATCCGCCCAGTCTTTTCCCAAGTATGTTGGGGTCGGCTTCCAGTCTAACCGGATGCAGCTGAATACCAGTATTTTACATGGAGCGACTGCCTATCTGACCTCCACAACCCAGTTACTGGGTAATACGATACCCCTTGGTAAGCCTGGTTGTCAGACTTTCGGGCTTCTGAGTACCCGTAACGACACACACACACACACACCCCCCCCATATTACCCACACACACATTCATTACCCACTATTCACATTAAACCCAAGGGCGATTCTTATTATATAAATCAATAGGGTTCACTATTTATCGTGCTCATATCAAAATTTATTAAGTTCTCTGCAGTAAATGTTATACGAGTATTTGGGTGGTAAAAATTGTGATGAGTCTGGCTCGCTTGCGTCCCGGTGTGCCTTTAATGAGGTGAACGTGTAAGGTCAGCATAATAACCATTTTGGCAAGAGTTTGGCAGAAAATTAAGTAGGTATGTTTTTGACATCTATCTAAGGTGTCAATATCTAGCTAATTGGCTGTTAGTGACATATTTTTTGTAAACTCATCGTTAAAAAACTCTTTTACAAGTTTTTTTTTTTAACTAGACAGCGCAATCGATTTGATACTTTAGATTATTGTTGATGCCAGTAACAAGCTTTATGTCAATTGTGTAAGTTACACTCTAAGGGGTTCGTGGCTAAATGATAACAGCCGCACAGGTCGATCGAAGGGTAAGCTACGCTTGCCGCGGTCGGTTCATGGATGGGTGACCATCCATTACATATCGAGCGTTTTGCTGGACAGTCGTTACGGGTAGTTAGAAGACTGACCACGATACCCCTTAGCGGTACCCAGTAACTGGGTTGTGTAGGAAAGATAGGAAGCCTCTCCCTGTAAAATACTGGTATTCAGATGCATTCGATTAGGCAGAAAGCCGATCCGATATCATCATCATCATTTCAGCCGAAAGACGTCTACTGCTGGACATAGGCCTCCCCCAAGCACCTCCACTTCGACCGGTTTTGTGCTTCTCGCATCTAACAAGTTCATGCGGCCTTCACAAGGTCGTCGGTCCACCTTGTGGCGAGGCCTTCCAACGCTACGTCTTCCGGTACGCGGTCGCCACTCCAGAACCTTTCGGCCCCATCGGCCATCTGTTCTGCGAGCAATGTGCCCTGTCCACTGCCACTTAAGTTTCTTATACTCGTATAGTTGGGAAAAGGCGAGGCAGATAGACTGATTGACCGTATATTTTGACCTTACTCGACACGTTCACGAATTTTTTTTTCTTTTACTTTTTTACAGTTGATTGAGTCTTTGCGAACCACTTCAGAAGAATCAGAAAGATCGAAATCTGACAAGAAAATGTGATAACGATCACAATAAATAGCAAAACCATATCACACTAATAATAAAAATAATCGAATTGCAATTAAAATTCCCACTCTGTACAATTATTATCAGTTCATCTACATAGTAATTAAGGCTTAATACCGTCAGCAGTCACCAGCTACATTCCTAGAATTCATTACCGCTACAATTTCACTGACATTCCCTGAAATCCTGACACAATTAATGCCTTTGATGACGGTATTTAATTATTCAAATTGGTAATGTCATAGATTACGAATAGGTAGAAGCAAGACTCACCTCAAGTTTAAACACCTACACATTTGGAGCGTATTTACTAAGAAACTACGTATTATTATAGTTTATATGTTAGCTTATATTATATAAATATTTAACTATTGGAATAAATTGAATATTATTTGAGTAAAAAAAAAAGAAACTACATAACATTGAAATTATTTCATTAGCAAAAAAAAAATGTTGCAAAACACTGGTAATGATGGCTCGGAACAATTCATATAAAGGCCACGACCTGCACCCTAATTGCGTAACACACTATCAATTGGAATCAGAATCATTTTAAAGCAAATTGCTAATCCATTGCTTCATAAGTTCGAAAAAATTGTCTGCTCAACACGTATATGACGCAATGAATGTTGTTGAACTGTCAAAATGAAACCGATTCCGATTGATAATGTGTTACGCAATTGCCCCGCTGACACCGAATCAAACGAAGCACAACGGGAACAAACGCGCACACTTACACCCACACGTCCCGCATAACTGGTCAATGAATGAAAGAAAGAAAAATAGAAAAGGTTGCCTGGAGGAGATCGCAGAAAGCGATAAAGCCGCCCATTGTATGTATGTTTTGTAGTGATAATTGTATTTCTTGTTATGTATTTTCTGGTGTACAATAAAGTATACATAAATAATAAATAAAGAAAATTTGCTTATTCTGCACAAACAAAACGGACAATAGGTACATAACAAAAGACATAAAATATACACATACTAAATTAACCAAAAGCTTCGTACCAAGCATATAAAACGTTGATAATTTGGTCCATTGCTTGATGTCAAGGCCAGGAACCAAAGATAATTATATACATTGAGAATACAAATTAATGTGTGTTGTCCTCATAGAGGAAAAATTGTTGACCTCCGCTAGGAGTAATAGTGTTCTGTGGTGTTGACCCCATATATGAACCCCATATCACCAAGTACTTATTAATACTGACAGAGGACAACAAAAAACAACAATGCTCGTGCCTTCTTTATATGAGAAAAGGCCTGTGCCCTGCACTCGGACAATAATAGGCTGGTATTAAAGCAATTACGAAGTCGACCATATTATATGAGTTTCGTTTCAATCATCATCATTTCAGCCGAAAGACGTCCACTGTTGGACATAGGCCTTCCCCAAGCACCTACACTTCGACCGGTTCTGTGCTGGTCGCATCCAACGGGTGCCTGTGGCCTTCACAAGGTCGTCGGTCCACCTTGTGATGAGAGGCCTTCCAACGCTACGTCTTTCGGTACGCGGTCGCCACTCCAGAACCTTTCGGCCCCATCGGCCATCTGTTCTGCGAGCAATGTGTCCTGCCCACTGTCTCTGCGGATGTTCTCGTGCGGATCTCTTAATTTCTGATTCGATCACATCTTCATATCTGATTCGTTTCTACACTAATTTCCTATTCTATGGTGTTATGCATTCATTTCCCTGGAACATTTCGCTGCCGACGGTACCTCTCATTACCACAAGGTAGTTTGCTCGTAATGAATTTATGTTGTACATTATATTTATGTTCTTGCATAACCTTACCAGCGGTTTGAGTGCTTTACCTATGTCACTCACCGACGACACACGAGTGACGGCTGACGAGGTTTGTTTTGGAGTTACGAAAAACTTTGACAGTTCAGTATAGGTAATAACGTCTAACGGCATCGTGGAAGACCTAGGCGTAGATCACACCAAAATGGATGAAGAACCTTCGACGCTAAGCCCTTATACGTCTGCGACTGCGTGCATGCGTATATTTGTAACGTGACCACTCCCCTACCTACGAATTAGTGTTCATTCATACGGTTTAGTTCATGTTGAATCGTCACAATCTCTAACCCTAGCCATGTTGTACCCCTAAATGTTGTCCACGTTCAACCCTTCAGAGGTTGAACGTATGAAATAGCATTTTTTTTTTTTTTTTGAAGTGAAAACTTCTTTAGGCGCGTTGGGCATTTTTTGAGATGGGAAAAAACTGAAAAAATTCGCGCCACTGTTATGGTAACCGACACCGCTTCGGATGTGTTCGGCTGTCCTCGGGATGTACTCAGTTTTAATGTATTTCCGAAATGTCAGTGAGTGATGGCAAAGTATTCTGTTTGTGTTTTGTTTATATGACGAATCAAAAAATACACACGTAATTGTTCAAGTTTTCACTTCTGTCGGCACACTCGGAGTGCCACTTTTTTGTTTTTTTTTTTAACACAATGGGTCTATATCAGCACCCTGATTGCGTAACACACTATCAATCTCAATCTGAATCATTTTGAAGGATATTGCTAATCCATTGCTTCATATGTTCAAAAAATGTGTCTGCTCAACAACATAAATAACGCAATGAATGTCGTTGAACTGTCAAAATGAAAACCATTGATACTGATAGTGTGTTACGCAATTACCCCACAGGGGGTGTTCAGCTGCCTCTGGTTAGACTGGAAATTGACCCCAACATAGTTGGGAAAAGGCTAGGCAGATGATGGGAGCAAGAATCATATGACGAATTCATGGTTACAGATTGCGCGGCAATGCTTCTACCATCCTGTATTTATGTATGAATTCAGAATCACAATCAATTCACCGCTAACAAGTGCTAAACCAAATTCAATCAACCCAACAAAACTCACAACCCTACCTTTATGTAAAGTAGGTATAATACCTACCGTCACTGAATTGGGAAACCAAATTATTTTACCGGGAACATTCCACCTTGCTGGTATAGTCAGCGACATAATTTGATGATTTTTTCGTTATAATTATTATTGAACTAGCTTCTGCCCGCGAATTTGTCCGCGTTTTGTTCCCGCGACCCACCCCGTCGCATCGCATCGCCTGCCCGCGCTATTACTTCGTTATCGCTTAGCGTTCTTTCTGACTTTTTGAAGTGAAACTTCTTTAGGCGCGCTTGACTTGGGGAGTAAACTGGCGAATGCGTTACGAAAACGTGTGATCGCGAGTAGGGAAGGTACGTAAAAAATAGCTGGAAATACCTGGTGTAAAAACCCGGTCCCGGTCGCATAAATATGCGACCGGGTTTTTACACCAGGTGTTTGCTTCCAAGTACGCACACCGGGTACCGACTCAAAATACTTGCAAGACTATTAAGTGTCTTATACGGCTACTCGCTCAAATACGTAGGTACTCAACCGCGTCAGTTTTCGCAAATGCGATCATGCTCCTTTTGGAACAATTTCGTATGCAAGTATTTTTTACCGACTTCACAAAAAGGAGGAGGTACTATGTTCGGCTGTTTGTATGTTTTTTTTTGAAGTGAAACTTCTTTAGGCGCGCTTGACTTGGGGAGTAAACTGGCGAATGCGTTACGAAAACGTGTGATCGGGCGAGTAGGGAAAGTACGTAAAAAATAGCTGGAAATACCTGGTGTAAAAACCCAGTCCCGGTCGCATAAACATGCGACCGGGTTTTTACATTATTTGCTTCCAAGTACGCACACCAGGTACCGACTCAAAATACTTGCAAGACTATTAAGTATCTTATACGGCTACTCGCTCAAATACGTAGGTACTCAACCGCGTTAGTTTTCGCACATGCGATCATGCTCCTTATCAGTAAGAGTCTACGGAACAATTTCGTATGCAAGTATTTTTGAAGGGAAACTTCTTTACGCGCGCTTGACTTGGGGAGTAAACTGGCGAACGCGTTACGAAAAGTGTGATCGGGCGAGGTGAACGGGAGTTTAGTAGGGGATATAAGCAAGAGAAAGCAGTGCGCGCGCACATTTTCTTTCTCTCTTCCTCTCATAACCAAATACGTTTGAAGTTTTTTTTCTTTTGCTTATATCTCGAAAATGGTGCGTCCTATCGTAATCATTTTTCATATTTTCCATACAAAAAGTGAAAAATTCCTTAAAAAACACGCCAAGACCGCCTCCTCCGCGCCTGCGGCTCTAAAAAACAGTTCACGGGGTAGGGCAAATAAGTACCACGTGTCGACGAGTCGCGATTGTCAAATTCGATTTTTGTTGTGTCACAATTATTGAAGTGAAACTTCTTTACGCACACTAGACTTGGAGAGTAAGCTGGCGAACGCATGACGTAAACGTTACGAAAACTGTGATTGGGCGAGTAGGGAAGGTACGTATTTACGCGACCAGGTTTTTACACCAGGTATTTGCTTCCAAGTACGCACACCAGGTACCGACTCAAAATACTTGCAAAACTATAAAGTATCTTATACGGCTACTCGCTCAAATACATAGGTACTCAACCGCGTTAGTTTTCGCAAATGCGATCATGCTCCTTATCAGTAAGAGTCTACGGAACAATTTCGTATGCAAGTATTTTTTACTTTAATGGTTTGCAAGTATATATTTGTAAACGCGATTTTGCTCCTTATTTATAGGAAGTCATTGATCAATTTCCTATGCAAGTAGTTTTACTTCCAACGGGGCTTTTGAATACGCGATTGTACTTCTTATCTGCATGAAGTTATGGATCAATTTTCTATGCAGATAGAAAATACTTGAAAGTATCTCGCTCCGTCGTGACTCGACGCTCGAGTACGTAGGTACTCCAATAGTTCAACAACCGCGTTTGTTTTCACAAATGCGATCATACTCCTTATTAGTAAGAGAACAGAATACTTAATAGTACTACGTACAGAAAGGACACTCCCTTCCTCGCCCACATCAGATACCGCACCTCACCCCGCACTTCGAGGTATTCGTCGCCGACTCTTTAGCAAGGCCGCTCGCGAACCGCAGCGCTGTATTGCTGACACGAACACACAATTATGCGATTTAAGGCCGGCCGCAAACGTCCGGTTTCCTGATTCGGAATTCAGTTTCGGAATTCAGATTCGGAAACCCGAATGCAAGCATTTCATACAAAATGTTCTCTCCAGCGCACATGTACTTAAATTTTCCGTCAGGGTTTCAGAACGGAAAATTTAAGTACGTGTGCGCTGGAGAGAACATATTGTATGAAATGCGTGCATTCGGGGTCTAAGCGATATCCCTAAGCGATAGTCGCGGTACGCTCAGTGACGCGTGCCGTGTTGGAGCGAGTAGTAGCGTAATTCATTTATTCCTTGCGCCACGGACCGTCCATCTTTTTAAAAATGCGTCGAGCGTATTGGATGAAATTTTTCGTTCTTGTTTTAAATGAGAACATATTAACTGCAAAATAGCTCTTTCAATTTACAAAGAACTTGACAAAGTCTCTTTTATAGTACCCTGTCCTTGTTTCCCGATAATTTATTTTAAAAAACTATTTATTAGAATGAGAATATTTTACACTGTAAAATTTAATAACAAAGCATTTCGAACATGTCGTAGCAGGCGAAAGTATTTTACAGTAAATCATTTATAATTACGAAGAATAAAGATATTTTTTTTAAATAATGTTTTCTTTAATTATTATTACACCCATTCTCGAGTTGAAACGGTAAGGTGCAGGGTTAAACTAGGCATCGGTCGAGCGACGCGCATTTTGACTTCACTATTGGCTTTAGCACCCTCGAAAACTATGAAAATGATATTCACGACGAAAAATTTTAATTTTTTCGCAGCCGCCATCTTGAATTTACGTTTTGACCAGAAGGAGGGAAAGATAACCAGTCAACTCCTAACCGCTAACCACGTTAAAAACTTCGTTACAATAAAACATCAATTTTACAGACATGAAAAGTGACAACCATAACGCTCCAATATGGAGCGTAGGTAATTATTTCAACAAATAGGCCTAGTTTCCATACTGTTCATATTTATACTGTGTATGGAGTGTCCGAGGTGTGGTAAGAGTCTACGGAACAATTTCGTATGCAAGTATTTTTACTTTAATGGTTTGTAAAAGTATTTATTTGTAAACGCGATTGTGCTCCTTATTTATAGGAATTCACGGGTCAATTTCCTATGCAAGTACTTTTTACTTCCAAAACGGCTTTTGTTTGATTACGTGATTGTACTTCTTATTTGTATGAAGTTATGGATCAATTTTCGATGCAGATAGAAAATACTTGAAAGTATCTCGAGCCCTGGTTTTAGGCCTGATTTCTTAAGGTGGACGTACTTGGAAGCCCTGGTACTCGATTTTGCAAGTACGACTCATGTCTACGGGCTACGGGCGAGGCGAACGGGAGTTCAGTGGGGGATATAAGCAAGAGAAAGCAGTGCGCGCGCACATTTTCTTTCTCTCTTCCTCATATAGCCAAATACGTTTGAAGTTTTTTTTTTTGTATGTTTGTTCATCGAATACTCCGCCAATTGTCGACGGATTTTCAAAATTCTTTTTTTGTTCCAAAGTAGATAGTTTTGAGGTGGTCCCACTTTCACCAAGTTAGGATCTGATGATGGGATCTTAGAGTAATCGAGGGCAACCTTTAAATTGTATAGGCTCACTTATTGTTTTTCGCATATTTTACGAAGTATCTTGTGTATTTGCGTATGGTTGTCACCATCTCAGGTAGCTGGGCTGATGATGGAAGTTACAACTCCTTAACAGTAAGAAGTTACTCGAACAGGCAAGGACTGTTTTAGTCAATTGTTTTGATGTTTGATAGGGCATTTGCCACATTTGGTCTCATGATCATCAAGTCATGACCTGATGCTGCAGTCAGGATAGTCTGCAGAGTACCTAACTCCTCGACAACTAACAGCAGATATATCGTGTTAAGGCTCATTGAAAAGGGCTCGATGTGTGGATAAACGTACTGTTAATGAGGAACACCGAAGTACATAAAGACCTGATGCTGAAGCCAGGAGCATTAGAAAAAGTACCAACCTTGAAATTACAGCACCGTAGTCGTGTTTGGGCTCATTTTAAACAGGACTAAATTTTAAGTTCAATGCAATGTTGACAAGTCTGGCCTGATGCTGCAGCCAGGATTATCAGCATCTAGTCTAAAAACATCAGGGCAGGATTTGATGATGGGATCCTGGAGAAATCGAAGGAACTCTTCAAATATTATAGGCACACCTATAGCGATTTGGGTATTTTTTATAGTAACTCGTGCATTTGCTCTCGGAAAGCACTATTTGGTGATGTGGAACTGATGATGAAGACCACAGATGGCCACCGGAACTACTCAATAATATCTAAGTATTTCACGGGTTGCGATTCGATTACTTTAATATGGTTGCTAAGCAATTTATGCTCGTCACAATGTGAATGGTGATACGGAGCTGATGGTGGATCTGGAGAACTCCTCAACAATTAACTTCCCTGTATCGGGAAAAGCAATATTTTGTTTGTAAAAGGCGATGATCACTAGGCTATTGTAACTTAGATAAATTATAAGCAGACCCACTAAAAAGCGTGAAATAAAAACTTTTTAAGAAAAAAAAAACCGACTTTCAAAAAAACACTACAAAGTGAAAAATATCTTTAATTTCGGAAGTCGGTGGCAAAAAACTAAAATAAAGATCCAAAGACACCGACTTCCGAAATTAAAGTTATTTTTCACTTTGTAAAGTTTTTTTTTGGAAGTCGATTTTTTTTTTCTTAAAAAGTTTTTTTTTACTTTAATGGTTTGCAAGTATTTATTTGTAAACGCGATTTTGCTCCTTATTTATTCGAAGTCATTGATCAATTTCCTATGCAAGTAGTTTTACTTCCAACGGGGCTTTTGAATACGCGATTGTATTTCTTATCTGTATGAAGTTATGGATCAGTTTTCTATGCAGATAGAAAATACTTGAAAGTATCTCGCTCCGTCGTGCCTCGACGCTCGAGTACGTAGGTACTCAAATAGTTCAACAACCGCGTTTGTTTTCGCAAATGCGATCATACTCCTTATCAGTAAGAGCACAGAATACTTAATAGTACTACGTACAGAAAGGACACTCCCTTCCTCGCCCTCATATCAGATACCGCACCTCACCCCGCACTTCGAGGTATTCGTCGCCGACTCTTTAGCAAGGGCGCTCGCGAACCGCAGCGCTGTATTGCTGACACACAATTATGCGATTTAAAAGTTTTATTTGAGTTTTAATCACGATGGTTGGATATTGTGATGCTTTTCCGAATTCGTATTTACATATAACTGTTTGTATGATTTCGCATTTTTAATAACATGCGATTTAATAACCCATTATTTACAGATAAGTCATTTAAACTAAACTATTTTAGTGTTTTTATTTCATTACGAACCCGTCTATATAAATAAACAATTGAACTACTTGGTCGTTCGGGCAGCGCCGCCGCCGCCGACGTCGTTCGGTTCCCCGACACAAATTGCTTTCCGCGCCATTTTTTTTTACGCTACTAGATTTCACGCACACATTTGCACGTATACAAACGTCATTTGTTTATGTAGTAGTAATAGGTAATTATTTTGCGAGCGTTGTATGGAGTATCCGAGGTGTGGTAAGAGTCTACGGAACAATTTCGTATGCAAGTATTTTTACTTTAATGGTTTGTAAAAGTATTTATTTGTAAACGCGATTGTGCTCCTTATGTATAGGAATTCACGGATCAATTTCCTATGCAAGTACTTTTTACTTCCAACAGGGCTTTTGTTTGATTACGCGATTGTACTTCTTATTTGTATGAAGTTATGGATCAGTTTTCGATGCAGATAGAAAATACTTGAAAGTATCTCGAGCCCTGGTTTTAGGCCCTGGTTTCTTAAGGTGGACGTACTTGGAAGCCCTGGTACTCGATTTTGCAAGTACGACCCATGTCTAAGGGCTACGGGCGAGGCGAACGGGAGTTGAGTGGGGATATAAGCAAGAGAAAGCAGTGCGCGCGCACATTTTCTTTCTCTCTTCCTCTCATAGCCAAATACGTTTGAAGTTTCACTTCAGTCGTGTGGTCATAAGCACACTCGGTTTTTTTGTTTTTGCTCGGCTCCTATGGAGCCGCCTCCACGAGCGAGAGAATCGCGGCGATAGTCTCGCCGTGCCATCAAATTTTCGCGGCGATGATATCGCCTTGTGGAGACACGTTCTAAGAGAATGTATAGAAATACGTGGCACGACGATAATATCGGCGCGATTCTCTCGCTCGTGGAGGCAGCCGCTAAGGGTCGTAGATGTTACACGGTGTTAAATAGCATATAGATTTTCTTAAGAATCGGGCTATCAAAAATTAAAAAATTATTTTACAAATCCTACTGGTAGTTCCAGAGATTAGCGTGTTCTAACAAAGAAACAAACTCTTTAGCTTTATTCTTTATATAAATAGATACTATCTGCGCCCCGAGGTTTCATCCGCGTAAATTTCGGTTCCAAAAAAATTTTGGAGTGGCCCACCCTGGTGATAAGGGTGGGCCACTCGAAAATTTTTTTATCACCTAGGGGTATAAAAAATAGCCGACAACCTATTCTCAGACCTACCAAATATACACAAAAAATTTCATAAGAATCGGTCAAGCCGTTTCGGAGGAGTTTGATAACAAACACTGTGACACGAGAGTTTTATATACAGTGTTAAAAAATTAACCTTAAAAACTTTAAGAGGTGCTTTAGACCATCGAACTGTACAATTTTCACTGTGGAAACAACTCTGAAATCACGAAAAAAAAAATTTGCTGTTTCATACATTTTGGTCGAGTAGGTATTGAACTTTGTCCCATAAGTTGGTCCCATAGTGAAAGTTGTTCAGTTCGATGGTCTAACTTCCAGACTTCCTTTTCTTCTTTCTTTTACTGAATTTCTTATCAGCATCAATAAATCTGACTATTCAAACTCATCTCAGCTACTTAAATAAATTTAACTTTATCTCAATCGGATGATTTGTGTCAGAACTAAGAGGCACAGTTGTCGTGTAACAATAATGGGTCAGAATGAACTCGTCGAAATAAAATGAAATAATTCTCTTTTATACCCCTTGTGTTTAATTTTTTTTATTAATAACCAACTTATATTAACAGTTTACACCGCACATACAAGTTATCGGTCAATCACACTAATATTATAAAGGCGAAAGTTTGTGAGTGTGTGTGTTTAATAAATGTTTGTTACTTCTTCACGCTTAAACGGCTGGACCAATTTTGAAAAAAAATTGTAAGGAGGTAGCTGACACCCTGGATTAACATATAGGCTATTTTTTATCCCGATATTCCCACGGGATCGACACTTATGCGGGTGAAACCGCGGGGCGCAGCTAGTCTATACATATAATAAAACTGTAGAAAAGAAGTTTTTGTACATTAAAAAAAAAATTAAAAAATATAGCCAGGGTGTTAAAGGACAACCAATAGAACCCAATTCCAGCATTTTTAGAATTTTTGTCTGTTTGTCTGTTTGTATGTTTAGTTATCCGAGCATCACGTAAAATGTACGAAATAAATGTAGATAACTTTTATACACAACGATTTAGCGTAACTTGAAGTAACATTTAGTTTTTGTTTCATTGCAATCGGTTCAGTCTATCAAAAGATTTTTGAATTTAAAGTGTACCTACCAGAAGTAAAATTAGTTAACGTGTGTTAATATGCACTTGGTCTCACAACTTTATGTTTATATATATTTGCGTTAATAATTATATAAATTGAAGTAACATTGAGTTTTTTGTTTCATCGTAATCAGTTCACACCTAAAAATTGTAAATTAGAAAATTCTAAGTGTTTCAGAAATAAATATTAAAACAGCGCCATCTCTGGACAAAATTAGTTAATGTGTGTTAATATGCACTTGGTCTCACAACTTCACGTTTATACGCAACAATATTTGCGTTAAAAATTATAAATTGAAGTAACATTGAGTTTTTTGTTTCATCGTAATCAGTTCACACACACCTAAAAATTGTAAATTAGAAAATTCTAAGTGATTCAGAAATAAATATTAAAACAGCGCCATCTCTGGACAAAATTAGTTAATGTGTGTTAATATGCACTTGGTCTCACAACTTCACGTTTATACGCAACATATTTGCGTTAAAAATTATAAATTGAAGTAACATTGAGTTTTTTGATTCATCGTAATCAGTTCACACACACCTAAAAATTGTAAATTAGAAAATTCTAAGTGTTTCAGAAATAAATATTAAAACAGCGCCATCTCTGGACGAAATTAGTTAATGTGTGTTAAAATGCACTTGGTCTCACAACTTCACGTTTATACGCAACAATATTGCGTTAAAAATTATAAATTGAAGTAACATTGAGTTTTTTGTTTCATCGTAATCAGTTCACACCTAAAAAAAAGACGGGTTGCACTCCGGGAGTGCCGGCAGAAGAGAAAACTTGAATATTAACGTTGAAATTAATCAATTATTAATTTAATTAATTTGACTAATTTTTTTTCACTACTTCTGCGTCACTTTTTTCATTTTACGTCCACGTCCACGTCCATCCATCCATCCATCCATCCATCCATCCATCCATCCATCCATTGTCGTGTGTCACTTGGTTCACTTCGGTTGGCGCCGCCGTAGAAAGAGAGGGGGGGGGGGGGGGGAAATCTCTCCTGACGGTCACGTGTCCTGACGCGATGTCCTGACGCGAGTTTAACATTTTTTACCCATTACAAAAAGTGTGCAACGCCGCTAAAGAAGTTTTCACTTCAAAAATGTAAATTTGAAAATTATAATATGGACTACATCTGGAGATCAACTACGTGCAGTATTGAATATTAATAGCACTTCGATAGATGGCGTTGTTATGGTTTGCCCACACCGGTAGTCGATGGACAGAGAGTACGTATCAGAAATTAGTTACAATCCCGTGGAACTCGAAGAAATTTTACAAAATGACTGCGCAAATTTGACAGAGGAACAGCGCCAGACGTTTGATAGGGAATGCTGCAGTGTAGATAACGCCTCGGGTGAAATCCTGTTTTTAGACGCACCGGGTGGCACAGGGAAAACTTTCCTAACCAATGTTATTTTGGCTCGAATAAGGAACCAAAGTAAATTGCCCTTGCTGTCGCCTCTTCAGGGATAGCAGCCACATTATTGCCTGGAGGAAAAACGGCACACACAACATTTAAAATTCCTATCGACTTGGACCGTACGGAAAGCCCGGTTTGCAACATATCACGAAATAGCGATAAAGCAAAGGTTTTACGCGATTGTGTTTTAATTATTAGGGATGAGTGCACAATGGCAAACCGCAAAGCTGTAGAAGCAGTGAATAGAACTTTGCAGGACATAAGGCAAAATGACCGGCCGATGGGAGGCATTACGGTACAGCTGTTCTGCGGTGATTTTCGGCAGACACTCCCGATAGTACCCCGAGGAACGAGAGCCGATGAAATTGCTGCATGTCTGAAGAGTTCTGTTTTATGGCGCAATATATCATCTACACACCTGTAGTAAATATGCGTGCACAGTTAGGAGGCTGCGAAAATGCACAAGAGTTTTCCAATTTACTGTTACAAATAGGCGATGGCACATACCCCGTACAAGAAGATGGAAAAGTTAATTTGGTCGCTAATCTCTGTTCTTGCGTTACATCACAACAAGAGCTAATTTCTTCTGTGTACGGAGATTCCACAAATATGGGAAATCAAGCCGGTTCTTGGCTATGTCAGCGAGCTATTTTGACTCCCCGCAATGACCAAGCTGCGGCAATTAATTTAAAAATATTGATGCATGTGTCCGGGAATAGTAGAGAATACACCTCTATAAATACAGTTATGGAAGAAGATGACGCCACGCACTACCCGGTAGAATTTTTGGATTCCCTCAACACACCCGGACTTCCCGCCAACAAAATAGTTTTAAAAATCGGTGTTCCAATAATTCTCCTCAGAAATTGATGTCCTCCCAAACTTTGTAACGGCACTCAGCTCAAAGTCACAAATCTGCAGCAAAACATTATCGAAGCTGAAATATTAACCGGTTGCGGTGCCGGTGATATTGTTTTTATTCCAAGAATACCTATTATTCCTAACAACTTTCCTTTCTCTTTCAAACGAGTGCAATTCCCAGTCAGTCTTTGTTATGCCATGACGATTAATAAAGCTCAGGGCCAGACATTATCCGTTGCGGGGGTGGACCTAAGTATTGGATGCTTTTCCCATGGTCAACTATACGTAGCTCTTTCATGCGTAAACAACCCCAATAACCTTTTTGTGTACGCTTCAGATGTTTCCACAACTAATGTTATTAATAGAGAAGCACTAGCTTAAATAAAAAATAAAGATTTGAATCGGTATCCTCGCAGGATATTGTTAAGTTCCGACATCCACGCGAACGAAGTCGCGGGCACAGCTAGTATTAAATAAAATTAGATAAAGATACTCGCAAATATTTTTTCTTTGTTAATCTAATAATTTTGAAAAATTAATTAATTTTTGTTCGTATGTATATATATATTTTCGACACTGACCGTACATAGGTACCTTCCCCGGATACGGACGGACGAGTTATCATATGAGACAGGTAATCAAAGATCCAGTGTGTGCATATTGGAGCGTCAGATACAGGGTGATCACTTGATCAGTCTCATGGAGGCACACACTATTGTTGTCAGAAACATTTTTTTTTTTATTAATTTTGTGTTTCACGAACTGTGTCCAAATAAACATTTTTCTTTCTTTCTTTCCTGGAATTCATTTTCACTTTTTTGGTTAGAAGGCATCAGCCGGTCTATTCTGTAAAAATCTCACCGTGAAAATGTAGGTGAAGTGAGCCTGAAGTCCCACACTAGGGATTGATACTATTGACAGCTCATTTCAAACTCACTTCACCTAAGTTTTCACATTGAGATTTTTTTACAGAATAGCTCTACAGGCGTACCTACAAAACATACAGTGTATCAGAAAGGTATGGTCAAAATCAAGAGTGTGGACCACAAAACTGAACAACTTTCTCTATGGGACCAATATCGTAATCGCAAAAGAAATAATCAGTAATTTACAACACCCTTAATAAAATTTTGACCACACCATTCTGATACTCCCTGTATACTTATGACCTAGTTCAGGACACTTCGAATAACAGGCGCCCTATATTTGACGGCATTCTCCTTTGTCCCCGGTAATAAAAAAAAAACAGCGGTATCATAGAAAACTGCAATACCTACACAGTCAATATTTATGGAACAGCAATTTTTTTTTTTGTAAACAAACGGCGAAAAATTTCAACCCAGAGAGTTTCAGAATCATGTACTTGGTGACAAGTTGCGCGTCATGTTGAAGCTGGGGGTTCATGGAAGGCTCTGACCAGTCTGACGCAACTGTCTAATAAAAAAAGAAACTATGAAACCTGTACTAAACATAATGGCGGCTATCGCTGTCTCGCTTTAACATATGCAGTCTGTGCATAGTCTGTGTCATTTTTGTTATGTTGGTATTCAGTTTTAGTACAAGTTTCATACAAGCGACGTTTATCATCTTTTTCTATGTGACTCCCGTCTCTTCTTACATAAAATGAACATTACTTACTCTATGACTCTGACATCCGATGTGTATGCGGTGTCTCTCTACAGACAATGGCTCACCTCCCATCTTGCACCGCATGCCCTGCCACCTGCACACGTGAGGACCTAATGGATGCGTCAGCGAATGCTAGCCGCGTTGCTAAATTTTGGGCCAAAAAAAAAATTAAGAAAAAAAAAACTAGTACTATTTTTGCCATCGAAGAAGAGGTTGCGCGTCCATGTCCTTGCCACACTGTATAAATTTTACATTTCTTATTACAAACATCTTCAACCAAAGACACTAACTGTCGATGGTTCCGTATTTTCGTTTTTTGACAGCGACTTCCGAAATTAAAGTTATTTATCACTTCGTAGTGTTTTTTTAAGTCAGTTTTTTTTTTTTTTTTTTTTTTTAAGTTTTTATTTTTCACTTTTTAGTTGTACCTACTCCACACAAATTCAATTAACACAAGTGCATTGAAGAATTGAAGACACCGACTAGAAGAATCATCAAAATTCGCATAGAAATGCCGCAGATGAAGTACATTTATGCATATAACTTCGTACATAAAAATAATTACCTAACGTATTATATACTAAACCTTCCTGAAAGTATTTAGATCACATTAGCGAAAGAATTATCAAAATTGGTTCATTAGTTTTTGAGAAAATCGCGGACATACAAACATACATATATACATACGGGTCGAATACAGAACCTCCTTTTTTAAAGTCGGTTAATCAAAAAAAACGATATTTTTGCCATCGAAGCAGAAGTTGCGCGTCAATGTCCTTGCCACCCTGTATAGATTTACATTACTTTTTACAAACATCTTCAACCAAAGACACTAACACTAAAACCTTTAAGTGGCCGTGATTATTCCCAGACAGACAACTAAACGTTAAACTACAGTGGGACACGAAATCTCGTTAGGTGACGCAAATTGTACGGCAGCGTGACAGGTGTCCCGCTGGTGTAGCCTTGAAACACTTTAGAAGATAATACTCGTGAATGTAGACTTTTGAAGTTGGTTTTAGAATTTTGTGATAGAAATTGATTGATATCGATTATTAAATATGAAGGAATCACAATTTTTGATAAAAAATATCAGTAAGTTAATATGAATTTCAATAGGTGACGCAAATTGTACGGCAGCGTGACAGGTGTCCCGCTGGTGTAGCCTTGAAATACTTTAGAAGATAATACTCGTGAATGTAGACTCTTGAAATTGACTTTAGAAGTCTGTGACAGAGGGGTCGCGGGTTGTTCGAAAGAGATACCGTGGCCCCTGGCACAGGCAACTGAAGGAACACGGGTGGGTTTTAGTCAGTAAAACTCTAACACGCCCTCTCGCTCCGCCCAGAGCGGGAGAAGTTACATGATGATTTCCCACCCAAAAAAAAAAAAAAAGTCTGTGACAGACATTGATTCATATAGAATCTATACATATAATAAAACTGTAGAGAAGAAGTTTTTGTACATTAAAAAAAAAAAAAAAAATATAGCCAGGGTGTTAAAGGACAACCAATAGAACCCAATTCCAGCATTTTTAGAATTTTTGTCTGTTTGTCTGTTTGTATGTTTAGTTATCCGAGCATCACGTAAAATGTACGAAATCAATGTAGATAACTTTTATACACAACGATTTAGCGTAACTTGAAGTAACATTTAGTTTTTGTTTCATTGCAATCGGTTCAGTCTATCAAAAGATTTTTGAATTTAAAGTGTACCTACCAGAAGTAAAATTAGTTAACGTGTGTTAATATGCACTTGGTCTCACAACTTTATGTTTATATATATTTGCGTTAATAATTATATAAATTGAAGTAACATTGAGTTTTTTGTTTCATCGTAATCAGTTCACACACACCTAAAAATTGTAAATTAGAAAATTCTAAGTGTTTCAGAAATAAATATTAAAACAGCGCCATCTCTGGACAAAATTAGTTAATGTGTGTTAATATGCACTTGGTCTCACAACTTCACGTTTATACGCAACAATATTTGCGTTAAAAATTATAAATTGAAGTAACATTGAGTTTTTTGTTTCATCGTAATCAGTTCACACACACCTAAAAATTGTAAATTAGAAAATTCTAAGTGTTTCAGAAATAAATATTAAAACAGCGCCATCTCTGGACAAAATTAGTTAATGTGTGTTAATATGCACTTGGTCTCACAACTTCACGTTTATACGCAACAATATTGCGTTAAAAATTATAAATTGAAGTAACATTGAGTTTTTTGTTTCATCGTAATCAGTTCACACACACCTAAAAATTGTAAATTAGAAAATTCTAAGTGTTTCAGAAATAAATATTAAAACAGCGCCATCTCTGGACAAAATTAGTTAATGTGTGTCAATATGCACTTGGTCTCACAACTTCACGTTTATACGCAACAATATTGCGTTAAAAATTATAAATTGAAGTAACATTGAGTTTTTTGTTTCATCGTAATCAGTTCACACCTAAAAAAAAGACGGGTTGCACTCCGGGAGTGCCGGCAGAAGAGAAAACTTGAATATTAACGTTGAAATTAATCAATTATTAATTTAATTAATATAACTAATTTTTTTTCACTACTTCTGCGTCACTTTTTTCATTTTACGTCCACGTCCACGTCCACGTCCATCCATCCATCCATCCATCCATCCATTGTCGTGTGTCACTTGGTTCACTTCGGTTGGCGCCGCCGTAGAAAGAGAGGGGGGGGGGGGAATCTCTCCTGACGGTCACGTGTCCTGACGCGATGTCCTGACGCGAGTTTAACATTTTTTACCCATTACAAAAAGTGTGCAACGCCGCTAAAGCAGTTTTCACTTCAAAAATGTAAATTTGAAAATTATAATATGGACTACATCTGGAGATCAACTACGTGCAGTATTGAATATTAATAGCACTTCGATAGATGGCGTTGTTATGGTTTGCCCACACCGGTAGTCGATGGACAGAGAGTACGTATCAGAAATTAGTTACAATCCCGTGGAACTCGAAGAAATTTTACAAAATGACTGCGCAAATTTGACAGAGGAACAGCGCTAGACGTTTGATAGGGAATGCTGCAGTGTAGATAACGCCTCGGGTGAAATCCTGTTTTTAGACGCACCGGGTGGCACAGGGAAAACTTTCCTAACCAATGTTATTTTGGCTCGAATAAGGAACCAAAGTAAATTGCCCTTGCTGTCGCCTCTTCAGGGATAGCAGCCACATTATTGCCTGGAGGAAAAACGGCACACACAACATTTAAAATTCCTATCGACTTGGACCGTACGGAAAGCCCGGTTTGCAAAATATCACGAAATAGCGATAAAGCAAAGGTTTTACGCGATTGTGTTTTAATTATTAGGGATGAGTGCACAATGGCAAACCGCAAAGCTGTAGAAGCAGTGAATATAACTTTGCAGGACATAAGGCAAAATGACCGGCCGATGGGAGGCATTACGGTACTGTTCTTCGGTGATTTTCGGCAGACACTCCCGATAGTACCCCGAGGAACGAGAGCCGATGAAATTGCTGCATGTCTGAAGAGTTCTGTTTTATGGCGCAATATATTATCTACACACCTGTAGTAAATATGCGTGCACAGTTAGGAGGCTGCGAAAATGCACAGGAGTTTTCCAATTTATTGTTACAAATAGGCGATGGCACATACCCCGTACAAGAAGATGGAAAAGTTAATTTGGTCGCTAATCTCTGTTCTTGCGTTACATCACCACAAGAGCTAATTTCTTCTGTGTACGGAGATTCCACAAATATGGGAAATCAAGCCGGTTCTTCGCTATGTCAGCGAGCTATTTTAACTCCCCGCAATGACCAAGCTGCGGCAATTAATTTAAAAATATTGATGCATGTGTCCGGGAATAGTAGAGAATACACCTCTATAAATACAGTTATGGAAGAAGATGACGCCACGCACTACCCGGTAGAATTTTTGGATTCCCTCAACACACCCGGACTTCCCGCCAACAAAATAGTTTTAAAAATCGGTGTTCCAATAATTCTCCTCAGAAATTGATGTCCTCCCAAACTTTGTAACGGCACTCAGCTCAAAGTCACAAATCTGCAGCAAAACATTATCGAAGCTGAAATATTAACCGGTTGCGGTGCCGGTGATATTGTTTTTATTCCAAGAATACCTATTATTCCTAACAACTTTCCTTTCTCTTTCAAACGAGTGCAATTCCCAGTCAGTCTTTGTTATGCCATGACGATTAATAAAGCTCAGGGCCAGACATTATCCGTTGCGGGGGTGGACCTAAGTATTGGATGCTTTTCCCATGGTCAACTATACGTAGCTCTTTCACGCGTAAACAACCCCAATAACCTTTTTGTGTACGCTTCAGATGGTTCCACAACTAATGTTTTTAATAGAGAAGCACTAGCTTAAATAAAAAATAAAGATTTGAATCGGTATCCTCGCAGGATATTGTTAAGTTCCGACATCCACGCGAACGAAGTCGCGGGCACAGCTAGTATTAAATATTAGGGAAACACACTTTTCGATAAATAATATCAGTAAGTTAATATGAATTTAGTTAGGTGACGCAAATGGCAGCGTGATAGGTGTCCCGCCGGTGTAGCCTTCAAACACTTGAAAGTTTGTGATAGAAATTGATTTATATAGTCTTTGAGGACTTATTGTTTTTTTTTCATAGATATCACTACTAGCCGTTGTACTTGTTTCATTTCTATTTTTATATATTTTTCATTCTTTTAAATACCCAGATTTTACTCAATAATTTTTTTTCATTTTTATGTTCTGGCTGTGGCTTAAAATTTAGTTTTTATTTGTATTTTTATTTGTATAAGCCTTTTTGTAATATCTTTTACACATTATGGAAAGCAGTAAATTAATATGAATATATGAAAATTTGGGAACGATGAGTTTATTTTTCACGTCCAATATGGTACATTCAAGTTGGAATGGGTCTAAGTTTGAAAATGTTACATTTAGCAGCCAGTTTAAATTAGCAATGTGTATAAATCTATACTTCTACACTATTTGCGCTGTAGCATGGTGCGGGTGACAGTTTCAGTAACATTTCGTTTCACTCTTGAAAGTTGCCGCGATTTACAATTTATGACTTAGTATTTCAGTTGTACCACATTCGTAATATATTAAATAATTAATAACTGTAGTAAATTAAATTAAACCCAACCAGAATGTTCTAATCAAGAAATAAAATCAAATTGAATGAAAAATTAAGCAAAGTGTTATGCGTATAACGTAACGCCATAGACGTATTTAGTGATGGGATGTACTGCTACGATGGATAGTCGATATTTTTTATAATAAAAAACGTATATTGTGCGTAGGTCAATTTTTATTTTTAAAAGGTCTAATTATACAACAGAACATTTATAGGGTAAGGTTGCTTAAAAGGTTGCTAAAAAAAAATACATGTTATTCGTCTAAACCCATATCAGAGTCAGGAACATCTGAATTGTCACTCAATTCATCATCTGAATCTGTGACGGATATTATTAACGATGACTCAATTATGTTGTCAATATGTATGTCACGATCCCAATCAGACATAATGTCCCTTTTTGTTTTATTCACGACCTTCGACCAGTCTTCAGGTTGAACATTGTTGATGGCCTCTTGTAATAGGGCCAACATCTTATTTGCCGTAAATGGCGGCGAAGTATTATTTCTTGCGGCGTAACCTAAAAATAAACGAACTTATAAAAAAAAGTATTCAAATAATCATCAATCAGCCTAATCTAGTATCTGGTAATGTTTTTAAACTAGGTACATGCTACGATCGGAAAGCTGATTTTTTTTATAAAGCTTCAAAATGGGAATTGAAATTAAAAGCATACCTTTTATTTGGGCCCAAATCAGCTCAATAGCGTTATACTGGCAATGGTAGGGTGGTAGTCGAAGGACCTGGTGGCCTTTTTCTTTTGCCATCTCGTCCAGAGCATAGGTAGGAGTTGGTGGCTTATGGCGTCGGACTAAGGCAATAAGCTCCGTCTTTAACATTTTTATATCTGCTGTAACTCCGTTTTCACTCAGCCACTTCACCAACTCGCTTTTGCGGTTGGATTGGTTTGGGGGTTTATTAACTTGCACCGAATGGTAGGGTGCGTTGTCCATTATTATGGTCATAGGCTCTTTTAAATTGTTTAATAGACCTATGAACCAATCTTTAAATTTTTCGTAATTCATCTCCTCATGATACTCCGTAGTTTTTTTTGACTTAAAAGCCAGCAAACAATCAGGGACGAATCCACTTGCTGTACCTGCGTGACAAATAATAAGGCGTTCGCCTTTGCCTTCCGGCACTTTGGTACACGATTGTGCCGTATCGTCGGTCCAACTTTTACCCACTGTGTGGTTGGCGTTTAGCCACGTTTCATCCAAAAAGACAACTTTGCTCCAATCACTTATGTTTTTGGCCTTCCTTAAAAATCTACATCTTGCTAGGGCAATGTCAGTCCTCTCCATAATAATCTTTCTTTTGTTAACTTTTTTGTAAACAAAGCCAATATCTTTTATAACTTGCCGTAGCGAAGTAATACCTCCTTTGAACAAGTCAGCTTCTTTTAATGATTTTAGAAGCTTGAGCAATGTGGGTAGCTCCATTCTTCTATAATAATCATAAATATGATTTCTAATAGCAACCTTAGCAAAATCATCCAAATCTGTGATTGGCTTCACCTTGGTCCGCTTTTTGTTGGGTGTCGATAATTTATTTTCAAACATCCCATCTTGGCCAATTTTCTCACGTGTTATACGCGAAACAGTATTGCGGCCAATATCAAGAGCTTCGGCTACTCGTTCTACAATATGATTCAATGGTAACAACGGTCCATTATTTTGTTGTTCTCTTTCAAAGTAGTCTCGGAGGCGAACAACAAGCTCCCTGGCCTGACTACCCAAAACAGTTTTTTTTGTATGCTTAGGCATGGTAATAACAACAAACTCAACAAACTTATAACAAATAACAATTTAACAAAAATGAAAACAAACAATGAAATCGTAATACGTGTCACATTAAGTCACAATATAACGCGCTTGCACTCGTACTCGCACTCACAGCATCGCACGGGTAAACAACATGGCCGCCGCGCCGATGCACCATAGAGCAAAAATGTTGTCACGAAAAAAAAACATAAACCCGATTTTGATTATTTTATATAAGTAAAAAGATAATTATGTAGCCATAAAACATTTATATTGACAAGTTTATACACGTAGCACACACGTAGTTACACTGCACAACTGAATAATACACTAATTTTCATAACAATATTAAAGAGAACTAGATTCACGCTGCGAGTATCGTTAGCGATAAAAATGAATTGCATAACCTCACATCCCTAGTCATGTGGTACTGACAAATGTCAACGTCATACGGGCAACTGTCACCCGCACCATGCTACAGCGCAAATAGTGTAGTGCCAACTAATAGCTAGCGCTGCTGCTACTTACTGTCGGATGTGAAGCTACCTTATATTAAAAAAAAGACGGGTTGCACTCCGGGAGTGCCGGCAGAAGTGAAAACTTGAATATTAATGTTGAAATAAATCAATTATTAATTGAATTAATATACTTAACTCATTTTTTTCACTATTTCTGCGTCACTTTTTTCATTAATAGATGCACTTTGTTCAATTTCCATATTTTAAACATTTTATATACACGTATTTTACGAATACACAGCAGTGTGGCTACTACACAGAAGGTCGAACCATCAGCTGTCCATCCATCCATCCATCAATCCATCCACGTCCACGTCCACGTCCACGTCCACGTCCAAGTCCACGTCCACGTCCACGTCTACGTCCATCCATCCATCGATCCATCCATCGATCCATCGATCCATCCATCGATCCATCGATCCATCCATCGATCCATCGATCCATCCATCGATCCATCGATCCATCCATCGATCCATCCATCGATCCATCCATCGATCCATCCATCGATCCATCGATCCATCCATCGATCCATCCATCGATCCATCCATCGATCCATCGATCCATCCATCGATCCATCCATCCATTGTCGTGTGTCGCTTGGTTCACTTCGGTTGGCGCCGCCGTAGAAAGAGAGGGGGGGGGAATCTCTCCTGACGGTCACGTGTCCTGACGCGAGTTTAACATTTTTTACCCATTACAAAAAGTGTGCAACGCCGCTAAAGAAGTTTTCACTTCAAAAAAAAAGTGGCACTCCGGGAGTGCCGACGGAAGTGAAAACTTGAACAATTATGTGAAACGTTTATTTTCTCTAGACTGTACTTACCTGTCAAAAAGAGTAACCTAGACAATGTGGATAAGACAAAGTTTAAAACAGAAGACGAAATATTCAGGAGGGGGGGGGGTGGAGGTGGGTTCAAGGTATCAGACCGGAATAAATCTTATGTTTTTAATCGTCACATAAATAAACAAAACACAAACAGAATACTTTGCCATCACTCACTGACATATCGGAAATAGATTAAAACCGAGTACATCCCGAGGACAGCCGAACAGATCTGAAGCGGTATCGGTTACGGTAACAGTGGCGCGAATTCAGTGGTTTTTCCCATCTCAAAAAATGCCCAATGCGGCTAAAGAAGTTTTCCCTTCAAAAATAAGCCGAAGAGTTTGTTTGAACGCGATAATCTGTGGGATTACCAGTCGGATTTGAAGAGATCTTTTTGCATTTGATAGCCCATATCTTGAAAAAGGTATATAACGAGCAAAAATAAAAACGTCAGAAAGAACGCTTAGCGAAAACTAAGTAATAGCGCGGGAAGATGATGTAATGCAATGCAGTGGGTCAGGGAAACAAGAAATTTTATGCGGATGAAGTCGCGAGAAGCTACTAATCCATAAAACTCTAGAATTAACTCAAACTCAAAGCATTTATTTCAATTAATCTGTCAAGCTCCGCTAATGAGACACAATTGATTTTCTATTGTTTCATCGCCGATCGGCGAACCGCGACGCTTCACCGGTTAAGCCAGCACATTAAGCTACCCGAAACTGTCAAATTTCCCCAATCAACTTTGAACCTTATTCTATAGCGATAAAGTTGAAAATCTATTAAAGAAATTTGACAGATTGTAGTAGCTTGATATGCTGGCGTCTGTACAGGCACTTTAGAATTGTCAAAATTAAATAGTCGGTCAGTTAGTCAAAAAGTTGAAGCTAGTTGCCCATTCCAAAACGTAGATCTCTATGGAGAAGAACGGGCAAGAAACTCCATGGACACTCTTTTAAATCAAGATATTACGAAATCCTGGGTACATTATTCATGTTGCTTCTATATGTGAGAACAATGTAATAAAACACACAAAAAAGAAACAATTAAAAAAATAAGATTAAAAATAAGCCTTGCCAGTTAAGAGATGACCAGTCTCAATCGACGGCGCCCGTTCACGAACATAACGATTTTCTTCCCAACACTTCCTTATAAAAAAATATCATCCATCTTCCGCTGACTCGAAATCTAAACAGGACTAATGATCTAACTATCTACTGCCAAGGATCTCACCCTAAAACTGACCATAAAATAAAACTTTACAACATTGTCATTAGGTTTATTTTCCTATGGCAGCTGAAGGTACAATAAAAAGATAAACTCCTCACTTATTGCCATGAGGATTCCTCGAGGAGTTTTATTAACTAATATCGCTTCGGGGGACAACTTTTCTGTATCATATTAAGCGAATATCGCCTGGTGACTTGAAATATTAGATGGTAAAGATGACGTTATTTTCTTTGGCAGTTTTTTTTTATTGCTTAATGGGCCCGCTCTTGATCTTGATCACGCCTAATGGAGAGCGATGGATGAGGTCTATGATGGAACGAGCGTGCCTAGAAGATGCCTAAGGCACTGGAACTCGCACGCATCGACGAAGCACAGCAGGCTGCTTGACTCCGGACGCTGGTGGGAGGGTGATCGCAAACCAGGCGGGCGTTAGCCCTACCACCGCAAGGGAAGAATTGTATAAAGTGTTTTTCTATAAAGTCGATAAAGTTTGATAGCTTAAATAATGTTAATCTGCCAGCCTGTCCCATCTTGCTGCCCTCCCCCAGCGACGCCCTAAGCCCGAGGTTCGTACCCCACAGGGGGTGCCCTTAGCGTGTAGTCGCTTAGCATATTAGATATTCGCCTCTGGCTGGAGGCTTTGAGTTTACTTAAGGCAACCACAGGATAGTCCGGTTAAGAAGTCACGACCTCTCAAGGTCAACTACGAGCTGCCTTATAGGAAAAAATAAGAAGTCGATAAAGTAAGAAAAAACAATCGTCAAACTAAACTTGCAAATGTTAGACAAATAATTGACTATTGTAAGGCACACACATTTTTCTTACCGTGGAAAACTACGGTTTATTCGCCGTGTGTAGGCACGGTCGTCAGTGTCGTATGGGTCACTATGGAAGCTCGTTGATTTTCGAGGTTCGTGGATTCGGGTTCATTCGCGGGCACTTCCGAACTATACGGCTAAACGAAGCAGTATCATTGACTATCTTCCAACCAACAAAGGTCTTACGCGTCTAATATTTACACTAAGGAAGTATAAAAAAATAGTTTTTTTTTTTTTTTTGTAAACATTACTTTATAAATAAATAATAATACACTTCCCGTGACCCAAGGGCTGATTTTACCTTGGGCAAAGGCTAAGCATTGCCAAACAACGTGGTAATGCCGCCAGTCTCCTGGGTACATTACCAGTCGACAGCGATGCGGATGAATTTTTCGACGCTATATTTTAGGTTGTGTACTTATAGTTTTAGTTAAGTTTGGTTTTAATTTTGTTATTATCGATAGGATAGTTACTTATTATAAAATTGTAAATGTTTTAAAATTTCAGGAGAATCTACCCAAAAACCCCAGGTATATGAAAAATATATGAAAAAAAAATCCTCATACAGTTAAAATAATATTGCAATTTTGTAAGAAGTTTTCAATATCGGTCGTGGAAGTAGCCAGCGCTTTTGAAGCAGCTTATATCAGATGGACTGAGGTAGCCTAGATTCTGGGCTAGATATTACACCGGCTATCCAATACTGGCACACGTCCAAAAATTGCTATTTCAAGGAATTTATTGTGTGATGAAATTAGCGGACGGTGGAGCACGAAATACTGATAGATCCTATATCATATAGGTATATCTACAATTTATATTTTAAGTTCTTCTAAGTAAACAGACAGCTGTTCTGCTGGGGAGTTTGTTGCGCCACTTCTTCCTAGCGAAAGCACTAGGAAGTGGTGAAGGGCGGGCGTTTTGGGGGACTGTCTTATGTATGATTTTCAAGAACTGCTGATTGAATAAATGAGTTTTAATTTAGTCAATTAAAGGTGTTCTTCGTGTATGGATGTGTGACCGCGTTGGTCTTCTAAACTCCGCAACGGATTTTGATGTGGTTTCACCATCACTAAGATAATTTATTCTGATGGAAGGTTTATATAAATAGTACATTAATATCAAACTTACAAACAGGATGAAATTGAATAGGCGCGCCAACTTAAATGATCTAATTCAATGTGCTATAAAGAAAATTCAGAGCATGTCATTAAGGAAAGGGATGCACATACGTATAGAACTTAAAAAAATATTAACAACCATACTATGTAAAACTACATTCTGACAAATAAATAAATTCTAATTCTGTGTTACAACTTTGGTATTGCAACAATTTTTAGTAAATCATTTTTAAGCTAACTGAAAAGTTATTTCAAAATGTTCACTTATGCTACGTTACTCTTCAGCTGGCTACATCTTCTAACAATAGACTATGCAACGGCCGTGAGACTGCATCATATATTGTCAGGCTTTTAGAATTATTGGATACCATTCTAGATCTTATTTATAGAAGCAATAACTGTGGAAACGGAGTCTATTTTGTTTTACTTGTGGTGGTTGGAAGAGATGTCTGTAATAACATTGATTTGGCTTTGCCGTTTTTTGTGAAATAACAAAATAGGATTAGTGTTATTTTAATTTTAAATAAAACTTTAGTTTCCTTGAGAGATCCCTTAACAAAATTCAGCGTCGCCAGTAAATTAAATGTTTTTTTTTTACTTAATTGAAGTCAATAAGAGGTGTTCATAACTTTACTTGCGTCAAATAGTTATTGTAAAAAAAAACAGTGGCACTCCGGGAGTGCTGACAGAAGTGAAAACAAAACAGAATAGTTTGCCATCACTCACAGACATATCGGATATACATTAAAACCGAGTACATCCCGAAGATAGCCGAACAAATCCGAAGCGGTGTAGGTTACGGTAACAGTGGCGCGAATTCAATGGTTTTTTCCCATCTTAAAAAACCTAAAGAAGTGTTCAATTAAAAAATCATAAACTTATACATTTTCGCCTAGACTTTATGGGGTGCTTAATTGTTGCAAAAGCATCATACAATCACGTCCTGAAAGGAATACATCAAATTACAAGTCATCCTGTATAACATTATAAGTACCAAGACCTTTTCTTGTATGTTCATTGTTCACCTACCAACCTTGACTTGCTGACAAACTATCTACTTTGCTATGAAAATTAGACCTCAGTTGTCTTTCCAAGAAACAGTGATCAAATAAATCGATTGTGAGGCTCATCAATTTTGTACGCCTGTTTGTAGTTCAAGGGCAATCATATTGATTGAGACAGAAGCAGATAGGTATTCTGTTGCTAATTTTTTTTTTAATTTCTATATGGATCGATTACATTTTTTTTAATTTGAAATGTTCTTACTCTTGAAAGGTGACAGAGACAAAGTCGACGATGGAGCGAGCTTACCCAGAAGAAGCCTGTTCACTCTCACTTTGAAGAGATTCGGGTTGTATGCGCTCGGAAACACAGACGCAGGTAGACGTCTTCTTCTGAAAATAACTGTTTTGAATTAAAATTGATGTGTGGCCTACCCCTATACAAATTTTAATTCAAACTAAGGTAAATTCAAAAAAAGGCTTTTTAATTTAAATTTTAAGTCGTAAGAACTTATGTACTTAAAATTTTAAATAAAAATTACAAAAAAAAAACATTTACAAAATAAAACAACCGATTTCCAAAATTAACTTTATCATAATAAGCCTATAATGTTCCCGCTGCTGGGACACAATCCTCCTCTTGGTGACAGGGAGTGGGTCGTAATCCACCACGCGCGGGTTGGTAGATGTCATATGTCTTCGAATTCTTGGTTCTAGAACATCGATGTTTTCCTTCAACGTTTTGAGAGCAATGGTGTTAAAATAATTCACACAAAGTAAAGTGCCTGCTTAGGTTCGAACCTACGATCTACAACTCGTAAGTCGTGGCCGTTACCACAGGGCCAAAATATCTTTAAGGAATCCATACTAATATCTATACATATAATAAAACTGTAGAGAAGAAGTTTTTGTACATTAAAAAAAAAAAAAAAAAATATAGCCAGGGTGTTAAAGGACAACCAATAGAACCCAATTCCAGCATTTTTAGAATTTTTGTCTGTTTGTCTGTTTGTATGTTTAGTTATCCGAGCATCACGTAAAATGTACGAAATCAATGTAGATAACTTTTATACACAACGATTTAGCGTAACTTGAAGTAACATTTAGTTTTTGTTTCATTGCAATCGGTTCAGTCTATCAAAAGATTTTTGAATTTAAAGTGTACCTACCAGAAGTAAAATTAGTTAACGTGTGTTAATATGCACTTGGTCTCACAACTTTATGTTTATATATATTTGCGTTAATAATTATATAAATTGAAGTAACATTGAGTTTTTTGTTTCATCGTAATCAGTTCACACACACCTAAAAATTGTAAATTAGAAAATTCTAAGTGTTTCAGAAATAAATATTAAAACAGCGCCATCTCTGGACAAAATTAGTTAATGTGTGTTAATATGCACTTGGTCTCACAACTTCACGTTTATACGCAACAATATTTGCGTTAAAAATTATAAATTGAAGTAACATTGAGTTTTTTGTTTCATCGTAATCAGTTCACACACACCTAAAAATTGTAAATTAGAAAATTCTAAGTGTTTCAGAAATAAATATTAAAACAGCGCCATCTCTGGACAAAATTAGTTAATGTGTGTTAATATGCACTTGGTCTCACAACTTCACGTTTATACGCAACAATATTGCGTTAAAAATTATAAATTGAAGTAACATTGAGTTTTTTGTTTCATCGTAATCAGTTCACACACACCTAAAAATTGTAAATTAGAAAATTCTAAGTGTTTCAGAAATAAATATTAAAACAGCGCCATCTCTGGACAAAATTAGTTAATGTGTGTCAATATGCACTTGGTCTCACAACTTCACGTTTATACGCAACAATATTGCGTTAAAAATTATAAATTGAAGTAACATTGAGTTTTTTGTTTCATCGTAATCAGTTCACACCTAAAAAAAAGACGGGTTGCACTCCGGGAGTGCCGGCAGAAGAGAAAACTTGAATATTAACGTTGAAATTAATCAATTATTAATTTAATTAATATAACTAATTTTTTTTCACTACTTCTGCGTCACTTTTTTCATTTTACGTCCACGTCCACGTCCACGTCCATCCATCCATCCATCCATCCATCCATTGTCGTGTGTCACTTGGTTCACTTCGGTTGGCGCCGCCGTAGAAAGAGAGGGGGGGGGGGGAATCTCTCCTGACGGTCACGTGTCCTGACGCGATGTCCTGACGCGAGTTTAACATTTTGTACCCATTACAAAAAGTGTGCAACGCCGCTAAAGCAGTTTTCACTTCAAAAATGTAAATTTGAAAATTATAATATGGACTACATCTGGAGATCAACTACGTGCAGTATTGAATATTAATAGCACTTCGATAGATGGCGTTGTTATGGTTTGCCCACACCGGTAGTCGATGGACAGAGAGTACGTATCAGAAATTAGTTACAATCCCGTGGAACTCGAAGAAATTTTACAAAATGACTGCGCAAATTTGACAGAGGAACAGCGCTAGACGTTTGATAGGGAATGCTGCAGTGTAGATAACGCCTCGGGTGAAATCCTGTTTTTAGACGCACCGGGTGGCACAGGGAAAACTTTCCTAACCAATGTTATTTTGGCTCGAATAAGGAACCAAAGTAAATTGCCCTTGCTGTCGCCTCTTCAGGGATAGCAGCCACATTATTGCCTGGAGGAAAAACGGCACACACAACATTTAAAATTCCTATCGACTTGGACCGTACGGAAAGCCCGGTTTGCAAAATATCACGAAATAGCGATAAAGCAAAGGTTTTACGCGATTGTGTTTTAATTATTAGGGATGAGTGCACAATGGCAAACCGCAAAGCTGTAGAAGCAGTGAATATAACTTTGCAGGACATAAGGCAAAATGACCGGCCGATGGGAGGCATTACGGTACTGTTCTTCGGTGATTTTCGGCAGACACTCCCGATAGTACCCCGAGGAACGAGAGCCGATGAAATTGCTGCATGTCTGAAGAGTTCTGTTTTATGGCGCAATATATTATCTACACACCTGTAGTAAATATGCGTGCACAGTTAGGAGGCTGCGAAAATGCACAGGAGTTTTCCAATTTATTGTTACAAATAGGCGATGGCACATACCCCGTACAAGAAGATGGAAAAGTTAATTTGGTCGCTAATCTCTGTTCTTGCGTTACATCACCACAAGAGCTAATTTCTTCTGTGTACGGAGATTCCACAAATATGGGAAATCAAGCCGGTTCTTCGCTATGTCAGCGAGCTATTTTAACTCCCCGCAATGACCAAGCTGCGGCAATTAATTTAAAAATATTGATGCATGTGTCCGGGAATAGTAGAGAATACACCTCTATAAATACAGTTATGGAAGAAGATGACGCCACGCACTACCCGGTAGAATTTTTGGATTCCCTCAACACACCCGGACTTCCCGCCAACAAAATAGTTTTAAAAATCGGTGTTCCAATAATTCTCCTCAGAAATTGATGTCCTCCCAAACTTTGTAACGGCACTCAGCTCAAAGTCACAAATCTGCAGCAAAACATTATCGAAGCTGAAATATTAACCGGTTGCGGTGCCGGTGATATTGTTTTTATTCCAAGAATACCTATTATTCCTAACAACTTTCCTTTCTCTTTCAAACGAGTGCAATTCCCAGTCAGTCTTTGTTATGCCATGACGATTAATAAAGCTCAGGGCCAGACATTATCCGTTGCGGGGGTGGACCTAAGTATTGGATGCTTTTCCCATGGTCAACTATACGTAGCTCTTTCACGCGTAAACAACCCCAATAACCTTTTTGTGTACGCTTCAGATGGTTCCACAACTAATGTTTTTAATAGAGAAGCACTAGCTTAAATAAAAAATAAAGATTTGAATCGGTATCCTCGCAGGATATTGTTAAGTTCCGACATCCACGCGAACGAAGTCGCGGGCACAGCTAGTTATAAATATACAGACAGACAGACAGAGTTACTTTCGAAACTCTGTCTGTCTGTATGTTATCTTTTCACGCCTAAATCGCTGAACCAATTTAGATGAAATTTGGTACATAGATAGCTTGAGACTCGGGAAAGGACATAGAATACTTTTTATCCCGATATTCTCACGGAATCGAAACTTACGCGGGTGAAACCGCGGGGCGCAGCTAGTACCAAAATAAAGCAAACGTATATCTCCCCAAAACACTTTTTTCCTTCTTATTCAATATCATCAAACGGTTCCCTAATCCGAGGTTATTGCCATATTTTGTAGAAAAACCTTCCTGATCGCAACACACCGGTATTTATCGCAAAAACAATAATAAATCAAACGTAATCCCCGCGGGAAGAAGAGAGGACATTAATGCCTTACAGGGTGGATATTATGGAGAAAAAAGTTGGACTTTTCTGTGTTTTTGGAGAGAATACTTCTTTAGACACACTTTGCGCACATTCCGGACAGTGAACGAAACTGAACCGTCACGCTCGGCTCGGGTCGGTGACGCTGAATCGGGTATGCTCGGTTCCAGTCGTAAGTTTTCACTTCTGTCGTGTGGACACAAAAAGATAAAAAAAATGGATAGGATAATCAGAAAACGGTTTAAGCGTGAAGAGGTAACAGACAGACGGGCACACTTTCGCATTTATAATATTTATAAGTATGGATCAGTGCTACGCGCGGCTACGAATTTGCTACGCACGGCTACGCTTGCTACGCTCGTAGCAATTCGCCGACATAATTTAATTTGAGACCGTATTCATTCCACGAATAAACTACTAAGTACTCACTAACTACATAAGTTCACTAAAGTATTGCTTGTTTTTTTTATAGTAAATTGTATTATACAGGGTGTAGAAATACCCTTCACATTGCCGTTATCTACGCATTCTGTACATCGAACTAAGCAACATTGAGCAAAAAAAGTCCTGCGAAACTGCTTTTATTTATAGTATTAAAAATTACTGTTTACGGCAGTGCGCAGTGTAACTTTTGGGTCCATGCAGCGGTACAGGAGTTGAGTAAAAAAGTTGATGCTTTTGCTTTCAATATTTCTGCCACGACAACCACAAGGTTGCCAGATCTGCCCCCGATAGTTAAAAAGACGTATCTAACAAAAAGTAAAAACGAAGAAATAAATGTTTTAATGAATGAAACGGGAAATTAATAATATTTTGTTTTGCTAAAACCGCACTGGAGGAAGTTAGAAAACTATTAAAAATACAGACAGATGTGCCTTTTTTTCTGATTCCGGCAATGTATGTAACTCAAATCTGAAAAAAATGTTAGATGCGTCTTTTTTCCTATCGGGGGTAGAGATATGGTCCCAAAAAATATCACAATGAGGGGGAGTACAAGTGACTCTCGGGTTCGTTAAGCGTACCGTCTTTTTATACCCATTATTCACTGAGAATCACGCAAAAACTATCAAACTTATTTTTATGAAACCACCATTTTAAAGATAATTTAATTAGGTTTGAACTAGTGATACAACACTATTACCTGGTGGTATCGTTTAACTTTAAAAGACCCACCGTACCACCAAGGGTACGGCCAGGGGTACGGTGGGTGGCCGAAGCCTGCCGGGGGTGCGGGATTGTCCGAAAGGGTTACCGCTACCCCGGAACATAAAGGGCTAAGGAAGGAACACGGATGGGTTTTAGTCAGTAAGAGTCTGACACTCCCTTCCGCTCCACCCAGAGCGGGAGGGGTCATTTGATGATTTCCCATCCATAAAAAAAAAAAAAAAAAAAAAGGGGTACGGTGGGTCTGCAGTGTTTAAGCACTGAATACGTGTTTTACTTAACTAGGCTAAACTGTATTCACTTTAGTATTTAACAATAATAGTTAACCTATGTTAAAAACAAATAACTGTACGCGTATATTACTAAATGTAACTTGTTTCTAGACTAAGTCTACAAAATGTTTAATAAATAAATAAATAATTCTGTTCTTAACCTTTTAATATGTATCACATTTATGCGACACATATTTCCGTGCCCCTACCGCCCGTTTCGTATTTCTGCGACAGAGAACATGCATGATTTTTTCTTTCTATTTTCGTCTTATTGACTGCGTGGTACAACTAAAACCATTATTAAATAGAGATAAAAACTTTTTGACTATTTTTAAATCGATACAACGATTTCTCCTCCTTATTTTTTGTAGGTATTATTTTATCTTGATTTTATCGATTAGTAGCCGCGCGCTAGGGGCACGGCAATTGATATTTAGCCAAGCGCTTAAAAAGTATAAGAATTATTCATAATTTATATTCAATCTCTTATAATTACTCGTCCATCGGGCTATCTTTAAGGGGTCACCCTACTCTGCCCAGACTTAGTCCATGTCTGGACGCCCGGAGCTCTCATTTCCGTCGGTGAACTTCCGCAGTCGACACTAAGGGATACAGAAATATGGACCCGAACCGCTCCACTGATCTTAATGTCACTGACTTCACTTAACTAAAATATATTTTACTAAGGAATTCTAAGCTTTTGCTAAGGAAATTCTTCTTCCATTTGATTTATATTTCTAGTTTTGCTTAGTAAATCGGTGAACTGGGATTTTTTTTGATTTTTATTTATGTAGGGACTAATTTTTCAATCAAAAGGAGATTCAACAAAGAAGTCTCGCAGACGTGGTGCGATGAATATAATGTGAGTATGTGTACTAGAAACCATTACTTACTCAAAATCTGACCTAGTTGGAAAATGTCCTAGCTGGAAACTGACGTACATGGAATCTGACCTACTTAGAATCTGACGTCCAATACCGCTTTCATTTTTATCTGACAGGGAAGAACTGTCAAAAATTCAAAATTATTCCTGGGATAAAATTATCTGGGGTTGGAAAAATTATCCCTAATAGAAAGCAAACAGTTCATTTATCAAATTAAATTTCATTCGAAAACATCCATCGGTTTCTTATTGAACATCAACTATTTCCGACGACTCTGGTTACTTATCTCTTTTGATGACTGTACGTATGTACATGTACATGGAGAGATTTGGCACATACCTACTAAGCTTATCTTATTATGTAGACAAAGGGACTCCGGTAGCAACACATATAAAAGTTTAATGAAACCACAGAGGGCTTAGGTACGAGGAAATCGCTTTCAAAGCGTCTCGTATTTCTACAACAATGACTTTCAACGGGATCCACATAAGCTTTTTGGCAGCTTATGTCAGTTCAATACATTTTGACTTATCCATCATTGTAACCGCAGATAGAATGCCTTGGCGTGAGTAGTGCTAGTGGTCGTTTATTTTCGTTGGATCCCACTTTTGAATCCCATTTTTTAGGTATTAACGATGGATCCCGTTTGCTATTTCCGTTGAATCCCATATTATAACAACATGTGTACATTTCAGAAGAAAAGTGATTTACCTTTATCAAACACTAAAAAGAGATTATTTTTAGTGGGTTACCCGGAACTGAACTAGCTAGATTAGGTTAATTATTAAAAAAAAAACAATGTTAGGTTAGGTTAGGTTAAAACTGTGACCCCTACGCACGAGCCGAGCGAGCGAAGCGAGCGGTGCCGCGGCAGCGGCCGGCGAGTGCCAGAAACGACTAGATTATATAGAAAATGAGTTGTTTGTGAAATAAATAGTATACGAAACGTTGGTTGTAAACTAAAAATTTCAATGGAGTTTTGGTGAAACATTAGTGAACCCCTCATTTTATTATAAACAATTTTGTTGTTGAAAGTACCCGCATTCAGATTTTTTTAAGCATTCGGGATCCAACGGAAATACTTTTCGGGATTCAACGACAATAAAACGTAATTATCTTGCATTTTTTAACACGTTCACTGCGGATCACACAAAATCGGCCCGCCACGGTGTTTAGCGCTGGTGCGCACAGTCAAAACTGTATCTTTCTCGCTGGTGCGGAACGATTATCTTCGGTATTTGTAGGAGTTCGACAGAGACAAATATATATTTCGGCTCGTGGTTACAAATGTAGCTATTCGGCATTAAAACATTGTGGCGGGCCCTTTTCGACCACCATCGCACTGACGGTGAAAAACACCCGCTCCCTGCGGCGGCGGGCCTATTTTGGTATATGACCGATGCCGACCTGTTGCCGCACGGAGCGCGCGCGCAAGGGTCGAGCCGCCAGTCAGTGTTGTGCTCTCTATAAGACAGTACGTGTGCGTGTCGTTACTTTATCGACAGGTGTTAAAGTATGGCGCAACGTAGATGTACCTAAAAGAAAAATAACGCTGAACAGTGATAGTGAAGATGGTTTGGATGAAAATGCACAAACATTTCCACGTGTAAAAATAAAACAAATGCCGTCGACCAGCAAAATTTCTATTTTAGAAAACAAGTTGATTCACCCCGCAAATAATGTCCCAAAGTATTACAGTGACAGTGATAGTGAAGAAATTTTTCCAAGGATAAAAAACAAAGATTGCGAAACCCCTATAGAAATAAAACGTCATGCTCCAAAACCAAACACAATCGGTAAGTTTACACACATCAAAATATTTGGAAATTTACGAATAAAAAAAGTACACGTACCGAAGCCGTACCGTAGTGTCACAGTAGTGTACCAGTATACATGTGTGTGTATGTGTGTAGTGTATGTGTACTTAGGTATAAGGTCCTAAGAGAAGAAACTGTGCACGGTGTTATGAAAAGCTACGAGAGACACTAGAGTGCAAACAAGCAAAAAAGAAAGTAAAAAAAATTAAAACGTTCTGCAACAAATGCAGTCAATCTCTTTGCGTGCAGTGCTATAAAGAGAAACATGTACATTAGTTTAGTGTTCCTGTCTGGCCAATTCGATTTATTAAATACACACTTTTTTATTTCTTATAATTCTGTTTTATTTTCGATAACCCTATATTTTTGTCTGTCCCATCACTATAAAAAAGTACTTTCTAGTGCGGTATCGGTCGTTATCGGCCTGACACTTTCCTTGGTTGATTTCTCGTTTCCTGTTTGGCAGATCCAGGGGCGAAACGAACGTAAAGAAACTGGGTTCAGGACCATTTTAACAGTATAAAAAAAAACATTGTACACCATGTTTTCGCGAAGTTATAGCGCTTTAATCTATCCTAGCGGTGTCAGGTCGAAAAGGACTGATACGCACTGTCTAAAAGGTCGATGGATGGTGCATTTCGACCGCCACCGCACCAGATGAAAGTTTATGATTTTTTTGCCGCAGCTAAGGTGTTTCGGGATCCAACGGAAATACATAATAATGTTTTGCGGGATCCAACGCCAAAAATATTAAAATGGGATTCAAAAGCGGGATCCAACGGAAATAAATCCTAGTGGTAACGGTCGCGACTTACGAGTTGTAGGTCGTAGGTTCGGTTCAGACAGGCGCTTAACTTTGCGGTGCCGGTATAGTATGCAATGACCTTTAGAATACTTTTTATCCCATAATCCCGCGGAATCGAGACTTATACGGGTAAATCCGCGAAGCTAGTTTTTTCACAAATATATACAACTAGCTGCGCCCCGCGGTTTCAACCGCGTAAATGTCGATCCCTTGGGAATATCGGAATAAAATGTAGCATATATGTTAATCCAGGGTGTCAGCTCCCTCCATACAAAATTTTATCAAAATTGGTCCAGCCGTTTGAGCGTGAAGAAGTAACAAACATATAAACACACACACTCACACACGTACACACACACTCACAAATTTTCACCTTTATAATATCAGTGTGATAATACTGATAATACATGATTTTGACCGGCACAAACAGGCATTTTTGAATTGTCAAAAAGTCGGTCAGTCAGAAAGATGAAGCTAATTGTCCATTCCAAAGCGTAGGTACCTATGGAGAAGAACGATAAACATGAACATCAAACCATTACCTTTCTCAACTACCATATAAATGCAGCCATAATCCTCAAAGTGCTGTTAAGACCCTCGATATCCGTCTAGCATGGGATAATACTCGACAATAGAACTTTTCCATCGAATCTTTTGCTCATACGGCCGCGGAAGTGAGACGTCTCAATAGGATATTACAAAGAAATGGGAACACCCACGATGCAATCTGAACGTATGAATTTGTATGTTCCTGTGTTTTGTAGACAGCGATTTTTTTTTGACCGACTTCAAAAAAGAAGGTGGTTCTGTGTTGTTTTTGATGTATGTTTACGTGATTCTGAACCAATTCTGAAAAAAAATTCGTCCGTTGTTAAAAAAAAAACCGAGTGTGCTTATGACCACACGACTGAAGTGAAACTTCAAACGTATTTGGCTATGAGAGGAAGAGAGAAAGAAACTGTGCGCGCGCACTGCTTTCTCTTGCTTATATCCCCCACTCAACTCCCGTTCGCCTCGCCTGATCACACTTTTCGTAACGCTTACGTCACGCGTTTGTCAGCTTACTCCCCAAGTCAAGCGTGCGTAAAGAAGTTTCACTTCAAAAATTTTGATCGCCGCGTACTTTTCACATAATTATAATTTCTTTTTTTTTTTTTGATATTGGCGAAAAATTTCTGAACTTCTTTCTGAGTTTGCGCATCGATATCCCTGCCAGCATGTAAAAAAAAATGTTATAAGTCTAGTGAAGTATGAGTCTTGAAAGCTACATTTAAAAGTCACAGATAATAGTACAGTCTGTTATAGCAATTAGCTGACCCCTTAAAAATTAAACAAATTTGAACCTTCTGCTTGTTAGCAGTAAGCTTATCGAACTAGAACAGTTCAACGTCTACGATTAATAAAACAGTTATTCGAATTTGATATTTAACACGCAGTGTTAAGGTAGGTATGAACTTGAATATTGTTCTAACTTGTAATATATTATTGCTAATTTCAACGACAATCACCATGTTCGTGTGGTCTAGTGGTAGCTGCAGTAAGCTGACAAGAGCGTGGTTGCGAGTTCGAAACCAACATATTTTCTGCTGCGCATTTTGTTTTATAATATTTTTTTTTAAGTTATAAATAATAAATTATAACTTTAGCAACAAAAAAAAAAAGCTGAACGAAAATAAAAAAACGATAATGATGGTAAAAACGATTTTATTTTATAAAAAAAATTATTATAAGAATAACGTAAATGATATAACAGTTACTAATAACGTTGTTACATACTTCACAGAGTTTAATGTAGTGAATCAACATGTTATAATATTTAGAAATATATAGGTATGTATTTCTATTTCATAACAATAACATCACCACATTAAATATCGTTGAACTAAATAAAATAGCATTATACGTTGATGTTTTACCTACTAGGTATACTATATATCAATTTGTTTTGTATGTAGTTATGTTTAGTTATAAATAAGGTTTTGACAAAGACTTCTCGTCGGTAAATATGACAACATAATCTTCCCAATTAAAATTGAGATATTCTTGGGCAAAGCGGACCCTTGCTTGGCGATGTGCAGCAGTCAGTTAAATTTTACGTGCTGGCTTGTATTGTTTCAGTCCAGCAACATGCAAATGTTTTCTGACCGTCTGAACAGAAACATTATACTGCATTGAGTAGGCAAAAATGGGTGTTCAGTATGCCTTCTAACAATTGCTTGATGATGTTCTGACACAGGAGTAACATTGCAGGTTTTGGTTCAGGACGATCCTTTTGAATATTCCCTGTCTCTTCAAAACGTCTTAGCCACAGTCTGACTGTATTTCTCTGAAACAACACAATAAGCATAATTTTAATAACCCGGTAATCATAATTTTTCGAATAAATTTGCAAAAATACCTTTAGATAAACCACATTAGACCTATAAATGATCTCATAATGAAACAGTTAATTTTCTATTATTCTATACTCGCGTTTTTAAGCCAACTAACGAATTAAGGAAGTATAAAAAAGAATACACTTACCGCTATATTAAGTTTCCTAGCAATCGCTTTAATACCAACATTCTCCTTATGCAAATACAATATTTTGTATTTTAATTAATAATCACTCAACTGAGACATGACGATTAAACTATCAAAACCGATAATAATAATTAATAAAAAGGCGTGGATTTTCGCAACTTAGTAAGGCAATATAAAAATGTTCGTGCGTATTCACTGCTATTTGTGCATAGAATGTCTTGTTCAATTTATTCTTCTACCCCATATTCCTAAAATCATTTCAATAGCAGTTTTTGTTGAATACGCATATTGACGTCGAACTACCCACTTATTGAAAAAGGTGAAACGTTTATCGTTTATCAACTTAATTGATATGCTTGTTCTTTACAATAATGCAAGAAATACTTAACGAACAATTTATATATTGAAAACAAAATTAAACATGAGACTAGATTTGAACTCGCATCTTGCACGTCTCAGCCTTACGCATGAACCACGACACCAGATTAACTTGAGTAAGATAGATGAAATAAGGTATTAGTAGCAATGACACAAATTATCACAACATTAACCTAACCTTTAAGTCTTGCTGATTAGAAATGAAAATTCCGTAACAAATACCCATACATAGTAAATGACCTAACATCAACATCTTAAAGCTCAAATTTGCGTATCAAAATTATTTATTGTTTCTGTTCATCGAGTAGTGTTAGTCCGATTAACTCATACATATTGAATAACCTTTAATGTTATGAGAGGAGGGTGCAAAATCGAGTAATTTTTAGGGGGGTCAGCTAATTGCTATAACCCATTGTACATTACATTTAGTTTCGAAAAAATGCACTCTTAGACAATTTTTTAAGAGACTGCTGAAAATAAATCGGTTCCTTGCCTCGTTCAGGTTTTCCGAGCACATTTTGACTACGAGAGGAAATAATTTGATGAATTAGTACCTACTAAACTACACACATCAAAAGTGTCTAGGGATCAACATATATTTTTGCAATAACTTTTCTCCTGATTGATATTAATTAAAATTTTCTTTAAGGATTCATCAAATAAAGTGTTTTCGTTTGTCACAGTAACGATAAACCAAGTCACCTTTGCATTAATAAAGAAATTTGCCATTTTCCTAATAAAGGGATTTTTGACATTTGAACCACTAACACAAAACTTCGAAAAAAAGACTGAAATAACAGTTTTCTTTAAAATTTTATTGGGTAACTTAAACAATTAATAATCCGTGTTTCTACCGCGAACACTAACAATACAAGAACATCGGTTTGGCATACTCAAAATGAGTTCATCCAAATCACGCTGTGGAATGGCCGCCCATGTTCGTTGCAACAACAAAAAAAGGTCTTCTTGCGACTGGATACCCTCCATATTCGGCAGAGCTCTTCTCTGTAGCATATCCCATGCATGCTCAATCGGGTTCAAGTCTGGCGACTGAGCAGGCCAGGGCAGGACATTGATGTTAGCTGCGGCGAGAGTCTGTCTTACAACTCTTGCGGTGTGCGGTCGTGCATTATCATGCATTAACTGAAATAAGGGACCGATTTGCACTTGTAGAGGAACGATGACGTCTGATACAATCGTCTCAGCATAAATTTGAGCGTTGAGGTTGCCTCTGATCCAAATCAACTCAGTTCTTCCGCCGATCCAAATACCCGCCCATACCATGATGGTTCCACCACTATAAGGATGGACTTCCTGGCAGGATTTTAATCGCTGTTGGCGTCCAGGGGTTCTCCAGTGTCGTATACGTCTTGTATCCGGTCTCATACCAAAACGAGACTCATCAGAAAAGCACACGAAACGCCATTGTTCTTCTGCCCAATTTCTGTGTTCAAGAGCCCATTGATATCGAATCCTACGATTGTGCATTGCTATAGGTGGTACCCGTAGCGGTCTTCGGGAATGAAGGTTCACTTCATGCAAGCGGTTTCTGACTGTTTGGTCGCTAATTAAGTTCCCTGAAGAGTGATGAAGCCTCACGGCTAACATCATGGCGGTTATTGTTGGAGCTCTTCGAGTTAAGATTTGAATGTATCGGTCTTGTCTCCGTGTGGTGCAGCGATACCGTCCTCCATGGCGCTCAGCCACGGTACCAGTGCTTCGGTAACGTGTCCAAAGTCGACTGATAACACTCTGACTTGTATTCAGAGCTCAAGCCACAGTACGTTGCCGGGAACCAGCTTCTATCATTCCCACGGCTCTGAGCATTTCTTCCCTGCTTAAATGACGTCGCCGCTCCATAATAACGTTGGTTTTAATCAGTAGTAGGGAAACAGTAGCACTAATAATGTCTTCAATGCGTTGTATGTTTTTATAGGGAAAATATTGACAGCTGATTTTCATCTTTTACTCGAATTTGATTCACAGTTCCTGATTCAAACTATGAAATGCACCAAAAAGGATCCATATAAATTTATAAAATCATAAATTTATTACAAAGCCACATCTCAATCTCAAGAAATCCGCATAAAAATGCTTGATCCCTAGACACTTTTGATGTGTGTATGTAAATGAGTTACCTGCCAAACGACCGACGGCTTCTAGCTTTTAGGTTCTACAAAATAGACTTCAAATAAGTAATGTACTGCCTATTGTTTACTTACTTGACTTATACAATGTGTACTCAGGCCCGATTTAGTTGTGTTTTTAAGTATTAAAAAAAAGTAAAACAAAGAAACTGTTGCAACTAACAACAGTTTTTTGAAGTGTAAACTTCTTTAGCGGCGTTGCACACTTTTTTGTAATGGGTAAAAAATGTTAAACTCGCGTCAGGACACGTGACCGTCAGGAGAGACTACTACGGCGGCGCCAACCGAAGTGAACCAAGTGACACACGACAATGGATGGATGGATGGATGGATGTGGTGTGGGTGTGGGTGTGGGTGTGGGTGTGGGTGTGGGTGTGGGTGTGGGTGAGGGTGTGGGTGTGGGTGTAGTACCTACACTGCTGTGTATTCGTAAAATTCGTGTACATAGTGTTTAAAATATGGAAATTGAACAAAGTGCATCTATTAATGAAAAAAGTGACGCAGAAATAGTGAAAAAAAATGAGTTACTTATATTAATTCAATTAATAATTGATTTATTTCAACGTTAATATTCAAGTTTTCACTTCTGCCGGCACTCCCAGAGTGCAACCTACTTTGACAACACTATGGGAATACACTCCTGATAAAATTACCGAAAGTTTTTTATTGCGCATAATCCGCAAAAATAATGAATATAAATCCCCAACAATGTTGATGTGGGTAGGCATCCCCAACAATGATGGTAGAGATATTTATAAAAATAAAGAAATATTCTAACAAACAACAAAAACATCAAAAACATCAGCTGTTTTAATCCACAACAATTTCACAAATTACAATATGGACGAACAGACGATATAAATGTGAAAAAAAATCACGTACATTTCACTTAAAGCTTCGATATTGAGCGTTCACACAAGCCAGCGTCGATGGCTCCGCAAACATTGATCACCCTGTATCTACCTGACGATTTTAAGCATCACCAAAAACACAGAAATATCAACCTTATATCAATGTGGATAAGGTGGGGGGAACGGCAAATATGTATAAGTTGGTACAGCGCCCATTGTTTGCAAGGTTTGATGGGTCGAAAAATTGTGCTACAGAAATAAAGCCCAGCTTTCAGGTACTTCGAACGTATTTTCACATGTTGATATTTTAATAAAATAGGATGTTTAAAACACGCCTCTTTTTTGTTACAATACGGGTTTGTAGTTAAAGGGATGTGTGTACAGAACAATGAGGATGCCTGCTCAATACCTATTAGAGAGACTTTAATTCTGATATTGATTTTATACTAAACCTACTCAAAAAGTAGAAGTTTTTTTTCTAATTTAGGGCAATTCGCGAACGGTCGTACCCATAGATTATCTTCGTGCCCCTCTTCCAGATATAATGTAAAATTATTATTATAAATTCGAAAGTAACTCTGTCGGAGATAGGCTACTTTTTGTCCCGGTAGCACGTTCCCGTGGGATAATTTCTGACAAACACGCAAGCGAAGCCGCGGGCAGAATCTAGTAGACCAATATTTTGTCATTAATACCCGCAGCAAAATAAACCGCAAATAAACAGCAATCACGAAAATAAATATCAAACGTATTTATTCCTCTAACCGCTTGGCGGCGCATCACCCCAAATGGGTGGAACAATTTTGACAGGCTTGGCGGCGCATCACCCTATATGGGGTGATAGTACTGTGTCGTCATATTATTGCTTATTCCCTTTAACCCACTGTGTTTTGGATCGGTTTTCTCGTTTCTATTTGAACGATCGAGAATATCTGCCTTAAAAAATGCAACACTGGCAGTCAAAAATGTATCTGTGGTTAAGAAATTATTTGTCAAAGTCAGTCTGTGAATTTGCGACGTCACACGTAACATCTGTTCCAGAAAAACTTTAAGGCGTAAATAAGTATTTTTTTACTATGAGGTGTGTTTGTATTTTTTTTCGTATGAAGATAGAACCCTTCCACCAATAAAAGCCATAAAATATATATGGTATCGATTTACTTTTTGAAATACTTAATAATGTTTAAAGTTCACATAATGTTTTTTTTTTTTTTCAACCATAGTCAATATTTACCAATGAATATAATAAATTAGAGACGAAATGTCAACAAACACTTAATACCACCGGAAAGGGACATTCATATGCTCTAATAAAAACATAACTTGAGATTACGCCCGTCGCCAACTAGTAAACAAAAAAAATGTTTTGTTCAGTGCGGCCATCTAGCGCGTGGCGATACGTCATCGCGTGCGCCGCGGGGCGTTGGGGAATTTCGATGTTCCAGCGCCGCTGAGCGGCTAACTGAAAAGAAGTTTATTTCCACAAGATAAGGTGTCGTTAATTAAAGTTGATAGACTAGTAGCTATATCAAAGAGATTCCGACTTGGAAAAAAAAAGATGGCGGCACAAAACAGAGAGGAACAGAAGGTCGGCGAAAGAGTGCGTGCGTCACGCACAAATAGACAGGCTTCACATACAGCGAGTAACGCACACTCGCGACTGGCATTCTGGTGAGATAGTTTGTGATGGTCAGATGGGTCCATCATCATCATCATCTGCCCAGCCTTTTCCCAACTATGTTAGGGTCGGCTTCCAGTCTAACCGGATGCAGCTGAATACCAGTATTTTACATGGAGCGACTGCCTATCTGACCTCCACAATCCAGTTACTGGGTAATAATAAATATCGGACGATGAAACGCAGTTGTGTGGCAAGAAACGCAATAACGCACCCGATATTATCGACCGATAATAACGCGCCTGTGGGGGACAGCCTTAAGCCGGGCACCAGTCTTACTTTAGGTTATCGTGTTACCCAGTAAGTGGGTTTTAAAGGTCAGATAGGCAGTCGCTCCATGCAAAATACTAGTATTCAGCTGCCCAACACAGTTAGGAAAAGGCAATTTAGAAGGATGTTGATGTAAACACGCAAACGCCCTCGCAAGTCGCAACTGGAATTCGTTTGAGATCTCGCGCCTTACGTACGCGTCTATGTGTGCGTGCACCTGATTTCGATCGTTGTATGAAGCTGGCCTTCTGTATAGTTATCTAGTTTGTGGAGGCGGTAAGCAATGAGTAAATAGGAGTCTTACGAATTGCAAGTGGAAGTGGGCGACTTGTATTTCATTTGACTTTGGCGCTCTTGGAATGTCGTAATTATGTCAGTTGTTTATCTTGAGGGCAAAGATTAGTACAATTTGTAGGGATTCTTGGAATAAGGAACTCTTCAGTTCTTCTCAGATTCTGGTTACATACTACTATCATCAAGCAACAAGCGAGTTGGTCCTACTCAGGAGGCCTTAAAAGAGGACATTAACCGGTCAAGCGGCGCGGTTCGCCGATCGGCGACGAAACAATAGAAAATCAATTGTGTCTCATTAGCGGCGCTTGACAGATTAATCTAAATTACTTATCTAAATAAACTAATCACACTATCACACTAATATTATAAAGGCGAAAGTTTGTGAGTATGTGTTTATATGTTTGTTACTTCTTCACGCTCAAACGACTGGACCAATTTTGATAAAATTTTGTACGGAGGTAGCTGACGCTCTGGATTAATATATAGGCTACTTTTTATCCCGATATTCCCACGGGATCGACACTTACGCGGGTGAAACCGCGGGGCGCAGCTAGTACATATTATAAAGAGAAAATTTTTGATTTTCTGTGTGTTTGTTTGTTACGATTTCATACGAAAATGGCTGAACGGCTTTGGACGAAATATGGCACATGGGTAGACCAGGGATTTGTTTGGAGATAGGATACTTTCATCCCGATATTCCCACGGGATCGAGACTTATGCGGGTGATAACATGGGTCGCAGCTTATCAATATTATTTAAGATGTAGGGAGAGTATTGTCTCTCCTTCTCTCTTAATCCATCCAAAGGTTGTCTTTAAAAGATCTTGTAAAATTTCGACATTTATATCTGTAATTTTTATGGTGTACATAATAAAGAATATTCTATCTATTTAACTTACATACATGTCAATAAACGAAAATTGGCTCGAGGAACACTGTAACGTAATTCACGAAGTTAAATTAAATTAAATTTTCACACAAAAGCGTTTTTTAACTCAAACAATTTGAACTTCTCTGTAAACTGCAACACTGTAAAATTAAAGTCAGTATGCACTGAAGTTTAATCTAGATTAGATTACCAGTCTAGACTGAATAAAATAGTAAAAAAAGAACGATTCCGACTAGCCTTAGTTATAAATTCTAGCTATAAAAAACCGACTATAGTTTTGTAATTTTAAATTCTATTAAGCTTCTCTGAGGATACAATTCTCTGGAAAATAATACGATGACAGTGGTCTTCATTAGAATAATGTTTGCGAAAGATAAAAGAAAATAAAGCAAAATTAAAATGGCTTCCACGAAAGAGATACGTCTGACGCACAAGCCAATAAGGCTGGTAACGGTAAAACTGCGTGGGCAGTTGGCCCGAATATAATATTTTTATCACGACGAAAGTAAGAAACAACAATTACACAAGGGACCTTATTAGAAGGCTAAAAGTCACCCGAAGGGCAATGGAGAGAGCTATGCTTAGAGTTTCCCTACGTGGCCGAATAAGAAATGAAGAGATCCGCAGGAGAACCAAGGTAACCGACATAACCCGAAGAATTGCCAAACTTAAGTGGCAATCAACAGGGGCACATTGCTCGCAGAACAGATGGCCGATGGGCCGAAAGGTTCTGGAGTGGCGCCCGCGTACCGGAAGACGTAGCGTTAGAAGGCCTCCCACAAGGTGGACCGACGACCTTGTGAAGGCCGCAGGAATCCGCTGGATGTAGGAAACAGAACCGGTCGAATTGGCGATGCTTGGGGGAGGCCTATGTCCAACAGTGGACATCTTTTGGCTGAAATTATGACGATGAATGAGTTTGACTCTTGAAAAAAGGGATCTCAGAAGACAACAAAAAAAAAATAAGACGGAAAAATTGTTGAAAAAAGTTAAATAGTTGAAAATAGGGAAAATACTTCTTGTCATCGTAATTTAAAGCCTTATCATCGGACTATTTCTGGAAACATAAAAACACCCCACGCCTGAATTCCCCAAAGGAATATGTAGAGGTATAGGTAACTATGAACCGTATATTCACATTTATTTAGATAGGTTCTAGCTTCTGTCAGCGACTTCGTCCGCGTGAAATTAAATGTTCCCCTTACAACGCTTCCGTACTTTCACTTCGTTTTCGCTCAGCGTTCTTTCGGGCTTTTTTTTTTCTTTTTACTCGGCTGCTAAGTGTCGTATCGTAATGTTAGCCTTTAGCCTTCATCAATAATTGGGTTATCAAATGCAAAAATAATTGTTCAAATCCGACTGATAGTTTCAGAGTTTAGCGCGTTCAATTAAACAAACGCTTCAGCAGCTCCTCCCGCATCACAAATGCCGCACACAAGTTTTCAGTCACCGGTGCCACTTTCAGACTTCCTCTTCTTCTTTCTTATTATTTCTTCTTTCTTATTATTAATGGTGTGCATCGAGGTCAAACAATGCGTATTGAGCAAAAAGGTTTATATTAAAAAAAAAACCGAGTGTGCTTATGACCACACGACTGAAGTGAAACTTCAAACGTATTTAGCTATGAGAGGAAGAGAGAAAGAAAATGTGCACGCGCACTGCTTTCTCTTGCTTATATCTCCCACTCAACTCCCGTTCACCTCGCCCGATCACACTTTTCGTAACGCTTACGTCACAGGTTCGCCATCTTACTCCCCAAGTCAAGCGTGCGTAAAGAAGTTTCACTTCAAAACTAGGATTTGACAGCAAAATTTTAGGTTAGGAAGCGCGCGCTGTCTGTTACGTTAGAAAAGGCACTGCGTCATTGCAAATCAAAATGGCGGTCTTTTAATCCGCTCTGAGCCCGCGCAATCGCTTATACAATGTTTTATGTTCCTACTTTATTTTAAATAGATTTGAAATTAGTTTATTGCGTCGCTAACATGGGCCCCCACTTCAGTGGGTTGAACGACATTGGTCAAGTCTGATATTCGTCAAATCGGCAATTCGTCAAATTTTATATTGGTCAAAGCTGTAGTTCGTCAAATCGTCTTTTTGTCCAATTACGATATTTGCCAAATATGCTATTGGTCAAGTCCATGTACAGTCAGTCGATGAAAACATGCATTTTGAATTCACATAACTTAGGTACTTGTAGGAACTTACAGAAGGAAAAGCCACCTGCCGTAAGTTCCTATTTACATCATGAAAATGTAGTAAGTAGTAATTGACTACTGCTGATTGGCTGCTTTTTTCATTTTAATCAAGCAATTTATAAAAAAGCAAAAGTACTTGGAATGATGACAGACGTCAATTTGAAAAAAAATGTTAGACTAACCACAAATCTAGCGTTACGGCCCCATCACTATATTCCTGAAGGATGGTTGGCAATACTTGAGATGATGCCAGAAAATGATAGTAGGGCGGAAAATTTTCAAAAATATTTTACTGAGCAATGGCAAAAAAGGGTTTCTCAGGATATGTGGTGTTGTGCAAATGAACGCCATCGTATCACCAACGCAGTCGAGGCTTGGCATCGGAGATCTGACTCGTTCGTCTCTTCCAGGAATTACTTCCTGAATTATTCCCTTGGGCCAAAAGTAGCGGGGACTGTATTAAATATTGTTGTTTAATTATTTTGAATTATCATAATGCAGTATCCGCGCGTTCAAACAAACAAACTGTTCAACTTTATTGTTAGTATAGATATAAATTATTTAGTTATGGTAATGATCCCCTGTAACAGAGGAGAGTTTATTGCCCTGATCCCTATAGCCAAATACTCGTAAGTTTTAGTTATAGACGCCAAAAGAAAAAGGTCAAAATACCTATATCTTTATTCGCCGTACATCCGCCACCTTAGAATATGACATCATCAAACGACTGCTCGCAGACACTTTACAATGTGGATGTCATTAGGGCTTGCTTTCGTACATTATACCGTACATAGGTGTCTAGGTGTATATTATAATGACGCTAATTCTATCTTGGAAGGAGAGCTATGAAGGAAGTCCCGGATACGAGTAGAATATTATCTTCGCCTGAATTATTCGCACGGCTGTCATCGACTGCCTAGCTTTTTCCCAACTATGTTGGGGTCGGCTTCCAGTCTAACCAGATGAAGCCGTTGGTCCCGGCTGTCATTCGTGGATCTTTCACAGTCGTTACGGGTCGTCAGAAGCCTGAAAGTTCTTGCCAAGGGGTGTCGTATTACCCAATAACAGGGTTGTGGAGGTCAGATAGACAGTCACTCCATGTAAAACACTGGTATTCAGTTGAATCTGGTTAGCCAGGAAGCCGATCCCAACATAGTTGGGAAAAGGCTGGGCAGATGATGACAAGATACAACTACAGGGTCTAGTGCTAATTTACTGCCTCGTTTTTCTAATGGTCGTAAGCGCTACTGTTGAGCATGAGGTCCTGGTTTCGATTTACATGGGATGCATGAAGAAGCGTCCTCGTGTAGCGCAGTTTGTTCCACCAGTTACTCAACTGAACCAATCGCTCGGCGCATCCTGGACAGTCACACCCAACACCTTATTTGACTGACCAATTCTTCCCTTGCGGTGGTATGGCTAACGCCCGCCTGGTTTGCTACCACCCTCTCACCGGAGTCCGGCGTCAAGCAGCCTGCTGTGTTTCGTCGATGCGTGGCAGTTCCAGTGCCTTAGGCATCTTCTGGGCACGCTCGTTCCATCATAGACCTCATCCATTGCTTTCCATCAAGCGTGATCGAGGTCAAGAGCGTGCCCATTAAGCAATAAAAATAAATTCCAGGTCGGGAAAAGTGACATAACATCACGCCTGAATTTCGGGAAGGGTTATGCACAGGTGACCTATAGTACACCCACACTTCGCCAGTTATGTTTAAGTCCCATGTAATAGGAGGCAAGCCTATTGCCTATTATTAAGTAAGTACTTACACATCATCATCATCATCAGCCGAAAGACGTCCGCTGCTGGACATAAGGCCTCCCCCAAGCACCTCCATTTCGACCAGTTTTGTGCTTCTCGCATCCAACGAGTTCCTGCGACCTTCACAAGGTCGTCGGTCCACATTGTGGGAAGCCTTCCAACGCTACATCTTTCGGTACGCGGTCGTCACTCCAGAACCTTTCGGCCCCATCGGCCATCTGTTCCGCGAGCAATGTGCCCTGTCCAATGCCACTTATGTTTGGCAATTCTTCGGGCTATACATATATGTGTGTATTGTGTAACTACTTACACAATATATCAAAACACAAACCAACATAAGCCAACTCCACAATCTTCCTAGATCTCCGGCATAATTTCTCAAGCCATTGAGTCCGCGTCTCCGCCGAGGCGAGCATTCTGTCGATCGTAAAGCCATGCGTCCCGAATGTTGCGCACTCCTTCCTCACCTGCCATTACGGGCTCTTTGTCGCGTTAACGTATTGTGTGCTTTACCCCTGACTTTGAAGGGGTTTAAAACTCTACCTTCAGGTATCGATTTTTTGTGTGAATAGAAAGAAGTCATCATCATCATCTGCCTTGCCTTTTCCCAACTAAGTTGAGGTCGGCTTCCAGTCTAACCGCATGCAGCTGAATACCAGTATTTTACATGGAGCGACTGCCTATCCGACCTCCACAACCCAGTTACTGGGTAAATCGATACTCCTTGGTAAGACTGTTTGTCAAGACTTTTGGGCTTCTGACTACCCTTAACGACTGTCAAAGATCCACGAATGACAGCCGGGACCAACGGCTTAACGTGCTTTCCGAGGCACGGAGGGGTCTTGGTATATAAAGATGGTTACCGATCCACGGACCAACCTCGGCAAGCGTAAGCGTGTGAAGTGTATCAAGTTGAAAACAATTTTGAAAGTTGCTTTATGATTTACTTCTTAGTTTTGTCCTATGGGAAAGCGAGTTCGGTTCGGTCCAATACGGAACAAAGGTCTGAAATATTTTTGTTTCGTGTTTGTTTGTTTGTGTGGGATGTATTGATTTTTTTTTGTGAATAGAATTGTATCAAGTTGAGGAACTTGCTTTGTGATTGACTTCTAAGTTTTTCCTACGGGTAGCGAGTTTGGTCCAACATGGAACAAAGGCATATATAGGGTGAATTTTTCAAGTGGGCGTGGATTCCCAAATCCGAATCTATGAGGAATAGCAAAAAGTATTCAAAGGAGTCTCGGGTTCGATTTTGATGAAAACTAGAACTGCATCATTGGATTTTTGAAAAATCAATATTTCTAGCCAGGAATCCAACCCGTTGATTTTGAAAAAAAACACGCACTGTATTATTACACCATTCGATAGTGTCGCTAATAAGGATCCAATTCTAGGAAGTAATGACATACGGCAAACTAAAGCAAGGAGTGAAAATATTTTAAAACGTTTTAAATTACGAGAATTGGCTTTCTGATTTTGGGTAATTTTCAAAAGAAAAGCAACCAAGCTATTACTGATGATAAGCAATAAATTCGCAGCTTCTGTAAATCAACTTTTAATCATGGGTTGCGCATAACGAAAGGACTTAGCAAAAAGTACCTACCTACCTGCTATTAAAAAATCGCAAGTTTTTTTTAGATAAAACAACACCAAATTTTTAATCACCCCAAGTCTTTAAAACCACAAAGTTTCACACATTAACAAATTTTATTAAAATAATTACAGATCCTAAGCATAGTTATCAGCACTCTGCGTTTAATTACAATCAGACTGCACAGTTGCACACTTTAATAACATTATGCAGAATGTCAGCACAGAGGCGAAAGGCAGAAATTCTATTCGATTTTATTTACTTCTTTATAGTGAAATTTAATTAAATATTGTTAGGACAGAAGTGAAATCACAATTAAATAACAGAATTATTTAATAATCTAAAAACTAACCACATGAATTATGAAGAGAATTATCAACCATAGTAAAATTACAATCAGAGAAAAAAAATCATCACTAAACAAATTAAAGAAATAACGAGATACCAGATTACACCGAACGGCTGACAGATAGTGCTTCTACAAGCAACGCTGTTAAAAAGCATAGACGACCAAACAAGAACCAGAGAGCCTGACTCGCTGTCTGCGGCAGTCTCCTTTCAGTGACCGCGTCCTCCGCGCTCCTGGGCGAAGTAGTAAAGTAAGGCCAACGAGAAGCGATACGAAAGGCCATTAACTTAAAAAACAACTGTGGCGTTGACAATCTAATATCTATCTCTTTCCATCTTGTGCCTTTGTCGTAATGTCTCGTTCTCCCGGCAAAAACATGACAACGTCAAGACGGGTTCGCCAACATTCCGGCGGCCGCTCGTGGTGATACAAGTTATTTGTTAAAGTTTTGTTATTATTTTGATGTTTATTTAATTATTTCTTGTTTAAGTTAATTTTTGTTCATCATTGTTTGTTTTTATTAAGAGTGGTTAATGATGGAGCCACAACCAATATAAATCCAACTTTCAAAAAGTTACGCACCCCTGCTATTCCCAATGACCTTGCATGTGTTTTGTTTACATTTGGTATCGCTTCTCGTTGGCCGTACTTTAGTATCCAACAATATATTATACAAGCTCATAAGTATAATAAAGGGGGACGAGCTCTTTGGGCATCAAAAAATTTGTCCGCATCACTGTCAATGGAAAAAGCGCCCAAAAGAAAAGTCCATGTCTAAATGGACTTGCTTTTTGGGAACTTTTTACATAGAGGATAAGGAAGAATAAAACATAAGCATGTATATTTCCTTTCCCTATCAACTCTGTTTTCATTAATGCAGTAAAAAGTCTCCCAAAAAATATGTCATCTTACAAACATTTAAAACAAAACGACTACAATGAAAAGCTCTTCAAAATTATTGATTTTGAAGGAAAATATCAAATCAATTTTTTTTTTTTAATCTCACGATGCGACGCGCTTTTTGGCACGTACCGCACAAATACTTCCGACTTCGACCGTGTTTCGGACGCGTACGATACACAGAGCTCCTGCGCTTATACACACATTCACAGCGTTCACACTTAGTTACCACAAGAAAATGGGGCCTCACTTTGTGGGATAAAAATACTATACAGGGTGAAATTGAATTCATGGGCATCCTTTTAAGGGGTCATTGTACTCATCAATATGGAAAACTTTTACTGTGAGACTAAACCTAAAATCGCGAAAAAAAAATCAGCTGTTCCTTGCATTTATGTTCACATAACTCGTCAAAATGTAGGGAACAGCTGATTTGTTTTCGCGATTTTAGGTCTGGTCCCATAGTAAAAGTTGTTCATAATGATGAGTACAATGACCCCTTAAAAGGATGCCCACATATTTAACTTCACCCTGTATACAATTTATGGAAAAACTAGCTGCACTCCGCGGTTTTACCCGCATAAGTGTCGATCCCATGGTAATATCGGGATAAAAAGTAGCCTATATTTTAATCCAGGGTGTCAGCTATCTCCACACAAAATTTTATCAAAATTGGTTCAGCCGTTTGAGCGTGAAGAAGTAACAAACATATAAACACACACACACTCACAAACTTTCGCCTTTATAATATTAGTGTGATGATCATGAGTTGTTGACGTTTGAATAGTCGGTATTTTGAGAATTTGACATTGTACGCTGAAAAAAATTGAGTGAACCTTCTGTCTTTCTTAAGTACATCTGGCTATAACAGTTTTATGCTCTAATTTGCAGACAAGTTGCAGACACTAGTCGTTTTTCTGTTTAACTTGCTATGTTGTAGGCAATTCTAAGTTTTTTGCAATCAACATTATTTTGTAAAACACGCTTTGATTTCGACAACGATTAATACTTATTGACGCACCTTTGAGTAAGTTTAAATCGTTAAACTTTCAGAGGTAAAAAGCCCAAGTTAACTCAAGCAATCACTCAAGTTAACCTAAGTTTACGTAGCAAGAAACGTTTGACTCATCACTTTGCGTAACATAAACATGTACAGTCAACAAAAGAGATAAGTATGCAGGGTCGTCGGATATAGTTGAAGTTTAGTGAAAAACCGATGAATATTTTCGACTGAAATTTAATTTGATAAATGAGCTGTTGGTTTTCTATTAATAAAATTTAATTTTATTCGAGAACATCCATCGGTTTCTCACTAAACTTCAACTATATCCGACGAGCCTGTATACTTATCTCTTTTGTTGACTGTACTTACAGTTAATCATTTTGATTAATAATACGTCAGCATGTCTCTTGGGGCATGTAATTATAAGTTCACGATTGGAAAAGTTTGAATTATTGAATAGAATGTTGTCTCGTGTCGGTACGAGAAGCGCGAGTATAGTTTATGTCGTACCTACTGAGAAAATTAACCAGACAGCCCTGTAGGTATTCTTACGTACGAAGTTATATGCATAAATGTACTGCATCTCCGGCATTTCTATGCGAATTTTGATTATTCTTCTAGTCGGTGTCTTGAATTCTTCAATGCACCTTATCTTGGCACCGCTCGGGTGCAGCTTGGGTATGCCTCAGGGGTGGTCCCATATAAATTCGATTAACTTTGCTTGGGTTGTTTTTGAGTTAGCTTCAATAATACGATTTTTTCCACTTACTTTATATTGATGATGTTTTAATAACTTCCTGACACTGATATTTACACAGCAAGTAGTGTTAATTGAATTTCTGTGGGGTAGGTACAACTAAAAAGTGAAAAATAAAAACGTTTTTACAAAAAAAAATAACACTACAGAGTGAAAAATAACTTTAATACCAACGACACAGACTTCCGAAATTAAAGTTATTTTTCACGTTGTAGTGTTTTTTTTTTTTTTAAGTCGGTTAAGTATTTTTTTTTTTTTTGTTAAAAAGAAATAAGTACTTATTTTACAAAAACATTTAATTTACGTTCTAAAGTAGGCCAAACTTCCGTGGTAATACTTTGCCACTTGCGGAGAAGCCAATGTATACTACCGTACCCTAAAAATCTAGTAAACACAGCCTTCTACTAAAACCTCACTTAACTGCGACATAAGAAAAACTTGGCTCTCTCCAGGTGGCTAGTATTTATTTCAACTTTTCCCGTTTGAAGGAAACTGCACTTTGTTCCGTCGCTCCTTTTAATTAAAGATAAATAAATCATCCAACTGTTCAAGAACTAACTGTTCTGTTTATCTTGTTTTAAGATGAAGAATAGGTATTTTAAGTATTTATTTATCTGGGACTACGATTTTCCCAGATAAACAGAAACACTAAGAACTACTAAGTACCTAGGTCATGTCTCTCGCACTGTCGACTGGTCGCCGGCGATTCGGTCGACGGCGACTGTGACTTCTTATTAGCCTGTGACGTCCCACTGCAGGGCAAAGGCCTGTCTACTCTCTCATGAAAGAGTAGAGGTTTAGGCAAATTAACCCACCGCGCTTGTCTAGTGCGAGTTGGTGGGTGTACAGTGGACCGCCGGACTGGGTCCGTGGGCGCCGCCTTTGACGTGCTAGATGTTCATCAGCCGCCTGCGTTGATATCCTGCACTAATATCGACTGTTCCATCCGAGCCTATTTGGGTGTATTTATCCATAGCCTATAGGTGACGTTCTAAATTTAGTTCAATACTAAATGCACGACAGTTTAAAGTCGTATCGACGACTGTGACTTACTATAGTTTAAATAGGTATTTACGCACTTGGTCGACGGATGATGCCTATGTTTTGGTCGCCGAGGGGCCGAGTCGCCGGCGACCAGTCGACAGTGCCTAATAGCTCTAAAACCGTATTGTCTATAAAAACGACGATGCGAGACTTATTTCCTCGAGTTCTACCTATAACGGATCGTTTACGTCAACCTGAGCCATCCGTACTTGGAACTCGAGGACAAAAATAAACGATAAACGGTATACGAGTACCTTCTTGGAATCGGCAGTAGTGTTGTGCTTACAGTCAGTTGTCAAGTTGAATGTTTTCTTGTAGAAGAAAAATAAAGTTATTAGTCTATTACTGTATGTTACTACATACCTACTTCGCAGTGGCGTGCATTGCATATAGGCATATAAGCAGTGCCTACCTCGATATATCAACATAAGCATAGCTGTCAATTATATTTTAGTGTGTGTGCCCCACAATTAAAAAACTCACTAAATTATCATAAAAACAACTGTGGCGTTGACAATCTAATATCTATCTCTTTCCATCTTGTGCCTTTGTCGTAATGTCTCGTTCTCCCGGCAAAAACATGACAACGTCAAGACGGGTTCGCCAACATTCCGGCGGCCGCTCGTGGTGATACAAGTTATTTGTTAAAGTTTTGTTATTATTTTGATGTTTATTTAATTATTTCTTGTTTAAGTTAATTTTTGTTCATCATTGTTTGTTTTTATTAAGAGTGGTTAATGATGGAGCCACAACCAATATAAATCCAACTTTCAAAAAGTTACGCACCCCTGCTATTCCCAATGACCTTGCATGTGTTTTGTTTACATTTGGTATCGCTTCTCGTTGGCCGTACTTTAGTATCCAACAATATATTATACAAGCTCATAAGTATAATAAAGGGGGACGAGCTCTTTGGGCATCAAAAAATTTGTCCGCATCACTGTCAATGGAAAAAGCGCCCAAAAGAAAAGTCCATGTCTAAATGGACTTGCTTTTTGGGAACTTTTTACATAGAGGATAAGGAAGAATAAAACATAAGCATGTATATTTCCTTTCCCTATCAACTCTGTTTTCATTAATGCAGTAAAAAGTCTCCCAAAAAATATGTCATCTTACAAACATTTAAAACAAAACGACTACAATGAAAAGCTCTTCAAAATTATTGATTTTGAAGGAAAATATCAAATCAATTTTTTTTTTTTAATCTCACGATGCGACGCGCTTTTTGGCACGTACCGCACAAATACTTCCGACTTCGACCGTGTTTCGGACGCGTACGATACACAGAGCTCCTGCGCTTATACACACATTCACAGCGTTCACACTTAGTTACCACAAGAAAATGGGGCCTCACTTTGTGGGATAAAAATACTATACAGGGTGAAATTGAATTCATGGGCATCCTTTTAAGGGGTCATTGTACTCATCAATATGGAAAACTTTTACTGTGAGACTAAACCTAAAATCGCGAAAAAAAAATCAGCTGTTCCTTGCATTTATGTTCACATAACTCGTCAAAATGTAGGGAACAGCTGATTTGTTTTCGCGATTTTAGGTCTGGTCCCATAGTAAAAGTTGTTCATAATGATGAGTACAATGACCCCTTAAAAGGATGCCCACATATTTAACTTCACCCTGTATACAATTTATGGAAAAACTAGCTGCACTCCGCGGTTTTACCCGCATAAGTGTCGATCCCATGGTAATATCGGGATAAAAAGTAGCCTATATTTTAATCCAGGGTGTCAGCTATCTCCACACAAAATTTTATCAAAATTGGTTCAGCCGTTTGAGCGTGAAGAAGTAACAAACATATAAACACACACACACTCACAAACTTTCGCCTTTATAATATTAGTGTGATGATCATGAGTTGTTGACGTTTGAATAGTCGGTATTTTGAGAATTTGACATTGTACGCTGAAAAAAATTGAGTGAACCTTCTGTCTTTCTTAAGTACATCTGGCTATAACAGTTTTATGCTCTAATTTGCAGACAAGTTGCAGACACTAGTCGTTTTTCTGTTTAACTTGCTATGTTGTAGGCAATTCTAAGTTTTTTGCAATCAACATTATTTTGTAAAACACGCTTTGATTTCGACAACGATTAATACTTATTGACGCACCTTTGAGTAAGTTTAAATCGTTAAACTTTCAGAGGTAAAAAGCCCAAGTTAACTCAAGCAATCACTCAAGTTAACCTAAGTTTACGTAGCAAGAAACGTTTGACTCATCACTTTGCGTAACATAAACATGTACAGTCAACAAAAGAGATAAGTATGCAGGGTCGTCGGATATAGTTGAAGTTTAGTGAAAAACCGATGAATATTTTCGACTGAAATTTAATTTGATAAATGAGCTGTTGGTTTTCTATTAATAAAATTTAATTTTATTCGAGAACATCCATCGGTTTCTCACTAAACTTCAACTATATCCGACGAGCCTGTATACTTATCTCTTTTGTTGACTGTACTTACAGTTAATCATTTTGATTAATAATACGTCAGCATGTCTCTTGGGGCATGTAATTATAAGTTCACGATTGGAAAAGTTTGAATTATTGAATAGAATGTTGTCTCGTGTCGGTACGAGAAGCGCGAGTATAGTTTATGTCGTACCTACTGAGAAAATTAACCAGACAGCCCTGTAGGTATTCTTACGTACGAAGTTATATGCATAAATGTACTGCATCTCCGGCATTTCTATGCGAATTTTGATTATTCTTCTAGTCGGTGTCTTGAATTCTTCAATGCACCTTATCTTGGCACCGCTCGGGTGCAGCTTGGGTATGCCTCAGGGGTGGTCCCATATAAATTCGATTAACTTTGCTTGGGTTGTTTTTGAGTTAGCTTCAATAATACGATTTTTTCCACTTACTTTATATTGATGATGTTTTAATAACTTCCTGACACTGATATTTACACAGCAAGTAGTGTTAATTGAATTTCTGTGGGGTAGGTACAACTAAAAAGTGAAAAATAAAAACGTTTTTACAAAAAAAAATAACACTACAGAGTGAAAAATAACTTTAATACCAACGACACAGACTTCCGAAATTAAAGTTATTTTTCACGTTGTAGTGTTTTTTTTTTTTTTAAGTCGGTTAAGTATTTTTTTTTTTTTTGTTAAAAAGAAATAAGTACTTATTTTACAAAAACATTTAATTTACGTTCTAAAGTAGGCCAAACTTCCGTGGTAATACTTTGCCACTTGCGGAGAAGCCAATGTATACTACCGTACCCTAAAAATCTAGTAAACACAGCCTTCTACTAAAACCTCACTTAACTGCGACATAAGAAAAACTTGGCTCTCTCCAGGTGGCTAGTATTTATTTCAACTTTTCCCGTTTGAAGGAAACTGCACTTTGTTCCGTCGCTCCTTTTAATTAAAGATAAATAAATCATCCAACTGTTCAAGAACTAACTGTTCTGTTTATCTTGTTTTAAGATGAAGAATAGGTATTTTAAGTATTTATTTATCTGGGACTACGATTTTCCCAGATAAACAGAAACACTAAGAACTACTAAGTACCTAGGTCATGTCTCTCGCACTGTCGACTGGTCGCCGGCGATTCGGTCGACGGCGACTGTGACTTCTTATTAGCCTGTGACGTCCCACTGCAGGGCAAAGGCCTGTCTACTCTCTCATGAAAGAGTAGAGGTTTAGGCAAATTAACCCACCGCGCTTGTCTAGTGCGAGTTGGTGGGTGTACAGTGGACCGCCGGACTGGGTCCGTGGGCGCCGCCTTTGACGTGCTAGATGTTCATCAGCCGCCTGCGTTGATATCCTGCACTAATATCGACTGTTCCATCCGAGCCTATTTGGGTGTATTTATCCATAGCCTATAGGTGACGTTCTAAATTTAGTTCAATACTAAATGCACGACAGTTTAAAGTCGTATCGACGACTGTGACTTACTATAGTTTAAATAGGTATTTACGCACTTGGTCGACGGATGATGCCTATGTTTTGGTCGCCGAGGGGCCGAGTCGCCGGCGACCAGTCGACAGTGCCTAATAGCTCTAAAACCGTATTGTCTATAAAAACGACGATGCGAGACTTATTTCCTCGAGTTCTACCTATAACGGATCGTTTACGTCAACCTGAGCCATCCGTACTTGGAACTCGAGGACAAAAATAAACGATAAACGGTATACGAGTACCTTCTTGGAATCGGCAGTAGTGTTGTGCTTACAGTCAGTTGTCAAGTTGAATGTTTTCTTGTAGAAGAAAAATAAAGTTATTAGTCTATTACTGTATGTTACTACATACCTACTTCGCAGTGGCGTGCATTGCATATAGGCATATAAGCAGTGCCTACCTCGATATATCAACATAAGCATAGCTGTCAATTATATTTTAGTGTGTGTGCCCCACAATTAAAAAACTCACTAAATTATCATACCTAACAAAAAACAAAATCTTCATACAAACACGCGCGGCAGTAGGCAGTCGCCGGACGGCCTACTTGGCTCCCGTACTATTCGCACATTGTCATTGGTCTTTACTCGTTGAAGCTAATACGACAAAATTAAAAATACGAAAACGCACGTACGTACGTACGTATAGAGCAGTGGTAGCCCAGTGGTAATGGTCGCGACTTACGAGTTGTAGGTCGTAGGTTCGAACCCAGACAAGCGCTTTACTTTGTGTAAATTATTTCATCACCACTGCTCTCAAAACGGTAAAGGAAAACATCGTGAGGAAACCGGCATGTCCTAGAACCAAAAATTCGAAGGCATGTGACATCTACCAACCCGCACTGGGCCCGCGTGGTAGATTACGGCCCGCTCCCTCTCACAGAGAGGAGGCCTGTGTCCCAGCCGTGGGAACATTATAGGCTGATTATGTTATGTAAAAATACGTACGTCTCACGCGTAATACCATGACGTTCGACCTTCGCAATTTATCACCCTTAAGTAGGCATGCCTACTCAAATAACCACGCTTTTGACCTCACTTTTTTTTTCTGATTAGTGACCGCGTTTGCCTAGACTAGATCCGGCATAGTGCCTACCTATTCTGAAAACAAATGCACGCCACTGCTACTTCGTGTATTAAATATTTGTATTCCATGATTACATGACGGAATGTGTCTTTGCACTGAAAGTTTATGTATCATCTTTTGTACCTCCAACATATTATGTAACTAAACGATTTCGATTTGATATGATTTCAATGAAATCTGAAGTGGATAGTTTATATTTTAATTACAGATTTTTATAAAAACATTGCTACCCGAACCAGCATTGGGTAGAATCAGGCTAAAGAAGAAGAACTACCTTATTATTGATACACCCAGTATTAAAATAGTATTTGCGAAACAGTGTGTGTCGCATTTTGTACTGGACGCACGTACCACGTCAATTTGCCATGTTATAACCATCTAAAGTTGTTATTTGTACCATCACTGAACACTTAAACAAATAATCTATTTATTTACTAATCAAGTTTTATTTATTTAGTTACGATTATCACTTACGTACATTTGTTTTTACAGATGGAAACCCAAGTTTTCTGACGAACCTATAAATTTCGCTTTAAAAAAAATACTATTTCCCATCCCTATTTTTCACTCGCACCTCTCAAGATTACGGGGACAATAAAGAAATAGAACAAAACACGACACCGATTGTTGACATTATCAATCCAAGACACTCGGATCCACCCCCGTATTTTACTCAAATGGGCCAATATGGTCCCACGTTGGGGCGCCATTAATTTTTGGTTTGTTTGTAATGTAAAGTCTTTGTTTTCGATGATGTCTCATTTTGTTACGAAGTTAGTGGAATCACCGGAAAAGTCGGTTAAAGGTCATAGCACACATATCAACCCGGAAAGGGGCCGTCACCGTATCAACTTGAGCCATTCAGTATTCTTTGTATAAAACTCCCTACTGCAACGCAAACTAAGCGGAATCGTAACGTAATCACCTCGCCTCGGGACAAGCTCACGAACCGCGGTGCGGTGCGTGGTCAAATTTTAATAACAACTTTTAATAACCGCTGTACTGTTTAATGTGATAACCTAATTGTCACTCTGTATTGACCTCCGATCTCATTTTACTGGCATTTCCCTGATTAATTAAACCTCAAAATTTAATTAAACCTAACAGTATCAAAGAATAAAGTAAACAAAAGGTCGCTTTGTAACAAACAAGCAACTACTCTACCACCAACATACAGCCATTCAACATGCTTTCATAAAGGACACAGTACAGTGGACTGGACTCAATGGCCACTGCAACAGCCTGCAATTAGATAGAAAGCATTGATATCGAACTGTGTCACACTGTAGCTGGAACCCGCTTCTTTTGAGAAACAATGGCCCTAGCAGGAACGCGCGAAGTTACGCACAGGACCTGTCCCACCGCCGCGCCAACGAGAAAGTGGCTAGCTATCAACAATTTTCTCGCTCATGAAACGTACAAAAAAAGTAAAGAGTAAGTATAAATAATATAATATAACAAAATCGTTTATTTATAAAAGGGAAGCATTTCCAATAAATCGATCGGGTTGATCGCTGACTGTTTATACCGCCGGCGAGTACCTACACGTTTGTCGCAGCAACAAGAACAGTAAAAAAAAGAACTCGCTCAGCGACGCCCGCTTGACGGGGACGAACACTCGCTAAGAGACACACGCTTGGTACAGTCAGCTTCAGAGAAAGGGATCCCCCTTTGGTAATGACATCAAGAAGTCTTGGGGTGGTTCCTTTTCTCTGACGCTGTCTGTACCAAAGAGAAAACGTTTGTCGTTGCTCGCCAACTCGTTTAGTTACTCGCTAGTGTAGAACTAGCATCACTTCTCTTTAGTCGTGGGCGATGGGACGTAACGTAAATTCAAATTGAAAATACACAGTATCCTATAGAATTTTAATTCAATTCAAATTCAAAAATCATTTATTTCAATCCATTTTAGATCATAATATAATATTATATTCTACATTTGAATACATATAAAGGAGGTTCCTCTCTGTGTAGCCCTGACCGCCGGTAACTTGGACCCTGTTCCCGACACCGGTGGGCTATTATTTTTTAAATTTTTAAATGTTTTTATATTTTTTTAAATTCTAATATTTAAAAATATATTTTATATGGTATTCAATTGAATAAAGGAGATATATTAAAATAATTAATAAATAATATAAATCTATACATATAATAAAACAGTAAAAAAACTGTGTCTGTACATTGAATATATTAAAAAAAAAATTATTGAGGGGGGTTTAGAAACAGTAATAGGGCACGAATACAAAAAAAAAATTCTGTCTGTGTGTCTGTTTGTTTGTACACGCTAATCTTCGGAACTACTGGACGGATTTGAATGATTTTTTTGTTTTTGTATAGGTATTATGTCTGGGCAACATATAGGCTATAATTTATCTTGGAAACTTGAACACCTGATGCAGAACCGCAACAGACCAGCTAAACTATAAGAGATACAAAAATGGTACTATAGCAAAAATTGTTCCACGTGATGAGCATTTTCTGCTGAGAGAATAAATTTGAAGATCTGGAACACCTGATGTGGAACTCCAAGAGCCCAGCTACACGATAACACATTTAGGAATGACGTCTTAGCAAAAGTGGTTCTGTCTGATGGGCATTTCCTGTTGACTTATAAAAATCGAAAATCAGAAACATGTGATGTGGAAATCAAAGCTATCACTAATTTCACTGTATAATTATAAAATAACATAAGCTCCGTACCTCCACGCGGTGAAGGCGGTAACAGTTTAGGACTGATTTTCGATGACGAAGGTATATCATTGAAAATTTGACTCTACTGGCCAAAACTCCCATTTATTTTTTTTATTTTATCGAATAAATATGCCTTCGGGCTTATGTTATTTGAGTGTTTAATTTCCTTTTCCATTTATCTTTGTGACACGGTAGCCTACCCGGTAACGCAGGGGAGCAGTCACTTAGATTTTAATTGATCAGGTATCTTCACAATAAAACTATAACCATGCCTAGAAAGAGGTCAAATCTTTCCCAATGTTCCAAAGGAGCTAAAATATTGAGGGTCATAAGATCCCAAGAATCTACCGAAGAGCGTCAGGAGAGACTTAATGCTGTTCGAGAACATCAGGCTGCAACTCGCTCCGTGGAAACCTCTTCGGATCGCGAAGCACGCCTGCGTTCTCAGCGTATTTACGCATCTACGTCCAGGTATCTAGAGTCCAGTGAAGAATATTATACGCGACTGACCGCTGATCGTGAACGTCACGCATTGTCTCGCGAGTCGGAGACGTTCACGGGTAGAGACTTGCGCTTGAGTTCTCAGCGTATCTACGTATCTGCTTCTAGGTCTCTACAGACAAATGCGGAACGTGATACGCGACTGTCCGCTGATCGTGAGCGACATACATTGTCTCACGAATCGGAAACGTTTACCGATACAGAATCACGCTTGAGTTCTCAGCGTATTCGCACATCTACTAACAGGTCTTTTGAAACGAGTGATGAACGTGATGCGCGACTAAATGCTGATCAAGATTATCATACGTTGTCCCGAACACGCACACAACAAAATATCAGTTAGAAAGTGAGAGAGAAAGAATTGCTGAAGTACGGCATGAAGAGACAGAAGAAGAGCGCAACGAACGTTTAAATTCTGATCGACTTCGATATTCTCTGAACAGAATGTCGATATCATCTGAAGAATCGGATGTGTCTCAAGATATAGCCGTAGAGCATGGCGACCTTCCTTGGGTTGATAAGGAACGGAGTGCATTTACGTATACTCCTAATGATTGACTACGCCACATATTCCGCCATCGGAGGTATGGTTCAAAATTGTACTTTTTGTGAAGCTGTTAAATGGCAAAAAGAAACAAACGGTATGTGTTGCTCAGGTGGGAAAGTACATATTGAAATATTACAAAATCCTCCAGAAATATTAAGATCACTGCTAATTTGTGACCATCCACAGTCAAAACATTTCTTGGACAACATCCGTTCGTACAATAATGCCTTTCAAATGATATCTTTTGGTGCGAAACAGATTTCAGAAGGCCCATTTATGCCAACATTCAAAGTGCAAGGCCAAGTTTACCACCTTATTGGTTCATTTTTGCCTGAAAATGACCCCAAGTTTCTCCAAATATATTTCGTATCCAATTATCAAGATCAGACAAATATTAGAAACCAACCTTTCCGCAATTGAACAATAGTCCGATTTCAGTGCTTCAAAGTATGTTGCATGAAGTAAATCCCTACGTACACAGTTTTAAATCTGCATTAGAATCCATCCCCCCTGGACAAAGCAACAGTTATAAATTTGTGATTGATGCTGGTAAACGACCCGCTACTGGACATCGTGGCAAATACAATGCTCCAGTAACAAATGATGTTGCAGTGGTTTTGGCTGATCAAGAATGTGAGCAGCGTGACATAGTGTTACGCACACAAGATAATCGCCTGCAACGCATTTATGAAACACATCGATCTTACGATGCATTGCAGTACCCTCTAATTTATTGCCATGGAGATGATGGTTATAACTTGAAGGGGTGGGTTATGGTTCCTGTTGACTTACAAAAATGAAAAATCTGGAACGTCTCGAATCGTCTCGCGCATCTCGTTGTTTTCCAGTCCCCGGGCTCTTAGAATTCGACATAAGACGTTTCAGATCTTCGATTTTAACGACCCCGTTGTCGCTGGCATAAGCAACAGGATCCGCGTACGAAGTCGCGGGCAGAAGCTAGTAAATAATAAATTATAAAATTAAATTTTTTCATTTATTCTTTTAGAAACTAACTATATACACTAGATACTAAAATAAATGACTAACTAACTTACAATACAAATATATAAAAATAAAAAACTTAGGCGTCGAAGTATTCATCCGCATCGCTGTCATCCGGAAACGTGCCCAGAAGACTGGCAGCATTGCCATTGCAAAATTAAATTAAAATCAAAAAATATTAATAATACGCCTGCTTTTGAGTCATTTGCAAGCACACCCAGTAAGTACCACCCATAGATATAAATAAAGTCCTAAAAATAAATAATATTATGTCTGAAACTGGTATTTTGAATTTTACGAGTATAATCGTTCGAATTTACGTTATAATACGTTTACTCTGCGCGTTCGTGCTAGGCCCACAAACCATTTTCAACAAACATACAATAATATGCCTGTCCAAATGGATAGGTAGTGGTTTTTACTGTTTAGTACACCAACATTTCGCCAGTTATGTTTCAGTGTCATGTTACATGGGATCGTCCCTTGTTACATAAGAGTGAAATATATATAATGTATATAGGTATACAGGGTCCCATTAAAATAGATGGATTTTTAACACAGCGCTCAGTACGTCTAACCTAAGATATCAAAACAAAAAAAAAACACTGATTAAAGTGATTTTGTTTTAACCTAAAATAATAAATTGCCGGCACATTAGTGTATTTTCACTAGCTGATTATTTTTCTTGTAAGTAGGTATCTAATGCGTTTTTCTTATATATTTTTTTACCATCGTCCTTATTTTGGTGGTCTGAATGATGTCTAAAAGTTTGTCTATCTATTTTAATGGGACCTTATAATAATATATTGCCATTAAAAGAGCACAAATCTAGACTAAGCGGGGTAATTGCGTAACACACTATCGGTACCAATAGCTTTCATTTTGACAGCTCAACAAGATTCATTGCGTTATTTACGTTGTTAAGCAGATTTTTTTTCGAACATATGAAGCAATGGATTAGCAATATCCTTCAAAATGATTAGGGTGCTGCGCTGTTACTGAGAAATTACTGATGAAAAAACCCAAGAACACTTTGCCCAACATGGGAATTAAACCCAGAAGCCCACGCACAACAATCGATTTTTTTTAGCCTTACATCAAGAAAAGAAAAGAAAATTGAAAAAGTCTTTTCCGAGAAGCGTCAATACCAAGAAGATTGAGAATCCATACTAATATTATAAATTCGAAAGTAACTCTGTCTGTTTGTCTGTCTGTCTGTCTGTCTGTATGTTACCTTTTCACGCCTAAACCGCTGAACCGATTTAGATGAAATTTGGTATAGAGATACTTTGAGTTCCGGAAAAGGATATAGGATACTTTTATCCCGATATTCCAACGGGATCGAGACTTATGCGGGTGAAACCGCGGGGCACAGCTAGTCTAATATAAAATTCTAGACTTTTCTTGAAAATTAAACCATAACTGATTCCGTTGTTATTAAGAAAAGGACAATTTATTTTCCATTAAACGGACGTGATTGGAATATTAATATAGATATAATAGCGAAGCGAACATTGATCCTAGGTACTTACGTATGCAAGTAGATATTGGTACAGTAAGCCTTTAAAAGATATGACGGCGCCGCCGCGTTTTGTCACGAAGTTACTGAAATCACCGAATAAGGGGTCGGATAATTCACGGATGAGTGCTAACGCGTGCCCGTGTTCCCGCCGTAAGCGGCAGAGGAGGACACCATGGAGTTTTAGTGGGTTAGAGTCCCACATAACTGCACTATCTCCCCGCAGAATGCATGAGCATTTCTCCACGATAAAAAAATAAGGGATCGGATAAGAGGGACACTGACCGGTGACAGCCACTCGTGCAAAGCGTTGCATCGATGGTTGCGTGGCGGCTGTCTTCTGATGATAGAAAGGGTGACACCCGAGCCGCTGCCGTACCATGTCGTCGCGCGAATTGCTATATTTCGGCACAGTCCTGATGATATTGAAGCTGCTGCACCACTAATACGATGGCCACTTCTGATAAAAGTTATCCTGCGCCGTTAGATAAACAGGACCAAATTAAATTAGCTTGCAAAACTCAGCACGCGTGATGGGTATCGGTATCTACTTGTAACCATGATAACATCATGATAAAACGAAAAAAAAAAAAAAACAAGATACTCGTAGTGTGCTTACGGACTTCAGCAAATCATTTTTTTTTTGTGAAAACTACTTACGTGATGGGTACGATCAATATTTTAACACGATAAAATTAAAGAATAAACTGCTTTTTCTTAACTCATACCTCGAGTAACGAGTAACGACACTACGAGCGGGCGTTGACACCAAAAAAAAAACGTCAAATCATATTTTTATCGTTTATTTATAGAGGTATGAGGAACAGGGTGTAAAGTTCACTCATACTCTATAGAAAAGGGAGGATGATTCATGTCTGGCCGTTGTTTCTATGCTAGTTGCGCAGTAAACTCTGCTTGCGAGATGCAGGATTTTGCGTGACGCCAGTATGACGCATTGGTCGCATGTGGCGATGTAAATACCGCTACATCTTCATGTTTAGAAATCGATAATCATTACGTCTGTGGAGTTTCGCTTGCCAAACAATGTGTAGCAACAAAACATGTTACATGTTGGGTTACATATTGTAGCCACAAATTTTTAAAATATTATGGTCTAAAAGATCTAATATACTATGGAATATTATGGAATCTAGAGTAATGGTAGCCTAGTGGTTGCGGCTCCGACTGTTGTAGTACGTAGGTTCGAGACCAGCCAGGAGCTTTACTTTGTGTAATTTATTTTGATCACCACTGCTCTCAAAACGGTGAAAGAAAACATCGTGATGAAATCGGCATGTCCTAGACCCAAAAATTCGAAGACATTTAACATCTACCAACCCGCGTGGTGGATTACACAGACAGGAGGCCTGTGTCCCAGCAGTGGGAACGTTATAGACTGATTATGTAAAATTAATCTTAGTTCGCGTATACATCTTTTTGAAGCTGACTGTACTAGAACCTTCATAATTTCATTATAGCTAAATTGCATCGATGCTTGATTATTAGATTCAATATTTTGCAAAAGGAATTTCTGATCAACGAAACAATTTGCACGAGAATTTATGATAAATATTTTCCAATTTTCTTTATGTTGTGCTTTCTGCGGCCCATCGGGAAGGAAGGAGTCCAAAACGTCACGCCAGCGTTTTTTAGACCTGCCTCGGTGACCACGTCCGTCTTCAGGCACTGTGTGACGATCCTGGCCCATCCGTCTTGATGAATCTTATAGGCGTGACCCGCCCAGTCCCATTTCAGCCTTGCAGACTTATCGCCAACATTGACAATGCCTGTGTTGGAGCGTATAATGGTATTGCGAATTTGGTCGGTGCTCAATATTAGTCAAAATAAAGATTTATATTCGCTGGATCCCACTTTTGGATCCCAGTTAAATATTTTTGGCGTTGGATCCCGCAAAACATTATTATGTATTTCTGCTGGATCCAAAATTTAAAAAATGCAAGATAATTACGTTTTGTTGTCGTTGAATCCCAAAAAGTATTTCCGTTGGATCCCAAATGCTTAAAAAAATCTGAATGCAATTTTCAACAACAAAATTGTTTATAATAAAATGAGGGGTTCACTAATGTTTCACCAAAACTCCATTGACAAATGTTTAGTTTACAATCAACGTTTCGTATACTATTTATTTCACAAACAACTCATTTTCTATATAATCTAGTTGTTTCTGGCACTCCAAGAGGCCACCAAACACCTAAGTTAACCTCAGTTATTTCTCCAAGCGACCATTGATTCAATTTACTGGTCCTCCCCGAACTGAAGTTATTTCGTTAAACTTCTACTATCACTAATTGTGAACAAACTCAACTTCACCTGTTTCATTCTCCTGGGGAAATGTCGAGGAGTTTTAATTTTGTTAGGTTGACTGATGAAATTATTAATATGGAGTGTTATCGTGGTTTATGGAGAGGCAACTGGGTAGCTGCGAGATTTTTTTTTATACCTACCCCCCTCCTCCCCTTCTTTCTAAGGTCGAAATATATGAACGTCACTTAGGCTCAAGTGACACCGAGATGGCAGCGAAGCGGCAAGCCGTTTCAGTGTCATATAATTTTAAACTTTATCTTCAAACTTGAGTGCTCGCGGCGCCGCGTGCGGCCGCGCAACCTTTTAAAGTTTCTCAAGCGGTACTATGTATTATAAGTTTCGGTCCCGTGGGAATATCGGGATAAAAACTATCCTATGTCCTTTCCCGGGACTTAAACTATCTCTATACCAAATTTCATCTAAATCGGTTCAGCGGTTTAAGCGTAAAGAGGTAACAGACAGACACACTTTTGCATTTATAGTATTAATATTAGTATGGATAGTGACTGCAGGTCTTGGGGCTCCGAACACTTCCGACGTTTGGCCCCCAAACTGGAGAGGACCGGGGCCGCCTTCAAGCGGCTCCTGCCCAACCTGGGGGGGCCAAACACCTCCTGCCAGAGGCTTTACGCGGGGGTCGTGCGGTCCATGGCCCTATACGGGGCCCCGGTGTGGGCGCGTTCTCTGCGGCGGCGAGCCGCCCATTATCTGAACGCGCCCCAAAAGGTGGTAGCCGTAAGGCTGATCCGGGGGTACCGCACGATCTCGGGCGAGGCGGCAAGCCTCCTTGCCGGACTGCCGCCATGAGATCTGGAGGCGATAGTCCTCGCGCGCCTGTATGAGTGGCGCGCGGAGGCACTGAGCCGGGGGGAAACTCCGCTTCCGCGGCAAATCGCGGCGGAGCGGACAGACCTCCGGCGCGATCTCATGGTGGTATGGAAGGAGCGACTTTCGCAACCCAGCGCAGGGCACGCCACGATAGTGGCGGTAAGACCCCTCTTTGAGGAGTGGCTAGAGAGGCGTCACGGCGTCCTCACCTATCGCCTGACGCAGGTCCTCATCGGACACGGATGTTTTGGGCGGTTCCTGCACATCATCAGGCGGGAGGAGACGCCCGGGTGTCACCACTGCGAGGATCGCCCAGAGGACACGGTGGAGCATACGGTGGAGGTATGCCCCGCATGGGCGGAGCACCGCCGTGCCCTCGTAGAGGCGATCGACAGCGGCGGCGACCTCTCGCGTCCGGCCCTGGTTCAAGCCATGGTCCGGGGCGAGAGGGAGTGGGAGGCCGTCACCTCCTTCTGCGAAGCAGTCATGCTAGCGAAGGAGGTGGCGGAACGGCTAAGGGAGAGAGCCTCACACCCCAGCCGCCGCGGGAGACGCTCCGGGCGTCGGGAGCCGCGTGACGACTCCCGGCCACCGTAGGCGCGGGCCTGCGGACGGAGAGTAATGGGTAGCTCACCGTCCGATCAGGACCAGGCCCGTGCCGGACGGCGCGTACGTGTTCCACGCGCGCCTCAAAGAGATGTCAGCATAAAGGAAGGGACCTGCCAGGGCCGAAGCCTGCCGGGGGTGCGGGATTGTCCGAAAGGGTTACCGCTACCCGGGAACATAAAGGGCTAAGGAAGGAACACGGATGGGTTTTAGTCAGTAAGAGTCTGACACTCCCTTCGCTCCACCCAGAGCGGGAGGAGTCATTTGATGATTTCCCATCCATAAAAAAAAAAAAAAAAAAAAAGGTCTTGGGGCTCCTAAGGAAGTCAATCCTGCTGCCTGCTCACAGTGTTCTCAATTCTCAATTCTTTATTGCGTACCATAATGTATATAGTTGGTAGAGAAATAATTATATTAGTCACAATTATGGACCCTGTCGGGCACAGCATAGATAGTAGGAGAGAGGAGGAAGAACACTGGGTGTTTATTATGATAAATTTTAATACGTATTAGTTAAGTAAGTTATATTGTTTTTTGAATTTACGAATTATAATTATTGTTTTATAAATTATACACATTTATTTATTTAGTAAATTTGTAAAAAAACATTTTTTATTTTTAAATTAATTATTCATTATTGTTTTATTTACTTATTATTATTATTTTTATTTATTATGTAATTAATATTTAATATCCCTAAGGCAAGTTATTTATTGGACGCTTCATATTTATTTAGAAAATTTTTCTTCGTATTATGATTAGGTAGGCGTATCTTTATAGTGAGTATTTATAAAGTCTATTCAAGCTCATATTTCAAATTGATGCCATTTCAAGTTAAACCAATCTCAACTTTACTTCAATGGAGAGTAAGCTAATTTCAGAGTGGCTAGCACTATTGTAAAAGTTAGTACAATATTTGAAGTTGGGAAACCAAAGTTAAGTTTCCTTAAAACTCATATTTGTTTTATTATTAGCAAAATAAAATCGCAAATGTAGATTAGATACAATTATTTAGTTATGAGTTAGTTATAATTTATCACTTAAGTATTCGCTTATACTATAGTAGCATTTGCTTATAAGGAAATGCTTCAATTTATTGATAAAGATGTTATATTTATTTGAATTCTTTATTATTTCGGGTAACTTATTATAAATTTTTATGGACATGACAAAGGTACTATTGGAGTGCATTTTTAGTCGCGATATTGGTAAGTTTAGTCTATTTTTATGTCTTAAAATAATTTTTGTTTGTTTGCTAAAGGTAAAACACTTTTCTTATGAAATGTACACATGTTGTTATAACATGGGATTCAACAAAAATAGCAAACGGGATCCATCGTTAATACCTAAAAAATGGGATTCAAAAGTGGGATCCAACGAAAATAAACGTACTCAAACTTCATCACTCGTCGATGCTCAATTATTTCAGCACATACTGCCTCTTCACTTAAAGCCATGTCCACAAATTACAGTCGACTCAATGCGCTTTAGCACCGTGTGCTGGACATAAGCCGAGCTGAACTGAGCTAAGCTGATTTGTATCCAGCTTACACGAAGTTAGTAACAGTTAGTAAAACGCAATCTGCCGCTATGTTGTTAGGATTTGAGTTAAGTGATTTTGTAGTGCGGCTTGACGAGTGCAGTGTTTTGTCGCTGTGTGGAATGGTGTCAGTTTTATAGGGGTCCCTCTATCTGGCAGAATCTTGATGCTCCGAAATTTTTTTGGCATAACACACTTGGCATAATCTTCTTTAAACGAATATTTTTAAGGCATAAAAATTATTAAACATAATTATTGTTTGGCCGAATGTTTATATGTCCGAATTTACGATGGCATACTTTTAAGATGGCAGAATTTTATCTGGTATAATTACCTTTGGCAGAGTTAAAATTCCGCATAATTTGGTTTAGCATAACGTTTATTTAGAGCGGCGATTATTTGGTATAATTTCACTTGGCATACTATGAAAATGGCAGAATTACCAATTCTGGATGAACCGTCGACCTGCTGACAGAAAACCTAACCCTAGACGGTCAACGTCAGGGGCACCCCGAGGTTCGGTTGGTTAGGTTCCTTTAAACCCTGCAGGCAGAAATAGGAGCCCCGCGCAGCGGGGCTCCGTCGATCTGCTGACAGAAGCCCGTTTCATCCGGTTCATCCATAAGGTAAAAAGGAACCCTTATGGTGCGACTTCGTCCGTCTGTCCGTCCGTCACTACGTCCGTTACTTTCTGAGATATGATAGTTCTGCCTTTTGATGATTATCGATATGAAATGTATGCCAAAAGACGATTCTGACTGTGAACTTTCTGCGATATGATGGTTCTACTTTTTAATTATTAGGGATATGAATTTTTGCCTAAAGATGATTCTGACTTACAAAATTATGAGTTTTGAATGCATGATAAATGAGTGTATGTCAAACGATTTTCTGCGAAATGAAGTTTATGCTATCCGCTGTTATGCAAAATAATATTATGACATAAAAAGTTCTGCTATAAAGGGTGTACCCAGTTTTATATTGTGATCGTCTTATAATATTATTATACTAGCTGCGCCTCGCGGTTTCACCCGCATAAGTTTGGATCCCGTGGGAATATTGGGATAAAAAGTATCCTCGTAAAAGTATCAGTGTTAATCCTGGTTATAAACTATCTGTGTGCCAAATTTCATCCAAATCCGTTTAGTAGTTTTTGTGTGAAAGAGATAAAAAACGTTTTTACAAAAAAAAAACAACCGACTTCAAAAAAAAACACTGCAAAGTGATAAATAACTTTAATTTCGGAAGTCGGTGTCGTTGGTTCCGCATTTTCGTTTTTTGACACCGACTTCCGAAATTAAAGTTATTTATCACTTTGCAGTGTTTTTTTTTTTGAAGTCGGTTATTTTTTTTTTGTAAAAAAGTTTTTATTTTTCACTTTTTAACCGACTTCTAAAAAAGGAGGAGGTTCTCAATTCGAATGTTTGTATTTTTTTTTTGTTTTTTTTTATGTTTGTTCGCGCATAACTCCGTTGCTTGCCAACCGATTTGGAAAATTCTTTTTTTGTTAGAAAGGGTATACTTCCCAAATGGTCCCATGAAAATTTTATCGAAATCGGAAAAGCGGTTTTTGAAAAATCAACAAAAATCTAAAAATGTATCTACATTAACGATCTTTTTGTTTACTTTTTTGTGGGGTAGGTACCTAGGTACAAGTAAAAAGTGAAAAATAAAAACTTTTTTACAAAAAAAAAAAAAAACCGACTTCAAAAAAAAAACGCTACAAAGTGATAAATAACTTTAATTTCGGAAATCGATGTCAAAAAACGAAAATGCGGGACCAACGACACCGACCTCCGAAATTAAAGTTATTTATCACTTTGTAGTGTTTTTTTTTTTTTAAGTCGGTTGTTTTTTAGTTGTACCCCACAAAAAAGTAAACGAAAAGATTGTTAATGCAGACAATGTACATAAGTTTTTAGATTTTTGTTGATTTTTCAAAAACCGCTTGTCCGATTTCGATAAAATTTTCATGGGACCACTTGGAAAGTATACCCTTTCCAACAAAAAAAGAATATTTCAAATCGGTTGGCAAGCGACGGAGTTATGCGCGAACAAACATTAAAAAAAAAACTTTTTAACAAAAATGCAACCGACTTCCAAAAGAAACACTACAAAGTGAAAAATAACTTTAATTTCGGAAGTCGGTGTCTTTGGTTTTTTATTTACGTTTTTTGCCACCGACTTTCGAAATTAAAGTTATTTTTCACTTTGTAGTGTTTCTTTTGGAAGTCGCTTGTATTTTTGTTAAAAAGTTTTTATTTCACGATTTTTAGTGGGTCTGCCTATAATTTATCTAAGTTACAATAGCCAGTGTCAACATGCTCATCGCCTTTTAAAAAATATTGCTTTTCCCGATGCAGGGAAGTTAATTGTTGTGGAGTTCTCCTGGTCCACCATCAGCTCCATATTACCATTCACATCGTGGCGAGCATAAATTGCTTAGCAACCATATTAAATTAATCGAATCGCAACCCGCGAAATACTTAGATATTATTGAGTAGTTCCGGTGTCCATCTGTGGTCTTCATCATCAGTTCCACTTCACCAAATGGTACTTTCCGAGAGCAAATGCACGAGTTACTGTAAAAAAATACCCAAATCGCTATAGGTGTGCCTATAATATTTGAAGAGTTCCTTCGATTTCTCCAGGATCCAATCATCAGATCCTGAATTGGTGACTATGGGACCACTTCAGAAGTATCTCCTTTCGAACAAAAAAATAATTTTGAAAATCGGTCCACAATTGACGGAGTAATCGCGTAACAAATTTACAAAAAAAAAACATACCGTTGAATTGAGAACCTCTTCCTTTTTTGAAGTCGGTTAAAAAATACAAACATCCGAATTGAGAACCTCCTCCTTTTTAGAAGTCGGTTAAAAAATAAATGTTTTTGTATGCGAAATTTTTGTTTACATATTTGGCAAATTAAGTGCGGCCGGACTTTAGATGCTAAGTAGACGATAGACAATTGTCCGCGGACAATTTGATCAGCGACGATAGAACGTATGGAAATCCCAGCCGTATATTTGACCTCCGTGAGCTCTATTACATAGATTTCCAACCGTTTCTATGGTCGCAGACAAATTGTCCATCGTCTGCTGAACGCCCAAAACGATTAGAAAAAAAAATATAAAAATTCTAGTTTAAAAATATTGGCGAAAACATTGAAGTGTAAAATTGTAAGATAAAGAAGTAAATATCGTCTAATTCCACATCATTTCGTTTTCAAAAGTTATTGATACAGAATAATACAAAAGGTATAAGTTGGCAAAGTTCCACAGAATCAGTTAACAAGGTATTATATTCTTTCACAAACTTTTCAAAAACTAAAGACAATTATCTGCCAAAAAAAACTTACCTACACAAAAGATTTTATAACTTTATGAAACGACACCGAAGAGTTCTTTTCACAGATAATCGGTCGATGCGAATGGCTCGAATAAAATGCGATTTTCGAGTAAAATGAATTTGTCTAGTGATGCTTGAAAGGTGAACGGGAAGGAACATTCACGAATTTCGTTATCTAATCGGATGTGCTATCACGGATGATTTCTGGTAGGGTTGCCAGGTCTTTAAACCAAAAAGCCGGACATTTGGGTAAAAAAGCAGGACGCCCTTAAGGTGCCACTATTCGATATTTTTTCCATACAAATTTCGGGAGAGTATTACTCCACTGTTTGACATTGTACATCCAAAGTTAAACATTGTATCGTTTTGTCTAATTATTAATTGTGTCTGTACGGAAGCAGAATTGTAAAATAACAAGCCATTAAAAAGTTATGAGCCAACAAAGATTCATTTTTCTTGCTATTTTTAACGTAACTTTGGGTGTAAATAAGTAATAAAAGAACTGAAAAATATTAAAAATTAAATCCGTACCGACAAAGCTCAGTTATCGAAAAGTTCAAAAAACTTTATTTGTGATTGATTTATGTAGTGGATTTTTCATAGAACTCGATTTTCCAAAGCACTTTTCAAATATTTTTATGCGCCTATCAGTTCGGAACGGTGTTTCTGTGCGTGAGAACTAGATGTTGTGCGTGTATATTAGCGTCTAACTGCTCATCACTGATACTAGCTCCGCAGACACGAAGCCAAGTTAAACAGCGTGATTTTGGCCATGCCCACCAGTGAGTTCGAGCTCGCGTTTAGTTTACTCTTAAGTTTTTAGTCGTAGCAAGACAATTTTTTTTAAGTAAAACTAGGCTTTTTTATCATTTACTATACACTAGAGTGACCACCCGGTCATGAAGAGTGACGCGGAGGCGCGGCGGGGGCGCGCCGCGCACGCTTTGGTCAAATTTGAAAAGCCTAACAAAAGCCGGACAGGCCGGACACCGTCTGACAAGCAACCAAAAAGCCTGACTGTGTCCGGCTTTATCCGGACGCCTGGCAACCCAAATTTCTATTAAGATATTAAGGGTTTCTTTGTATTTTTTTTTTTGTGAATACTTTATCAGCTCGGTTTTTGAAAAGTTCCTTATGGCACGTTATACTCTGAACACATGGCGATGAGAGCCAGATCGATAAAGGTTTAACATTTTGTCCGTTACGACAGTTTTGCTATAATGTATGTTTGTGTTTCCAAGAGCATGTGGGTCTAAGAGCGCTTTCCAATAATCCGAATCCGAGAAATGCCGGTCGGAAGTGACCATTGTCCTATTTGTATGAGGGATCGCACTAGATCCAAACAAATAGGACTATGGACTATTCCTCGGATTCGGATCGGGCGTAGTGCGAAACCGCCCCTAAGCCCTGTATTCCAGGTAAACATTTGTCTATAAACAAAGTTTAATCAACATGTTGCTGAGTTGCTGACAACATGTTCAGCAACATGTTGTCAGCAACACTCGCTAGTCATTACTTTATAAATAAAGGAGCAAGACAGCAAAACACTTACCTACTCATCCATCATCTTTAACCACATAATATATGATCATCTACAATATAAGCCTAATGGTCAATACATTACGTAATAAGGGTTATTTATCGACTCAGTAGCAATCTAATAAGATTTACTACGGGCCGTTACATCATGTAGGAAAAACGAATGAAAAGTAATAAAGATGTGTTGTTCTAGAATGTAGGTGGAGGGAAAATATTGTGAGTATTATGAGTAACTAGCTGCGCCCCGCGGTTTCACCCGCGTAAATGTCGATCCCGTAGGAATATCGGGATAAAAACTATCCTATGTCCTTTCCGGGGACTCAAACTATATTTATACCAAATTTCATCTAAATCGGTTTAGCGGTTTAAACGTGAAGAGGTAACAAATATATAAACACACACACACACTCACAAACTTTCCCCTTTATAATATTAGTGTGAAGTGTGATTAGTGTGATTGTGAAGTGTGATATTCATTTGTTTTTAGGAAAATTGGAATGTCAACAACTACACTCTGGGGGCCTAAAAAGGTCACTTTGGCAGAATCATAACAGGATAACATTATGAATCATAATAGAAGTCGTAAAATGGTCACAAACTGACAACTTATAATATTATTTGCGTACAATTTCATATCACGCAATTCATCTGTTTGACAGTTTTGAATGTAGATTCGTAAAATGGTCCACAAAATATGAATTGCTTTAATGTCAAATAATATTATGAATTGTCAGTTTGTGACTAAGTATTTTACGGCTTTTATTATGATTGTTGTTATCCTTTTATGATTCTGCCAAAGTGGCCTTTTTAGGCACCCTGATTACAACAACAATTGACCATTTTTGTCATTTTGACAGTGCTTATTACTACGCAGTTATCATTTTAGTCAAGCAAATTAAAAATCAGAACTTAGGTAATGGCGCCAATTCCCTTGTTCACAAACTAAACTAAATTTAAGTTCAGTGCATCTTTTTCTTTCTATTTCATTAAGAAAAGGACAGAAGATAAATATTAGTTTAGACCTGTCAAATTAGTCCGTGCCTGACGTAAATTGACGTATTTTTAATAGCCAATTTTTTAATCACGTCTAAATTGTCTATGGAGTATCTTAATTTGACAGGACTAAACTAACATTTATCTCCTGTCCTTTTCTTAATGAAACAGAAAGAAAAAGATGCACTGAACTTAAATTTAGTTTAGTTTGTGAACAAGAGAATCGGCGCCATTGTCCACTTCCTAATTTTAAGGGAAAACTGATCCACTATAAACTTTTTTGGATTTTAAAGATGCACACTTTTTAAAATAAATTAGCTTCTTTTTAACTTTTTGGCCTTTTCTCATATTTGGTCGCAGTAACTAAGCTAGGATACCCCGGTCAAACCGGTCAAGTTGAACTGTGACCAACCGCAACATCTAAATCGGTCGCAGCTACATAACTATTTAGTACTTTTAGGACCTCAAAATAAGAATTATTAGAGGTTCATAAAAAGAGAGGCATTCATATTAGAGAGTTTAATAATATTTTTAAGAAAGCAAAATAGGAATTATTTAAGTTTCGATGAAATATAGGTATATGCTTATCTAATTTTAACAGGTTTTTCTCGTTTACTTTTTAACCTTTCTTAAAGACAAAAGACAAAGGCCTCTCACAGCTGAATACCAGTATTTTACAAGAAGCGACTGCCTATCTGACCTCCACAACCCAGTTACTGGGTAATACGATACCTGTTGGTAAGAATGGTTGTCAGACTTTCGGGTTTCTGACAACCCGTAACGATTGTCAAAGATCCACGAATGACAGCAGGGACCAACGGCTTAACGTGCTTTCCGAGGCACGGAGGGGTCTCGGTATTTAAAGATGGTCACCCATCCACAGACCAGCTGCGGCAAGCGTAGCTTAACCTGATCGGTCGACCTGTGCGGCTGTTATTATTTAGCCACAGGCCCCTCAAATACATACGTAGTACCTACATAGTATTTGATAGTATATTCAATTCAAACAACTGTTTTTGCACCATTTTACATAAAACGCCATTAAAGTATTGGACCATAGGCCACAATATCATCGATCAGTGTTGCCAATATAAATGCACAATAACCAACAGTATTAATTACCTAATACTGTTACAATGAGTGTGATCTGTGATCGAACATAAAACATCGAAAGTTGCTTCTAAAGTTAGAACCTCCCCCGTCAAGAAACAGAAAACTTTCATTCTCTCGGGTATCGTGTAGCCTTACTTATTACCACAGTATAAATATGAACAGTATGGAAACTAGGCCTATTTGTTGAAATATTTACCTACGCCTCATTGGAGCGTTAGGGTTGTCACTCTTAATGTCTGTAAAATTGATGTGTTTTATTGTAACGAAGTTTTTAACGTGGTGTGCGGTTAGAAGTTGACTGATTATCTTTCCCTCCTTCTGGTCAAAACGTAAATCCAAGATGGTGGCTGCGAAAAAATTCAAAATTTTCGTCCTGAATATCATTTTCATAGTTTTCGAGGGTGCTAAAGCCGATAGTGAAGTCAAAATGCGCGACGCTCGACCGATGCCTAGTTTAATCCTGCACCTTACCGTTTCTACTCGAGAATGGGTGTAATAGTAATTAAAGAAAACAATATTTTTTAAAAATATCTTTATTCTTCGTAATTATGTTAAAACACATTTTTTCGATACTTTAAACCGACTACTTGGGAAGTACTGCTACAGTAAAAAGAAAATAATATTATGTGGCGACTTTAACATAAATGTATTAAACAAAAACAAAGTGGAAGACAACAGGAATAAAAAAATGCTGCATGCGTAAACAGCAATTATTATGGAAGTATCGTAAGAATCGAAATATCATAAACAACAATTTTAAAAATTTTGCGAGTAGATTACAACGTGTTATAAAACTACATTTTGACCTCATAGGCTTTAGCATCCTCGAAAACTATGAAAACGACACCCATGACAAATAAATAGAAAAATTTCACAGCCGCCATCTTAGATTTAGATTTTAACCTCACTATCGGTTTTAGCACCCACGAAAACTATGAAAATGACACCCATGACGAAAAATTTTAAATTTTGAAGCCGCCATTTTGTATTTACATTTTGACCTCACTATAGGCTTTAGCACCCTAGAAAACTATGAAAACGACACCTATGACTAATAAATGGAAAATTTTTACAGCCGCCATCTTGGATTTAGATTTTGACCTCACTATAGGCTTTAGCACCCTCGAAAACTATGAAATTGACACCCATGACAAATAAATGGAAAAATTTCACAGCCGCCATCTTAGATTTAGATTTTAACCTCACTATCGGTTTTAGCACCCACGAAAACTATGAAAATGACACCCATGACGAAAAATTTTAAAATTTTGAAGCCGCCATCTTGTATTTACATTTTGACCTCACTATAGGCTTTAGCACCCTAGAAAACTATGAAAACGACACCTATGACTAATAAATGGAAACATTTTACAGCCGCCGTCTTGGATTTAGATTTTGACCTCACTATAGGCTTTAGCACCCTCGAAAACTATGAAAACGACACCCATGACAAATAAATGGAAAAATTTCACAGCCGCCACCTTGGATTTAGATTTTGACCTCACTATAGGCTTTAGCACCCTCGAAAACTATGAAAACGACACCCATGACAAATAAATAGAAAAATTTCACAGCCGCCATCTTGGATTTAGATTTTGACCTCACTAACGATTTTGGCAACCTCTTTAACTACCTACGACAGCCATGACGAAAAAAATGTTAGCAGCCGCCATCTTTGATTTACAAATAAATTCACGTCGGTGCATGATCGCACGAGCCATTATTCGATATCGATTATAACAATAAATCATTCTTACCTTTCAAGATTAGCAGGGAGTTTAAAAAAGGAAAGCTCCGGTTTTGAAGAAGTCGAGTTCAAACAGCCGTATACCACACAACACGCTCGAGGCATTTTTATTAAAAAGATGGACGATCCATGGCGCAAGGAATAAATGAAATACACAACTATTCGTTCCAACACGGCACCCGTGACTGAGAGTACCCCAACTATCGCTTAGGAGTATCGTAGATGCGCGCGTCTGTGTGAGTGTGCCGTTGCGACCGTTTGTACGTAGTTTCCGTACTGTTCGTATCTGTCTACTGTGTTATTACCTTTAAAATATTAAATTTCTCTAGAACTTTCCTTTCAACGAACTGCAGCAGCCAAGAAGAGAACAACTAAAATAATATCAGTGTCTTGTTGATCGAATGTTGATTAAAATATTATTCGCGAGCGTAACAATATTACTTTACAGAACTATAATCATTAAAATCTTCGATATAACTTGAACAAAACGAATTCAACTTCATCATCATCATTATCTGCCTAGCCTTTTTAGTTAACCGACTTCAAAAAAGGAGGATCTGTATTCGACCGTATGTATGTATGTTTATATGTCCGCAATTTTCTCAAAAACTACTAAACCGATTTTGATAATTCTTTCATGAGTGTGATCTACATACTTTCAGGAAGGTGTTAGTATATAATACATTAGGTAATTATTCTTCATCTCCGACATTTCTATGCGAGTTTTGATGATTCTTCTAGTCGATGTCTTCAATTCTTCAATGCACTAGTGTTAATTGAATTTGTGTGGGGGACTCCGGTGGGAGGGTGGTCGCAAACCAGGCGGGCGTCAGCCCTACCACCGCTAGAAATTTTGCTCTTGATAGCCCAATTCTTGAGGAAGGATATATAGGCTATTACACTCGGCACTTAGGAGCCGAGCAAAAACTGTCAGAATAAACACAGTAATAGCGCAGGCAGGCGATGCGATGCGATGGCGTGGCTCGGACAAAGTTGCTTTCAGAAGCTAGTATATACTAATATTATATAACAAAGCTACCTTGTCACCGCCGGCGCGGCGTACCAGCGGTGTTAGAACCAAACGGCTTGGTACGTGATGATGGGAAGAGACCAGACGGCATGACGTTGTTGTCTTGGAAGGTGGGTAGGCCTCTGGTGTGGGACGCAACATGTGCCGATACCCTTGAGCCATCTCATGTTCTTAGCACGGCGGGCTGTGCTGGCGCCGCTGCTGCGGCTGCTGAGACCCTCAAGCGGCGCAAGTACTGTAACCTTATGGGCAACTACAGCTTTAAGCCGTTTGGGGTCGAAACGCTCGGGTCATGGGGCCCGAGTGCGCGTCCCTTTGTTAAGGAAATTTCTCGCCGGCTGGTCGATACTTCACGTGACCAGAGGGCTGGGTCGTTCTTTGGCCAAAGAATTAGCATTGCCATTCAACGGGGCAATGCTGCCAGTCTTCTGGGCACGTTTCCGTATGGCAGCGATGCGGACGAATACTTCGACGCTTGAGCGTCCTTTGTTTATTTTATTAATTTGTATTGTAAGTTAGTTAGTCATTTATTTTAGTATCTAGTGTATATATTTAGTTACTTATTATGAAGCAATAAAGGAGTCAAAGTACCGAAAAAAAAAAATTACAAAGCTAAAGAGTTTGTTTGTTTGAACGCGCTCTGGAATCGAATTTTTTTTTCAATTCCAATTTCATTTTTTACTTTTTTGCATTTGGGAGCTTAATTATTGAGGAAGGTTATTTAACATAAAACTACGACTCTTAGGAGTCGAGCAAAAACAAAAAAAAGTCAGAAAGAACGCTAAGCGAAGACGAAATAATAATAATAGCGCGGGGGGATGATGCGATGCGACGCAGTATTTCGGGGGCCGAAACTTCACGCGGACGAAGTCACGGGCAGAAGCTAGTAAAGAATATTCTTCAAAGATTTATTGCTTCTGCTTTGAAAATATTAGGTCCTTACATATGAAATTGGCGTTTTTCGTACTGGCCACTTTAATCACGAATTTCTCCTCTTTGGTAAGGAATTCCAAATTCAAATTTGTACAGCTATTTACTCATGTATTTGTGCTTCGATGACCGTCATTCATTTGTTTTTTTTCTTCTGTTTTTTCTGTTTGCGTCACTCATTTTACAAAATGGAAAATTTAAAATATCGCATTATTTACGAGTACGAGTTCCGCCGTGGCACTAGTGCTGCGGAAACGACTCGAAGGGTGAATGATGTGTATGGCGGTCATGTTGCAAAAGAAAACACAGTTCGTTTTTGGTTCCAACGTTTTCGTTCTGGAAATTTCGACCTGCAGAACAAGCCCCGTGGACGGCCTGAGACCAAAGTTGATAATGGAGAATTGAAGGCTATTGTGGAAGCGGACCCATCGCAAACCACGTCCGAGTTAGCTGCAGGCTTCGATGTTAGTGATAAAACTGTTTTAATTCACTTGAAGCAAATTGGGAAGATTAAAAAGCTTGAAAGCACGACAACGCCAGACCACACACTGCGCAACAGACGGCTACCAAATTAGAAGAGCTTGAATTGGAATGTCTTAGACATCCTCCGTACTCCCCGGACCTTGCTCCAACAGATTACCATTTTTTTCGCAATTTGGATAACTTTTTGCAAGGGAAAAAATTCAACTCCGATGGGGCAGTCCAAATCGCCTTCAAAGATTTTATTGATTCCCGTCCGACTGGTTTTTTTAGTAAAGGGATCAATGAACTACCTATAAGATGGCAAAAGTGCATTGAAAACAATGGTTCATACTTTGATTAATTAAATATATTATATTAAAAAATATTCGACTTTTTGTTCCTTCCATACAAAACGCCAATTTCATATGTAAGGACCTAATATAATATCAAATGGAAAGCAAATGGAACTCTGTGGAAATCACACAAAGTTAGTCAAAGGGTTTGCAACGAGAAAATATATCTCTTTTGACCTTATTTTAAACGAGAAATCCGTTCTTAGAATTTCTTTTGAGTTAAATGCAGGAAAGGAAATAACTTTTTAAAAGATCCTGAAGGTGGCTTGTTTATAATAAGGTGGAAGTTGAATTCAATTATTTACTTGGAATAAGATAGTGAATGCAACAGCCTACTTAAACTCAAAGCATTTATTTCAGTTAAACCATTTACAGGCCCTTTTTAACTGTCAAGAAGTCGGTCAGTTAGAAAAAATTAAGCTAGTTGCCCATTCCAAAGCGCAGGTACCTATGGAGAAGAACGGGCAAGAAACTCCATAGAGCGGGCAAGAAAGTCCATCTCATCTACTATTTTCATATACTACTAGCTGCGCCTCGCGGTTTCACCCGCATAAGTCCCGATCCCGTAGGAATATCGGAACAAAAAGTATCCTATTTCCTTTCCCGGGACTCAAACTATCTCTATACCAAATTTCATGTATATCGGTTCAGCGGTTTAGGCGTGAAAAGGTAACATACAGACAGACAGACAGAGTTACTTTAGAATTTATAATATTATTATATATTAGGTCCTTACATATGAAATTGGCGTTTTGTATGGAAGGAACAAAAAGTCGAATATTTTTTAATATAATATATTTAATTAATCAAAGTATGAACCATTGTTTTCAATGCACTTTTGCCATCTTATAGGTAGTTCATTGATCCCTTTACTAAAAAAACCAGTCGGACGGGAATCAATAAAATCTTTGAAGGCGATTTGGACTGCCCCATCGGAGTTGAATTTTTTCCCTTGCAAAAAGTTATCCAAATTGCGAAAAAAATGGTAATCTGTTGGAGCAAGGTCCGGGGAGTACGGAGGATGTCTAAGACATTCCAATTCAAGCTCTTCTAATTTGGTAGCCGTCTGTTTCTGTTCAGTCAATTCGTGAGGTACCCACCTTTCAAGCTTTTTAATCTTCCCAATTTGCTTCAAGTGAATTAAAACAGTTTTATCACTAACATCGAAGCCTGCAGCTAACTCGGACGTGGTTTGCGATGGGTCCGCTTCCACAATAGCCTTCAATTCTCCATTATCAACTTGGGTCTCAGGCCGTCCACGGGGCTTGTTCTGCAGGTCGAAATTTCCAGAACGAAAACGTTGGAACCAAAAACGAACTGTGTTTTCTTTTGCAACATGACCGCCATACACATCATTCACCCTTCGAGTCGTTTCCGCAGCACTAGTGCCACGGCGGAACTCGTACTCGTAAATAATGCGATATTTTAAATTTTCCATTTTGTAAAATGAGTGACGCAAACAGAAAAAACAGAAGAAAAAAAACAAATGAATGACGGTCATCGAAGCACAAATACATGAGTAAATAGCTGTACAAATTTGAATTTGGAATTCCTTACCAAAGAGGAGAAATTCGTGATTAAAGTGGCCAGTACGAAAAACGCCAATTTCAAGTGTAACTGAATTAATGCACGTTATGAAAGTAGTTTGTTCAGAATCGTTTACTGAATCAATTTCTGTCATTTTGAGTATTTTTATGTAATGTTTTATCCCAAAGAAAATTGACAATGTCAAGAAAACATTTTTTTTTTTTTTTTGAGTCAATGAAACATTCAAATTGCCTCACATTTATAAAAAAGATTCACTATCACAAGTAATTCAGGAACACCTTATTAATCATAAGAAATCCTTCAAAACTTTTTATCCCTACTAGTAGAGATAAACGGAAAAAAATCCAACTATCCCAACCAGTGCGTATCAATAGGGATATAAGTATGAAGCATAAGGTTCCATATAAAAAATCTACAAGTATCCCTACCAATGGAGATAGATTTTTCAACATACAATTCATATTCAATAGTCGAAACGAACATCCATCACAAAATGTAATATTACAAGTTTCGCTGCTTCACTCGCACACCGGATATTGGGTAGCGCCCCGCCACCGGAAGACAAGCGCTTTAATTTAAAACAAAGGGAAATCAGCGCCACCTAGCGGCGGGAAGCTCATGTCGGTGTGGATGTTTTATTGTTTGTTCTTTTACACGATTTTTGACGAAAGAAAAACTGATCGGAATGAGAAAGCTTATAGTGGATAAGATAAAGTTTCAACTGAATTTGAACAGAACTGATGTAGGCATGTTCCATACAATTCTATCCCAACCAAATGGTGATGATGCGAAGGGTTTGTTCAAATTCATGGCCCACGATCTGTGTAAGTACAATTGTTTAGGATACGATGGGACTGGCATACGCTGTGCGTAAAAGCCCCTATAAATAAATAAAGAAAAAAAAAAAAAAAAAAAAGATAAAGTTTCAAACAGAAGACGAACTAGGAGGGGATTGAGGTTTCTCAGGGGATCACACCGAAATAAATCGTGGTAACAGTCCCGACTCACGAGTTGTATGTCGTGGGTTCGAACCCAGCCAGGCGCTTTACTTTGTGCACAGAATACTTAAAGTACTACGTACAGAAAGGCCACTCCCTTCCCCGCACTAACACCAGTTACCGCACCTCACCCCGCACTTCGAGTTACGTCATACGTATACAAACGTCATTTTTTAATGTAGTAGTAGTAGGTAATTATTTTGCGAGCGTTGTATGGAGTGTCCGGGGTGTGCTTTGTGTAAACATCACCACTGCTCGAAAACGATAAAAGAAAACATTGTGCAAACCGGCATGTCCTAAAAACAAAAATTCGAAGACATGTGTCATCTATCAACCCGCACTGGGCCCGCGTGGTAGATTACAGCCCACTCCCTCTCGAAGAAAGGAGGCCCTGTGTCCTAGCAGTGGGAACATTATAGGCTGATTATATTTCCACTTCAGCTCGCTTATTCACAAGGTAATTCTAGACCTCGAAAATCTAGACTAATACCTAAAATAAACGGAAATAGAGCGAGGTAATTGATATTCGATTTCCAACAAGTCTTCGTTTAATATTTACGTAAATATTACTTTCCAATTCAAAAGAAAATGTCTGGTTATACAACCTATACCATTCCCAGAATTTGAATTTAATAATTATAATACCGTCTGATATTCTCAAATAATAAGGACCAAAGACTCACCCCCTTACTAAAATAAACCTTGTATAGCGTCTGTATAGTTACACGACGCTTTGTCTTCTTCTTTTGAAAGTCAAATATTACTGACGACTGAAAGAAAGAAATCGGTGTGTAACTATTCATCTGATATAATACGTTTATTAGTAAGGGGGTAAGTGTGTTATTAACTTATTACAGTGTTAAAATATTCAGCTGACACTTGGTTGAATAAAGAAATAGGTTGTGGATCGAAGTGTCTAGGAAAAATATAAAGACAATACAAGGTAAAACGAGGTCACGTGGTTATATAACGAAGTTTTTTAACTTTTTAAGCGCTTGGCTAAATATCAATTGCCGTACCCCTAGCGCGCGGCTACAAATCGATAAATTCAAGATACAATAATACCTACAATAAATAAGGAGGAGAAATCGTTGTAGGTATCGATAAAAAAAATGTCAAAAAGTTTTTATCTCTATTTAATAATGGTTTTAGTTGTACCACGCAGTTAATAGGACGAAAATAGAACGAAAAAATCATGCATGTTCTCTGTCGCAAAAATACGACACGAGCGGTAGGGGCACGGAAATATGTGTCGCATAAATGCGATACAAGCGCTTAAAAGGTTAACTGAATCATGTCAATTATCCTATGGTTTGTTTCAAAATTATCTGATGAAAATGTAAACAAATGGATCAGAAAACGTACCAGTGGATGCCAATTTCTCACGCCACTTACAAAAAGAGTGCTTTGATATGATTACCTATTTGAATACTTACCTCCGAAATTCTAATTTTGAATCAGAAGGCCAAGGAAGGGAAGGAAAGAAGGAAAAAAAACCGAGTGTGCTTATGACCACACGACTGAAGTGAAACTTCAAACGTATTTGGCTATGAGAGGAAGAGAGAAAGAAAATGTGCGCGCGCACTGCTTTCTCTTGCTTATATCCCCCACTCAACTCCCGTTCGCCTCGCCCGTAGCCCTTAGACATGGGTCGTACTTGCAAAATCGAGTACCAGGGCTTCCAAGTACGTCCACCTTAAGAAACTAGGGCCTAAAACCAGGGCTCGAGATACTTTCAAGTATTTTCTATCTGCATCGAAAACTGATCCATAACTTCATACAAATAAGAAGTACAATCGCGTAATCAAACAAAAGCCCTGTTGGAAGTAAAAAGTACTTGCATAGGAAATTGATCCGTGAATTCCTATAAATAAGGAGCATAATCGCGTTTACAAATAAATACTTTTACAAACCATTAAAGTAAAAATACTTGCATACGAAATTGTTCCGTAGACTCTTACCACACCTCGGACACTCCATACAACGCTCGCAAAATAATTACCTATTACTACATAAACAAATGACGTTTGTATACGTGCAAATGTGTGCGTGAAATCTAGTAGCGTAAAAAAAAAATGGCGCGGAAAGCAATTTGTGTCGGGGAACCGAACGACGTCGGCGGCGGCGCTACCCGAACGTGTGCATTATTATGAAGTGACCATGTAGTTCAATTGTTTATTTATATAGTCGGGTTCGTAATGAAATAAAAACACTAAAATAGTTTAGTTTAAATGACTTATCTGTAAATAATCGGTTATTAAATCGCATGTTATTAAAAATGCGAAATCTTACAAACAGTATATGTAAATACGAATTCGGAAAAGCATCACAATATCCAACCATCGTGATTAAAACTCAAATAAAACTTTTAAATCGCATAATTGTGTGTCAGCAATACAGCGCTGCGGTTCGCGAGCGCCCTTGCTAAAGAGTCGGCGACGAATACCTCAAAGTGCAGGGTGAGGTGCGGTATCTGATTAAATCTGATATGAGGGCGAGGAAGGGAGTGTCCTTTCTGTACGTAGTACTATTAAGTATTCTGTGCTCTTACTGATAAGGAGTATGATCGCATTTGCGAAAACAAACGCGGTTGTTGAACTATTTGAGTACCTACGTACTCGAGCGTCGAGGCACGACGGAGCGAGATACTTTCAAGTATTTTCTATCTGCATAGAAAACTGATCCATAACTTCATACAGATAAGAAATAAGTACAATCGCGTATTCAAAAGCCCCGTTGGAAGTAAAACTACTTGCTACTTTACTTTACTTGCTACTTTACTAGGAAATTGATCAATGACTTCGAATAAATAAGGAGCAAAATCGCGTTTACAAATAAATACTTGCAAACTATTAAAGTAAAAAAAAACTTTTTAAGAAAAAAAAAACCGACTTCCAAAAAAAACTTTACTAAGTGAAAAATAACTTTAATTTCGGAAGTCGGTGTCTTTGAATCTTTATTTTAGTTTTTTGCCACCGACTTCCGAAATTAAAGATATTTTTCACTTTGTAGTGTTTTTTTGAAAGTCGGTTTTTTTTTTTTTAAAGTTTTTATTTCACGCTTTTTAGTGGGTCTTCTTATAATTTATCTAAGTTACAATAGCCTAGTGATCATCGCCTTTTACAAACAAAATATTGCTTTTCCCGATACAGGGAAGTTAATTGTTGAGGAGTTCTCCAGATCCACCATCAGCTCCGTATCACCATTCACATTGTGACGAGCATAAATTGCTTAGCAACCATATTAAAGTAATCGAATCGCAATCGCAACCCGTGAAATACTTAGATATTATTGAGTAGTTCCGGTGGCCATCTGTGGTCTTCATCATCAGTTCCACATCACCAAATAGTGCTTTCCGAGAGCAAATGCACGAGTTACTATAAAAACTACCCAAATCGCTATAGGTGTGCCTATAATATTTGAAGAGTTCCTTCGATTAATCCAGGATCCCATCATCAAATCCTGCCCTGATGTTTTTAGACTAGATGCTGATAATCCTGGCTGCAGCATCAGGCCAGACTTGTCCACATTGCATTGAACTTAAAATTTAGTCCTGTTTAAAATGAGCCCAAACACGACTACGGTGCTGTAATTTCAAGGTTGGTACTTTTTCTAATGCTCCTGGCTTCAGCATCAGGTCTTTATGTACTTCGGTGTTCCTCATTAACAGTACGTTTATCCACACATCGAGCCCTTTTCAATGAGCCTAAACACGATATATCTGCTGTTAGTTGTCGAGGAGTTAGGTACTCTGCAGACTATCCTGACTGCAGCATCAGGTCATGACTTGATGATCATGAGACCAAATGTGGCAAATGCCCTATCAAACATCAAAACAATTGACTAAAACAGTCCTTGCCTGTTCGAGTAACTTCTTACTGTTAAGGAGTTGTACCTACCATCATCAGCCCAGCTACCTGAGATGGTGACAACCATACGCAAATACACAAGATACTTCATAAAATATGCGAAAAACAATAAGTGAGCCTATAAAATTTTGAGGGTTGCCCTCGATTTCTCTAAGATCCCATCATCAGATCCTAACTTGGTGACAGTGGGACCACCTCAAAACTATCTACTTTGAAACAAAAAAAGAATTTTGAAAATCCGTCGACAATTGACGGAATATTCGATGAACAAACATAAAAAAAAAATATATACAAACAGCCGAACATAGTACCTCCTTCTTTTTGTGAAGTCGGTAAAAAATACTTTCATACGAAATTGTTCCAAAAGGAGCATGATCGCATTTGCGAAAACTAACGCGGTTGAGTACCTACGTATTTGAGCGAGTAGCCGTATAAGATACTTAATAGTCTTGCAAGTATCTTGAGTCGGTACCTGGTGTGCGTACTTGGAAGCAAATACCTGGTGTAAAAACCCGGTCGCATATTTATGCGACCGGGACCGGGTTTTTACACCAGGTATTTCCAGCCATTTTTACGTACCTTCCCTACTCGCGATCACACGTTTTCGTAACGCATTCGCCAGTTTACTCCCCAAGTCAAGCGCGCCTAAAGAAGTTTCACTTCAAAAAGGGGGGGGGAGGGTTATTACTTAAGAAACATTCAAATTCAAGTCGTAATCTCACCTCAGCGATAATCAATGTCAAAAAATTATATTTTTGACAGATTGAGACTGATTCGATTGCGAAAATTCCCATGGCGACTTTTTGTAGCGATGCTGTCGCGCATGTGTATCGATACAGCCGCGATGCTGTCGCTGGCTGTGTACCTTCGCCCAGATTCTGTATCGCTACTATCGCGATGCTGTCGCGCTTCAGTCGCGATGCAAACGCGATTCAGCATCGACACAGAAATGTGAAAGCGCCGCACAGTTGTAAGATGGAATCAGTCGAGAGAACATTGCTTACGTTGTGTTTGGTGTTGCTTTTACGTAAACGTAACCAGCCGAAGCATGCGCGACGTAAGCAACGTAAAATATATTGGATGCACCCATTTACTAAAGAAAGCATCGATATAGTCGAGATGCTGTCGCGCATGTGTATCGATACAGCCGCGCGTTTGCATCGTTTCTGTCGCACGTTGCAAACGCGACTAGCGCACGATATATATAGCGATGCAGAAGCGCGTTTACAAAACGCGCGACAGCATCACTACAAAAAGTCGCCGTGGGCGAGGGGCCTAAGTACTATAGTGCGAACAAACACGTCATTTTAAACAATCATAATAATGACTAACCAAAATTAATTGATTATGGTCAACCGGTTGGCTGCCTGCATCACACGGAACCACATAAGGCTTGATTAATTAATGTGAAATGAGGTGTATTGAAATAATGAAAATCGTCAATTTAATTAGTTAAATATAGACCAGTCATCGACCACTATTGTTACAGTAGGTAAATTCATAATTAATGAGATTTTCTGAAGCGTTTTGTGATCACTCGTAGTAGTTAAGTATGTTGTTACTGTTATACAGCAGTAACTGGATTGTGGGAGCTTGTGGCTAAGTAATACCAGCCGCACGGGTTAAGCTACGCTTGCCACGGTTGGCCTGTGGATGGGTGACCATCTTTACATACCAAGATCCTTCCGTGTCTCGGAAAGCCCGTTAGCCTTAGGTCTCGGCTGACTTCGTGGATCTTTGACGTCGTTACGGGTCGTCACAAGCCCGGAAGTCTCACAACATAATTGGCGGGGCCACAACGGGGCACTGCTAGCAGCGCCCAGTGACGGATTAACCCTTAATCAAATTAAGCAATTGCCTAGGGCATCACGTCTGGGGGGGCACCAGAAGAGGCACAAAAAAAATCCGTCCTTAGGGCATCACGTCTCACTTCCACGTCACCAAAAACCACACCAAAAAAGTTTCTAGGACTAATTTGATAATTCGCGCGTTTTAAGTTGACATAGAGTCCGACCTAGTCATAACCCCGCTCCCGCTTGCCCACTTGCTGCCCGCTAGTGCATTCGGCAATTCGAATGTACCGGAACTGCGATCAGCCAATCACAAACCACCCCTTCCCGCGGGCCCCGCGCCTGGCGATTTATTTTCGTTGGATCCCGCTTTTGAATCCCAGTTTAATATTTTTGGCGTTGGATCCCGCAAAACATTATTATGTATTTCCGTTGGATCCCGAATTTACAAAATGCAAGATAATTACGTTTTATTGTCGTTGAATCCCGAAAAGTATTTCCGTTGGATCCCGGATGCTTAAAAAAATCTGAATGCGGCTACTTTCAACAACAAAATTGTTTTAAAATGAGGGGTTTACTAATGTTTCACCAAAACTCCGTTGACAAATTTTTAGTTTACAACCAACGTTTCGTATACTATTTCTAGACTCGGAAGCCTTAAGCACTTAAGTCAAATCTTTTTGCATGCGAAAATGACTTAAGTTCTTATGGCTTGCATTTAAGTCGCATCTTTATGGATACCAAAAATATTTGACTTAAGTGCTTATGGCTTCCGAGTCTAGATTTATTTCACAAACAACTCGTTTTCTATATAATCTAGTCGTTTCTGGCACTCGCCGGCCGCTGCCGCGGCACCGCTCGCTTCGCATGTGAGTGAACTTAGCAGATCATTGTCCAGCAGATCAACAAAAAACATGATTTCTATTCGCATGCAGCTGAGTTCTACACTTCCTGATACTTATTAGAAATAGTTCTGGCGTTTTTACATAAAAAAATTCAAATGGCAAAATGATCTGCCAACTTCCCGTAGCAGATCATTTTGTAGCAGATCAAAAACAAATCGATACCTTAATCCGCAAACCAGCCAATGATGTCGTTTTTTAGTTAAAATAAAAACTAGAAAGTTTTAAAGTGTCTCCTGTAAACTATAGCAAAAGGGAGTTGGCTGGTTTGCGGATTAAGGTATCGAAATGTGAGTTCTTTCGCATGCGGCTGAGTTCTACAGTTCCTGATACTTTTTAGAAATAGTTCTGGCGTTTTTACATAAAAAAAATCAAATGGCAAAATGATCTGCCAACTTCCCGTAGCAGATCATTTTGCAGCAGATCAAAAACAAATGTGAGTTCTGTCGCATGCGGCTGAGTTCTACAGTTCCTGATACTTTTTAGAAATAGTTCTGGCGTTTTTTACATTTAAAAAAGGCAAAATAAAACGTATCAAAAACAAATGTGAGTTCTGTCGCATGCAGCTGAGTTTTACAGTTCCTGATACTATTCAGGAATAGTTCTGAACTCACGTCCACTTTTGAAAGGCTAGAACTCTTTCGTTTATCACAGATTCGTATCAGAACTGCAACCTAAAACTCGATTCGAATCCAGAACTCACGTTCGAGTGCCATGATCCATGATGTACCATGATCTCATGGTAGAACGTCAAAAAGTCGAAAAAAATTGTTTTCATCCCTTCCAATTATCGCTCGCTCGGCTCGTGCGTAGGGGTCACAGTTTTAACCTAACCTAACATTGTTTTTTTTTTTTAATAATTAACCTAACCTAACTAGTTCGGTTCCGGGTAACCCACTAAAAATAATCTCTTTTTTTCTATTAGCGCAAGTCGATGAAAGAATGAGTTTTATTTTTAGGAAATTGCGTAATGATAAGTCAATATGTAAAACGTTTTTATTCCAAACGTTGTTTTATGAGATAAAATGAATAAAAAATGAATTGCTTGTTAAATAACACGTTATTAAACAAAAAGGAGAATGGGCGCTATTATATGAGTTGCGTCCCAACCCTTGTAACAAGTTGCGACTAGTATAAACATGTTCATTTAGGCTTTTTTATTAATAATAATCCAAGTTGTTATTACACTTGCGTGCAGGTCAAAAGTAATTGGGCTTCAAGTGAAAAAAAGGTTTCTGTATTAAATAATGCTTTAATAGATAATACAGGCTGGTGTCCGCATCTCCACGTCAATGCGCGTATTTTGCGTACTGGTGCTCCCACACTGCTGTTATAAAATGTTTACTAACATTATCTAACATGAAAACCTTTCTGATTTTTGAAAACCTTTTTGATTAAATGTATTAGACCACAATGTTAGAAAATGTTTGTAAACATTTTATAACAGCAGTGTGGGAGCACCATACTAAATAATGCTTTAATCATAATATCAATCATACTTTTTTACATTTTGTGTTACATATCCACATATTTATTACATTTATAATAATTGTACATTAATCACAGGCAGTAACAGTTACTTTTAGTCAGTTATAAACGCACATTTGAAAATACATAAACAAAAAAAAAAGATACAATTATCACTGAATAATTCCCTTATGTAGGAGTATGCCTCAAACAAATGCACATTATACACATATTGGTACTTGTGATATAATAATAGATTAATTAAGTAGTCTCTATATTCTATCGAAAATAAAAAAATTAAAACCTAACTTAACTAAAACTATATACAAACTAAAATATAGCGTCGAAAAATTCATCCGCATCGCTGAGCCGGAACAACTACCTGTAGGCAATATAAATATTTGTTCCGTGCAGAAATCGAACCCGCGACACGCAGCGCAGTAGTCGATCGCTCAGCCACTGCGCCTACGTATCGTCATTTATAATATAAGTATGGAAGTATAATGTCTCCCCAGTTACCTCTAAGAAACCGATTGATTCATTGTTTCGTTGCGACACGGCGACGTGAAAAAAGCACAAACATAGTTCAGAAGCAAACAAGCACATAACAGACCTGTTCTATTCTCATATGCTCTGAAATATATTCAGCAAAACGCGGTCTTGCTTCTAATGTAGTTCTTGAAACTACATGTCGCACTCGCTGTCGAGTCAAAGACCGGGCACAGGTGACACACAAATGTTCCATAGTTCGTAATCGTAACAAACCAATCAAAAAACAATAATCAAGTCCACAAAGTAAGCCGAAGTCGATAGTTGCAAACGTAGAAACACCAGAGGTCCTTTAGGAATGCGTAAGTCGTCAGTAAATAAATAGAGGAGCAACAATTTAAAATACGGTAGTACAGCACAGCTATAAAAAACTGAAAGCATAAGTGCATATATACCACTAGATAAATAATGGCATCTAGAAGCACCATAGAGCAATGAAATTACGAATTGCTGACACAACTGATTTTTATTTTGACATGTAAAAAGGAGTAAAAAACTATAAATATAAAAAAAGATAAAAACCTTAATAAAATAAAACTTAATAAAACTCATAAATATATATACTTATTACAAAAAGTTGCAACAACCATCTCTTTCCAACATATAGCCTGTCTCTTAAAATATTTTTCGCTGCCCCTGCGCTTACAATAAAAAAAACAATGTCAGTGCGCGGCGCAGGGTAGTAGAAGGGGTGCTGGGCGTGTTAGGTCAGAGTAGGAGTAGGTAGTTATAAGTAGCTTTAGTCCTTTTGTCATTAAAAGACTAATTAATTAAGTTGTATTTAATATTTTATTAACTAAATGAAACTACTATAACACTTTCCCTGCACGAGATACAGAGTTATGCCCATACAAAAAAAAATAACACTCACTGAGATCTTCCATATGATATAGGTAGAAACATGTTACAACACTTGGGACGAAACCGCCCATTCTTCTTTATCAGTTTAGTTTATAAGTTTAAGTATATGTCGCTTGCTACCGCGTCACCAGTCCTAACTCTCTATATATTTTGGCTGCTGAGACCAAAACTACAAACGTACAAGTGTACAGGGATGTTTTATAAAATGCGGCTGTTACTTTACAATATTGTGGTGTCTTACGACTTCCACGTGAACGATGTCGCGGGCAGAAGCTAGTGTTTGATAAAGGTAAATCACTTTTCTTCTGAAATGTACACATGTTGTTATAACATGGGATTCAACGGAAATAGCAAACGGGATCCATGGTTAATACCTAAAAATTGGGATTCAAAAGTGGGATCCAACGAAAATAAACGGTAGATACATCTCATCATCTTATTTTACAAAAAACTAATGTTTTTAGGCGGTAAAGGTTTAAAGACCGATTCTAGTTGACATACGGATAGGGCGGCCCACAGGCGTGGATTGCTAAGGGCATCAAGTAGTCTTAATCCGTCACTGGCAGCGCCCCGTGGTTTCACCCGCATAAGTTTGCCGTGGGAATATCGAGATAAAAACTACCCTATGTCCTTTCTCGGGACTCAAACTATGTCTATACCAAATTTCATTTAAATCCGTTCAGCGGTTTAAGCGTGAAGAGGTAACAGACAGACACACTTTCGCATTAATAATATTATAAAGTACTTAATGGATGTGTGGAGCAATCAATGTATTTGTTCTTGAGGACTGCATGTCTGCAATGCATTTATTAGCGTGTGATTTTCTCACAAGTCTCCTTCACTATTTAAAAAAGACTGCTCACTAGACGACACGAGTTTTTGACTTGCATTAAGACACCATGCTACGAGTTCAAATGCGTGAACATTGCATGCAGTTATGTTTAGACTGTCTCTTAGATTGAGGCCAAACGAGCGTAATTTTTTGAGCTGTGAGTCGCGTATTTTGAGTACCACAATTTACGTTCAACTGAAATTCGGTTAGGCTGCCAGGCGGACGGACGTAACTTCGGTCGCATTCTGTAACATAACTGACGCTTGCCTCGCTAACCTCCCTCACCCCGAGCGCAATTCGGTTGAAATAACGCGCGTGAGTCAACAGACAACTCATTTTGCGTCGCCGTGTGGTACAAACAGGACTTTAGTATGAATCCGATTGCAGCGTTAATTCCGAAACTCATTTTACGCGACTCACACCTCAAAAAATTACGCTCGTATGGCCTCAGCCTTAGATTTGTGCGTTTCTCTCTACGCAGCTGCTCTCATCACCAATTTAATTTAGCCAAATTGCTCTACTCATATTATTCTACGCCTGGCAGACACTTCCCACAAAAGCCTTTATTTCCTACACAACCAAAATAGACGGACATTTTATCCCCCGACTACACTTTCGTCCCCTCAGCTGCATAATTATCCACTTGCGGCACAAAACCTCGACACAATGATACAGAATTAGTTTTTGTTCCGCATAGACCTTTGTTTTGTATGATTCGAAAGCTACTATTAGTATAGATGACACATACTACTCAATTTTGTGATGAAAATCATTGCAATCCCCAATCAATTAAAGCCGCGGGCAAAAGCTTATAAGAACACTTTTACAGGTATAGTACGCGCCACGAAAGATGAGACTTGACTTTTATGCTTTTTGTAATTATCTATTTACAAAAAATCTATTGTTTGGACTAAAAAATTAAAACACTAGTGCTTTAGTATGTTGCTTGTAGAATAGTCTGACAAAAATTATAGTGATTGTATGTATATTAGTATGGTTTTTATTGTAAAAATAAAGTTTTAGAGGTATCTTCATGATTTTTTTCTATCGTATCAAATTAGTTGTATTATGTTTTCAACAATCTATCTAATATCATACGAGTACCTATATTATTCTGATTTTGTTTACTGAAGTCGATCATATACTTTTACTAGCTACGCCCTGCGGTTTCACCCGCATAAGTTTCGATCCCGTGGGAATATCGGGATAAAAAGTATTCTATATGTTAATTCAGGGTGTCAGCTACCTCCATACAAAATTTTATCAAAATTGGTCCAGCCGTTTGAGAGTGAAAGCGTGAAGAAGTAACAAGCATATAAACACACACACACATTCACAAAATTTCGCCTTTATAATATTAGTGTGATTGTTTCTAAAACTTGCGTTTTTTTTTGCGTATAAGTCCTGTAAGCCCCTATATACTATGACATCTTGGAAATGAACCTCCGGTGCACCGTCACTATGACACGCTGTACCTGACTGTATTACCCAGCTGGCACTACTTTAATGTGCTCCCTGAAGTAGGACGTGACTGTAATATGCCAGGGAGGCTACAGGGTCTTACGAGGGAGTTGCGTGTTTTGTTATGAAAAGACGAATAAGAAAATAATACTTTTTCTGTTGTCAGCGATGTGGATGAATTTTTTTATGCCCTTTGATTCTTGTACAGTCAACAAAAGAAATAAGTATGTAGGACTCGGATATAGTTGAAGTTTAGTAAGAAACCGATGGATGTTGTCGACTGAAATTTAATTTTATAAATGAGCTGTTTGTTTTCTATTAATAAAATTAAATTTTATTTTAACATTTACATTCCATACATTGTTAGTAAATAATACTTATACCTATGTTAGTAATATTATTTATTCAATATTATATGCTATTTAATGGAAAGAGGGCACCTCCAGAACCGTGGAATGTATTCCAGTGCCTCACAACTGGGCAATCAACCCTTCCCAATATGGTATTCAGAAGGCCATTGGTGCTGGCTTGCACGCGACGCATCAGGGAGGCCACTGTTTCACGTATTATTGCCCTAAAGGAGTCAGTGCTGGCCTTAGCAAACATACCTGATGTACTGCAAAAGCGAGGCAACCCCAACAGCATCCTAAAACCATTATTGTATAGGACAAAAAAAAACTATCGGTCAGTGGGTCGCCTTAGAGGCTAACTCCTTATGAAACTATCTCCACACTAAAACTTCCCATCTTTATAAGAACTTTTTGCTCGATCCAGCTTTAAAACTTGTCCCCTGCAGTGGCGGATTTTAGGGGCGCCAAAGAATGTTCATTATTGTGTGAGCAGTAAGCGCCTTATTAGTAGTACGTAATTTGAGCTTTTATGAGCTCAGAAATATATGTATACTAGCTGCCCGGCGCGACTTCGTTCGCGTGGTGTCCTACTCCTACTCTAATCCTACCCCTACCCTTCTCCTACCTTACTCGTACGCTACCCCTTCCCGACTCCTACCCTACTCCTATCGTACGCCTACCCTACTCTTACCCTACCCCTACCCTACTCTTACCCTACCCCTACTCCTACCCTACCCCAACCCTACTCCTACCCTACTCCTACCGTACCCCTACCCTACTCCTACCCTACCCCGAACTTACTCCTACCCCCTACCCTACACGAACAATAGTAGTAGTTAAAATAAAATAAAAAATTGTTTCCGTCCTATTTTTGGACCTACTGAATATACACACAAAATTTCATAAGAATCGGTCAAGTCGTTTCAGAGGAGTTTTGTTACACACCTGTGGACACGAGAATTTTATCGCTGCGCTACGTCGTATTCTGTGGCTGCGTGGAGCAACACGCACCGGCGCGGCGCGTCGTCGGCGTGTTTTTTTTTTTTCTACTGACATTTTTAGTTTCGTAATATCTTTTGAATGGAATGTCCGATTTCAATAATTCAAAAAGTAATCAACAGGTATTGAAACAGTCTTCAATACAAAATAATTTATTTGGATAAGAATTAATACGAAGATATGGATAACATGGTCTGATTTTGATCGGCATTTCTATCAACTTATAAAATGTAAAAAAGTAGTTATAGTGACATAACTACAATAGTTGGACATATGGTATCGCAAAGTTTTTTGTAGATATTGATATGTTCTATAATATTGTAAAACATTTTTTTGTTCTATCATCAATACTTTCCGCAGCGCATGCGATGAAAGACATTTTACGGCTATTTTTTTACACCTTGGGTTGATTTTAGTAGGAATTTCTAAGGATCCCTAATTTTTTCTAGTAATAAATATAGCTAATGTTACTCAGTGATAATGTAGCTTTCTAACGGCAAAAGAATTTTTGAAATCGTTCCAGTAGTTTTTACGTTTATTCGTAACATACAAACATACAAAAATACAAATCTTTCCTCTTTATAATATTAGTGTAGATTAGTGTAGATGTAGATAGGTACCCAAAAACTATTTCTTGTGCAATGTTAACATCGTTGGGTTATAAATATTATCTAGAAACTGACACATTATAGTAGAGGTCGGTAGGGGCGGCAAAATTTGAATAGCCTACTGGCGGCAAATGTGTAAATTCGCCACTGCTTGTCCCATTTTAGCCCCTGGAATCTGCCATCAAACTATAAACACCCTTTTCCACTTTTCCTAGAATGAACCGTGTCGCACCACGTAAGATAAACAATGAAGTAAAGTTCAGTACGTGTCAGAAAACATGCGCTTGTATCAACAAATAGCTCGACTCTGTTTTTACTAACTAGCTGTCAGTATTTCAGTACCTACTGAAATAGGTACCTATTCGCGAATACCAATTCGCGTTGATGTTTTGGAGATAAACAAGTTGACAGACATATGTGAAATACTGGTGTTTCGTCGCACATAGTCATGTCATCATCATCTGCCTAGCCTTTTCCGAACTATGTTGGGGTCGGCTTCCAGTCTAACCGGATGCAGCTGAATACCAGTATTTTACATGGAGCGACTACCTATCTGGCCTCCACAACCCAGTTACAGTTTAATACGAAACCCCTTGGTAAGACTGTCAGATTTTCGGGCTTCTGACGACCAGTGCCCAAAAGGCTGGCAGCATTGCCACGTTGCATGGCGATGCTAATTCTTTGGCCAATTAGGCCAGCCCTCTGGTCACGTGAAAAGTCGACTAACCGCTTGGCGATATCTCGAAAATCCAATTAATTAATTTTTTCGGACGGGCTAAAACACATTGGGAGTAGGGAACTATATATTCTGTGGTGGGGACAACTGTCAAATTGTGGTGCCCTTCAGACGAATTTCTATCTGTATACCTACTTACTTTTCCGTCGAGGTATTTTTTCCGAAATCTGACGCCAGCACATCAAGTTACTACAATCTGTCAAATTTCTTTAATAGATTTTCAACTTTAACGCTAAAGCATAAGGTTCAAAGTTGATTTGGGAAATTTGACAGTTTCGGGTAGCTTGATGTGCTGGCGTCTGTACATTATAACAAGGTGACACGTGTTACTGGTTACAATCTCGCTCTCATATGACGTCGGAACTCGCTCGTAAGTACGTCCTCCGTGTGGATTGGACTTAAAGACCTTGAGATGGACTCTAAAACTGCGTCTACATGAGCAACAGTACAAAATGTTGTAAAGAATACAAAGTAGATAGTTGTAGATACAGTCAACTGCACGTCTTTGCTATCTACTTACACGTTCAAATTAAATTAGCAAGCGATATCCGCAGATGTGATGGGTATATCTAATGTGGCTGATTTTTTTTTTTCGTGATTTCAGAGTTGGTCCCATAGTGAAAGTTATTAATATTTATGTAAAAAGTTGGAACCGGTAAAAAAAAATCAGCCTGTATATGCATCCAAGGGCAGCTGTTGTAAGACAAGTAATGAGTAGTTACTGTTATGTAGGTATTGGGTCAGACTAAAACTACGGTTACGACGGAAAATGATGGCAGCGCAGTTTGACTTGATTTATTTCCGTTGGATCCCGTTTTTGAATCCCATTTTAATATTTTTGGCGTTGGATCCCGCAAAATCCCGAATTTAAAAAATGCAAGATAATTACGTTTTATTGTCGTTGAATCCCGAAAAGTATTTCCGTTGGATCCCGAATGCTTAAAAAAATCTGAATGCGGGTACTTTCAACAACAAAATTGTTTATAATAAAATGAGGGGTTCACTAATGTTTCACCAAAACTCCATTGACCAATTAGTTTACAACCAACGTTTCGTATACTATTTATTTCACAAACAACTCATTTTCTATATAATCTAGTCGTTTCTGGCACTCGCCGGCCGCTGCCGCGGCACCGCTCGCTTCGCTCGCTCGGCTCGTGCGTAGGGGTCACAGTTTTAACCTAACCTAACCTAACATTGTTTTTTTTTTTAAATAATTAACCTAATCTAACTAGTTCGGTTCCGGGTACCCCACTAAAAATAATCTATTTTTATTGTTTGATAAAGGTAAATCACTTTTCTTCTGAAATGTACACATGTTGTTATAATATGGGATTCAACGGAAATAGCAAACGGGATCCATCGTTAATACCTAAAAAATGGGATTCAAAAGTGGGATCCAACGACAATAAACGTTTGACTTTACGGTTTCAAAAAAACGTTCTCAAGGAACACACCAACTTACTTTCACAAATAACGTTACAGTGACGTCATTCGTGGTGGCCACCGCTCTACTAGAACATACATAACATAACATACATAATCAGCCTATAATGTTCCCACAGCTGGGACACAGGCCTCCTCTCGGTGAGAGGGAGTGGGTCGTAACCCGCCACGCGGGCCCAGTGCGAGTTGGCAGATGTCACATGTATTCGAATTTTTGGTTCTAGGACATGCCTGTTTCCTCACGATGTTTTCCTTCACCGTTTTAATTTCAATTTCATTTATTTGTTCAGAAAAAAATATCCATCAAATAACAAGTACACACATTTAACACAACATAATAATATTAAATATCTAACATCTAAGTATACAGAATCAAACAAAATTAAAATAAAAATTTAAAATAACAAAATACGGAATATAATTAAAAACAGAATAATATAAAATAACATAACCGAATACATTTAAAAAAATAATAATTGATTAATTAAGCAGTGAGTGAATTGAGCAGTGGTGATGAAATAATTTACACAAAGTAAAGTGCCTATCTGGATTCGAACCTACGACCTACAACTCGTACCTAAGTCGCGGCCGTTACCACTTGGCCACCACTGCTCTCACTAGAACACCTCAGCTTTACTCCTTTTTACATAAAATAAAAAGGAAATGAAGAGGCGATGACTAGTATTTAAGGTGAGGTGAGAAAATTGGATCGTAATACAATTTTATCACGCTATTGGCGACCTTGGGTGGACGACGGACGATGGAAAATTTGTTTATACATCTTAGCAAAAATCGTTTATGGACACCTTTTCTTTAACAAGGAAGAAAATTACTAAATGCTAAATCTAGAAACATACATTATCATTAATTAAGTTTCAAAACTGAATCTGTTAATTATCTACTAGTTCGTACTTATTTTAAACGCATTATTTTTAGCGGTATCTACAACGCCACATGCGAACAAAGCGTCATACTGACGTCACGCAAAATCCTGCATCTCGCAAGCAGAGTTTACCGCGCAACTAGCATAGATACAACGGCCCGACATGAATCATCGGGCAGACACAACACCCGTCTGGTCGGAGAATCCGTGTATCGTTTTCCATAGAGTATGAGTGAACTTTACACCCTATTCCTCATACCTCTATAGCATAATAAAAACCTTCAGTTATTCACCTTGGAGGAAGAACAAACACTAATGTATCGCCAGCCAGCATTAAATTGACAGCCACATTCAATCTTCGCCTGACAGTGCAATTTCCAACGTGTCACAAGATTGTTCGCTTGCATTTTGTAGGTGAGAAATTGGCGAGTTTTGCTTTCAGAATCCAACAGGTAGACGTTGTATGTTTCTGTTATAGCACAGACGCCAGCACATCAAGTTACTACAATCTGTCAAATTTCTTTAATAGATTTTCAACTTTATCACTGAAACATAAGGTTCAAGGTTGATTGGGATAATTATTTGACAGTTTCGGGTAGCTTGACGTGCTGGAGTCTGTACAACAGCACCTATTTAAAAGCGTTCGAAGTAGTTTTTTTTATATACAAGGTCAAATTAAATTAGCTGAATAAACTTCAGACGTGATGGTGTCGATAACCAATAAGGGTAAAACAAAAAAAAGATTCTCTAATCTCAAAATACGAATTTCAAGTAACTAAAGCTTGTAACGGGATGACCACTGGTAGTCAATTGCTAGAAATGATGAATTTAGATTTTTTGTTTTGTTTCTTTAGACTGATATCGCTTACCCATCACGCCCTAGAGCAGTGGCCAAGTGGTGACGGCCGCGACTTACAAGTTACAGATCGTAGGTTCGAACCCAGATAAACACTGTGTAAATTATTTCATCACCACTGCTCTCAAAACCGTGAAAGAAAACATCGTGAGGAAACCGGCCTAGAACCAAAAAATTCGAAGACACGTGACGTTGTGGCGTCGTACTGGGCCCGCGTGGTGGATTAAGGCCCACTCCCTCTCACCGAGAGGCAGCCTGTGTCCTAGCAGCGGGAACGTTATCGCCTATGAAGTTTCGTCAGTTAGGTAATTTAATTTCTTGGCTACTTACGGATCTAGGTAAGCAGCCAACTTCACACAGAAACAAAAACCTAAGTGCACACAAAGTTCCAAAATGATTAAAAAATAAGTACAGTGAAATAATCTAGATTAGCCAGCTAATCTAGATTATTTCACTGTACTTATTTTTGTTGCTGACGATCCTTCAGGAATAAAAAGCAAAAGAAAAACATGGATCAAACCGGAATGAGAAAGCTTATAGTGGATAAGACAAAGTTTAAAACAGAAGACGAACTAGCAGAGGATCGAGGGGGGTATAGGAGGGGGGGGGGGTTCAGGGAAATAACTCATTCACAGATTTTTCCGTCTTACCCATTCCAACCTATAACTACCACCATTGAAACAACTGTATAACAAACATTTATAAGTAATCTTACCCGTTCTAATAATTTTCCCTCTAATATTATTTGTTTATCCGAGAACCCTAATTGCGTAACACACTATCAAATATAAATCACAATCTGAATCATTTTGAAGGATCTTAGTAAGCCATTGCTTCATATGTATATTTGAAAAATTTGTCTGCTCAACAATGTAGAAATACCGTATGGGAAAACGGCATTACTCAATGAAAGTATTATTACTATGGCATCACTGATTTATAATAAATTGCCCGATGATATTAAAAAGTTAACTAGAAGAAATTGGCTATTTGACAGTTGTAACGATAATATGTTAGATATAGTAGCATATAGGTTCACAATAATCATACAATAGGTTTTATGCATTAAAATAAATTGTAAATATTTTATTTTTGAAAAATAAATTAGAGATTTTTTATCTGTGGATTACAAAAACTGAAACGCGAACGGCCATGATCGAGCATCGTATGACGTCACATCACAATAAATAAAACGTTGTGTGTTACTGTGTTTTATCATCGTTGGCAGTTTGCTGATTTTCCACACAAAATATACTTTTTATGCAACTTTTTATGCAAACTTTCCACACAAAATATGTTTAAGAGTTGAAGCGTCGTAGTTAGCTTTACTTAGTTTATTGAAATGTGACGTCACAGCCATAAATGTCACGTGATCGGCTGTTTCCGCGCGAATTTCAAAATACGGAATGAAAAAAAAACATTTTTTTTCGAATAAACAACGCTTTTTTAAGAAAAAAATAATTCTAAGAGGTATAAAATAAACCTACGTATATTTAAAAATATCTTTTCGGAAACTGTCAAATAGCCAATTAAAAAGTGTTATTATAATGTAAAAGACTACTTCGAAGATTATAAAGATATTGTATTTTAATTATAGCAATTATTTGTACATTAATTCAATGATAATAATAATCATAATTACTATGACATTATTAATTAGCTTGACGTTACTGTTATAATTTATTAATTCAGATTTAATTTAACTGACTATCTATGTATATTTTCAATGACAATGTAATTGGATAAGATAAATTAATAAGAATAATTGTGTCATTATGTTTCTTATACAGGGTGTTACGGAATGGGTATTTGAATACAAACGGGTTGAAGAGTGTATCTGGTCTAGAATCTCTGTACAAAATTTCAGCTCAAAAGCATTAACTTTGAAAATGCTTAATATTTTTTTATTTCGACATCACGGCGCTGCACTGGCGCGCGGCGGCGTGATGTGCGTGTACTAGGCGCACAGACACACTAAAGATAATGGATAATGACCCTTGTAGTGCGGTGACACGTTTGTATGATTTCAATTTCATAAACTATTGAAATAAAAAAATATTAAGCATTTTCAAAGATACTGCTTTTGAGCTGAAATTTTGTACAGAGATTCTAGACCAGATACACTCTTCAATCCGTTTGTATTGATTCACCCTTTCCGTTACACCCTGTATATTTGCACACCTCACATGATTATAATATAGTGTACCATGAGAACCTTTTGTAACACCCTCCGAACCCATGTTATGCAAATAAATTATTTGATTTGTAAATAACGCAATGAACATTGTTGAACTGTCAAAATGAAACCCATTGCCACTGATAGTGTGTTACGCAATTACCCCGCAGGTCAATAACTCTGGAGCCGTCTGTCATACGCCACAATAGGATATCTCCCGGTTCTTACAGCTTGCACAAAAATAAGCACCCTTATTTTTTTTATCCCCGTCTAGGATCAATAAGCTCTCGATATTCTAGAATAGGACTGCAGACCACGAGGTAGGAATGTCAGAAGGTCCGTTTGAAGAAAGAAAGAAAGAAAGACAGAAAGAAAATACGTTTATTTACGGTGAAAATGACGCAAAAAAGAACATAAACACAAAAAATAAAATAAAAAGGTAGGGGGAAACATGCGTCACATCCACGCAAAACGGCTATCGCTCAGCATTATGCTGCGACCCTATGCAAGACAGAGCCCCAGCGCTGGTTTACAGCGACAACCGGCGCTGACGTAATGACGTCGTCCGGTGCAGCAAACAATTATTAAAACACAGTGTACTTAAAGAAAAATAATTCAATTTAAAAGTGATAGAATATTAGTGATAGAAGACTTAGCAAAGTACCAAAGTAGTTACGCAGTTATGAATATTTTGTAAAACCTGTCAATCCGTTAAAAGTACACTGTCCTCCAAGATACTGGATTTTGAAGTGAAACTTCTTTACGCACGCTTGACTTGGGGAGTAAGCTGGCGAACGCGTGACGTAAGCGTTACGAAAAGTGTGATCGGGCGAGGCGAACGGCAGTTGAGTGGGGGATATAAGCAAGAGAAAGCAGTGCGCGCGCACATTTTCTTTCTCTCTTCCTCTCATAGCCAAATACGTTTGAAGTTTCACTTCAGTCGTGTGGTCAAAAGCACACTCGGTTTTTTTTTCTAGTTTGAAGGGCAGGGGTCTTCTCAAATGTAACAGCCATACCCATCCCGTTTTGAATTAACTGATGTTACCTAGGCTAAGTCTTTTAGTAAAATAAATAATTACGTACTTACTTGTCTTCTTGCGACTGACTAGTGACTGGCCAAATAACTCTATCCTCAAGAATTTAAACAGCATAGGAAAAGCTGCCAACTGCAAGTCGAACTCGCACACGAAGGGTTCCGTACCACAATGCATAATATGCCGAAAAAAACACGTTTCTTATATGGAGACCTCTTTTAATGTTTTTTATTATTTCTTGTTAAAGCGGCAAGAGAAATACACACTGTGTGTAGTAATAGGGTCCTGTTGGTACCTTTTGCCCACGGAACCCTAAAAGTACATAAAACCTACCCACGTAAAGTTCAATAGTCAACAAAGCAACCCTCACAGTTAAACAACATTAAAGGGAGACCCCTTTAATGTTGTTTAACTGTGAGGCTTGCCTGTAATGTTTAAATTTATTTTATTATTTCTTGTTAAAGCGGCAATAGAAATACACACTCTGTGAAAATTTCAACTTTCTACCTATTACCATTCATGAGATACAGCCCGCTGATAGTCAGACGGACTGACAGACATCGGAGGCTTAAGAATAGGGTTCCGTTGGCACCCTTTGGGTACGGAACCCTAAAAAGCGACTCTAGCAAACCAACTAAGCAGTGGGTTGATCCGGGGTTGATAATGATGAGACCATTCACTACCTTTTTCAACCATCTGCAGGCCATAAAGTTGATGAATTTCTTCAATGTAGTACCTACCCGGAAAAATATACACTAATTTATCATTTAGCATTATGGGCGCCTAAACGGCAAAACTTTGACCCCCGTTTTTTAAAGCCTGTTGAGACATTCTGTCAGTTTTTGGAAAATATTTTGTAAGCAGTAGAAGCAAAGTAAATGCAAGCAGCAGCAGATGCAGTAAGCTGTACGTTTTGACTGGCCCTTTCAAAAGCAGTGGGTCATGTCGTGTGCAGGTGTGGCGAGTCATGCCAAATTATAAATTCTTTAATTATGTAATAGGTTAAGGTTTCTATGGGTCTATGCCACCCGAAATAAAGTTATTATTATTATTATTAAATGATACTATATATGGGACTAAGACCTACGAGTACTTGTACAGTCAACAGCAAAAGTAGATGATGATTGAGTTTTTTCTTTTGGAGTCAAAACTGATCACGAATATATGGCAACTGTACTAGTAGTAAATGTTTGGTATAATTTACAATCACATACTTTTGAATCACTTTGACGCCACACAGTTCTGACACGAACTCCGTTCATTAGTATTGAATTTCTAATTTTCATCATCTACTTTTGCTGTTGACTGTACCACCAATCACTATGCGCGTTTAGCGCGAAACATCGTTCTCTTTCTGTCAATCGTTTGAAGATGACAGAGACAATTTGGTGGACTATACGAAAGTAGACCTTCTATACTTATTTCTGTACGGTACAAAGTCTGGAAACACAAAGGGTATCGTCGAACTCAATGGACAATAGACTGAGCCGGCATTGAAAATGAATCAAACTGGAATATTTTCTATAACTTCGATATTATATTTTTGTGAGCTCTCTTTGTTGTATAGTGGCTTTATAGCATTAAGAAGAATCTATACTCCATAGTTTTAGGTAGTTAAATAAAGGTAAACAAAAAAAACACGTGACTTAGTTAACCGACTAAACGTAATACCAGTCTATTCAGTTGGCATGCTACGTCACAGTTGTATTCTTCAATTTAGCAACTTTTTTAATGAATTATAACGTAAACTAACCCAACACCTTGTTGGGTGTGACTGTCCAAGATGCGCCGAGCGCTCGGTTCAGTCGAGTAACTGGCGGAACAAACTGCGCTACACTAGGAGGCTTATTCACGCATCCCACGTCTTTGAATAATCTTGACAAACATAACTATGCTCGTACCTACTTCAATACATGATCTCCCAGGCACTTTCTCGCTAGATGGTGGCTCATTCGCACATTCAAACATTTTCAATTTTTACGCCTACCTCAAAAAGCTTTGAGAGACAACTTTATTATATGCGTCAACTAACGCATTAACTTATTTTTTTTAGATATTCACTTTGCTTGTTAACTCGTCTTATACAAAGATTTGTACCCCTAAACATTTAGCCGTTTCACTTTATGTCTTAACACACATGTACTGTACCATAGTTTTACCAAAAACATTTCCTTTCAAAACAAAATCATCCTAATATCAAACTTGATTCACAATTTCACACAATGATTGCCTCCCAACCGCACAATGAGCTGAATAGCATTAAAAATGAATCAAACTCGAAACTGGAGCTGATTCTGTTTACTGAAACGCTCTTTGTATTGTTTTTCGTAATGAAAGGCTTGGCTTCGATTGTACTGTCACGTCAAATGCAGATATTTCGATGCTCCATTTTTGAAGTTGATGATAGCTGGTGAAATTATTGGAGGTATTATTATAATAGTGTTATTAAACATGGCGGATATATTTTGTTGAAAATAATTTTGGGAGGTAGGCACTGTAGTGCTTCTGACCTCTTTGCGAGTCAAAAGTTTGCGAGTTGCGGGACAGGCCGGTAATATTTGAAGGCATATTCTATTCGAACGTTTAAGCATGTGTCATAGGGAGTCGTAGGTTTGACGTGTGATATAAAAGTTCAACTAATTTGATATATTTGATGAGATACTCCTAAAATAATATGATGAAATCAAATAGAAGTTTCATTTAAATAAATAGCTCACCTCTGTAGTTAATTCCCACAGTACTTAGCTACTTCATTATTAGTGTGTTAGGTGGAACGAGGGATATACTTTAATCTGTCAAGCTCCTCTAATGAGACACAATTGATTTTCTATTGTTTCGTCGCCAATAGATGACGCGCTATGCTTGACCGGTTAAGAGAGTTTAGTATTCATAATTTAAAAATCAATCATTCAATCAACTCAGCCTACCGCAGTCCACTGCTGAACATAAGCCTCTCCCAGGCTGCGCCACATCACTCTGTCCTCCGCCTTCCGCATCCAGTCTGTTCCTGTCATTAGTTGTTCAGAAAAATTTACAACTGATACTATGGAACCAATCCTGAAATCGCGAAAATATAATCAGCTGCTCCGTATATATTTTTCTTTTTTTTTATAGTTGGTCTCATAGTATTAGTTGTTCATTTTCATGGGTATTTAACATCCTGAAATGATGTCCCTCGTTTCACATAACACACTGTAAGTATAGTTTAAAACTGTGTGCATAGTAAAGAAAGAAAATAAAATAAGTTTTTTTTTTAAATATAAACACAAAAAAGAACAAGTTCGGGGAAAATATGCGTCATTGAAGACATTAGTTGGAGCACGGGACCCGAGCTCGGGACCCTAGTCCCCGTGCTTCACCCAGGTGGAGAAACTAGGTGAAGCACGGGTCCGGACCCTTCACATGGGTCCGGTCCACGCAAAAAGGTCATCGCTCAGCATAATGCTAAGACCCTATGAGAGACAGAGCCCCAGCGCTTTTTGGGTTGGGTAGTAAGGGTGACGAGGTGAATATTAGGACTCCTTCCTAATGTGTTCCTCTAAACTTATGGAAGTTACTTAGCAGCATCTCAGTGGCGTGCATTGCATATATAGGCATATAAGCAGTGCCTACCTCGATATATCAGCATAAGCCTGTCAATTACATTTTATTGTGTGTGCCCCACAATTAAGAAACTCACTAAATTATCATACCTAACAAAAAACAAAACCTTCATACAAAAACGCGCGGCAGTAGGCAGTCGCCGGATGGCCTACTCGGCTCCCGTAGTATTCGCACATTGTCATTGGTCTTTACTCAAAGTTAATACGACAAAATTAAAAATACGTACGTCTCACGCGTAATACCATGACGTTCAACCTTCGCAATTTATCACCCTTAAGTAGGCATGCCTGCTCAAATAACCACACTTTTGACCTCACTTTTTTTTCTGATTAGTGACCGTGTTTGCCTAGACTAGACCCAGCCTAGTGCGTACCTATTCTGAAAACCAATGCACGCCACTGCAGCATCTGCATATCTATGCCAGTTTGAAAATTAACATTCAGACCTAATTCAGACTAATTATTATCACGCGTATCGATCATATCTACTAATTAGGCATAACTAATTGATTTATTACATGATAGAAAATGCCTATGGCCTCTGTACATTTATGTGCTTGAAGTATTAAATTAATTAATTAATCCACATTCAAACGTTCATAAAATTTATGTTTTCCATTCAAATATCATCACAGTAGGTACTCGATATGACGTCGGGCATAATAAATTGATGACGTGTCATTGTACGTATTGTTATTGTTTCGATATTTCATATTGACAGGAGCATCGCCGTGTTTATGGTTGAGAAGGGAGAATTTCATAATATTGTCAGAATGAATGATGGTAGGTAATTTTGTGGTGTTGTTTTATGGGAATTAGTAACATCTTTTACTTTTAAAATAAATAAATCATCAGTTCATCACACTAATATTATAAAGGCGAAAGTTTGTGAGTGTGTGTGTGTGTTTATATGTTTGTTACTTCTTCACGCTCAAACGGCTGGACCAATTTTGATAAAATTTTGTATGGAGATAGCTGACATCCTGGATTAACATATAGGCTATATACTTTTTATCCCGATATTCCCACGGGATCAACATTTACGCGGGTGAAACCGCGGGGCGCAGCTAGTACAAAATAAATTTTTGTAATTTCATTTTTTCAGCAATGACAAATTGAGACTGAGTTCGGACTGTGAACGTTCTTAAAATTACGAGAATTGCGCCTCAGATCGACTCAGTCTCAATCTGTCAAAAAATACCTCTATTTTTGACAAGTATTTGACATTGATTGTCGCTGAGACGAGATTGCGACTATTACTTAGTAAGTTTAGTAAACCAAAGCAAAGCCAAAACGGAATTATCGTTTCAAGAAGAATGCTGAAACTATTGCGCAGAAAAATAAACTGACCCTAACAAACGAAAAGGCCATCTAAAAGGTAAATTGAAGCTCCTACGAGCTCCACAATCTAACAAACAATCACAACAATAGGAAATAACAGTTCGCACAATAAGTCCGCACTCAGTAACACAAAGGGGTCAGTTTCAATGGACCAGGATCGACCAGCATTGGCCAGCATTGCCCATGTAATCGGTATGACGGCACGTCGCGATACTATTGTGCTGTTCCCTATTGGAGTATGCAGTTCCGTTTTATGGCTGCTTATTATGAAAGGTTCGGTAGAATTGAGATTGGCGTATTGTAAGGTTTTGGTAAGCTTGGAAACTAACAGCGAATAGTGGTAATGTGAAAGGTGAGCTCGGGTCGGCCGACGTTGAGTCATCTTTTAAAGATTTTTAATCTATCTATGTATATATTTATGTCGTGGTCATATCGTAGATTTGCTCACTTAATGAAATGCTCGAGAATTTAATGAAATGGTCGCATTTCATGAAATGTTTCACTGTCTATTGGCCACATCATGATTTGGTCTGGCCAGATCAGATTACTCAACGTTTGACGATATGAACAGTTAAACGCACGACTACTTCATGATGTGGCCAAAAATTAGTGATCGTATCTTAAAATAATTAGAATATCCGCCGGTAGAGGCGTTGATGTCCGTTTCCTCAGTGGGTTCCCTATCCATTTGCATAAAATTTTAAGACTTAATATAACTTGGCATACTTTTGTTTATCCTAATTATATTTACTCTGTTGCTTACGCATAATTTCTCTAGTCATAATAATGATTAAGCTGCATAATCTTATAAAGCATGCTCGTTTTATTTCTAACGACGTCAGGTCGACGGCGGCGCCCGGGTTAAAAGGAACCTAACCGAACCGAACCTCAGGGTGCCCCTGACGTCGTTTAGTATTGTGCGAACCCTAAATTCAAGATATGGCCAAACGGCGAATGATATATAATTAAACGTTGACTTTTAAACGATATGTTCAATCTTAGCTGGCCATTTCATGATACACAACCCTTTCATGAAATGACCGAACACTTCATGAAATGATCAATTCTATGATTTGGCCACGACATCTATTCTATATCGACATGCACACTATAATAAAGCAGAGGAGTTTGCTTGAACGCTACGACCAGCCCTAAGACTAGTTCTAGAGATTAGCTCTCTAGAACTAGTCTTAGAGCTGGTCGTATTTGGTCGTATTTGATAGCTCAATTCTTGAGGAACATCACGCTAGGGCCCTTAGCAGCCAGCAAAAAGAACGAAAGTCAGAAAGAACGCTATGCGAAAACGAAGTAATAGCACAGATTAAATAATAGAGCGGACGGAGCATGCGATGCAACGGGATGGGTCGGGCTTTACGCGGACGAAGTCGCGGGCTGAAGCTAGTTAAGTAATAACATTTTTTTAAATCATCCCACATTTAGGCAACTTTAAAATATTAATGGCCGTCAATTTTTTTAAAACCTAACCTGTATATTTCAGTAGATAGTTCCATCCTATAAGCCTGTGCTCCTTTTTAACCGACTTCAAAAAAGGAGGTACTATATTCGACCCGTATGTATGTATGTTTGTATATCAGCGATTTTCTCAAAAACTAATGAACCGATTTTGAAAATTCTTTCATTAATGTGATCTACATACTTTCAGGAAGGTTTAAGTATATAATACATAAGGTAATTATTCTTATGTACGAAGTTATATGCAGAAATGTACTGCATCTCCGGCATTTTTATGCGAATTTTGATGATTCTTCTAGTCGGTGTCTTCAATGCACTAGTTTTAATTTGAACTTGTGTGGGGAAGGTACAACTAAAAAGGAAAAAAAAAAACAACCGACTTCAAAAAAACACTACAAACTGAAAAATAACTTTAATTTCGGAAGTCGGTGTCAAAAGAAATAGGAAAAATCGGAACCAACGACACCGACTTCCGAAAAAAGTTATTTTTCAGTTTGTAAGTAGTGTTTTTTGAAGTCGGTTGTTTTTTCCAATTTCATTCAATCAAGTCCTTACAATGGTACGCCTATGTGCGACGGTGGACTGGCGATAGACTAAGTTGATTGTAGTTTCTACCTTCCTGCGTAACGAGCTCAGTGAAATGTCGTTGGAAGTTTGAAACGGAGAGCAAGTTCGCTTTGTAGGTAATCAACGGCAGATTGCCAGTTAGACCTAGACAGCCGAACAGTTTTCGAGCCGAACTAATGACTTTGGTTTGAAAATGCACGTATAGGAACAGCGGGGTAATTGCGTAACACACTATCAGTATTCAGCATAGCAATGGGTTTCATTTTGACAGTTCAACAACATTCATTGCGTTATTTACGTTGATGAGCAGACATATTTTTCGAACATATGAAGCAATGGATTAGCAATATCCTTCAATATGATTCAGATTGAGATAGATAGTGTGTTACGTAATTAGGGTACAGGCCTAAGGTCACTATATTATCTATAGATGATAATTATTTTATTGGAACCTTTAGATATGGCGCACACTATGCGACATGCGACGGGGACGGGAGTCGCACGCTCTCGCTTCTTATCGTAGCGTCCAGTTTGTCACAAGCTCTGGCTACTTGTCGCATTTGTCGCTCCTTGTCGCAGCATCTAGCTAGAAGTACGGTGCATGCGCGCACCCTTTGACAGTCGCAACGAGACGGGTTAGGCAATAGAAATACACACGGTGAAAATTCCAATTATCTGCCTATTACAGCTCATGAGATACAGCCCGCTGACAGACAGACGGACGGACGGACAGCGCACCCTTTGGGTACGGAACCGCAAAAGTACCTTAAACCTACCCACATAAAGTCAACAAACAACCCTCACAGTTAAACAAAATTTTCATTAAAAAAGTTACTCAAAATTTCTCACATTCTTTTTCTTTACCTTAGAACTTTTCCCTAACTCTAAGCTACATATTAGAAGTTAGTACATGATTACAACTGAACCAATAGCACCCTTCAATGGCCTAGAAAGGGTCCGAAGTATCAAACACGATGGCCGAGAAAAGGTCCGAAGTACAGACGGCAGCACATCAACCTACCCGAAACTGTCACATTTTCCCAATCAACTTTGAACCTTATGTTTTAGTGATAAAGTTGAAAATCTATTAAAGAAATTTGACAGATTGTAGTAGGTTGATGTGCTGGCGTCTGTACCTATCAAATACCTTCGTGCATTATTGCCTGTAGGTTATTCAGGGTACGTGATGTTTTGTAATCTAAGTTTCGGGCATTGATTGGCCGTTTGTAAGCGTTCTGAAATAGGTACCCTTCGTGTATAGCATAGGTTCTCAACCTTATTTTGCCCACCGCCCACAAACAGATATTGCTACGATTATAATTAACTTAAACGAGTAATATTATACAGTCATAAGATAGGACATTATACGAGTAATTTGGTCTGGACCTTCTACTCCCCCCCCCCCCCCCTGATTCTCAAAGGCTCACGAGGAGGCGTTATCGCCCACGTCGAGAACCTATGGTGTAAAGGGAGGTTTGTAGAGGAATTTGCCTTCAAGTGTTCCGTACCTATTAGAAAAGGTTTTGTTAAGTTTTTCTAGAAGAGCGTCGGGTGCCACATAAGAACTGCAATATACCGGCGAACGACGTCACTGAAACGTTATTCACCAAAGTAACTTTGTGTTTTCCCAGAGAGCGTTTTTTGACAGCGTAGTCAAACCCCACTTCCATCATGTTCTTGGCATCAGTCAATATGGCGGCGACTGCTGGTCTAGCAAACCGTAGCTTAAAGGTGCTATTTGGAACCGAGCTGCCAACTGCAACTGCCGACAACACGTGCAGCGACTGCATGCAATCGGCCGCTGGTATGTATGTAGGTAAAGGACGATGAGTCAGAACGTCCCCCTCAACCTTACATTGACCAACAGACTTAAAATGTATCTCATTCGAACCGCCTTAGCAAGCTGATCAATTTTTACTATGACGACATCTCTCAAAAGTGCGGGATATTCCGAGAAAATCATGTTTTAGTGTTAATTTCGTCACAACGTCCCCTCAACCTTACATTGACCAACAGACTTAAAATGTATCTCATTGGAACCGCCTTAGCAAGCTGATCAATTTTTACTATGGCGACAACTCTCAAAAGTGCGGGATATTCCGAGAAAATCATGTTTTAGTGTTAATTTCGTCACAACGTCCCCCCAACCATTACATTGACCAACAGACTTAAAATGTATCTCATTCGAACCGCCTTAGCAAGCTGATCAATTTTTACTATGACGACATCTCTCAAAAGTGCGGGATATTCCGAGAAAATCATGTTTTAGTGTTAATTTCGTTACATTTCCCCCCAAGCCTTACATTGACCAACAGACTTAAAATGTATCTCATTGGAACCGCCTTAGCAAGCTGATCAATTTTTACTATGACGACATCTCTCAAAAGTGCGGGATATTCCGAGAAAATCATGTTTTAGTGTTAATTTCGTTACAATTTCCCCCCAAGCCTTACATTGACCAACAGACTTAAAATGTATCTCATTGGAACCGCCTTAGCAAGCTGATCAATTTTTACTATGACGACATCTCTCAAAAGTGCGGGATATTCCGAGAAAATCATGTTTTAGTGTTAATTTCGTCACAACGTCCCCCCAACCATTACATTGGCCAACAGACTTAAAATGTATCTCATTCGAACCGCCTTAGCAAGCTGATCAATTTTTACTATGACGACATCTCTCAAAAGTGCGGGATATTCCAAGAAAATCATGTTTTAGTGTTAATTTCGTCACAACGTCCCCCCAACCATTACATTGGCCAACAGACTTAAAATGTATCTCATTGGAACCGCCTTAGCAAGCTAATCAATTTTTACTATGGCGACATCTCTCAAAAGTGCGGGTATTCCGAGAAAAATCATGTTTTAATGTTTATTGCCAGAACGTCCCCCCAAGCCTTACATCGACCAACAAACTTAAAATGTATCTCATTCAAACTGTCTTAGCAAGGTGATCAATTTTTACTACGACGACATCTCTCAAAAGTGCAGGATATTCCGAGAAAATGATATTTTAATGTTAATATTTTTGGCACAAAATAAGAGTTTGTAAGTAAACCATATTCTTTGATTTTCAAACCTCTCAAGATCAATTAGGAGATGCCATTTAAAAAACAGAAAACGTCATTCGTTACTCGTCCAATTTTTTCTATTCCTATAGGCAGGTAGTTGTCCCACCGGCGGCGATGAACGATTAGCGAGTAGAACTAGCAACTGAAAACGAGTTGGCGAGCAGCGAGCAGAGTGTGTAGTTCCGATAGTTTTGTCGCTGGGCTATCAGCGAGTTTTCGAGTGCGAAAGGCGATTACTCGCACCACTCGCTCGGGGCGGTTAGTCTCACAGGGGTTTCTCTCGGCGTGAGCTCTGACCACCAAGCGACCATCGCTGAGCGAGTATCGCTAGTCGAGTATTATCTTTGATAGCTCTTGTCGCTCAGCGACAAACCAGTGAAGCGAGTCCTCGCCGGCAGTGTGAACAGTCAGCGATCAACTGTTAATATATGCATCTCTTTTGTTTACACGGAATGTATATCTATTGTACGTTTCTTGAGCGAGAAAACAGCCGACAGTTAGTCGCTTCCTCGCCGGCGGTGGGACAACTGCCATATGCTCGTCCACGACGGAGACGCGGGTGTCTTCGTCTTGGGCGAGCTTGAATCCCTCACTGCACTCAGGATTCAAGTCTTAACTCCCTCGCTTCGCTCAGGAGTCAACTCAAACCTAGAATCCTTCGTTGCGTTCAGGATTCAAAATAGCGCCCGCGACAACAAGACACTACTTTATCCCAAAATAAATAAAACGATTTTTTATTTTATTTCTAAACCCCATGGATTTTGGAGTTAAAACTGGTTGCTAGTATTTTTATAGATCTTTATGAACCTGATAGCACATACAAAAGATCTGTTGCAGGGCGGGGACGGGCCTAGCGAATTACAAAATTAATAAGACGTTTTTTTAATTTTCATTTTATTTCTAAGCCCCATGGATTTTGAAGTTAAAACTGGTTGCTAGTCTTTTTATAGATCTATATGAACCTGATAGCACATACAAAAGATCTGTTGCAGGGCGGGGGACGGGCCTAGCGAATTAGAAAAATTAATAAGACGTTTTTTTAATTTTCATTTTATTTCTAAGCCCCATGGATTTTGAAGTTAAAACTGGTTGCTAGTCTTTTTATAGATCTTTATGAACCTGATAGCACATACAAAAGATCTGTTGCAGGGCGGGGGACGGGCCCAGCGAATTAGGAAAAACGATTTTTTTATTTTTATTTTATTTTTAAACCCCATGGATTTTGAAATTAAAACTGGTTGCTAGTCTTTTTATAGACCTTTGTGAACCTACTAATACATACAAAAGTTCTGTTGAAGGGGGGGGACGGGTCTCATACAAATATGGTCATCGTTCTTTATGAAGCCGCTGCACGTGCTCTCGGCAGTTGCAGTTGGCAGCTCAGTTCCAATTAGTACCTTTAGTGGGGTAAGTGTTCGTTTCTTTCTTCAGTTAAGAATGCAGGGTCGAAAGTTGGGGAAGTCAGCTAAAGTTGAACCAAAATTTTAGTCTGGTTTTTCTAGATTCGAAGATGAGATCCTCTGAGGCTTCACAGGCTGGTCCCGACCTTGCCGTGATGGGCGAAAGCTACGCGTGAGGTAGCTACCAGTAATCAAGGGTGCGTATTAAGACAGGAAAAAATTTCACCCGCCCCAGGGCATCGGGTAAGAGGCGGTAGCACTTCAACGATTTGTGAGATTAAAATAAGCATTGACTTATATATTACTAGCGTGAAATCATTGCCTATAAGTAGTTACCGCCCCCTGTTCGATATATTCCTACTGATGTATCTCCACTGGTAGGGATACTTGGAGATTTTTTCCAATTATCGCTACCGGTAGGGATAGATGCAACCTTGTGCTCACATGATGACTCATTCCGCGGAATAAGAACATCGTAAATGCTGAAAGAGCTTTATCGTAAAAAATCCAAAAACAAAAGTAATTAAAAAAAAAATCGTGCGATACAAGCGTGATATTCCTACGTCAAAATCTAAATGAATTTTATTCTTTACGTCAGTCTATGACGTCAGTGTTGTTTTCCAAAAGCTGCACAGATTTCTGTAAATGTTGTTTCACTTCCTATAAAAAGAGCCAAACTCACGTATACAGTACCTAAGGGGGCGTCCATTAATTACGTGAGGTGATTTTGGCAATTTTTGGACACCCCCCTCTCCCCTTAGTGAGATATCGTGAGATTTGGCTCGACCCCCTCCCCCTTCCCTCTAATCTCACGTGAGATTGTTCAAAATGTGTTAATCTATGCTTCATTGCGTTGGATTTATTATAAAAAAAAAAACAATTTGTTTAATTATTTTTACTTACGACTAGTTAAGACAATTCAACCCAATTTTCTCGCAATTTTACACTGTTTCTTCCGGAAATATAATAACGTGATACTTGCCAGTACCCCCCTCTCCCCCACGTGAGATTGGGTGAGAATCGGCATGATCCCCCCCCCCCCCCCCTAAACGCCTCACGTAATTAATGGATGCCCCCTAACTTGGTTGATTTTACAGTCTACCTTGTTACCTATTGTATGTTGTTGTATTCATAAAAATGTTTGCAGAACGAGTGGTTCTACGATTGGCGTAATAACAATGGAAGGGGGCTGTAATAGCACTCTTACGAAGGCTGGAAATGGTGTGGTTAGGTTGAGAGGAGGTAGCGGGGCGGTGAGAGGTAGCGGATTGCTGCTGTTGTTTTGGAGTATGACATTAAAGATATAGGAAGATAGTTTTTGTGAAACTACCTAGCCTATGTAGAGCAATTATTTTAAGAATACGATGGAACTTTTTAAACTGTCCTTCAATTAAATATTAATTGCCGTGCCCCTAGCACGCGGCTACAAATCGATAAAATAATACCTACAATAAATAAGGAGAAGTCGTTGTATCGATTAAAAAAAAATTCAAAAAGTTTTTTGTCTATTTAATAATGGTTTTAGTTGTACCACGCAGTTAATACGACGAAAATGGAACGAAAAAAACATGCATGTTCTTTGTCGCAGAAATACGACTCGAGCGGTAGGGGCACGGAAATATGTGTCGCATAAATGCAACACAAGCAGTTAAAAGGTTAAGCCTAAAGTCAAATAGACATGGCTATGATTAACCAAGCTCTCAAATTACGTCATCAATTCATCATCATCAACCTCCTGCCCTTATCCCAATTTGAGGTAGGCGCGACATGTAAGCAAGCATGCATGTAAGCTCTCAAATTACGTATGCCTGAGAATTCAGCATGGTGACTTATTATTGCTGAGGGGAAGGTAGTAACCAACCTGAAACGTGAATGGGCGCCGTCAGTAGGGACTAGTCGTCTCTTTGCTGCCATGGCTTATTTTAATTTCTTATTTGAATTGTTGTTTTTTCTCATCTTTTCATTATGGACGCTTTTAACGTTCTGCATCGTTCTCACATGTATAATTTTTAACATGAATGATGTAACCAAGACTTTGTAACCACATTTTTTGATTTAAAAGAGTGTCCACGGAGTTTCTTGCCCGTTCTTCTCCATAGGTACCTACGCTTTGGAATGGGCAACTAGCTTTATCTTTCTGACTGACCGACCCTTTGACAATTCAAAAGTGCCTGTAATTGATTTAATTGAAATAAATGCTTTGAGTTGAGTGAGTTTGAAAGTAGGATGTATGAAATATGATGTATTATGCCTTTTCGTATTATTACAGTGTAAGTACCTAGTAGACCTCCAAACTTAATTGATAAAGCTCCGATGAGTTCAAAATAAACATATTAATCGTGAAACAGGCATGTGAATAAACACAATCTGCATTCGCGATTTATTTGCCAAAAATGTAAACAAATATGAGTTTATGGAAAAATAACTTTAAATCCTACACAATAAAGTTCAGTTTACGCTACAATTTCAAACATTTTTTATAACTTTTTCAATAGTGCTAGTCACTCTGAAATCAACTTAGTTACCAATAAAATAAATTTGATATTTGTTTAACTTGAAATAATATTAATTTGAAACATACGTTTGAATAGAGTTTAGATAGAAATTGCACAGAGTATAACTTTAGAACATTACTTCTTCCCGCTAATCGCTGCATCTTCTCACTAAACCCTCACCCAATTACTTTAGGTCGTAACAAGATTCTGTGGGGGCAGGAACAGTACGCTCTATAACATTTATCAGACACACAATGTTCGAAGTCGAAGGTAAGCCTCTTTTAAAATTAAACCTATATTCGAAAAGGCCTTTAGAAGAGACAATGAAATTTTATTTGTACGTTATTATGTTTTCATTGATTTTTTTTTGTTCAATTATAATTTCGATTCTTATAATTATGCATATGTACAGAGAAAAATCAAGCGAGATTAATTCGATCTTTCTTTTTATGAGAAGAAGATCGATCGAATCCGGAACGAAGTGATCTGGCAGAGAACCAAAGTTGTCGACATATCTCACAGAATAAGCAAGCTAAAGTGGCAATGGGCCGGCCATATTAGCTGTAGAACCGTTAACCGTTGGGGTAGACGTGTACTAGAGTAGAGACCGCGAACCGGCTAACGTAAGGTAGATAGGTAGGACTCTGTCCGCCCACAAAGTGACCCCAGGGAAGACGGTGGCACAGTGGTCACGTGCTGCCGTGCATATCGAGGCTCAGGAGAGGCCCCTTTACAGTCTCCCCAGGGATGTGCCTTACAGGCGTTGCACGGGGGGGTTTCGGAATTGGACTTTTAAGAGGAACCGGGACCGCCCCTATGTGCATTGTGCTGATGGTGATCACCGGGGTGGTTTTAGTGAGGTAAAAATCCCACACTCCCAGACCTCCCTCCCCGGAGGTCGGGTGCCTTTTGAAGGTTTCCCCCCGACAACAAAAAAAAAGGTAAGTAGGACACTTTCGGGCTAGCTAGGTGGAGCGACGATCTTTGCAGGGTGGCTGGGAGCAGCTGGATTTGCCGAGAATCAAGTTGAATAACGTGCAATTGGCCTATGTTCAGCAGTGGATTGCTGTAGGCAGATGATGATTGGAAAAGAAAAAGGTTTTGCTCTGCAATGTTAAGGTCGTCTCGCCATCAAACAGACGTCAACCTAACGTAAGCACGTAACTAAAGCGGATCAGAAGCTCCGATATTTCGACTCGGCTACGGCTAGGCGACGCTGCGCTTACGGCTCGCCGACCGCTGGTTGATGGTGCAGCAAGTAGGCCGGAGGGGTGAGAGGGGCAAGGGTGGACGAAGAGACGTGAGCTCGGGTACGGAGAGACGTACGCGCGGGGACGAGCCGTAACGCAACGCACCGCGGTTCGTGAGCTTGTCCCGAGTTGAGGTGATTACGTTACGATTCCGATTAGTGTGCGTTGCAGTAGGGAGTTTCATACAAAGAATACAGAACGGCTCGAGTTGATACGGTGCCGATCCCTTTCCGATTTGATACGTGTGCTACGACCTTTAGGGTATGGTTCCGTAAGCCTACGTACAGTCAGGGAAATTAAATTGAAACTACGCCAATTTCCTGTACTATAGCCATTTCATAAAACAAAGAATGTTAACAAGTGTGATTTGGATTTACGGACAATTATTTATGTTAGTAGTCAATTAAAGAAACAATTAATTAACCTTATATTGGGCCTGCCAATAAAAAAATACAATCATAATTACCAATCAATATTTATTAAAAAAAATAATACAAAATCCATAAAAAATAAGAATAAGTTGAATAAAATTAATACATAGAGGTGTCTTCTAACTTAATGGCACGACTAATATAAACAAAATATGTGCTGAGTAAATATTTTAACCTTTGGACGGAGATATTGTTAAGTAAATAGGTATTATACTGTTATATCACATTGACATTGATCAAACGTTTAATGGAAATAAATTATTTTGATTTGACCCGAAACTGTCAAATTTTCCCAAACAACTTTGAACCTTATGCTTTAGCGATAAAGTTGAAAATCTATTAAAGAAATTTGACAGATAGTAGCTTGATGTGCTGGCGTCTGTACCTTGTGGAGGTTAGTGCATCCAGTATATTATATCAATAAACGATGAAACTGTCAGACCAAAGAGGAACTCGGAGCAGTTGCCATAGAATTCTAAACCTTATTGTTGATGTCTTAAAGTGCGACCTGCGTCGATGATCATTCAACTTTGAACTTTATGACAGTTTTAATAAAGTGTATTATTCAAGTCTGAGCAGTGCTGAATAGCAACATATTCTGTCAAATTCAGTACGCCATTGTCTGAAATATACTGAATGCACAATAGTAAATATTAAAGATGACAATTGACATAGAAATTCAATATAAGATGTGTAGCCTGGAGTATGCTTCAAATATATTAGAATACAGCTAGCAAAAAGCCGACTGAATGTATAAACGGCATATCCTACTAATATTATAAATGCGAATGTTTGTTACTTTTTCACGCAAAAACTACTGAACGGATTTTAATGAAACTTTACAGTAATATAGCTTGTACATCGGAATAACACATAGGATACTTTTTATTGCGATATTCCCACGGTATCGACACTTATGCGGGTGAAACCGCGGGGCGCTGCTAGCAGGTAATAATGTTTGTGACGCAGGGCACGCAATTGGCTATTTGACAGTTTTCGAAAAGATATTTTTAAATATACGTAGGTTTATTTTATACCTCTTACAATTATTTTTTTCTTAAAAAAGCATTGTTTATTCGAAAAAAAATGTTTTTTTTTCATTCCGTATTTTGAAATTCGCGCGGAAACAGCCGATCACGTGACATTTATGGCTGTGACGTCACATTTCAATAAACTAAGTAAAGCTAACTACGACGCTTCAACTCTTAAACATATTTTGTGTGGAAAGTTTGCATAAAAAGTTGCATAAAAAGTATATTTTGTGTGGAAAATCAGCAAACTGCCAACGATGATAAAACACAGTAACACACAACGTTTTATTTATTGTGATGTGACGTCATACGATGCTCGATCATGGCCGTTCGCGTTTCAGTTTTTGTAATCCACAGATAAAAAATCTCTAATTTATTTTTCAAAAATAAAATATTTACTATTTATTTTAATGCATAAAACCTATTGTATGATTATTGTGAACCTATATGCTACTATATCTAACATATTATATATTTTATCGTTACAACTGTCAAATAGCCAATTGACCAAATAAGTAATAAAATATATAATCGAATTAAAATATGTAAAAGCGGTCTGCGGTGCTATTCTGTAAAACTCAGGAAAAGGAATGGTGAAAACTCAGGTGAAATGAGCTGTCATGCCATTGACAGCTCATTTCACCTAAGTTTTGACGGTGACGTTTTTACAGAATAGTCCGGCTGTAAGATGTGTGTTAACATATTTGACATACAGGTACAGACATCTGCCTGCCCCTTTTGAGTGAGGGAGGCAAATCGAGATTCTGTTCACCATTTTAATGGTGATAATAATCTTCTATTGAGATTGTATTGTCCTTATAGGCTAATAATTTGAATACTTTTAATTGAATAGTTTTTCACCCACGTTTCAAGTTTATATAAAGTAGGTAGTAATAACTTAAAATAGACGTTTGAAGATATTAAAGTCACTTACTATTTGAGCATTTTCTAAACGAACGTCGTAAGTGCCAAGCATTATGTTAGCGATTTTACACCTTATATTTTTCGCTTTTAGGGCGTCTTTTGTAAAACCAGCGTCACTTACGTATCCTTTTGTTCGGTTTAAGTACAGTAAATGGGTGAAAAGCTAATTTATATAATTGAGTTAATGAACTTAACATTTCATAATATAATAATGTACAATATTAATTACTTAAATATAATTAAAATGGACGAAGTTAATCACAACTTAAGTTACCAACAAGCTTACAAACTAACATTCAGCCTTCGTAACATCTTATAAATTAGGGGATTAACATACACTTTTGGGGAGTTTAAGTTAATGAACAGCAACCTATTCTGTAAAAATCGCGCTGTAAGGCTACGGACACGAAGTAAGCGGTCGCGAGGCGGCGGCGGCGGCGGCGGCGCGGGGAGCGGCGCGGCAACGCAGACCCGCGGGGTAATTGCGTAACACATTATCAATCGGAATCGGTTTCATTTTGACAGTTCAGCAACATTCATTGCGTTATTTACATGTAGAACAGACAAATTTTTCGAACTTATGAAGGAATGGATTAGCAATTTGCTTCAAAATGATTCAGATTCCGATTGATGGTGTGTTACGCAATTAGGGTGCCGGTTTCAAAGCCAGCGGGCAGATCGCGCGGCGCTAGAGCGGCGTGGTGTTGTGTTATGAGAAATTTGTGTCTGTTCGCAAACGAAATGTCTAAAAAGCGACGACAACGTCTTTTTGATACAACATTTTGAAACGTCGGTCGTTATAAAGCAAAAAATAAAATGCACAACACTACGTCATTGCAGACGCGCGGGCACCGCTAGACTGGTGCGCATCGCTCGTACGCCACTCCCCGCGCCGCTGCCTTCGAGGCCAGTTCCATATAAATCTATGCATTGAAACGCGCCGCGCCCGCTGACTTCGTGTCCGTAGCCTGAAAACTTACCTAAGTTTTCAGGCTTCACCTGAAGTGGGCTGCCAAAAATGTCAATCCAGCATCAGATGGATAGCACTTCAAGTTTACTTTACCTAAATTTTCACGGAGAGATTTTTACAGAATAGTTCACAATCGAAATTATCGATATATAAATAGAAATCAATCATCTAAACCAAAACCGCAAGTGTGAGTGACACTCGTACGCCTCGAAACTTGATGTCTCGATCTACAGCCGAATACAGTACTTTTATCCCAGGAACGACGCGCGCTTTAGTTGCGGTAACCAAGTGTAACAAATATACGCTGTGATAAAATACTATAAGTACTATTGCTCCCTTGAATTTGTGCTTACTTTGCATCATTTTAAGGATGGAGCAAAACGAGTGTGACTTGGTAGCCCAACAACCCGTGACTTTGGTTGCTCAAGGCGACTGAAGATTTTTATATGGTGCCTGGCATATGTACTTACTGTCGCGCCATTTTGTTTTTTTTTTTCAAAATGGCCACGCGACATCAATGCGAACGAAAAATACGAGTATACAAGGACGTAACCCCGTAAAGCGTCACGTTTCCGAGATATTAACTTTCAAAGTTGATCACGTGACATATCTCGGAAACGTACAGTCAAACGGGGTAAATAGAGACGCAGGGGTAAATAGGGACGAAACTTTAAAAGAGATTTTAAGCTTGAAATAATATAGTTTGTTGCCAGAAAGGACTCTTTAGTGGCTACTGCATTACAATTAACGATAAAGTGCCCTTTTTGGGTACAAACATTATTATTTCAAGCTTAAAATCTCTTTTTTTAAGTTTCGCCCCTATTCACCCCTTCGTCTCTATTCACCCCGTTTGACGGTAACACTTTACGGAGTTTGGTCTAATTGTGTTTTCTGTTTTCATCGATGTCAGCTATCGCTTTTAGGTGTCATGCGTGGCCGCCATTTTGAAGAAAAAATCAAAATGGCGGACAGACATAGTATGCCACAGACTTTCAAAGCCCTTTTATGACAAATGAATTGAGTTTGCATCGATTTGTGTTGGGACTGTGGGGTGTGGCGAAACCTGTTGCATTTTATGTGACTCACTTCGAGTTTTGACACGAATTAGTAGCAAATAATGTCAGAGCTTTTATTCAATAAATGCAAACATGTATTTGTACCTACTTTTCGTATTCTTTAAATATACGTCGACATAATAATGGCTTTCCGACAGCGAGAACGAAAGAATACCATTCAAACAGAATTGAAACATAACAAGAAATGTTTTACTGTTCTTGTAAATCTGGCATTTTAATCGAATCAGTACATAGCTTAGGAATTAATGCAGGTGAGTATTTTGCTACCAGATGAAATGGTTCTGGACTGGATCCATATTCCCGATTTTCTTATCCGATTGCCTGATTCAATATCGCGATTCATGAGTTTACTTGACAGATTCAACAACAGTTTAATAAAATTGTCTTTAAAAATTGGCGTGAAGGTTTCTGAATCACACATTTGGACAAACAAATCCAAATAACAGCGTATTCTCAAGGTCAAATCATATCTCATCTAATACAACATTATAGCCCCATTAACTTTTTCTTCTAAGGCCGGTGCTATAGTGTCTATGTCTCGTCCGTCCGCCATGGCGATGAGTATGCAGACGTCGTTGATAAACGCCGCTATGCTTGCTGATACCACTAGCCTGGAAATTGAGGGAAGGTGAGGTGAATTATGGGCACAAAACTATTAACTAAATACTAGTGTTTTTCTCACATATTACATAATATATACGAAACTAATTGTTATATTATGATTTATTTATTAAAACTTTATGCACAAGTAAAAACTGTACAAAGGCGGACTTAATGCCTTGGGTATTTTCTACCAGTCTACCTTAGGGCGATGCAGAGAACCAGCCTAATATTTTTTTTTATTTTTTGAGAGCAGTGGTGGCCTAGGGGCAACGGCTCCGACTTACGAGTTGGGTCGTTGATTCGAACCCAGTCAGGCGCTTTACTTTGTGTATTTCATTTCATCACCACTGCTCTCAAAACTGTAAAGGAAAACATCGTGAGGAAACCGGCAGGTCTTAGAACCAAAAAATCAAAGACATGTGACATCTACCAACCGGCACAGGGCCCACGTGGTGGATTACGACCCACTCCCTCTCATAGAGGAGGCCTGTGTCCCAGCAGTGGGAACATTATAGGTTGATTATGCTTATGCCAAGATGCTTTATAACTTGATATGTATTTCCACGGGTATATCCTTAGGTATCAGGGATTTACTCCAGTTGCCGTCACCATATCCAACGAATGTCCATACCACTGTTACTTTACCTCTGTAGCGGTACCTACAACGCTACATGCAATTGCCCCACCAGTGGGGCGGCCGGTGGGGCAAAGTGGAATAATCCATACTGACGTCATGCTAAATCCTGCATCTCGCAAGCAGAGTTTACCGCGCAACTAGCATATACGAGTATACAACGGCCCGACATGAATCATCGGGTAGTTGCCCGCCAGACACAACATCCGTCTGGTCGGAGGATCCTCCCTTTTCTATGAAGGATGAGTGAACTTTACACCCTGTTCCTCATACCTACTAGGGTCGATTTTACCAGTCTAAGAATAAAATTGACGTCTGACAGTTCTAGTATGGAAAAACTGTTAAAAATTCAAAATTCGTTCTCAGAATTAGACTAACTAAAAGTTTGGTGGAATGCGCCCTTAATAAATTAGTACAATGCTTACCAGAAGGACAGTCCAAGATCAGCAGTATCGGCAGAAGACCACGTGTTGGCGAGGTCTTCGTCCGACATCACGTTGTGCTGCAGTCTCAGGAAGTACTCCGTCAGCCATACTGCTATTGCGCCCAGGCTGAATAGCACTGAAATGTGAGAAGAAATGTCTTAGTGATATAAACATAAAAAGGTTAAGCTACGCTTGCCGCGGTTGGTCTGTGGATGGGTGACCATCGTTACATATGGATCGTGGATGCCTTACCATCTATTAAATATCGAGACCCCGTGCCTCGGAAAGCACGTTAAGTCGTTGGTCCCGGTTGTCAATGGTGGATCTTTGACAGTCGTTACGGGTCGTCAGAAGCCCGAAAGTCTGACAACCAGTCTTACAAAGGGGTATCGTATTACCCAGTAACTGGGTTGTGGAGGTCAGATAGGCAGTCGCTCCGTGTAAAATACTAGTATTCAGCTGCATCCGGTTAGACTGGAAGCCGACTTCAGTTAGGAAAAACCTAGGCGGATTGATTGGGAAAATGGTATATCCTGGGTAACTAATGCGTCAAATCTAATGATAGCTGTTAGTGGTAAATTTGTTCGCGGACGACATCTCCATTCTCACCCAATGTCATGACAACATAAACCTAAACAGTACCCTTAATGAAATATTTATCAAAATAATAACCTGGATGAACGAACACAATCTTGAAATCAACTTTGCAAAGACAAAATTAATAACTTTCCATCCCCATCAAAAAAATCCTCTTAATGTATCTTTTTCCTTTAATAATCATATAATAGAAACAGTTAATGAATTCACATTATTAGGCATAACCATAGACAAGAATATAAATTGGAAGTCACACGTACAAAAAATAAAATCTAAACTTTCTAAATTTTTATACGCTTTTCGTGAAGTTAAAAAAACCACAAATTTGCAGACTGCCCTCGTTACATACTACGCCTATGCTTATGCTTGGCTTAGCTACGGAATAATAATGTGGGGATACAGCACAGACGCACTTGCACTGTTCACTGTTCTAAAGAAATTTATCCGTATCTTAGTAAATATACAACAAACAGATAGCTGCAAACCCCATTTCGTAAATCTAAATATCTTAACTCTGCCCTGTTTATATATACTTGAAATATGCAAGTTCGCTCACAAACACAAAGACTTTTACACTAAACGAGAAGACATACAAACAAGATACACACTCCGACACAAAACACGACTCAACATACCAACATCCCGCTTAAAAATACACTCAACAAGCCCTCTAGTTATGTCAATAAAAATTTACAATATGTTACCCGAATATATAAAAACAGAAGAAAAACTCCATCTATTCACGAACAAATTAAAAAAACTATTATTAAGCAAGTGTTATTATACTGTCAACGAATATTTAAACGACAAATCCTTAAAACACATACGTATATAGTGAAATGGTAAAGTATTATTATTATAAGTAAATTATTTTGTAAAAGTGTGTTTAGAATAAGTTAGATTATAAGATACGTAAATGGTAAGTCCTCTTCTCCACATATCTTTCTTTTGCTGTGCCCGACAGGGTCCATGATTGTTTCTTTTGGCAAAATTTACCACCTAAGCCTACATTGTGGAATGCAATAAAGAATTGAGTATTGAGTATAAATACCTATTTGTGACATTTTCCACAGACTACTATATTATATAATAAAAACAAGCTGTTAGCAAACGTTAACTGTAGCAGGGCTAACGTAATGAAAAAGAAGTTAAAAGAAAAAAAAAATAAGATAAACAATATTCTATAAAAGATGTAACAAACAAAAAAAACAGTGGCACTCCGGGAGTGCCGACAGAAGTGAAAACAAAACACAAACAGAATATTTTGTCATCACTCACTGACATATCGGATATACATTAAAACCGAGTACATCCCGAGAACCGCCGAACACATCCGAAGCGGCGTCGATTACGGTAACAGTGGCGCGAGTTTAATAGTTTTTCCCATCTCGAAAAATGCCCAACCCGCCTAAAAATAGCAGAGAGCCGTGGAGAGCCTAGAGAGCAGTGGTGGCCCAGTGGTAACGGTCGCGACTTACGAGTTGTAGGTCGTAGGTTCGAACCCAGACAGGCGCTTTACTTTGCGTAAATTATTTCATCACCACTGCTCTCAAAACGGTGAAGGAAAACATCGTGAGGAAACCGGCATGTCCTAGAACCAAAAATTCGAAGACATGTGACATCTACCAACCCGCACTGGGCCCGCGTGGTAGATTACGGTCCGCTCCCTCTCACAGAGAGGAGGCCCGTGTCCCAGCAGTGGGAACATTATAGGCTGATTATGTATGCCTAAAGATGTCGGGACGTTGCATATGCTAGTTGCGCGGTAATTTCTGCTTGCGCGATGTATGATTTTGCGTGACGTCAGAAAATATTTTCTAGATTGCAGTGCGATCTAGAAAAAAAAAAAATCTGTTCCTACTTATACCTAATTGCTCATTAAGTAATAATTAATATGTAGTGGCACCGAGTTGCCGTGTCTGCCATACTGCTGTTAAACCCGCGATGGTGTGTGTGGTATGTTTAACAAACACAATTGTAAACTGTTCTTGTTTTGATTAATAAATACAAAAATAAAAAAATGCGTAGTTCGCATGTGGCGGCTGTAATGTAAATGCCGCCTCAATTGAAAGCAAAATATCCATTTATTAGTTTAACCTCAACTCATTCTAATATTTGCTAGAGATGGTCAGCTAACAGCCACTCCATAGCAGTATCCATTATCTCTCTCTATCAGAAGAAAGAAAATACGTTTATTTGCGGTAAACATGACGCAAAAAAGAAAATAAACACAAAAAATAAAAAAGTTTGGGGGAAACATGCGTCACATCCACGCAAAACGGCTGCTCGGCATTATGCTGCGACCCTAAGCAAGTCCCAGCGCTGGTTTTCAGCGACAGCCGGCGCTGACGTAATGACGTCGTCCGGTGCAGCAGACAATTATTAGGACACAAAACAATCAGTAAATAATATTGGGAAATTATATGTGCGGCAACAAAAGTTTTCTTTAGCACCTGCAACCTAGCGTCTTTTTTTATATGTGGGCGACGAGTTAATAGAACAGCTTCAATTATATTAATTCATCATCTTTACTATTCCAACAGAATATCAAAAAACCAGCGTCAATTTACGAGCGTAAATTAATATGACTCCGAGCTACCGATAAATATATTTACTTCTGATTTGATAACTCAGCGACTAATGTTGTAAGTGAGCTACTTTATATATTTTAGAGATTCAACATCTGTCTGCTAATAAAATCAAGTTCCAGCCTCAAAATTAGCAATCAAAGTTTTTCATTCAACAACTAAATTAATAAATCATATTCTTTTTTCGTGAAAGTTTGCAACACAAGCGCGGGAGTGTACCTGACGCTCGTTGGGAATCAGAGGGGCGCGACCGATAGACGACGTAGGATGCAAGAGCGAGCGAAGGGCACTCCGAGGTTCGGTTTGGTTAGGTTACTTTAAACCCTTTACACAGAAATAGGGGCCCCGCGAAGCGGGGCTCCGTCGGCATAGGATGCAAGAGCGAGCGATGGGCACCCCGAGGTTCGGTTTGGTTAGGTTACTTTAAACCCTTTACACAGAAATAGGGGCCCCGCGAAGAATGTTCATTTGGGTAGGTATAATAGTCAATTACTTGTGGTAACATTATAAATAGATAGGCGAATACATGAAATTAGAGCTTTCATTGACCATTATTTGATGACAATAATAAGGAAATTTTATGTTCAAATATAGTAGATTCACTCATCAATTACTTATGCTAAAGTATAAAAATAAAGGTGACTCTATGAAATTAGAGTACGTTGATATTATTTTATAGATGAAGTTGATACACTTATTAGAAGCTGGCAATGAGTAGACATATCACAAATTTAGTTGCTTAAGAATTATCACCATGTTGCGTCATATTTACAGTAGCTTGTTTTACAATATATGGTCGCTTATAAACCATTTATTAGACGCTAAAAGTTCGTCGCTGACCTATTAATTCATTAGACAACTAAATATATTTGCAGACGAGAATGACATTTTAAAGAAGCTGCCTTAATTAGCACCCAATAATATTTACCTGCTAAAGAGTTGCTGACAAGTAGCGGTCGAGGCGAGCACCGCGCGCGCGCCGCCGACCCCAACGCGGCCAGCACGCATGCGCCGCCCGCCGAGAGAAGAGACGCAGCCAGTAGTGCGGCCGTACCACACCACGCCCAGCGACGTGCGGGGTGCGTACCGGCTTTTACTGAAAATTAGGTAATTGTGTAAGTTAGTAAGGCAGTGGACATGATTTGAGAGAGCAGCGGTGGCGAGTTGTAGATCGTAGATTCGAACCCAGATAGGTGCTTTACTTCGTGTATATTATAATAGGGTAGTTTCCTGGGTTAAAAAATAATAATTCTAATTAGTCCGTTAGTTAGATTATCGAAAAATAATGGACCCTTATTTTTTCTTTTGTCAATCAAACAAAAAATGACAAAGATAAAGCGCGTCAAAATTTGGGAGTGGGGGGTCGTGACGTCACGCCGTGCTAAAAAATGTCGCACGGCGTGACGTCACGACCCCCCACTCCCAAATTTTGACGCGCTTTATCTTTGTCATTTTTTGTTTGATTGACAAAAGAAAAAATAAGGGTCCATTATTTTTCGATAATCTAACTGACGGACTAATTAGATTTTTATAGGAAACTAGCCTATTACCACTGCTCTCAAAACGGTGAAGGTAAACATCGTGAGGAAACCGGCATGTCCTAGAACCTAGAACCAACAATTCGAAGACATGTGGCCTCTACCAACCCGCACTGGGTCCGCGTGGTGGATTACGGTCCACTTCCTCTCACCGAGAGAAGGCCTGTGTCTCAGTAGTGGAAACATTATAGGCTGGTTATGAGGGATGATTTAGTACGAATTAGCCCTTTAGTGGGATTCTATAGAAAAACCTACAAAAAAGTATAAGGGTATTGTTGACCAAAAAAAAATGATTTACCACCTTAGGGTTGTATATCACAAGCACTTCATAAAACGACAAGGTCTATTTTTGCTTTCACGACCAATGTGACGGCCCGTTGTACCGTATGCACCATTGACCTGCACCATCAATTATGCAGAGGAGACTAACTAATTCCGTTTGCACCATTAATAGTGCAAATGAAACGGTTATATAGTTTCCACCTTACTGAAGCTTCAATTTGATGAGACTTTTGTCAATAAATGAGGTCGAGTGTATAGAAGTATAGACCGGTGGATGATCATAACGAAAGGTTTTAAAGGAGAAAAATATTAGGTACAGGACGGATTGATGGTATGGTTGTTGAGTAGCAAACAGCTGTTGTCGCGCTAAAGCTTGCTTACAGCTGAAGCTAGACCTTCGGGAAGACTACACATTGTTTTCTGGCATCTGTCAGGCAGGATGACACCTCAAAATTTTCCGTTTTTCAATTTTAATGTATTTACTTTGAAAAGTCATCGTGTTTCAAAAATTCGCAATGAATGTGTGCAATTTATGGAAGGAGTGATGGGGTTATGGAGAAATGTCTTGACGCTGCGTGAGCATGCGTGATCCATTGCCACTTGTTCAATGTTCATCGCGCACAGCATGGATGGAAAGCAGCAGATGAAGTGATTTTTTACTCCGTTGGTGCAATTGCCGTATGGCGTTCCGGTGTGAGGATAAATAAATAAATTGCTGAAATGACTGTAGGAAAAGTATCCAAGTGATTCGGTATTTGGAAATCTTATTTGACACTGTTGCACAAGCAATTAATCCCTATCAAACAGATCGTATCAAAGTTACAAACAAGATTAATCATGTCAACAAAAACCCGATGTCATTGTCGATTGACCAAACGCAACGACTCCGAGTCTGAATGGATTACAAAACTGAACGTAACTCGCGACGTCCTGATTTTATCGTGCACACAAAGCAAGTCTGTAGCAATGACTAGACTTGTTTATGTTGTTCTAGTTTTACGGCTCATAAGGATTAATTTGATGTCACAATGAAGTTGGAATTGAAACAGTAGCTCGCATCACTGCTTCATTTGACTCTGAAAGATTAGTGCTCATATACACGAACGGCAGGCAACAACGGCAGAAGCAAATGCAGCCGTCAACACGCGCTGCAGTTGCACCTCGTGTGGAAGTCCCTTTGGGCTTCACTTCGATAAAAACGGGTGACAGACGAGGGAAACGTACGAAACACAACCCTCCAAAGGATGCTTGCTAATGCATCCTTTGGAGGGGTCAGTTTCGTCCAATATTCAACAAAATGGTCTAATATAGGATACGGCATACATTGGCGTAACATGATAAGATGACAGTATTCACGTCTGCACAAAACTGATTATATACTGACATTAAAAAAAGCGAAACAGATGCTCGTCGGAATAAAGGATGGGCATACTAAAAATACGAGCAGTGGTGGCCCAACGATAACGGATTTACAAGATGTAGTTCGTGGGTTCGAACCCAGACAGGCGCTTTACTTTGTGTAAATAGTTTCATTACCACTGCTCTCAAAACGGGCGAAGTCCTGTCATGTGCTGTATCATTCCTCAGAATGAAGAGTACGAGTAGTGACATTTGTAAATGAGTTAGTAAATTTAAGAAGGTATGGAGCCTACAAAACACACTCTGGCAGAGTAAGCTGTAATACATAAGCAGACTTACAATAGCCAGAGTGTCTCTAAGGAGTCCGTATGCCGCAAGGCGGGTAGGACCAGAACAGGAGAGATTATGCTCTCAAAACGGTGAAGGAAAACGTCGTGAGGAAACCGGCATGTCCTAGAACCAAAAATTCGAAGACATGTGACATCTAACAAACCGCAATGTGCCGGCGTGGTAGATTATACCCCACTCCCCCTAGCCATGAGTCAAACTATTGTCAGCTCACCAACTTATTACAAAACAGAGCTATCAGAGCTTGTCAGTTGTTTAAGAGCAATCTTTTGTTATTCCAGTTTCATTTGTGGGTCGCAAGAAGCAGTATTATTCAAGGTGTCAATGTCAAATTTATCTAGGAATCTTACAAGATATTTCATCATATTTCTATGCAATGCAGTGCATTGCATTGCATAGAAATATGATTAGAAGATACGCGTGCGGGACACGTTCCATTAGCAAGCAACCTTATCTTCTTTGTTGATCAATGTGTTAAAACTAAATGTAACTCAAATTCAAAGCATTTATTTCAATTAAACCAATTACAGGCACTTTTGAATTGTCAAAGGGTCGGTCAGTCGAAAGATGAAGCTAGTTGCCCATTCCAAAGCGTACTTGTAGGTACCTATGGAGAAGAACGGGCAAGAAACTCCATGGACACTCTTTTAAATCAAAATAATATGGTTACAAAGTCTTGGTTACATTACATCATTCATGTTAAAAATTATACATGTGAGAACGATGCAGAACGTTAAAAGCGTCCATAATGAAAAGATAAGAAAAAACAACAATTCAAATCTACACTAATAATAATATTATAAAGAGGAAAGATTTGTATTTTTGTATGTTACGAATAAACGTAAAAACTACTGGACCGATTTCAAAAATTCTTTTACCGTTAGAAAGCTACATTATCACTGAGTAACATAGGCTATATTTATTACTAAAAAAAATTAGGGATCCTTAGAAATTCCTACTAAAACCAACCCAAGGTGTAAAAAAAATAGCCATAAAATGTCTTTCATCGCATGCGCTGCGGAAAGTATTGATGATAGAACAAAAAAATGTTCTACAATATTATAGAAAATATCAATATCTACAAAAAACTTCGCGATACCATATGTCCAACTATTGTAGTTATGTCACTAGAACTACTTTTTTACATTTTAAAAGTTGATAGAAATGCCGATCACAATCAGACCATGTTATGTATACCTTTGTATTAATTCTTATCCAAATAAATTATTTTGTATTCAAGACTGTTTTAATACCTGTTGATTACTTTTTGAATTATTGAAATCGGACATTCCATTCAAAAGATATTACGAAATTAAAAATGTCAGTAGAAAAAAAAATACACGCCGACGACGCGCCGCGCCGTCTGTTGCTCCACGCAGCCACAGAATACGACGTAGCGCAGCGATAAAATTCTCGTGTCCACAGTGTTTGTAACAAAACTCCTCTGAAACGGCTTGACCGATTCTTATGAAATTTTGTGTGTATATTCAGTAGGTCCAAGAATAGGACGTGAACTATTTTTTATTTTATTTTAACTGCTACTATTGTTCGTGTAGGGTAGGGGTAGGGTAGGAGTAAGGTCGGGGTAGGGTAGGAGTAGGGAAGGGGTACGGTAGGTGTAGGGTAGGAGTAGGGTTGAGGTAGGGTAGAAATAGGGGTAGGGTAAGAGTAGGGTAGGGGTACGGTAGGAGTAGGGTAGGAGTCGGGAAGGGGTAGTGTACAAGTAAGGTAGGAGAAGGGTAGGGGTAGGATTAGGGTAGGAGTAAGGTAGGACACCACGCGAACGAAGTCGCGCCGGGCAGCTAGTATTAAATAAAATAAAATAACCCATGGCAGCAAAGAGATGACCAGCAGCCTAATTGCGGAACGCCAAATCGTCAAATGATTCTGATCAGTTGGCTTCATTTCTATCACAATTGGCTTCATTTTACGATTTTCGAATTGCGAAACTCTAGTTTCTGCGCAGGGCCTTAACGTTCATAATTGGTTTCATAATAAACTAGAGTTTCGCAATTCGAAAATCGTAAAATGAAGCCAATTGTGATAGAAATGAAGCCAACTGATCAGAATCATTTGACGATTTGGCGTTCCGCAATTAGGCTGCGGTCCCTACTGACGGCGCCCGTTCACGAACATGACGCACGTATTAGCACCATTCAGCTCAACCATTTTGAAGGGAGCTAAATGATCCAACACACGCGCCACCGTCAGCGAGACATAACTTCCAAAAAACATTATAGGGCCCAGACTTTTGTTAGAGGGGCAAGTCTCGTAATTTTAAGAACGTCCACAGTCTAATCTCAGTCTCAATCTGTTAAAAATACCTCTAATTTCCCTACATTTTTGTAAATTTTTTGACATTGATTGTCGCTGAGATGAGATTGCGACTAGATTCTGAATGTTTTTAACCGACTTTAAAAAAGGAGGTTCTGTATTCGACCCGTATGTATGTATGTATGTTTGTCTGTCCGCGATTATCTCAAAAACTACTGAACCGATTTTGATAATTCTTTCATTAGTGTGATCTACATACTTTCAGGAAGGTTTTAGTATATAATACATTAGGTATTTATTCTTATGTACGAAGTTATATGCATAAATGTACTGCATCTCCGGCATTTCTATGCGAATTTTGATGATTCTTCGAGTTGTGTCTTCAATTCTTCAATGCACTAGTGTTAATTGAATTTATGTGGGGTAGGTACAACTAAAAAGTGAAAAATAAAAACTTTTTTACAAAAAAAACAACCGACTTCAAAAAAAAAACACTACAAAGTGAAAAATAACTTTAATTTCGGAAGTCGGTGTCAAAAAACGAAAATGCGGAACCAAAGACACCGACTTCCGAAATTAAAGTTATTTTTCACTTTGTAGTGTTTTTTTTGAAGTCCGTTGTTTTTTTTTTAATTACGGAAACTGCCCTTCAGGTCAATCCGTGAAGCAAAAGGTTGCCCACCAGAGAGGTTTACATTTTCAAAGACCTTCATAAAATCAAAATAATATGTAAGTAGTTGTTGGAAGACGAGGATTGTACAGACAATGTCTCCGGTGAAAATATTATGATAACACGTTTTTTAACGAAAACATTGACGTACTTGTAACACTAACATACTTTGTATCAAAAACTTAATTAAGTAGGTACCAGTTTCTTTCTTATTGCTTCACAAGGACTATGAATATAGCACAATTTTTGTTTGACAAATTGCGCATAAAAAATAATGAAGAAAAACTTACAAATGCTTTAAGAAAATAAACTTCAAATGGCCGAGAGAATTAAAATAAAATTCGCCCTTACCACTAAAATCATGATTCCTCCACCCATATCCGAAGTTCAGCTCCTTCCGACCTTCGAACAGTCCGAAACTGATCCTTCCATCGGACTCCAAAGGATTCGACGTCCTTCGCGCACGCGCATCAATCCAATGCGTAGTCCCCAAAGACGCGACTATCAACGCTATACATAAACACGAACCGAAAAACGTCGCAAAAATCATCGACCGTTTAAACAAATTCAACTTCATCTTGATTTAATTTTGAATCACTTTCACTGTCTACCGAGTTCTTCAATAAACCACTAGATGGCGTTATGTCACATTATTTTTTTACATAGCTCTTAGCGCTAATTGGTTTGTTTTTTTATTATGTTTTCTAGCTATTCAAGTTGTGGGATTGACTCTCTGATACGTCCATTGTTAAAGCCATTCAGTGCCATCATAACAGTTTCCCTTTGCTGTATCTTCGCTTCGCACGAGGTGAGAAGAAAATCTGAAACAATTAAAAGAAAATTGATTATGCAAACGTTATTATGGATCTTTTAAAGTGTATTATTTTAATTGGTAACTGCTGAGGTTGCGTCATTGTGAAAAAGGAAGAGTTGTTAAAAAAAACTTGTTTTTTTATTATAAAAATAATTAAGTACTTATGTGAAATGACAACATAAATAATTTGACAAATATGGCAGGTTAATTTAAATAATCTATAACCCTTCGGAAGGGTGTAAGTAATACTTTGTAGCGAACGGATTTCCTGAACGAATAAAAAGGATTGTGTCTGTATTAAAGTATGGACATAAGATCCTTTCAAAAATTTCGATTTATCTTAATTACCAGTAAATAAAATCAGAATAGCGTCCGAGTGCAAGAGACAATTAATTGCGACAAATTACTAAAGACAATGAAAGAAAAATTTAATTACATAAAAACGTTTGTAAGTGCATAATACCTACCACATTTTTACAATCCACGATACTCAAGTTGAGTATGAGAAAGTTGGATGGTTATAAGAGAAGTGGAAGACCAAAGAAAATATCAATGGATAGTGTGGAAAATGATTAGGTATGTCATAAAATATCTGTAACATACTGAGCATCTGCCTGATACACGTTTTAGAACTAAGTAAGAAAGAAAAGAACACAAAGATGATGATGATGTGATGCTGCTAGAAAGGTAAGAAAGACACACTACCGATTAATAGGCAAAAGGGCAGGAGAAACAGGACGGACTATTAGTGCGCTTGATAAAAAGGAAACTATTTTGTCCAAGACACAGAAGGATACGAACAAAAGGAGACTTAAATAGAAACGCTTGAATAAATTTACTAACCCCGAAGGAGCTCCCAACCAGATTTCCGATTTCAAATCACATTATACGAGTACATAGATACGACTGGTTCTGGACTAATTATGTAAAACAGAGCTTCTGCCTGCATTAATTGCATCGACTGTAACGTATTCATTTCAAGGATAACGTGGAGGTGAGACGGAGGGTGGTTGACTAATATTCCAGTCTCCTCTGTCAGCCGTCATCTTATGACATTGGACTCCTCCTCCCCGACTTGTCATCATCCGCCTAGCTTTTTCCCAACTATGTTGGGGTCGGATTCCAGTCTAACCAATGCAGCTGAATACCAATATTCCTTCTCCCCAATATTTAACAACAAAAAAACTAAATCAAATTATTATTTTCACTTAACATGGGCACTTATGAAACGTTAGAAGCTAGGTTCCTTTCCTATGGAGACGAGCCAACAAGAAACCCCACTTCACAATTCATCAACGTTTAAATCTTCATCACTTTCAATCAAGCTTCTAATACCAATTACATAAAACTATGAGTCTGTTATTATCTCAAATATCCAGCTTCCGTACGACCTTCCATTCAAAAAGAAAAACCTTAAAATAATGATCTCACGATCTAATATTGCGTGTCCGAATTTGATTTACTCTGCCATTAACCGGTGAAAACAATTTGCGACGAAAGTTTCATTTTATAATCATTATAGCCGAATATTATACGGTCTGTTAGTCCGACTTAAATAATACAATGACTCAGGTAATAAATTCGCTACTTTTGCTCGAGGAACGATAGCATCGACAAGGAAATTGTCTGTTTTTATCTTTGCTTTTGTATCCGGATGTTTACAATTTAAGAACATTTTGAACACCCGAACACATAAGAAAAAAATATTAATGTTTTATCAAAACTGACTTTACAATAAATGCACTGCACTGATGACTAAAGGAAGTTACGAGAATCTTATAGATTTTGCGACATTCTTAAATGACGTCGTCAAGGTAGGCAAAAGATTCGATTCTTGGATTGATCACGCTAAATATTTGAATGATACTGACACATAAGAAAGAAACGATGGTTTTATCAAAACTCATTGAACAATAAATGCACAATACACGTAACTGATGGATGATTATAAAGGAAGTTACGAGAACATCCTAATGATTTTGCGATATTCCTTAATGACGTCGTCAAGGTAGGCAAAGGACCGATACTTGGATTGGTCATGCTAAATATTTGAATGATATTGTCATCAGTTGATAGCAAAACCACATCACATCATTAAAATTGTTATTAAGTCACTAACTACTGGGTATAATTACGCATTCCACATACCGTAAGTTGTTAATTAAGTTATGGTCTAATGCTTTATGGATAAAATGGCAGATGGTACTCATTTACTCACACCTGGGCGGCCGTTAGATAACAAAATATGCATGAGGGACCTATTTGAAGACCCTTTTAAATATGACGTGAGACCAAGTAGGCCAGTGGGCCATCAACATAAGAAACATATTTATTAGTATTGAAATAAATTCGATTTCAAGTTCAACGATTGATTTTAAAAAACAAAAATGACTAGACCTATATGCTGCCATTTACATGCAAGGTCAGAAAGACGTTAGTTGACGTAACATGCTAACAATGTGTTAATAATATTAAATGAAACTGGCCAATTCGAAGCAAAATATCTGAGACTTGAAAAAAGCAAAGAAATTTATAAAATCACAGACAGATTTAGAAGGCAAGTATGGCGGACGTAAAACGCAAAGATATTATACGATGGTCCATACATTGATCGTTATAAAAGCAAAGAATCTTTTAGATTTACCGGCATTACAACAGCATGCAGGCTGCAAAAAGGTAAAAAACAGAACGACAAAGAAGAAATCGAAAAGGATATCACATAGTGAAACAAAAAGTTACGCACATTTTTGCACCGTGTATCATATATTCCTATACATGATACACGGTATATATATATACATTAGCCGTCCCCCGACGCGAGGACGCTTGGATCAAAATATTTCCTGCAACTTATATTAAACTTAAATGGCCAATATATATTATTATTTTAGTTTTTAGAGGTATTTGTTTGAGTCGGGGGTTTTTATGTATATGTATAACCTCCTCTGACCGAGTCATCGACAATACTCCTTATGAGCGAAGGAGCAAATGTCCACAATTGGAATATTCATGACATTTGCGTAGCTCCTACGCTTGTACTCAGCTTTTCTACGGACTTATTCAAATCACTCGATTACAAACTAGATGCAAGCTCGAACGATGCTGGTACAAATTATGCATATTCTGCATGAAATAACAATTTTCAACCGCTTCACATTCATTGTCAGATACAGCTATATATAACACATATCCATTTCATTAAACATTCCGAAACAGCCAAGCATAATCACGATTCACACGGCATCCATCAATTCTTGTCCGATTACACGCCATTGAAAACGAGGGATCCAATCCAATATCAAAATTTGGACTACTTTCTACTGGCTTGGAACTATGAAATGTTACGATTTCACCCCATGCATGATATACATGGATGATGTTTTATTCATTGCTAACACCAGTAGTCGCATACTATGTGGGAAAGTCAGAGAAGATCAACAGACGGTGTTTAATTGGAAAATCGATGTTGAAAGGAATGCGTGGAAAAAGATGCATCTGCGGTTATTCTCTGGAACTTGTAAAAAAAATCCTGTATTAAAGAAATTGCAAGTGTGTTACCGTGGAAGGTTTTCTTTACGTGCACTTCAAAAACTAATAAATTATATCCAAATACCGGACCATGCAAAAGAAGGGTTCCGTACTTGGGATGAATTTATCTCAAACACAAGCTTAACACCGCAGTTAAAAAAAAATTACGTTTGTTGTATTTATTTTATTCTGTTTTCAGTAAGAAAACAAATACATCATCTGTGAAAATTTCAACTGTCTAGCTATCACGGTTCATGAGATACAGCCTGGTGACAGACAGACAGATAGACGGACAAACAGACGGACAGACGGACAGTGGAGTCTTAGTAATAGGGTCCCGTTTTTACCCTTTGGGTACGGAACCCTAAAAAGCAACACGTTACAAGCTGTCTTAAGTGTATTTGACTGGTACAACCACGGTAAAACGACTTTGTTTCTGTCTGGCAGGTGTGATGTTGACATCAAATATGTAGACGAGATTATACCTGTTATTCAACAAGGAAATAAATTGATAAGTAACTTGATAGTGGCGACAAATTAAAGACTGTTTATTATTATCTCCAAATCCTAATTCAGCATGAGTTTAAATAGAAAGTGATTTGTACAACTCTAGAAGTCTAGAGTTTCACAATGTCTAGTCTGTTACGCCATAAGCATATTTATTCACAAAAAAAAACAACCATTACAATTTCCAAGCTAACACTAGAATATATAACATATTATAGTATACAAGTAATATATTAAAAAATTTAAGAAAAAGGCAGGAGCTCATTGGGCATCAAAAAATTCGTCCGCATCGCTGTCAAGGGGATAAGTGCCCAAAAGGCTGGCAGCATTACCACGTTGGGTGGCAATGCTGATTCTTTAGGCTAAAAATAGGCCCGCCCTCTGCTCACCTAAAGAGTCAACCAACCGCTTGGCAATGTCCCGAAATATTCGAAGAGACTCGGACCCCAAAGCCCTAGTGTTTCAACCCGAAATGACTCACACATTATAGCTCCTAATAAGGTTGTTATATTTGCGCCGTTTGAGATTCTCAGCTACTGCAGCAGCCGCCCCAGCACAGCCCACCGTGCTAGGAAGATGGGATGGCGCGAGGGTGTCGACACAGGTTGCATCATAAGCCATAGCCCTCTACATGCCCATATTATTTCCCGTAACATCAAAATTCGCACAAAAGTCACAATCTACTTCTTCAACATTACCCGTTGTTTCAACACGCATTAACAGCTACATAATTTCAGGCAATTACGCAAATCAGTACGCTTCACCTAATGAATCCTGTCAACCTTGACAATGGGCAGACGTAACGGACACGAAGTAGCCACGCGTCGTGATACGCTTGGCTGGCCATGCCCATAAGGTCATTGTTATGCTGACTGTTTCAAACAAATGTGGAATGACATCACCAGCAGCATATTACTGAAATGGGAGTCTGTTGAACAGGACTGAAAGAGAAGGAAGAGGGCGGAAGACACTAGTCTTCCGACCTCTTCCTTCTCTTTCAAGAACACAACACGAACACTAGTTCCTTCTGACAGAAATGTGGTCAAGTAGACTATGACCACTGATTCAGATCTCTCGGTGGTGCTACTCTTCAACGACATCGAACCAGCGTATCGCTATCGATTCAATAACGAAATTCGTAATTCATTTATATATCCATTCGTAATTGTCTTATAAATATTATATTGCCTTACTAGTGGTCATTATATTGACAATCTATCAACTACGATGAATTGACGTCATACGTAGGAATTACTAGTAATTGCTATGGGAAAATATTCATAGTTTCTATGAAAATTAATCGTAATCGATCCAATTTGTTATCGAACACTTTTAAATCAAGAGGTTTTTATTGAAGGTCCTAAATAAAAAAATAAAAATAAAGAAACTAACTGACTGCAAACGTCAACCAACGTTTTTATACCGCACACGGAATACTTTTGAATTTTCAAGGAGTCGGTTGGTTGTTGCTAAGTTCCTTATGGAGCAGAGGTATAGAGTAGAATATAAGCCATATGTCGTGATCACCCAGAGGTAAAGACGTCACCTCTCATGCACAAGGATGAAGGTCCAAATTTGGGCAATTACCAATATGACTTCTTCAATTCATATGTACACTCTGAGTATATGTTGGGCATTACTCACATTGGTGAAGGAAAGACATCGTGAGGAAACCTGGACGTATAGTTAATCGCCAACCCGTCTTGAGCAAGCGTGATGATCAATGCTCGTGTCTCCTCTTTAAGAGAAGAGGCATATACCATATGCCAGTGGCCATATGCCAATAAAAGGCTGGTATTATTATTAAATATGTTCTGCAGTTCCCCTTACACCCCATGCGTCAAGGCACGCATGGTTGCCTCTACAGAGTATACAGTAAGGTCATTATTATTATGGCCGAATATTTAAACCGAAATTTTGTAAAATGGTATGCCATTATGTAAGGCAGTTATTAAAACGTTTTGGCGAATAATTCTGGCAGTTTCAGGGTTTTGTGTTGCATGTGTTGTTATTGATTTCGTATTGTTTTTTTTTTTATTAATGCTAGAATGGCTAAGCAACGAACAGAAAGCTTTAAGTCTATCGAAAGCTACTGCTGCTGCATTTTGATAACCCAGAAGTTTTTTAGTACTGTAAAGTTTTGCCAGCTATGTCAATGTATATAATTATTTTCTTTGATCATAAAAGATGTTATACGAAGATGCAGAATGATCATAAATCCATTTTATCGAAGATCTCACATCGTTAAATCACGTCAGTCAATAAATAATTGAATTTCCGATTCTTTAGAACAATTCTACACTCCAGTTAGGGCACGTTTCAGATATCATTAAATCTGTTCTAGATATCAGATTTTCGAAACCAACTAGTGTATTGATTCATCGAGTTGCAACAACTGCGTAAGAAACTTACATAACTTGTACCAAAACCTACGCCGATAGCATTGTCCATAAAACAATCACGTTATGGACATGTAGGTCTTTGTTCTTTTTTAAATCCCGTCCTTGCAACACCAATTAGATACAAGCTATGGCTACTTTAATGGATCCCACGTAGAAATCTTCGCAACGAAGCGAAACGGATGGCAGAACTAATTTAAAATCTCGTGAATAAACGGTTGCGAACTCTGAATCAGGAAATATGGAAAAAACAGAAAAAAGTTACTGGTTTTAAGTGCTCTCCCGAGATATGTCTAATTTATATCCACAGTCCACACAGGTGCCATGTACGCGGCAAATCAATCACAATTGAGAAAGGATACAAAGGGAAGCAGTGAACGAAACTGGATTGAAGAAGTAACAACCATAAAATGTTCAATAGTCGAGGTTCACCGAATATTCCCGATCCGTCGTTCAGTGTTGATGAACGGGAAAGTTTAATTAAAGATGACACGGATTTTTAAAATGCTTTAACTTTCTTTTCCCGACTGTCAACAATGTTAACGACAGTGGTGTTACTGATCGGGAATAATCGAAAAGAATTACCGTTCGTCAACACTGTGAACGAATGAAACTTTTTTTCCCGATCGTCAACAGTGTGGACGACAAGGTTGGAATGATCGAGAATATTCGAGAATATTAACCCCGCCTTTTCGAATCTTTAAGTACTATTTGGCATCTTACAAAATCCACAATGATAATCTAAATAAATATGATGTAATTTACACAGCCCACTACAAACACCAAATTCACTCAAGGATATACAATGTCCGTACTTTGTCGATAGTCACCGCCACAAGTGACCGCAAAGCCAGCCCTCACATACTGACGTATTTCTCACTTCAATCAGCAGTACGATTGAAATCGATAAATTAATTAATACCTAATGACTACAAAGTTAATCACAGCTGTCATTGCCGTCAGTCAGAAACATTTAAAGCCGCCATTTTTGATCTTAAAAGCAACACACGTAACGTATGACTAAAATTACATGCAGTTTTCCTAGTAGGTATCGTTTACATTGCGGAAGAAATGTCTTGAGACCGTTTCCTTATATGCACTTGCAGTTTCTAGTTTCTCATGAGTGTTTTATTTAATATGGAAGTTGTGTTCTCAAATCTAGATGGACATAATATCTGGACGACATTTTTGTGTTTTGGCTTGGGAAATGGATTTTTGATGTTTTTTCTATGATTTCATCGTACCGTACTTCTCAATAGATACAGCATTTGAACTTCGGGTTTTATAGTCCAACTAACTTCTGCGCGCGACTTCGTCCGCGTGAAATTGCTTGTTCTCGCGACCCACCCCGTCGCATCGCATCACCAGTCCGCGCTATCACTTCGTTTCTGCTTATCGTTCTTTTTACTTGGCTCCTGCTGTGGGTCATAGCGTGATTTTAAATAGCCTATAGCCTTTCTCAAGAATTAGGCTATCAAATGCAAAAATAAATTTTCCGGTCGGTATCCAAACAAACAAACTCTTCAGCCTTATTATTAGTCTAATATACTAATAATAAAGCCAAAGACGCAGAAATTTGTACCTATCATAATATGGGTAGGAACAAGTTTCTGCGTTCTAGAATCCACCATTTGGTTTTCTGATTTAATGGACTTTGTAATCCACTAGCTCTCATTGTCAATTTGCCAACGGATAGCCGACCCCAATATAGTTGGGAAAAGGCTAGGCAGATGCTGATGGTTAGTTGGAAAATTGTCATTAAGTGCAGTTTTATTAACTCCTAACGCAGACATGACAAGTTCAATAGACCTAATGATATTTAAGGTACAAGTAACAGTATCTTCGATAACCCTGACAGCACTATCGTGAAATAAATTGTACACAGTTGTACAAATGTTAACATCCACCTGTCCATCTATTGTATCATCATACATTTCATCATTTTTGACCTTCTAGTTTATCAAACAATACGTATTGATGTTCCTATTATTGTTTGTAACCATTGTGGGCCCTAAAAGCTTTTATACGGCTATTTTAATTACCGTAATAGCAACTATTGCTGAATAGATATAGTTTAATGTTATTGGAATTCTTTGGCTCTTTGGTAATGGATCACATAATGTGAATGGTCTTGATGATTCAAAAACTCATTGGGGTTTAAAGCAGTAATGAACTTGGGAGGTTAATGGCTAATCTTCGAAATTAGTTACGGACAATTAAATACATATATAAGTATGTCAGTTTGTACTTGCAATGTTGTGAGAATACAATGAAATTAAGAATAAAGATGCCTCGATTCTGATGGAAGTTATATGTTCGAAGAGAATGTCACCCATATTAATCCATAGACATAATATTATGAAAGTATCTCTGTCTGTCATGTTACCTTTTCACGCTTAAACCACTGAACGGATTTCAATAAAATTAATTGGCAAGGAGATGGATGGCATCCTGGAGGAGGACATAGGCTATTTTTTGTCTTGGTAGCATGTTCCCGTCGGATAATTTTCGACATAAAATGTGTCCATCGGTTTACGATGCCTTGCAAGTATTTCAGTGTATCTTATGATATGAGCAGTACGTATCAAAATGAACCAACATCTTAATGCGCAATTTCTTGAAGTAAGTAAAAACCAGCTCACTCTTAGTACCAATATATGATTGCTCAAGCATTTTACCAATTAGACCGACAGTCAAAGTAAAGGCGCCTATTAGGTAACCGTTTCCTCAATCTCTATATTACTTCATTTTCATCTATTACAGCACCATTTCCTCGACGGCTTTCCTCCAGCCGTATTTCCTTGAAGAGTAAACCCATTGTTACTCAGTCCAAGCCTTTGTTAACTCAGTCATGCTTTCAGTTAACTTATTGTATAACTGGTCATAACCAGTTAATTATTCACAGTGAGTTAACAGTTCTCACTTCTCAGAGCAGTTAAACATCGGTTTACGGTTAACGTGGAGCCGTTCAATTTTGTCGTGCTTTAACAGAGGTAATGTCCGTTTTGAATTGGATATCGTTCTTTTAGATAGTTGTAAAGGGTTATTGGATTTCGTAATGGTTAGTGTTAGCCATGTTGGTTTTCTCATGATTGTTTTCAATTGAATGTAACGAACGCACTATGCCGCAAGTAACAAGAAACGATTAACCTGCAAAATTGGAAGTACTGTGAAGCCTTTTCATAGCTGTCGAATGAAATGTAAAGGTGAATCGCAATCCATCTATAATACCTGGATCTGGGGCATACAAAGAAATAAGACCAAACAAGACACCGAAAACAAAAGCCAAGAAGAAAAGATTTATAAGAAGAAAGATTAGAATTATAAGGAGAAGAAGAAGCAAAGATTTTATGGTGTACATAATAAACAGTGCTCTATTCTAAGAAGGGCAATTTGAAAGTCTCTTCGGAAAATAACAAATTGACTGCGAACAATGGTCAAGACCAAGCAAATACAAACACACAGGCCCATCAATAAGACTTGAAATCGTAAACGGGACCTAACGATACCCCAAGATGAAGATAGGAATAATGCACAAATAAACACATACAGAAAAGCGATCGGTCTACCGCAATCCATTAACCTCAATTAACTGAAGATTCCAACTTGCACGACATGATAATCAGCTCCCATTGTTTTTGCTTCATTCATTGAATCGGTCTCGTTCAACCTGTTTCGCGATGTGCGTAAAGCAGGTTGAAGCACAATCTTATGCAGAACGAGGGCTTAGCACAGATAGAAGTATGATCTCGGAAGCAAAATAATATGCTTTACAGTAAAATTCAGGGTGGCATTCATCAATGCGCAATCTGTTACCATGGATTCAGTACACGATTCCCCCTGCGTCCAAATTTATCGTCTGTGACCGCGTAGGTATTGCACTTTTCTATGAAACAGCAGTTTTTTGTTTTTTTATAACCGACAAAAAAATTCTGCTCTAGTCTAGGTCTAGCTAGGATCAAGTGCTGAATTCATGGTAACAATTCGCGCGTCGATGTCTTGCCACCCCGTATAGTAATTAAAGACATCTAAACTAGACAATGGGTTATCTAAAGCGGCTGCTGGGCCAGATGATTCCGTTGCTAGTCGTAGCTGAAAAGTAGGAAACTCTAATTTACCCTTTGGCATTTCACGTAGAATTTCCCATTAAATGAAAAGAGGTGGTGAGAAAATTACTTTTTCAAATTCCAGACAATTTAATTTTATATAGACGACGTCATTATTCCTTGGCAACGGACGGATAGACATCTTCACTAAGGTCAGTTGACTACGGAAACTGTTTATGCAGCCAACTACCTCCTAGTCTTACATAATACCCTCAATTTACCTCATTACACCTGATTCCACGTTCATTGAAATTAAGTGAAAACATGATCCGTCGTTTTAAATTTAATGAGCTGCTACAGCTACTGGCCATTCGAAAGTGTCGCTGGATAAATTTCTAAATCATTGCGCTGAGCATTATAATTTCTTTTATGCCCGTGTTCAACTTTGAAAGCGACAATTTTAAGTGCTCCCGAGTGTAAAGTGTCTTTTTACGGTCGTGGAGAGCGTTTATGGTCCTTTATTTTAATTACCCGATTTATTATAACTTCAACGTTGTACGGTTGTACGTAAGTGTGCCTGGGGATGTTAGGAACTTGGTTTTGTTCTGATATTGAGAAGTATTTTCATCTTTTTCTGTTTCTTTTTGAGCTTTGTTTATGTTTCATATAGATCTTCATTTGATTTAGTTTTTGGTCTTAGTAGTCACAGGTCCTGTCCCCGAGAACTGATCGACTGATTTGGCAACCCAATGATGTATATATCTGATTCTGCCATGGGCGTAACGAAACGATGCAAACTTTTCTGTCTGTATAAGCATAATCACCTATAATGTTCCCACTGCTGAGACACAGGCCTCCTTTCTGTGAGAGGGAGTAGGCCCAGTGCGGGTTGGTGGGTGTCACATGCCTTCAATTTTTTTGGTTTTAGGACATGCCGGTTTCATCACGATGTTTCCCTTTACCGTTTTGAGAGCAGTGCCGATGAAATGAAATAAGTACACAGAGTAAAGTGCCTGCCTGGGTTCTAACTCACGGCCTACAATTCGTAAGCCTGGGCCGATGCCACTGGGCCACCACTGTTCCCACTGAAATACATCTGTAGACTCTTTGCAATTATAACCAGATGTGTGGAGCAATCCATTTGTTCTTGAGGACTGCATGTCTGCAATTCATTTATCAACGTGTGATTTTTCTCACGAGTTTCCTTCACTATTTAAAGACGGTGTTCAATTAAAATAAGTGGTTAGACTGCTCACTAGACGACACGAGTTTTTGACTAGCATTAAGTCATCATTAAAAATCTACGTGTTCAAAAGCGGGAATATTGCGTGCAGATGTGGTTAGACTGTCTCTTAGATCTGTGCGTTTCCCTCTACATAGCTTGTAGTGCTTCTTTATCATCTGCTTTCTTTACTGCCCTCGTCCCTACAATTAAGGAGCCCCGAAGGTAACACATGGATAAGAAGGTACTAGGTAGGCTAAGTAAGTACTTAGATGTCCCACCATTCTCTTTTCTTCGTGAATGTTTCTCGAATATCTAGTTCGTAAAATTCTTTCCAAAGACTTACACACACAAATCACATTCACAAAAAACATACAGGTACAAAAACGTATTCTGAGGCATGCACAAGACTTACATATACCTAGTACTAGAACTAATTATGGAAAAAAAACAATAATACATGAGGGAGCAAAACTTTATAACGCACTACCAAAAGACATAAAAAACACACAATCGCTACCACTATTTAAAAAACTATTAAAATTCCACATCTTAAATGGGTCATAAATAATATTATTAAGTTGCCTCTAGTGTAAACGAGTCTTTAGATGTCGAACATAAAAACTATGATAACGAGTCACCGCACGGCGACCGCGAAAACGCGCCGCACGGCGGTAGTCAATACAAAAAAATACAAAACTTGTTACAATTACCTTCCTATATTCGTAATGTTAACACTACGCTTAATACCTACTCCTGGACAACAAAAACGTATAATTAAGTAATATCTAGTATTTATTTCTGTATAAGTGATTTGTAATCTTTAGAAATAAATGAATTCAAACCGTATATCTAGCAGGGCAGTATCGACAGTCCCTGCATTATTTTATCTAGACATACATAAAACATTATTAAGTAACCAATGAGGAAACTACGGAAAAGCACGTAGAATGATCGTCACGTACTTGTTGCTTTTGCTTCTTGTACAGACGCCAGCACATCAAGCTACCCGAAACTGTCAAATTTTCCCAATCAACTTTGAACTTTATGCTTTAGCGACGACGTTGAAAATCTATTAAAGAAATTTGACAGATTGTAGTAGCTAGATGTACTGGCGTCTGTACATTCACACCGTAGCATAGATGTACGTAACTATTTAATCAAAAGCTAATGAATGGAGGTTGTTGTCGGCAAAAGCGGTCATTGTGTAGGAGCCACAGTTATGGAAACCTCAATCAACTTTTATGTACATTTGTACTAAGTACCAAACAATTACCAAGCACCAGCTAATATACTTGACCGATTTCTTTCTCCATTGAGAACAAAACGTGAAACTATCAACGTTAACAATGTCTACGTAATCCAACGTTTAACTGACGTTTAAGTTACAACATAGGAAGAGAAAAAATAAAGAAATTAGTCCGCTTTGTGGACAAAACAAGCGCACAGAGTGTGACGGATTCTTGCAGGTAAACAATAGTAATCGTTGTACATTTTGAACGATTAAATTCATGCAATTTTAAACTTTATTACTCTAGTTACTAGGCAACATTTCAATGTGAAGGAGTGATGCAAAAACGACGATGGTTTTGCGTATTGTTGAACTTTATTACGAAGGCGCGAAAAGTTGCACCCATCCAATGGTATCAAAACTTAGTGCTTGAAGTGCTAGAAGATTTACTTTTTTCTTAAGAATTTTGAGGAAACCATTTCGGATTGAACGACAGCAAAACAGGGGCTTTAGGTCACCAGTTTCTAAAGATTAGGAATGCGTCCTCGATACGATACAACTCCGATAGATTGCAATGAGAATTGTGTCTTATTGCGAGGTCTCATCGCCATCCAGTTTCCAGTCAATTGATTCATACTGATATCAAGTTAGCAAGAAGAGGTCACAATATTTTTTAGGGTTCCGGTCGCAGGGGGACCAAGGGTGCCCAGACACGGGGTCGTCTGGTGCCCAGACACGGGGTCGTCTGGCGCCCATGTGCTGGTTTGGTCCCTGGGGTGGTCACGGCGTGCTATGTGTTCCGGTGCGCCGGTGATGGGGAGTACTCCCCAGAGGAGGGTCCGGTGACGGACAGCCGCGGCGGGTTCACGGATGAGCGCTAATGCGTGCCCGTGTTCCCGCCGTAAGAGAGAGCAGCGGCAGAGCCGCGGCAAAGGAGGACACTGTGGAGTTTTAGTGGGTTAAAGTCCCACATAACTGCACTATCTCCCCGTACATAATCAGCCTATAATGTTCCCACTGCTGGGACACAGGCCTCCTCTCTGTGAGAGGGAGTGGGCCGTAATCCACCACGCGGGCCCAGTGCGGGTTGGTAGATGTCACATGTCTTCGAATTTTTGGTTCTAGGACATGCCGGTTTCCTCACGATGTTTTCCTTCACCGTTTTGAGAGCAGTGGTGATGAAATAATTTACACAAAGTAAAGCGCCTGTCTGGGTTCGAACCTACGACCTACAACTCGTAAGTCGCGGTCGTTACCACTGGGCCACCACTGCTCACTATCTCCCCGTGGTAGTGCAGAATGCATGAGCATTTCTCCACGTTAAAAAAAAGGGTTCCGAACCCAAAGGGTCCATCCGTCTGTCTCTCAGCGAGCTGTATCTCATGAACGGTAATAGGTAGATAGTTGAAATTTTCACAGTGTGTATTTCTATTGCCGCCAAAACAACAACAAATAATAAAATAAGGATAAAAATTAAACCCATACAAAAAACTTGCCTTGTGTGCGAGTCCGACTCGAAAATGGCCGCTTTTTCTCAATTTGTGGCAGAGCTGAAGAGAGCTATTGAAAAGGAACTCACCATTACCAGAGATCCGACCAGAGGGCCTTCTACACCCAGCAGATTGTATAATTAATATTATGGAACTTTAGATGTCTATTACCCATTCTCAGTTGCAAACAATGAAAGGAATACTGAATGCTCTCAAGGAAATCCACATGTCCGTGTTTTGATTTTAAAAGTAAATAATAATCTCGAATGTCGTTTGTCATTTTCATAAGATACTTGATGTTATCAAATTAGAATTATTTATTTGTCACCTTCGATCATGTCACATATACACGGTGACACTTAATTTAAGCATGCAAATAGCCTGGCATAGAATAAATGATCAATGACCCCCATGCTAGGAAAAACCTGTGTTACAGGGGTCATGCATCCGTTCATGTATGAATTTATAACAGTAACAGTGTAGTAACACAGTAGATATAATATACAGTAGAACATCTTCATACAAACGTGCCGCTCTCGGTTTGAATGTGTGCGTGCGCGCCGCGCGCCGTGTCGGCACGCGATTTCACGCACACGCTAGCATAATATATGAGGGAATAAGGTGGCGGCAGTGCGGGCTGTGCAGCGCGACTGTGAGCACGCGCGTACGCTACATGACCGCTTGCGTTCGTCAACTCTCGCCGGCGCACAGTGGGCTGAAACGGGCCGGTAGAGGACTTAGCGTTTAAAAAAAAAAAGTTTCTTTTTCTGAAATTTTAAATAGTGCGTTGGATTTATCTATTGATTATAAGTAATTATTTATATGAGGGTCGTTTAGATAACTTGAGTATTTTCGGAGTTATTAATAACCAAAGTAATTTTTGTATGAAGCAAAACAAAAAAACTTGAAAATCTAGAAATTCTCAAATTTTCTCAAAGAATTGACTTTACGTATGTATAGTACGTATTTTTGTCCTATTTTAACACCTATTGTCGGGTTGCGATTTTCTGCGATTTGGTCGCAATTTCAAATTTTGTTCTCTATTCCACACCACCATAGAGTTTAAGAACCAGGCGCGTTTTTTTTGATGTAGTGGTCTCCCCGTTAGGCCTAATCCACTAAGGACTAATACAATAAGTAAAAATCACAATCAGGTACTGGTCACTGCACTTTTTTAATTTAATCACTATCAAGAGTATCCATATTAACAAATGCAAAATTTTCGTATTCGTCATCATCAAATGTTTCCGTTTGTTCAATTATTAATAAACTTTGTGCTTCTTCTGACAAAGTTTTATATTTTCTGCGAAGTTTGTGGCGTTTCGCTGAGATGAATGGATCAGAGCTGGTCAACAAATTATTTAGAATGTCTTCATTTGTAGTTTTTCTACTGCATTTCCTGGAATGGTGTTGGCGGTACCTACGAAAGTCTTTATTTCTAGCTTCAGCGGCTTCTTCAAATAGCTGTCCAATTGGTATTAGACCAAAACTTTCAATAATAGCTGCACCATGCATAAGAACTTTATGAACACTTGAAGGCATATAATACCAGCCATATAATTCCAAATACAGTCGCATGGTCACTTAAGCATATTCGTGAAATTTGATTCTGTCAATGTGGTAACCTGATGAAATTGCCTCTAAAATGGTTGCAAACCGCCTATTTAAGTCTTCACTAACAACAGTTATCTCAGCAGTCACGTTTGGGTTTGCAAAAAATCTTCTAGCAGTATTTCCGTCATTCGTGGAGCCGTGCCCTTGTTTGACAACATCTATCAGAAGTCCCATTCTATTTTTAAAAGCATCTTGTATATTTTTCTTCCTGCTTTCCATGATGCAGTTGTTGTCTCCCTTTACTGTCCATGTCTTTATCGTTAATCTGTAAGCTATATGCAGAATGCATTCCATCATTCGTATCCAGATATGCAATGATGACAATCCGTATTTACAGAGATCTGGATCAGTCGGTTTTGATGCAATTAAGGGCAAATTATTCATCTCAGTTGGAGTGGTTTTACAAATGTCGCATCTCTGAGATGAAGTATCACATAAAATTGATGTTGCTTTTCCGTCTATCATTGTCATTAATAAAGAGTGTGAAATCTTTATTTCTCCAACTTCTGTTTTTACTAAATTAACAATCTCTTCCTCAATAGCACTTTTTTCACGCAAAATTGTTATTTTATTTTCTTTCACAAATTCGAAAAAGATTGGACGACACCAGTATGATGAATTTGGTGAATCCTTTTTCCAGATAACTTGTTCGCCGCACATTAATTTTATTGGCACTAAACTTCCCATAAATATGGTTGAATCGTCCAGTTCACTTTCTTGTTCATCGTTTGTTTGCACTTTTTGTTTGTAATTGGCTTGATTTGAAGCACCGTCAAATCCCCACTTACTGATTAGTGTAAATTCTTTACAACCACTATCTATGACGAGTGACGTCATTATTCTTCTTGTCGTTATATCCAATAGAGCTTGTAACTTTATTTTGGCTGAGGTGTCCCTCACTGTAATAGCATCTTTTGGTGGATAGCATTCCTGTTTCGCATGTTGCACTTGAAAATAAGATGGAAATATATTACCGTCATTCTCGTTAACACATTGCCACTTGGTCAGCTAAGTGATAAAAATAATCCTAAAGCCTCATCCGGAGAAAATACAGATTTTGTTTCTTTAACAGATATGCACTTCTTAACTTTTTTTACATCTTGGGGATTCTTAAGTGAATGCTCTAGTATTTTAGCAATCTCATCATTCCCATCCGCTTCCAACTGCTCAAAATATGCATATTTTATTTCGTCCGAAGATAAATGAAAGTTTTCTGCTCGTCTTTTTTCTGTTTAAGCGCTAATTCACAAAACGGTTTTCTAGGGCTTTGCTCGGTGGAGACACCGTCAGAAACTTTTGCTGGTGATACATACTGAGTTGATGTACTCGGTGCTGTTCATTTTCATTACTGGTTATTAAACACTTAATAAAGTCTGGCCACATTATGGTTTCTTGTAACCATTCGCTATTTTTAGTTCTGAATATAGTTTCTTTACGATGAGCGTTTTCCCATCTTCTATTTAAATTATAACAAAATTTTGCACAAAATAACTTTCAGGTCTTTTCATGTTGATCACTTAATTCGACTAAAAATTTAGACCTTATCTCACTACACAAACTTTCATTATTTTTAATACTGCCACTATTTTTTAAAATAATAAAAAGGTCAAGGTTGGTCACCAAATCTTCAAACATTTTCACAAACACAAAATAACTCACACTCACTTCACTTATTTGTATAAGTAATAAATATGTGAGGGTAGTGCGTGTATTATGGTGGGTAATAGAACACTGAAGTACGTTTGAATGCAATAGTACATTTTGTGCCCTGTTATCGTTGCACCAATCAGGTAACGACACGTGCCATAACTTGATGTTGCGGTCGCGCATTCCTATGTCTTGATTCCCGGAAATAAGTGTCAAAACAAAATACGTCATACCTACCTATATTACCTATGGTGGTGGAAAATGTCGAACAATTTTTTTTTATTTAAAGTACTAAGTAAGTATTGAAGTACTTCAGGCCGTTTAGTGTACATTATTTTCAATTTCAAATTAATTGGAATAAATTGCGAAACTAAAATTTCATAACTCTTCATACAAATTTGATATGGCTATATCTCCGAAAGTACGAGTCCAATTAAAAAAAGTCAAAGAGTAAAAACTTTTTATATTTATGTCTAGATACTAAAAAAATACATTTTAGTTCTTAAGACCCAACCTTGTAATCCCAGCCCACTGTGCGGCGGCGGCGGCCACTTAAACACAGTATAATATACAGTAGAACATCTTCATACAAACGTGCCGCTCTCGGTTTGAATGTGTGCGTGCGCGCCGCGCGCCATGTCGGCACGCGATTTCACGCACACGCTAGCATAATATATGAGGGAATAAGGTGGCGGCAGTGCGGGCTGTGCAGCGCGACTGTGAGCACGCGCGTACGCTACATGACCGCTTGCGTTCGTCAACTCTCGCCGGCGGCGGCCACTTAAATTACGAGTATCATGACTTCAAAAAGGGGAAAAAAATATTGTAGTGTTTTCGGGTGCCTCAATAATGATTTCGCAAACCCGGACTTATCATTCTTCATAGTTCCTACTCAACCAGAAATGTAAGTACCTACTTATACTTAAATATTATTAGAAAATGTGGTATTGTATTGTTTATTTCACAGTTTATTTGCTTTATTAAGAGCGTAGCCGAGTCGCATTTTTCCATATAAATGTATTCCCAAATTTACTTTCTGAATACTATGTTTAGAGCTAAAGTTTATTTTAAGAAGTCTAGTTTTTAACCGACTTCTAAAAAAGGAGGAGGTTCTCAATTCGAATGTTTGTATTTTTTTTTTTTAATGTTTGTTCCCGCATAACTCCGTTGCTTGCCAACCGATTTGAAAAATTCTTTTTTTGTTGGAAAGGGTATACCTACTTCCCAAATGGTCCCATGAAAATTTTATCGAAATCGGACAAGCGGTTTTTGAAAAATCAACAACAATCTTAAAATTTATCTACATTGTCTACATTAACGATCTTTTTGTTTACTTTTTTGTGGGGTAGGTACAACTAAAAATTGAAAAATAAAAACTTTTTTACAAAAAAAAAACAACCGACTTCAAAAAAAATACACTACAAAGTGATAAATAACTTTAATTTCGGAAGTCGGTGTCAAAAAACGAAGATGCGGAACCAACGACACCGACTTCCGAAATTAAAGTTATTTATCACTTTGTAGTGTTTTTTTTTTTGAAGTCGGTTGTTTTTTTTTGTAAAAAAGTTTTTATATTATAAAACAGAGGATTGAGTACGAAACATCGTTTAGGTAAACGTATTTGTCGCGTATAGTTGTAATAAGGGCAATTTCACAATAATTAATATTGCAAATTAATTACTATTGAAATTATTATTTTTTCTATTGTCTGATGTGTTGTTCAATCCAAATATGGTGTCTTAATCATAATATTAACTTAACAAAATTACAGTAACATGTGACCGACTAACGCTTAGGGTTGCTTTACGTCGACGTTAATCAACGAGCGTGTAATTTAAGTGTAGAATCCAGATACACCCATTACAGGAATTACGGCAAAGATCGAAATTTACTCATGATCCCACCTGATGATTTTGTCGATAATGTAGAAAGGATGGAGCAGGTGTTTCGCAAAGCGTTCGAAAAGGACCACATCAACATTAAAATTGGCCGGTCAATTTACGATCAACTGAATGATATAGAATTTAAGATGCCCTGTCCATGCTTTCCCAAAAGCTTTACAAAAACTTTACAAAAACTTTACATAAGAATGAGAATTTACTTTACATTAACAAATAATAATAAAGCGTTCCGGACGTGCAGAAACAGGAGAAAAATTTTCTCGGTATCAAATTTGTAACTTAGTATAATAAATGTTATGTGAATAAAGGCTTTTTATTTTTACTAAATTTATAAATTGGTAAAATATTCAATCATAATATGCTTTTTATTTCATAAATTTTGATCAAGTGCTGCTTGTTCGAAAATATTAACTAAAAGTAAAAGTGACAACCCTGGGGATCAACGCAAGAGTAGGCTAATAACTCGGCGGGCGGCCTTAGATAACTTACTGTATATTATACTGTGACTTAAATTACGAGTATCATGACTTCAAAAAGGGGAAAAAAATATTGTAGTGTTTTCGGGTGCCTCAATAATGATTTCGCAAACCCGGACTTATCATTCTTCATAGTTCCTACTCAACCAGAAATGTAAGTACCTACTTATACTTAAATATTATTAGAAAATGTGGTATTGTATTGTTTATTTCACAGTTTATTTGCTTTATTAAGAGCGTAGCCGAGTCGCATTTTTCCATATAAATGTATTCCCAAATTTACTTTCTGAATACTATGTTTAGAGCTAAAGTTTATTTTAAGAAGTCTAGTTTTTAGTGTCCTTCACCACACAATCCTCACTTTTGAAAACTTCTTATAAATCAATTTTGAGAACGCCAAAAAATAGTCAAGAAATAGTCGTCTCCAACCATGATAATTTCGACCTGGTTTACTATATGGAAGTATGTTAAATATCCACGTGAACTTCTACATACATTTTCGAGTCAAGTACAGTCGAGCACAAAATTATTAAGTACTTTTTATGGTCATCTTATTTTTTGGTTGTATTAAAAACGGTATAATTGTTGGTTATGTAGCTATTTTGGGTAGTTATTTTATTTATTTATTCTTTACTAATAAATAAGGGCAACAAAGGAGCTAAATCAATAATAAATACAAACTGATGAGTTACTTGCTTGATATTATTTTGAGAGCTTGTCACATCACATCACTCAGAACTACTTACTACTGAAGTCTCTTGTGCGAGATCTAAGCCGGAACTGATTAAATACACAAGCAAACTATCAAAGACATATTTTTATCAAAGGGTGCCGACAATTTGGTTTACAATACCAGCAATAAATCATGTTGAGAATAATAAAACAACACAATGAATTTTAGTTTTGGGAAAACCAATAATTACCCTGTGTCGCCCCAGCACCGTGGGAATTCTGCGTGATCATTATTTCAAAATTGCATAAAATTGGGTTTCCCAACCACCGAAAGTAAAATTAATGAAACTAATAGGTCGATCGTCCTGCACACTAGGTATTTTATTTAGTCAATTCACGATCAACTGAATGATATAGAATTTAAGATGCCCTGTCCATGCTTTCCCAAAAGCTTTTTACAAAAACTTTACATAAGAATGAGAATTTACTTTACATTAACAAATAATAATAAAGCGTTCCGGACGTGCAGAAACAGGAGAAAAATTTTCTCGGTATCAAATTTGTAACTTAGTATTATAAATGTTATGTGAATAAAGGCTTTTTATTTTTACTAAATTTATAAATTGGTAAAATATTCAATCATAATATGCTTTTTATTTCATAAATTTAGATCAAGTGCTGCTTGTTCGAAAATATTAACTAAAAGTAAAAGTGACAACCCTGGGGATCAACGCAAGAGTAGGCTAATAACTCGGCGGGCGGCCTTAGACAACTTACTGTATATTTATTATACTGTGGTAGTAATGTGCACTTTGGTAAAAATAAACTAGAGTAGTACGCACATATCCAGAGTAAACTGACTTCTGATTGTACGAAAAACCTATACAATGCGAGGTCAGCTAAAACTGTATTATAGCTTGATTTGTTGCCGTGTGTATGTACACGACAACTCGCGCGATACCTTTCATCGATTGATTTGAAACCATAAGCATTGACTTGGTAGGTCCGTTGCCACGGTCTAGAGCGGGATTCACATATCTCTTAGTTGTCGTGTGCTGTTTTACGAAGTACTGTTTACTGTTTCCTTTACGTAGAGCTATTGGTAAGGCTATAGCACAGAAACTAGAAGACGGCGTTTTCCTCGTACACGGTATACCCCGTACGGTTATAGCAGACAACGGGACGCAATTCACGGGTAATGAGATTCGTTCACTACTAGAGAGGTACAAAATACCTCAAGTTCACTTCACACCTCGTTATCACAATGCAAATCCTAATTGTAACAGTACAACTAATTTTGAGGATAAGAAACGGGGGAAGATAGTAAAATAAAAAGGGGTGCAAATTAATTATCATCAGCCTATAATGTTCCCACTGCTGGGACACAGGCCTCCTCTCTGTGAGAGGGAGTGGGCCGTAATCCACCACGCGGGCCCAGTGCGGGTTGGTAGATGTCACATGTCTTTGAATTTTTGGTTCTAGGACATGCCGGTTTCCTCACGATGTTTTCCTTCACCGTTTTGAGAGCAGTGGTGATGAAATAATTTACACAAAGTAAAGCGCCTGTCTGGGTTCGAACCTACGACCTACAACTCGTAAGTCGCGGACGATATCACTGGGCCACCGCTGCTCTCAAATTAATTAAAAACAATGAAATTGTAGATTATCTTAGATTTTACTTACTTTTACACATATTAAATAATTAGTAACCATTCTGTTATTTAAAGCTTTAAATGAAAAGGAAGTGTCTATTTGTGCACCAATGGGCTGGCCATATTAGCCGTAGAACCGCTGACCATGTGCCTCAGGCTACGTGGAGCGACGATCTTCGCATCATGGCTGGTAGCAGCTGGATGAGTTGCCGAAAATCGAGTTGAATGGCGTGCAATAGGAGAGGCCTATGTCCAGCAGTGGACGGCTATAGGCTAATGATGATTTGTCCGCCAGGTGTGTGTGTGTGTGAGTGGGTAAATGGCAAGTACAATTACGTTATCATCGCACAAATGCGTCGTTATCATCGCAGCAGTGTGTAACTTCGCGGCCGTCCTAATACAAAATGTACTGAAAACAGATTATATCGCAATAACATCCGATATTATCGACCGATAATAATGAGCCTGTGGGGGGGCCATTCCGCTCAATTAGGCCGACTTTTATTTGCAAATGGTAATGACATTTGGTGCGTGTTGATTGCAATAATAAATTAAATAAAGGTGTTATACTTTTTTAGATAGCGGCGCCATACGTAAAAACATGTAAGAAATGTCATATAAAGTAAAAAAAGAATGCAGCTATGATATTTAATTTATTATTAGCATATATTCGCCGTTAGTGGATTTCCGCGGATTGACCCGGGGGAGAGTCTTTATATTTCGTGGTGCGCGCTTAGCCTAATCACCTACAAATTGGAGGAACTCATGGACACTAACTACCTAACACTGTAAAACTCTTGGCTGGCACAATTTAGTTTGTTACCAACACGCTATGATTAAAATAATTGTAAATTCAGCCCTTGTACACCATTATTACAGACACATGTGCTAGAAAGTGGAAAGTAAAACCGAAGACACGCCCATACTAAACAGTGCTCATACAAAATTAAACAATCGTGTTTGAAGGCTGCCTGCATGTAAATGGTGATATTTTATAATATACTAGCTGTGTCCGCGACTTCGTTCGCGTGCATGTCGGAAATCGTTTTAATTTTTTTACGTGGAACCCTAATTATTTTTCTAAAATAAAAGTAGCCTAAGTTACTCCTTATTACATCAGCTATCATCCAGTGAAAGTCCCGTCAAAATCGGTCCAGCCGTTTCAGAGATTAGCCGGAACAAACAGACAGACAAAAATTGTAAAAACTGTTATTTTGATATATGTACTGTGTGTACATCAATATGCATTTAGTAAAAAGCGGTTATTTTAATACTACAAACAGAGACTCCAATTTTATTTATTTGTATAGATGTCGATCTAAACAACATGAAATTAAATGTTTTATTTTATGAGTAGATTTATCAAAGACACTATTTATTGTCAATATTTAAAACTGGATGGTTCCAGCATTTCGTAGCTGACTGATCTCTGAAATGAAATGCCAAACAAACTCACAGGTCATGGTCTCTTTAAAGTCCAAACATTATAATATATTACTAGGATTTTACGTGAGTCTAAGAAGGGTAATGTCAAACCAAATGCCGCTGAATACCTGTTTTTTACCCATGTAAAATACTGGTTTCAGCTGCATTTGGATTGACTTACACACACTATACACGCTACAGAGCGATGGATGGGATTATAGATGGTGTGGTTTTAGACTAAAACCACACCATCTATAATCCCATTGAACTATTTTAACTTTGATCTTTGCTGGTAATACTACAAAAGTGCTTATTCACACAGCTTGATTTGCATCAGCAAGGTCATTTGGCATCTCAAAATATTGGTATGTAGCAGTTATGTGTGATTCGGATTTAATGGTGCAATCAATTGTTTAGTTTGAGACTACAATGTGAAAATGTTTAGTTAATAATATGTACTCATTTTCATTTTATTAGTTTTGTTTAAAATACTTTTTGTATGATTCAACTTTTTAAGTAATATCTTTGTAAAATGGTTGTAAAAACATTTTAATAGTTCCTGGTACAATTATTGTTTAACAACACTGTTATTATTGATGCTAAGTGCATATTATTTTTTTTTATTTGCATCAGCCCATGGTAAGACAAGTGATTCAAGCGGAACTTGAAAAAAGAAAAAAAAATAAAAATGAAAAAGGTTTATTGGAATCAACAAGTTTTCATATTACCTCAGTGGCAATTGTAGCCTCTTTTTAAGCGTATAAAGCCTGTATTAGGAGACTCCACTCTTCCTTGCATTAATAGTACTTATAAATACTTGTCTATTTCTATTTTAAATTGATTACTTGAACATGCAATGAAAGACATTGGTTTGGTCAGAGGGTTAACATCTGTACTTATACACCTTTCTTTGTTTATTATAAAGTTATTAAGCACTGCTTGCTTAATAATTGTATACTAAAAAGTTTGAGGTTTGCCAGAGGGCTATGGAATGGAGTTCACTAACAGACCAGGTTTGGAATACAGTCATAACAAAAATAACTTAATGCTACTTGGAAAGCTGTCACCCTGAAATGATATTTGGCTGGACACATCTGCCGCATGTCAGACAACCAATGGGCCAAACTTACGACCCAATGGGTCCATCTTGATGGCAAGCGACATTACGGCAGGCCCAGATGGAGATGGCGGGATGAGCTGGACTTTCAACAAAAACTGGTCCTTAGCAGCTTTAAACAGAGAGAAGTGAAAAGAGAGTAGGGAGGCCTTTACCCTGCAGTGGGACATCACAGGCTATTAATAATTTAATAGTAACTAAAAGTTTATCACTTTAAGTTTTATCAGGTATGATTTTCACAACCAGTACTTATTTTGAGGGAAGACAAAAAAGCATCAAGCATGATCTAGAAAAATAATAGTAGGGTAAATTTTTATCTAATAAAAATAAACTACACGCAGGCAATACCGGGGGTAGATCAGATAGTATGTTAAATATTTATGATTAAACTTTTCTATGAAACATACATTGACCTACTGCAGACTCTATGATAGACGTGCATGGACGGTAATTACAACACGATTATGATCTACTACACTCTATAATCGCATAGGCTTGATAAATAAACCAACTGCTCGTAACTAGCAACTAACTATTAACACTTTCTCACAAGTAAAATATTACGCATAAAAATAACGGAATATCTCACTAGCAAATTACACAACTGTATGGGATGTAATTCTAGGAATGTTGAGTGTATCCTGGATTTATAAAAGTTGTTATCCTTACCTTTTAACTACGGCCTTGTTTCAAAAACTTTCAACCAAAGGATGTGAACTTGTTGACACAAAAAATTAAACTTGATCACTTCACTGTGTGATATCGCGGATTTTGTAGCTCACAATCCGTAAAGACTTACAGTTAAAACTGTATTAATGTTTTATTGAGTTATTAATTAAACTTATTCGAGAGTCGTTGATTTTACACGCACAACACAAACTTTCTTAGCTTCTGCGAACTCTTCTCACGCGTACGTCAACCATTGCGTTCGGAAACTCACTCAACCAACTTGTCATTTTGTTCGCCAGACGCCAATGAAGAAATTGTGGTCGCCATTCGCCACCTCAAAAATGCCACAGATAAAATTTTGTAGCTGTCACTCATTTTTTGTAAGGCGGTAACATTATTTTTATGTATTTTTAACGTTTTGTGTAAATAAATAAAAAGCATCAAATAAAATATATTATTAGGAAGCCCATTTATTAACTTATTTTTAGTGACGTCAGCATATCTTTACCTACTCTCAACTTATATAACACCTTAGGTATTGTAACTTTATGAGAAAATAGTTTTTCAGATTCACCATGTTTACTAGGTACCTATATTGAACTCATAATGAACCATAAATTAATTTGCCTTTTGTGGTCTAGCACCAAAAATTACTGATCCAACACGAACTGTTGTAGCTCCAAGTTCAATCTGGAAAAAGAATATTTATGTAACAGCAAAATAAATGTTTAGGATTTGTTGTGTGATTTACATTATATCATAGTTTCTTATCTCTTGATTTTAATTGATTACAAATTTCAATCAAGGTTCATAACGGTGGATAATGCTATTATTCCACTGACATGGTGAAAAGTTTAAATGGTCAAGTAAGTCAAGAGGTTTATGTTAGGGGCAAGGCCATCAGCATTATAATATTGACACTTGAAAGGCGAAATTGACTAAGTGACATAAGGCTAAATTCTGAGTCAGATTAAAAAAAAGATTTCCAAAACAGTAAGAACTGACAGAACTGACTGAGACTGTAGGACGATTACAAGAACTTATGCAATTTTTTTTGCTGAAAAGTTATACTTACTTTAAACTGTTCTCTTGTAAAGTTAAAGTTAGCCCTTTGTTGCTTAGTCAATTTTGCCTTTCAAGCGTTGAATTGTTCAAGTGGTCTAATTATACAAATATACTTACAGCATGTTCATAATCAGTAGACATCCCCATAGACAATTCCACTTTATTTATATCAAGCTTAAGGTTTTCACAAACTTCTTGTCTACATTTGGCAAGTGTCAGAAAGTCTGGGTTTGGCCCTTTGGAGATATCGTAGTCATATATACCAATAGTCATCAATCCTTTGAAATCTAGGTTAGGACAGTTCTTCAACACATGTTCTACAACCTTTGTTGCTTCAGATGGCTCGATTCCATTTTTAGCTGTAAGTAGATGAAATGATAAAGTTACTTTGGAGCAAATTAAAAACAGATTTTGTTTTGGATAATTCAAGAGGCACATTGCATCATTCATTAATTTACTTATGATGACTTCTGAATGAATGGCCAGAGACCGCACAAGCCAGGGAGGTTTGGAAGGAAAAAGTGGAGACCTTTGCCGAACAGTGGGACACAATATAGGCTAACAAAAAAAAAACTTCTGAATGTTTACTTTGAATGAAATTGCACCTGACTTATCTACTTGTAATAAAATGTACAGACGCCAGCACATCAACCTACTACAATCTGTCAAATTTCTTTAATAGATTTTCAACTTTATCACTGAACGATAAGGGTCAAAGTTGATTGGGAAAATGTGACAGTTAGGTGTAGGTTGATGTGCTGGCGTCTGTACATAAATAAACAATTAATTAAAAATGAAATATTATACCTTCTTCAGCACTTGTATTTATTTGTACCATAACTGGTAATTTCTCCTCATTATTTCTATATTTCGGCCACTGTTTATTTAAATTGTTAGCTAACTTTTCGGAATGAACAGTCTCAACAATATACAGCTTCGGTGATCCAAGCAATTTGTTTATTTTATTAGTTTGTAAATGGCCAATAAAATGCCATTTTATATCCTTGCATTTCTCCAGTATCAAGGGGTCACTGGCTTTTTCAGCTAGTTCATTTACATAATTCTCTCCAAAATGCCTTTGACCAGCTTCATAAGCTTCAACAATCAAAGAGGCAGGTTTTATTTTGGATACTGCCACCAACCTTGGTGTAACTTGTGGCAAATCCTGAAAAAAGTTAATCTTGATATAGATTACCCAGGGATTACCTATGCCAATTTAGAGGAAAAAATAAAAAGTTTTGCGGGGTTCAGGTTATATTAATATGCCTATGCGAGGTAATCAGCGAGGTTATTGTGAAATAGAGACAAACTAGTTTAGAACTCTCTTTCATTGATAACATTACTTTGTGGGTCGGTGGGTAAATAAAGATTATATGGCACGATTTACATACCTTACTGCGCCTTGCAACAGCGGCCTCAATTTGTGATAGTACGTTCTTTAGCCCAAACATAACGTCGACTTGTTGATCTTCTGATGACATAATTATCGCAATTACACTTTATGATAATTATTTTTAGAAGATTTTCTTCTAATATTGATAAATTATTACCACTTTGACAGTTTCTTCTTATCAGAAATGTCAATGTCAAAATCAATATTTTTATCATGCGTCAGGTACAGTCCAGCTACAATACATTCAAAGTTCCAAATTATTATTTTTGTATTTTTATGAATTACATCGATCTTCTTAGATCTCCACATAACTTGAAGTTTTTCTTTTAGTCAAATTGCAAGGTGTGCCCGACTGCCCGTGTAGACTTATTGCACTGAAAGAAAATAGGTGGTATGGACAAAGACATTAAATTATTTAGGGTATGGACTATGGTAGGTAGTAGGCTCAAAAGCTCACACATCGCACTATAAGCTCACACAATAAGGTAGACAAAGTTCAAAACGACTAAAATAACATGTGTAAAGCACTTTTCCATAAGACATTTTTGTTCTTATGGTGTAAATCTAACTTAGAGAAAGATGTATTTAATGATTCTAATAATAATTATGTCTGTAAATCCGTACCCGTTATAGTCGCGAATCAAATTTTGATCAAAATAAAACCTGACACTGACCTGAAAATTGCAAAAAAACGTAGGTAAGTCGCGGCAGGCGCGGTCGCAGCCCAAGATTTTGTCATCATATGTACCGAGGCATATTTTAAGGGAGGTGTATCTCCTCGTTGGTCTAGTGATCGCAAGCGTTACTGCTGAGCATGAAATCCTAGTTGGGTTCGATTCCTAGGTCGGGTAAAGTGTTTTCCATCAGAAATTTCTCAGAAGCAACCTGGAGTCAGGATTTGTGCCCGGTTGACGGTGGCGAAATGTGGGTGTAAGTACTACGAGTATATGAAGGTACATCCCTGCCCAAACCTTTGAGGATTAAAGGTGTGATGAACTGATGATATGTTAAGGTACATCTCCAGCTCCACATTACTTATGCTATTCAGGGACGTTTTTACGTAGGGGGGGGTTACTTAAATGCTTTCAAATTGGTCGTGTAGAACGGTAGATTGTGCAGGGTGGGGAGAGCGAGCGAAGCGAGCTCGAAAATTTTAACAACCCTCCTCTGTTTGATTAGGTTTCGTTTTATATTTTCAAGTAGAAATAGGAGTTACATTGTCGACTTATGCAGACAAGCTCAAGCAGCTATCAGAACCTAAAATGCAAGAGCGATCGAAGCGAGCTCGAAAATTTTGCACACTCTCGGATAGGTTCGATTTTCTTTCGATCATTCCAAAAGGACTAGGAATTACTAGCTTTGTCTACTTTTGAAGAAAAGCTCAAGAACTAATGTAAATTGCATGAACGAGCGTAGCGAGCCTGAAAATTTTAGCACCCCACCCACCGTGAATAGTCTCTGTTTTCTTTTACCCATCAATTATGACGAAAAGCTTAAACTCGTTTTACAGCAGTTTATTAGGTTTTGGAATCTGGCCTTAACTAAGCCTTTCAACCTTACGTACGAGCGGGGTGCCCAATATCCCGAGTTTGCTTCGCTCGCTCTTGAATCCTAGATTCTATATTTTTATAACAGGCTTTTTAAAGGAAAGTATTTATTAGGCGCGTTAAATAACCCACTGTCTTTTCATAATTTTAAGTTTTTACTTCAGTCGGCAGTCCCCATGTCTGCCGATGTTCTTAATGTTTTTGGATACCAATCGGAGTTTTCGTGGCTCTAGTACAGCTACCGTTAGAGCCCCAGCGTCTCCATTTGTCACATACCGGCGCGCACCCGTCAGGCACCACCGTCTCCATTTGTCACCACCCGATTCACGCGGCTTCAACCTCTATTATTACTGTTAAATACGGTCTAATATCCTGTGCAACAGTTTGAGTCTATGGTCCGGTAGATAAACTAATCGACTAAATGATTCAAAACGAAAAATATGGGTTGGCAATATTTGAAAAAAAAAGTAAAAAATAGACTTTACGATTCTTAATGGCAGCTGCAGTGTGTGTTGTTTTGTTATGATGCTATGTTGTTTATTTTAATAGTTTTTGTGTAAAATCGACGTTAAGTGGATGAATATTCGTTTATAACATATTATACGTCCTTGTAGATAATATTGTAGATAATATTTGCACGAAATAACATCACAATCAATCAATAATCTTTTTTTTTGGTCAAACAAAATTTTACGTAAGTACTTCAAGAAAATCTTATGATTTTATAATTATAGTGGTATATTTTTACAAGATATAGGTAGTTATCAGTTAATAAAGGTTTGTGTAGTATCCTAGTAACACTTTTTTAATTAGAAACAACTCAATATGACTAGGATTGGGCGATTACAGTCATTGCGTTGTAATAAGAATTGAACGGCTCGGCGCACTGAAATTTGAGTTTCAATATTATTAAAATGTAAGGTAGGACTTTCAAAAAAACGCTGTTGTTAGATTACTTGTCTATTCATAATGTAACTTGCAAAGTTTCGTGTAAATTCATATAGTAGTTTTATCAGAAATCGACATAATACGGGAACGAACACACTTTCAACCTATTTTGTGATGACGTCATTTGTTTATAAATACAATACTCGTAATACGAGTATTGTTTGCATTTTATATTATGGTCTGTTTATTCAAGAACCCAAAACAGTTTACATTAAGTGGCTTGAGCCCATATAAGCATCAGTAGACCATTTTTTGTGAGCAGGGTAATAAATCACGCGCTGAGCGGGTGACATCTGGAATTTGACAGGAGTTTTTTTGATGTTACGTCATAATGACGTCTGGGCTTGAACGGTTAAGTTAGTAAGGCAATCATTCGACTCTCGACAGCTTGAATGATTTTGGGCGTTTATGCTCACTAGTTCCTTCGCGTAGTTCCTTTGAAGGAACTACTGAGAATTTTTGGATCAGTAAGTAGTTCCTTTGCAAAAGCTGAAGGAACTTGGGGGGGTCATGACCCCAAGACCCCGCCCCCCCTCGGACCGCGCATGAGTCGCGGGCTACAACTGCGCATTCACCATAAAATAATTTGGTTGGTGGACTCCACTCCACTAGTATTTCGTTCAGAAATAAAGGTACTCAAAGGTGAAGACTGGAGACAATAAACGTAAAATAAATTAAAACACACATAATGATTACTTAGCACATTATTTACTCATAAATTGAAAGATAAAATCTTCGAAAAAAATGTTTGTTTGAATTGCACATTGTCACCACACAGCTGTTCCAATTCCATCCTTGTTTATTTCCGAACAAATCGTAGACGTCAACTCGATTGATTTTCTTCACGTTTGTTTGCGTTTTTCGCGACGGAAATTCGTTTATCAAACAATAAATTGCTTTAATTATGATCGAAGTACATACCGAGAATACCGGGTGATAAACAGAAGCCATGAACGTGTTGGAGAAAGCTGAAAAAGCTTTGGAATTTCTTAAGGCAAACGAGAGTTCAGCGAAGTGAGATTTTGCATAATTTTTCCGTTTTTGGCGTGAAGTTTGTGATGATTTATTTATGTGTGTTGTTTGTAGGAGTCATGAGCTGCAGGCGGCGGCAGGTACGCTTGGGCGTTGTCTGGGAGCCTTAGGGAGCCGTTCAAACTGCGCTCGCCATTATGCAAACTTATTGCACGCGGCTGTTCCTACGCTACTCCTATTAGCTAGTAATGATAGCGTAAGTTACCTTGAATGTTTTTTAGGCAAATAGCGTGAAGGATTATTTGATTATGTTATCCAATAGTTGGATATTATGCACCGTTATTGAGAAACGAAATAATGAGGGAAGTCTTTAAGTAAGTTGTTTATGCAAAATAAACATTATAACAGTTGTTTCGCATTGACTACGTCGTAAGTTTTAAATCTTTTACTTTGTAAAATACTGATCTCAGTTGCATCTGTTCATATTGGAAGCCGACCTCACCATATTTGAAAAAAGGCTTGGAAGATGAAAATTGTTGGGCATCTTAATAATACTAATTAATTTCCGTTTTAGGCGGAAGTACGTCTCGTCGGTGATGAAGCATTGAACAGAGCTGTGGTCGGAGGATTCGCCTTTCATTCACACAAAACCAATATTGTGCTGCAGAATCAAATTGATCACAATAAGAATGCAAGGTATGTACCTATAGTATAACTAGCTTCTACCCGCACAAGTATGTTACTTCTTGTAAGATCAGATATCTGCTAGTGAAAGTCCCGTCAAAATTGGTCCAGAGGTATCGTAGATTAGAGGGAACATACAGATGGACAAAAATGTTAAAAATTGTTTTTTTATTGTAAGTACTGTAGCGATTACGCTACAGGGGAACTATTTTACTTGAATGAAACTCCCATTGGCTTTCATAGGATATTATTTTAGGAGTATTTCATCAAATATATCAAATTAGTTCCACTTATTCATCACATGTCAAACCTACGACTCTCAATGACACATGCTTAAACGTTCGAATGGAATATGCCTTCAAATATTACCGGTCTGTCTCGCAAGGAGGTCTCTACAGTACCGTATACTTTCATAAATTATGCTTTTAGTAAAAACAATTTGAAATGACAAACAGACACTAAAAAAGATAATAGAATATCATGATATTAACATTCAATGTTGATCATGTGACTCAATGGGGACAATGAGACACTTTATGGGGTTTGGTCTTATTATGTTTTCTGTTTGCATTTTTTTTTTCCTTATTGGCAACTGAGCCGATGTTGACTATTCTGCCAGCGTCATGTACTGACAGCAGCACAGCAAGATGAGCTGTCGAACGTTGCACTTTTTGGTAGTTATTATTTGTTAATGTTAGCTGAAAAGCTGTTTGAATTGATGTCAGCTATCAATTTATATACTTAAGTCTCATGCGAGGCCGCCATTTTCAAAATGGCGCCACAGTATGTATGACAGGCTCCATATAAAAATCTTCTATCCCCTTTCACTATCTTCCAATTAAAATAAAAAAAAGTATTGTGAATTATTATTATCTTGAAAAGGTTTCTAACATTACAACATTCTTTCTTCCTGGTTGTTAAATAATCAATTTTATTTATGAAAATATAATCAACTTTCTGTTCATCATGTAATTAATAAAACCAGTTTATGTAATTAATAAAACTAGTTTATATAATTAATAAAACTAGTTTATTACAATGTACTTCAATAATGTAATTGAAATGTCTGTATTGCCACAGTAATATTATCTATACAGTATTGTGACTCGGAGCTCGGCCCTGTTCTAGAAATAATTAACTACAGCCGCGCGGTAGGTACGTAAACACGCGATAGGGCTGCTCGCCTACTGTATTTTAATTCCATCAACCTACTTGAGTTTCTTTCTAGTTTTGTGATTGTATAAGTAAGTAAATAATATTTTTTATTAAACAAAACGAAATTCGTTGTGAATGAAATAGGAAGAGTTCAATAAAAATACATGTTGTGTTTTTTGAATACTTAGTAGATTTAATAAAGAAAACTTATTACGAATTCAAGCAACCAAAAACAGCACAGTATAGTCTATAATCGCTCTTTGCCATATTAAGTTAGTACTTGTACTTCAATGAAAATTTGTCACAAATCGCACGCTTACTGCTTACAAAACCATCGCACCGTCGTCCGTTCGTCACTGCGGAGCATTCGAGACTACCGAGTGTAAATCGAACTCGAGGCGTGTAGGTATGACTCGCGTTCCGACCGTTTGTATGAAGATAGAATACTGAGATAATATTACCGTGTTACTACTATCAAAAAGTACTAATTAGAATAATTGGGCAGGGCAATGACATAAAATGTGTAGATGCTTAGGGAATATTTATGTGGTCACAATCTAAAAATGTTACTGGCTAAGTAATAACAGCCGCACGGGTCGATCGATCAGGTTAAGCTACGCTTGCCGCGGTTGGCCCGTGGATGGGAGCTTTAAATACCAACCCAACAAACAAATTGGTTATATAAAACATATCTTACGCGACTTTCGGTTATATAACTGTTGAATAGACGTTATTAGACAACTACGACGTTGTGTAACCGTTATTTCTACAACGATTCAGTCCCTGTAACTAAAAGGTCCTATTAAATAGTTGAGTGAACGTTTTAACGACCACTTTATACAACGTCGTATAATGGTACAAAAAATAGGTTAGGTAAACGTTATTACAACTATATAATGCAACGTCGTATAGTGGTACAAGTGTTTAGGTTAGGTAAACGTTTTGATGACTTCTTTATATAACGTCGTATAATTTTGCCAGTGAATAAGTTACGTAAACGTTTTTACGACTGCTTTATACAACGTCGTATACTGTAGGTTGGGTAAACGTTTACCCAACTAAATAATACGATGTTATATAACAGTTAGATAAAAGGGTTCATTTAACCAGCGTTGTAGTCTACGTAACCTTAACACGACTTTTATGTAATCAAACCGTCGCCAAAAGTTTATTTTTAGACCTGAATATAACGAAGTATTTTAGTGGTGAATTACGAATCATTATACGACTTAAGCGTTATTTTGTAACCGTTACAGAACTTTAAGCAGACCTTAAAATTATATAAAGGTCCAAAAGGGCCTTTTTTAAAACTAACTTCCATTTTGTCAGCTAAACAAGCGTTGTTACAATATTTACAAAAATATGAATCTAGATCAATGGAAAAAGCTTAAACAAAGTGGGGCTTTCAAGCGGAAAGTAAGAAAAACTTTTGAATCACTGAAAACTGGCCCGTCATCTGCGAATTTTGTACCTCACCAAAGCCTCAACAACAAAAATGGTTCCGTATAAATTTTATTTTTATTAGAAGTATTTCTATTACTTGTTTTTTATTTATTATTATAATTCTATTATAAATGACATTATTTAAATATTCCAGATGAAACTTATGAGGCAATATCAAAAATTAAAAGTTCATCTGGTGGCATTGACATACAACAAAAGAATATTGTACCAGAAATAAACAGTAAGTTTATACTTTAAGATAATCACCACATATTATAACTATTTACAATGTCTCAAGTTGATTTAATTATTTTAGGTGACTCCGTTGATGATTATTTGGAGTATTTAGAGCCCTCTGAAGGACTATCTTCCGATACTTCAAGCTTATCTGCTGACAAAGATATCGAATTTCACGAAGATATATTAATACTTGGCAAGTATTTAGATGATTGCATCGATGCATTTGAAAAGCCCATGAAATCTTCTCTACTCAACATATTTATATGTAATATCAATAATGTGACCAAAAGAGAGATAACATGTACAGTTTTAGATATTAAATGCAAATTGGTGTGTACAGTGCTTAACGAGCACATGTATTTTGTACCTTTAGTGCATACATTGTTGTAAGTGGTAACTGAAAAATAAAAATACTGAAAAAACTGTTTATATCTTTTTATTTACTAAGTTAAGTCATGCAAACTCACAGTACTTAAGTACAATGTCACAACTGTGACAGTTATAGCAATTGCTTGACAATATAAAATGAGTTCTTCTCCAAGGCCACTTGCGCCTTTTGAGGTTTTTTTAAATCATTCCGTGTTATAAATTTATCGACATCCAAAAACACTACCATAATTTATTGATGTCCACTGTCCACACACACTACTTCACCTGAAAAATGATAAAAAATGTTAATTTTCGGTCATTTTATGGAACGTGGGTCCGGAAGTAATAATTATAATAAAAAAGTCACATTTGTATAATGAATGTGTCATTGATGACTTGTTTATATTATGTATGACCCATGTTCTTTGGTGAATTTAATTTGATATATTGTTAACTATTCATTTAAGATGTAGGTATATGTTGGTATTATATTAGAACTACGAATTATTATGGCCGTGTGGGCCCGCGCGCCCCGTCGTATCCACGCTCGTCACGTGCAGCGTGTGGTGTCAAAAAATTGCGTGCCATATTGGCTCAGGGGTGAATTCAGTGTCAATAAAGGAACTCAAGAAATTAAACAAATAATCACAAGATGCACCTATTTAGTATGTTATGGTCGAACAGAAAAAGTACAGGACACTGCACTCAATAATACGTAGGTAATTAATTAGATAACGCGTTTTTATAAAATATTACACCGTGTAATATTTTGCAAAGTAGGTAATTACAACACAAGCATAGTAATATAATTGTAATTGAGTCATTAAAATCAAGTACATTCAATAAAATTAATGTCATTTGTAATGTGATCATCATTCTGTGTTCATAATGTTTATTATCTCACAGAACTCTAAAATCATTCATAATGGCCGGCTATCTTGGTCGCAAGAAACCGCATTATTGACCTTTTCATTCTATAATTGTTGTATAGAAGTCACTTTTTAACTTTGACAAGATGGCTGGTATTCAATATAAAAAAATAAATTAAATAATAATCAACAATAGTTAATTTTTAACGAATTCGAGGGGGGCGCAAAAAAATTCCCAACAACACACCTATATTTCATCATAAAACTAAAGGTCCCATAAGAATTAGGTGCACTCTGTTCGCGTATATCATAAACCTTGTAAAGTAAATGTAAATTTAGTTATGATAATTTATAACTTACCTTTTATATTCCAGCAAATATCAGGAACGAATGAGAATTAATGGAATGGACTGAATGAATACTATAAACGTCGATGTTAAACACTTGTGTGACATTTCAGTCATCTTCTAATGTCTATATAACCCTTATGGGGACTTCAGTGGTTCCATAACAGTCGAGATATAACCATTATCTAACCAAAAAGTGGGTCGGAAACTTTTATTTAACATTTAAGCAACGTTAAAATAGTTCTCCACTAACTTTTATGTAACTTTTAAATAACAATAATGTTGTATAATTTGGGCCTATTTCGCGTTGTATAAACGTCTACAACTACGTTTATACAACCCACCTCATAGAACCAACAGTAAATGAAAAACGTTTACTCAACTATTATACAACGTAAATTTGTTACTTGGGAAGAGCCCTCCGTGCTTCGGAAAGCACGTTAAGCCGTTGGTTCCGGTTGTTATTCGTGGATCTTCGACAGTCGTTACGGGTCGTCAAAAGCCCGAAAGTCTGACAGTCAGTCTTACCAAAGGGTATCGCATTACCTATTACCTGAGTAGTGGAGATCAGAGAGGCAGTCGCTCCATGTAAAATAATGGTATTGAGCTGTATCCGGTTAGACTGGAAGTCGACCCCAAATAGTTGGGAAAAGACTAGGCAGATCGATCAGTATCACTATTATAGCTGACTAGCTGCGCCCCGCGGTTTCACCCGCGTAAATGTCGATCCCGTGGGAATATCGGGATAAAAGTAACCTATGTGTTAATCCAAGGTGTCAGCTACCTCCATACAAAATTTTATCAAAATTGGTCCAGCCGTTTGAGCGTGAAGAAGTAACAAACATAAACACACACACACACACACACACACTCACAAACTTTCGCCTTTAGAATATTAGTGTGATTAGTGACTGAGAAATGGCATTTTTGACTTCTTGCCGTTCTCAATAAGTCTTTCAAGCCAATACACATTACAAACACTAGGGACAAGGCGACGTCACACTAATACATGTAACTTTTTTACATACAAAACGAGACCACGGGCGGCCCACTGCCGCCTCGCTTTGTGAACAAAGCCTAAAACTTGATGTTTTTCTTAAGCCATTTATTTTCAGCGGTTATTGTGCATACACATTGCACAAGCGACACGCGATAGAGGAAACTGCAACCGTCGACGGCTGCCGCCGACACGCGTCGATGGGTGCAGTAGCCTCTGTCGTCGACGCGTGTTGCTCGTGTGTACGCACACTTACATAGTATCAGTTCTTCATCCGAAATTAATGCTCATTTTGGAATAACCAGACCTTGATAAAATCTACTCTACCCTTCTTTCTAGATGGATCCGAGCCGCCCTCTCCCGGATATGCCTCGGCGAATGCTGGCTCCGGCCCGGAGTCGGCAAGATCCGTACTCAAGCACAGACACTATTCCCCAAGCTCAGTCAGATAGTGCGACAGACCAATGAGATCCAGCTTATTGTGGAGGCATTGGAGAACAACCTGCCCAGGATACTGACGGGCTTAGCGGAGTACACTACTGACGAGGAGATATCTGGTAAGTTGGTGAAAGAAACGCCATTTAATAACAGCTATAAAGTCAATCAGCTGTTGACTTTAAGCACAGAATACTTAAAGTACTACGTACAGAAAGGCCACTCCCTTCCCCGCACTAACATCAGTTACCGCACCTCACCCCGCACTTCGAGGTTACCGTCGCAGTTCTTTAACAAAGAGCGCTCGCAAACACAAGTACCTCACGCACACATTCATACGTATACAAACGTCATTTTTTAATGTTGTAGTAGTAGGTAATTATTTTGCGAGCGTTGTATGGAGTGTCCGGGGTGTGCTTTAAGTATAGCGGTTACGGCTCCGATGCAGTGCGCGAATCCTAAAGCATTCAATCTAATTAATAAATGGTTGCCACGTCGGTCGTGTGGTAGCTAGCGCGACTGCTAAACATAAGGTCTTGGGCTTTATTTTATTTTATACAAATCCCTCAGTGACAGCCCTACCTTTGGAAGCAAGTCCTGGTTATCCCAGACTATCCTTGTAGCCAGTTTATGGCAATTGGCTCGCCTGTTTACACTTAAAACTGACCGGTGAAATGTTGGGGGAACTATAAAATACACTTTTGGGGAATACAGGTGTCATGATAGATTCTTTTATATTTTGTAAATGTGAGGACTTTGTAGGCCTTGTAGACTAGATCTGTAGACCATTTTTGAAGTGAAACTTCTTTAGGCGCGCTTGACTTGGGGAGTAAACTGGCGAATGCGTTACGAAAACGTGTGATCGCGAGTAGGGAAGGTACGTAAAAATAGCTGGAAATACCTGGTGTAAAAACCCGGTCGCATATTCATGCGACCGGGTTTTTACACCAGGTATTTGCTTCCAAGTACGCACACCGGGTACCGACTCAAAATACTTGCAAGACTATTAAGTATCTTATACGGCTACTCGCTCAAATACGTAGGTACTCAACCGCGTTAGTTTTCGCAAATGCGATCATGCTCCTTTTGGAACAATTTCGTATGCAAGTATTTTTTACCGACTTCACAAAAAGGAGGAGGTACTATGTTCGGCTGTTTATATGTTTTTTTTTTATGTTTGTTCATCGAATACTCCGCCAATTGTCGACGGATTTTCAAAATTATTTTTTTGTTCCAAAGTAGATAGTTCTGAAGTGGTCCCACTGTCACCAAGTTAGGATCTGATGATGGGATCTTAGAGAAATCGAGGGCAACCCTCAAATTTTATAGGCTCACTTATTGTTTTTCCCATATTTTATGAAGTATCTTGTGCATTTGCGTATGGTTGTCACCATCTCAGGTAGCTGGGCTGATGATGGAAGGTACAACTCCTTAACAGTAAGAAGTTACTCGAACAGGCAAGGACCGTTTTAGCAAATTGTTTTGATGTTTGATAGGGCATTTGCCACATTTGGTCTCATGATCATCAAGTCATGACCTGATGCTGCAGTCAGGATAGTCTGCAGAGTACCTAACTCCTCGACAACTAACAGCAGATATATCGTGTTTAGGCTCATTGAAAAGGGCTCGATGTGTGGATAAACGTACTGTTAACGAGGAACACCGAAGTACATAAAGACCTGATGCTGAAGCCAGGAGCATCAGAAAAAGTACCAACCTTGAAATTACAGCACCGTAGTCGTGTTTGGGCTCATTTTAAACAGGACTAAATTTTAAGTTCAATGCAATCTTGACATAAGTCTGGCCTGATGCTGCAGCCAGGATTATCAGCATCTAGTCTAAAAACATCAGGTCAGGATTTGATGATGGGATCCTGGAGAAATCGAAGGAACTCTTCAAATATTATAGGCACACCTATAGCGATTTGGGTATTTTTTATAGTAACTCGTGCACTTGCTCTCGGAAAGCACCATTTGGTGAAGTGGAACTGATGATGAAGACCACAAATGGCCACCGGAACTACTCAATAATATCTAAATATTTCACGGGTTGCGATTCGATTACTTTAATATGGTTGCTAAACAATTTTTGCTCGTCACAATGCGAATGGTGATATGGAGCTGATGGTGGACCTGGAGAACTCCTCAACAATTAACTTCCCTGCATCGGGAAAAGCAATATTTTGTTTGTAAAAGGCGATGATCACTAGGCTATTGTAACTTAGATAAATTATAAGCAGACCCACTAAAAAGCGTGAAACTAAAACTTTTTAAGAAAAAAAAAAAACCGACTTCCAAAAAAACACTACAAAGTGAAAAATAACTTTAATTTCGGAAGTCGGTGGCAAAAAACTAAAATACAGATCCAAAGACACCGACTTCCGAAATTAAAGTTATTTTTCACTTTGTTGTGTTTTTTTGGAAGTCGGTTTTTTTTTTCTTAAAAAGTTTATTTTTCATTTTGTAGTGTTTTTTTGGAAGTCAGTTTTTTCTTTCTTAAAAAGTTTTTTTACTTTAATGGTTTGCAAGTATTTATATTTTGTAAACGCGATTTTGCTCCTTATTTATAGGAAGTCATTGATCAATTTCCTATGCAAGTAGTTTTACTTCCAACGGGGCTTTTGAATACGCGATTGTACTTCTTATCTGTATGAAGTTATGGATCAGTTTTCTATACAGATAGAAAATACTTGAAAGTATCTCGCTCCGTCGTGCCTCGACGCTCGAGTACGTAGGTACTCAAATAGTTCAACAACCGCGTTTGTTTTCGCAAATGCGATCATACTCCTTATCAGTAAGAGCACAGGAATACTTAATAGTACTACGTACTGAAAGGACACTCCCTTCCTCGCCCTCATATCAGATACCGCACTTCACCCCGCACTTCGAGGTATTCGTCGCCGACTCTTTAGCAAGGGCGCTCGCGAACCGCAGCGCTGTATTGCTGACACACAATTATGCGATTTAAAAGTTTTATTTGAGTTTTAATCACGATGGTTGGATATTTTGACATGCCTGATGGTCTAGTGGTTAGTGACCCTGACTGCTATGCCGGAGGTCGTGGGTTCGATTCCCACCCAGGACAAGTGTTTGTGTGATGAGCACGATCATTTGTTCTGTGTCTGGGTGTAATTTATCTATAATATGTATGTATTTAGAAATATATAAGTATGTTTATCAGTTGTCTAGTACCCATAACACAAGCTCTGCTTAGCTTGGGACTAGATGGCGTTGTGTGATAGTTGTGGAATATTATTATTATTATATTATATTGTGATGCTTTTCCGAATTCGTATTTACATAAACTGTTTGTAAGATTTCGCATTTTTAATAACATGCGATTTAATAACCGATTATTTACAGATAAGTCATTTAAACTAAACTATTTTAGTGTTTTTATTTCATTTCAAACCCGACTATATAAATAAACAATTGAACTACATGGTCACTTCATAATAATGCACACGTTCGGGCAGCGCCGCCGCCGTCATCGTTCGGTTCCCCGATACAAATTGCTTTCCGCGCCATTTTTTTTACGCTACTAGATTTCACGCACACATTTGCACGTATACAAACGTCATTTGTTTATGTAGTAGTAATAGGTAAGTAATTATTTTGCGAGCGTTGTATGGAGTGTCCGAGGTGTGGTAAGAGTCTACGGAACAATTTCGTATGCAAGTATTTTTACTTTAATGGTTTGTAAAAGTATTTATTTGTAAACGCGATTGTGCTCCTTATTTATAAGAATTCACCGATCAATTTCTTATGCAAGTACTTTTTACTTCCAAAAGGGCTTTTGTTAGATTACGCGATTGTACTTCTTATTTGTAGGAAGTTATGGATCAATTTTCGATGCAGATAGAAAATACTTGAAAGTATCTCGAGCCCTGGTTTTAGGCCCTGGTTTCTTAAGGTGGACGTACTTGGAAGCCCTGGTACTCGATTTTGCAAGTACGACCCATGTCTACGGGCTACGGGCGAGGCGAACGGGAGTTGAGTGGGGGATATAAGCAAGAGAAAGTAGTGCGCGCGCACATTTTCTTTCTCTCTTCCTCTCATAGCCAAATACGTTTGAAGTTTCACTTCAGTCGTGTGGTCATAAGCACACTCGGTTTTTTTTTATTTTATTAAGTACCTGGTACTTGTTGTGGCCTACACTGTCCTCCCATACCTATTAATACTGTAATTTGAAAACATTGTAAAAGCCAATTATTTTTAAAAGAGTAATGGTTGAGTTACTTGCCGGATCTTCTCCATAGGAAATGACCAATTGGAACCGTGCACCTAGCTTCTGACGGTTCATAAGTGCCCATATAGGTTTACGTGAAATAAAATATGTATTTTGACTTTGATCATGTTATATTATTTCAACTGTGGACAGTTGAGGCTTAAAAAGGCCAAACAATAAAATCCTTAAATTACGAGTACTTATAAAAATAATAGTTGTTCTATTCTTTTTTTTTCCAGAGCTATCAAAAGCCTTACTCTCGCACGTGGAGACGTCAGACCCAGCTGTGAGGCGCGGCATAGCTACGTGTGTGGCCCATCTCTGTTCTCATAGGGAACCACTGCTCACCAATATATTGGCGAGAGTGTTTGGTAAGTGCACCAATAGAAGTGACAATAATAACTGTATTTCGAATAAGGATGGAATAAGAATGTTGACTTCAAATTGTAAGATACGTTATTTTTGTGGTGTATAAAAACTTCCTTGAAGAAGATTTTTACCTTTTTAGAACCGACACATTTATGATGATCACAAGCCCTACTTTGTTCTTTATTAGAACATACAATACAATATATTTTATACTGTATATACATTCCCCTTTATTCATAAACCTATTTTATCTCTATTTTAGCTAAAATAGGTTTATAGAACGTTTGTCTTTATCTGTCACGTTGTCATTTCTGTGTGTAAGAAAGAGACAAACCCCATTTTAACTAAAATAGGTTTGATAAGTTTTATGAATAAGGGGGAATATATATATTTATACAACTGCATAAAAATAAAATATGTCATACCGATTCTAGAGATAAACATATTTTTTAAAATTATTATTTATGTACAAACAGTAATTATAATTTGAGTACAAAGGTACTGTTTATTTCTTAAGAAATTTCTTCCAGCAGACCTGCGAAAGGAAAAGTGAAAAAGAAATGAATTTAGTGTTTCGATCAATCAATCCTACATATGATTATTGCAAACAATTCCTGTCAACAAACTTGTTGGAACTCCAATAAATTTTTATTAAAGTTAATTCTATGCATATTTCTTTATTGTCTTTTTTCTAATAATAATAAAATTTACATTTACAGAAAAGCTATGGCCACTGACACTAGACAGTACAGTGGTGATGGGTTGGTTTTGTGTCATAAAAGCCATCTTCCAAATCAACGATATCACGAAGTTTTCCGAAAACGACTTGTTCGGCGTTCGGGACTATTTGGAGGTACGAACAAAATAATTATTTTTAGTAGTTTTCCAATAAAAAAACAATCAAGATCAACTTCGTTATTCGAGTGAATACCTAGTAAGGGTCAGTTCACACCCGCGTCAGTTTTCAAGATAGCAATACAGTTATAGACCTTACCTTCTACACAAAAAGGTACACAATTCTGTGTGCCTACTACGCCGAGCTACGCCGCACGGCGCCGCGCGGCCCTCCTCACTGATGTGTACCTTTTTGTGTAGTAGATAATTGTATTAGTCTATAATTGTATTGCTATCTTGAAAACTGCGCGCCGCGTCGCGTCGCGGTGTGAACTGACCCTTAGTCTAAAAGTTTTAAGAAGAAAAGCATTCCTTGCGATAAATAAGACTATGCTCAGGACTGAGATCGTTAATCATCTATCTATGTTTTGTACAGACTCTAGCACATCAAGCTACCCGAAACTGTCAAATTTTCCCAATCAACTTTGAACCTTACACTTTAGCAATAAAGTTGAAAATCTAGTAAAGAAATCTATACATATAAAATTCAAAGACCTGACTGACTGACTGATATATCAACGCACAGCCTAAACCGCTGGACCTAGAGACATGAAATTTGGAGGGTGTGTTCTTAGTGAAGAGTAGGTATCCACTAAGAAAGGGTTTTTCGAAATTCCACCCCTAGGAGGGTGACTGGGGGGAGGGTCAAATTTCATGCGGACGATGTCGCGGGCAGAATCTAGTTTGATATATTGTAGTAGCTTGATGTGCTGGCGTTTGTACTTCAATTTAGCGTAACGAGTTGACAGAGCAGATTTTCAACAAAATTATAATCTATGGCTTCTTATTTGACTGCACCAAAACGAGCGCCATTGCCCGGATGCACCTGCCTAAGCTGCGTTTGCAAACTGAAACAAATAAACAAATATGTGTTTTTGGAAAAGCAACTTTAAAACCCATGTACAAAGTTGCACTGCAATTTAAAAAAAAATGACATATGACAATTTATATACCGTCAAACGGGGTGAATAGGAACGCAGGGGTGAATCGGGACGTAACTTTAAAATGGATTTTAACGTTGAAATAATAATAGTTTGTTGTCAATAAGGGCACGTAATCGTTAATTAAATGACAGTAAATACATTAGGGTCCTTTTTGGCCTCAAAATATATTATTTTAATGTTAAAATCCCTTTTAAAGTTTTGTCCCGATTCACCCCTGCATCCCTATTCACCCCGTTTGACTGTAGTAATGTTCTGAAATCAACTTTATTTACCCTTTTATAAAGTTGATATTTGTTTAAGTGGAAATAACATTAACGGGAAACAAGGATTTGAATATGTATGAAAAGTGACCACCTCGACTATGCCAAGCCATGTTTTTCGAGTGTATATTTTAATAAGTATCATTCTTCTATTCCAGCTATACTACCTATGTATCCACTACATAGAACAAACGAAGGAACACAACATACAAAACGCAATAATGGAGTGTTTCACCGTGATTCTATCGTTGGCCTCCGGACAGTACAAGACAGCTCTACTTGATAGACATCCGAAACAAGTGTCCTTGGATAATACACACAGCGAGAAAGGACATAGAAGAAATATAAGTAAGTATTATACATCTAGAATTCTAGATAATTAATTATGATGAATTTTAAATAGAAGCCTTAATAAATGCCATTCAACATCAAAATAAACAGACGAAACTTCACATTTTTGATTTTGCGGTCGGAAAATCCAATAGCACGTCCAATTCGTAACTCTGAGACACTTAACCATTTAACCGCTTACGCCGGATAAATCCGACAAATATTTTCGTGTCCATTCCGCCCGGGTCGAATATATACGACTAAATACCACAGCTCGTTTAAACTGTATTATTATTACATCATAACAGCTCGTTTAATCGGTATTTATTTCTCTTTTTTTTTCTGGGGTGGGGTACGACAACTGATATAAAGTCGGGCGGTTAAAAGGTTAAAATTGACTTTCGATTTCCAGGTACCTCAAGTATAATATCATCAAGGTACGCCCCCACTCCACCGTCGGAACTCAAGGATCCTTTAGAGATATCGTTCTCAGGAGCATTGCAGCTCGGCAGTTTGTTGCAGTTCAATACGCCTAGTTTGAGCGTTGAAGATTTAACTATACAGGTATGTGCTTATCTTGTATAGTATGGTGTCCATGTATAAATATCAACTCAGTCTATGCAGTCCACTGCTGGACATAGGCCCCTCCCAGGCTGCGCCACAACTCCCTGTCCTCCGTCTTCTGCATCCAGTCTGTCGCAGCCACCTTGTTTAGGTCGTCCGTCCATCTAGCTGGGACACAAAAAAAAAAATTACAAACAAATGTACACATAGAATAGACACAGCAAACCTTAGAAAGAAACTGTCACACCCACAGATATAGATACACCTAGATAACACAAGAGCAACTACTTCGCGTGCCTAGCTTATGTAAAAAACTAAAAAACCGTAAGCCGCCACTATCGCGCTCAGTCCTGTGTACTGCTGGCTGGGTGAGCGTGAGCGCTGGCGCTAGGGCCCGGGGGTGGGGCGAGACGGGTGTCGCACGCGGTGGCGTCTTATAAACGATTTGATTTTCCTATCACTAAATAGTGCTTGTGACGTCATAGTAGGTAGTCAAAAAATGGCACGCTTGGTTTTCATACAGATCGTCATACTTGTGTTATCTGGGTTTATCTATATCTGTGGTCACACCGGTATCAATCAACTCAGCCTATTGCAGTCCAATGCTGGACATAGACCTCTCCCAGGCTGCGCCACAATACCCTGTCCTCCGCCTTCCGCATCCAGTCTGTCCCAGCCGGCAGCAGGCCAGCAGGTATGAGTGACAGAAAAACCTTTTAAAAAGCCAAATTTTCAATAAAATCGATGTGCCATATTTACGGCCGCTATTTTTTTTTTTGAGACTTGTAAACAACAATCATGATTCGTTAAAAAAAAATTGTATAAGTACAAAATGATTGGAATTGAATAATTAACTAATGCTTTTATTTGGAATATCGATGCAAAAGGTTTCAATTCGACGCATATTCTGTATGTTATAATGGAATTCGGTGATGCTTCAATCAACCGATGGTTTACTTTATCCGTCCATAAGAGAGTATAAAATCCTGAAAAAAAAAACAATACAATAATTTTTATCTGTTACGTGTACAACGATTTTCCTCTATTGCAGATACCAGATTCCCCAGTGAGTGACCAAGAAATGGAAATACCGAACGCGGAACAACTTTCTAAGGATCTCTCAGAAAAACTACAAGAGATTGAAGAGGTGGAGCCTAAAGAAAGTGATCAAATTGATCATGTACAAATTGTGACCGATGGCGCGATTAAGGTAAGGTTACCCAGTGGAGTGCATTGGTTTTCAGAATAGGTAGGCACTAGGCCGGGTCTAGTCTAGGCAAACGCGGTCACTAATCAGAAAAAAAAGTAAGGTCAAAAGTGTGGTTATTTGAGTAGGCATGCCTACTTAAGGGTGATATATTGCGAAGGTCGAACGTCATGGTATTACGCGTGAGACGTAATTATTTTTAATTTTGTCGTATTAACTTGAACGAGTAAAGACAATGTGCGAATAGTACAGGAGCCGAGTCGGCCGTCCGGCGACTGCCTACTGCCGCGCGTGTTTGTATGAAGATTTTGTTTTTTGTTAGGTATGATAATTTAGTGAGTTTCTTAATTGTGGGACACATACACTATAAAAAGTTTTTTCCAAAAAAAAAACAACCGACTTAAAACAAAAACACTACAAAATGAAAAATAACTTTAATTTCGGAAGTCGGTGTCGTTGATTCCGCATTTTCGTTTTTTGACGCCGACTTCCGAAATTAAAGTTATTTTTCATTTATTAGTGTTTTTTTTGAAGTCGGTTGTTTTTTTTTTTTGGAAAAAAGTTTTTATTTTTCACTTTTTAGTTGTACTTACCCCACACAAATTCAATTAACACTAGTACATTGAAGAACTGAAGACACCGACTAGAAGAATCATAAAAATTCGCATAGAAATGCCAGAGATGCAGTACATTTATGCATATAACTTCGTACATCAGAATAATTACCTAATGTTTTATAAACCTTCCTGAAAGTATGTAGATCACATTAATGATAGAATTATCGAAATCGGTTCATTAGTTTTTGAGAAAATCGCGGACATACATACATACATACATACGGGTCGAATACAGAACCTCCTTTTTTGAAGTCGGTTAAAAATGTAATTGACAGGCTTATGCTGATATATCGAGGTAGGCACTGCTTATATGCCTATATGCAATACACGCCACTGAGGTTACCCATCATCATAATCAACCTATAGCAGTCCACTGCTGGACATAGGCCTCTCCTATTGCACGCCATTCAACTCGATTTTGGGCAACTCTCATCCAGCTGCGTTTTAATTTTCTGGGACATAAAAAACTTACCCTGGGATAATTTAGCCACACCACCCTAACTTCATATAAGGCAACTGATGTAAATATCTAATCTGTTTTCGCAAATTACTTTCCAAACATGTAATCAATAAGAGTTAGTGGAAAAATAACTTTAATACCTACACAATCAATTTCAGTTTACGCTAAAACATCAAAATGTTTTATTACTTTTTCAATAGTACTAAGTCACTCTGAAATCAACTTAATTTTCACTGTAGTAAAATTGATATTTGTTTAACTTGAAATAGCATCAATTTGAATAGACCTTCGTGGTACTGGAGCACTGTTTTGTCTGCGAGGGAAGTATTATTATAGGGCCGGGCGAAGCCAGTCATGACAGGGCACTGGTGTACACCCGGCTTACACATCAAGCAATACATTTCCAGTCTTAGCTGACCTCGCATTGTATAGGTTTATCTTACAATCAGGAGTCAGCTTATACTAGATAAGTATAGCTTGATGTGTAGCCGTGCGTACAATAAAGTATATATAAATAAAAAATAAATAATACGTTTTACAGGTCAACATCGGGACATCGAAAGACGACGATATTCCACTGAAGTACTGCGCAAGATTGTTAACATCGAAGTTTCTTTTAACTGGAAATAAGGGTGGAGTTATACCTGATAGGTAAGCTCTGCTAAACGATTGACTTAAAAGGCCTTTTTGTAGCGTGGTCAATCTTTTGACTAATCTGCGGTCGCGTTTTATTTGACAAAAATGTAAACAAATATGAATTAATGGAAAAATAACTTTTTCACTTCTCATGCTCTAAAAGTCCGTCTTTATGTTGTGCTTAGGCGACATAAAATCGCTTTTTATGTTTTAGTGCATAAAGTAAAATTTTTTTCTAAGACTAAAGTAATCAGGCCCAACAGCCACACGCACAATAAAACTTCGCAGATTAAAGTCGTGATTTATTTCATTTCCTTTAATTTATACCACTTCCGTGTTTTCTATCGTTAATTTAATAAAATCAGGTAAAATAGTTGTCATTTATTATTTAAAAAGGCAAAGAAACGTTTTCATTTTTTGGCAGTATGAAGTACCTAAGTCGAATGACAAATGTTGAAAATAAAAAAAAAAAACTTTAAAAAAGTTTCGTGGCGGTATTATCTGTGGTGGCGGGAATTAGCTATGGATGCAACATTTTTGATGAATTATGTACTGTATACTTTATGCCTGTTTAATTTTCTCGCAATCGAAGTGAAAAGCAGAGTGTATAACTCAGGCATAAACGAGCCATTTTACCCCTCGACTTAACTATCCACCCTCGCCTGCGGCTGGGGTGGATATAAACGTCTCGGGGTGAAATAGCTTCTTTTATGCCTTAGTTGTACAATCTACTATAATTCCTATACAAAAAGTTTAGTTTACGCTACAACTTCAAGAACTTTTTCAATAGTGCTAGTCACTGAAATCAACTAAATTATTATCATTGAAATAAAGTTGATATTGGTTTAACTTGAAATATGGTGGGTGTGTGCAGCACTGCGCCCTTTTACTGTAGGATGAACACTTTCAGCGTTGTGTACCATCGCGGACACTGCCGGTGGACCAGTTTTCAACCTTAGTAGATTTTAATCTGAACTTTATTCACAGGCAAATAAGGGTGTCTTTGAAGTCATCCGCCCTGAACTGTCTGTCAGAAATTCTACAACTGTATCCTCAAGCGGTGACGTTGTTTCTAGATAAAGATGCTGAAGCGAAACATCACAATATTTCTGGTAAGTTATATATTTTAATCTTTCGACCGTACGTGTATTATCAGTAGTTAGTTAGTATTATTATTATCACCGGTAAATATGAATGCAATGAGTGTAATTATTATGATTCCGGATCAAGCATCAGGAAATTGAACAAATCATTTATTTGCTTGAATATGGGATGCGATTTTCGGAGTGCTAACAGTTTGTTATCGATTTATTTTAACCGATCAGCATAGCTATTCACAACTATCCGACAGGCTATCGTATCTAAAATGACACATTTCGATAATCTGATTTGCCTTGTCTCCGACAGCAAACAGCTATCGGAAGAATAACGGTCGTCCATTTGATTTAAACTGACAACGTTTTCGGGATTTGTACAGACGCCAGCACATCAACCTACTACAATCTGTCAAATTTCTTTAATAGATTTTCAACTTTATCACTAAAGCATAAGGTTCAAAGTTGATTGGGAAAATGTGACAGTTTCGGGTAGGTTGATGTGCTGGCGTCTGTACTTGTGAAGAGCGTTGAGAGGACTCCTACGATAACACTGATTGATGTTCGATACGGTACGGAAGCGTATCGAGTGGTTGTGAATAGATGCTCTGGAAGTCAAACCAACCTTTTTGAATGTTCCGAAAGATTAACAGGAGTTTTAATCAATTTCTAGCAAGACTTCGGTTAACTATCTAGATTTCATTTCTTTTAGGTTCATCCGAAGGCATGGATTCCAACCAAGACCACATAAACGACTTCATACTAGAAAGAAACGTTTGCTACCAAGATTCTTTGACAGACTCCTTAAGCCAAGACCTCCTGAACAGAAGCATAGACAGCCAAAATACCACACAATCGCACCAAATATCAAAAAAAGATAGCAAATCTGAAAAATCTGAGAGTACAGAACAAAAAAGCTCGAAGGATATTCCGAGTAATATTTTAGACAGTAAAATATTCCCTAAAAACGATCTACTGGCTAGTGCAACAACTGATAGTACCAACCCTAATATGACCAATAGTAATTTCACAATGAATTCAAACATGACGGGTAGTAATGCGTTATCTACTGGCTACCCAATGTCTAGCAGTGGCGATGTTTTGTCCTCAAGCATCGATTTAGACATGAAATTCGACCACTTCGGTGAATCCACAACGAATCTAGACCATCTAGATGCTTTGAAAGACTTTGAAAAGAAGGAGGAAAGAGTTAAACGGCCTCTTAAGAGAACTGCTGGAGTCGAAAGCAAAGAGTTGGCGGAAATTGTGAATGAAAACGTAGCCGAGGTAGTGAAAATGGTGGAAGCTGCAGAAAATTTCGAGTTTCAGCATATGAGTGATGTTTTTACCCTTTTAGAGGGTCATAATGACCCCCAAATTCGAGGGTTGGTGAGGGTCTGTATTGCCAGTTACTTGATGGCTGCCTTGGATCTGTCTCATGGGTATTATCATCGATGGAGGAGTTACAGTTCTCTGCCTAAAGACGTGTCGGAGTTTATTAGTATGGATAAGCTGGTTGGTGTTATTTTGAAGGTATGTTCATGATATTTTGATGTTTTATGCTTCTTAAATTTTCCTTCATCCTGCACCATAATTGCGTAACACACTATCAATCTCAATCATTTTGAAGGATATATCCTACTAATATTATGAATCACACTAATATTATAAAGGCGAAAGTTTGTGTGTGTTTATATGTTTGTTACTTCTTCACGCTCAAACGGCTGGGCCAATTTTGATAAAAAATTGTATGGAGGTAGCTGACACCCTGGATTAACATATAGGCTACTTTTTATCCCGATATTCCCACGGGATCGACGTTTACGCGAGTGAAACCGCGGGGCGCACCTAGTCACACTAATATTATAAAGGCGAAAGTTTGCGAGGATGGATGGATGTATGGACGGATGGATGTTTGTTACTCTTTCACGCAAAAATTACTGAACGGATTTTGATAAAACTTTACATTAGTATAGCTTATACATCAGAATACCACATATGATACTTTTTATCCCTATATTCCCACGGGATCGACACTTATGCGGGTGAAAACTGCAGGGCGCTGCTAGTATATCAATAAATTCTAGTGTACCTACCATCGTTACAAAGATTTAGTCGAATTTCCAATCATCCTGTATTAAAAAAACTAATTACCCTGGTGAAAAAAAATACCAATTTTATGACAGAAAGCATTAGTGGGAACATTATAGGCTGACTATCTGAGCCCCGCGGTTTTACCCGCATAAGTGTCGATCCGCCCGTCGTAGCCTTTATTATGTTAATCCAGGACGTCAGCTACCTCCATACAAAATTTTATCAAAATTGGTCCAGCCGTTTCAGCATGAAGAAGTAACAAACATATAAACACACACACACACACATACACACACACTCACAAACTTTCGCCTTTATAATATTAGTGTGATATAGTGTGATGTGAATGTGATTATGATTTATGATTATGACAGAAGGCACAATAATGATCTCTTTTAACTCTTCCAGGGCCTCTCAGACGACATCCACTCAACAGTGAACCACACTCTGTCATCTCTCACGACTCTATCGACATCTCTCTGCAACAGTTCTCATTGGGCACAACTCATCGATGTACTGAACGCGCTGGTCAATGTAGAGAAGAATAACTACTGGTTGTGTAAAGTCAATCTCTGTAAGCTGTATGAGAAGTTTCCTTACCAGAAGTAAGTGGGAAGGTTGATGATTCTTTTGTTTTTAGCGCCTTTGACAGCAGGCTTGCGAGCAAGCCAAATTCAGTCCTATGGAAAAGAGGTTAAGGTTGAGTTTTTAATGTAATCGAATTAGCAGCATAGAATCTCTTCCGATGGTTGCAGTTCAGCTGTCAGTCTAGCAATGGTAATGACAATTAATGTGCCAATTGGTTACCAGAATACAAAATCAAGCCGATAAGAGAGTCCTTTCACAGTTATTTTACCTCTGGCAAATCACTGCAGCAACTAAAGAGCATATATAATCACACTAATATTATAAAGGCAAACGTTTGTGAGTGTGTGTGTGTGTGTCTGTGTTTCTATGTTTGTTACTTCTTCTCGCTCAAACGGCTGGACCAATTTTGATAAAATTTTGTGTGGAGGTAGCTGACACCCTGGATTAACATATAGGCTACTTATTATCCCGATATTCCCACCTCCTCCTCCCTTTTATTCCTCCTTCCTTTTATTTATATGGTGTACATAATAAAGAGTATTCTATTCTATTCCCACGGGATCGACACTTACGCGGGTGAAACCGCGGGGCGCAGCTAGTCAGAGATAAAATTAATGTGAAAGGACTCAAGTAATTAACATTGAAAGTCTGTTTCTCGTCTCAGCATAATCAGCCTATAATGTTCCCACTGCTGGGACACAGGCCTCTGCTCTTCGAGAGGGAGTGGGCTGTAATCTTCTACGCGGGCCCAGTGCGGGCTGGTAGATCTTCAAATTTTTGGTTCTAGGACATTCCGTCCGGTTTTCTGACGATGTTTTCCTTCACCGTTTTATGAGCAGTGGTCTTCTTCTTAGCGTATCGATAGCAATTTAAATAGACTCGGCCCAGAATTCGGCTACTTGTTTAGCGCCATCTCCAGCGTCCATTAGTTTCTGTAACGTGCAGCTGACAGGACAAGCAGGACACGATATTAAGTGTCCCATCGTTTGTGGAACAGCACCGCATTTACACTCCAAGGCGGAGTCGTCTATGAATCTCCACCTCAACAGGTTTTCCTTGCTTTGGCTAACCTGGGTCCGGAGTCTGTTTAAAGACTTCCTGGTTACCCAAGGTAACTCATGTCCAGGTGGGAGGTCTTCAGCGGGTGGAACGAACGGTTTGGGTAAGGAAGCACTGTCGCGCCACAGCTTCAGTTTTTCTTGTGATGGTTCGCCAGTATCGCCTGTCTGGGTTCGAATCCACGACCTATAACCCGTAATTCGGGGTCGTTACCACTGGGCCACCACTGCTCTTTCTCGTCTTACTTCTTTTGTAATGAAAATTATGTACTTTTCAGGTTATACATGCTGTACCCCATGTACTATGTCAGAAGTAAATTGACCATGGATACGTTATTTCGTTTGCTTGATGATCAAGATGAGAAAGTAAGGAGTGCAGCCGCTCAGGCTATAGCCACGTAAGTTTCAGGTATTTTTGTTAGTAGCAGGCATTGGTATAAAGGGGATTGAATGAAAAAAGGTTAAAGGGAATGGTCCGACATTTTTTTTTTTTTCAAAATGGCCTCCCATGAACTTTATGTAAATCAACAAGCTGACATCAATGCAAATAGAAAACATTATGGGACCAAATCCCGTAAAACGTCACGTTTCCCAGATATTTTCGTCCAAATTTGATCACGTGACATCCATATTTGTTTAAACTTGTTTACATCTTGTTGCATAGATGTTTAAAATAATCACTCTGAATGTTAAATTATATTAATCTGTCAAGCTCCGCTAATGAGACACGATTGATTTTCTATTGTTTCGTCGCCAATGGGCGACGCGCGCCGCTTGACCGGTTAAGAGCATTTACGACGTACGGCATTTCATACAGACTTTCAAGCCCTTGTTTTTCGAAATGAATGATCCGATTTTAATGAAACTTCGTACGCATAGCCGGATACAAAGGTCTAAAAAGTTAGTTAAGAACATTGTACAAAATAATATTGCTGTTCGAATCCCGCCCAGGACTTATCTATTTATATCGGCTGACTTTTTTTCCGTCTGGACCAAAACAGGATATAAATGGTGAACGGAGTAGAAGCCGATGTTTTTAACGTGATAACGTCTTATAAATCAATGAACTCTGGCTGCACACACGAAAAAGCATGACTCATTGTCACGTTCCGCCTGAGCCGAGCGTTCAAGCGAGAGCGCGGAACAAGCGATAGAGAGGTACGATCGGCCTAAGCGTTCGGCTTGTGACGCATCTATCTGATGTTTTCTTATGACGTTATCAAGTAAAATTATGCTTCGTAAACCGACTTTATTTGTGAAACAAAAAGAGTATGTCTTCTCCGTTCACCTTAAAACCCTGGTTTTGTCCAGACGGTAAAAAAAATCAGCCAGTATATGTATTATATTATATTAGCTGTCTGATACCCATACAGCCTTTGGGACCAAATGGACGTGTGTGAGATGTCCCCATATACATGTATTTAGTATAAAAGAGAATAATTACCTATATCATAATAATGTTTTAGGTTGACAATGATATCACTTTGGTCAACTCGAGAACTCTTCTGCCCCAACGACCGTCAGTAAGGCAGTGACACCAGGTTTTTAAAGAATTTATTTGTAAAGGAACGTGTTAGCAGGCATAACTAGCCATAACAGAAGAATGCCTGCCACAGTAATTAACTTTTAGCTTAATAAAAATGATTAATTTACACATTCAAGAGTTATTATTTAAAACATCTATGCAACAAGACGTAAGCAGGTTAAAAAAATATGGAAGTCATGTGATCAACTTTAAACGTTAATATCTCGGAACTTGACACTTTACGGGGTTCGGTCTTATTAGGTTTTCTGTGGGAATTGATGTCGGCTATCGATTTGTATAGGTTTCATGCGAGGCCGCCATATTAATCAAAATGGCGGAAAGATAGGTACGCTACGGTCCTTCAAAGCCCTTTGAAAATTATTTTTTTACTATTTTTTCTTCTATAAAGGAAACAATGATTTATTATGTTTCTTGAAAAAGTAAATAATAATTTTTATTTCAGAACAAAGAATCAATAGCGTGTTATTATAGTTATTTATGCAACTGTTGTATAATAAGGGGTATTTAAACACGAATGTGTTCGCCTCGTGTTATAATAGTATCACATGAGTCTTTTAATACCTAATTATGTACAGTTGCATACAATACTTTAGGCACTGTTGTAGTGAAACGCGCGTGCGTGACTATGTTCTTTTTTTAAAAAAAGAGTTGCATAATGAAATTTGGTACAACATTATAACACTAGTTTGGATGATATTATGGTTACTATGACACTAGTTGTTTTAATGTTGGTAATAAGCTAGCTGTTTCAGAAACTTTTATAAAGGATTCATCATCATCGTCATCATTTTATAGAGGAATCATTATCCGTATAGAGGTATGAGGTTCAGGGTGTAAAGTTCACTCGTCCTCTGCAGAAAAGGGAGGACCCTCCGACCAGACGAGTGTGTTAAATACCAACGATTTAGTACTTGACTGTAAAAATACAGTACCTTGGTTTTTTACTAAAATAATCACGAAAAAACACTAGAAAAGCGACGTTGCCAGTCCGCGCGGGATGAACTCTCTTAAATTAACTAAAGTATTAATATCGTGCATTATCTGTCCACAGTATTACCCCAACAATTCACCCACCAAAACATTCTTCCCCCACCACCATAATCTCCCACTTAGCCAAAGAACAAAGTAAGCAGTTCACTTTCGACCACGAAGGTTTAGCCCTAGACCTGGTCAGGGATATCTACTTCTATAGCGATCTACCTCCACAACTGAGGTACGGGGAGCAGTTGAGTACTAGTGGATGCGCCAGCTTAAAGATGATTGTCGGGAATCTAGTGGGGAGTTTGATGGCAGCGCATTGTAAATATTATTCGGTGAGTTGTTGTGATATTTTACAATGTAAACGATGTTATTTAGACGACGTGCTGTGTGGTAGGTAATTTGGCGTCAGCACGACGAGTTTCCGTTGCATTATTTTCGGCATATGTGTCGTTATACCAAAAGTCGTAATGGCTGACACAAGTGCTGTAGTGTCTCCCCCTTTTTTTTTGGTGGGAATTTATCAAATAACTTCTCCCGCTCTGGGCGGAGCGAGAGGGCGTGTCAGACTTTTACTGACTAAAACCCACCCGTGTTCCTGCAGTTGCCTGTGCCAGGGGCCACGGTATCTCTTTCGAACAACCCGCGACCCCGGCAGGCATCGGTCCTAGCGGACCCCGTCAGTTAGTGCTGACATCTCTTTGAGGCGCGCGTGGAGCACAACGCGCCGTCAACTCGGGCCTGCAGCCTAATTGCGGAACGCCAAATCGTCAAATGATTCTGATCAGTTGGCTTCATTTCTATCACAATTGGCTTCATTTTACGATTTTCGAATTGCGAAACTCTAGTTTCTGCGCAGGGCCTTAACGTTCATAATTGGTTTCATAATAAACTAGAGTTTCGCAATTCGAAAATCGTAAAATGAAGCCAATTGTGATAGAAATGAAGCCAACTGATCAGAATCATTTGACGATTTGGCGTTCCGCAATTAGGCTGCTGGTCCTTACCGGACGGCGAGTTGCCCATTGCTCGCCGTCCTCAAGCCCGCGCCTACGGTGGCCTCCCCTTAAAATCTCTCTGAGCAAATATTCAAACTTGTTGGTAATGTTCCATCATACTGTAACTGCATCCACAAAACTTGCATTTAAATATTTCGGATCTTGTATTTTTCTATTGATGATCGACAATACGCTAGTCAGTATAATGTTAAACATGTCTGATGTACACAACGGCGCTGTCTTCAATTTTAGTTTTTCAAATTGCCCATAACACCAGGAAATGTTTGCTAATATATTTTTTGTCTAACATATTCATTACTTTCTTTCTAGCAAGGTCTTCTTGAAGCCCTGCAAGCTGTCTGCAAGAAGTGGTCGCCATGGAAACACATGGAAGCCTTCTCCGATCAAGGGTTGCTAAGCTACTGTCTCGATAGTCTTGACTATTGCAATGGAACTGTGGTGGCTAGGACTATACTGATGGATCTGTGCTCCTTGTTATATCCGGGTAGGATTTCGTTTAGATTTATTTTATGTTTATTGTAGGTTATGGTAATAACCATTTAAAAAATATATATCGCGCAACCTGTTGCCATGGATTCAATACTTACATGATTCTGAACCAACTGCGTAAAAAAATTTAGTCGATTATTAACCTGTCACACGTTTGCCCGCGTACCTGTCGACACACCCCACGTGTCGAAGTAGTTGAATGGACGCAGTGAAGTCATTGTTTTCACAATGACAATAGTTGTTTACACTTGGTGTACCGTTGACGTTTCGAGCACATATGTACACTTGGTGTACAGTGGACGCTTGAGGGTTAAGAAAAGTTTTCCATACATTTTGACCGCGTTGGTATTGCACTTTTCTATGTAACTGCAGATTTTTTTTTTGATAGTCCAAAAAAAAAGTCTACTGTAGAATCATGTGCTGCTGAATTTATGGTTACCTAGTTTGCGCGACGATGTCCCCTGACACACCGTAAATATAAGGTGCTGTAAAAATATCTGCCACGGTTTCAATGGGCGACAGTATTTTTTATATAGATTACAGTAGTGATGAAATTTTGTATGTATCGCTTCGTCACATTTTGCGAAATGAAATGACGGTGCGGAACAGCTAATTACTATGGGACGGTTTCATGCAACTAAATCAATTCAAATTAAAGCGCACATTTTTTGTATTGAAAAAATTATGGCGTAAGATTAATAATGTATCTTTATTATTGTAATCTATGTGCAGAATACTGTCTCCCATTGAAGCCGTGGCGCATATTTTTATAGCACCTTATATATTCAATAAAATAAAATAAAAATAGGCAGTTGCTAGTTGCCTAGCCGCTGCCTAATTTTATTTTGCTAAAGCGAAGGCTGACGGCTATCCTCTGACGAAAAAGTAGGCGCAGGGAAGTCGTTTTCTTGGATTCCACTCGGGATAACGGTATGTTTTGGAAAGTTGAGAAACGAGCCTGTTATTTTCTATTCGAGTGTTGTTCGAACCTTCAGTAAGACTTTTGTGACTTTTAATAATTTTGATCAAAAACCCATCTCCAAAGTAAAGAGGGTTCTTTTTTAACTCGGCATTTCCTAGAATATAAAATTTGAAGACATGTGACATCTACCAACCAGCACTGGGCCCGCGTGGCCCACTCCCTTTTACCGAGAGGAGGCCTGTGTCCCAGCGGTGGGAACATTATAGGCTGACTAGCTTCTGCCCGCGACTTCGTCCGTGTGAAATTTCACCCTCCCCCATTCACTCTCTTATGGGTGGAATTTCGAAAAACCCATTTTTATTGGATAACCTACTCTTCATAAAAAACACACCCTCCAGATTTAATGTCTCTAGGACCAGCGGTGTTTAGGCTGTGCGTTGATATATTAGTCAGGCCTTTGAATTTTAACATAAGTATATAGATTACGAAATAGGAATTCTACTTCTAATATATTCTTCTACCAATTATCTTGCAACATTAACCTTTGGTATACTTTTTTAACCCCTTCCAGTCGAAATCCACAACATAATGCGCCACAAAACAACAAACAGAGACATTTTCGAACGCGACACACAAAATACCAAAGCGAGATGGCAACATTTAGAAAATGAGAGGGTTGCCAACTTAGCAGAAAAGTATCTACAAGTAACGCTAAAGATGTTGAATGTATTGGTGCATTTAATAGAGGAAGTTAACCCTAATGTGCATTTGAATAAGGGTGGGATTGCGCTGCCTGGGAGTCCGGTAAGGAGAAAAACTACAGGTAAGATTTTTGATCATGTGATTGATTGATTGATAATTTTCATCAAGTATTATCGATCGAATTTAATTCTAAAATATAAGATCACTAGCTGCGCCTCGCGGTTTCACCAGCATAAGTGTCGATCCCGTGGGAATATCGCGATAAAAAGTAGCCTATATGTTAATCCAGGGTGTCAGCTACCTCCATACAAAATTTTATCAAAATTGGTCTAGCCGTTTGAGTGTGAAGAAGTAACAAACATATAAACACACATACAAACTTTCGCCTTTATAATATTCGTGTGATAGATAAATAACGTAACGAATTAAAGGTTAATAATTGTCATCCCCGCTTTCTCAAAGTATTTTTTTTTTGTCAAATCTTAGTTCGGCATAGACAGATTGGTTGTGGTAGTTATAATTTGATCAGGAACCACATTCTGAAACTAGTTAGGTGGCCTCCTTTCTAAGTCCGTCAACTAAGATACGGGCCCGCGCGGAAATAGTTCGATACGTCGGAAAGAACCCTACTCGTCCCGATTAATCAACTTCTTCGGACGGGCAAATACACTTTTGGAGTACAGCAATCTGTCCAATCGTGTTGTCATTAATTCCTAGTTCGGCTCCCGAACTAATCTTTAGTCCGAAGGTGACAAGGTTAACAAAACGCCCGTAGATTCGGTCGAAACTACGGGTTTCGTGCTAAGACAGTGGACACCTAGAAACTGCGGCTGCCATTGAAGCATAAGATTCTTTAAAACCCTTACGAAATTCTCGTGAATGCGCTCATTTGCGACAGTAAACATTTTCTCTTAATACAGGGTGTTACGGAAAGGGTATATCAATACAAACGGGCTGAAGAGTGTATCTGGTCTAGAATCTCTGTACAAAATTTCAGCTCAAAAGCATTAATTCCTAGTTCGGCTCCCGAACTAATCTTTAGTCCGAAGGAGACAAGGTTAACAAAACGCCCGTAGATTCGGTCGAAACTACGGGTTTCGTGCAAAGACAGTGGACACCTAGAAACTGCGGCTGCCATTGAAGCATAAGATTCTTTAAAACCCTTACGAAATTCTCGTGAATGCGCTCATTTGCGACAGTAAACATTTTCTCTTAATACAGGTTGTTACGGAAAGGGTATATCAATACAAACGGGCTGAAGAGTGTATCTGGTCTAGAATCTCTGTACAAAATTTCAGCTCAAAAGCATTAACTTTGAAAATGCTTAATATTTTTTTATTTCGACGTCACGGCGCTGCATTGGCGCGCGGCGGCGTGATGTGCGTGTACTAGGCGCACAGACACACTACAGATAATGGATAATGACCCTCGTAGTGCGGTGACACGTTTGTTATGATTTCAATTTAATAAACTATCGAAATAAAAAAAATATTAAGCATTTTCAAAGTTACTGCTTTTGAGCTGAAATTTTGTACAGAGATTCTAGACCAGATACACTCTTCAACCCGTTTGTATTGATATACCCTTTCCGTAACACTCTGTATAAGTAATCACTCTCAGAGCTGATTCGACCAAAGTCAGATATCTTTTATTCGTAGAATAAAATTGACGTCTGACAGTTGTAGTATGGAAATACTGTCAAAAATTCAAAATTTATTCAAAGGATTACTTACATTTTTTTTACTTACTTTTTAATGCGAAAATTCTATATTACCAGTGAAATGCATATGTTTTGCCTTTTAGACGGAATGCCGCGAAGAGGCAGTAATCCTTCTGAGCTGGACGACAAAGGTTCTCTTCGCAAGAAACCTCCTCCACCGGCTTCCAGTCTTAAAGCTAACTTCGTAGGGCATTTCTTTAACGAACCTTTTTATATGAAGTTCTATGAGACTTTGAGAGCTACGTATTCTAATCATAAGGTATGTATTGAGAAATATGAGGCATCAAAGTGAAAATAATGTCTGTCGACTGCTTTCGAAGAAAATTTAAAACTATCTATCGAAACTTTTAGAAGTTTTCTTACGTTTAAAATGATCGACATTTCTGCAACTACTTGACGTAAAACAGAGTGAATGTGATTCTAATAATATTAAAGACAGATTCCAGAGTGAATAAAAAAATTATGCTTTAATTTTTCGCTTTTGAAGGTTGAATTTTCTTAAAGTCTGCAAAATAACACAGTATTCTATAAAAGTTTTAATGAACAATTAGTTTTTATAAATAAACCTTACTTAACATCTTTACAGATAAACCTAGACCCAAAAAGCAGTATCTTCCACACATTCCTATCAACAGTACTAAACTCCTTAGCAATTCAACTAGAACTGGCCACCGAGAAAGAAATAGGCAATGTCACCGAAGAGGTTTTATTCTACCTTAAAGTCATCATGCCTTTATGCCCAGACATCACTGTATACTGCATCACACAACTTTTAAAATGCCTGTTTGGTACCAACATGGTGAATCAATATTCCGATTTTATGAGTATTTTGGACAAAACTGAGGTCAATAATAAATCGAGCTTCCACCTAGATGTTATGATGGTGAATATGTTGAGTTCGTTGAAGGAAGAATCCAGAAGAAGTAGTGTATGTTCTAATGCTAGTCAGAAGTTGTCTCTGGACAGTAAGAATCCAAGGATGGTGGCTGAAAGGCAGTTGCTGATGACCATGGAGAATTTTGCGAAGAATAAGTCTGATAGAAAATGGAGTACAAATAAGAAGGAGTTGGAGAGGTACATCAGGCTGTTTGAACCGGTTGTTATACAGGCTTTGAAGGTTCGTAGTTGTTGTTTATTACTTTTGATTGAGGACCGTTTGCACGGCTTTGTTTTGATAAACATCGTCCTGTCTATTCCTTCTTCAAATTATTGACAGAAACAGAACGATCGCTGTAGTGATTTATAATGCAAACGGGCCTTAGAGCTTCTTTTTAAACGGAAAATTGTAGGTTCTCGTAAAGGAAAAAGTTTTGCTGCCAAAACTGCATGTATAAAAAAATTAAAGCAGCGGGGTAATTGCGTAACAAACTAACAGTAGCAATGGCTTTCATTTCGACAGTTCAACAACATTCATTGCGTTATTTATGTTGTTGAGCTGACAAATCTTCCAATATATGAAGCAATGGATTAGCAATATCCTTCAAAATGATTCAGATTAGTGTGTTACCCAATTAGGGAGCAGTTCTATATAATTAATCGTTGCCTTACAAAATCCGTACTAATACTAACTTGTCTTGTTTTGTTATTATGTTAATAATAAAGACTTTTTAAAATCAATCAAAATCACTAACTTGTCAAAAATGTCAAATGTGATAGCCAGTATCGTTAAATTGAGAGCACTTTAATAACGTTTTATAATTTTGGCCAAGGATAGACAGAGATGGCGAAACATCGTCAGGGAAAAGTTGTTTTCAAGGGAGGATCACGACCCTCAGTAATGAGGAGTACGACTTGAGGAGGAGGATAATTTCTATAACTAACAATTTATTCCCACTTTTACAGAGCTACACAATGCAGAACGACATCCCACTTCAATGCCAAGTATTAAACCTGCTGAACCAACTTCTAACGCTGCGAGTAAACTACTGCATGCTGGACAGTGACCAGATCTTCATAGGATTTCTAATGAAGCAGCTGGACTTAGTTGAACAGCATGAGATACCGTAAGCTTAAGATAATTTACGTATACTTAGTAAAATAATTATTTTAATGTGACTAGCGAATTTTGACTCTATGGCAAAGAGAATAAAGTTGATAGTACGCTACGAATAAACTACTGTATGCTGGATAGTGACCAGATCTTCATAGGATTTCTAATGAACAACATGAGATTCCGTGAGTATGAGAAATAACACGATTAAAAAAAATGTGTTGTGATTAACGAATTTCAACTTTAAATGGGTTGGAACAAAGTTCTATTTTGAATGGCAATTATGGTTTACAAAAACCATGTGTAGATATTTTAATACTATCTTATTTGTTTTTTTTTTCTAGAGATTGCTGCGATTTAGTAAACAGTATACTGATGTTCTTGGTGCAACTGTCCTCCTCTAAACATCACACCAAACAGATTATCGAAATACCAAAGGTATGAACAGCTGTTATAATTTGTTAATGCGTCAATCATTGCAATTTAAACCTTATGTAAATGTACTTATTAGTCATTTGATTCACAACGACATTTTGCTTATCCACGAAGTTTCTAGGGTCTGATACATTCATACGTTTGTTACAGCTTATTCAACTATGCGATGGTTTGATGGCATCTGGTGCACATTTAGAATGTATAGCGGGTTTGGAGCCAGTTGCTGTAAAGGTCTTCAGCAATATGGGAGGTAAATATCATTAATAACTCTCTTAAAAAACGATAGTAAGTTTTAATGCCATCACGTAGCTTAGTATTTATGCTCAGCGCAAAACATACTTAAACAAAAAAAAAAGTTTTAGCTTTTACTTACGTATCAATTATTTTGAAAACTTTTTGAAATTAAAACTTCTTTAGGCGCGTTAAGTTTTGTTTTAGATGGGAAAAAACTATCGAACTCGCGACACTGTTACCGACACCGCGCTACATTCGGATGTGTTCGGCTGTCCTCGGGGTGTACTCGGTTTTAATGTATATCCGATATGTCAGTGAGTGATGGCAAAGTATTCTGTTTGTGTTTTGTTTATATGACGATTCAAAAAATACACACGTAATTGTGCCACTGTTTTTTTTTTTGTTGTGTTAGTGTCCCACTGTTGGGCAAAGGCCTCCCTCAAATCCTTCCAGAAACTCTTTTCCCGCGTCACCTAGAACCAGCCCTCACGGTACGCGTGTAGGTCATCTCGCCATCTCTTCCTCTTTGAAAACTTATAGAAGGTTTTCAAAGAGCCTTAATCTTTTTTTTAAATAAAATTTTGTCATTGGTTTTAGGTGCTAGTGTGCTAGGCAGAGCTCAGCAACAAGAAGCGCAAGCGACTAGGGAGGTGCTATTCTATATGCTGCAGAAAACTATGCACCAACATAAGGTAAGTACAATTTAGGAATGTTTAGTGTACTTACACATACAGACGCCAGCACATAAAGCTACCCGAAACTGTCAAAATTTCCCAATCAACTTTAAACCTTAGGGCTTAGCGATAAAGTTGAAAATCTATTAAGGAAATTTGACAGATTGTAGTAGCTTGATGTGCTGGCGTCTGTACAATGCTCGCCACATATCATCATTCTCCTGCCCATATCCCAATTTATTTGAGGTCAGCGCAGCATGTATTGTCTTTTTCTTCCATACAATCGTCATCTCGGTAGTCACCCCCTTTCTAACCATATCATCATTCACACATTCCATCCATCGTTTCTTTGGTCTTCTCCTACTCTTATAGCCATCGACATTCATACTCAAAACTCTCCTCACGACATTTACCTCATTCCTCCGTAACACATGCCCATACCATGACAACCGATTTCCACACAACTTTTCAGTACAATACTCACCACGAATTATAAAAAAAAACTGTTTTTGAAGCTATCATTATTTCAATGAGTTTGAGAGAGGGAGAAGGGACTATACAGAACACCACCATCTTTTATCACAATGAAACAGATATTTAACCGGTCATGGGCGAGACGTCATGTGACGTAATATCAAAAAAAGACCTGTCAAATACCAGATGTCACTCGCTGTGGGCGTGATTTATTACCCTGCTCACAAAAAATGGTCTACTGATGCTTATATGGGCTCAAGCCACTTAATGTAAACTGTTTTGGGTTTTTGAATAAACAGACCATAATATAAAATGCAAACGATACTCGTAATATGAGAATTGTATTTATAAACAAATGACGTCATCAGAGAATAGGTTGAAAGTGTGTTCGTTCCCGTGTTATGTCGATTTCTGATAAAACTACTATATGAATTTACACGAAACTTTGCAAGTTACATTATGAATAGACAAGTAATCTAACAACAGCGTTTTTTTGAAAGTCCTACCTTACATTTTAATAATATTGAAACTCAAATTTCAGTGCGCCGAGCCGTTCAATTCCTATTACAACGCAATGACTGCAATAGCCCAATCCTAGTCATATTGAGTTGTTTCTAATTAAAAAAGTGTTACTAGGATACTACATAAACCTTTATTGACTGATAACTACCTATATCTTGTAAAAATATACCACTATAATTGTAAAATCATAAGATTTTCTTGAAGTACTTACGTAAAATTTTGTTTGACCAAAAAAAAGGATTATTGATTGATTGTGATGTTATTTCGTGCAAATATTATCTACAATATTATCTAAAAGGACGTATAATATGTTATAAACGAATATTCATCCACTTAACGTCGATTTTACACAAAAACTATTAAAATAAACAACATAGCATCATAACAAAACAGCACGCACTGCAGCTGCCATTAAGAATCGTAAAGTCTATTTTTAACTTTTTTTTTCAAATATTGCCAACCCATATTTTTCGTTTTGAATCATTTAGTCGATTAGTTTATCTACCGGACCATAGACTCAAACTGTTGCACAGGATATTAGACCGTATTTAACAGTAATAATAGAGGTTGAAGCCGCGTGAATCGGGTGGTGACAAATGGTTACGCTCGCCTCTGAAGGGTGCGCGCCGGTTGGTGACAAATGGTTACGATCGCCCGCTAACGGAGGCTAGCTAGTACAGTCGCATCGGGCTGCAGCACATCGCATTCCATCCAATACAAAAAAAGGCTGGTGCGGTCCACCTACAGTGTGCGATAGAGTATAAAAAATGTACCCACCCTTAGAGTTACTACCGCTGGTCAGAGCTAGCAAGTCACAACCAACTCAACTTTTTAACGCAGAGATCCATAGAGTCACACTGTCATAGAGCGATCGGCTCTCTAGAGCGGTTACTAGATAATTCATACATCATTTTCGGTATCAGCACCTTCGAAAAACATTTACATGATACCCATGACGAATAATTTCCAAAGTTGAAACATCCGAAATATTGAATTTTGAATTTTTAAAGTCTAGCTTGGTTTGTGTGTCAACACTTGCAGTTTTTTTCTTCGCAACAGACGTCTAGATGTTGACTGCTTTTTCAACATTATCGAACACGCTGACCGACTGTATGTTTTCCTACATGTGACTATATTGTTATCTCTTTCTCCCCGCAGGTATTAGAACTAGTATCGTGCGTGCTATCTCTCTCACAAGAACACCCAGAGAGTTACTACCGCTGGTCAGAGTTAGCCAGCGACACGTTACTCAACTTACTAACACAGAGATCCATAGAGCTACACTGCCATAGAGCGATCGGCTCTCTAGAGCGACTCTTAGATACGGTGTACAAAGATGTGTTACTAGAACAGAGTCGAGTTGAGGTTTTGTTGAAGATATTGTTTAAGGCGCCGCCGGATCAGGTTAGTTGATTATCTATGTTATTTTATTTAACAAATGTATTGGCAATATGTTAAAAAAAAAAAAAAATTGTAGCGGTATCTACAACACGTCAAACTGACGTCACTCAAAATCCTGCATCTCGCAAGCAGAGTTTACCGCGCAGCAAATATACAACGGCCCGACATGAATCATCGGGCAGTTGCCCGCCAGACACAACACCCGTCAGGTCGAAGGATCCTCCCTTTTCTATGGAGGATGACTGAACTTTACACCCTGTTCCTTAAAATATATTAAAAAAATAAGCGTTGTTCACTTTTTCATAACGATGAATAAATGAATTTGGTATCCCCTGATGCTATATTATTATTACTAGTAGCTTCTGCCGCGATTTCGTCCTCATGAAATTTCTTGCTATAACATAAAATATATGTTATAATGGAAATATAATATCTAACTGGATTTGAGAAGCACAAAACCGGTCGAAGTTGCGATGCTTGGGGGAGGCCTATGTCTAGCAGTGTCTTAAATACGATGTGTCTGATGTCTATTTGTAAGGAAATATTTTGAAAAAGAAAAACTGAATGTTGATTTCATGATTTATCATATTTATCCATTGCATTTTTAAAGTAATATGATTAATTTTCATTCCAGGCGACAACACCCTTGAAACTAAAACTACGCTACCTTTCAATAATAATGGTTTTACTTCGAAAAATCCTCGTACTAATACCAGAAAGCGAAATACTCCTTACAATCAACTACTTAAAAGCAACGTGCATATCTCCATTATCCATCTTTTTCAACGTCAAAACTGACGTAGATCCGTTGAACGTTCAGAATGTAAACGAGAATTGCGCGAATTTATCGCCTGACGTTATTCTCGTTCGTTTTCTGTTCAAAACCTTGACGTATGCGATTATGGAGATGGACAATTGTTATGAGAGTGTGGACAGTGAACAGAACAAGTTGCTTTATGCTGTCTGTGTTAATATTATCGTGCAGGTGAAGCATATGCTGCATTTGACGGGTGAGTTTTTAATTTGATCGCTTAGGCCCGGCGCGTACCACTGGTGGCACATTACAATCACACTAATATTATAAAGGCGAAAGTTTGTGAGTGTGTGTGTGTGTTTATATGTTTGTTAGTTCTTCACGATCAAACGGCTGGACCAACTTTGATAAAATTTTGTATAGAGGTAGCTGACACCCTGGATTTACATATAGGCTACTTTTCATCCCGATATTCCCACGGGATCGACACTTATGCGGGTCAAACCGTGGGGCGCAGCTAGTAGAAAATAAATTGTGTCTCATTAGCCGGTCTTAACTAGTTAAACCTTACTTGCGTAAAGATGAGTATAGACTACAGCATTAATTTGTAACAGAGCATTGAGCATTCGCTGTTTTATAATTATATCGAATCGCACTTCGAACGTGACACTTGATGTTTTGTTACAACCTGATTAAAAAAAAACTAACGAGCGTATTGGAGTAACATTTTATCGAGCAAAGGCACGAGCGATCAAGAACGCGCACCCATGCACAACAATGAACGCAAGGTAGAAAGAAATGTTACAGGTAAATGCTCACTCGCCGTGAACATTACGTTGAACGCAGCGTCGAGCATTCGCAGAAACGTAACATAACATGAAATGCTTTTGGAAACTGAGCTTTTGCCTGTATTGTACCATTCGTAAGAACGTTACATTACTTGGAAATGCTCGAGAAAATGGTCTAGTGTATACTCACTCACCTTTAGATCTATTATCTCATTTCTAAAACCAGTCAGTTACAGGTTATAGTAAGTGTGTGTATTCTTTGCCTGTACACAAATTATTGAATCAGACTGAGTATCTGATGAATCTGAGTTGTCAAAATAGATATGAATAGATTTGGTCTCAAAAACAAAAATTTTACTTACGAATGTAACCACTATTTTAAAATGATAATACTGGCTTGATTTTCCAACTTTATATCAGTCAGTTGTTCCGGCGATTTCATATTAACACTCACTGTCCAGCACCCGGCTCCCGGGTCGAGCGATAATTCGTTCGTGTGCCCACAACTCGGCTCCCGAGTCGTAAATATAGATCAGTGGCGCGCATTGCATATAGGCATTTAAGCAGTGCCTACCTCGATATATCAACATTAGCCTGTCAATTACATTTTAGTGTATGTGCCCCACAATTAAGAAACTCACTAAATTATCATACCTAACAAAAAATAAAATCTTCATACAAACGCGCGGCAGTAGGCAGTCGCCTGACGGCCTACTCGGCTCCTGTACTATTCGCGCATTGTCATTGGCCTTTACTCGTTCAAGTTAATACGACAAAATTAAAAATACGTACGTCTCACGCGAAATATCATAACGTTCGACCTTCGCAATTTATCACCCTTGTGTATGCATGAGGCACTCAAATAACCACACTTGACCTCACTTTTTTTTCTGATTAGTGACCGCGTTTGCCTAGACTAGACCCGGCCTAGTGTCTACCTATTCTGCAAACCAATGCACGCGATAAATATTGCACATCGACCTTTGGAAAGAAACAATCGGCTAATTTCGGCTTCGTAGTGCGTTATCTCTGTCGCACACTACCTATGTGACGTTAACTGACGTTTTGTCAGTCGTTGTTCAAGTGCGATAGAGTGCGGTCGCGTCCAGTTCAAAATATATGTCTAGAGTTGTTAACACCCCCAAATTTAAATAATTTAAAGTTGTACTATGGCATCTTTAGGAAAAATAGGGGAACCTTTTTATTTTACCCCAACCTAAAGCAATCATTTATAGAAAAATTGGTGTATTATATACAAAGAATAAAAAGAATTATCAAAAGAAGCAAATCATAATTGTTTTAACAGCTCCTAATAGATACTGGACTGTTTGTATTTCGTGCGACAGAGATAACGCTCTACGAAGCCGAAATTAGCCGATTCTCTCTTTCCAAAGATCGATGTGCAATATTTATCGCCGGGTACTGTACATGTGACCATGTGGGCATACGAACGAATTTATCGCTCGACCCGGGAGCCGGGTGCTGGAAGTGTTAAAACATTTATTATTATTGTTTGCTTTACTTTGTAAAATACTGTATTTTATTAGCTTCCATTTCATATTTCCAGACGGCTGCCTCTTCCCCTTATCAGCTAAAACAGCTCAAACTCTTCTCCACAACGAACAGAGCGGCCTTAACACCGGCCTGTACAGTCCCGAAGAGAACATTCCTCTAGATGTACTTAATCTAATATGTTTGAAGTCGGCGCATCGGATACCGTTGCTGACTGTACATTGGTCGCATTTACTTATCAGGTATGTACTTGTAGTTACTTTTTCTGATCAAAGAACAGAACACTTTTATCATGATTGTATATGGTGGCATAGCCGGCTTATACGTTAAAATATGCTTTCGGATAATCTCGGCTACTTTCGATAAGCCCCGCCGTGAAGGTCTGATTTCACCGACCAAACGATATCGACGTCCTCCTGTATGCTGATAACAACATATTGTGAGCAAGATATGTTCGGAAATACTTAATTTCATTATGATGATATTAATCAGACAGCAAGTTTGATAAAGGGGCTGAATGTGCCGGTGCACAAGACGTGATTATCATCTCTCCGTCACCTGTCTTCCGATGAACCCCGCTCATTACATGTTTTTTTAGTAATGATTTTATTCTATGATATATAATCTAATGATACTAATTTATATTTTCCTTTTAATACAATCATATATTTTTAAATTAAGTTGATGATTTAAAATTTTTATAATAGTAATTTATAAAGTGATCTGAATAAGTATAATAATAGTGATATAAATATTTCAAATGTTTGCATGCCGATTGGTAAAATGTGGCTGAGCTAAATGTAACCTTAAGAACTATTATGTATTACCCATATTTGCAAAATAAAATTCTATTCTATTCTATAGTGAAAAAATGTGAGTCCCGCTACGTAAATGCTCAAAACTATAAATTGAATTCAGTTATCATTTAGTTATTAAATTGTTTCAGATTAAACTTCCTGTCCCACAAATACTGGCAGAAGCTCATCGGGTTCGCTCGCAACCTTCCTTTGAGCGCCGACTGCGGTGATACTCAGCTGTTACGAGTTGACATACTGCAGATAGCATGCGTCATGGCCTACTGCGAGTACTTTGTGAGTTTGTATTAACTTTTACTGCCAGGGTTTTAGAAATTAGGCTTCAAGTTCCACAGACCACGTCCGTACTGTTAGACTGTCTTACCGATTTTTAGGGTTCCGTACCCAGAGGGTAAAAACGGGACCCTATTACTAAGACTCCACTGTCCGTCTGTCTGTCTGTCACCAGGCTTGTATCTCATGAACCGTCATAGCTAGACAGTTGAAATTTTCACGTATGATGTATTTCTGTTGCCGCTATGACAACACATACTAAAAACAGAATACAATATATATTTAAGGGGGGCTCCCATACAACAAACGTGATTTTTTAGTTACATTAAAAAAAAAAACTCGTGATAAACTATTTACATACCTAATTTGTACGGAACCCTCGTTCTTTGTACGGAAACTAGTTCAATTTAATCTGTTGTCTAATATATGGCAAGTGAATTTTCGGTTGTTATTTCAGTTTGCAATCAGGGGTTTACTTATAAACGTTTCATAAAGTTAAGTATTGATTACCGATTGTTTAACCATACAATATTGACGTTTAAGAGTTCCCCAAAGCCCGTAATACACATGCATCTAACTGGCACAACGAAAAGCAAGTACCTTGTATGCCATCGTCACATTCACCAATCAGAAGTTGTTATTGGTCAATGGCATGCAAGCTAGTTGCATATTTTTGTGCAAGTTACAGGCATGTGTATCGTAATACTAATAATGCCTGTAACTTGCGCAGAAGTATGCGAGTACGGCTAGTGTGGAGAGCCTGAGGCCGTTAGATATTTTAATAACAATCTAGCCAAACCTTCAAAACTTCCGATTTGGGGTTTATTGAATTCATTTTTTTAATTTTTTTATTGCTAATTATTATTGTGAAAACACTGCCGGAGCTGCTGAAGTCCGCAGGAACTCGTTGGATGCGAGAAGCACCAAAACGGTCGAAGTGGAGGTGCTTGGAGGAGGTCTATGTCCAGCAGTGGACGTCTTTCGGCTGAAATCATGAAGATGATGATGGCTGCCGGTAATACTCAGAAGGCGTGAGCCGCCACGTAAATGATGGCTAAAACTATTATAAGCCCTGAATTACTTCGTTTCAGGTTGAAAACGGTCTAACAGAAGCAGTTCACCTAACCTGGTTACTGGTCAACCGAGTACATATACTCGTCAGTCAGTATCGAGAAGAGATCGTACAGACTCTCATAGCCAAAGTGCAGCAGATGGCAGGAGCTTCGGGGTTACTGCTGCAAGCTATTGCTGCTAGGTGTCAGAGCTGTTTGAAGGTAAAACACTAAGCTGCTTTACAAGCTTTATAATACTACTTGTCTCTGTCATTTTCATGATAAAAGACTTTGATATCATAGGCACCACTTACATGAACTGCATCTTCCTACTTGATGAATAAGGTAAACAGATAGCAGTTGGCAACTATCTCCTTATTTGTCATTTCAAGACGCAGTGTTTTATAGAAATATGTAAATGTGAAAAAAAAAACAAAATATTTGAAAACACGTTACAAAAGATTGGATCTGTCATTCATGGATCTTTGCCAGTCTGCAGTAACTGGGTTGTGGACGTCAGATAGACAGTCGCTCCATGTAAAATACTAGTATTCAGCTGCATCCGGTTAGACTGGAAGCTGACCCCAACATAGTTGGGGAAAGGCTAGACAGACGATAACGTTAAATAAGATTGGATTTGGTACACTGAATTATAATATAACCATTACAGGTGCACAAATCAATTGGCTTTGGTTTATTTTAATTATTCCTTATATCTTGGTGAATAAGCATCGCATTTAAATGCCTGGTATACTTGTTGGGTACCCACATAAGGAAGTTCCCATCCCTCTCTAAAATAACATCACTTTTCTGTAAAATGCTGTATACCTTTTTTGTATATTCGTTCATTTAATTGTCTTTCAGGACGAATTCGCACTGAATACATACAAGATTCTATCATTATGTCATGAGAGCCAATCGGGACCACTCGTGTTTCTAATTTGTAGGATCATCGGGAAATTAGAACCGGCAATCGCTGGCAGGTATGTTATTATACGAGAATTTCTGTAAAGTATACAACCTCCTTTGCTCCATCGCCTTAAGGTTGAAAGTCTCTTGCACGTCATAAAACGGTAAGGTCTATTTTTGCTTTCAAGACCACATGTGATAGTTAGAGATAAAGTGACAATGAATACCTAATTAATAAAAATAACAAAATTATGTCCTAACTTAACTAAAACTATTCACAAACTAAAATATAGCTTCAAAAAAATTCATCCGCATCGCTGTCGACTGGTAATGTACCCAAGAGACTGGCGGCATTACCACGTTGTATGGCAATGCTTAGCCTCTGACCAAGGTAAAAGCCAGCCCTTGGGTCACGGGAAATGTCAACCAGCCGTTTCGAAATTTCCTTAAAAATACCATGAGCACTCCTTGAACACCCCATGGCCCGAGGGTTTCAACCCCAAACGGTTCGAAAGGTAACAGTTAGATAGTTTCAACCTCAGTGAAGTTTCAATTTATTGGGATTTTTTGTCAAAAGTGGTAAAGTAATTACGAAGTCCGCTATACTTTAACTAATAAAAGCTATGGTTGACATGAAAATTTAAATCTTGCATTAATTGATTAATGGTTTAACTATTTGCAGGTTTGCCAAATTAGCAATAGACAGGTGTAAGATATTAAAAGAGTTGCCAGTGGACAAAATTAACGTGCAGCTATCAAAGGAAGATGTCCAAGTGGCTTTGGAGTTACTGCAGAGAGACAAAGTGCATACACGGTAAGTGTTTCAATATTATAATAATAATATCGTTTATTGCGGATCACATACAAAAATATACACAATCCATATAGAATGAATAATAGTTTGTAAAACTTACAAACTAACCTGACACACACACACGCACAATGGTCTATTTGAAGGACTAAGTGCGGAAACCAAACCCATAACATAGAACTAACCTAACAACAACTAATAACTACGTGGATCAACACATGTCGGCACGTGCCTCTGCACCCAGTGCCTAATAAAAGGGCTGTCCACCTTGTCAACCAATGTCTTCAGGATGCTGTTGGAGCTTCCGCGCAACCTACCCTTAATTGACGCCGCCCTCGTTCTCATTATGGCATGAAAATCGTCCACACGAGCTTCCGCTAACATCTGCGCTAGCGCTACAGAAGCGCGGAAGCCCCAGCAACATCCTAAATTCAATCCATATTGAATTAGTAAAATAGGTGGGTTTTTTTTGTTGATGGAAAGGAATTCTGTATTTTCCTTATACTTCAATGTGAGTTATGCGCTATGAAATTAAGCGATAGTGGTGCCGATTCCCTTGTTCACAAACTAAACTAAATACAGGGTGTTACGGAAAGGGTATATCAATACAAACGGGTTGAAGAGTGTATCTGGTCTAGAATCTCTGTACAAAATTTCAGCTCAAAAGCAGTAACTTTGAAAATGCTTAATATTTTTTTATTTCGATAGTTTATTAAATTGAAATCATAACAAACGTGTCACCGCATTACGAGGGTCATTATCCATTATCTGTAGTGTGTCTGTGCGCCTAGTACACGCACATCACGCCGCCGCTCGCCAGTGCAGCGCCGTGATGTCGAAATAAAAAAATATTAAGCATTTTCAAAGTTAATGCTTTTGAGCTGAAATTTTGTACATAGATTCTAGACCAGATACACTCTTCAACCCATTTGTATTGATATACCCTTTCCGTAACACCCTGTATAAGTTCAGTGCATCTTTTTTTTCTATTTCATTAAGAAAAAGACAAAAGATAAACATTCGTTTAGTAGTAGTAAAAAAAAATGAAATAGTATTTTATTTTTTACCAGGTACTCCGATTTGGTAGTGGAATTAAATGCCCTAGCGTCTAGCGTGTTTGATCTGTCGCCATTAGACTTGTCACAGGACAGAGCCATCAACCCACAGCACATTGTGACTACAAATATCGATGAAAAATGGTTATTGAATCAAGTTAAAAGCAGGTAACTATTGATTTTATATTTTTTCATAGCTTAATAACTTATACCCTGTCCAAGTATTCAGCTATCAAACGCGAAAATAATTTTTCAAATTCGACTGGTAGTTTTTAAGATAAGCGCGTTCAAACAAACAAACTTTTCAGCTTTATTAATACCCCCTTACCAATAAACGTTGTATAGCGTCTGCATAGTTACATAACGCTCTTTTGTCTTCTTTCGAAAGTCAAATTACTGACGACTGAAAGAGAGAAATCGGTGTGTAACTATTCATCTGTTATAATACGTTTATTAGTAAGAGGGTTAGTGTATAGATTGAGGAGTAATAGTATCCATACATGACCCGTTCCATCGTGTAATTTTCAGCGTTTTCACTTGCAGAGGCAAAGCTTAAATCTCTTAAAGCGAAGAGTGCAAAGGCTCCAAGTATACTACACTGACTGATGTAGTAAATTAATCTGGCAAGACCATATTTTTGCTCTTAGACTCATTGACATACTAATTTCAAAGTGATCGAAAAAATATATGTCTTCTTTCCAACAGATGCTGCCAAGCCGACTGCACAACACCAAAATCATTGAAACAAAACGAACTAGCACTGTTCCTATCAAATTTAACCAAAGAAGATCTAGCTACCGTAATGGCTTGTCCAGAATTCGACCGAAAAATACTTAACCCAGCCTTTGGAATAGCCTGCGATAATTACTTAAGAGAGTTCTTGAATATCCTCTCAGTACACGAAACAAAAGAGTATGAGAAAGAGAGCGCAAGAGAACAGAGGGAGATGAAAATGAGAGAGGAGATGACGTCTTCCATTGATAGTAACAAAATCAACGTGGTAAACACACTACACGTCTTCAAAAAAAGTGATAACAAGGAATCGAAATCTCAATTCTTCATACCTATTACTGATAATGAGAATTTGAAAGAGAATTTCGGTAATCTACAAATATCTGACGAGGATCTAGAAATTGATCCTCCAGAGTTGCCAGCTTTGTATACAATCGGTATTGCTACATTAGAAAAATCATTATCAGATATTATAAGACTGTTCCCTAAACAAATTCGACCTTTGAGTCAGTCTGAAAATTTCAGCTTGAACGTTGAACAAACTATAGATAGATACACAAGGCGTTGCCATCAAGTTTTCCAAGATAAATTATTTTATCAAGAGTTCAACATACTACAGACAATTATGACAGGATTTTTGGCATCTCTAGACAGAATAATCTCATTTGTCGATGAAGCCGACTGTGATTTACTCGATAAATGTATCGAAAATATCCTACCTACATCACTAGCGAAAAACATGGCAATATTTGCAGTAATTTCCTTACAATATTTATCTTTTTTGATCAAAAATAAGAAGATAGTCGAAACGCTTGTTCACGCTGACGTATCTTTCCGAGTGACGGCGTCAGTGTCTGACAATATTGTTGTTGACAACGTTGTCAGTGTCACGATTGACAATGTGGCTAAGGCGCTAAGTTTCAGAGAGATTTGGGCTGAATTGAATACTGATTCTAATGTGAATAGGACGCAATCGGCTGTCAGCTGTTTGTATGCGATTGTCAAGTACTTGGTCAAGGTAAGATCTTGCATTTTAAATATTTTAAGGTACATTAGTATACTTGCACCAATTTAAAAAGTAACTAATTCTTGCTTGTAGCAGTTCTCACAACTTCTACATTATACATTGACTTTTTTCAGGACACACGACCCCTGACCCCTAAGAACTACATGCAGCCACAAGACTCGGGCCCTAAGCCCGACATGATAATTACTGGAGACAAGTTAATCACACTACTGGAGTATTGGGAGAACAACTTCTATTCCAATAGTACAGGTGACTTCTTGGAGAAATGCTATAGAGAACCTGTTGAGAGTCTTCTTGTTTCGTTGGCTAGGTGAGTTGAAATTTGTATTATTATACTTTTAGGTTATGTTTAGTGATATTGATTTGATGATTTGATTTTTCAAGGTCTTTATTACTAAGAAGGTTGTTACAATAGTGTTTACAAATGATCTTATTCAATTTGTACACAGATCGTGGTTTATTTTTTGTTACATAGCCTATATTTCGCCTTTACAAACATTAAAACATGTTTTTAATGACGTATTTTGAGTTGACATGAATTGACTTATAATGAACATCATTTAACTACTAGGTATGTGCAAGCCTTAGTATGGACCCACATAATATTTAATGTTTAAGATACAAAATGTACGGTTTATTATAATGTTATAATAAAATAAGTTAAATAGCGGGTAGACCGCGCATAGGTCTTATATATACGGCCGGTCAAGCAGCGTCAGCTAGCAAGCGAGCCATTCGTCAGTTTAGTGATATTACTTGGAGCATAGCTACGAGCGGGAAACAAATGAATGCGTTGAATGAAGTTAACGACATGGACAGGGTTCAGGTCATGTTTAAAAGATTACAGGACCTAAACGCAAAAAACACAAGTTTTATAATGCCTAAAAGTATTTGATCGACTACAGTTAACAAAATCAGAAAAATATATGATATTCTTCAGGATATATGCTAGGTATATAATGTGTTGAAAACATAATACAGCTAATTTGATGCGATAGAAAAAAATCATGTAGATACCTCTAAAAACTTTCTTTTTACAATAAAAACCATACTAAATACTTACAATAATTCTGATTTAAAAAAACGAGTGTTTTAATTTTTTAGTCCAAACAATAGATTTTTTGTAAATAGATAATTGCTTCATATTGTGCAATAAATTGCCATCGCGCTTCTCCTTCTTTTCTGTGCAGTCCGACAGTGACCGCGCTTTAGGTCATGTAGTCCTCTTAACCGGTTGTATGCCGTAATTACAGACACAATTAAAAAGCCATTGTGTCTCGTGTAGATCTACGTTCCGGCATACGAAAGGTTAAGGCCTGCGCAGACGAGGGACAATTTGTACGCGGACAAAAGTCCCTCGTCTGCGCAGGCCATTAAGTGCAGGCCACAACGTGAGCCTAACTTAGCTCATGTAGATACGGCGTCATTTCATACCTTGACTCATACTGGGAACTTACATACTAAAATTTATTTCTTTAATAAGATCACCAGCAGCATTCTATGAAAAGACGCCGTAGCTTCGTGACCTTAGCATATGAAGGGCTCAGGGGAAGAACAACTTTTGTCACATTTTTAATTTTTTTCAACTAGCAATGCAGTCTGAATGGTTATACCTGTCGCTATGTTTTGTCAAAAACAACAGGGCAATAACATCCATAGTCTCCGAGCTTTCATGCTTTTAAAATATCGGTACAGGGTAAAAACATACAATATCCGGACCGTTCAGGAAAAAAACAACCGTTGTCCGTGGTTGACTGTGACAGCTATACTTACCCCTACCCCCTATACCATTATACCTATAACAGTTAAGGTGAATGCGTAGTTGTAGCCCGCGAAATTCAATTTTTCTTACGTTTTTTGCAATTTTCAGGTCAGTGTCAGGTTGTATCTTGATCAAAATATGATTCGCGACAATAACAGGTACGTATTTACAGAATTATAATAATTAGAATCATTAATACATCTTCCTAAGTTAGATTTCTACCGTTAAGAACAAATCTCGTATGGAAAAGTGTTGGTGGTAGAAATCTAACTTAAACAGATGTATTAATGATTCTGATGATTATAATTCTGTGAATACGTACCTGTTATAGTCGCGAATCAAATTTTCATCAAGATACAACCTGACACTGACCTGAAAATTGCAAAAAACGTAAGAAAAATTGAATTTCGCGGGCTACAACTACCCATTCGCCTTAAAGTACCTTGGGTATAAATGACACTAATTTATTAAGATCTTATCTTTTAATTCGTAATACCTCAGTTTGTTCATTAGGTGACAAAAGTGGTTCTTCCCTTCATATGTGTATTCATTCCTCTTACGAATTATATTTTGCATGCATCTAGGCTTTTGCTGTGTTTGGGTCAGTTTCTGGTCCAATCAGATTCGACTGTAAAAGTACTTTTCGTGCATCGAATAACATTGACAACTCAATTACTTAGGGAATACCGTCAGCAGACAGGCCTGTTATTACAATTTCAGACCTCCGACACTGTCCCATTACTCGAGATTTTTATATGGTCCACTTGGTAAAATGGCACATGTTATCATTAAGTATATTTTCTATTTCATTTCAGACTTGACATCGTAAGCCACATAGCGCTAATACCACCGATAGCGTGGTCGTCAGTGGACGTCGTGTCAAAGAAGGATGAGATTCAGAAGATAGACCTCCCTCTACAAGCTTTGCAAGATATGGATGTGTTGGAGGCCTTTTTGTTCAGGTAAGTTTTCAGTTATTCTCGAAAATCAAAAATACCGTTTATTAAAGACTAGCTGCGCCCCGCGGTTTCACCCGCATAAGTTTTGATCCCGTGGGAATATCGGGATAAAAACTGCCCTATGTCCATTCCCGGGACTCAAAATATATCTATACCAAATTTCATTTAAATCGGTTCAGTGGTTTATGTGTGAAAAGGTAACATACAGACAGACAGAGTTACTTTCGAATTTATAATATTAGTATGGATTTCTGTTTGTGTACACTATTTTCTGTATCCAGTTTTCTTGTTGTCAAATTAATCTAATGTCAACTGTTATATCTTGTGAAGCTGTCGCTATCTAAACTATTTGCGCTGTAGCATGGTGCGGGTGACAGTTGCCCGTATGACGTTGACATTTGTCAGTACCACATGACTAGGGATGTGAGGTTATGCAATTCATTTTTATCGCTAACGATACTCGCAGCGTGAATCTAGTTCTCTTTAATATTGTTATGAAAATTAGTGTATTATTCAGTTGTGCAGTGTAACTACGTGTGTGCTACGTGTATAAACTTGTCAATATAAATGTTTTATGGCTACATAATTATCTTTGTACTTATATAAAATAATCAAAATCGGGTTTATGTTTTTTTTTTCGTGACAACATTTTTGCTCTATGGTGCATCGGCGCGGCGGCCATGTTGTTTACCCGTGCGATGCTGTGAGTGCGAGTACGAGTGCAAGCGCGTTATATTGTGACTTAATGTGACACGTATTACGATTTCATTGTTTGTTTTCATTTTTGTTAAATTGTTATTTGTTATAAGTTTGTTGAGTTTGTTGTTATTACCATGCCTAAGCATACAAAAAAAACTGTTTTGGGTAGTCAGGCCAGGGAGCTTGTTGTTCGCCTCCGAGACTACTTTGAAAGAGAACAACAAAATAATGGACCGTTGTTACCATTGAATCATATTGTAGAACGAGTAGCCGAAGCTCTTGATATTGGCCGCAATACTGTTTCGCGTATAACACGTGAGAAAATTGGCCAAGATGGGATGTTTGAAAATAAATTATCGACACCCAACAAAAAGCGGACCAAGGTGAAGCCAATCACAGATTTGGATGATTTTGCTAAGGTTGCTATTAGAAATCATATTTATGATTATTATAGAAGAATGGAGCTACCCACATTGCTCAAGCTTCTAAAATCATTAAAAGAAGCTGACTTGTTCAAAGGAGGTATTACTTCGCTACGGCAAGTTATAAAAGATATTGGCTTTGTTTACAAAAAAGTTAACAAAAGAAAGATTATTATGGAGAGGACTGACATTGCCCTAGCAAGATGTAGATTTTTAAGGAAGGCCAAAAACATAAGTGATTGGAGCAAAGTTGTCTTTTTGGATGAAACGTGGCTAAACGCCAACCACACAGTGGGTAAAAGTTGGACCGACGATACGGCACAATCGTGTACCAAAGTGCCGGAAGGCAAAGGCGAACGCCTTATTATTTGTCACGCAGGTACAGCAAGTGGATTCGTCCCTGATTGTTTGCTGGCTTTTAAGTCAAAAAAAACTACGGAGTATCATGAGGAGATGAATTACGAAAAATTTAAAGATTGGTTCATAGGTCTATTAAACAATTTAAAAGAGCCTATGACCATAATAATGGACAACGCACCCTACCATTCGGTGCAAGTTAATAAACCCCCAAACCAATCCAACCGCAAAAGCGAGTTGGTGAAGTGGCTGAGTGAAAACGGAGTTACAGCAGATATAAAAATGTTAAAGACGGAGCTTATTGCCTTAGTCCGACGCCATAAGCCACCAACTCCTACCTATGCTCTGGACGAGATGGCAAAAGAAAAAGGCCACCAGGTCCTTCGACTACCACCCTACCATTGCCAGTATAACGCTATTGAGCTGATTTGGGCCCAAATAAAAGGTATGCTTTTAATTTCAATTCCCATTTTGAAGCTTTATAAAAAAATCAGCTTTCCGATCGTAGCATGTACCTAGTTTAAAAACATTACCAGATACTAGATTAGGCTGATTGATGATTATTTGAATACTTTTTTTTATAAGTTCGTTTATTTTTAGGTTACGCCGCAAGAAATAATACTTCGCCGCCATTTACGGCAAATAAGATGTTGGCCCTATTACAAGAGGCCATCAACAATGTTCAACCTGAAGACTGGTCGAAGGTCGTGAATAAAACAAAAAGGGACATTATGTCTGATTGGGATCGTGACATACATATTGACAACATAATTGAGTCGTCGTTAATAATATCCGTCACAGATTCAGATGATGAATTGAGTGACAATTCAGATGTTCCTGACTCTGATATGGGTTTAGACGAATAACATGTATTTTTTTTTAGCAACCTTTTAAGCAACCTTACCCTATAAATGTTCTGTTGTATAATTAGACCTTTTAAAAATAAAAATTGACCTACGCACAATATACGTTTTTTATTATAAATAATATCGACTATCCATCGTAGCAGTACATCCCATCACTAAATACGTCTATGGCGTTACGTTATACGCATAACACTTTGCTTAATTTTTCATTCAATTTGATTTTATTTCTTGATTAGAACATTCTGGTTGGGTTTAATTTAATTTACTACAGTTATTAATTATTTAATATATTACGAATGTGGTACAACTGAAATACTAAGTCATAAATTGTAAATCGCGGCAACTTTCAAGAGTGAAACGAAATGTTACTGAAACTGTCACCCGCACCATGCTACAGCGCAAATAGTGTAGTTTTATGTTTGGTAGTATACTTACTGAAGAGGGATTTGATCAGCTTGTCAATACCGGATGATAATGTCCGAAAACTTTGTTAGACAGCACATTTCAAAATATTTCAGCTAAGTACACTTTTCTTAATGAAAATTACTGTTCTATATATACTTATATCTAATAATAATAAAAAAAAATGAACCTCCTGACAGAAATAGTAGGTATTTAAGGTATAAAAGATACGACAGATAGAATATTGTTGCAAATCATAAGCACGCGTCGTTTGACTTTTATGTCATTAAAATAAGGTTCAAATTGCAATGATTGATGCGAGCTCGTGAAATGCAAAAACTCAATCAAACCACAATGATTTCGCCTTAGTCTTAAACTCATATAATTTTCTGTGTTATAAATAAACCTAAAATATTCTCCCTAGGGTAAATCTAATAGGCTGGTCATCAAAGAAACAGTTCGAAGAGATGTGGGTAGGTTTACTTGGCGCGTTACAAGGGAACGGTACACATTGGGCCGTGCGCGGGATCACTCAGCTGCTGCTTAGCGCTGCGCCTACAGCGCTGCAGCGCCGCGGAGAATTGATACACGTGCCCAGACATAGGCTCAGCTGTAATGAAGGGTGAGATAATATTACATTATGTAGTGAATATATAAAATGCTAAAAAATATGTTTTTTTTTTTTTTTAATTATTATGCGGTGCTGCATGATGTATTCTTTTCAAACACGCAAAAATAAAGATACTACAGGCGGTAATTTCGTACAATATTTTGTTGATAATATAATAATTTTTTCTAAATAACGTTACAACGACTCCATAAATACGTTTCCTGCGTAAGATATGTATAATCCCACCTCGGAAAACTTGGAAAGGGTGTATGCTCTTCCATTTTTGATATTCTCCCAGTAACATCCACTTTTTTTCACAATTTAATCTTGCTTCCTCAGAATGCAACGGCTCCGAAACATTTTAGTCGGCACATCATCATATAAGTTATTCGAATGCGTCAACTTAGAACGAATACCTCTCATGAACGACGGTTTTGACGGATACCATTACGCGCAGTTCAACACTGAGTACTTGAAATTGGCTTCAGGTGAGACTTTAAATTTTCTACGGAAAATGGCTTATTTTATTTATGTCTCTATCTTTTTAAAAAAGATAACACTGGTGTTAATTTTTTTAACTATGTTAAAAATAAATTTGATTTAGTTTACAAAAAAGCTTTCGCAACAATTGACTCGATTTCTTATCTAACCATTATACGTCAAGAGTGCGCGTTATGTGACTGATGGACAATAAGACATTAAAATAAGGTTTAAATTATTACAATAGTTAACGCGCGCTCGTGAAATGCAACAAGCTACAGCTCATTGTATAGCTGTACAAGGCTCAATAATATGGCCACGCGTCGCCCAAAATCGGAACTAACGCCGCTTTATTTATTTATTTATTTAATACTTCAAGCACATAAATGTACAGAGGCAGACTTAATGCCATAGGCATTTTCTACCTGTCAGTCAGTCTTTGTTCTTGCAATACATTTCACAAAGCACTTTCACAAATGTTTACCCGACTGCCAAACGATTCTTGAAGCACAGTATTCACGAATACAAAATAAGTAGATTTCACCCGTAAATAAAAACCTCTGCTTTCCTCTAAATAACCGGGGAATTTTCAGTAAAAATTATTTTAACTTTAGTTTAATGCTTTCTTTCTTCATACAGATATAACAGACGACGCTAGCTATAAAGTGAAGAGAGAAGTTAAACGGGTACGGAGAAACAAAGAGATCGATATCAACAGCTGTTTACAAATACTGATGGATGTCACCTCGCAGATGTTAGAACCTAAGGTATGCGTACTTAAAATTAGAAAAAACTAGCTGCGCCCCGCGGTTTCACTCGCATAAGTCTCGATCTCGTGGGAATATCGGGATAAAAAGTATCCTGTGTCCTTTCCCGGGACTCAAGCTATCTCTATACCAAATTTCATGAAAATCGGTTCAGCGGTTTAGGCGTGAAAAGGTAACATACAGACAGACAGAGTTACTTTCGAATTTATAATATTAGTATAGAATGAATGTGATTATTTTGTAAACTTATACTGAAGGTTTCTACAGGGTGTTACGGAAAGGGTATATCAATACAAACGGGTTGAAGAGTGTATCTGGTCTAGAATCTCTGTACAAAATTTCAGCTCAAAAGCATTAACTTTGAAAATGCTTAATATTTTTTTATTTCGACATCACGGCGCTGCACTGGCGCGAAGCGGCGTGATGTGCGTGTACTAGGCGCACAGACACACTACAGATAATGGATAATGACTCCCGTACTGCGGTGACACGTTTGTTATGATTTCAATTTAATAAACTATCGAAATAAAAAAATATTAAGTATTTTCAAAGTTACTGCTTTTGAGCTGAAATTTTGTACAGAGATTCTAGACCAGATACACTCTTCAACCCGTTTGTATTGATATACCCTTTCCGTAACACCCTGTATACTTAAATTGGGTTAAGATTTTTTTTAATCTCACGTCCAATCACGGTTGTTTTTAATCTATGAATTTATTTGAGCCTTATTGTCAAAATCAGACGCAAACGTGCCGTTTATCTGAGAGCACTTCCTCATATTATTTAAACCAATTAACTACAGACCTCTGTTGTATTAACTTAGTAACACACGTCATCGACAAATAATACAGCAGAATCTTGACACTCGAGAGTTGTAATCATCGGGCGCGGCACGTTGCAGCGCGTTATTCTTTTGTTTTGTTTTCGAGCGCGGTGCTGCCATCGCTACTCAAACCTCTGATTTATTATTGTCATGAAACGAAACAAAAGCATAAAGACTGCGACGCGCTCTACCACAGTCTTATTGTGGAACTATAAAGTCATACTGTCCGATTCGGGCCTGCGGACGGAGAGTAATGAGTAGCTCACCGTCCGATCAGGACCAAGCCCGTGCCGGACGGCGCGTACGTGTTCCACGCGCGCCTCAAAGAGATGTCAGCAAAAAGGAAGGGGCCTGCCAGGGCCGAAGCCTGCCGGGGGTGCAGGATTGTCCGAAAGGGTTACCGCTACCCCGGAACATAAAGGGCTAAGTAAGGAACATGGATGGGTTTTAGTTAGTAAGAGTCTGACACTCCCTTCCGCTCCACCCGGAGCGGGAGGGTTCATTCGATGATTTCCCATCCATAAAAAAAATAATACTGTCCGACTAACGCCAATGCTCCTATTTGTTACTACAGTAGAGCGTCGACTATCCGAACTAATTAGACACGGGTGTTCGGAAAACCGATTTATTTGGATAAATGAACTGTATGAAAAACTGTTCCATTACAATAGTATGTAATTTAATTACCACTAGCAGTTCGGTTAAGCGGTCGTTTGGTTGATCAACTTCGGATAATCGACGCCCTATTGTATAGTATGTTATTATTCGCTTTATTCTCGGATTTGAACGTTAAATTTTGAATTGTTGTTTATTTCTAGGCACCAACAGGCCTCGCAGCGCGCGTAGCCCTCCTCTCCTGCATGTCTCAAACAAGCGCAGTATTCACTCAACCTGCCCACTGGTGCTGGGCAGCCGGCCAGCTCATCTCTCTGAGCAGTGCCGCGCACGCCACGCTGACACAGTACAGCGCGGCCGGACGAGCGCTACTGCTCGCCCTGTCCCACTGTATGTGTGTTTTGGACGGGTTCGAAGGGCTACAGGTTAGTTTTTAACATTGTATCGAGCTGGCTTTTGTTGTCTAATGTCTACTCCAAAAGTATTTGATGAAAGTGTAAACAAAAACAAAAAAAAAAACAGAAAAATCTTTCACGAACATTGAGGTCATAAAATTAATCTTTGTCAAAAAGCGATTTAAATTAGAATTTCGGATTTAATTATTCAAATAAACACGTGAAATCATTAGGCAGGTCCGTGGCATAACTACCATTCCGCCATTTTGTTTTTTTTTTTTTCAAAATGGCGGCTACACGTGATTCCTATAACGATAGCTGATATCAATGCAAACAGAAAACATTATAAGACCAAACTCCGTCACGTTTCCGAGATATAAACGTTCAAAGTTGATCACGTGATATCCATATTTATTTGAACTTGCGTAAATCTTGTTGCATAATTAATATTTGGTTATTTTAAACATTCAGTTCAGAGTGATTATTTCAAACATTTGTTTACATTTTCATCAGATAAGTACTTGAAAATAAAAAAAAATCAAGCTAATACTCGCTTGATATTTAATACAGAAAATCAAAATAGCTTCATTTAAAAAACTTTTTTCACCAGGAACTATCAACAGTCCACCAAAAACTCCTAAAGTCTCTCTCCTCAAGCTACGCACCTTTACGTCAAGCGGCACTGCAGGGATGTCTCCTACAGTTGACTGGGAAGGCATATGTGCTCGCCAATGTGCACGGTCAGCCCAACCCTTATCATGAGCTGGTGTCGCAGTTGAATGTTGCTGTCAAACAGTATCTTGCTCCTAATACGAAGTAAGTAACTGTTCTACGAGTATGAAATACTTACATGAACTGAGGGGCAATTCTCGTAATTTTAAGAACATTCGCAGTCTGGTCTCAGTGTCAATCTGTCAAAAATACCTCTAATTTCCTCCTACATTTTAACAAGTTTTTGACATTTTTTTGTCGCCGAGATGAGACTGCGACTAGATTTTGAACGTTTTAAATTACGAGAATTGCCCCTGTGGTGTCGCAGTTGAATGTCGCTGTCAAACAGTATCTTGCTCCTAATACCAAGTAAGTAACTGTTCTACGAGTATGAAACATTTATAGCTTTTGTTTAGTGCTGCACCTTGGGCAAATAAACACGTTACCATTTTGTGTTTGATAAAATTGCGTGCGGTTGCTTATAGTATTACGTAATCTTTTTATTACACCTTGTATAATCTACTTAGTAAATTGCTTTACCACTTTTGACAACAATTTCAAGTAAATTGAAACTTCACTATGGTTTTAAATGTCTAATTGTCACATTGACAAATAGGTGCAAGTAACATTCAACATTTAAGGTGTTAAAGGAAGCGGGCCTGCGGACGGAGAGTAATGGGTAGCTTACCGTCCGATCAGGACCAGGCCCGTGCCGGACGGCGCGTACGTGTTCCACGCGCGCCTCAAAGAGATGTCAGCAAAAAGGAAGGGGCCTGTTAGGGCCGAAGCCTGCCGGGGGTGCGGGATTGTCCGAAAGGGTTACCGCTACCCCGGAATATAAAGGGCTAAGGAAGAAACACGGGTGGGTTTTAGTCAGTAAGAGTCTGACACTCCCTTCCGCACCACCCAGAGCGGGAGGGGTCACTTGATGATTTCCCATCCAAAAAAAGGGTGTTAAAGGAAATACGAGGTCGACTGTCTATAACTTTATTATTAGCAAAACAACTAAATCGCCATTGTTGCTTAGTTTTCAAAGAAAATCTCAATTAATATTATCTTCTCTCATTTTCAGAATATCCCTCTACGAACAGAGTCTATACTGGACGGTGCTATTCACACTTGTAGAACTCGGTCATCCGGAGCTTATCAACATTGCTGTGGACTTCGTGCTGACCAACCCTAGGCATTACTGCATCGATCTAGTTGTTAAGGTAATCTAGAACTTATAGTTATCTGTATGAAGTCTATTATAACAGTGCGACGGGAGTGTTTCATTACCAAACTACAGACGGGCGTTACTTATACGTTGATATGTCGTTAGACGAATATACAAAACTTCACTTTCCCATTAACTTATAATGCAAATAGAATACAAGAATAGACGATCACATGAAAGAAACCACGGGTACACCTAGTTGCTTGATAAAGCTTGTCAGATAGATAAGTCATTTACAACGTATTAAATAGTTATTCACAAAGGCCTAATATTGTCGGGATGGCAATGAGAATATGGAAACACATTTGAACACAAAAAGGCTTTGAAGGTCCGTGGCATATCCACCTGTCCGCCATTTTGCTTTTTTCTTTTTCAAAATGAAACCTATGAAAATCGACAAGCAGCACCCCGCGGTTTCACCCGCATAAGTGTCGATCCCGTGGAAATATCGGAATAAAAACTATCCTATGTTCTGTCCCGGGACTCAAACTAAGACCAAACCCGTAAGGGCTCCCACACATAAACACGACACGACGTCGCGTCGTCGTGCTACGACGTATATGACTTTATTGACGTATCATTCAAACCGGGAAAAGTGGAAAGAGGGAAGGGAGGCCTTTGCCCTGCAGACCCTGCAGTGGAGACAACACAGGCTTATAATAATAATAAGTCATTAAAACGGCGAAACGATGCTGCGTCGTAGAACGACGCGACGTCGTATCGTGTTTATGTGTGGGAGCCCTAAAGTGTCACGTTTCCGAGATATTAACGTTGAAATTTGACATCCATAATTTTTTTAACTTGCGTTAATCTTGTTGCATAGATGTTTGATTATTTTAAACACCCAGAGAGTATAAAAAAAAAATATATCGGACCGGTCGGTATGCCACGCTCCAATAAAAATATACAATCCTTTTTTATGGTGATTTCAGGGAATCACAACGACGATAAGACAGCAAGTTCTTCCAAAAGACCTGAAGAACATAATAATTGAGAAGCTATTGGATAACATGAAGAAATATTCGGAACATCATGCGGTACAAATATTGATGGTGCATTTATTTTCAGGTAAGCTTGTACCTTTCTTTTCATGTTTTTAATTTTGAAACACTTTAAACTTAAATCATTGTACTCTTGGTTTCTTTTGAAATGTTTCCTAATTTATTTCGTTGTTATTGACTTATTTTTGACGTAGGTAGGTACAACGGTGAGGTGAACAAATCGTCAGCCTTAGCAAAAGAGACAACCATATAAATCATATCTATAAAATGTTATAATAATTTCTTTGCACGATAAATTGTGTTCTAAGAAAAGTTTTCTGCCTACTTATATTTCATCATCCATACTAATATTATAAATGCGAAAGTGTTTCCGTCTGTCTGTTACCTCTTCACGCTTAAACCGCTGAACCGATTTAGATGAAATCTGGAATAGAGATAGTTTGAGTCCCGGGAAAGGACATAGGATAGTTTTTTACCACGATATTCCCACGGGAAACGTATGCGGGTGAAAACGCCGGGCGCTGCTAGTATCTTATATTTGCCATCGTGGTGACAGGATTAGCCAATCGACAGAAGTCGATTGCCCAGGGTGCGCCGGACGTAACAGAAGGTCGAAGGGTACATCGCTCGGGGCGTCCTTTCATGCACCCACTAGAATACAATAGACTTCGAACCCAAGTCGGCCGGAGCACAGACTATCTCCATAGATGGGGGCTCACGCACGGACCTCTCGTGCGCATGCGCCACCTCCCCACAGACAATGGCCCCCTTCCATCCTGCGCCGCATGTCCTGTCACCTGTGCACTTTATGATTTTATGATTGCGTCAGAGACAAGAGTTCGCGCAGCTGAATTTTTGGCCAAAAATGTTTAAACTTTTTGCCATCGATACGCTAAGAAGATCATATCTTTAAAAGACGATTAAAGTTTTCAATATTAGATAGACTAAGGGCGCGTACACACGAGCGCGATTTTTAACGCGCGCGCGTCGCGTACGCATCGGTCCCTCTTTAGAAACATTAGAATTAAATGTTTCTCGTACGCGACGCGTGAGCGAAAATATCGCGCTCGTGTAAACGCGCCCTAAGGGCTCATTCCACCAAACTTTTATACCTAGAATAAGTCTTATCCTGGGAATAAATTTTGAATTTTTGAGTTTTTCCATGCTATAACTGTCAAACGTCAATTTTATTCCACGGATAAAAGATTCATCTGACTTTGGTTAAATCAGCCCTTAAAAAATTGTAGGTTTCAAACCTGTTTCTCAAAAAACTTAATCCTTAATTTCTTAACTCCACAGCCGACAACAAACTCCTTAGTCCAAAACTAACCTCAGACGTTTCAAACATGGACCCAGACATTCTAATGAACTCAATGGAACGCATCACACTACTCTACAAAGTCCTCCGCCAATCAAAAGAGAGAGAAAGCAAGAAAATCATAACAACTTCTCTTAAATACTTTTTAAGAGAGACTCTTCCTCCGGCGGCAACTTTGAGTAGAGTGGTCATAGAGTTTCTAGAGTGTTGCAAGGAGAGTGAGAAAATGAGAATGGAAATTGTATCGAATAGAGATCGCTGTGTTGATTGTGCGGTTATGAATGCGGAAATTGTTTTTGAGGTAAGATGTTTTTTTGCAAAAGATGACACTATAGTTTGCTCACAACTTTGCTTTGAGAATCCCTAACTAACATTTAAATGGAGGAAAATTAGCCGAAGGCTTACCACGCAGAGCAGTGGTGGCCAAGTGGTAACGGCCGCGACTTACGAGTTGTAGGTCGTAGGTTTGAATCCAGACAGGCGCTTTACTTTGTGTAAATTATTTCATCACCACTGCTCTCAAAACGGTGAAGGAAAACATCGTGAGGAAACCGGCATGTCCTAGAACCAAAAATTCGAAGACATGTGACATCTGCCAACCCGCACTGGGCCCGCGTGCTGGATTACGGCCCACTCCCTCTCACTGAGAGGAGGCCTGTGTCCCAGCAGTGGGAACATTATAGGCTGATTATGTTACCACGCGAAAACAGTCCTAGAAAAAAACACTAGTGCGTGCACTGGTATACAGGGTGAATTTGAATTAATGCGACAAAAAGAAATGGGAGCTTCAGTTACAGTAACATAGTAATTATAAACTGTTTTTTCTACAATCTAAATCGTTAAAAAAAATTACGTGATTATCGTTTTCAAAAGGTCCACTGATGTTATTATCTTTATTTAAATACGAATTATCGGTATTCCAGCAAAATAATTAATATGCAAAGTAAATAAGAAAAATTAAAGTATCAAAAAATCTCATCGCAGTGCTCAATAATCGTCGTGGAGTACTCATGTCATTAAACGTTGCCGTTCATAGCGGTCATTTACCTAATTTTGCCTATTTTCTAGTGTAAGTATGCGACGTTGCCAAACCTCGCATGACATTCCTTCCCGGCTCAGACTAAGGAAATTCCCGGCGACCGCCCCGCCGCCCACCACCCTTCCTTCGTTCATTAGTCGTCCTAAAACGTTTGTAGGTCATGGTCGCGCGCGCATTCCGCAAATCCTACTTTACGTATTGCGAATAATTTGTGTTGTTGTCTTGTGTTGTTGTCTTGTGTTTGTGTCATAACAATGCCTAGGACGAGACGAAATAAAGAATCTACGTGAAACGCAGCGAAGATTTCGATTAACCTAACACCGTTGGACTTTTATTTGTTGGGAGAAATTAAAAGACTCGTTTACGAACGCGAATCCGAAACTTTAGACGAACTAAAAAACAAAATCATTAGTGCATTCGAAACTGTAAAATCACAGACTTTTTGCGGCGCCGTGCTCAATTGTGTTTACAAAACGGAGGTGGACATTTTGAACAATTACTAAAATACACGTAAGTGTACTGATTTCATAATAATTATTGTAAATACTGTGATTCCAACTTTTTAAATACGCCAAAAATACGATAATTGATTTGTTGTTGTAACAAACATTATTCAGGTTATACCTCATACTAAAACATTTTTTCACTATTACTTTTGTATTTTTGATCGTCCTAAGCCGACAAAAGTATGAAGGAAAATTTGGTTTCACAAAACTTTTATTTAATCGTGCGCGCGGGAAAGAGATGCGCGGGCGGACGGGGGCGGCGCGATTCATTCATAGCGATAATGTACCTAAATCGTGCTACACGAAAACGGTAGTACGCGAAATTCTTTGATACTTTAATTATTTTAACGCTTTTCGTAACACTGATCAATTATTTTTTAATTTTACATTTGATATGTTCTACATTTTCTTGAAAACACGTATTATTGTATATTTAAATTTGTCGCATCTATTCAATTTCACCCTGTAGAAAGCTATACGTTACATTTTTCGGCGGTTTGAAACCGCCTTCATTTAATCGTAGTGCATAATGTGTCCTCCTAGGACGTCCCCTCCCGGTGTTTTCACTCACATCTGTCCTGTAAATACCATTTGTTCGCCACCTACCACACCACCACCACCCACCACCAGCTCCCACCACCGCCACCACCTCACCACCTTCACCACCACCACCTCACCACCTTCGCCACCTTCGTCACCAACATCACCCACCACATTCTCTACCACCACCACCACCCACTACCACCACCACCACCCACTACCACCACCCACCACCCACCACCACCACCCACCACCACCACACACCACCACCACACACCACCTTCTTTCTTTCCTTCGGTGGTTCACCACCTTTGATTCACTATAATGGTCTGATAACTAAAAATATCTTTATTCTTCCACAGGTATTCCAAACGTCGATAACTCAAGACCAGCTCCCAGTCTTATCCGGCTGGATATTCGAAGCACTATGCCATTTACTGAGCGGCAAAGTAACATCAAACCTCCTACCATACTGTTTACAAACACTACTGGTTTCAGCCAGTTCAAACCAGTTCATACGCCACGTTTCCCCACTGTGTTACCACATACTAAGGATAGGTTTCCTCAAAAGTGGGGAGATTTCAGAAAATTGGGGACTTTTCAAAGAGTTTTTGACTAGTAAAGTAGGAATGTCTTTCAACGATAGAAGATTGTTGTGCGTAGTCTCAATAAAGTCTAATTTTACGGAATCTCAAATTGAAAGGTTGAAAGAACTTTGTAATAGTAACGAGTGTTTGGCCGATTTGGCTTTGTGCTTGAATTAGTAGTTTTTAGGTGGAAAGTTGAAGGGTTTAATGGTACCTTGGATTCTGATTGCTTGTTTAAGCGTTTTCCCGGAGTCCGCTTTGCTTTGAGGAAGTGCTCTTCTGAGATGAAAGGCAATAATGAGATTAGATTATTTTATGAGGAGATCCGCAGGGGACCCAAAGTAACCCGAAGGATTGCCAAACTTAAGTGACAATAGGCAGGGCACATTGCTCGCAGAGCAGATGGCCGATGGGGCCGAAAGGTTCTGGAGTGGCGACCGCGTACCGGAAGACGTAGCGTTGGAAGTCCTCCCACAAGGTGGACCGACGACCTTGTGAAGGCCCCAGGAACCCGTTGGATGTGAGAAGCACAGAACCGGTCGAAGTGGAGGTGGTTACGGGAGGCCTATGTCCAGCAGTGGACGTCTTTCGGCTGAAATTATGATGATGATTTTATAAAAAAAGAATAAGAAATTTTACTTGACAGAAGAGATTGAATCTTCGCTGTCTTTTGCGTTCAGTTATGACAATTTGCATTGTTTTTTTAGGTTCGTCATTTTACTCGAAAGACGTTCACTGCTGGACATAGGCCTCCCCCAAATGTAATTATTAAAGGTGATTATAATAATAAGCTAGAATTTGCGGTACCATTAAGCCTTCTAAAAGATCAAGCATGTTTGTACTTGTAGGCAATTTTATTCTGTTTTCTAAATTCTCTAAATTCCTTCAGAGTTAAATCATTCCAAAGTAGTAGGTATTTTTGATGAAGAGTTTGAGATTGGTTGTCATAGAATAAGTATAGGTATCTACTAAGCAGGCAGACTAAATAAGGCTATTCATATTTAAAACGCGCTTAGGATCTCTGCGTGTGAATGCTGTTTCATCGGTGCAACACCTGTAATATACAGGGTGTTACGGAAAGGGTATATCAATACAAACGGGTTGAAGAGTGTATCTGGTCTAGAATCTCTGTACAAAATTTCAGCTCAAAAGCAGTAACTTTAACTGCTCATCACTGATACTAGCTTCGTCAGACACGAAGCCAAGTTAGACAGCGTGATTTTGGCCATGACCACCAGTGAGTTCGAGCTCGCGTTTAGTTTATTCTTAATGCTTTTGAGCTGAAATTTTGTACAGAGATTCTAGACCAGATACACTCTTCAACTCGTTTGTATTGATATACCCTTTCCGTAACACCCTGTATAACTATTGTCCATGGCTAAGATGTTTACCTTTTTTGCAAATTTCTTCAGAAAAAAATGCACATGGTCGTGGTTGGCACCTGATTGACATTCATAGAAATGTTACAAACATTGTATAGACAAAACAAGATGGCGGCTTTAGTTCCGATTTTGGCCACGTGCCGAAAAAGAACCTTGTATTGTTGTACGCACGGCTACACATCAAGCTATACATAACCAGTATCAGCTGACTTCTGATTGTACGAAAAACCTATACATTGCGAGGTCGGCTAAAACTGGAAATGTATAGCTTAATGTGTAACCGTATGTACTAATAACGCTCGATATAGGAACAGAGGAATTATACTGTACTAGCTGCGCCCCGCGGTTTCACCCGCATAAGTCTCGATCCCGTCGGAATATCGGGATAAAAAGTATCCTATGTCCTTTCCCGGGACTTAAACTATCTCTATACCAAATTTCATCTAAATCGGTTCAGCGGTTTAGGCGTGAAAAGGTAACATACAGACAGACAGACAGTGTTACTTTCGAATTTATAATATTAGTATGGATTTTGGTTCGTTAATATTGGAATTATACAGCAGCATATTGTCTGCCTGCTCAGTGCGTTAAAGAAAGATTAAGTATAGAAGAATAATATAGAAAGTATATTGCCTGTTTCTCTTCTCATCCTGTATGGACAACATCGTGAGTTTAAGAAATCGTTTGAGAGTCGAATTAAGTTTGAAAATGTCTTCGGCAACTCAGTAGAAAGTTTTGAAGAAAAATATCTAGTTTGAGTATAAAGCGTCTCGTCCATACATCTTTGTCGTCTCTGTCACACATACCATTCTGAGAGTCTCTTTCTAAAACTCGAGTTGGCCCTATTAACGACGGGTACTGTACAGTCAACCACATAGTGGTAATACTAGCACGAGTAAAATCGCCCTAACTGCTACGACATAAAGGTGCTGTCAATGTCAAATTTACAAAATTCTATCACTCTTGTCTATGCTATACAGGATGGCAGGGACATCGACATGCAACCTATTACCACGGATTCAGTACTTGATTCTGTACCCCCTGCGTTGAAATTATTCGTCAGTGATATACAAAAAAAAAATTCTTTTCCATACATTTTGAGCGCGTAGGTATTGCAGTTTTCTATGAAATAGCAGATTTTTTTTTTTCAAAAATCTTGTCGAATATTCAAATTAGGCTGAGAATCAGCACTTTTCGAAGACTGTCCCCCAAAACGCCCGCCCTTCACCACTTCCTAGTGCTTTCGCTTTTTGATAACCGACAAAGAATTTCAACGCAATATCAGTGGCATAACTATAGGGTGGCATTGGGGCAAAATGCCACGGGCCCCCAGCCAGAGGGGGCCCCTGGCCCGAGAGGGCCTTGAGCACAGGAGAATCCTAATATAAGTTTATAAGTTTATAGATGCAAACTTTTTTGAAAATGTGCAACAAAGGACATCATCCAGGTTTCGAACATTTTGTACCTTTTTCCCATTCCTTGTCAAATTTTTTGGACAGGACCTCATGATCAGCAGTAGCGCTTGCGACCACTAAACCAACGAAGCAGTCAGGTGTTAAATTTTGTAGGGGAAAATATGAAATCTACGCGGGAGAAGAGCTAGTAAAAAAAAAAAACTGTAACGTTGGTTGAGCTTCTTTACATTGAGGGAGGGCCCCATCCCTTGAATTTGCCATGGGCCCCAAACGGTATAGTTTAGCCACTGCGCAATATACTGTCCAGAATTATGTACTGAATTAATGGTTACAGTTTGCGCTTCGATGTCCTAGCCATCCTTTATAAATCTCAGAATTATGCAGCTCTATTGTACTATTAGACAAGTAGTGATTACAAAAAGTATCGATACTCGAGTAACATCGAAGTTATAATACATAGTATATTTGCTAGTGGAAACATGTTATTATTCATATTTCAGTGGTTAAGCTAATTAATGATCGTAGGTGCAATATATTTAATACAAACGAGATAATAATGTTTATAGAAAATGCTCGAATACTCGATAATTAGGTATCGATACTTTTTGACAGATTAATCGATATTTTTGACTGATGTATCGATACTTTTGACAAGAACTTCGGACGAGGCGCTTTTAACAGTTATTTTTATATAGCAGCAATATTTTATTAGTACATAGTACAAATTAAATGAACAATGTTCTTTCATTATTCAACTAATAATAGTTTATTAATATGATAACAAATATTAAAATAATAGCGCTTGTATTTTTCGATGTAGATTAATTTATTAATTTCTAAACTAATATTATAATATTTCAATACTAAGAGAAGATATTTTGAAAATTTGTAGAGGTAATACTATATTGCAGTAATAATGTTCAATTATTACTATTTACCACAGTAATAATAGTACTCATAGGTTCTGTATAACAATGTAAGTATTGAAATCCTTGCTCCAAAACATTTATTATTTTCATTTAAACAAATATCAACCTTTCCTGCATATAAATAAAGTTGATTTTAGAGTGACTAGTACTACTTATTGAAAAAGTATTAAAAATCGTTGCAGCGGAAAATAAATGATAAAAAAGTTATTTTTGAATTTCTAACTGAAATAATGCGTTTATAATAAGTACAGATACCATTAATTTGTGTATTTTTCACTTCCAAACAATTATAATCCTTATTCTTTGAATGACAAAGTTCTATTTCCTTTGGATGGCAATCGCGAGAGACGTCGATGTGACGTCATTGTTCTCTAGTGTCTTATAAATTATTTCACTGTAAAACTGTATGATAATGTTGTACAATATGTATATTTTATGAAATTATGTAATTGAAATATTTATAATTATATTTTTAACTCGAAGCTTCAGCAAGTTAAATAAATAAATAGTGTAACGTTTTTTATGTCTTTTATTTTTATAACGCCCACTGGGCAAGAAACTCTGAAGTAAAATTTAATGAAATCCTTATTTTCAATTGATGTTATTTCCTCTTAAATGAATATCAACTTCATACCGGTGTAAATTAAGTTGATTTCAGAATGATTAGTACTTTTGATAAGTCATAAAAATGTTGGAAGTTCTTGAGTTTGCTACGGCCTTTCTTCTCAGAGTAATTGGATAAGAAACGCTGTTCTCATCTAGTTTTTAAAATTTGATTAACAAACAGAATTAACAGATAGTATTGACAAACAGAAACAAAATTATTGAAGTGGTAGCGCAAACTTATCTTTATGCGTGGGTTATTTTACCAAAAACGCACCTATTTGTTTACATTTTTGGAAACTAAATCGAACGCGGCAGTCAAATAATATTTTTACTAACACTATAGTACTTTAAGTATTCTGTGCTAACACTATGTTGTTGTGGCAAAGTACAAATACAAATTAACCATGAATTATCAGTTATCACGACTTATCTTGTCTGGTAAAACCTTTGATTTTTATAGTAAGTAGGGTACGAGGTACGTATCTGCTGATTTCGATAAGATTATTATCTTGTAATTGGAACTAATATAATTATAACTTGGTTGTATTTCAGTTAAATTAAAAGTCTAGGCAAATATATCTATCTGCCTAAATAATGTGTTGCGGCCTGTGCCCGCATAGCAACGAGCGCGGCGCGCAGGCAGCGGGCCGACGTCATCCTCCGAAGTCTCCGCTGAGCCAATCAGTGCGCCGTTGTATCACGCCATACCGCAGCGGACCAATGGCGGCGCGCCACCACACACGACGGCGGGGGACCTCGCTCGGGCTCCGCGGTAGAAGGCCGGGGTCTTTTGACTTGCTCCGACGCGGCACCACCGATCGGTCAACATACGCTTAATATTGTAACGGGTCCTAGAATTTCTGTAATCTTGTACACGTCAGTTTAAATTTAAAAGATCTAAATAAGTATTGGTTTGTTCTATAACAGTATTTCATTTAGTCTCCCTAACACACACCTAAGCATAGGCGTCAACAAGTGGCGACCGTGACAGGACTCGTTGCGTAAAATTGAAATTCATCGAATCATCGAGAAGCGGCGGAAGATCGAATCGTCGAGAAGCGTCGACGGAAAATTCGTCGCGTGGAGCAAGTGCCGCAGCCCGCCATCCATCCAGCCGGGCTGCGTAATCAAGAAGAAGGGGAGCGCGGACGAGCTGCTGTGTCCAGGGAGACTTCGGAGGGTGACGGCGGGTCAAACTCAACACGTCTGCCGAAGGTCTAGCCCAGGAGAGTAAGCCCTGATCCATTCATTTCCTTTCTTTAATCTTTTTCCTGTGTGCCCTTGCGCTGTGAACCAGTGCGCGGCTTGCTGTTCGAACGTCAAACGGGAAAAGGGCCATATCTTTTCCTAATTTGCAGGGTTAATTGCACGTGGGTTGAGCTGGCTTATGCTTCATGCTTGGCTAGGCGCTAAGCTGCAATTTTTCCACTCTAGTCGAATCATTTGTATGTTCGTGTGCACCTACCCGCTTAAGTTCATTTTCATAAATTTAATCCCACGTAACGCATAACCTCACTTTTGGCGATATTGTAAAACGCAAGCTAGCATTTTAAGCTGCACGCATTGTTCTTCCTACCCAATCCATATTCATGCACGCGTGTGAATTAAGTGCACGCAACCAAAGCTTGGTGAACCAGCCATCTTGCTGACTATTTCAGAGTTCCGGCCATACGGCAACTGTTCCGGTGCAGAGCCAACGCAGCCAACAGAGCGGATTCCCTCGACGCGCCGACTACATTAGCGGCTGCCCGCTACGACGCGGAAGTCGTACCTGGGACCGTGTTGGAGCAACGCCTAACATTGTCAGGTTCACTGCACATTTATCTATTCAGCTCATTGTATTTCATTGTTTTGTGTTTTGTATTGCGATAGACAATAGGTCTCGTTGATAGCAAAATGACCAGTGTAGATACCGACCTGAAGGTCAAAATTAAAGAGTTAATTAGAAAGCGTGGCACCATAAAGGGTAGATTAACAAAATTCATAGAGTATTTAGGTACTATGAAGAACTTGGAGCCTAAAGAGGTTGCCAGTGTCCAAGTTAAAGAAATTTCTTTGAGATTAGCCAAGTTTCAAGAATTATTTAAAACATTTGACGAATTACAGTCAGAAATTGAAATATGTTGCTCCGATGTAGATGAACAATTGGAAGAAAGAGAGGCAACAGAGTGTCAATTTTACTCTGCTCTCTCTGTAGCTCAAGAATTAATTGAGGCTACCCCATTACCAATAAATAAAACAAACAGTGTTGGAGAAAATAGTAATTGTTCTCATCAGCCAAGCTGTTGTTCTCATGCATTTAACGGAGTGAAATTGCCAACCATACACCTTCCAAAGTTTGATGGAAACTTGTTAACATGGCTAGAATTTAAAGATACATTTGATTCTATTATTCACAGCAATAAATCAATTCCAGAAATAAATAAATTTCACTATTTAAGATCAGCTTTGGAAGGGAGTGCTAAGGGGATAATTAAATCAATAGAGTTTACCTCGAATAGCTACAAATTAGCATGGGATTTACTATGCGAGCGATATGATAATAAGAATATTCTCATAAACAATCATCTCAAAGCTTTAATTAGTGTTGAAAAGTGTAGTCGAGAATCATACAAGGCGTTAAGGTACTTAGTAGACCATATGTCAAAAAACTTGAGAGCGCTGGAAGCTTTGGGTCAGCCGACCGACAAATGGGATGCACTTATTCTATTCATTCTAGCTTCAAAGTTAGATCCGGTGACTAATACAAAATGGGAAGAGCATAGGTCTACGTTAGCCGATTACCATAGCTTAGAAAATTTCACAAGGTTTCTAAGAAATCGAGCCGATATTCTAGAAACAATGTATTTCGCAGGCATGGAAAATGCCGAGAAAAGGGACCGAAAGCCAAGCAGCAATAAAGAGCCTAAACCGAATAGGACTTTTGCTGCTTTAGGAGATAAAGGTGGACCGTCCACGTGTCATGTCTGCAATGACAGTCACCAGTTATCCGAGTGCTCCAAATTTAAGAATATGGACATAGGGGATAGGCTATCTGAAGTCACAAGATTAAAACTATGTAAAAATTGCCTTAAGAGCGGTCACAACTCATTTCAATGCAGGGCCAAGCTTACGTGTCGTGTATGCAAACGGAAACATCATTCACTAGTACACAATGACGAGTTTAAGACCAATAGGTCCACAGCAGACGCTCCGGCCCTTGAGCCCTCTAGCTTACCGGTTTCTCTCTCAGCGGCCTCAGTAGGTCAAGTACTGCTAGGCACGGCTCTAGTAGACATAGTGCATCCGCAAACTGGGGAAATCTATCAGGCAAGAGCGTTACTAGACACAGGTAGTCAGATGTCCTTACTATCCAACAGCATGAAACAAAAGCTTGGGTTAATTTGTGACACTTCCCGTCCCACTCACGTTGCCGGAATAAATAATTCCATTTCAAAGGTTTCCGAAAGGGTAAACATTAAACTCAAGTCGCGCGTGACTAATTTCTGTATCTCGGTTAACTGTCTTGTCTTACCAAATATTATGGGTACGTTGCCCAACATGCAGGTAAACGTTAAGCAACTCGGTATACCAAAGGAAGTTAGTCTAGCGGATCCCACTTTCTATGAACCTTCGAAGATAGACATTCTGTTAGGTGCGGATGTATATTGGGCGATTGTGAATGCCAATCACATATATCTAGGCAAAAATAAACCAGCACTACAAGACACTAAACTAGGCTGGGTAGTGTCAGGCCCTACAGGGCAAGGTAGCCTAAAGTCCCTCACTGTAACTTGTAACTTTAGCCAAGACGCACAAGAGTGTCTAAAAAGATTCTGGGAAATCGAAGAGGGTTATGCTGAACACTATTCCCGTTCCCCCGATGAACATTTCTGTGAAGGGCATTTTGTTCAACATACCAAACGCCTGTCAAACGGAAGATTTTCTGTAGCAATGCCTCTAAAGGAAGACCCTGAGAGCGCGTTAGGCGATTCCTATGCAATAGCTAGGAAGCGGCTTACCCACTTAGAAACCAAATTAAATAAAAACCCCCAACTAAAGGAAGCTTACTCAGAGTTCATTAAGGAGTATAAGGAATTAGGTCACCTAACCGAAATTGCACAACCGCAGTTCGGGTACTACCTACCCCATCACTGTGTCATTCGGGAACATAGTGAAACCACCAAACTCAGAGTAGTAGTCTTCGACGCATCTGCGAAGACTACCTCTGGAAAATCGCTGAATGAGATACAAGCAGTAGGTCCAGTCATTCAGAGTGACTTGATGTCCATATTACTACGTTTTCGAGAGCATAGGTTTGTTCTTACCGGAGACATTACTAAAATGTATAGGCAAATTCTAATTGATGAGTCACAACGTCATTTGCAATTAATACTATGGCGTTGTGAGAAGTCTCACAACATTGTAACGTACCAGTTAAATACAGTGACTTATGGTACAGCGTCAGCTCCCTTCCTTAGTACGAGGTGTCTTCAACAACTCGCGCTAGAATGTGATGACGAACTTATAAAGGAGGTTATGCTAACTGATTTCTACATAGACGACTTAAGCACTGGCTGCGCATCAGAAGAGCAGCTGACGCACATCCATAAGGGTACTACTAGAGTGTTAGAGTCGGCGGGTTTCAAGCTTAGAAAATTTCGTACAAATTGTCCGCAAATATTCAAGAAGGACCACTTTAGTACTGATGTTCTAGATCTGAGCAAGGAATCCGCTGTGCTAGGATTAAACTGGTCTCCAGTGAATGATACAATTCAATTTTCCACAAATATACCTATAGCTGCTCAGATAACTAAACGAACGATTATATCGATGACATGTAAAATATTTGATCCATTAGGACTACTGAGTGCGGCCATCATAAAGCCAAAAATTCTACTCCAAAGGCTATGGTGCGCCAAGTTAGACTGGGATGAGCCAGTACCAAATCATTTTGCTAAGGACTGGCTCAACTTTAGCAATAATTTATCATATCTGTATAACTTGCATCTACCTAGACACACTCTGTGTGAATTACCAGAGTATATTGAATTGCATTGTTTTGTAGATGCCTCACAGGCAGCCTATGGCGCCTGCGTTTATTTAAGGTCAAGGAGTAACAATGGTAGCTACACCTCACGCCTACTATGTGCCAAGGCCAGGGTAGCACCCCTTAAACCTATGACTATCCCTAGACTAGAATTATGTGGAGCGCTCCTCGGCGCGAGACTTAGTCATAAAGTAATTCAGTCCTTGAAAGGAAAAATAAATAAAAAATTAATATGGACCGACTCCACGGTAGTACTAGGATGGCTAAAAATGCAGCCAAACTCACTTAAAATGTTTGTTCGTAACAGAATAAATGAAATTCAGGAGTTAACAGCTGACTATCAATGGCGTCATGTGCGCACAAGTTTGAACCCTGCAGATATGGCATCAAGAGGAGTAGAACCTCACGTGCTGCAAGGTTCAACGCTTTGGTGGGAAGGCCCTCCCTTCTTAAAACAAGAAGACAGTGAGTGGTCTCCCAAGCGAGCTCCGTTAGAGGAAAAATCGCTGCCAGAAGTCAAACCACTTAACCCATACTCATGTGCGGCAAATAATAGTAATAGAGTAGATAATACAAAGCTTATAGATTTCAACAGGTTCTCTAATTTCCTACGGCTGAAAAGAACAGTCGCTTACGTACTAAGGTTTATCCAGATAGGAAAAGGGCAGATAAATGCTAGTCCAACCTTATCGGTTGAAGAGCTGCAAAAGGCATGCACTCTTCTAATTAAACTCAGTCAACATGAGACTTTCTCTGAAGAAATCGAAATATTGAGCAAAGGGCTGCAGTTAAACAAAAATTCAAAAATATTGCCCCTTAATCCTTTTGTAGACTCTGAACGAGTGCTACGGGTGGGAGGCCGGCTGGAAAATTCGAGATTCAGCTATGATAAGAAGCACCCGATTCTTCTAGACGCTAAACATAGATTCACTAAGCTGTTAGTAAAATATGAACACTTGCGCTTGTTCCATGTTGGTCCCCAGGCACTGCTTGCAGCCATCCGTGAGGAATATTGGCCCTTGGGAGGGCGAACCCTTGCTCGCACGACCACCAGGCAGTGTGTTGTGTGTACGCGATTGAGAGGTAAACCTTTCGAACCAATTATGGGTGATTTGCCGGCCGTTAGAACGGATAATAGCTTCGCCTTCAGTTCTTGTGGGGTAGACTTTGCGGGCCCGTTTAAAATTTCGAGTCGTAAAGGCCGAGGGAACCGCATAACTAAAAGTTATCTATGTCTGTTTGTGTGTCTTACAACTAAGGCGGTTCACCTAGAGGTGGTCAGCGACCTCACGTCTGAGGCATTCATTCTGTGTCTCCACCGGTTTGTAGCTAGGAGAGGTAAACCCTATGTCATATATTGTGATAACGGTCGTAATTTTCTAGGTGCATGCAATGAGCTGGGTAGGATGCTGCAGGAGGCCCAAGAATCTGTGTACAATTACACGGCGAACGAGGGAATCCGCTTCGTGTTTGGACCTGCATATTCGCCCCATTTCGGAGGCATATGGGAGGCTGGTATAAAATCCTCTAAATATCATCTTAAACGAGTAGCTGGGGAGGCCTGTTTGACGTTCGAGGAGCTGGCGACACTATTCTCGCAGATTGAGGCCATACTCAATTCCCGTCCCCTCTCTCCCCTCTCGTCAGACCCTAATGACCCCTCTCCACTAACCCCGGGGCACTTTCTGGTGGGCAGGCCGTTGACCGCCGTCCCATCACCACCCATCACAGCACTGCGGCCCAACCGCTACAAATTAATTGAAAAAATCCGCCAACAGTTCTGGTCCAGGTGGCAGAAGGAGTTCCTGGCCGAGATGCAGCAACGGTCCCAGTGGAGGACCCAGCAGCGAGGCATTTGCCTCGGCGACCTCGTGCTCCTGCGGGAGGCAAACCTTCCGCCGCTCCAGTGGCGCCTGGGGCGTGTCACGCGCCTACACCCAGGCCCAGACGGGGTCAGCCGGGTGGCGGACGTCGCCACCACCAAAGGGACGGTAACTCGTGCCGTCCGCACGATGTGTCCCCTCTGGCGGGACATGTCATCCAGTTGAAGTCGAAGTCTTCAACGCCCGGGAGTATGTTGCGGCCTGTGCCCGCATAGCAACGAGCGCGGCGCGCAGGCAGCGGGCCGACGTCATCCTCCGAAGTCTCCGCTGAGCCAATCAGTGCGCCGTTGTATCACGCCATACCGCAGCGGACCAATGGCGGCGCGCCACCACACACGACGGCGGGGGACCTCGCTCGGGCTCCGCGGTAGAAGGCCGGGGTCTTTTGACTTGCTCCGACGCGGCACCACCGATCGGTCAACATACGCTTAATATTGTAACGGGTCCTAGAATTTCTGTAATCTTGTACACGTCAGTTTAAATTTAAAAGATCTAAATAAGTATTGGTTTGTTCTATAACAGTATTTCATTTAGTCTCCCTAACACACACCTAAGCATAGGCGTCAACAAATGAATAACAGTCAAATAGTTTAATAATTAACCCATTCGCTGCGGCGATAAAAATTACGCTTATTAGCCAAGTGCGGGACGGTTTTCGTCGCGAACTCCGATGGGCGTCCACCGCACCTCTTTAGGATAATATGGAACGCCGATTTATTATATATTTGTATTAAAAAAAATGTGCATATACCTATTGCAAGTATAATTTTTTGTGACTTGTTTTTGCCAAGCTTTAAGCAATTAAAAAAAAAATCGCCGATGGGCGTATTTCGCACCTAAATATTAAATCAAAAAACACCGAAAGGCGTCCGCTGCAACGAATGGGTTAAGAGTGAATGACCCAAAGCCTGAAGAATTTGATGTTTTCATGAAGTCATGAACACCATACAATGTAGCATAATCAGTATATTATGTTCCCATTGCTGGAACATAGGCCTCCTCTCAGTGAGAGGGAGTGGGCCGTAAATCCACCATGCAGGTCCAGTGCGGGTTGGTGGATGTAAGATATGTGTGGATTACCTTCTCAAGGACTACGAGTAGGTAACAGAGTAACACGAGTGCAGTAAGGCAGCCGGAGCTACCACATCAAAAAGAACACAGACAACTACACAGTGTAATCTGTGTAATCCAATGAATGGTTAGACTTAGATTTACACACCTTTACACGCCTTCTTCCCATGGGGCTAGGCTGAAATTACAGAACGCCACCTGCTATGATCTTACACACTCCTTTTGATTCGTTTACGTTCATACATCTGAGCCCTGATTCACAACCATACGACAGACTATCGTATCGAAAGCCTGACATTTCGATAACCTGATTTGACTTGCCCTCAACAGCAAATAGCTGTTGGAAGAATAGCGGGCGTCTATTTGATTTAAACTGACAAAATTTTCGGGTTTTGGACTTGTGAACAGCGTTTAGAAGACTCCTACGATAACAATGATTAATGTTCGATACGATACGGAAGCGTATCGAGTGTTTGTGAATAGCTATGCTGAAGGCCAAATCTCGTAATTTAAAACGTTCAGAATTTAGTCGCAGTCTCATCTCGGCGACAAACAAATGTCAAAAATGGACGGAAGATATTTTTGACAGATTGAGACTGACAATGAGATCATACTGTGAACTTTCTTCTTAAAATTACGAGAACTGATTCCAGTGCGAAAATGGATGGTGCTATCGGTCATGTATAGCTCCGTCTCTCTTACACTGGAATCATAATGGCATTAAGCCGTTTACACGCACACCGGTTGCGAGCACTACGCACCTGAACTTTCTGATGAATGCCATCAACAAGGTGATGAAGCAAATCGGTAAATAAACAGATGAATCTAAACAATTTTATCGATGGTGGGTGTATTCATCTCACAAATCTGCGAATGAAGCGTAAGATAAATGGACCTTGGTAAGAGGAGCCGACAAACTGATGAAGGCGGCAGACACACAATTTATCCGGATTAAAGAGAACAGAGGCCTATGATGTTATTATCCAGCAAAGGTCTGCGATAGGCTAAGTAGATTGAAGTTCAGATAATCGGACAATGCATTATCAAAACGCGGTAAATACACTGAGTCACGACAAAAAATATTCAGTATTCACTCATTATCAGAAGATAATCACTATCAGTGATAATTATAAAGCGAAATATCTTTTAGTATTGTGTATTTTGGTCAAAATGGCGGTCACCCGTCGTGGTTATATTTTTTGTGTGTTCTTGTCGAGTGTGCTTTGTATTTTACTGGTTGTAGTTGCTCTTGCAAGTGATAGTTGGGTGAGTTGATGAGTTTTCTTTAAGGGGACTACATGACCTAAAGCGTGGTCAATGTCAGACTGCATAGAAAAGAAAGAGAAGCGCGATGACACAACGCTGGTAATTTATTGCGAAATATGAAGCAATTAAAGAACAAAAATTAAAACATTAGCGCTTTAAATGTATATTGCTTGTAGAATAATCTGCCAAAAATCTGAATGATTGTATGTATGTATGGTTTTTATTGTTAAAAAAAAGTTTTTAGAGGTATCTTCATGATTATTTTCTATCGTATCAAATTAGTTGTATTATATATTTTCAACACACTACCTATCTACCTTGCATATAATATCCTGAAGAATATCATATATTTTTCTGATTTTGTTTATTGTAGTCGATCATATACTTTTAGGCATTATAAAACTTGCGTTTTTGCGTTTAGGTCCTGTAGTCCCCTTACAGTACGGTGAGCAGGGACATCGATACGCAACTTGTTACCATCAATTCAGCATTAAAATATGATTCTGAAATACCCCATTCGTTGAAATATTTCGTCAGTTATGAAAAAGAAAATTGCTGTGCAAAGAAAAGTATAATGCGCACAGCAAAAGAGTGGACCTCTCTACCTGCGTCTGTTTTTCCGAGCGCATACAACCCGAATCTCTTCAAAGTGAGAGTGAACAGGCTTCTTCTGGGTAAGCTCGCTCCATCGTCGACTTTGTCTCTGTCATCTCTGACCTAGACTAGAGACAAGAGCAAGCCCATTTCAAATAAAAAAAGTGCAATAGGTACCTACGCGGTCATGGATGTCTGGACCGCGTAGGTATTGCTCTTTTCTTTGAAATAGCAGATTTTTTTTTTAATGCCTGTGCTAGCGGATCTAGAATCATGTAGATACTGAATTCATGGTTACAATTTGCGTGTCGATGTCTCTGTCACCCTGTATACTTAGTTTTTGCTGTATTAATAAACAGGTTAAATAATAAAAACATACCTACAAAAATCTGGTAGGCAGGTGTGTTGACTTGGCTCGCGAGGTTGTCGACGTACGGAATGAGCAGGTCATAGTGCCAATTTAGGCGTTCTAGCCAATTGTTTAGGTTATAGCAGTCCTGACTGACACATCATGAGGAGAGTCTCATGGTAGGTGGTTCAAAATCAAAAGTCATTTATTCAAATTAGCCCGAGAATCGGCACTTTTCGAACGTCAAAATTACATGAGACAGTCCCCCAAAAAACGCCCACCCTACGCCACTTCTTGGTGCTTTCGCTGGGAAGAAGTGGCGCGACAAATTCCCCAGCAGTTGGATCAAGGACTTGATACTGAAAGGTTCTCCTCCCGGGACTTAATGAGGGGAGATCCCTCCATCAGTTGAAGTTTAGTACGTAGGTAGTCAGTGGCGTGCATTGCATATAGGCATATAAGCAGTGCCTACCTCGATATATCAACATAAGCCTGTCAATTACATTTTAATGTGTGCCCCATAATTAAGAAACTCACTAAATTATCATACCTAACAAAAAACAAAATCTTCATACAAACACGCGCGGCAGTAGGCAGTCGCCAGACGGTCTACTCGGCTCCCGTACTACTCGCACATTGTCATTGGTCTTTACTCGTTCAAGTTAATACGACAAAATTAAAAATACGTCCGTCTCACTCGTTATAGGACGGTTGCCATTCGCAATTTATCACCCTTAAGTAGGCATGCCTACTCAAATAACCACACTTTTGACCTCACTTTTTTTTCTGATTAGTGACCGCGTTTGCCTAGACTATACCCGTCCTAGTGCCTACCTATTCTGAAAACCAATGCACGCCACTGTACGTAGTAGATACTTCGTAAAAAATGTAAAAATACAGGGCGAAAGCATTGGTGACGACTAGTTACCTATTGGGTGACTAAATAATAATCACTCGGTTATATCCGGTTGTTTAGCAATGTCTTTACTTAGATCTACAATCATTTGAATATGATTGTACACACATTACAATTTAAGCCAATTTAAATAATCTGAAAGATAACTAAGTAGTAAGAATTTTCCTGGAAAGTTCAAATATTATGGTGCGCTAATGGGTTTTTATTTTTGGGTTTTTAGAAGAAGTTAGTCTGGATTTGTGTCTGTTCATTACAAGAGACACGTTCCCTATTAGGTACAGAAATTAGTTATATAACAGAACTAGCAGCGCCCCACGGTTTCACCTGCATAAATCTCGATCCCGTGGGAATATTGGGACAAAAAGTATCCTATGTCCTTTCCCGAGACTCAAACTATCTCTATAGCAAACTTCATTTAAATCAGTTCAGCTTTTTAAGCGTGAAGAGGTAACAGACAGACAGACAGACACACTTTCGCATTTATAATATTAGTATGGATTAGTAAAATTACTCTGCAAAACCCCTTCCAATACATGACAGAAGACCAATTCTCGTAATTTAAAACGTTCAAAATCTAGTCGCAGTCTCATCTCAGCGACAAACAAATGTCAAAAACTTGTCGAAATGTAAGAAAATTTGAGGTATTTTTGACAGATTGAGACTGCGATCAGACTGTGAACGTTCTTAAAATTACGAGAATTGCTCTCTGATGTGATGTCATTTTATTTAATGTCTCCATAAGGTGCCTTAGATGATAGATATTTTAATAAATTGCAAATAGGTCAGAAAAAACAACTGAAAGGTGTAAATGGCGCGTCGGACGCTTCAAAATATAATACTTTAACCTTGCTACCGTAAATCTTAAAGGAGGAAAACAATAATTGAAATATTTATCATAGCATGTCGATATATATGAATTGCCTTTATTGTCTATTAAATAAAACTCATATCTATTGATAAAGTATACTTACCAGAAATTTTATTAGCCTAAATAAATGCTGAACGTGAAGTGAAAAGCATGATTACAACAATTCATACCGAATAGGTACAGACGCCAGCACATCAAGCTACCCAAAACTGTCAAATTTTCCCAATCAACTTTGAACCTTATACTGTAGATATAAAGTTGAAAATCTATTAAAGATATTTGACAGATTGTAGTAGCTTGAGGTGCTGGCGTCTGTACATTGAGCGAGAGCAGTGGTGGCCCAGTGGTAACGGCCCCGATATACGAGTTGTAGGTCGTGGTTTCGAACCCAAGCAGGCGCTTTACTTTATGTAAATAATTTCATCACCACTGTTTTCAAAACGATGACGGAAAACATTGAGAGGAAACCGGCATGTCCTAGAACCAAAACTTCGAAGACGTCTTACCAAGGAGTATCGTTTTGCCCAGTTACTGGGTTTTGGAGTTCGGATCTAGGCAGTCGGTCCATATGAAATACTCTCTTTGAGAGGGAGTGGGCTGTAATCTACCACGCGGGCCCAGTAGTGCCTGTTGGTAGATGTCACTAGGTAGGTGGTAGGTGTCTAAAACATGCTGGTTTCGACACGATGTTTTTCTTTCACCATTTTGAGAGCAGTACTGATGAAATAACTTACACAAATTATAGCGCCTATCTGGGTTCGAACTATAGTTGCAAAACTTCTGAAAAATTCTGAATAATTCCGGAATACTTCTGGGAAAGTTTCTTTAAATCAGAATTATTCAAAATGAATTTAATTAAGATTTTTATTTTTTTTTCCTAAAAATCGTATTTTGCATCGCACGTCGATCGCCGCCGCGCTACCCATAGACTAATATATATAATATGAGACGCTACCCCTCTGTGCGCGCCCGACTGCACGAGGCACGAGTCGTGCGTGCAGGCGATGGCGGTGCGAGGTGCGGTAAGAGGGGAGATGCTCCCTGGAGAAGTTTTCCCCCGCGAGAAAGATTCGTACCCCGCAATCGAATGTTTCCGCCGAATATTTCGCCCGAATAATTCAATGGGAAATATTCCCAAAGTTTCGGAATATTTCGGAATACTTCCGAAGTATTCGACGGGAATGATTCGGAATTTTTCCCGCCAGCATCTATAGTTCGAACCTAAGACCTACAACTTGTAAGTTGCAGCCATTACTACTGGCCCATCAGGGCTCTATAAGGAGGAGGAGGCTTAGGAGGCTTGCTGAATGCGATTACACTTTAATAAATAAATTCTTTATTTCACCAAAAGCCATCACAAAACTATATACAAAGACTAAGAGCATTAAGGTGAATGTGAAGTGGTAGACTGCGAAATTGAAATTTTCTTAGGTTCTTGTAGGTCAGTGTCAGGTTGTAAGTATCTTGATCAAAATATGATTCGTGACTTTAATAGATATGTATTTACAGGATTATAGTCATTAGAATCATTAATATATCTCTTTAAGTTAGATTTCTACCACAAACACTTTTCCATACGAGATTTGTTCTTAACGGTAGAAATCTAACTTAGAAAGATGTATTAATGATTCTAATTATTATAATTGTATAAATACGTACCGGTTATAGTCGCGAATCATATTTTGATCAAGATACAACCTAACATTGATCTAAAATTTGCAAAAAACGTAAGAAAAATTGAATTTCGCGGGCTACAACTGGCTTATAACTAGGTCACAATAATTTTCATACTCTGCTCCTAAACTAGGTGTAGGTGCCTGTGCCTTAGGAGTCAGGCACTTATCGTGAATGAAAATAACTGTACCATTAAGACAAGTGGAATAAACCTTTAATATACACCGTGTTCCGGACGATATACATAAACTTCGACCAGAAGTTCAGACCATGGAAATAAGCATTTTTCATTATGGACACATTAACGAATTCTTATTTTTTGTTAATTTTCATACAAACTAATACCTTGACGTAAATCGCCCGATATGCATGCTTCTTTATCCGAATTGGCAACGATGACGTATTTTCATTTATAAGATTTGGCGGGCTGAAACTTGTCAAAAATGAGTTAAGACCCTTTCTTACTGCATAGCTCAATTAAATTTCACTAAATAAAATTACAATATCTTTGTAACGAAGCCTTTTCAAGTACTACTTCCTTTGTTACATTTAATTTGTAAAAGCTATAGAAGCGTTTGACAAAGTTTATGGATATCGTGAAGAACACGGTGTAGAAGAGCTTTGTTTCAGGTAACATCAACAGCCACCGCGCCAATTCAAGCGGATGACAGCACGATCAGATATGGCCTGTTCAGAGGAGAGCTCACTATAAGAGAATTGATTACACCCAGTATTAACACGCTGTACAGTAAGTATTTATTGCATTTATGAAGTAAAAACTTCTTAAGGCGCGTTGGGCATTTTTTAAGATGGGAAAAAGCCATTATTATGGTATCAATGTGTACAAAACGTATTACACATTGATAAAATATTATGGAACACAGACAATCAATTGGATGCTGGTCGATGTTCATCCTTTTGAGGCTGACTGTACCACGACTTTTCTAAAGTTAACAAGACTTTAAAAGCCTAGGCGATAAAGTCATGTCTGTTACCTCTAAAAGTGTTAACAAAATAATACCTTTAAAAATTTCAAGAGTTCAAGGGTTCTATTAATAAATCATTTTGATTAAAATTCTCGTTGCTCTTTACAATACATTTTCGAGTAAAATTGCAAAACTAATAACTTTTGCGCGAGGAGGTGTCGGTTTTTTTTGTGGCCACGAAATAAGCAGTGTTAATAGGAAGATGGGACAAATAAAACAGGAATAGTTTCGGGAGGAGTACTCAACCTCAACATATAAGTTGTCTATAGACACCATTTAATAAGTAAACATACAATTTCAACAACGCTAAAACTAGGGTGTCCTAAGACAGTGACCGCCAGACGCCATTTACCGGCGAATGACGTCACTGAAACGTTATTTATACGAAAGTAAGTTGCTGTCCCTAAAGAGCGTTTCTGACACAGTAAAGTCAAACCTCTTTGGTAAAGTTTTCATTTCGGCCTAGTTTTTTTTAGAAGGGCGGTGGCCACCACATAACGGCCGCAGCGACGGCTGTCATGGAAATGATGACAGCGGGGTTTGACTTAACGGTGTCAAAAACGGTGTCAAAAACTAGTTTCAACAGACAGTCACCAACCACCAGAACCGGTCGAAATGGATAAATAGATGTTTTTTTTTTTAGTGTTTCTGATTATAACAAACTCAACACGTCAGACTCAACACTATTCAAGCCAGACAGGGATATATTCAGCCCTAATTGATATAAATATATATATATATTTTTTTAATATAATTAAATGGCATAGTTAGCTTTTAGCCACGATAATTTATATGATGTAGCATTATACGTAGGGATATGACAGTATACATTAATAAATAGATTGTTTAGTCAAGTGATAAAATCGATATAATACATTAAATATTTATATTATTTTTAAAAATACGTAATCGATTTTAAACATCCCAAAATATACAGTTTACAATATATTAGCCGTAGTCCGTGTTTTCACGTGTTGTTTTGAGGTCTATTCGAACAACGACGACGAGGCGTAACGTAACTATAATGCAGCACATGCTATTTACATTGTTTTGTTTATTATATTAAATTATGAACGCGAGTTTTAGGGTTTTGTTTAAAATTTATACGGGAATTATGCCGTTTTGCATGCATACGTTTGCATGCCATGCGTTTAGTAATCAACTTATTTTTATGGCTCGGTCCATAACTTTTGTAATCAAGTTTGGTTGGTTTTTCATATGGAGCGGGTAGTAACTCCTAAAATAGGCCTTGACTGAAGCGGATAGTGACTTCTAAAATAAGCCTTCACGATATTTATAATCAATCTGCTTGGTTGGTTTTTCTTATGGAGCGGGTAGTAACTCCTAAAATAGGCCTTGACTGAAGCGGATAGTGACTTCTAAAATAAGCCTTCACGATATTTATAATCAATCTGCTTGGTTGGTTTCTCTTATGGAGCGGGTAGTAACTCCTAAAATAGGCCTTGACTGAAGCGGATAGTGACTTCTAAAATAAGCCTACACGTTGTTTATAGCCAAGTTTGCTTGGTTGTATTTTTTTATGAAGCGGATTGTGACTTCTAAAATAGGCCTTCACTAATGTTTTGTTTTGCCGAGATAGCATTCTTGCTTCGGTGAGCCTTTAGATAGCACTAGTGCTTATCTAGTTACGAGCGGCCGGTGACTCTTAAAATAAGCCAAACCACCATTATGTTTTCAGAAATTTTATTTCTGGGAACGCTGTATACGTCTTGCCTGGTGAGTTATGCACATTGTTTGCCCTATATATGTATCAGCTCGCTGAACATATTCACCAGGAGGATCGTTTAGATTTGTATTAAACAATGCAGAGTTCCACTGGTATACAGACGGAATTCGGGAGTATGCAAGAGGTGGCTTCCTGCGATATGAATGCAGGTTGCTACAGGATTGAAAGAGAGGAAAATTTAGGGAAGTATGAAAGAATGGGGGGGTTATGCCCGGAATGTAGGAAGATTTGTAAGCAGAATAAGTTTCCTGGCAGTTAGGATTTTATAAGGTTCGTTATTTACTTACAGTAGGAGAAATTAAGGAAATTATTTATATTTCATCTTAAAAAATTATTATATCTGTCGTTTCAGAATCATCTGATTATAAAGATTTGTACTCTTCCACTGAGCTTTCTATGAGAATTTGTTTACCCACTCCAGTGTTATAACACCGAGGGCGGTGTTGGTTTTTGCGTACACAAAAACCTTATTGTGGGAAGAGGGGCATTGTGACGTTGCAAAACTAATACTAGCGACACCTGTCGTGGAATAGCGATTGACATGGTGGTTTACGTTACGCAAAGACGGTTTTTTGTGTTTAGTAAATTAATTGCAGTTTAACAGTTAATTAAAACAAATAAACAAACATACATAATTCACCATATTTTTAATTAAAAACATAGTCGATTGTATTAAGGATAAAAATCGATAATAATCTTATATAGTCTGTGGACGATTATTCGAGAAACTGTCAGATTGGTTTGGAGAAAAACGGTGTTCCGTGTCCGGTCTTTTACGACCAAGAACACGAGCCTGGGGGCTGTTTGAGAGGGACTTTATATCCTGAGAGGAACGGGATGTGCCCAAATAACCAGATGGGGTTTTAATATAATCCAGTAAGAGCAGAATCCTGTGAGTATTAAACCATTTGCTTTATTCTTGCTGGACAGCCTATAGCCCAGGTCTCTTGCATGTATGTTCTGACACGAGGACGTTGTTACAGGTCTGGCTTGTTATGCTAGCCTTCATTTTGATTGGTGCTATGCGCAGCTAAATTAATGCCTGGATGTTGCGCCGTTGTGTGATGATTTGGAATTCATCAGAGCGCAGGCGGCAATAAGGTTATCCCTTGCGGTGTGGTCATCCGACGTTCAGGAAGGCCTTACTTAGCCGGTTCCCGGTTATGAGGGAAGTACGCCACTCCAGGTAACGAAAGCGTCACCATCTCGTCCGTAGGCCGCGTTCGCGTGTGCTCACAGGAACCTCCTGTGAGCGAAGCCAAGGACCGACGATCCGTCAACTGACTGAGATCAAAACTGAGAGGTTATTGTGTAAGAGTATAATTTAACCTATGAGAGAGTTAGGCCTTTTGTAAAAAGGCTAGGTGTTAAGACCAGTTGTTGTAAGATAGTGTCTCGGGTTTGCTTAGCATATTAGTTATTTTCCCCATATGAGCACAGTCCAAATAGGTCGACACATGTACGTGAGCTAGTAAGGTTATTGATCTATTCCCTCGCGGACTCGCATAGCGACTCTGAGAAACTGCTATTGTCTCATGCAGGTTTTCACCCATACCACTAGGTACGGAGACTAGTTGTGTGGGTGAATGCCATAGTAGCAGGGAAAGAGGCATTATTTTAGTGGCTTGCCACTTTGTTTGTATGTGTGCCTGAATTTTGTATTAATTCCAATAAACTTGTATTGTGTAAGAAGGTACTTGTTTAATTGAATCTTTCCCTAGCAGTATATACCCTATAAATTTACTTTAGCACGGTGGTGAGTAGTATAGTTCAAATAGAAACCATCATCAGCTTGTTTCCAATTAATTTCTGTAAACTACGCACGGGCCAGTGTTTCAGTTGGCTTTTTGTTGGTTTGACTTGTTTGGTTGGTTTGACTTAACGGTGTCAAAAACGCTCCCTAGAAAAGCATACCTAGTTTCATAAGTAACTTTTAGTGATGTTATTCGCCTGTAAATTGCAGACGCTATGTGGCGGCCACCGCTCTTTTAGAAAAGCGTTTCTTTACGTAGGTAGCGTGTATGCCCATCGTACAAAGCTTGCCGGAAGTAAATACATGTCGTCATTCGCAGTGGCTCATGCAGATATGATAAGAATTTACTATCTTTGCAAGTAATAATGATAAATACATTCCAATAGACTGAACGTTAGATCAGTGTAGGGTGACAGTTTCTGTTGGGTATATATAGGTTGTGAGTTTCTGTTTAAAAAAATAAACTGAAAACATAAAAGCGATCGCAGAAAGCGATAGTGAAATAATAGGTATTGGAGACCAGCAGTGCTATTCTGTAAAAAGTCACCGTTATAATAAGGGTGAAATGAGCTTAAAGTGAGCAGTCATTAGTGTCAATCCCTAGCATCATCAGATTACAGCTCACTCCACCTAACTTCTCACGATGAGATTCTAACAGAATCGACCGGCTGATGCTAATTGTCACTGTTGACAGCTCCCTTCGCCTGAGATTTTGACTGAATAGTCTTCATATTGGGTATGCCGGTTTGGAATTTCTTATTCCTAGCGATTTTTGTTTATTTATTGAATTTTTTGCACACTACAGGAAACTGCACATTGCCATAGGAATTCTCTGATTCTCTGCCAGTCAACCTTAGGGCGGTGCAGAGAGAAAACGTGTGTTGTGCAAGAAAATAGATTGCATTTGTAATCGATAGTTACTACTCTTTAAGAAACTGCACCGGCGTGATTTTATAATGTTATTTTAATATTAATATCTTTTTAAAATAACAAGAAATGCTTTCAACAAATATGTTTTCTTTCTTTCTTTTTTTTTACAAGTCCCGTTGGTTTTGTGGCCCTACAGAAAGGAACAAATTAAACTACAAAAGAATTGGCTTTTTATTTGCAACATTAGATAAATTCATCATTGTTTGTCATAATTTAAACACAAACTTTGTATCTCAGGCAATGTTTTATGGCTTTAATTAAAGAAATGTGTAGGTATTTAAATTTAAATGTGCACACAAGTACCTACTGTAGTGTACCCTGTCTGCTTTTTGATATGGAAAGAAGTGGAAACCATTTTTTTTTCTACTCCGCTTTCGTAGCAACTTCCAAGATACTTGAATTTTTATTTTCGGGATCTTCATTGAAGAGCGCCGAGAGCGCTTTTCTGTTGGATGCCTCGGTGTATTCTGAGGGGCAATTCTCGTAATTTTAAAAACGTTCACAGTCTGATCTCAGTGTCAATCTGTCAAAAAATACTTTTTGTTTCCCTACATTTTAAGAGCCTATACTACCTCAGCTAAAATTCACTCTTTATCTCGCTCATACGATACTGCTCGCGGACTGACAATGAGTGAGAGCGAGACAGAGTGCGGTGCTGGGCGGCAGGAAGCGCCAATAGTTTAGGTATTTGCTTTTTACAGTGAAAATAATGGTAATTATAAAAAAATAAATAACATAAGACCTGCTTTAAAGTAAGTTCAGTTAGTATGCAAAGTTTCATGATCTAATTTGAAGTATTTTTTGAATACCAGCGGTTTATTGTTCGGGTTAGAGGTAACTTTGGATTTTTTTTCTATCGAGAAAATTTTGTGGAATCGTGTTTTCGTCTAACATAAGCCTTAGCATTAATCCTCAACTTTACTATATATTTATTTCAAAATTAATGGTGCAGTATTTTAGACATAACGGAGGATCACGCTAAGCTATTTGAGGTAGTATAGGCTCTTAACAAGTTTTTGACATTTGTTTGTCGCCGAGATGAGACTGCAACTAGATTTTGAGCGTTTTAAATTACGAGAATTGGCCTTCAAGTTTCCAGGAGTTATGCCAGGAGGACTGTCAAAAATAAAATTTAGGTATAGTATGCCTCATAAATGCTTGCCAGTTTTGACAGCAATTTTATCAGTAAATTGAAACTTCACTAAGGTTGAAACTGTCACGTAGACAAATAGACGGTGCAAGTGACCTTCAACCTAAGGATGGGAAAGCAATCACGAGGTAGACTACATAACCAAAAAATCCAGTGTATTGAAGTCGAAATTAATATTTAACATAATATTCTTTGATAATGCTACCGAAAATATGCTTTTTGTTTGCATAATAAGTACCTACGGTCACCAAAGGAGATAAGTAACCAGAGTCGTCGGATATAGTTGAAGTTTAGTAAGAAACCGATGGATGTTTCGGAATAAAATGTAATTTAAATAATTAATAGAAAAAAAAAAAACCGGCCAAGTGCGAGTCGGACTCGCGCACCGAGGGTTCCGTATAAAAATTTAAGGTTTTCGGAATTTTTCCTTTATGTGTGCTATAAAACATTGCTTCATGCCAAATTTCAAGATTCTAGGTCGACTGGAAGTACCCTTTAGGTTTTGATTCCCTTGCGAGTAGTTTCGAGTTTGAAAATATGCGGCTTAAATTGCCGTTTCTTTTGATTGCGTTGACATAGAAGTTTCATTTTGTTACAGCTTCAAGGTATTATAGACCTGAGTATTTGATATTAATTTCAATTTAATACCTATACGCGTTCATGAGAAAAGAAGTAACTTTAAAATTTTCAAAAATATTTTTTATTATATGATGTAACTAAAAATTTACGGTTTTCGCAATTTTTCCTTTATCTGTACTATAAGACGTTACTTAGTACCAAATTTCAAGATTCTAAGTTCACGGGAAGTACCCTGTAGGTTTTGATTCCCGTGCGAGTTTCGAAAATTTGCAGAAATTTGCGGCATAAACGGCTGTATCTTTTGATTGCGTTGGCTTAGAAGTTTGATTTTTTCACAGCTTCAAGGGACAGTAGACCTGAGTAATTGATATAAATTTCAGCTTCATACCTCCACGCGTTCCTGAGAAAAAGGGTCTTGACAGACGGACGGACGGACAGACGGACAACAAAGTGATCCTATAAGGGTTCCGTTTTTTCCTTTTGAGGTACGGAACCCTAACAGTTAATTTATCACATTAAATTTCGTTCGAAAATACATACATACATACATTCCATTTTATATTATTTCAGTGACATGTGTACCAGAAATCGGAGCGTGTGCATTAAGCTGTAAAACAAACGAGTTGGCCAGGGAGATAGAGGTAAATAACCAATTAATTATTACATTATTTTAAACATTTATTAGAAATAATAATAATAGCCTCCCGACCGAGTTCGGTCACGGTGGCCAATCTCAACGGAGATTAGCCAGGTTTGCAGGAGATATTACAGTGCACAAGTGTTTGCGTAAACACAGGTGCACTCTCTGTTCCTTTACTCTCATAGTCCGATGGGACGGAAATCCGACACGACCGGGGAGAGATCAGGCGCAGGACCAACGGCTTTACGTGCTTTCCGAGGCACGGAGGCATTTAACCGCCAACTTCCAAATTCTGGATTGGAAAACCCAATAACACTTTACGACCCGGGAATCAAATCCAGGATCGCACGCTCAGCAGTCGCGCTTGCAACCATGAGACTAACGGGGCAGTTTTCTTAGAAAAATAAAGTACCGAATACATATCTACGTATAATGTAAAGCCAGCATCTCGTAGTAATATTGAACTACGAAAACCGCTTATAATGCTACGACGATATGATTGCCATTACAACCACTAACAATATAACACGTTTTCAGGTGCGGGCGCTGGCTGAAGGCCTTCGACCGAATCCCGCTTGCATTGGCAACACCAATGTCGATGTGACCAATCCATGTATGTATCTATTACTTAAGGCTTAAAACTGTGTGTTATTCTAGTCTATTTTAAGGTCGAGTAACATAGGTACTGATTGGTCAGGTGCACTCAGCCTGAGTGGTTTTTTTTTAGACACCAATCTACATGGTCTTCACATGATCTGACCAAAATTATGTCTGGACTTGAAAAGAGACCTCTGAATTTGTTTCGGCCTTTCTTCTTATAGTTTTCAGATAGGAAACTCTGACCTCATCTAGTTTTTAAAGTATGATTGGCGTGTACAAGTGTTTGTACAAAGCTTCATACAGAAATAATAATCATTTATTATATTTAAAAAAACCGGCAACTGCGTTTTAGACCACGTGCAATCAAGGGTTCCAATGTTGTGAATATTTAAGCGTAACATTGATTTGATAGACTGCAAAAATATGTTTTTATTTCATAGTATTTCTAGAAAAATACAAACACGCCCACTAAAAAGGTAAAAACAAGACATCACAGAGACAAATTAAAAATAACATCGGTTTACTCGACTTATTCGCACGAATTTACTCGCCTGAAACGTGCGAATCGGTACTTTTGAATAATACGAAGATTCGCACGTTGCGAATCGACTAATAAGCCGTTTTCTTTAAATATCTTTATAATTGTCGTTTTTGTCGTTGTTGGGTTTTATTTAGTTTTTATTAACTTTATTTCTTTACTTACATACTTAAAAGAAACGTGTTTGCGACGAGATCCGAACAAGTTATTAACAAAATATTTGTAGCGGCATCTAACCCGCCACATGCGAACTACATATCATAATGACGTCACGCAAAATCCTGCATCACGCAAGCATAGTTTACCGCGCAACTAGCATATATACAAATGTCCCAACAACAATCGTCGGGCAGTTGCCCACCAGAAAAGACTCCCACCAGACACCGCAAACGTTTGGTCGAAGGATCCTCTCTTTTCTACGAACCATGAGTGAACTTTACACCGTATTCCTCATACCTCTATGTATACTCGTGACTACGACGTGATCAAGAAAAAAGTTATCAATAACATTTTCTGTATCATTTGCAGTAAGCACTCCCCCGGTGATTTCGTTCCCGTTCTACGTGTGCTTCTTAACCCTGCTCATCATTCAGCTGGTGCTAGCCGTGGTTTCTGCCTGTCTCGCCATCTTGAACGCTACTAAAAACCCTACAGAAACTGCTTTTGGATTGCCTGGTAAGTTTTGTTAATAACGTCAGTAAGTGAACGTCATAGTCAGCCTACAAAACAGCAGTCTACTGCTGAACTACTACCCATTAAATTGCAACTGCTTTAAAAGTTGTCTTGCAGTCAGGTTTTTTTTGTTTGTTAACCTTTTATTGTTTTTTATTTTAGAAACCGTCTCCTCAAGCCCTTTATTTTGGTTACCCAAATGAACAAACCACAAAAAAAATTAAAACTACTTATTGACTTCTAAGACCCGCCATTTTGATTTTATAAAAACAAAACCTACGACCTAGACGAGTCTATTGACACCTCTTGTTTGTTAAAATTCATCCAGGAGTTAGGATGCTTCGAGGGTATAAATAATCCCACATAAAAATATACATAGGTCGGGTACACACTTGGTTGACTGGTAGAGAATGCCTAAGGCATAGTCCGCCATACCTTTTTTGTGTGTGAAAAGTTTAAATAAATAAATAAAAATAGAATTTACGTTTATTAACCCGGATCTTTTCCCTAATTCCAGGATGTCTATGGACGAACTCAGTGGCCGCGCTAGTGGGAGTGGCAGTGATGCTTATGTTCGGCATATACTATCTAACATCTGGGTTGAAGGACCATCTCGCTTTGACACACATAGCATTAGGTTTATTCGTCCCCGGGCCGGGACTTGGATACTCTTATTGGTAAGAAAAAGAACCTCCACCCTCTTTTTTTCTAGCCTGCGTTGTCCCACTCCTCTGCAAAGGCCGCACTCCACTCTTTCCAGCCTTATGCTTACCTTATGCTTTAGCGATAAGGTTGAAAATCTATTAAAGAAATTTGACAGATTGTAGTAACTTGATGTGCTGGCATCTGTACCATCGACACGAAAAGAAGAACACAATATTTGGTTAAACATTGTCAATTTGTTTCGTTATGCCTGTTATTTGATACATAATATACTATAGCGAAAGTAACTTCGTTCCGACCGGGTGTTCTACGACACCTTACGACTTTTTAACGTGAATACGTCTTTAAAATTGCTTTCATAGTGGGAGGCAAGTAAAAAAAAACCAATGATAACAAAATCAGGGGATACAGTTTAGTGTTGCAGCTTCATATCTATCACCTCCACCCTAAATTCAATTACAACATTGGATAGCTAAAGGATCAAAGAATTCATTACGCCAAGGTGAGGACCGTGACGCATCGCGCGCGGTGGAGGGGGAAGCGCCGCCATTTTTGTTTTCATTGCAGACTTTATCAAGACTCCTTTCATCAGGTTTTACACCATGATTAATAGTTCTTCTATTTCTTTTCTCAGGTTATTAATAGTCGCTTGCCTGTGCTCCGCAACCAACGTGGTCCTCATTCTAGTGAGAGCATATCTCTTAGAAAGGGACCCGCCACCTCCGACGATCAAGGTTGAGAACCATTCCGATGGAACCATATTCTTGTACTAAGGGATTGTAAGACTCATTTATACGTTTTCAGTTTTTGGTAGATGTGGTTAGAATTAGGGCTCAAATCGTGTGAACAGAATGCGCTTAGTTGGAAAAAGTGATGCGTAACGCTAGAAATTAAGGTATTACATAATCAGCCTATAATGTTCCCACTGCTGGGACACAGGCCTCCTCTCTGTGAGAGGGAGCGGGCCGTAATCTACCACGCGGGCCCAGTGCGGGTTGGTAGATGTCACATGTCTTCGAACTTTTGGTTCTAGGACATGCCGGTTTCCTCACGATGTTTTCCTTCACCGTTTTGAGAGCAGTGGTGATGAAATAATTTACACAAAGTAAAGCGCCTGTCTGGGTTCGAACCTACGACCTACAACTCGTAAGTCGCGACCGTTACCACTGGGCCACCACTGCTATCAGAAATTAAGGTATTACCTACAGTATTTTAAGGAAAGTTTTTAAGGAAGAAGGGCAATATATTTAATTTTAAAAAATAACAAAATGTTTTACGTATTGAGTGGTGCCCAAGATACAGGCTGTGCCTAGTTTGGAACCAACGATACCTTCATATTGTAATTTTGAGTGTTGAAATAAACGAATATACTTTACTTTTTTCTATTTTAATCATAATATACCGTCCTATTTGCATCTGTAGACGACGTAGCTTAAGTCTCAATCACACTGTATATCACACTAATATTATAAAGGCGAAAGTTTGTGTTTGTGTGTTTATATGTTTGTTACTTCTTCACGCTCAAACGGCTGGACCGATCTTGATAAAATTTTGTATGGAGGTAGCTCACACCCTGGATTAACACATAAGATATTTTTTATACCGATATTCCCACGGGATCGACACTTATGCGGGTGAAACCGCGGGGCGTAGCTAGTTCCAATTTAAAATCCAGGTGTAGCATTATTTAAACATTCATGAAAATAGTTTTATCACGAAAAGGAATGGCGAAACATTCTTATCATATATCATCATAAAGGCGATTTTCTCCTTCATTTTTTAATGAATGTCTATGTTATTACAATCACAGTATTTTCAAACCCATAGGTTTATGTCAAGTGTCGTATTTCAACGTTGCATTCGTTATTTCACGAAAAAATCACAATTGAAAGTTGCCAAGTGTTGACGTATTAGTGCACGTGACTGTACACCCACATTTCTGGCACAAGTCCAGACACCGAGCTTCTACTGAAAAACTTTCAAATCAATTTACTTACAAAATTATACAACCCTTTGCATACCCTTTCGAACTCATTGTCAAATTCCTTTCTTCTAAACTTTTCTACGTAAAGTTACAAAAAAGTCACTTTGGACTTTTAAAAGATTTGCATAGAAATAAGAAAATTACAACTTTGTTAAAAACTTCTCAGTTACACGTTTGCAAAAGAATTTAGTTGGAATTGTCGTGCTCTTGTTTCGGATTTGATTGTATTTCTAATTATTTTAGTTAATAGGTATTTTTTATTTATTAAAGTTTACAAAAAGTCTACATGACGTAGCGAAATAAAGGAAGAGCTTCACTGTTTAAAACACGTATAACTTTTTAATAGAAATGGATCCAAAATTAAAATGTAATAAAAAAATATATTATAAAACAAAGTTGCTGAACAATTTTGTAGCAAGCGAAATATAAACCACCAATGGACCAACCAACCAACCAACCAACAACGTACCAATGGACGTCTTGATGATGATGATGAAAATATAAAATACAATGGGAACACGAGAATACACTAGAGAGTATCATTAATCGAGTATCTTAAATGGTAAAACTTTATACAACTTGTTTACGAACTAGGGAATCGATTACAATCGGTTTTTAGGCTCGTTACCTCTAATTTGCACAGGTTTTTAAAAGAATACAATCTAAAATACTAAAGCTAATATCTACAGCAGCTTCCACAAACCGATCTGACCGATCTCCCACCCCTCTGCACCATTCAGACTCCTTCGCACATTTCCAAAGCGTGAAATTGACCCTTGCATCAATTGCCTTCAATACTTAACAAGTTTACCTGAACCCGGTCATCCAACCCTGCGTTTACTGGAACTCTGGCGGTAAAAGCAAAGGCGTTTAATAATTATCTAATAATACAGGTACAATATCCAGTTGCCATTGGCTGATTGAATGCAAATTGGAGCCGGCGCGTCGGACATGAGTGCCTAGATGGTGTGAGGCAGAAGAGTAGCCGGTGGGAAGGGGTTAAAGTGATGGGAGATTGACAAGGATATTTATAGAGGGTGAATTTTTGAGGTATGCGTGGAAGGACAAATGGAAGAGGTATTCCACTCCGAGCAGTGATTTCAACCGCACTTGGACGAACCACACCTGAGCACTTCCACTAACCGCACTGAAACAAAATTTTGTAACGTGCGGTTTGGTGGAACAGTTTAACGTTATAGTATTGTCGAAATGAAGACGTGTCGGAGTTCCGTAGTGTCGAATTAAAATCTTGTCGTATTAAAGTTTGTCGAAGTTTAGTTGGCAAGTCTGTTTTCAGTCCCCGAACGGCACCAACTACATTATATGAAAATGTTAAAAACGCCCAAAGGAGTGTCGAGGCCGATTATATAGATACTGAAATTATGCGAAAAAATAGCGAAGAAATAGCGAAAAATACTTAGTAAATTAGTCCCGGGGCTGAATTTGATAAAAATTAAAATAAAATCATTCAATTTTTGAGGATATTGTTATGTAAAGGCCAACCTAAAAATAAATCAAATGCAGTCCCTGTGGCCGAAATTGGCTAGATCCACATCATCATTTTCGATACTGTTGATACACACCAAATTTTTGATATACGAGTAATTCCGCATGCGATGCCAAAATGATTATAGTCCTCTAGACCGTATTTGGCTATGGTGATCAAACTCAACGGAGACTAGGCTTCGGCTTGAAAGATAAGTGTGTGCGCAGACACAGGTGCACTCTCTCTTCCCTCACTCTCATAGTCCAATGGGACGGCACGCAATCAAAAAAACCGATCAAATGCGAGTCGGACTCGCACACCGAGGGTTCCGTACAAATTTGTAGGTATGTTACTACAAATATACGATTTTCGGATTTTTCCTTTTACTTGTGGTTTTATTTTTATATTTGAGTTGATTGAATGAAAGGTTAATTGCGGTTTACGATTTATGACGTATTAAAAAAAAAACTACTCTTATTTTAGAAGTTACAGGGGGGGGGGGGGCACATTTTACCACTTTGGAAGTGTCTCTCGCGCAAACTATTCAGTTGAGAAAAAAATTATATTAGAAACCTCAATATTATTTTTAAAGACCTCTCCATAGATACCCCACACGTATGGGTTTGGTGAAAACATTTTTTTGAGTTTCAGTTCTCTGTGGGGAACCCCCAAAACTTATTGTTCTTTTTCTATTTTTGTGTGAAAATCTCAATGCGGTTCACACAATACAAGTTACTTACCAAGTTTCAACAGTATAGTTCTTATAGTTTCGGAAAAAAGTGGCTGTGACATACGGACGGACAGACGGACAGACAGACGTGACGAATCCATAAGGGTTCCGTTTTTTACCATTTGGCTACGGAACCCTAATACACTGACGCTGAAGAGAAGTTCATTTATAGCAGTAATCGTTTCCTATCTGATATATCAAGTTTCTAATTAATTCAAGACAAAACTTGATCAACCAAATTGCACATTACAACAAACATTTTCCTGTCTCTCTTCTAGCTTGCGCCATAAATTGAAGTAAAGAGTACGGTCAAAATATCTGCCTGTAGGTGCAGACGGCCCCGGAGCAATTTGGACTCCGCCATCAATCATTTCACTGGGCCCAGCAAATGTGTTAAGGGTATGGCGCGTCCGAAAAAATGTGGAATAATTTAAAATTTTTGCAACTTTTCGAAAGTTCTGGTAAACAGGTTTACGTAACCAAAGACCCTTTGGGATCCTATAGGATTAAGGACCATACTACCTAGGACTAAAGACCTATAACTACGCCGTATGTCTGTCTATCTCTGAGAGGGATAACACGCACGCTGCACGGGTCGATCAATCAGGTTAAGCTACGCTTGCCGCGGTTGGTCCGTGGATAGATCTTAACATACCAAGACCCCTCCGTGCCTCGGAAAGCACGTTAAGCCGTTGGTCCCGGCTGTCATTCTTACCAAGGGGTTTTGTATTACCCAACCAGTCTTACCAAGGGGTTTTGTATTACCCAGTAACTGGGTTGTGGAGGTCAGATAGGCAGTCGCTCCATGTAAAATACTGGTACTCAGCTGCATCCGGACAGACTGGAAGTCGACCCCAACATAGTTGGGAAAAGGCTAGGCAGATGATGAATAAAGTTTTATCATGTTTAGAAATCGATAACCATCACGTCTGCGTTTCAAGTTTCGCTAGCTGATTTAATTTGACGCTGTATGTTGCTATGGCCTCTATCATGGTGAATAACAAAAAGAAGGTTAACTGTAAACTCTTTGTTGGTACGGAACCTTTATGGTGTGAGACCAACTCGCGCTCTGCGTTTTTTTACGAAATTACTGTTGGAAAGTGGGTTTGGCTTGTCATGTCCTTAATGATATAAAGTTTTAGAAGTAGGTTGATTAATTTTTGTCTGAAAAAGAGTATATGGCAGTAAATTCTAATTAGGTACTACTTAGTGACAAAGTTCCAAGTGGTTCGTCATCTCGTCCTACATGCCTATGGCCCATTTGGGACGACTTGAAGAAAATCAAAACAAATTTTATTTTGGGCCGTAGGCATGCAGGACGAGTTGAAGAATCACTCAAAGTTCCGAAACTCGAGATTAGATTAGATTTATTTATTTCTGAGTATATGGTACATTAAGATCTTAATATTAAACAGTTTCACATACACTACCGTTGCCGGTGTAGAAATATTAAAATTACTTACAAATTCAAAGTGGCCAAGTTTTAGGCCGCAACAATACAGGGTTATTGGAAAAACACCAACATCGTCTTAAGAGGTCATTGTACTCATCATTATGAACAACTTTTACTATGGGACTAATCCTGAAATCGCGAAAAAAAAATCAGCTGTTCCCTACATTTTGACGAGTTATACGAACATACATGTAGGGAACAGCAGATTTTTTTTCGCGATTTCAGGTTTGGTCCTATAGTAAAAGTTGTTCATAATGATGAGTACAATGACCTCTTAAAAGGTTGTTGGTGTTTTTTTCCAATAACCCTGTATAATCATAGGACCTAGTTTGTTTGTCATCGAAACCCTCCAGAATGCCAGACGCTTGAGAGAGCTACATTTTGTGGATAAATAATATACTTTTTGTTCATCAAAAAGAAAAACATGTCAATTCCGTAGGAGGAAGTGGTTTTAATTCACCTTACAAGATTAGACCAATAAATATAGTCCTACAGACCGTATTTATGTAATCTACCACGCGGGCCCAGTGCTGGTTTTTAGATGTGACATGTCGAAGAATTTTTGGTTTTAGGAAATGCCGGTTTCCTCACGATTTATTACTTCACCGTTTTGACAGCAATGATGATGAAATTACTAACACAAAGTAAAGCGCCTACCTGGGTTCAAACCCACGACCTACAACTCGGTAAGTTGGGGCCGTTAGCATTGGGCTTGTATCATAAATAAAAACTTTTTGTTTAACAAAAAACAAAAATGAGAAAATGTTCACCAGAGTTTGATTTTTGTTTAAAAAATTATTATTGTGAAACATAATACATCCTCATTAAAATTCTTCATAATTGTCTTCCTGTGAAATTGTATAAAGCCACACACATTAGGATCAACAAAACAATTGTCTGGGTTTTTCAGTGGGAATAAAAGGGACGATCCCATTTTTATTTCAGAGCGAGTCTACCCCTTAAACCCATTGTAAACCACTGGTAAATATTTATGTCAACGTTAATATTGGAAGTGGCGCGTAACTTACATTTTATTGAACCACAAATTACTTTTCATACGAATTATTTTGTACCTGATTCTTTGTTTGGTTAAATGACGATAATGATGAATGATGAATTTAAATGTCTGTTCGTAATGCAAAAATAACAGTTTTTTACGAAATGCATATGAAAGTATCAGTTGGTAAGTCATACATATGCGGTGCTTATAACAAAAAAAAAAAATATTTGTCTGTCTTCGTGTCTGTTCCGACTAATCTCCGAAACAAAAGAAATTTGGTATGGGGATACTTTGAACCCTGACTAAGGACATAGGCTACTCCAACTATGTAACTATCTTGGAGTAGGTTTCCAATCGGTATCCATTCGGGGAATACAAGTACGTTTACAATCATCATACAGGGTGGTTCCTGGTTCAGAATCATGTAGAAATTTTTCGTAGGTTGTAAGTGCAATACTAACGCGGTGAAAATGACATATGAAACATATTTTTTTTTTAATAACTGATGAAAATTTTCTTCGCAGGGGTTCAGAATCATGAATCCGTGTAACGGGTTGCACGTCATGGACCTACCTGTAAAGCAAAATAGCTACAGACTCTCATCACTATATGCGCTTACAAAGTGGTCACTGGACCACAGTTCAAGTGAACGATCCTATCCAGTAATCAACTTGTGGTTGCTCTGCCTGTGGTCCTGCTCGTCACGTGTCTGAGGCCTTATGCTCCAAGTGTGCACCATGCACGAGTTAAACCACATGACAAATTGGATTGGAGCGTTATTGCCCTGTTAAACTGTGATCGGCGGGGCAATTGCGTAACATTTTATCAATCGGAATCGGAATAATTTTGAAGCAAATTGCTAATCCATAGCTTCTTAAGTTCGAAAAGTTTGTCTGCTCAACACGTAAATAACGCAATGAATGTTGTTGAACTGTCAAAATGAAACCGATTCCGATTATTAATGTGTTACGCAATTGCCCCGATGGTTTTATTTAGTTGAGGATGAAAGGTTACGTTTCTCATGCTGTTTTGGATAGGTAGGTACTTAAAGTCCTGTTACAGAATATGCTATTTAACAGAGAAATTATAAATTGGATTAAAATCTATAGGTACATCTATACAATTGTACATACATAAAAATAAATAAAACTGAAGTGTCTTTTTGTAATGTCAAAATAATAGTTTTTTACTAAATGCATATTAAAGCAAGAAAAACTATTTTACATTTTTTTTCTGTCTGTTTGCTTGTTCCGGCTAACCTTCGAAACGGCTGATGAAATTTGGTATGAAGATACTCTTCATCGACATACTCCGCCGGCTAAGCTGCTGGCGGAAGCTAGTCGTTTATATTATCCGGAAATTATTCGGAAGTAGTGAAACATGCCATTAAGAGCGTTTACAACGTACGGCATTTCATACAAACTTTCAAGCCCTGGTTTTTCGAAATTAATGAATCGATTATAATGAAACTTAAAAATATTCGTTACTAACTTTTTAGACCTTTATATCCTGCTTATGCGTACGAAGTTTCTTTAAAATCGGTTCATTCATTTCGAAACACAGGGCTTGAAAGTTTGTATGAAATGCCGTAGGTCGTAAACGCTCTTAATATTGCAGAATTGATTTACATTAATTTGAATAGATTTATCGATCTTACCCATTTTGGATTAATAAGTCGCTCCACGTGGTATTCAACTGCATCCGGTTAGACTGGAAGCCGACCCCAACATAGGAAAAGGCTAGGCAGATTAATTGGTCACTCTAAAAACATGCTCCCAATGTGTAAAGAACATTCCCACATCTGACATGACCGCTCTCGTAGCTTAATTCCGCAAATTGATGGCTACTAGCAGCAACCAATTAGCCACGAGCCACTCCTAGCAATGCTAGGCTATGAGCGTTAAAATAACATTTCCGTGGCTTGTTCAACATTTTGTGCGCTGACAAACGCCTGTCCAGAGCTTTAATTATGGTAATGTGAATGTTCGTTGGGCATGCCCCATTCCCAGCCTTTATTCGGGGACATTTTGCCGGAATTTGGCTTCGGTACCTATTTGCGTAGAATTATAATGCTGATACGAAACGTTAGGCAATTGTATTATGCGGTGAATGGAACGTTGTGTTTATTTTGTAGGTTCATTATGATGGCTGGGTTGTTTTTTGTACTGGTTATTGTTTAATTTCAGAGGGGCCGTGGCTAAATGATAACCGACGCACAGGTCGTCTGTGGATGGGTGACCATTTTTACATACCGAGACCCCTCGGAAAGCACGTTAAGCCGTTGGTCCCAGCTGTCATTCATGGATCTTTGACAGTCGTTACGGGTAGTCAGAAACCCGAAAGTCTGACAACCAGTCTTACGAAGGGGTATTGTATTACCCAGTAACTGGGTTGTGGAGGTCAGATAGGCAGTCGTCTCATGTAAAATACTGGTTTTCAGCTGCATCCGGTTAGACTGAAAGCCAACTCCGACATAGTTGGGAAAACTTCAGCAATTTTTATTCACCTTAGATCTGACAGAATCTGGAGATCATGAAGATTATGGTCCATAAGACCAATATTCCATAAGGAATTACTCAGTAGCAGCCCGGAGTTTGGACGTTTGTGGTGTGTGTGCCACGGATAGCATAGCACGTAAAGCCGTTGGTCTTGCGCCTGATCTCTCCCGGTCGTGTCGGATTGCCATCCCATCGAAAACTGGGAGTTTCCAAAAAATTCTTACCTAACCAAAGTCAACGTTTAACAGCGATTCAAAAAACAGTTCCTACGTAGGTATTCCCACACAAAACTACACTGAAACTCGTCAATATCCATGATATGTTAAAGACCACGCGTCGTTAACCCTTTCTCTGAACGATTGTTATTCTTAACTGGTCTTGACCTTTCAGATTCGAGAGTGATCCGATTTAGAACCTTTCTTTATTTGTTCGTTTTCGTGCTAAATTAATGTTGGTATTGGTATAGATTTTCTTTTGTTTTTCTTAAAGATTTCCTGCTATCTACAGTCAACAAAAGAGATAAGAATGCGGGATCGTCGGATATAGTTGAATTTTAGTAAGAAACCGATGGATGTTCTCGAATAAAATTTAATTTTATTAATAGAAAACAAACAGCTCATATAACAAATTAAATTTCAGTCGACAACATCCATCAGTTTTGTAGTACTAGCTTCAGCCCGCGACTTCGTTCGCGTGAAACTTCTTGTTTCCCCCGAGCCACCCCGTCGTATCGCATCACCCGCCCGCGCTATCACTTAACATTCTTTTTGTCTTTTTTTTCTTTTTGCTCGGCTCCTAAGGGTCATAGCGTAATGTTGAATAGACTATAGCCTTCCTCAAGAATTGGGCTATCAAATACAAGAAGAATTTTTCAAATCCGACTGGTAGTTCCAGAGATTACCCCCTACATACAAACTTACAAACAAATTTTACCTCTTTATAATATTAGTATAGATTATATATCATTATATAGTATTAACTACTTGTATGTCCCTATGTTTTCCTGTTTGATGATACATTATTTTTATAAGCACTAGAACCCTCAAAAAACGACAATTCAAACCGCTGTCAACAGAGGCGTAGTGTACAAATTTGACAACAATTCATAAAAAAAACATAGGGACAGAGTATATAACCGTCTCATTCAGTTTATGCAATATCTTTTAAATTGGTCCAATATTGGAGGAGGAAATAGGCGGAAGCCAAACCTCGAATTACGACTTTTTAGTTACGATTTTTCAAAAGTCTCTCCGACCGCATTTCCTCTTAAGGCGGTACCCCGACCAAATAACCTTGAGCATTCGCGACAGAGACAGAGAGCGACACGACTTCCTCGTACGAAAGGGCTGCAGCGTACCCTGCGCACGCCTCTTTATCATAAAACTCGTAAAGTTTTTGGAATTATTTTAATAAAAAAAGAATAGCTATCTTTTTAAATAAATTAAAACATGGATTATTTAGATTTTAAAATTATCCATCCATTGGTGAAATCCTCAAATTAATAGAACGTCAACTTTAGCAAAAGATGAATGCAATCAATAATTTTAGTCACTTTTTTAAAAGGAGATTTTAAATGTATTAGTAACATAATATATAAAAACAAATAATAACGTGCAATGTGATGATAGGATATCAAACATTAATAATGTGCTTTCAGATGTAGTTTATTTCTCATAATTATTGAATTAATAGCCTATGAATAACGAAGAAAAACGCGGCATTGGTCGGGGTACCGCCTTAAGAGGCTAACAATTTCAGAAAACAGTCAGCTTTGTACCCTTTACAGCAAGAAAATGAAGCCTCCAACAAATCTGGGATCTTCAACCTTTTGCCTCGTTAGCCTTTACGATGCTCTAAAAACTCCCATCTGACCTGACACATGTCGTGTCATATGTGTGTGACCTCTTAAGAGCTCCTACGTCATAACCCGATCACCAAATCCCTTTATAAATTGCGGACCCCGACATATTGCTGGGATAACGATATGCCTGTAAAGAAAAGGTTTGGGCAATATTAGGGGAAATTGCTTCAGATTGCGTTCTCTTGGCGCGGCAATGAGGAATGAGGAAAGATTATAGGGAATCGTTTTTTTTTTGTTACTTTAAGGTGGCGGTGGGCTCTTTGACCTTTGAAGATTGAGGTTTTATGGGAAAGCAATTTGTTTTGGCTGCAATTTATCGCCAACTTCCGCAAGTTTCTTTTTGTACCTACTTCAACCAATGTGTTTATCTTATGGCATTTTTCCCTAAAGGTTCATTAGAAAACCAGCATCTGTCTGGCATTCATGCTGAAATGAACCTTTTTGGCGCAGCCGTGAGGCACACACTATTGTTGTCTGAAACATTATTTTTTTATTAACTAGCTGTGCCCGCGACTTCGTTCGCGTGGATGTCGGAACTTAACAATATCCTGCGAGGATACCGATTCAAATCTTTATTTTTTATTTAAGCTAGTGCTTCTCTATTAATAACATTAGTTGTGGAACCATCTGAAGCGTACACAAAAAGGTTATTGGGGTTGTTTACGCGTGAAAGAGCTACGTATAGTTGACCATGGGAAAAGCATCCAATACTTAGGTCCACCCCCGCAACGGATAATGTCTGGCCCTGAGCTTTATTAATCGTCATGGCATAACAAAGACTGACTGGGAATTGCACTCGTTTGAAAGAGAAAGGAAAGTTGTTAGGAATAATAGGTATTCTTGGAATAAAAACAATATCACCGGCACCGCAACCGGTTAATATTTCAGCTTCGATAATGTTTTGCTGCAGATTTGTGACTTTGAGCTGAGTGCCGTTACAAAGTTTGGGAGGACATCAATTTCTGAGGAGAATTATTGGAACATCGATTTTTAAAACTATTTTGTTGGCGGGAAGTCCGGGTGTGTTGAGGGAATCCAAAAATTCTACCGGGTAGTGCGTGGCGTCATCTTCTTCCATAACTGTATTTATAGAGGTGTATTCTCTACTATTCCCGGACACATGCATCAATATTTTTAAATTAATTGCCGCAGCTTGGTCATTGCGGGGAGTCAAAATAGCTCGCTGACATAGCCAACAACCGGCTTGATTTCCCATATTTGTGGAATCTCCGTACACAGAAGAAAGTAGCTCTTGTTGTGATGTAACGCAAGAACAGAGATTAGCGACCAAATTAACTTTTCCATCTTCTTGTACGGGGTATGTGCCATCGCCTATTTGTAACAATAAATTGGAAAACTCCTGTGCATTTTCGCAGCCTCCTAACTGTGCACGCATATTTACGCTCAGGTGTGTAGATGATATATTGCGCCATAAAACAGAACTCTTCAGACATGCAGCAATTTCATCGGCTCTCGTTCCTCGGGGTACTATCGGGAGTGTCTGCCGAAAATCACCGCAGAACAGTACCGTAATGCCTCCCATCGGCCGGTCATTTTGCCTTATGTCCTGCAAAGTTCTATTCACTGCTTCTACAGCTTTGCGGTTTGCCATTGTACACTCATCCCTAATAATTAAAACACAATCGCATAAAACCTTTGCTTTATCGCTATTTCGTGATATGTTGCAAACCGGGCTTTCCGTACGGTCCAAGTCGATAGGAATTTTAAATGTTGTGTGTGCCGTTTTTCCTCCAGGCAATAATGTGGCTGCTATCCCTGAAGAGGCGACAGCAAGGGCAATTTACTTTGGTTCCTTATTCGAGCCAAAATAACATTGGTTAGGAAAGTTTTCCCTGTGCCACCCGGTGCGTCTAAAAACAGGATTTCACCCGAGACGTTATCTACACTGCAGCATTCCCTATCAAACGTCTGGCGCTGTTCCTCTGTCAAATTTGCGCAGTCATTTTGTAAAATTTCTTCGAGTTCCACGGGATTGTAACTAATTTCTGATACGTACTCTCTGTCCATCGACTACCGGTGTGGGCAAACCATAACAACGCCATCTATCGAAGTGCTATTAATATTCAATACTGCACATAGTTGATCTCCAGATGTAGTCCATATTATAATTTTCAAATTTGAAGTGAAAACTTCTTTAGCGGCGTTGCACACTTTTTGTAATGGGTAAAAAATGTTAAACTCGCGTCAGGACATCGCGTCAGGACACGTGACCGTCAGGAGAGATTTCCCCCCCCTCTCTTTCTACGGCGGCGCCAACCGAAGTGAACCAAGTGACACACGACAATGGATGGATGGATGGATGGATGGATGGACGTGGACGTGGACGTGGACGTGGACGTAAAATGAAAAAAGTGACGCAGAAGTAGTGAAAAAAAATTAGTTATATTAATTAAATTAATAATTGATTAATTTCAACGTTAATATTCAAGTTTTCTCTTCTGCCGGCACTCCCGGAGTGCAACCCGTCTTTTTTTTAGGTGTGAACTGATTACGATGAAACAAAAAACTCAATGTTACTTCAATTTATAATTTTTAACGCAATATTGTTGCGTATAAACGTGAAGTTGTGAGACCAAGTGCATATTAACACACATTAACTAATTTTGTCCAGAGATGGCGCTGTTTTAATATTTATTTCTGAAACACTTAGAATTTTCTAATTTACAATTTTTAGAGTGTGTGAACTGATTACGATGAAACAAAAAACTCAATGTTACTTCAATTTATAATTTTTAACGCAAATATTGTTGCGTATAAACGTGAAGTTGTGAGACCAAGTGCATATTAACACACATTAACTAATTTTGTCCAGAGATGGCGCTGTTTTAATATTTATTTCTGAAAAACTTAGAATTTTCTAATTTACAATTTTTAGGTGTGTGTGAACTGATTACGATGAAACAAAAAACTCAATGTTACTTCAATTTATATAATTATTAACGCAAATATATATAAACATAAAGTTGTGAGACCAATTGCATATTAACACACGTTAACTAATTTTACTTCTGGTAGGTACACTTTAAATTCAAAAATCTTTTGATAGACTGAACCGATTGCAATGAAACAAAAACTAAATGTTACTTCAAGTTACGCTAAATCGTTGTGTATATAAGTTATCTACATTTATTTCGTACATTTTACGTGATGCTCGGATAACTAAACATACAAACAGACAAAAATTCAAAAAATGCTGGAATTGGGTTCTATTGGTTGTCCTTTAACACCCTGGCTATATTTTTTTATTTTTTTTTTAATGTACAAAAACTTCTTTTCTACAGTTTTATTATATGTATAGATTTTGTATTTTGTGTTTCACGAACTGTGTCCAAATAAACATTTTTCTTTCATTCTTTCTTTGCATTAAGTCTGCCAGTGTACATTTGTGCGCTTAAAGTATGAATATTCTTGCCGGGGTAGCGGGATTGTCCGAAAAGGTTACCGCTCCCCCGGAACATAAACGGTTAAGGAAGGAACACGGGTGGGTTTTAGTCAGTAAGAGTCTGACACTCCCTTCCGCTCCACCCAGAGCGGGAGGGATCATTTGATGATTTCCCATCCATAAAAAAAAGTATCAAAAGTTTCATTACCCAAGCTACTCGTAACACCTAGAAAAGAAAAATGTGTTTATTGGCACAAGAAAACCTCTTAAAAATAAGAAAACAAAAAGAAATCGAAAACAAACCTCTAAAATTAAGCATGTAGACACCCGTTCAGTCTTGGAACAACTGACGACCGCGAAATCCAAGTCATAGGTCTTCCTAAAGACGTGTGTTCACTGCCCTGCCAAGCGAACATTTTGTTTTGAGCAAATGTTTGCTGTTCTGTCGATGTTCGTTCAAAACAGAAAACATCTATTTTCACTACAAAGAGAAAATAGGGTAATAATAGTAATTAAAAGTTACGTTTTAATTTTGTTATTTATGTTAAACGTTTAATATTATATGCATTGTAGGTAGACAAATCCCAAAAAAAAAACAGAAAGCAAACAATAGTTCTAAACAAAACTCGTACTGAACAGCACCCTAATTGCGTAACACACTATCAATCACATTCTGAATAATTTTGAAAGATATTGCTAATCCATTGCTTCATATGTTCGAAAAATTTGTCCGCTCAACAATGCAGATAACGCAATGAATATTGTTGAACTGTCAAAATGACAGCCATTGCTTCTGTAAGTGTGTTACGCCATTACACTGCTATTCCTTCTTCAGCTCCTGCACCTGAATTCTGCAACTGCAATTTAGATCTTTCATGCCAAAAAGAAGCGTTTAATGAGTCAACCTTCTTTTTGACTACCATCGATTGAATTGCGCCAGTTTTGTAGTTTTTATAGTCTGCGGGTCCCATTAGCATGGATGGGGTCTATAATTTTCAATTAGTTGCAAAGTGTTTTCTTGATTCTACTTCATGATCGCGTAGAATATAAAAATAGATGGGACAACTACTGAGCAACTGCTCACTCGCCGCCGGTGACGTCATTTTCACTGAATGAATGAGCGAGCGAGTAATCGTTCGCCGAGTCCAACCGATCCTCACTGAACAAACGTGTTCGCTCGCTCAAGTACATATTTTCATTTACCGCGCGAACAAATGCTTGATCGCTCAGAACTGTTCAGAACGCAAGTGAAAAAGCAGCTTTAGATAAACACCCCTACATAACTCCGCGACATTTTAATCCCGCACGACGGCGCATAAACCAAGTGTACGTAAAACCGTGAGAAATCGCACGCACGGTGCGTGTGAGTTCGGGAATTGATGTCGTAAATTATACAACAACAGTCAGCTGCGGTGTCGTTTAGGTACGTCCCGCGTGTGAGTCGGGTATGGTGGTTGTGATAGCGGGGGTGACTTTAAACGTTGGTCTTTACTGTAACTTTGTCTGTATCGTAGGTGTGTTTGCAGACAAGAAACATAAGCGCAAACCACCAGATCTAAAATAATTATTAAAATAGAGTAATGATACTGACCCTGGGAATTTAGCTGGGTCGACCACACAGCCTGCTGATCAAATAATTGTTGCACCACATTATAAAACTCCAGTTAAAGTATCGAATAATCTATATACAGGGTCCATTTTTTTATTAGAATTTTATTAAATTAGATGGACAAATTTTAACACAGCGCTCAGTACGTCTAACCAAAGATATCCAAGCAAAAAAAAAAGCTGATTAAAGTGTTTTTATTTTGAACTAAAATCATAAATTGTCGGCACTTTAGTGTATTTTCGTTAGGAGATTATTTTTCTTCTAAGTATCTTATGCATTTTTCTTATATAATTTTTTATGGTATCTATTTTAATGGGACCTTAAATATAAAATTCAAAGTCCTGACTGACTGATATATCAACGCACAGCCTAAACCGCTGGTCCTAGAGACATGACATTTGGAAGGCGTGATCGTTGTGAAGAGTGAATGGGGGGAGGGTGAAATTTCACGCGGACGAAGTCGCGGGCAGAAGCTAGTAATTATATAAGGTGTAAAAAAATTAACCTTAAAAACTTTAAGAGGTGCTTTAGACCATCGAACTGAACAACTTTCACTATGGGACCAACTCTGAAATCACGAAAAAAAATGAGCTGTTTCATACATTTTGGCCGAGTAGGTATTGAACTTTTGTGAAACAGCTGATTTTTTTTCGTGATTTCGGAGTTGGTCCCATAGTGAAAGTTGTTCAGTTCGATGGTCTAAAGCACCTCTTAAATTTTTTAAGGTTAATTTTTTTACACTTTGTATATCAGCCAAACGACATTTACCGATGGACACAGAATACCCCATGCAATGACACAACGTCACACAGCGGAGTAAAAATTAGCAGAAAGTAGCAGTAATTAAATTAGCGAACTGCAAAAACATTCTTTCCACTACCCGCTACCAATAAACCGCACCTGACAATTCGATGTCTCTCGGCCGCCTATAAATCTAGTCCGTGAAGCGTACACAAAAATTGGCTCTCACACACACATACACAACCCACTCCCTATGGATGCATCTGTTCAGAGATTCTCCTTATTTATTCCCAAACTGGTACAGGGTAACGGGATTTGGAGATTAACTGATAGCCGGATATATCTTTAAAAGGAAAAGCGTTGGAGCACGTACATTCTCTGGTTTTTATCTCACAAATACGGCTGGTGAAAAAGATGAAAGTGGGCGGACTCCCTCTTTGCATAAGGAAATTCATTGAACAATTTGTTTGCCGTATTTGAATATTGTGGCAATTTTGGGTAAGTTTACGTCCACTATCTATAAAAATAAATAAAATTCAAGTGTCTGTTTGTAATGTCAAAATAACAGTTTTTTAAATTAAATACATATGAAAGTATAATACGGTACTTATTCCCAAAATTATACAGGGTGTCCAGTACCTAATTAATGGATAAAATCTTCACGGGTCATTGTATTTATCATTATGAAAAACTATTACTGTGGGACCAAACTTGAAATCGCGAAAACAGAATCAGCAGTTTCCTACATTTTGACCTGTTATGCGAACATAAATGTAGGGAACAGCAGATTTTTTTTTCGCGATTTCATGTTTGGTCTCGTAGTAAAAGTTGTTCAATAACCCCTTAAGAGGTTATCCATTAATTACCGGACACCCTATATATACACATATATTTTTTGTCTGCCTGTTTGTTCCGGCTAATCTCCAAAATGGCTGGACCGATTATGGCGGGACTTTCACTCGCAGATCGCAGATGTTATAAGGAATAACATAGGATATTATTTTAGAAAATCAAATTAGATTCCGCACAAAAAAAATTAAGCCATTCAATCCAATTTGCTTTCAGACATGCACGCGAAAAAAGTCACGGACACATCTAGTTAAACATTTAAAAAAAAGATTCCGAGGAACTGAGAACCTCGTCCTTTTTTTGAAGTCGGTTAAGAAAAGGGGTTTACTTACGTAAAACATTTATCGCAAACTGTACACGGAGAAAATAAAACCGGCCAAGAGCGAGTCGGACTCGCAAAAGAACGGTTCTGTACCACTGTACAATATTTAACACTACATAATTATATAAAAAAATCACGTTTTTTGTATGGGAGCCCCCCTTAAATATTTATTTTATTTTAATTTAATTATTTATTTTAAAGTGAATATACAACTAAATATTCTGTGAATATTTCAAGCGTGTACCTGTTGCCGTTATTAATATTGAGCAAATAACGGCAAAAAAATCACGTTTGTTGTATGGGAACCCCTCTTAAATATTTATTTTATTCTATTTTTAGTATTTGTTGTTATAGCCGCAACGGAAATACGTCATCTGTGAAAATTTCAACTGTCTAGCTATCACGGTTCATGAGATACAGCCTGGTGACAGACAGACAGACAGACGGACAGTGGAGTCTTAGTAATAGGGTCCCGTTTTTACCCTTTGGGTACGGAACCCTAAAAAAGAAATCTTACAAAGGATGCAAAGCATGGACAGCTATTTCGAACACTAAAACCAGCTGTGACTGTAGCACCCTAATTGTGTAACACACTATCAATCTCAATCTAAATCAATTTAAAGGGTATTGCTAATCCATTGCTTCATATGATCGAAAAACTTGTCTGCTCAACAACGTAAATAACGCAATGAATGTTGTTGAACTGTCAAAATGAAACCCATTGCTACTAATACTGTGTTACGCAATAACCCCGCCGATAGGCCAATCTGCATTACGTCTAAACGTTGATGGCAATTTTGATAAACGTAACGCAATGACAATCCAGCTGAACGTTGTTCAGTTGTTTTACATAACGGAGCTGTTTAGTAAAACAAATGGCGGTTATGTAAAACAGAAGATTTGACAATCCATCTGAGACGGTTACATTAACATGTAGATACACAAGGTCGCTCAGCGCGCTATGGAGCGAGCTATGCTCGGAGTCTCTTTGAAGGATTAAATCAGGAATGACATTATCCGGAAAAGAACCGAAGTGAAGTGGCAGTGGGCTGGCCATGTCTGTCGAAGGACCGATGGCCGGTGGAGCAGACGAGTCCTGGAGTGGAGACCGCGTACCGGCAAGCGTAGTGTGGGACGCTCCCCAGCTAGATGGACGAACTAAAGAAGGTGGCTTGGGTAGACTGGATGCGGAAGGCGGAGGACAGGGTGCTGTGGCGCAGTCTGGGAGAGGCCTATGTCCAGCCGTGGACTGCGATAGGCTGAGTTGATGGATTGATTGATTGACACATATACAGGGTGAATTTTTCAAGTGGGCGTGGATGGCCAAATCCGAAACTATGAGGACTAGCGAAAAGTACTCAAAGGAGTCGCGGGCTCGATTTTGATGAAAACTAAAACTGCATCATTGGATTTTTGAAAAATCAATATTTCTAGCCAGGAATCGAACCTGTTAATTTTGAAAAAAAAAAACACACGCTGTATTATTACGCCATTCGATAGTGTCGCTAATAAGGATCGAATTCTGGGAAGTAATGACATACGGCAAACTAAGGGAAAGAGCTCATTTTTAACAAAATACTTATTTTATTGTTCTTTTGTTACCTACCTCATCATCATCTGCTTAGCCTTTTCCCAACTATATTGGGATCGGCTTCCAGTCTAACCGGATGCAGCTGAATTATTTTAGTACCAGTATTTTACATGGAGCGACTGCCTATCTGACCTCCACAACCCAGTTACTGGGTAATACGATACCCCTTGGTAAGACTGGTTGTCAGACCTTCGAGCTTCTGACTACCCGTAACGACTGTCAAAGATCCAGAAATGACAGCCGGGACCAACGGCTTAACGTGCATTCCGAAGCATGAAGGGGTCTCGGTATGTAAAGATGGTCACCCATCCACAAACCAACCGCGGCAAGTGTATTGACCTGTGTGGCTGTTATTATTTAGCCGGGCCCGGGTTATGTTACCTACCTACTAAACCTTAACTGATTAATTGTTCAAAATGATGACCATTGTTTTCAATACATAGCTGGATTCGATGTCTCAAGGATTGTACTGCATAAACTGCATTCAGCATTACAATATTATTGATTCCATTAGAATATTTTCCAAAGATCGTTATAGAAATTTGAATTTAGAACATAATGTTGTGAAGGTGGTGACTGCGCTGCGGGTGTGTTTATAAAAATATTGAGCATCATTTCGAACAAGGTACGTAATGTAGGTATGAATACTTTAAAATAAGAAGAAGTTTATTAAAATTCAACATTTTCCTTAAGTTTGCCGTATGTCATTACTCCCCAGAATTTGATCCTTATTAGCGACACTGTCGAAAGGTGTAATAATACAGCGTGTGTTTTTTTTTTCAAAATCAACAGGTTCGATTCCTGGCTAGAAATATTGATTTTTCAAAAATCCAATGATGCAGTTTTAGTTTTCATCAAAATCGAGCCCGCGACTCCTTTGAGTACTTTTCGCAATTCCTCATAGTTTAGAATTTGGCCATCCACGCCCACTTGGAAAATTCACCCTCTTACTTACTCCATAAATATTCTCTATTCCATATCCATCGGCCTTCTACATAGCTGTATCATTACTCAAACTGTACTCCGGAACACTTTGACAGAACTGTTCTACACAACTCTCCAAAACTTATGTTGCCGTGTCGACAACACTGACACAATTTGCATTTTCTCTTTGAATACCGTCACTGTTTCCTTGTTAAAACTTTAAGGAAGTTTCTGTACTCTATGTTGGAATAGAGATATGGGAACAATATTGCTAAACTTGACGATAAAAGGAGTTTTCATGCGGCAGACTATAATAATGGTATTTTGGTTGTAATAGCTACTGTCATTTGTTTCGTCTGGAAGTTCAGAATGGGATATTTAACTCCTTTTTCTGTTGTTAGGGAGGGCGCCCACGAGCAACTTTTGTTTCCACAACTAATTTGTTACTCACATCAAGTATACGGGTTTGTATGAAAGTGCGTAAATGTAGGGACGCGACAGACATTTTTTTGTCCGTGGCTTTAGAGACAGGCCGGCGACGCAACCGTCACCCGTCTACTGGTTGCAATGCAAGTACGCGCACGGCGACAAAAAAGTTGCCGGCCAGCTAAAACTTTTACTTGAAAGTAGCGTTGCTCTCGCTCACGGGAGACAGCGATAGAGACAAAAAGTTGTTGGGCAACTAAGTTGCCCGTGGTCTAGTGTGCCGATTCTTAGATGAATTATTATGTTGGCCTCCACTCTCCTGAAGCGACCATCCATGAAAGGTGTTTTCGGCGAATAGTTCTATCGGCGATGGATTTATTCGTGGAACCAACCGTCGACTAACAGTGATTTCGGCGAACCATATCATCGGCGAAGAGTGATTCGCTATACTGTTCTTAGCTCCTCCATCTGCATAGCTTTTGCCTCACTATATGGCGGTCGTCTTCTACTCCAACAGAATGCAGTGGAATTCCAGTATTTTATTATTATTATTTATTTCAAAAATCAGATAACAGAGATCCGTAGTGTTAGTAAAGTACCTTATACCTAGTGTTAGTATATACATAAATAACAATTAGGGTATGAGTCACCTTGTAAAGAAGACGAAATCAGTTTCTCAACCGGTCATCTTCTCCACAAAATGCCTCATAAAAGGGGAAAACACATTCTCAGTCACTGTGTCACTGTGTGTGTGTTTTGCATGGAGCGACTGCCTATATGACTTCCATAACCCAGTTTCTGGGTAACAGCCCTTAGGTAAGACTGGAAGCCAGACTTTCAGGTTTCTGACGACCCATAACGACTGTCAACCAAAGAGCGACAAAACAGCAACTGTCTTCAGCAAATGAGGAGGTAGAATCGTTGCTGGAACGTACGGCACTTCTTCTGTGAAATATCATGGGCACATCCCAGAGGAAACTTGTTTTTTTTTTTCTTCAAACTTTTTTGCTATTGATATAAATCCATACTTAATATCATAAATGCGGAAGTGTGTCTGTCTGTTACCTCTTCACGCTTAAACCGTTGAACCGATTTAGATGTAATATGGTATAGAGATAGTTTGAGTCCCGGGAAAGGACATAAGCTGGTTTTTATCCCGATATTCCCACGGGATCGAGATGCGGGTGAAATCGCGGGGCGCTGCTAGTACCGTATATAGCAGTGTTTATAATCTCAAATAATTTACATCCCATCGCCACTTAATCTACTATAGTGAAATGTATTCTAAAGGAGACTGTTAAAATTTGTATGGGAAATGGTCTATGATCCAATAGCGATACTGTAGAGGTATTTCTGTGGGAATACCTCAACTATACCCTTGTGCAAAGGGGCATCAAAATCTAACCCGGCAGTTTTGAGAAAAATAATACTTTAAAATTCACTTTTTTTGCTACATTTTTATATTTTAAAAACGTTTTAACGGGTATTTCTGACTTTATACTACTTAATTAATGTGGTTTTCTGCTAAACAAAGACATCCTCGACAGTGCTGAATTTCAGGTTTTTTTTTTGAAAAAATAGCTGTAGAAAGTTGTGTGTAGTGGATAGTAGATAAAAAGGAAACAGCCAGTTCTTGATCCAGATTGTATTTCAACCCAAACACGTGGAGTTAAGGTAAGCGCAAGGTCGGAGCGTATAGTCCTATCGCGGACGCGGCTTGTGAGGAAGTGAAAGAGACGAATGTTTCAATATGGCGACCAAAGTAGCGTTGTTCGCTAGTGTTGTTACCACAGACATTATTACTATTTTAGTGTTGGGATTCCAACAATAGCACAGAATGGTTGCAGATCAAACAAATCACATCACCTCTGGGCCGAAACATGATTTCATCATTCAATATTTTTTCATTTTGACGATTTATTTATAAGTAGCATAAATTGCTTAGCAACCATATTAAAGTAATCGAATCGCAACCCGTGAAATACTTATAATGAGTTGTTCCGGTGGTCATCTGAGGTCTTCATTATTAGTACCACTTCACCAAATAGTGCTTTCCGAAAGCAAATGCACGAGTTACTTTAAAGAATACCCAAATTGTTATAGCTGTGCCTATAATGTTTGAAGAGTTCCCTAGATTTCTCCAGGATCCAATCACCAGATCCTGACCTGGTGACAATGGGAACATTTTGGGAAGTATACCCTTTCAACCAAAAAAATAGTTATTTAAATCGGTCTAGCCGTCTTCGTGTAATCGGTGAACATAAAAATATTTAAAAAATGTAATTCCTACGAACTGAGAACCTCCTCCTTTTATGAAGTCGGTTAAAATCGAAACAAATACTAAAATCTAGGAAAGAAACACATTAAATTAAGTATTATAAAGTCAGAAATACCCTTTAAAACGTTTTTAAAACAAAAATGTTATCACGAAACATGTATTCTAAAATATTATAATATGTATTTCTCAAAACTGCCGAGTCAGATTTTGATGCCACTTTGCACAAGGGTATAGTTGAGGTATCCTCACAGAAATATCGTAACAGTATTGCTATTGGTTCATAGACAAATTTTTAATGTTATCATAAAATTATGTATTCTAAAATATTATATTTCTCAAAACTGCTCGGTCAGATTTTGATGCCACTTTGCACAAGGGTATAGTTGAGGTATCCTCACAGAAATATCGTAACAGTATTGCTATTGGTTCATAGACAAATTTTTAATGTTATCATAAAATTATGTATTCTAAAATATTATATTTCTCAAAACTGCCGGGTCAGATTTTGATGCCACTTTGCACAAGGGTATAGTTGAGGTATCCTCACAGAAATATCGTAACAGTATCGCTATTGGTTCATAGACCACTTTTTAATGTTATCATGAAATTATTTATTCTAAAATATTATATTTCTTAAAACTGCCGGGTCAGATTTTGATGCCACTTTGCACAAGGGTATAATTGGGGTATCCCCACAGAAATATCGTAACAGTATCGCTATTGGTTCATAGACCACTTTTTAACAGTCTCCTTTCTAAGTTAATTTTTAAGTGACCATTTGTAACAAAACGGTTCTAATAGGTTTTTGGTTGCAATGGAATTTGAACTTTGTTAAGTATGACACTCAGTTTGTTGTTCCATAACATGAAAATTATCCGAAATTTTAATTCAAATATAGTGTTGTACTCTTCGTGTCGATGGTACATTGTTTTTATATTGTATGGCCCCTGTAGGTGGCCACGTTGACTGCGGCATCAGTGGTCTTCTCTAACGTCTAGTAACTAATCATTTTTGATCATTTATAACTTTTAGAATGGAAGTTTTTCGTTAAAAATTAAGCAGGGCGCTTAACTTTCAGTGACCTTAATCTACTGATTAAATCAAGAATATTTAATCAAGGATTAGAACGACGATTCAATCTAACCTTACACTGAAATGGCAATTAAAGCCGCATTTTCGTTTAAAAGCCATTCAGTGTCCGTTCCAAAGGGACTCACTATATTTGTTCAGCGCTCACGCCAGTTAACGGCCAAATAAACATCAGCTGATCAAACAATTGGGTACCTACTCACAACTGTGATTGACCGGGGTATGTGGTGTCTATTCGATGCCTTTTGTGGCACATTTCACACAGTCGATAAAATCTTAATCAAATCTCTGACCAATAAATCTCTCAATGCCATTGAACAATTTGACCATAGCACTTAGAATGATAATATATCTGTGGACGAAATTCATTGCTCAGTAAAGTGACAGAAATTTACGCTAAACCTGTTTAGTTATTTGTGGTGCATTTAAGCCTTAGACCATTTAATCAAATTGTCTAATATTATTTTAATTTTTATGTTGTACGTATCTTTATAATATGTAATTTTATTTGTGTATTTATTTAAACTTTTCGCACACACATAAAGGCGGACTTAATACCTAAGGCATTCATTATCAACCAAAGGTGGTGAAGATGGCAGGTGCTTTGGTTGAGAGGAACAATGATAAAAAAATATCATAATGTATGTATAAATTACAAATAAAATACATACAGAAGTACATAAATAGATTATTAACTCGTAATACACATACATACATATTTATACAAGGGAGAGCGGTGTTGAGATGATTCTCCGCTATTTATTTTGAAAATAACTCGGCAATTTCCGCTTAAATGCATATCGACTGGTAGCCGTCCTGATATCACTAAGAAGCGCGTATTATATTATTACTATTCAAATTGTAATATCCTAAAACTATACTTGGAATTCCAATTAGCGGAACTAAGTTAAACAACCATGAAACCACTTGCAAAGAATTTCAACCAATGTCAACAAACGACACAAATAAAACCCATTTAATTTGTTTTTAATGTAAATCACACAACTTGAAAAAGAACTCATTTGTTTTTAAAGTAAATTACACAATTCGAAATCGAACTAATATTAATTTAATCTATTTTACAATCTAAAATATATATAGGTACAAGTGTATAAAAAAAGGAAAAAAAAAAACAAAAAGGAACCATTAATAGTTTTATAACCTCTTGATATTCAACAGTATTTTACAAAATTACGAGCTGATATGAACAACGGGAAAAAAAATTCCCGTTGGAAGTCTAGTCTGACCGTTGCAATCTGACCACTGGGCAAAACCCGTAATTTGCATAAACTTTACACTAAGCAAGCGTGATATATTATGATACATAATAATATGTTTCTTATTTAAAAAAAAATTAAATACAGTAGTCTATAAACCACAAAACCATTTTTATATTTTGTCTTTGGGACCACCCTATAGAAAATATAGTTAAGTTAAGTACTTAAATCAATCAATGGTCTACGTTATCAGGATTTCTGTGATCCTCTTTTATCCCGTCAGTAATTACAATCGCTCTGTGGTTCAAGTTTTCAGGCTAACAGTGCTCTATCTACACTCAACATAAACAGGAACAGACAGCGATCAAACGATCATCGCGCTAAAGTTAATTAAAGTGAACGCAACTACGCACAATCAACTTCTGATCCGTCAAACTGATAAGTGGGAACAGCTATCAGCATTCTGATGAGATTGTTTGTTTATGCATGTTTGAATTTTAATGGAAAAGAGAATGGAGGGACTGCCTCTATAGTCTAGTGGTCGCAAGCGCAACTGCTGAGCATGAGGATAACAAATGAATTTATTACTTACTAGCTGCGCCCCGCGAGTTGTAATTGGTTGAAACAAACGACAGCACTCATAAATTGTCACAAGATTTGATTACTTAACTTTCTATAAACTGATCAGAACCCTAATTGCGTAACACCCTATCAATCTCAAACTGAATCATTTTGAAGGATATTGCTAATCCATTGCTCCATATGTTCGAAAAATGTATCCGCTCAACAACATAAATAACGAAATGAATGTTGTTGAACTGTCAAAATGAAACCCATTGCTACTGATAGTGTGTTAATTGTTGGTCACCCAAAGGTTGACTGGTAGAATATGCCTATGGCATTAAGTCCGCCTCTGTACATTTATGTGCTTGAAGTATTAAATAAATAAATACATTGTTACGCAATTGCCCCGCAGTTCAGTATTGCATCCAAATCCACGTGAAAACTCTATCCATTTTATATCAGAATTAAGCGGTGCATGAAACGAAATCGGCTTGATTTTTAACGACTGTCAAAATTGAATTTTAGAGCTGCACACATCCGGAGATCCGTTAAGTCCGGATTAAAATAAAAAATAGCTTTTGAAATAAAAAAGAAACGGATTACAGGTTCTGAATGGATATTTTATTTAAATCTTTTAATTTAGATATTGAGGCAGACGAATGAGGGTTTTATTGGCAAATAAATAAAATTCATCGTTCAATTTAATACATTCAATTTCAGAGTAATCTGTTAGTGACCTTTGGCATCCGTTCAGATTTATATTTACTCTTCCATTTGTATTAATTGGGGTTGGCATCGACTGTGGTTGCATTTAATATTTAGGTTTTCCATGTCTCACTATTCATAATTTTGAAAACCAATTTTAAATCCAGTTTTGATAATCACATTTGAAAAATGTTACCTACCTATATATTTATCTAACTGTTAAGAACTAGATTTCCTTGTTAAACAAACTCACTCTATTATAAAACTTTGTCTTTCCGCTTTACTAGCAGGTTTCCAAGTTGGCAAGACCCTCATTTGCTATATGTATATCGGCTCAGGTATATGATATGGTGTCCAGGTCTTTTCATAGATTTTCAACGAGAATGAGCGCAAATAAAATAAACACAAACAGCGCTTAAACATTATCACCGTTATAACAATGCTTCATTCATTCGCATATCTCATTTCAGGATCCGTTCCAGCCCTCAGTGGCCACAAATGAGGTAGGGTACCTACAGAAGGTCGGCTCCATACAACTGACGACGTCTACGTACACTCGCAACGGGTTTTGTTGAAAAGTATGCGCTTCGGAATTCATCGTCAGTATTTGGAGATAAGACCGTGCAATTATGAAATCTAATATAGAGCTGTTATAACCAGGGAAGTACATGCCCATTTTGTATGACAATGTTTACAAAATTATAGATTAACAACTCTATGCAATTCTAAAAAAACTTTTAATTGACAAATGACGATCTGCGACCGGATTAGGTAGCCCGACAGAGCGAAAACTTCATAAAAACGCGAAATAATAGGTGCACTACTAAAGCGCGGTTGTACAGCATTACCTCTGTGGGGGGTTACTCTGTGGTGCGACGTTCATGCTAATTCGGAAACAAAAACATTACCGGAACGCATATCTTTTCAGGGCTCTAATTCACTATGACCACTTAAGGGTTCCTTGTTTGGAAACCACGTCAATTCCTTAGTTAATCACGAAATCTGCTAATAACATATTCTCTATGACACAAATGGCGTGGTTTGAACTGTCAAAATACATGTTGTCCGTACGGTTGACATTTCGATTCCTTGCAACAACTTCCACGCACCACACATGATATTGACGTGATCTACATTAAATTCAACTGTGTTCAACTGTAGCATCGATTTTTTTTGTCATTCACTTGGTTTTCCAATTCACATTTGACATTGGCAGAATAGTCGACATCGACTTTATTTGCCATCATTAAAAATAGAACAGAATAGATGTGATTTGCACGTGGTAAGATTTCGCGAGGAGTAATATAGAATTGGGGTCCATTATGTTTACCTGTGTGTTTGTGTTCGTACGCCTGTCTCCGTACGTTGTTCAGAGCTGACCTTCTGTAGCTCTGTATATTGTGTTGCGTAATAACAGTAACACGCCAAGTTTCATCAGCGTCCACATTAATATTCTTTATTAACGTTCCCTCAGGAGAGATCCGGACAAATGATGGACAACTAGGACACGGGACATTCATGATTTGGGACATTTACAGGCTGGGACATTCGCGTGGTTCACTTGTGTTTATTGCCGTTATGTACCGAAGGTTTTTAGCTGCGGTGGCCGTTGAAATGGCATTATTTTTTAAAGGGGATAAGACAGTGCACCGTTTTGTTAGAAGTTAAATAAATGATGATTGGTTTATTTCTGTAAATTGGTTTTACACATCAATAATAAATTATGTTAAGTAGATGAGGTCGGTGTTTCATATCAGACTCTCCGAGAAGGGGGTCGGACCCGTGCTTCACCTAGTTTCTCCACCTGGGTGAAGCACGGGGACTACGGTCCCGTGACCGGGTCCCGTGCTCCAACTGATGATCAGTACAGTCAAGTAATTAACAAATGTGTTTTTTTAACGTCCAGACTTAATCTTTGTTTTGTGAGGGCCATGCAGACGAGTAAAGTTTTGTATTTAAATTCCACAGATTAAAAACTTAATAGCAGGGCGCAGCTGGCGGCCCAGTCGCTCCATGTAAAATACTGGTATTCAGCTGCATCCGGTTAGACTGGAAGCCGTTCCCCAACATTACATAGTTGGGAAAAGGCTTTTTTTTTTCGCGGTGTAAATCCTCATAGACTTCCTCTATCGTGGGGGTGACAGAGGGGCATGCCGGACTCTTACCGGCTAAAACCACCGCGGTGTTCCACCTCTACCTATGGCCGGAGGTGCGGGATTCGCATAAGCATTCGCCGCTCCATACTTGGGAAAAGGCAACTTACATATTTGGGAAAAGGCTAGGCAGATGATGTTGATGAGATTAAAAACTTAATAACATCGGCCCCAAAATACGAGACAAAGGATCATGTCGACTGCTAATAACATTGAACATAGGCAATCAAGCAATTAAGGAAGATAAGTACAAAGAAGTCACAGAAGAAATTCCAAAGTAAAAGTCGCTTCGGAAATAATCCTTTATGGCCGAATCATTTAATTTATGGACCGTTATTGATTAAAATCAAGACTTGTATATGTAAATATACAAGTCTTGATTTTAATCAATAACCACAAAATTCTTAATGTACTACAAAATTGATTTAAAATTCACACTAAAGTTCGCTTCACGCTGTATGTGTCAGCCATAAATCTTTTGCGGCTACTGCGAACATTATCGGCCCCTGTGTGTTTTCCTGTCTGCTTCCATTCCATTACTGCATTTGTTAGATAATACGTGCAGTGGTATGTAGGAATGCGGTAATGGAATTCTGCGTTGCAATGTTTCCATGTCGGGTTGTTGTGGTTCGGAGGTTAAAATTGAACTCAGGTAGTACTTACGTAAACCGGCTGTATCTGCGATTCTGCCCACGTCATCCACGTGTGAGTACCTTACTAATTAATTTTCCAAAATGTTAAACACTTTAGGGAAGTTCTTCAATTTATATCCAGCTAACTCTCTGTTTCAGTCAATGTTGGTTTAAATGCTTACCTAGCCGTTAAGACATACCAAACACATAAAGTATAAAATTAAATGAATAAACTCTTAAAGCTAAATAAATATTATGTCCAAAACGTGTATTTCTAAAGAAAAAGAAAGAAAAAGTATTTATTGTCTCGTACAGGAAGTTCATAAACTAAACTAAACACAATCAAAAATAAAAAAAAAGCAAAATTATATTTAAAAAAAAGTAACAAAAAGAAAAATTGAACAGAAAGTCCTATACTAGGCGAAAAGGCTCCTATCTCAGCATGATGCCGCGATATTTAAAAAATAAATGCCGCAGCGCTGGTATTCTGATCTAAATCTAAGGTTTCCTAAAAGACCGGTGGCCACCACATAGCGTCCGCAATTTACCAGCAGTGGCGTGCATTGGTTTTCAGAATAGGTAGGCAGTAGGCCGAAAGGCAGAAGAAAAAAGAAAGAAGAAAAAAGGCAGAAAAAAAGTGTGGGTGTTAAATTGCGAAGGTCGAACGTCATGGTATTACGCGTGAGACGTACGTATTTTTAATTTTGTCGTATTAACTTGAACGAGTAAAGACCAATGACAATGTGCGAATAGTGTGGGAGCCGAGTGGGCCGTCCGGCGACTGCCAACTGCCGCGCGGCGCGCGTGTTTGTATGAAGATTTTGTTTTTTGTTAGGTATGATAATTTAGTGAGTTTCTTAATTGTGGGGCACACACACTAAAATGTAATTGGCAGGATTATGTTGATATATCGAGGTAGGCACTGCTTATATGCCTATATGCAATGCACGCCACTGTTTACCAGCGAATGACGTCATTGAAACTTTACTATTATGAAAGTGAGTTGGTGTGTATTCCTAGAGATCGTTTTTTGACATCGTAAAGTCAAACCTCGCTGTCATCATTTTCATAACAAACCTTCTTACCTTCTAGTAAACCTTAGCTTTATTAAAAAATCATTTGCATTATAAACGTTACGATCGTGATTGAGAAGGGGCTCGTAGCTAAGTAAGTACTTAGTAACAGCCGCACGAGTCGATCGATCAGGTTAAGCTACGCTTGCCACGGTCGGTCCGTGGATGGGTGAACATCTTTACATACCGAGACCCCTCCGTGCCTCGGAAAGCACGTTAAGCCGTTGGTCCCGGCTGTCGTTCTTGGATCTTTGACAGTTGGTACGGGTCGTCAGAAGCCCGAAAGTCTGACAACCTGTCTTACCAAGAGGTATCGTGTTACCCAGTAACTGGGTTGTGGAGGTCAGATAGGCAGTCGCTCCATGTAAAATACTGGTATTCAGCTGATTCCGATTAGACTGGAAGCCGACCCCAACATAGTTAGGAAAAGGCTAGGCAGATGGATTTTGACGTTCGTGCTTGGCCTATAGATGCCCAGAGCACAGATGCGCAAAAATAATGGATATCCAGCATCATAAAAGAACGATTCGGGAATCTGATCGTATACTAACGAGCGAAAAACCAATTCCCTTAAACAATACAGGCTTGAACCAGGCTGTTGATGGCATTGAGTACCTCGCAAACAAATAGAAAAACCAAATTAATATAAAAGGGACAAAACGCCTGGAAATAAATTTGATTCAGAGCCTCCTATTATATAATTGGGGAACAAATTACTAGGGATTGGGAATAAAGGAGTTTTAATGTCAGAATGGCGAGCGTTAATAGAAACATCTATATACATAAATGGGGTCCTTAGGTACTTATGAAATTGCCGATGTTTGATACTGGCTATTGTGAAGATCGATATCTTTAATTCTATTTAGAATTCTAAATTCAAATCAATTTATAATATTGTTTTTTAAAATCAGTTGTTCATTTGTTTACCCGCCGTTCGATTTTTTTTTTTAAATGTCGCTGTTTCTGTAATCATGAAAAAATCGAAATTGCTCGCTATTTTTAAATACGAGTTCCGTTATGCCTGTCCCTAGAACCAGAGAAGTAAAGAGCTAGGGTACCATCAACCAATCAAATTCCACTAAAATCACGTCATGTGAATTTAGTGGAATTCTATTGTTTAATGTTTGCACTTCTCTACTCTTCTTCGAAAGGCAGGCACATTGTCGACAACAGCCGCCAACACGCGTTGACGGCAGCAGTTGGTTCTGCCGCTGACGCGTGTCGCTTGTAAGTATAAGCACTAAGGGGGTTTTTTTTTATTGCTGAATGAGCCCGCTCTTGACCTCGATTACGCCTGATGGAAAGCGATGGATGATGTCTGTGATGGAATGAGCGCGCCCAGAAGATGCCTAAGGTACTGGAAATACCACACATCGACGAAACACAGCAGGCTGCTCGACGCCGGACTCTGGTGGGAGGGTGGTCGCAAACCAGGCGGGCGTTAGCCCTACCACTGCAAGGGAAGAATTGGCCAGTCAAATAAGGTGTTGTTTGTGACTGTCCAGGATGCGCCGAGCGCTCGGTTCAGTGGAGCGGAACAAACTGCGCCACACGAGGAGGCTTCTTCATGCATCCCAATATCTACCATGAACTGCTTTTTTGCTAAAAACCGAGAAATATTTTTTGCTATAGATCCAAATGTATGATCTAGAAGCAACCCACTCGTAGTTTTGAAGCTAATCGTTTTGTTAGCTGCCATTGAAACTGAAAGACAGGGAAGGATTTCGAGAACTTGTTAAATAAATAAATCCATCAATTTTCGTCAAATTAAATAATAATATAACTTTACAAACTCGAAAACTATTTCTACGAACGTTCGCAGAAATAGTTTTTGAGTTTGTAAAGTACAGACGCCAGCACATCAAGCTACCCGAAACTGCCAAATTTTCCCAATTAACTTTAACCCTACTAAGCTATAGTAATAGGTAAAGTTGAAAATCTATAAAAGAAATTAGACAGATTGTAGTAGCTTGATGTGCTGCCAGTCTGTACTTATCTAGTGAGGTTAGATAATTTCGAACAGTTTTCGTAATTTGTAATACAGAAAAAAGATTAACTAGTGCACAAACTGTAACCATGGATTCAGCCTATGATTCTAGACCCCCAGAAGTAGAAATGTTGCGTAGGTCTTAAAATAATAATTGATTTTCCAGACATTTTGACCGCGTAGATATTGCGCTTTTTTATGAAACAAGTTTTATTTGTTCCAACAAAAAATTTCTACACTAGAGGTCCAGAATCATAAATATGCTGAATTCATGGGTACAGTTGGCGCACTGATAATTTTATTTCTTGTGGAAGACATTTTGACTCTAGGGAAATAATTCATTATTGCGGGAGTACCTAATAGTCCGTCGTTAGCGGAGACTAGCCTCGACGCGGGAGATATTACAGCGCACCAATGTTGTGAGTGTGTGTGTGAGTGAGAGAGTAATAGTCAATGTATCACACAATACGTCACTTGGGACCGTAATTATAATCAATTTCGTAATTGGCTTACGGCTAAGACGTCACAATAAATCACCGTCACAATAAGATACCGAAGGGCGTCGCTCTTCTCATTTGAATCCCAGGTGTACTAATTTAAGGTATGCAACAGTTAAGCTTTATTTTTACAATGGGATTTAAATACACCTCTGCTTACCCTTCGAGGATTACAGGCGTGATTATGTTAGGTTATTGTAAAATGAAATTGATCATTTCATGTTTCTCTTCTAATAATAAGTCGATAATAATTTATTTTATAATTAACACTCCGTACGTAAGTAATGTGTAAATATTCACACTTACAGCTTTCTCGGAACTTCGTGCAACTCGCCTATAGAAAAAAATAAATTATTTAAAAGTAACGTTTTGCCCGATCCGGGCGAGTAAATTCGTGCGATTCGACAGAATTCGACTAATAAGCCAATAAATTATCGGCAATTTACTTAGAAGGTTCCTTTTTTAAATGCTGATTAGTTCAGAGAGAATAATTGGGTTTCGGATTTCTGGTTACTGTGAAACGTGTGAATTATTATACTGGTAAACAAATAAAGAATAATATAATAGAATTTCCAATGACATAAAGTCTAAAATTAGGCGTATGGTCGGTAGGTACTCTGGAAGACCATCTTTTTTTAATAATAGTAGCTAATATGGATAGCAATGTACTTGATAAGGTCAATTAAAGTAACATAGAGTAGGTATCTACCTAAATAAGAAATCAATCAATTATCAAATATTTTATTGAAACAACAAACAGGTTCATAAATTTACATCCATACTAATAATATTATAAATTCGAAAGTTACTCTGTATATCTGTCTGTATGTTACCTTTTCACGCCTAAACCGCTAAACAGATTTAAATGATATTTGGTATAGAGATAGTTTTCAGTCCTGGGAAAGGACATAGGATACTTTTTATCCCGACATTCCCACGGGATCGAGACTTACGCGGGTGAAACCGCGGGGCGCAGCTAGTTAGTTTATAAAACTGTGTTGTAGCCATTAGCGCCCACTTTCGAGAGAGGAGACGTTGGCGTTCCAACATTTATAATACTAGAGCAATAAAATATATACATACATATACTTAGCAGGAAGAAAAAAAATTAAATTAAGTATAAGCAGAAAAAAAGTAAGGTTCTCATTCCGTCCTAAATCCGTCCCTGTGTATGGTCAGACACAAAGTCACGCACGATTAACTTTTACATATCGAATAGTGTCTCCAACGATACTTTTCTATTGTTTTTCCGCAGACATCTTTGTTCTGTACAGATGGCAAAAAAGCGGTCCGGCTGCGAATGACTTTATGTTTTATTGCTTTTGTCGGGTTATCTTTATCCGTAAAATCATATTGTTTTTGCTGAAGTTACGGAAAAAATAAAACGAAGATATAGATATTGCTTTCTTTATTGCCCCTTACTACTAAAGGTATTATATCAGATGAATAGTGACAAACCGATTTCTCTCTTTCAGTCATCAGCAGAGGTCGGAGTAGGTAGATTGATTTAAGGTCGTTGACGTCAAACGTAGAGGATAATATGGATATGCCTCCAAAATACCGGAACTTCATATTTATTGTGATATTTGTTCCGGAATTTTGAAAGTAGCACGAATTTGTGTTTAAGGTGAAAAACGTATTAATAATATCAATCTACGCTGCCAGTGTTAGATAATGGTGAAAAAATCAGTATTTTATTTTATAAAAAATACCTTGGAATAGTTACACCGTATTTTGTCCCTTAATGTTGAATTAGAAATTACGCTTGACAGTATTAACGTTGTATTAACATTGGAAGCCAAAATATTGAAATTGCATCCGATGAGGATTAAAAATATTTTATGTATGTTATTGTTTAATTAAAATTAATTGTTCATTGAATTCAATCAATCATTCATATAATAAACGATTTTGTTAGCCTATCTGTATGTTTTTTATTTTATTTTATTCCATAATTCCAATCCTGGAACTTTTTCCGGTACTTCCCGCACATTATGGATAAAATGGCACGTCCATATTATAATATCTTGACGCAAGTATATAAAATCAATCTACCTACTCCGACCTCTGGTCATCAGTAATTTGACTTTCGAAAGAAGATAGAGCGTTAGGCTATTATAGCTCGCTCGGGGCTCAAGTTGGCTTTCTTATTTGTTTTTTCTATGACTTTGTTTTCATGGACCCAGTAGCTACCAGACAGTAACTGTCCTTCAATGTCCGCCAGCTACTGGGCCTGTGAAAACTAGGCTTAAATTGTTGTAATATTTCGAGGTGTACACTTAGCCTTACAGCTCAAGCCTACAAAATAACTTTTTCAAAGTATTTTTTGTTAAATCAAAGTCAAATTGTTTCTATTTGACTGATAAAAATACCCGGAATCTAGCAATACAAAATAGTTAAAACGACATTGGCGCCGATTCTCTTGTTCACAAACTAAACTAAATTTAAGTTCAGTGCATCTTTTTCTTTCTATTTCATTAAGAAAAGGACAGGAGATACATATTAGTTTAGTCCTGTCAAATTAAGATACTCCATAGACAATTTAGACGTGATTAAAAAATTGGCTATTAAAAATACGTCAATTTACGTCAGGCGCTGATTAATTTGGCAGGTCTAAACTAATATTTATCTTCTGTCTTTTTCTTAATGAAATAGAAAGAAAAAGATGCACTGAAATGAAATTTAGTTTAGTTTGTGAACATGGGAATCGGCGCCAATGTCAAAAATTGAATAAAGCAAAACGTTTTAGCGTTGTTTTTCCTGGAACCGAGATCGAGGCGAATATTTCAAATCGAAAAATAAATTATTATTCCAATACATTTTCCATTTCCAATATTTGGGTTAGAAAATAAATCCGTTGTCTATGTTTCCAATTTCGTGCTTTATCAACACAATCTCTTTTGTTTAATTAAATTCAAACATTTGTTATTGACGGCTTACATGAGCGAGGATATGAAAATAACTGACAATATAAATATTTTCTTTTGTTTCATTTGGCATTTATTATAAACTAGCTGCGCCCCGCGGTTTTACCCGCATAAGTCTCGATCCCGTGGGAATATCGGGATAAAAAGTACCCTATGTCCTTTCCCGGGACTTAAGCTATCTCTATACCAAATTTCATCAAAATTGGTCGAGCCATTCAAAATTGGTCGAGCCATTTGAGCGTGAAGAAGTAACAAACATATAAACAAATACACACACACACACACTCACAAACTTTCGCCTTTATAATATTAGTGTGAAGTGTGATTTTGTTTAGGAGGAAAAAAAAAGGTTCGTTAACTAAGTTCATTGACACGACATTTAAATCTATTTTCTGTGTATTGAATAACATATAAAGCCTTGACTAATGAAGCTGAATTAATTAATTTAGATATTTTTTAAAAACGCAAATGCTCTTCGGGCTAAAAGAGCGTTTGAAAACAATAATTAATTATGCGCAAATATATAACAATAGCTGCGCCCCGCGGTTTGACCTGCATAAGTCTCGTTCCCGTGGGAATATCGGGGTAAAAGTATTCTATATCCTAATCCAGGTCATGAGATACCCATGCACCAAATTTCGTCCAAATCTGTCCAGCCGTATTAACATTAAGGCCCGAATTCCTCTGTCGCTGATGTCGGTCGCGCGTACGAATATACGTTGTGTTCTATGAAGCACCACACTGTGACGCTGACATCGGCGGCGCGCGAGTTGCTACGCGCCGCTGATGACGCGCGTCGGTCTCGCTCGTCAGCGCCGCGTTCGTCGGTCGACTGACGCGCTATAGAACGCTATGAGCGTCCTCACTCTGTTCCCGACCGTCGGCACGCGCGCGTACAGTCGCCCGCCACCATGAACATTGATACTGAACGTGTGATTACCGAGGTGCGCCTACGTCCTGCATTATGAGATTTTTACTTTCATTCTAAAATAATTAAAAAACTTTTCCTCGTCCTGACGTAGCTTTTCAAATAAAGTAGAAAATTCACCATTCGTCACCCTGCAGCAACTAAACAATTTATAAACGGGTTCATAATAATATCCCAAATTCAAACTCCGCTTCACAAATCCACAACAAATCCACTTGGAGACGCCTGTACCGTGGAGCGGTCAGTATCGCACTACGGATGTTTTCATTGGCGCTGATGGTCAGCGCGCTACGCGACTGACGGTACGCGACCGACGTCAGCGACAGAGGAATCCGGGCCTAAAGCGTAACAAATACACATGAAATCTTTTCTCAATATAATTTTAGATGCGCATCTATGACTTAACACAACTGGCTAAATGTGGCACCGTCAACAGCAAAAGTAGATGATGAAAATCAGAAATTCAATACTAATGAACGAAGTTCGCGTCAGAACTGTGTGGCGTCGAGGTGATTCAAAAGTATGTGATTGTAAATTATACCAAACATTTACTACTAGTACCTACAGCTGCCATATATTCGTGATCAGTTTTGACTTCAAAAGTTATAAACTCAATTCATCATCTACTTTTGCTGTTGACTGTACTGGTACGCCTCTGCCTAACCCTTCGGGAATACAGCCTTTATTTTATCCTTTATTAGCAGCGCCCCGCGGTTTCAACCGCATAAGTCTCGATCCCGTGGGAATATCGGGATAAAAAGTATCCTATGTCCTTTTCGGGGACTCAAACTATCTCTATACCAAATTTCATCTAAATCGCTTCAGCGGTTTAAGCGTGAAGAGGTAACAGACAGACAGACACACTTTCACTTTTATAGTATTAGTTAGGAAGTATGGATGGATTCTATAAAAACTGTCAATCAGTCCATTCACGCCTCAAAGATTACGTAATCTCATGTAAAACTTTATAATCGGTCGTTGTTATTAAAACCAACCAACCACAACGGCTAAAATAAGTTTTAACAGCATACTTACTTATCTGACATTTATTCGCTACCCAAAAAGCCCGGGTGTTAAGTTTAGAGTGATTCGACTTGTTGAAGAATTAAAAAAAAACACGCACGTTCCTATTAAAAGTTGAGAACAAACTTGGCCATTTATATAAAAGCCGTTTGCAAAGTTTCCAGAACTGATAAAAATTCAGTCGGTGTACCGCGTTTCATTTGTTACTTAGTAATAGGTTTTTAGTCTTTGGAATACTTCGTCTAGAGTTTTCTGAGTCACAGTTGGTTTCCTCTTGACGTTAATGGGCTTTGTTTTTACCCGACTACAGCGAAGCAAAAAGGAGGCTTATGTTTTTGACCCGTATGTATGTACTAGCTGCGCCCCGCGGTTTCACCCGCTTAAATGTCGATCCCGTGGGAATATCGGAATAAAAACTATCCTATGTCCTTTTCCGGGACTCTATCTATCTCTATACTAAATTTCATCTAAATCGGTTCAGTGGTTTAGGCGTGAAGAAGTAACAAACATATAAACACACACACTCACAAACTTTCGCCTTTATAATATTAGTGTGATTAAACTATGAGTTCGTGTTTTCTTATGGGGTATTTACACTAGGTCGATTTTCGCCGTGTGTCTGGTCGCTTATAAATCTCCTCATAAGCCGAATAGCTATCCCTTTTAGACTGGTCGATAGAAATTGCAGATGACTAGTTAAGGCGGTACCCCGACCAAAACCGCGTTTTTCTTCGTTATTCAGAGGCTATTAACTCGTTAATTATGAGAAATAAATTACATCTGAAAGCATATTATTTTTGTTCGATATCCTATCATCACATTGCACGTTATTATTTGTTTTATATGTTACTAATACATTTAAAATCTCTTTAAAAAAAGTGACTAAAACTGGTGATTGCATTCATCTTTTGCTAAAGTTGACGTTTTATTAATTTGAGGATTTCACCAATGGATAGATAATTTAAAAATCTAAATAATCCTTGTTTTAATTTATTTAAAAAGATCGCTAAGTATTCTTTTTTTATTAAAATAATTTCAAAAATTTTGCGTGTTTTATGATAAAGGGGCGTGCGCAGGGTACACCGCATCCCTTTCGTACGACGAGGAAGTCGTGTCGCTCTCTGTCTCTGTCACGAATGCTCAAGGTTATTTGGTCGGGGTGCCGGCTTAAAACTGGCACTTTCTATATGACAAGATAAAACACCATCAAAATATTTGACACATGCTTGAATGTTCGAATGGAAAACCCATTATAACCAGCCTGTCCCAAAGAGGTAAGGCTTCATAGATAGCCTCTCCAGTTCTATAAATAGCATTTCAATTCCCGTCTCCAAAATGAAAATAGCTCGACCCAACATCTGTGCCCATGTATAGAGGGTCTTCGAAATCAAAAGCAATTTTATGCCTGTGACGTACTACTTAGTCAGCGATCCATTGGAAATACTGAGCGGTAGCAGGAAATTTTAAGACGAACATTAAACGTTTTAAATACACAATTCGGAAAAAATCCAAGCCTTTATGGGCCTGTAAAAGAATGTTTACGTTTGTCACAGTCCATTGTTTGATACGGTACGTCATACGTCAGTGAAACTAAAACAACGGTTTCCTAGAAAACCTGCTTCACTAAGGCCGCAGTGACAGGTTATATGAAAAAAAATTTGGAAAATCTAAAAGTGCACGACTCATAATGCTCATTGGATGGTATAAAAATATATATTATATAACAAGAAAAGAGTAGATTTTAGAATACATTCTACCTCTTACTTTTTATTTTTATTAATTATAATTAAACTACTTTGAATAAAACAGCCGTTTTCAATTGGGTACCTCCTATGTATGAAAGGAATTTATTAAAAAAAAAAAAAATGACTCAATGAATTGATTTTTTCGCAGGCTACAATGTTTTCAGGTTTCACACTTGATTGACGAGAATTTTTTTTAGAAACATTTTGATGTTTTTTTCGTTTCTACTGCATTAAATACATTTTTGAAAATTTACACAAGTAATCTCCAATAAATTATCTATACAATGGTATATAAATTAAGTAGGTTCTGTGAACTAGTAGGAGTATAGCAATAGAAACAGTTGCAGAAAGGCGGCAAAAAAAAATTTTCGATCGTAAGGCCCAGACTCCACTGAAGCGGAGCTGGGCAGAGCGGAGCGGAGAGTTGCAGGAATCGACCAATAACAGGCGAGACGAGGGACGCGATGAGGATTTCAACGACCGTGTTTGGTCGATTCCTGCACGTCTCCGCTCTGCTCCACCCAGCTCCGCTTTAGTGGAGTCCGGGCCTAAAGCACTCTCTAATGCTTGGCAATATGAGTCGTGCAATAATGGTTGTGTGGTGGTTTGACTTTACGGTGTCAAAAACGCTTTCTAGCAAAACCACTTTCATATTTAATAACGTTTCGGTGACGAAACTGTGGCGGCCGCCACTCCTCTAGGAACCCGTAGCTTTAGAGGAAAAAGTCAAAGCTTTGAAACGTGAACTACTAAATCTAATCTGAAGATTATAATTTTATGTTAGTGTACAGTCACGTCTATAAGTATGTATACACTTGGCTTTATTCAAAGGCGATTTTATCCTTTATTTTTGAATGAAATTTTATGTTATTACGAACATAGTATTTTCGAACCCATAGGTTTATGTTAAGTGTCGTATTTTAACGTTGCATTCGTTATTTCACGAAAAAATCGCAATTGAAAATTGCCAAGTGTTGACATATTGGCGCTCGTGACTGTACAGACGCCAGCACATCAAGCTACCCGAAACTGTCAAATTTTCCCAATCAACTTTGTACCTTATACTTTAGCGATAAACTTGAAAATCTATTAAAGAAATTTGACAGATTGTAGTAGCTTGATGTGCTGGCGTCTGTATACACACACACACTGACACTTGCACTAAGAAAACCTTTTCTTGTTTGTTGTTTGTGTAATAAAATGATTTTTACACAACGTTTACACCCTTAAACAAGTTGTGACACTTATCTTTGACAAGTCTTGGTAAAACTTTACAACAAAATGTCGTGCATAAAACATGTATCATACAGGTATTGACGCTGTTGACGTTGTTTAAAAATGTATTGTAACTATTTGGTTGCCTTTTTGAAATTTTTGACAAGTCTTTTACGTCTTTTAAGTTTTGCATACATCTAGTCTTCACAACATGCTTAAGATCTAAACTATAAACAAAACTAGTAGTATCATGTTCTATACCTTTTGGTGTGAACGCCTGCGTTCCATGTTTTTTTACCGTGGCTACACAGACGTGTGGTTGACTGTACAATAAACGCTGTTGGACCTACATTCGTGTTACTATGGACTTACTCTCTAAACTCAAATCAAATCTCACTTAAACTGTAATGGCTCGAGCAAATATTTCGAGATTTTGACAAATTACATGAATTCAATTCTCGAGTAAACAAAATTAAGATCAGACACCTTGATTGCCTGTTTGATGTTTTAATTCTTATTAAATGTCAACAAAATTACTAGGCTTACATGTAAATATTAAACATGTTTCAAGACTTATAGACGTGCGAGTATGACCAGAGGGGCAATTCTCGTAATTATTATAAGAAAGTTCACGGGCTAATCTCAGTCTCACTCTGTCAAAAGAAGAGAGTCTGTAAAAGAGTGTCCATGGAGTTTCTTGCCCGTTCCTCTCCATAGATACGGACAGCGTCAGAGAAAAGGAATCGCCTTTGGTAATGACTCATTACCAAAGGGGGTTCCTTTTCTCTGACGCTGTCACCTACGCTTTGGAATGGGCAACTAGCTTCATTTTTCTGACTGACCAACCCCTTTTTTTTTTTTTTTTTGGGTGAGAAATCATCAAGTAACTTCTCCCGCTCTGGGCGGAGCGAGAGGGCGTGTCAGACTTTTACTGACTAAAACCCACCCGTGTTCCTTCAGTTGCCTGTGCCAGGGGCCACGGTATCTCTTTCGAACAACCCGCGACCCCGGCAGGCTTCGGTCCTGGTAGACCCCGTCAGTTAGTGCTGACATCTCTTTGAGGCGCGCGTGGAACACAACGCGCCGTCGACCCGGGCCTGGTCCTTACCGGACGGCGAGCTGCCCATTGCTCGCCGTCCGCAAGCCCACTGACCAACCCCTTGACAGTTCAAAAGTGCCTGTAATTGGTTTAATTGAAATAAAATGCTTTGAGTTTGAGTTTGAAAAATATCTCTAATTTCCCTACATTTTGCCAAGTTTTTGACATTGATTGTCGCTGAGATGAGATTGCGACTAGATTTTGAACGTTTTTAATTACGGGAATTGGCCTTTAGATTTATGAACGTAAACAAAGCGAAAGGAACATGTAACAGTGATTGGCCAGCAGTGGGGCAATTTCAACTTCAATTAGCAATCTTAAAACTGGTTTTAAACGTTTTTAAATTAAAGGTTTAGACATTAGAAATCTCCAAATTGCTTTCCTCTTTAGCATAGGCCTTCCCCAGGCTTTTCTATAGCACACGGTCAAGAGTTTAATGTCGTTCTTAAAAGGAACATTAGGACACTAGCTTCTGCCTGCGACTTCGTCCGCGTGAAATTTCACCCTCCCCCCATTCACCCTCTTAGGGATGGAATTTCGAAAAACCCTTTCTTAGTGGACACCTACTCTTCACAAAGAACGCACCCTCCAAATTTCATGTCTCTAGGACCAGCGGTTTAGGCTGTGCGGTGATATATCAGTCAGTCAGTGACTTTTTATTTTACACTAGCTGTGCCCGCGACTTCGATCGCGTGGATGTCGGAACTTAACAATATATTTTGTGTGCGTCGGTATCCTGCGAGGATACCGATTCAAATCTTTATTTTTTATTTATGCTAGTGCTTCTCTATAAACAACATTAGCTGTGGAACCATCTGGAGCGTACACAAAAAGGTTATTGGGGTTGTTTACGCGTGAAAGAGCTACGTATAGTTGACCATGGGAAAAGCATCCAATACTTAGGTCCACCCCCGCAACTCACTTCATGTTCTTCTTCTGATTCCTGGGACCTACTTCATCTCGCCCTTTTCGCATCTCGGCTACGCTGCGAAAGGTTTGTTTTTTTTTTCTAAAAGGCATTTTCAGAAAAAGAACTGAACCAAACAAATAAAATATTTAACAAAACACAAACTTTCAAAATGAGAATGAAGACAAATAAAATTTCAAACTACGAAGTAAATAAAACTACTTGACTCAAATTGCAAGTTATTATTTACTTCGCACTTTAAAATTTTGTCCAAAATTTACAGTTTTCTCTATCAATGTTACAGGCAACCCTCTAAATTACTTTATAAAGACCACCTTTTGAAATCAGCAGTTGGTTGTCAACAGGGTGACCCTCTTGGGCGAGTCATTTTTAGTTTGGCAATAAATCCAATTATTCGACAACTAAATTCTAAATTCAACGTATGGTATTTGGATGACGGAACCCTAGGAGGTGATGTAGACACAGTCTTAAAAGATTTACAGTTTTTAAAAGAAAAATTCAGTTCCATTGGCCTTAGACCTTAACCTTTCAAAATGCGAAATTTATCTTCCCCAAACGACTGACAGACATACAACCATTGCAAAATTTAATACAATAGCTCCAAATATCAAAATTATGGAAACAAACTCTTCACCTTCTAGGGTCCCCAATTTTTGACGAATCCTTTCCAACGTTCATTGAGGAGAAGATACAAAATTTTAATGACGTCTCGGAAAGACTTTTCAAAATTAATATTCATTCGGCCTTCACACCCATTCGGTACTGTTGTTTTGGACCAAAATTTACTTATAGCCTTCGCTCCTCTCATCTATGGAAACATCCACAACTTTTAGAAAAATTAGACCAAATTATTAGAAACACATTAACTTCCATCCTAAATGTGGCCCTGGACGACCGTGCGTAGCAGCAAGCCACACTACCCATTCGCTTGGGCGGTCTCGGCGTCCGCAAAATTTCAAGCATTAGTTTACCAGCTTTCCTCTCCTCGGTCCACAGTACCGATAAATTAACCAGGAACATTTTATCTTCCTCACTGGTCGATTTTGAAGTGCCGTTTTTGACCGATGCGTTGAATGCTTGGAAAATGGCTTGTCCCAATACGGTTTTGCCTGATAACCCGTCTTCCCAGAGACGGTGGGACGTGCCGCTCTGCAGTATTATACGGAATACCCTTGTAAACACGTCACGTAATACTGTTGAGCGTGCCCGTCTGCTGGCTGTGGGAGAATGGGAGTCAGGTTTGTGGCTTCAGGCGCTCCCGTCATCCACCATAGGCACAATGATGGATGACTCATCGTTTCGGCTCGCTACGTGTCTCCGCTTGGGCGCACCTTGTGTTGCTCCGCATCGATGTCACTGCGGTGAAGCTGTCGACAGTCTCGGACACCATGGCCTGTCCTGCTGCAGGAGCGCAGGTCGCATAGCACGGCACGCCAGCATCAACGATATTATTCGTCGAGCTCTTATCACCGCCGGCGTACCAGCGGTGTTAGAACCAAACGGCTTGGTACGTGATGATGAGAAGAGACCAGACGGCATGACGTTGTTGCCTTGGAAGGTGGGTAGACCTCTGGTGTGGGACGCAACATGTGTCGATACCCTAGCGCCATCTCATGTTCCTAGCACTGCGGGCTGTGCTGGCGCCGCTGCTGCAGCTGCTGAGACCCTCAAGTGGCGCAAATACTGTAACCGTATGGGCAACTACAGCTTGAGCCGTTTGGGGTCGAAACGCTCGGGTCATGGGGCCCGAGCGCGCGTCTCCTTTTTAAGGAAATTTCTCGCCAGCTGGTCGATACTTCACGTGACCAGAGGGCTGGGTCGTTCTTTGGCCAAAGAATTAGCATTGCCGTTCAACGTGGCAAAGCTGCCAGTCTTCTGGGCACGTTTCCGGATGACAGCGATGCGGATGAATACTTCGACGCCTAAGTGTCCTTTGTTTTTTTTATTTTTATATATTTGTATTGTAAGTTAGTTAGTCATTTTGTCCATAGATGGCGCTGTTTTAATATTTATTTCTGAAACACTTATAATTTTCTAATTTACATTTTTAGGTGTGAACTGATTACGATGAAACAAAAAACTCAATGCTACTTCAATTTATATAATTATTAACGCAAATATATATAAACGTGAAGTTGTGAGACCAAGTGCACATTAACACACGTTAACTAATTTTTCTTCTGGAACACTTTAAATTCAAAAATCTTTTGATAGACTGAGCCGATTGCAATGAAACAAAAACTAAATGTTACTTCAAGTTACGCTAAATCGTTGTGTATAAAAGTTATCTACATTGATTTCGTACATTTTACGTGATGCTCGGATAACTAAACATACAAACAGACAAACAGACAAAAATTCTAAAAATGCTGGAAATGGGTTCTATTGGTAGTCCTTTAACACCCTGGCTATATTTTTTTATTTTTTCTTTTATGTACAAAAACTTCTTTTCTACAGTTTTATTATATGTATAGATAATTATATAGATTAAAAATGTCCTTAGTTTAATGTCCCTCCCGCAGTAGTTTTCAAATCTTCTTCCCATCTTTAAAATGAGAATGGTATCTAAGAGAAGGAAAGAGGAAGAAAAAAAAAGAAATAGAAAAAAAAAAAAAAAAGAGGAAGACCATTTCAAAGATGGGAACTGGGAACGCTCTGAGACAATATTATAGGTTAATAAAGAAAATAAAAACGCCATATAGACCAAACCGGGCTATAAAAATAGCCCGTCACGACAAACTGCTGCGTCAAAGCTTGCTCGGCGTAATAGGCTGATCATAAATACTTTTTTGTTTCCACTACAATGGGTACTCATCCGCGTGGATCCTGTGATGCTGTCAGTATCTACATAACAGTATTTAAAATTCACAAAAATGTTGCATAGAAATGTGTTTTATAGTCACGATAGCTAGGGACCTATAATAAATTAGTTTGGTACATTAATTTAATTTATAGAATAGAGAAAATTGAGGATTTTTAAAGAAAATCATTTTTTTTAATTTACCTACTCGTCTGCGGTAAAGCTCAAAAGCGAACTCATTAAAGACTTTTCTTACTTTCTTTTCATCTTACAAAGAGAGGGTAATTTTTTTTACCGGGAAAAAGTTTTATAATTTTTATACGTTTTTCTTTCATTCAAAAAATTACTTGTTTTTTTCTTTCTATAAATTTTAGACTAGATTATTCATGGATGCCAATCACGTAAAGACTAATTTCAAAAGTGTGTTCTCTTTCACTCTTATTTTCATATTCAGAAAACGCGTGGATATACAGAAACAATGGACACAAACATAGAAGCTACCGAAATTCTCCATAATATAACCCCGCAAATGTAATAAAAATACAAACTTGGTAGAGAAAAACCCTTAAAAGCAACAAATAATTTTATCGCCTGAAACGTTTTTCACACGTCCTTACTCTATTTACATGATAAAGAAGGTTTTTTTTTTTCACCATTTTTCGTAAAGACCGGAGGCACTTTGTATTCGGGCCTGGCCACAAAAAAAAAATAGTCAGCGAGGTAATATTTTCTAGGAGAATTCGTGCGTTGCGTTGCCACTTTCTGACCGAAATGCTAATGGTGACATTAGGACTCGAATTGTATGTGAAAGAAATTCCTTTTTCAAAAATATCGTTACACTCAATACTCTAAAAAGTTTTGTTATGAAATCAAAAATAATACCATAATGACAGGCTTTATAACCACGTGAAATTAAAAATTTAAAAACACAACATCACGCCTGTCATCCCCGAAGTTTTCAGTTAGGCAGAGGTGTACAGTCAGCAAAAGTAGATGATGAAAAAGCCCAATGGCACTTTGCTTAGTTTATTATAATAACGCTTTTCTAATTTTATTTCTGTTTAATACGTGATTATATAACTTCGAATAAATTTAAGCTACATTCCTACCTCCCGTGGGACATTAGTTTAAAGTCAACTTCGCAAAATAGATAGCCTGAGCGCCAAGAGTTATAGCCTGCAAGCTGTTCACTATTTTGTTCGTTACAGTTGTTAAAGTTAGCGAGGGGCTCGTGGCTAAGTAAAAACAGCCGCACAGTTCGATCGATCAGGTTAAGCTACGCTTGTCGCGGTTGGTCTGTGGATGGGTGACCATCTTTACATACCGAGACACCTCCATGCCTCGGAAAGCACGTTAAGCCGTTGGTCCGGGCTGACGTTTGTGGATCTTTGACAGTCGTTACGGGTAGTCAGAAAGTCTGACAACAGTGGCGTAGCGTGCCTTGGCGGGGCCCCGTATATAAATTTGTTTGGGGGCCCCTAGGAAGGGTAAAGATTTCTCACAAAAGAAAAAAGAATGTTTGCATAAAATGAAAAGAAATATTTATTCATCATAATTATCTATCAATAGATCACTTTTTCCAAAATTTTTACAAACAATTCAAATTAAATATACACTCTCCTTGCCTTTTTTTCGGCAAACTGATTTATTAAATCCAGTGACGGATTAACCCTTAATCAAATTAAGCAATTGCCTAGGGCATCACGTCTGGGGGGGCACCAGAAGAAGCACAAAAAAATCCGTCCTTAGGGCATCACGTCTCACTCTCACGTCACCAAAAACCACACCAAAAAAAGTTTCTAGGACTAATTTGAAAATTCGCGCGTTTTAAGTTGACATAGAGTCCGACCTAGTCATAACCCCGCTCCCGCTTGCCCACTTGCTGCCCGCTAGTGCATTCGGCAATTCGAATGTACCGGAATTGCGGTCAGCTAATCACAAACCACCCCTTCCCGCGGGCCCCCCGCCTGGCGATGTATTTTCGTTGGATCCCGCTTTTGAATCCCAGTTTAATATTTTTGGCGTTGGATCCCGCAAAACATTATTATGTATTTCCGTTGGATCCTGAATTTTAAAAATGCAAGATAATTACGTTTTATTGTCGTTGAATCCCGAAAAGTATTTCCGTTGGATCCCGAATGCTTAAAAAAATCTGAATGCGGGTACTTTCAACAACAAAATTGTTTATAATAAAATGAGGGGTTCACTAATGTTTCACTAAAACTCCGTTGACAAATTTTTAGTTTACAACCAACGTTTTGTATACTATTTATTTCACAAACAACTCTTTTTCTATATAATCTAGTCGTTTCTGGCACTCGCCGGCCGCTGCCGCGGCACAGTTTTAACCTAACCTAACCGAACATTGTTTTTTTTTTTTTTTTAATAATTAACCTAATCTAACTAGTTCGGTTCCGGGTAGCCCACTAAAAATAATCTCTTTTTTTTCTATTAGCACAAGTCGATGAAAGAATGAGTTTCATTTTTAGGAAATTGCGTAATGATAAGTCAATATGTAGGTAAAACGTTTTAATTCCAAACGTTGTTTTATGAAATAAAATGAATAAAAAATGAATTGCTTGTTAAATAACACGTTATTAAACAAAAATTTATCAGTTTAGTTTATAAGTTTAAGTATATGTCGCTTGCTACCGCGTCACCAGTCCTAACTCTATGTATATTTTGGCTGCTGAGACCAAAACTACAAATGTACAAGTGTACAGGGATGTTTTATAAAATGCGGCTTTACAGTATTGTGGTGTCTTACGACTTCCACGCGAACGAATTCGCGGGCAGAAGTTAGTGTTTGATAAAGGTAAATCAGTATTCTTCTGAAATGTACACATGTTGTTATGACATGGGATTCAACGGAAATAGCAAACGGGATCCATTGTTAATACCTAAAAAATGGGATTCAAAAGTGGGATCCAACGAAAATAAACGGTACATCTCATCATCTTATTTTACAAAAAACTAATGTTTTTAGGCGGTAAAGGTTTAAAGACCGATTCTAGTTGACATACGGATAGGGGGGCCCACAGGCGTGGATTGCTTAGGGCATCAAGTAGTCTTAATCCGTCACTGATTAAATCATTTATAGCTGATTTGCTTTTTTTAACTTTTGTCATTTGTGAAATTAAAAGGGGAAGTTTATATTAATTTTTGCTTAGGTACGCACGTTGGGGGCCCCCGTGGCGCGGGGGCCCCGTATAATTGATATTTATTTATTTATTTCACAAACAATTTACATTGTGTTTGAAATCATCCATAGGATAAAAATAACATTCATAATACAAGTAGGTACCTCACACATATAAAAATTAACAACATAACTCACAAACTCACATTATCTTCATCAAAATTAACATCATGATAAAACAAAACAAATAAAAAACCTACAATAAAATTTTCAATGTCAACTCATTAAGAATTTAAGATTAGAAATAGAAATCATTTATAAATTAAAACAAAAAAATAATAATAATAATAAATAGTATGCAATAATAGGAATAATAATACATTTGTCTTATAAAAATAAATAATGTCCATATCAAACATAAAACAATGATTGCAGTCGGCTCTAGTACCATAACTTGAGTTGACAGGAGAAAAACGCATGGTTATAATATTACATGTCGTCAACAAAGTAGGGACATTTATCTAGTAGCAATGATTTGAATTTATTAAAATTTAAACACAAACAAACACATTCATAATACAATAATCATAGAAAATAACAAACAAAAAAAAAAATAATAATAATACAATAACATTACAAGCTACTATTACCCAGTCTCTCATTAACCAATATAAAAATTTTAATACATGGATATGTCATCATCAATCGAATACAGACACTTCTCCAATAGGAACGCTTTAAGTTTTGACTTAAATGAGCTCTTGTAAATTATAGATTTTAAGTCCAATGGCAACCTGTTAAAAATCCGCACGGCTTGATACTGAGGACTATGTTGAACAATATTAAATTGGGGTATTATAGCGTTTTTAAAATCTTTCCTGCGCGTACTTTCCCTCAATTGTCTTTCCTCATCTGTTTCATATTCATGCAGGTATTTTTTAAAATTCACCAACAGTACTAAAACATAGAGGCTGGGCACGGTAAGAATTTTTAAATTTATAAAGTGCGGCCGACAGCTCTCTATCTGTGGCTTCCGGACCATGGTTCGTATGGCTCTCTTTTGGAGTATAAAGGCTCTCTGGCAGTTATATTTATAACTATTCCCCCAAAACTGAACACTATATCTCAACCTTGATTCTATTAGAGCATAGTATACCATTTTAAGGTGTTTTATATCTAATTCATCCCTAAGACTACGTAAGGCATAACACGCTGAGGAAATATACGAATCAATAGCTTGCAATTCCCTTTTCCAATTTAAATATTTGTCAATGTATACCCCTAGAAACTTTACCTCATTAACTATGTCAATTTTAACTTCATTAAGTGCAACCGTCATGCTGTCTTTATTACGAGCTGTTGTACTAAATAACATTACTTTAGTTTTTTCAGTGTTAATTATGAGCTTGTTACTTTTAAACCAAGAATTAAATACTGTTAGCACTGCATTAACTTTAGCGGAAAGCTCCTCTATGTCGTTAGCTTCAACTATTGCATTAGTGTCATCTGCGAAAACTGTCAGCTGGATGTCAGGAAATATCATATTAATGTAATTAATTAAATCATTTGTAAACAATATAAATAAAATAGGCCCCAAAATCGAACCTTGGGGAACTCCAGCCACTATGTCTAGCATAGAAGATTTATTACAATTGCCATTACCATTACTAATGTCCACATACATTTTTCTGTTCTTTAAATATGAAGAGAAAAGTTGTAATGTTTTGCCTCTTACTCCATAATGCTCCAATTTTGCAATGAGTAATTTGTGGTCAATTGTGTCAAAGGCAGAGCTTAAATCAAGGAAAATGCCAGCTACCCTCTTTTTCCTATTCAATTTACTAATAATATCTCCCACTAATGTAAATATAGCGTCCCCTGTTCCGACATTTTTTTGGTATCCAAATTGTCTCAAGTGCAAAACCTTGTTTAAATTTAGATGAACTACAAGTCTACACTTAATAATTTTTTCGAAGATTTTGGACAGAATGGGGAGCAAGGAGATAGGTCTATAGTTCTTTGGATCTGTTTTAGAGCCTTTTTTGTAAAGAGGGATAATTTTTGCAATTTTTAACTGTTCCGGAAAGATACCTACTGATACGGCAGATACGGCGATAGCTACGACCCTGTCTGACAACCAGTCTTAACAAGGGGTATCGTATTACCTAGTAACTGAGTTGTGAAGGTCAGATAGTCAGCCGCTCCATGTAAAGTACTGGTATTCAGCAGCATCGGGTTAGACAGGAAGCCGACTCCAACAGAGTTGGGAAAAGACTAGGCATATGAGCTATTAAAATTAGCTTGAAAAGTAGGCTAAGATCCCTGGTATTAAACAAACACTTATATTTATTTAATCACTTGTGTCAATAACTGCAGAAGTTTAATGAAATAGGCTAGTTGACAGTTTTTTTGCAACCAATTAGTAATGTTCCTTGTGGTTTAATTTACTTTAAAATATGATTATTTCAGCGAAATATTAACAAGCTTATTTTTTTATAACGTAATTTATTTATGATTGTCAAAACAAGGCATTCTCTCATAGCGGCTCAAGTGACTTCAAGACTCACTGTCAAAACGGCGAGTTTAGATTAATTAATCTAAAATTATTTAGAAAGCTAGCAGCACCCCGTGGTTACACCTGTATGAGTTTCGATCCCGTGGGAATATCGGGATAAAAACTATCCTATGTCCTTTCCCGGGATTCAAACTATCTCTTCTATACCAAAAAGTTTAAGCTTGAAAAGGTAACAGACGGACAGACAGACAGACACACTTTCGCATTTATAATATATTTTTACCTCTCGACCATTCTACAATACAAAATTCATAAGATATTGTTTCTTTCTGTTACCTAGCCTATTGTGGTGTAACTTGGGGTAACCTTTTTGTCTAATGCAAGTCATACTTGCTACTTCGGTTTAAAGACATTTATTTAAAAAAAAAAAGAACATTACGTTTCACTTACTTAATGAGAAATGTATAGAAAATATATAATAATAAAAGTAGATACAGTCTCTGTGATCACCAGTGATCGGAATGGGCTGAGTATATTTACCTAAACTTCGGAGAACAGAGACAGAAAGTGGAGACTTCCTTACGACGACATTTTTTTCCCAGAATTCGGGAAAAATCTTAAATAAGTTGAAAATAACCTTTTTTTTAAGATACTTAAAGGCTATTTTTAACAAAACTTGCAATTACCAAATTTTCGGTATTTTCACCTAAAATCCCGAAATATACAACGTGTTTTTTTTGATATCCCATAACTCTAGGGGGTCATTGTACTCATCATTATGAACAACTTTTACTACGGGGCAAACCTGAAATCGCGAAAAAAAAATCAGCTGTTCCCCACATTTATGTTCGCATAACTCGTCAAAATGTAGGGAACAGCTGATTTTTTTTTCGCGATTTCAGATTTGGTCCCATAGTAAAAGTTATTCATAATGATGAGTACAATGACCCCCTAGAGTTATGGGATATAAAAAAAAACACGTTGTATAGTCTAACTTTAATTCATGTATTCGAATTGTATTTAAGATCCTTAAAGTATCCGTTTTATAATAAACTATTTTCATTAAACGAGTCCTGCAACGTAGTCACTTTCGCTAACATTCTTGCGAACGGGCAATTAACAATGCTAGGTATGTCACAATTTCGTAAACCTCGAACGAATTCCTATTAGAGTAGAGTGTAATAACTCAATGTACTAGGAAGTCCTTGTGTTCGACAAAACCTTTTGATCTCACCATTTCCCATGTCCAAACTTCAAGCATTTACACTCCCGGACTCCTAAATCGAGACACCGTGCATTTCCACGTAAGGTATAAAAGGCCTAAAACAACAAAATAATGATGACTCAAAGAAAAAAAAATCAAGCAGTTATGAAGCCGAAATACTGGCCATCGTTTTGGTGTCATCATTGTTCCGAATTCAAATTCTTGACCATTCAAAAATGTAGGTACAGACGTTTAAACAAAAAATTCAGGGTGGCTCGTTTTAGGAGTCCTCACCATGTCCGCACGCGCAAACTTCAGGCATTTATTACGTACGTAGGTAGCCGAACCAAATACCGATACGGCAGCATGATAACCGGCTTTACAAACCGACTGCGTATAACACAAAAGCGTTTCCCTTTACCTCCCAGATTCAATGACTTTCGAATTTCCCAATCAACATCCCAAACGAACTCGGAGCAAAAATTCCAAAATAGAAAACTGAACTTTGTTTTTTCACGTAGTTAGCTTTGTACCTTATAGGTTGTTGTTTGACTTTGTTGGGAAAGGTGGGTAAAAGCCACAGTTTCCTAGAAAAGCGGTGACCACCACATAGCGTCCGCAATTTACCGGTGAATGACGTCACTGAAACGTTAATTATGAAACTAAGTTTGTGTGATTTTTTAAAGAGCGTTTTAGACACCGTATAGTCAAACCCCACGGCCCATAGATTTAAATCGCTAGATTTGCCCTCACCGTACTTAGTCACGCAAAAAGTGTCCATACTGAGAAGAGTGAGCTCACACATTATTATAGCGTTTCCATGACAATGAAGTTAAGTCACTGTGTCATTGTGTGTCAGAGGTGTCAAAATTAAACGGAAACATGACTATCTTTTGACGTGGTAAAATGTAAGTAGTGTACCTAAGTAAAATGATGACAGCGGCCAAGATTTAAATCGTTAGATAAGTCCTATCGAGTCTTTGGTCAACTGGACCCACTTGAACTGGACCCGCGGGTCCAGTTGACCAAAGCAAAAATTTTCTATATTTTTATTGGTCAACTGGACCCACTGTCAAAATTAGACAAACATCTTTTGTTTTAAGCTACTCGTGGATACAGTCGAAACAAAAAGACAATGGCACGAATCTGGTACAGAATCAACGAGTACCTCAAAATCTAAAGATAAAGATAAAAGATAAAGAAAATTTAATTGTGAAACATGCGTTTACATAACATTTTTCTGTTAGTAGATTTCGAATCTTATTTTTAATTTGTTTTGTTGTCATGATGGCTTTATATGACTGTGGTATTTTGTTGTATATTTTCGGGGCCATACAAAAAAAGCTTTTCCCCATGAGGGCAGTTTTTGCCGAGTGCACGCAAATTTGAGTATTGTCACGTCTGTTGCGCGGAAAAATGTCAGATTGTCGTGGAAAGAGCTGGGGGTTAGACTGTACAAAAGATGCAACTTCAAAAATGTATAAAGATGGTAAAGTTAATATTTTGTGCTTTTTAAACAATGGTCTGCAACTTTCTGTCGATTGTAGCTTAAACATAGCCCGAATACATCTCTTTTGAACTTTAAACGCTATTTCTTTGTCCGTAGAGTTACCCCAAAATATTATACCGTAGCGTAGAAGTGATGCCACCAATGCATGAAAGGCCGTCACCAAAGCATCTGGGTCAACTTCTGAGGACAGTTTGTACAAGACATACGTGACTGAGCTCAGTTTTTTGTTTATATATTCAATGTGCGCTTTCCAGTTCAGTTTTGCGTGTATCATTACACCAAGAAATTTTGTGTCGTCGACTTTATTTAATACTGTGTCATTGTAGAGGGCTTTAATGTTAATATCACCATGTACCCGTTGACTAAAATGCATTATCGTCGTCTTATGTAAATTAATTTTTAGATTATTCCTATATAACCATGATATTATTGATGTAATAGTTTCATTAATGTGATATTCATAAACGTCCTTATTATTACATGTTATATATAGTCACTGTGCTGTCATCTGCAAATAGGGTCATGTGGTAGTCAATAGCATCAGGCAGGTCACTGATATATAGGATAAATAATAGAGATCCAAGCACGCTCCCTTCTGGGACACCGTAAATAGGCGTTCGCTCGCCAGATATGTAAATTGGTGGTGAGGTCACACTGAAAATACAAGATGGCGGATGTGAAAAGTGTTCAAATTTTTCATCATGGGTGTTGATTTCTTGGTTTTCTAGGGTGCTAAAACCGATGGTGAGGTCAAACTGAAAATTCAAGATGGCGGATGTGAAAAATGTTCAAATTTTTCATCATGGGTGTCGATTTCTTGGTTTTCTAGGGTGCTAAAACCGATGGTGAGGTCAAACTGAAAATCCAAGATGGCGGATGTGAAAAATGTTCAAATTTTTCATCATGGGTGTTGATTTCTTGGTTTTCTAGGGTGCTAAAACCGATGGTGAGGTCAAACTGACAATCCAAGATGGCGGATGTGAAAAATGTTCAAATTTTCCGTCATGGGTGTTGATTTCTTGGTTTTCTAGGGTGCTGAAACTGATAGTGAGGTCAAACTGACAATCCAAGATGGCGGATGTGAAAAATGTTCAAATTTTTCGTCATGGGTGTTGATTTCTTGGTTTTCTAGGGTGCTGAAACTGATGGTGAGGTCGAACTGAAAATCCAAAATGGCGGATGTGAAAAATGTTCAAATTTTTCATCATGAGTGTCGATTTCAGCACCATCGGTGAGTTAAGAGGTATGACCCAACTGCTTCGCCGGGAGTTCTTAAATAATCGTAGAGAAATAATTGAAATATAACAAATCCACTTAAGCATGGGAGCATAGCAAACTAACGTGGAAAAGGGTTGCAGGTTGCAGAGAGATAGTATTTTTGGGCCCCCTGTATTGATCTATTAATAAAATTGTATTATAGCTAAAAGGTCGACTGGACCCGCGGTTCCAGTACGAGTGGGTCCAGTTGACCAAAGACCCTATCTAACGGTTTAAATCTTTGCCGCTGTCATCATTTTTGTGACAGCCGTCGCTGCGGCTGTTATGTGCGGTCACCGCTTTTAAAGACCACTTAATGTCAAACTTGACAGGAGCTTGTGAGCTCTTTATATGGCAATGAGCGGGAATCCCAATAAAATACTACCTAAACAAAATCTTTTACAAACACTAAAGTTTTTTTTTTTCATCTTTTTTGATTAATTGGGGTTTTTATCCCAATGGATACGCCAACCCCATCATGCCTTATACAGACTACTACGATACAATAATTTAAATTCAAATTAAAAGGAGAATCTTAATCAATATGGTACACCACCCCGCTAAATCTTTTTGCCACATCTGACTTCGGTTGTGCTAAAATTCATTGAATTAAACCTACCTGTGATATATTCAAATTAAACTCATTGACTAAAATTCTCCTTTCCTCTTGGTTCTTGACGCAATCCATCAGCAAATGATACCGTCAAACGGGGTGAATAGGGATGCAGGGGTGAATCGGGACGAAACTTTAAAATGGATTTTAACGTTGAAATAATATAGTTTGTTGTCAATAAGGGCACGTAATCGTTAATTAAATTACAGTAAACACATTAGGGTCCTTCTTGGCCACAAACTATATTATGTTATTGTTAAAATCCCTTTGGTTGGCATTGGTTTTATGGCTAATACGACCGACCCATTGTCACTTCAGCCTGCTTATTCTGTAGAGCACATAGACAACTCCGCCTTTTCTTTTATTTCTCACTTATTCCATTTTCAACCTGCAGTCCCACCTAAAAACTCGTTTAAAAAAATCGCTATTCTCAAAACGATTCCATAAACAAAAGTGGTTGAAGCAAAAGTTCGGTAATTAAGTCTTGTGGACGTGATCTGGTTACTGTGAGGGTACTATTCAATTTTAGACGAAATTGAGGCACGCATCGCGAGTGGATTTGGTTGAACAGATGTATGGGCTTTGAAGTTCGAGGGTGAGAACTCGAATGGTGATTGTGGTGTACATTTTTGTGATGCGACAGATGAAATTGTGAGATGTGACGAAAAGGTTGAGGGTGTTGGAAACAAGTTTTGATATTGACTTCCGAAATATAAAAAAAGTTAGGTAATAATATTGTAGAAGTAACAATCGTTTCTGGGAGTAAATAATTCACTGAGTATTAATAAACTGATCCACCGAACCGCACTTATCTAGATTTTGTTCCAGTGCGGATAGTGGCAGTATTTAGGTGCGGTTCGCTAAAGTTGTATTGAGATGCTCTGAGTGGAATACCTCGAAAATACAACTATCCTATAGCATTTTGGCTGAATTTAGTTTTATATGAACAAAGTTTTAATATAAATACTACTCTTTCTATTCATCTAAAGGCTGGTATTTCCATCGCCAGATAACTTTTATTCGAGGAATTAAATTGACGTTTGACAGTTGTTTAATGAACTATCATAAAAATAACTGTCAAAATTTCAAAATTATTCCTCGAATAATGTTATCAGAGGGCCTAGACAAAGTATTTATTTATTTGACTTACACGGCTTAAGAAACCAATTACATAAATCAAAGTATATATGATAAGTACTAACATAAAACAAACTAATAACAACAATTAGATTCTATTATTTTCGCAAAAATGTAGGCACGTTACCATTAAATTGGCGAATTTACTATCGAACAGATCACAGTCCGCCGGGTCGGCCTCCACGAGCTTATTTAGTGCGGTTAATACGCGCGGTACGGGGGAAGTAACATTCGTTTAGTGATGTCGCTAGTAGAAAAGCCAAAAAAGCCAAAAAATGTATGGAGTTTGACATCAGCTATCGAAATGTCACGTGATCATGTCAATGTCACTTTGAAGCTGTAGCGATTGTAGAAATAGAATCGCTCCGAAGCGAATGCCATTTATCTAGGCCCTGAGATGGTTGAAAAATCAGCCCTAAGTACTAATAATAACAATATTTTATAGCTACTAATGAAGAGTATTCCATCTATCAACTAGTGTTGTCTGCAACACGGCACCATCATTTCAGCCGAGAGACGTCCACTGCTGGTCATAGGCCTCCCCAAAGCACCTACAGAATACTACATAGATACATGCGTATGCAAAAAAAATGAGCTGTTTAATTCAAGAGTTCAATACCTACTTGACCAAAATGTATGAAACAGCAGATATTTTTTTCGTGATTTCAGAGTTGGTCCCATAGTGAAAGTTGTTCAGTTCGATGGTCTAAAGCACCTCTTAGAGTTTGTCGGGTTAATTTTTTAACACGTTGTATATTGGTTACTTTGTATAGGCCTGTGTCCCAGCAGTGGGAACAATATAGGCTGATTATGTTGTTGTTGTTGTATATTCGTTATTTATAATTAATTACACGCTTTTTTCCTAACCACACACAAAATCAGTTAAAAATACGGCCTACATACAGGGTTGTAACATGGAGTTAGAGAACAGAGGCTTTTATGGCAGTTTTTTTACGAATTTAATGGTACAGACGCCAACACATCAAGCTACTACAATCTGTCAAATTTCTTTATTAGATTTTCAACTTTATCGCTAAAGCATAAAGTTGAAAGTTGATTGGGAAAATTTGACAGTTTCGGGTAGCTTGATATGCTGGTGTCTGTACTTAATTTCAGTCTGTTGGTATTTAAGACAACATACTACATCATAATCTTTTTGGCTACTCGTAGATCCCTGTAGGTACCCCTAAATGTCCCAAGCCACTCTTCATAAATGACACTTACCGTTTTCAACCCCACTCTTCCCCTAAGGGGCTGGTCTGTAAGTAAGCAAAAACCTAGTCTCGCGAAGTTACCGTTTGTCCAATTAAGACAATTACGCAGGACCTAACTTTCCTCTCTTGAGTCCGATAATTCTTACTTTTACACTCTCTTTTAGTTCTGGGTAAGAACATAGGGCGAGCGAAAGCGGGAGTAATTTGTTACCTTATAGTCTCCCGGCTTGTGGCTAAGTAAGTAAGTAAGTCGATCGATCAGGTTAAGCTACGCTTGCCGCGGTTGGTCTGTGGGTGGGTGAACATCTTTACATACCAAGACCAGAAAGCACGTTAAGCCGTTGGTCCCGGCTGTCATTCGTGGATCTTTGACAGTCTTGACAGTCTTTTGTCAGTCAGAAAATCTGACTACCAGTCTTACCATTGGGGTATCGTATTACCCACCTACTGGGTTGTGGAGGTCAGACAGGCAGTTGCTCCATGTAAAATACTGGTATACAGCTGCATCCGGTTAGACTGGCAGCCGACCCTAACATAGTTGGGAAAAGGCAGGCAGATGATGAGTCTGGGAGGCTGTCATCCGTAGATCTTTGATAGTTGTTACGAGAAGTCACACTGAAAGAAATAAGCAGTAAATAAAAATGAAAAAATATTGATCTGAACTGCTTTAAACAGTTCCATATGAGCCTAACGTTCAAAACAGTATTTTTTACTGATCCGAAAACAGTTAAAGCTTGAGGCAAAATGTTACCCTCATGACAGTAAATTTTAACGTTTTAAGTAGCTAAAAGGTCACAAAATTAACTGTTTTATTCATTTGGTGACAACGTTCAAACCATTGTTTACTTACATTCCACAGTAATGGTGGTTTTCCTTTTTTTTTTTGTTTTTTTTTTTTTTTCAGTAAATAGTACGTTCAATCATTAAAAGTTACTGTTTTGTCTTTTACGGTTTTACAAACATTTCTTCTTACTAGTAAGAAATAATTTTATTTAATGCAGAAGCTCAAAAGTCTGACAAACAGTCTTACCTAGGGGTATCGTGTTACCCACCGACTGTATTGTTCAGGTCACATAGTCAGTACAGCAGTCATCTGCTGGACATAGGCTTCTCCAATGCACGCCATTAAGCTCGATTCTCGGCAAGTCTCATCCAGCTGCTACCAGATAGACAGTCGCTCCATGTAAAATATTGGTATTCAGCTGCATCTGGTTAGACTGAAAGCCGATCCCAACATAGTTGGGAAAAGGCTAGGCAGATGATGAACTGGACAAGATTGCGCCGTGTCCCAGTGAGTCCGAGCAGAGTGATCCAGTATCGCAATCGGCTGTGCCAGCCTCAGTCCCAGTCGTTGCTGCTGTGAAGACCGCCAGGTTGAAGCGTGCTGCTGCTTTAAAGAAGTGATTTCGTTGTGATGTCTTGTTCAAAGTCCGGATAATATCATGTGTTTGTTGTTTTGGTTATACCTTCAGATTTTTTAATGTGCTACAATTTGCTTGATTGAATTAATGTCACAATATTGTTACTGTCAGTGTCAGTCTATACCCATGTCACTTTCATTCGCTGCGTTCCGTTTTTCCTAACGGTGCAATGGCAGACGGTGACTGATTTTTTTTTTTTTTTTTTCTTGTGTTTTCTCCTGATATGTTTTTCAATGTATTTTTGAATTTTTTTTTTTTTTGTACCCGGACTGTGTAAGTTGTTTTTAATTCTTTACATTTAATAACGCAACCGGCAGGACTAGTTATGTGAACGGTTTTTTGTTTTATTTTTTTAATTTTTATTTTATAATTAGATTTTTGTATAATTTATATTATATTATTTTTATTATATTAGATAAATATTTATGTCTACCGATGTAAGCAGTGATAATAGTAGCTTTTTCTCTATAACTAGCAACGACGACAGTTTCGTAAGTGTTCCTTCTCTTGCTGACAGTCTCGCAGCGCAGTTTTCTGATGTTCCCAAGAATTTTAACGTTATACATATTAACGCTCAGAGCATTCCGGCTCATTTCCACGATATGCTGGCAAGCTTTGACTGTAAGAATGTACATGCTATACTAATTTCCGAGTCATGGCTTAAACCTTGTCTCCCGTCAACAAGTTACTCTCTTCCCGGTTTCCAGCTTATAAGAAACGACCGCTCGGTCGGGGCTGGTGGCGGTGTTGCCATATATCTCCGCACGCAAATACCTTACTCTGTTGTCAATGTGTCAGCACAGCCACCGCCATCTAATGCTGGTGAACATCTCTTCCTTGAAGTAGAACTACACCATTCAAAATTACTTCTTGGCGTCTATTATTGTCCCTCTTTACGTGTTAGTTTCTTTTCTTCCTTCGAAAATCTCTTGGAAATGCTGGTTCCTTCTTACAGTCATAGCATAATCATGGGTGACTTTAATACTTGTCTTTTGAAAAAAGACCATCGTTCTTCTTCTTTGACTAATATTTTGGCTTCTAATAATCTTTCAATTCTTCCACTGAGTGCCACTCACCATTTTCCTAACTCTACTCCTTCACTTCTTGACTTGATTTTTGTCTCTTCCCTTGATCACGTCGCTAAGCATGGTCAATGTTCAGCCGATGCCTTTTCCTACCATGACCTGATTTTTCTGTCATACAAAATTCGCCCACCTAAGGCTAAAGCTAAGATTCTCATGCAACGCAATTTTGGTGACATGAACGTTGATAATCTTTGCAAGGATGCCAGCAATATAGATTGGTCTGCTCTGTTTGCCTCTGCTTCAGTCGATGAGCAAGTTGATATTCTTACGGCGAAGCTTATCGAGCTCTACGATCAACACGCACCTGTTCGAGCAGTTAAGGTTAAACATTTGCCGGCGCCGTGGCTCACAAATGATATTAAAACGCTGATGCTCAAAAAAGTTACGGCGAAGTCTAAATTTAAGCGCAGGGCTAATGACGCTAACAGGGAAAGATACCTCTCAATCCGTAATCACTGCAACAAGGTGTGTAGGAATGCTAATCGCCACCACATTCATACTTCTGTCCAAAATGGGGACGCATCCAAAGTTTGGAAATTTCTTAGATCATTGGGGGTCGGTAAAACCCGGCAAGAGACAATCCCGAAAGATTTAGACATTGATGCAATGAATAATCATTTTACTGCTTCGTCCAATTTTGATAGGACAATAAAATCGAATACACTGAATTATCTTTCTTCTCTTCCGACTCCCAGTTATTCTCCATTTGTTTTTGGTCAGTTCTCCGCATGTGATGTTAAGAAGAGCATACTATCGATTACTTCCAATGCAGTAGGAAGTGACTGTATCAGCCGTAATATGTTGGTCCCTGTGCTGGATGTCATCCTACCCGTCATTTGTCATATCCTCAATTTTTCGGCATCTAGTGGTGTCTTTCCGTGCTCGTGGAAAGATGCTCAAATAATTCCTTTACCTAAAAAGTCTAATCCCACGACCTTTTCTGAATACCGTCCAATATCCGTCTTACCATTCCTATCCAAAGTCCTTGAACGGTTAATCCACAATCAATTAAGCACTTTCCTCTCTAAAAATAATCTCCTCAACCCCTTCCAGTCTGGCTTCCGTCCTGGTCATAGCACCACCACAGCGCTTCTGAACATTACGGATGATATAAGGTCAGCCATGGAAAACAGTAATCTAACGGTTTTAGCTTTGCTAGATTTCAGTAATGCTTTTAATACTGTTGATTTTGATGTTTTGCTTGGCATTCTTTGTTCTCTTAACATATCTCCATCGGTAATTGACTGGTTTCGTAGTTACCTGTACGGTCGCCGGCAACGTATTTGCATCGGAGAGACCTTGTCTTCCTGGAGTAATACTTCTGCCGGTGTACCTCAGGGTGGCGTTCTATCCCCTTTACTTTTCGCAGTTTTTATTAACTCAATCTCTGACGGACTAATTTCGTCCTACCATCTTTATGCAGATAATTTACAAATATACTCGCGAGCTTCTCTTGGAAATCTGTCCGAGGCTATCTTAACCATTAATCGTGATTTGGCCCGTATATGCGAATGGAGCGAGAGATATGGACTTATGGTCAACCCCAAAAAGACGCAGGTTGTAGTGGTGGGCAGTTCTAGGACGGTCTCAAGAATCGACTGGACGACTCTTCCCCAAGTTTCTTTTGACAACTCAGTGGTTCCCTTTAGTGACAAAGTTAAAAACTTGGGGATATTTATTGATAAGGAATTCTCTTGGACTGCCCAGCTACAGGAAGTTAGCCGCAAGCTATTTGCATCCGCTGCGTCCTTGAAGAGATTGCGTAATTTTCTACCAACTGCCACTAAGATTGCGCTTGCACAATCACTTCTTCTACCCATCCTTGACTATGCTGATGCCAGCTATCTTGATCTTACCCAAGACCAACTCGATAAACTTGAGCGGCTTAAAAATTTTTGTATAAGGTTCATATTCGGTCTGCGCAAATATGACCACGTTTCAGAATTTCGTGTGAAGCTCAAGTGGTTACCAATTCGCCTTCGTCGGAATGCTCATATTCTTTCCCTTTTGTACAATGTTCTCTTTTCCCCTTCCACCCCTCTCTATCTCAAGAAACGTTTTCAGTTTCTTTGTGACTCCCACACGAAATTGTTAAGGTCATCAGATAACTTAAAGCTCAAAATGCCAACGCATTCCACAACTTTCCTTGATAAATCCTTTACTGTCCAGGCCGCTCGTTTGTGGAATGCGTTGCCAGTTGAAATAAAACGCGCGCAGTCGTTACACGTGTTCAAAAGACTTGTAAAGGAACACTACTTGTCGTTGTGATTTTGGGTCCGTGGCTTACGCCCCCAGTGGTCGAGGCACCTGTGGCCGACGCCCCCGATTCGATTAATTTAATATCTTTATTTTTTTGTGCTTTTCCACTTAGTACAGTAAATGAGAAAAGTGTTTCATCATAATAATAAAGTATTTTGCCTTGCTAAACAAAAGCTATCTATCAAATAGCAGAGAGAATAGATCGCCACTTAACCCTACACACCTTTTTCTCCATTAAAAGCATATTTATTATGTACAAACATCCAAAAAATCAAAAATAAGTACTTCATATAAAATGATAGTGAATGTTGTTTATAAACATTTATAATAAATTAGGTACCATTATGGAAATTTTATCTTTCAACTTTAACCAACTCGTCAACTAACTGAGCCAAACCAATTATTGGTAACAATAAAAAGTCCGTCTTTTTGATCACAAAATTGAAAACAATAAGGAAGTAAGTATGAATAAATATTATATCTATCTCTTTCATACCAGAGTCAAGTTATTGAATATTGCAATATGCAACAGATAAGAAAGTTTAGTGTGTCATCTCACAATGACGAGCGAAGGTCCTTCCCAAGGGCTCGTGCGAAATAATTACAATATAGTTCAAAATAGAATTGGTGAAAAAAATGTTGTGCCTGACAGTACATTTGATCAAAAATTGCTTTAAATTAAATTAATCGAATCGGGGGCGTCGGCCACAGGTGCCTCGACCACTGGGGGCGTAAGCCACGGACCCGTGATTTTGTCCTAACTGCTATCATCTATTGTCTTATTTTATTTTCGGTGCTTATAATTATTTAGTATGTATATATTTAAGTATCTATAATTTTGGATATGTATTTATCTGTGTATCTATTTTATTGTATTGTATACATAAAATTTGCACCAACAACAGCCCCATTTTATGTCCAGGGAAATCACTGTCCATTCCAAGGTTGCCTGGAAGAGATCGCAGAAAGCGATAAGGCCGCCCATTGTATATTTTGTAGTGTTAAATGTGTTTATTTCATGTTATGTATTTTTGTGGTGTACAATAAAGTATATATAAATAAATAAATAAATAAATGATGAGTCCGGCAGGACCCTACCCACGCTCAGCAGTCTCACTTGCAACAAATCCACCTACAAGGTAGTAATTTCCATGGCTTTTAATTAAAATGTTGCCTACCCCACATTATTACGCATAAAGCTGCAAAACATAGAACCGTGTTCGCAGCGCAGCGGATGCAGCGCTCGAGGCGTAATTTTCAATAAACACGTTGCAAATCCCCCAGTGAGCGCGTGCAGCGCAATTTTGTCAGGCGGATTAATCGTTGGGTTTGTGGTGGCAAATTTCGAACCAGTAAATGTCACATTAACGATTCATTGAAATAACGAGTAATTAATTCATTTTCGCCTACGGCAGACCTTTTTTATATCATTGATGGACGTGGGAATTTTCTCTTTGTAGATATTAATTATTTAATTTGGAGTAGATACTGTCGACTGGTCGCCGGCGACTCGGTCGACGGCGACTGTGACTTACTATAGTTTAAATAGCTGTAACGCACTTGGTCGCCGTATGATGCCTATGTTTTGGTCGCCGACGGACCAAGTCGCCGGCGGCGACCAGTCGACAGTGCGTAATAGCTCTAAAGAGATATACTGAAATACCTTATACGCGTAATCCTTCATACAAGCTGCATGTTAATTTTCGAGTTATAATTTTCTGTGTTTTTTCACGCGTGTGTGTCCTGAAAGTAGCGTGCTGCTGTCTGCTTATGAAAATAAAATCTGTGTTCATCAAACATAATTGTATATGTAGCCAGGAGATTATTGTAATCGGCTCTTTCACTATAACTTTGTCATTGAGGACTTTAAAGGGATACATTATTACATGGGACAGGGGACTACAACAAAATGGCGGTGTACAATACAGGGTGAAATTGAACACATGCGAAAAATCGAAATGGGAGATTGTACTCGCCATTATGAACAACTTTTAGTATGGGACCAAACCTGAAATCGCGAAAAAAAAATCAGCTGTTCCCTACATTTATGTTCGCATAACTCGCCAAAATGTAGGGAATAGCTGATTTTTTTTTCGCGATTTCAGGTTTGGTCCCATAGCAAAAGTTGTTCATAATGATGAGTATAATCTCCCATTTCGATTTGTCGCATGTGTTCAATTTCACCCTGTATACCTATGTACATCCGTTCAAGTAATACAGGCAAAACGATATCATCATAATCAGCCTATAATGTTCCCACTGTTGGGACACAGGCCTCCTCTCAGTGAGAGGGAGTGGGCCGTAAACCACCACGCGGGCCCATTGCGGGTTGCTGGATGTCACATGTCTTCGAATTTTTTTGGTTCTAATACATGCCGGTTTCCTCACGATGTTTTCCTTCACCGTTTCGAGAGCAGTGGTTATGAAACAATTTACACAAAGTAAAGTGCCTATTTGGGCTCGAACCTACGACCTACAACTCGTAAGTCGTGTCCGTTACCACTGGGCCACCACTTCTCTCAAAACAAAACAATATGCTGTTTCAAAATTTTTATTAAAAATTCTTTTGTTATATTTTTACAGCATTTTCTACCATTTATATGTGTACCTTATGTATTGTACTTATTTTGTATTGATTGCTTGCGTAATACATATCGGCTATAACCATAACAATTATTACATAGTGCCGATTTATTCGATAGCCTTCGAGTAAGTGATCAATTTGATCGTTTTCATTCGCAATCAGCGTCGTGTCGGTAATTAACTCTGAATGCGGGTGATGATTGTTGAACTTTTTGTTTTATTTTTTTGGTATCGAGAGAATACTACCCTTCAGTTTCATAACGTTCAAGTTGCAAAATAACATATGGCAGCAAAAAGTTCAAATCTCATAAGACCCAAGTCTCGAAACCTCCAAGTTGCAAAATATCTACATCTCAAAACGTTCAAGTTGCAAAATAGTCAAGTCTCCAAACAGGGAACCCTTCTTTTCGCATAATGTTCTTTTTCCTAATATACTTTGGCATAACTACTTTGGCATAATTTGTTTTGGCATAATAATACTTTGCCATATTTTTTTTTTGGCATATGGTTTATGTTGGCATAATTATCTTTAAGGCTAATTTGTTTTCGCATAAATTTAATTCGCATAATACTAAACGACGTCAGGGGCACCCTGAAGTTCGGTTTGGTTAGGTTCCTTTAAACCCTGCATACAGAAATAGGAGCCCCGCTGCGCGGGGCTCCGTCGACCTGACGTCGTTATAAAAGGAGCATGCTAAATTTATGCTTTAGAATGTTATGCTTAAACATTATTATGATTAAAGAAATTATGCTTAAAAAAAATATGCGTAAGCTGTTATGCGTAAATAATGTTATGCGAAAATACAATTAGAAGAAACAAAAGTATGCCAAGTTATATTAGGTCTTAAAATTTTATGCAAATGGATAGGGAACCCTCCAAACATCCATGTCTCATAATATACATTTTTTATTTAAGTGGATTTGTAAGTGGTGTTTTTTTATCTGGGGGCACGGGAGTGCCCCCGCCAAGACGAGCCAAGCGAAGCGCAAGGGCACTACCTACCTTTTCTCGAAGCACTTCGTCGTATTTTTGAACCTTCTTATACTACTTTTGTGAATATTATATATTGTGAATGTGTGTTTTTCAGCACCAGCATATACTTGGTGGAACCTATACCTAACATTAACAAAATACTTTTTTTTTTTTTAATAAAAAATCAATTTCCCGCAGAGTAACTGTGACAACTTAATAATCTTACTAATAGGTATCTATTGTACAGTATCTGAAAATATATAAGCCTGTTTAATAAAGGACCTGTCAAAACCACAATACGCGGCGTGACATCGGCGGGCAAAGTGTAGCAATTTTTCATCGGTTTTTAAAAACAATCATACATTTTGTCCCTGCACGGATTGCACTTTTGTAGATACGAAACAGTTATTTTTTTTAATTGAAACTTGTTTTCGCACGCTTGACTTGGGGAGTAAGCTGGCGAACGCGTGACGTAAGCGTTACGAAAAGTGTGATCGGGCGAGGCGAGCGGGAGTTGAGTGGGGGATATAAGCAAGAGAAAATCAAATCAAATCAAAATCAAAGTATTTATTTGCTAGAATATGGTACATAAGGTGTTACAGTAAATTAGTTTCAGCATATCCTGCCCTAAAATGGCGTGCAAATATATTCACAATAAGCAATGTCAAGCAGTGCGCACGCACATTTTCTTTCTCTCTTCCTCTCATAGCCAATACGTTCCGTATATCTAAGCACAGTGCAGGCCTATTGTCTGTATCACAGTGTAGGAGCAAGAGAGAGCAGTGCACGCGCACATTTTCTTTCTCTCTTTCTCGAAGTTTCACTTCAGTCGTTTGGTCATAAGCACAGCCGGTTTTTTTTTTTTATCATGTGCTTTCATGTTAACAGTTTGAGCGTTGATGTCCCTTACACCGTGTGCTTTGGACGTGAAGTTGACTGTCCAAGTATTATCACAATCATACTCTTTGCATTCCAATTTACCGACTAAAATAATTTTAAATCATCATTCTCCTGTCGTCTGCCCAACTTATTTAGGGTCGGCGCAATATGTCTTTTCCTTGGTTCACTAATGTTTCACCAAAACTCCATTGACAAATTTTTAGTTTACAACCAACGTTTCGTATACCTACTATTTATTTCACAAACAACTCATTCCGCAAATGTTTTATTTTATAAACAGTCACTTTACAAGCATTTATTTGGCAAATGCTTCTCTTTACAAATGTTACGGATGATATTTAATCATTTATACATTTTTCATTTAATATTTAGATTCTTTTGGAAAAATAACGTTTATACAAAATATCATTTTATAATACACTAGCGACTGCATTAAAAACTGCATTTTAAAATCCGTTGCGTAGTTTAAAAGATCTAAGCTTACAGGCAGCGGGAGTGACTCTGTTCTATACTATGTAAAGATTTTCTAAACCACTCACAGAGTGATCATAACGGTATTCTCCATTTGGGTCAAATAATTTTCAGGCAAGTGTTTTTTTCTATATGATCTAGTCGTTTCTGGCACTCGCCGGCCGCTGCCGCGGCACCGCTCGCTTCGCTCGCTCGGCTCGTGCGTAGGGGGTCCCAGTTTTAACCTAACCTAACCGAAACATTTTTTTTAAAATAATTAACCCAATGTAACTAGTTCGGTTCCGAATAGCCCACTAAAAATAATCTCTTTTTTTCTATTAGCGCAAGTCGATGAAAAAATGAGTTTCATTTTTAGGAAATTGCGTAATGATAAGTCAATATGTAAAACGTTTTTATTCCAAACGTTGTTTTATGAGATAAAATGAATAAAAAATGAATTGCTTGTTAAATAATACGTTATTAAACAAAAGTTTATCTGGTGATTATTTTGTAAAGTGAATTATTTGTCAAACTTGTGGTTGTATAATGATGAAATGACAAATCATGTTTTTGCCAATCGTTGTTTGTCAAGTAAAAATTTGTAAATTAATTTTTGGTGAACTGACAGGGCACCCTTTTCCTTCCATACTTCTCTATTAGTCGTCATCTCGGCAGTCACCCCCTTTCTAACCACATCATCATTCAGACAGTCTATCAATCGTTTCTTTCTCTTCCCCTACTCTTATAGCCATCCATATTCATACTCAAAACTTTCCTCACAACATTGTCCTCATTTACGCGACGTTCGAATCGACGTTCGTGTTCACCATGTTTTTGTTCGTTCGTGCGTATACGGCTCTAACGCATTACTCAGCACATGCGTTGCGAACGGCCGCCTCACACCTGTCCCCACCTCAGCAGCCAACTAGTTCCGCGCGGACTATAAATAATCTCGAGAAATAACGCAGCTAGTTATACCCGCTCCATCTTTCACTAAAGTCGCACCCAAAAGCAAATGCCCCCAGGCGAAACAATAAAACTTTGTCAGTCTCCCTGAAGGACGAAAGTTGATCGTATCAGATGTTACATAGGTAATAACAGATACTGTTTGGAAGAATGGTCTAGACACACGTCCACTAGAGGACAATATTAGACTGTTTTTATAAGCAAAGTTTTATAAAAATTATTTAATCACGCTAATATTATAAAGGCAAAAGTTCGTGAGTGTGTGTGTGTTTATATGTTTGTTACTTCTTCACGCTCAAACGGCTGGACCAATTTTGGTAAAATTTTGTATGGAGGTAGCTGACACGCTGGATTAACATATAGGCTACTTTTTATTCCGATATTCCTACGGGATCGACATTTACGCGGGTAAAACCGCGGGGCGCAACTAGTAGATATCCCAATTCTTGAGAAAGGTTATAGGCTATCTAACGTCACGCTACGAACCTTTGGAGCTGAGCGAAATGAAAAAAGTCAGAAAGTACACTAAGCGAAAACGAATTAGTAGGGTTAGTTTATTTATATAAAGGCTTACCAACATAACACGTACACAGTATTAACCCACAGTCTTTGTCATAATTATAGATCTCGCATGTATCTAAATTATAGGAAGTCACGGCACTATTAATTAGTTTACTTGTACATTATACAAATGAAAATATATTTTATAAACATGTAATCTAATAATATAAACATACTAATATTAAGTTATATATTTACCCTACATTTCTAATTTTATTTTAAGTATTAATACAGACTATTATAATATATTATATGTTACTAACTATATTCACTAGATACTAATATAAATGACTAACTAACTTAAAATACATATAAATAAGCAGTAAAGATGCAGACTGGATATGGTCGTGAAAACCTTACTATTAGAAGCAGGTTCAGGTTTAGGTTCAGGACTTCACCAAAATCCATTTATAATGCGCCTCCCTGCGACCTACTAACATGTCGAACGCAAAACTAATGAGGTTTTTCGAGTATTTCTGTCCGACCGAATTGGCGCAGTTCAGTTCATCTGTTCACTTTGGTTTCGCTAAATCAATCTGCCTAGCCTTTTCTCAACTATGTTGAGGTCTGCTTCCACTCTAACTGGATGCCGCTGAATACCAGTATTTTACATGGAGCGACTGCCTATCTGATCTCCACAACGGAGCTACTGCGTAACACAATACCTCTCGGTAAGACTGGTTGTCAGACTTTAAGGCTTCTAACTACCCGTAACGTCTGTCAAAGATCTACGTATAACAGCCGGGACTTGGCTTAACGTGTTTTCAGAGGTACGGAGGGGTCTCGATATGTAATGCATGGTCACCCATCCACGAACCGACCGCGACAAGCGTAGCTTAACCTTGGATTAAAGCCACGAGCCCCTCACATATCTCTCTTCATATATGACAGGCTTGTAGAGTGGACAGGTAGTTCTTTCTTCTATATATACAGGGTGTCCCTGGAAGTATGGATCAAATCGAATAGGGGCGTGGGCAAGGTCATTTCCAAAGTTTTTAACCCTAAGAATGTCAGTGAATTTTTTTACGGTTCAAAAGTTATGAACGATTTTAATTTTTTTTTCAATCACTTTGCTTAGTGTTCAGAAATTAATCATAAAAAATACTATCAGGGCTATCTGAAAAAAAAAAAAAAATTGATAGCCCTGATAGTTTTCACGAATTCGATCTTTCTTCTCTTTTTTTATTAGTATTTTTTTTTAGTTTTTTTTAGTATTTTTTTTTTGCTAAAACCTTTGGAAATTACCTTGCCCACGTCCCTATTCGATTTGATCCATACTTTTTCCTGTATAAAAGGAGAAACTGACTGACTGACTCACATATCAACGCACAGCCGAAACTACTGGGACTAGGAATGTGAAATTTTGCACACAGCTTCTTTTTATAATGTAGGGGAGCACTAAGAAGGGGTTTTTGGAAATTGAACCTTTAAGGGGGTGAAAAGGGGGGATTTTGTTTGTATGAAAAATCTAATTCCTTCAGTTAATAAACTTGAAACTTGCCACGAATACTTATCTGAGTAAATTATGAAGTTTGGCATTTTTTGTTTTTCTAAACTACCCCCAAAAGGGGATTGGGGGGTGCCAAAATTTGTATGGAGGAATTTTAACGCGCGGTCCGATTAACTCGAAACTCAGTATTTATACTTAAGACCAAAAATAAAGAATAACGTGTATCAGGATTTTTCGAAAATCTACCCCTACCGGGGTGAAAACGGGTAGTTAATTTTACAGGGGAGGATTTTACTGCGTGGCTTGATTAACTCGAAAATTGGTATAAAAAATCTTTATAAATGATAAAGATCATAAATATACATTTTCGAAATTTTTAGAGGAAAGTACGAAATACATGCGGACGAAGTCGCGGGGAAAGTGCTTGTTTGTTCATAAAATACTATAGCTCCGAAAAAGGCTTACTTGTGCCTAGCCAAACTGAGTATTTGCGAAAAGTTCTACAAGAAAAACCTATGACCTGGTACTTTTATAAGTACTTTTCTACCTTAACTTCTATGCCCTGTTTCGATCCAATCTCGCTGAAAGCCTAGCAATAGGCTCCGCATTGATCAATCTTCCCTTCCACTCCCATAGGGAACTTATCAGTATAGGCGTTACAGTTTCCCCACATTTGTCAGCTTAGAGTATTAATGAGACAAGCTTACGTGCGAACATACATTTTGAAGGAACAGCGAAAGTATAAACGAGAAAGTATATAGTTGAGAGACTTGAGTTTAGTGTTTATTTTTTATTAATTTATTAAAGTTAAAAGTTTATTTTTTAACTTTACTTTTATGTATGTCCTGGAATAGTGCAATCAATATTTCACCCACTTCCACTAAAGCTATCGGGCTGAAATTTGGCATACGTGTTTAGTTCTCGTGACAATGCATGATTTAAAAGTTTTTTTTTTTTAATCTTTTTGTTTTCTGTAATCTGTATTATGAAGCTCCTTGTGCCTTCCGTCAACTGACAATACTGTATACTTATTTAAATTTGCGATTTCTTTCACAGCACTGCCGGTTATGGTTGTTGAAAGCTTCGATGTAATGCTCTTTTATCATCATCATAACAAACAAATACAACTATAACTGGCGAAATATGCGTTTTTCCGGGTAAAACTATGGTTTATTCACCGTGTGTAGGCACGGTAGTAAGTGTTGTGTAGATCGTTATGGAAGCTTGTTGACGAACAAGTTTTTGTCCACGGCGCGGTTTATACGCCGTACCGTAAAAGAACCGTGCTGTATACAATGGGCCTAAGCAATTAAGCATTTTGCGGAAAATGGCTGGACAAAGGTCTCAGTGATATCACTGTTGTAACTAATTCACCACTGCATTTTTCTCTACTCTCCGCATTCAGGTAACTTTCAAGCCTTAAACATGCGTTTTAAACCTTTGAAGCTTGTCTAATCCATACTCTAACGCCGAATTCTTTCGCAAGGTTAACAATATTAGTATGCCTCTCACGTCTAATGATAAAATTCTGGAAATGCGATGGAGTATACATACTGCAGCGTTACCTCTGCTGTTAAAATCTCACTCTTAGGTTAAAAGATTTTTTCAAAATAATGACTGTTTTTTTTTTTAATGTTCTTTTCAAAAGGAGTTCGTTTTTTTGACCATGACAGCATGTCATATTTCATGGATAAGAAAATTTTCTTTTGATTAAATTGCTTGATAATGGTTGACCAGAGGGGCAATTCTCGTAATTTTAAGAACGTTCACAGTCTGATCTCAGTCTCAATCTGTCAAAAATACCTATAATTTCCCTACATTTTAACAAGTTTTTAACATTTTTTTGTTGCCGAGATGATACTGCGACTAGATTTTGAACGTTTTAAATAACCAGAGTTCCTTCTGGTTTCACCTGATGTATTTTGAAGATTTCTGAATTTACTTTCAAATGGCCGTTATAATAAATAATAAAAAAACAATAAATAAAATAAAAACTTATTATGTCAGACTTTTTAAAAAATCCATAGTGAAAAGAAAGAAAAAAAAAAAAAGAAAAGACCAACATGGTTGGAAAAAGGCTAGGCACCTGCCTAGCCTTTGAGGCTTTGGGTTGGTAGGAGAAGCATTGGTAGGAGAAGGCCCATAATTCACTAACAACCGTACTAATAACTCTATGGAGGTAATGAGGAATAGGCTGTAAAGTTCACTCATCCTCATCTCAGAGGGGAGGGGGTGTTGTGACTTCTTTTATCTGTTTTGTGGCTTGCGAGATGCAGGATTTTGCGTGACGTCAGTTTGACGCGTATTTCGTATGTAGCGTTGTAGATACCGCTACAACTCTAACTAAAAAAGTTACCAAAGCTCCCCTTAGTTAAACAGACACTTTATTACAAAGTACAAAAAAACCTACCAAGAAGGGTACAACTCGTGAAACCGTAACTTCACAGAATTTCCGGGGGTTTTGAGAAATGGCCTTTATAGACTTAATTTATTACCGGCCTTTGCCACAAATTCACTTTTTTTAGGGTTCCGCACATAAATGGTGAAAACGGAACGATGATCTTTAAAATCGTCACAGCTAGACAATATTACACAGAATATGTGTAATGATGGCTTACTATTACCATCTTTGTACATTGGGGTCAGCGTCCAGTCCTCCGAATGCAGCTTAACACCAATATTTTACATGAAGCAACTACGAGTATCTGCACCCTAATTGCGTAACACGCTATCAATCGGAATCTGAATAATTTTGAAGCCAATTGCTAATCCATAATTTGTCTGCTCAACACGTAAATAACGCAATGAATGTTGTTGAACTGTCAAAATGAAACCGACTCCAATTGATAATGTGTTACGCAATTACCCCGCTGACCTCAATCAACTAGCTACTGGGTAATTACTGGCTGCTTTTGTAGATATTTTAAGCGAATTATTTCATCACCACTGCTCTCAAAACGGTGAAGGAAAACATCGTGAGGAAACCGGCATGCTCTAGAACCAAAAAAATTCGAAGACATGTGACATCTACCAACCCGCATAGGCCTGCGTGATAGATTAGAGCCCACTCCCTCTCAAAGAGAGGAGACCTGTGTCCCAGCAGTGGGAACATTATAGGCTTTTTTTATGGATGGGAAATCATCAAATGACCCCTCCCGCTCTGGGTGGAGCGGAAGGGACTGTCAGTCTCTTACTGACCAAAACCCATCCGAGTTCCTTCCTTAGCCCTTTATGCCCACAAAAGCTGGACATAGGCCTCTTCTATTATTATTTTTGATAGCGAAAACGTTGCTAATGAACATTATAGGCTGATTTTGATGATGATGATGATGTAAGCGAAGGTAAGGTATAACCATTGGCGTATCTAGGGATTCTTTCTAGGGGGGGCCTGGCCCCTGACCTTTTTTTTTTTCCCCTCCGTCCGGCAAGAACGGAGGGTTATGATGTCGGACACCTTTTTTTTTTCTCGCTGTGGAAATTCTCATGGACTTCCTCTATCGTGGATTCGTGGGGGTGACAGAGGGGCATCGGCGACTCTTACCGGCTAAAACCACCGCGGTGTTCCACTTCTACCTATGGCCGGGGGTGCGGGATTCGCATAAACATTCACCGCTCCCCAGACAGGCCTCGACCCGCTGTTTCTCAGCGGGTCCCACCTCCCCGTGCGCCCATTCCTATATTGGCCGCACCCACTCTCGAGTGGCGTGCGTGAAACACTGCAGCGCCAACTCGGGCCTGCCTGGTCGGACGACAGACGCCCCTAGTCCGCCGACCGCAGGCCACCTCTCATGGAGGTCGTAGATCGTTTTGCGCCCTACTCAGGCGCCCGGTGCATCTCCTGCGGGAGGGGAGAGAGGATGCGGCTTCTCCCTCCCGCTCGGCCGCCTCCTTTGCAGACATGACATCCTCGCAAAAGGAGGCAACACCGTCCCATGTGCTCCCGCTCTCGACCATCGATTGGATGACAGCCGGGAGCGAGAGATCGCTCCCGCCTAATGCCGCGATGAGGTCATGGCGCAGCCCTGCCCAAGCTGGCCACTCTTCCAACGTGTGCTGCACCGTATCTCAGGGCAAGCCGCACAGTGGTGACACACCGGCGTCTGCTCCCGACCATGATGTCGGACACCTACCGACTAAAACCCCACTATTGCGTGCCACTTCTTTGAGCCCGACTGCTCGAGCGATGACACGGCCCTAATTTCGCCGCCCGCAGGCCCCTTATAGTGGCCGGAAATCGTGAAGCACCCTTCGACGCCCAGCTGCTCCTCTGGTGCGGGTGGAATAAGAGGTATGCTCTCTCTCCCTCTCCGCCGCCTCCTTTGCATGTATCAACTCCTCGCAAAAAGAGTCCACAGCATCCCACGCGTTTTCGCTTCCGACCATGGACTGAACCACCGCCGAAAATGACAGATCACCCGCACCAAGTGTCGCGACGAGGGCACAGCGCTGTTGGGCCCAAGCTGTACTCCTCCAACGTATGTAACGCCTTGTCCTCGTGGCAATCCACACAGTGATGACAAGCAGGTGTCCGCTCCCGACCTATGCGACGCAGGTATTTCTCGAAACATCAGTGTCTAGTAAGCACCTGCGTCAGCCGGAAGCTCAGGGTGCCATGCTGCCTCTCCAGCCATTCTTCTATAACAGGCCTTATCGCCACTATTGTGGCGAGCCCCCTCCTGGGTTGCGCAAGTCACTCCCTCCATTCAGCCACTGGGATCTGACGGAGCTCAGTCCTTCGTGGATCGAATTCCCGAGGAACCGGAGGCTGACCACGAGCAAGCTCCGCCTTCCGCCAGTGATATAGAGACGCATGGATTTTCGCGTCCAGATCCCAGGGCGTTGATCCGGCCAGGAGAGTTGCTGCCTCATAGGAGATCGTACGGTATCCTCTTATCACCCTAACAGCTATCGCTCTTTGCGGCCTTCGCAATATTGCAACGTTGCGGGCCGTCAGAGTGTCCGCCCACACGGGCGCCCCATACAGGGCCATGGACTTCACAATCCCCACGTACAGTCTCCGGCAGGAGGCGTTGGGCCCCCCCAAATTAGGTAGCAGTTTTGATGAGCGTTGCAGCTCATCAACCTGGGGACCAGCCGCTGAATGTGTGGTCCGAAGTCCCACCGGCTGTCGAGGACAAGTCCTAGGTACTTCATCGTCGACTCAACACCGATGCGGGCGCCTCCTACCGCTATGTGTAAATCGCGTGTTGGCTTGTTCCGAGGCCCATGGAAACAGAGGACCTCAGATTTGTGCAAAGCCACCTCGAGACCCAGACGGCCGGATGATGATGATGGGGCTCCCTTTTCCGCACTTAGACTCCCATTTGGTCCGTTATGCGTGGCCCAGACGCCGGATCCTACGAACGACCTGCGCATCCCCTGCCGTGGCCTGTATGGCCGATTGCCGATGCGTTAGCTCCCGCGCCGTCTAATCATAATAATACTCTAGCTTATTTCGTTGCTTATTAATAGATTCTATTATTTTTATGATTTCAAAAGTAACTAAATGGAATGTATTATGTAGGTAGTCAATAATAAGTTTGTGTAGGTCTTGGTGGTAGATTATTTATTTGATTGCTTTTGTGTGAAGTTATATTATGTACCTAAGTATCCAGCTTAAAATTTCGAATAGGTCCCCAAACATCCTAGGGTGGGCCTGAGACCATTCTAGGGTGGGCCGTGCCCACCCGGCCCCCCCCCTATATACGCCAATGGGTATAACAGTTTTGATGTTACGGCAACTGTAGTGAACCAGTCAAATTTTTGCCCAGTTTTTTTATCCTTCCATAAAGAAGGTGAGAGCAAAAAGCAGTATTCCAATGAGAAATAATTTTTAATTTCGAAAAGAAAAATTCTGTGTCTAAAGTTATGGATGGGATCGAGTTAATTAAACACGGGGTTTTAATAAGGGTTGTTTACTCACCAAGAAGGCACGCTTTTGAGTTATTTATAGCATTAGGGCAGAGTATTTTGAGGCATCTAATTTTACCCAGTTCGATTTCTCTATGGGTTTGTGGCTAAATAATAACAGCCGCGCGGGTCGATCAATGAGGTTAAGCTACGCTTGCCGCATTCGGTCCGTAGATGGGTGACCATTTTTACATACCAAGACCCCTCTGGTCATCTGTGCCTCGAAAAGCACGTTGAGCGACTAGAATCAATTCTATTTCATAAGATAATTTTTGACGTTCAAAAGTGCCTTTTATGTGCCGATTTAATAATATAATAATAATTGTTTTTATTCGGAACAACATTGGAACCATTTTTGTTAGTACACACCTTAGATACTACAACTTACACACTAGGATTAGTAACAAAAAGAGTAAACAAATTAGTGAGTCATGTACTTACGAGGCATTTCATGCGGACAATGATTCCGCATGAGATGCCTCAGCACAGGCGCTCTCGGGTCCTCAGCCACGACTTTCAGGATGCTATTGCTACTCCCTCGAATCCTTCTCACAAGCGATGCTACCTTTTTTCTAATGATCGCATGGAAACCATCTGTGCGCGATTGGGCAAACATCCCCGAGGCACTACAGAAACGAGGGAGTTTCAACATCATCCTGAAAACATTGTTATATTGGACGCGCAAGGCATTCAGCGTCCCCCGTGAACAGCTGAACCACAGACTTCCCGTGTACAGGCCTTGACAGTACGCTTTAAACAAGGTTATTTTGACCTGATCTGTACAACGAAAAAATCTGCTGAAATAAATGCTTTGACTTTGACTTTGAAGCCGTTGGTCCCGGTTGTCATTCGTGGATCTTTGACTACTTTACGGGTTGTACTATGCTTATGTTATATTATACTTATGTTCGCATAACTCGCCAAAATGTAGGGAATAGCTGTTTTTTTTTTCGCGATTTCCTGTATGGCCCCATAGTAAAAATTGTTCATAAAGATGAGTACAATGACCCCTTAAGAGGAAAACGGTAATTGAAATTTCGACCTGTATAATATTGTTCACTTCGAAAAACCGAATCGGAACCGCCAAAACGATTCTGCAAGGCATCTGCTGTGCCAAGGTTGCTGATGAGCGTGAGGGTGATGGCCACGTATAAGCGATCTCTGCATGCTGGTGGTCAGAATACCCGTTGAGGCCGTGGGTGTGTGGCTCGACCCTCGAAAACTTGAGGAAGTAACGATGATGACGTCATGCTGAAGTAACTGAAGTAAGCAGATAGGCTGCGCTGATATCCGTATTTGGGGTCACCAGAATAGTAGTATGAGGAACAGGATCTAAAGTCTTCTGACTACCCATGACGACTGTCAAAGATCTTCGACTGACAGCCGGAACCGGCTCGAAACCCCTTGGTAAGACTGGTTGTCAGACTTTCGGGCTTCTGACTACCCGTAACGACTGTCAAAGATCCCGAACGTTAGCCGGGATTAATAGCTTAACGTGTTTTCCGCGGCACGGAGGGGTCTCAATATGTAATGGCTGTTCACCTATTCACGAACTGACGGCAGCAATCAAAGCTTAACTGTTGCCACGAGCCTTCCTTGAATGTCTAAAAAAAAGTGACACTCCAGGAGTGCCGACAGAATTGAAAACTTGAACAATTGCGTGTGTATTTTTTTAATCGTCATATAAACAAAATACAAACAGAATACTTTGCCATCACTCACTGACATATCGGAAATACATTAAAACCGAGTACATCCCAAGGACAGCCGAGCACATCCGAAGCGGTGTCGGTTACGGTAATAGTAGCGCGAATCCATTGGTTTTTTCCCATCTCAAAAAACATCCAACGCGCAAGAAGTTTTCACTTCAAAAATATGTTTTTTTTTTCTACCTGTGTCGTCCCTCTGGTGGGTGTAGGTCTAAGAATATTAATCCGACAAATGTATAAATAAATTCACCAAAAAAAAACATTACGAAAGCCTACAAAAATGTCCTAAACATACCTTTTTCCTTTATTCCATATTTCTGATAACGAAATACAACTCGTAATGTTCAGTTATTTCCTTCCGAAAGTGATAAAAGAAATATTTTAAGGCAACGTTAACATAAATTAGGTCTTTAAGGCAAATTTATCAAAATCCCTGGGTGTTACCGGGCTGCTTTTACATCCCTTTATCCGGAGTAAAAAGGGTTGTAAATTGACTTTTTATCTGCCTGGCAGTTGTTTCGTAATTTACTTGCGAACGCCTGAGTTGTCCTGTTAGCCTAGTACCTTGTGTTTTAAGTCACATTAGCGGTTGGAGGAAATGTATTGGAAAATTGAGTCGCTTGGAACTTTTTTGTTCCGAAATCTGGATGTTAATCCATACTAATATTATAAATGCGAAAGTGTGTCTGTCTGTTACCTCTTCACGCTTAAACTGCTAGAGATAGTTTGAGTCCCAGGAAAGGACATAGGATACTTTTTATCCCGATATTCCCACGGGATCGAAGCTTATGCAGGTGAAACCGCGGGGCGCTGCTAGTGGATTTTACAGGGTCAAATTAAAAGCGAAAATCCGCAGACCTTTTGTTGGTCACCTTTCACTCATGTGCCGTCATTTTTCTTGCGAACTCCTGAGATATTCTGTTAACCTAGTACCGACCTAGTATGTCTCAAGTCACGTTAGTGTTACAAGGAAATCGTACCGGAAAATGGGGGATTGAGAGATTGCGAGCTTTTTATTCCAAATCTTGCACTATCGTGCAAGTCACTCTATCGAGTGGATACTGATATAAAAGGTACAATTGAATTATACCTAACCTATCCATCCTGTTCCTTTTGGTTTCCTCTTCGTTGTGTTCTGTATTTACCTACTATATTATTTATTAAGTTTAGTTAAAGAGGTTAATAGATGTGTTTGTTAGTAGATAAGTAATTCCAGCCTGTCCCATCTTGCTGCCCTCTCCAGCGACGCCCTAAGCCGAGGTTCGTACCCCACAGGGGGTGCCCTTAGCGTGTAGTCGCGTAGATATTCGCCCTGGCTGGAGGCTTTGAGTTTTCTTAAGGCAACCACAGGATAGTCCGGTTAAGTAGTCACGACCTCTCAAGGTCAACTACGAGATGCCATTTCTAAAAAAAAAAAAAAAAAGATAAGTATAAGTAAGTAATTTCAGACAGTAAGACCTTTGCGAGGCCAATGCTCACTAATTCTTGTCGAAACTCGTACAGGGTGGCGGGACATCGATGCGCAAATTGTACTCATGAATTCAGTAGATGATTCTAGACCCCAGAATTTTTTAGTCGGCTATAAAAAAAAGACGGGTTGCACTCCGGGAGTGCCGGCAGAAGTGAAAACTTGAATATTAACGTTGTGCATTTTTGATATTTTTCATTAATAGATGCACTTTCCATATTTTAAACACTTTATATACACGAATTTTACGAAGACACAGCAATGTGGCCACTACACAGACGGTCGAGCCATCAGCTGTCACCATCCATGTATGCGCGTGGCACGCTGTAACATAAACACACACGAACATTCGCGCAGGCGCCTTCCGCCGCCAAAACGAAACAGCAGGCATACATTTTCGCCGCGCCGTAGAAAGAGTGGGGGATACTTCCTCTCCTACGCCGCGCCGGCTGTCTACTCTCCATCCGTCTTACGAATTTTCGATCAGGTCACGTGTCCTGACGCGAGTTTAACATTTTTTACCCATTACAAAAAAAGTGTACAACGCCGCTAAAGAAGTTTTCACTACAAAAATCTGCTGTATCATAGAAAAAGTGCAATTCCTACGCGGTCAAAATGCATGGAGCAGCAAATTTTTTTTTTAAATATCTTTCAAAACGTTTTGACGCAGGGGGTCCAGAATCATGTACTAAATTAATTGTAACAGGTTGCGCGCCGATGTCATTGCCACCCTGTATAATATGGAGGCTGTATAATATGTTGTGGTCGCAAGTGCGACTGCTGAGCGTGGAGTCCTGGGTTCGATTCTCGGGTCGGGCAAAGGGTTATTGAGTTTTTCCATTAGGAATTTCTTAGTAACAGGCCGGAGTTTGGAAGTTGGCGGTGTGATACCCCCGTGCCTCGGAAAGCACGTTAAGCCGTTGGTCCGAAGGCTAGTCTCCGTTGAGATAGGCCGCCGTGGCCGAAATACTTACGGTCTGGAGGACTTTATTTATAGGCCGTCGGAAATAGACAAAAAAAGTGGCTAAATTCGCAAAGCGTGATGTAGTTCTGCATTTTTGGTACGTTGTATGGATCTGTTAGGGTAGTGTAAATTCAAATTTGCAACTTCGAAAAACTTGTGGAAACTGAGAAAATCGAGAAAAACTTCGAAATTTTGGGACTTTTTTCACTATTTGCTCTCCAGGGCCAAAACTATGCATTTTTTTGCGAACGATGTTCCGTACACTTATAAACTGTATTAAATTGCCTACAATTTGAGCCCAAATGCCCAATTTTTCTTGAAAATTTAAAAGTTCAGGTTTTCCACACTTATTTTGCGAAATATTGGCAAAACCACTTGCCCTACGAAGAAAAGTTACTGAAAATATTTTATAGTACATTTATTTAGCTTTTATTAGAGTCCAAAACGAAGTCTGTGAGACTAGCAGTTCACTCACAATCTCAAAAAAACGAAAGAAGGTAAAATGGGTTATAGAGGCAAAAGACTCAATGTATACAGGGTTATTGGAAATTAGACCGGGGCGATGGGGGACATCATTTGCAACAATATTGACCCCAAAGTAATATAACCTCTCTGTCCATAACAAAAAGATTTGTAAATCGTAGAACTCTTTCTTTTGTCTTTGTTGTGTGTGGATGTGGATTGATGGCGTTAAGTTCACTAATGTACCATTGAAGTTAACTTTAATGGTTAACATTTTTTAATTTTAAGTGGTTATTGCAGGGATACGTTACATTTGTCTCGATTATTCCATTCCTAATATCAATAACATAAGCTGAGAGTACCTCCCCGCGGTGAAGGCGGTAACAGTGTAAGCGTCTAATGCAAACACTTATGTAGTCGTTGTTCGGGGATACCTCTTGCATACTGTTTTTGGCGTCGTAACTCATTTTTACAGGCAGTTATAGATGCCTACGTCACGTATACGTTGAACCGCTTTGGCAGGAACGTATCAATGGTGTTTGACGGGTACCCGGGACGAGAGTGCCGATCGGAGCACAAAATCTGCCGAGCGATTCAGATGATATCTTGATTCTTCAACTGAAATTATTTTTGAAGTTGAAATGCCCAATGGATTTAAACTGTTTATACACGCTTTTACTGGGTGTGATACCACGTCCGCCCTTTTCTGGCAAGGAAAACAGAAATTGTGGGGTCAATTTCAAAAGAGGCAAGACCTAGTAGACCAGCGGCGCAATTGCGTTACACATTATCAATCGGAATCGGTTTCATTTTGACAGTTCAACAACATTCATTGCGTTATGTACGTGTTGAGCAGACACATTTTTCGAACTTATGAAGCAATGGATTAGCAATTTGCTTCAAAATGATACAGATTCCGATCGATAGTGTGTTACGCAATTAGGGTGCTGGCTACCATCTTCCTCCAAACGCATGCGGATATTGCGAAAACTGGCGTAAAGTGTCTGGTGGCTCTTTACGGAGGCGTTGCAGGTACTCAGACACTGCACGACCTGCGGTTCCAGTTGTTTGTGAAGACAGCGGCAAGCGCAAAAGTGAATCTGGCACGTTTGCCCCCTACTACCGAGGCATCCTCTTTTCATGCGTTTCGCACCTACCACCAAGTGCAAAAATGGCTGGGGGTAGAAAAGGATCCCACCGAGTGGGGTTGGGAAATCAGCTCCCGCGGCCTAATCCCGATCACAACAAACAAAGAGTCAGCTCCCGCACAGCTTCTAAAAATGATAACCTGCAAATGCAAAAAGGGATGTAGAGGGGCATGTAGTTGTTTAAAAGCTGGGCTGAAATGCTCGGCTCTTTGTTTGAATTGCGGAGGAAAGTCGTGTAATAACGTCGCGTTGATTTTTGTTGACGAAAACAGCGACGACTCAGAGCAAGATGAAGAAGGACTTCTTCCTCAGAATGATGAAGAAAGATACGAAGAGGAAGAAGAACACGAGCGCATTCTTTTTCATCTTTCTCAAAATGAAAACAATCCTGTTGAAAGGGAATCCCAACCAAAGAAAAAACGACGATTGACTAAGAACAGTTCTTAGTCAATCGTCGTTTTTTTTTTTTTTTTTTTTTTTTTTTTTAATTCGGTCATTGATTTTATGTTTTGCCTAGAACTTAGATTCCAAATCAAACTTCGAGCGAGATTATTGCAAGTGACCTCCCACCACCTCCCACCAAAATTCCTGCCTAATTTCCAATAACCCTGTATACATTGAGTCTTTTGCCTCTATAACCCATTTTACCTTCTTTCGTTTTTTTGAGATTGTGAGTGAACTGCTAGTCTCACAGACTTCGTTTTGGACTCTAATAAAAGCTAAATAAATGTACTACAAAATATTTTCAGTAACTTTTCTTCGTAGGGCAAGTGGTTTTGCCAATATTTCGCGAAATAAGTGTGGAAAACCTGAAAATTTCAATTTTCAAGAAAAATTGGTCATCTTCGAAGTGCCATAGCTTGGCTTCTTTGGGGTCAATAGAGCTGCATTTAGGCTCAAATTGTAGGCAATTTAATACAGTTTATAAGTGTATGGAACATCGTTCGCAAAAAAATGCATAGTTTTGGCCCTGGAGAGCAAATAGTGAAAAAAGTCCCAAAATTTCGAAGTTTTTCTCAATTTTCTCAGTTTCCACAAGTTTTTCGAAGTTGCAAATTTGAATTTACACTACCCTAACAGACCCATATAACATACCAAAAATGCAGAACTACATCACGCTTTGCGAATTTAATGTCTTTATCCGCATCGATACGACGTAGAAAAAGTAATTGCAATCTAGATCTTCACCACTATAAGGATCTTAAGGCGGTGACAGGGGGCGCTGTTGGTAAACATTTGTGCAATTATTTTGAGAAATGTCATTTGGAATGCATTCAAAAAACAATATGGCTGCGTTAGCCCAGGTACCCACGAGCGCGTTTATCTCGCGGCAATTTTTTTTCGCGCACCGGGGTTTCAACGCAACGTTGAAAATCCAACAGTGTGTTTTTTTGATGTGGTGGAATGCGCTGTTGGATTCTCAATTTTCGTCTCAACACAGAGAGTTGTAAATCCAATGCGTGATAAAATCCCGCCGCGACTTTTTTACGTGCGTGCGAACGTGGTCTTAGTTCATTATGGCCGCGCGCCCAATTTATCCCTGTAACGCTATAAACAGTCAACGTTTTCCCGGGAAATTGAAGCATTGTTGTGTTCCAGCACGAAAGGGTCTAAATCTTAAAAACTGCAAACTGCAGACTTATCAGAGAAAACTTTCAAATAACATCAATCTTCTGATCAAAAAACTGATAGTCAGAATCATTTGTAAATATCAAACTTCCATCGGATATGTGATTGAAATCTTATTTGCTATTCAAAATCAACTCTTTCTTCCACATTTTTAAAGTTCGATTTCCAGTCACGAAGTAAATAGGACCTTTAGTTCTAAGATAGTTGACTTTAATATTACAGAGCTGAGAATTATTAGAGTCAGTGAATTCTTTTATTATCTTTCGCCTTCGGGCTCGCTCGGGTCGGATCGGAAATATGGGTTCCGTAAATGTTTTTGTTACCGCTTTACGGATTTGTATGTGAAAGAACAGATGTTCGGTGAAAATCGAATGGAACAAGCTATATTTTTGTGGATGATTTTTCCTTCCTATTTTTCAAACGGTGTAATCCGATTCTGGTTTATTATTCCTGTGTACGTACAATAGAATTGTTTTATATACAAAGTTTAAATATTTTGTGAACGAAACACAAGAGGAAAATATTAAAAAAAAAAAAGAATAATAATAAAATACGAGTGACTGCCAGGAACTTGCACTTGAAGGTTGCACCTGCATGAACTAGGTCAATAAGATAATTTGACATTATTTTCATGTACAAAGGCCAGCACATCAAGCAACCCCAATCTCTCAAATTTTTCCAATTGAATATGAACCTTATTATTTTGTAGTAAAGTTCAAAATCTATCAAAGAAATTTGTTGCGGACACTTTCGCCTGACCACCACTAAGTTCATTTTGATCCTGACCCATCGTCAGCGTCGCAACGCATCGCCTGCCCGCGCTATTAATTCGGTTTCGCGTTCTTTCTTACTTTTTTTCTTTTTGCTCGGCTCCTAAGAGTTCTAGCATGATGTTAAATAGCCTATATCCTTCCTCAAGAACTGGGCTATCAAAAGCAAAAATATTTATCAAACCCGACTGGTAGTTCCAGAGATTAACGCGTTCAAACAAACATACAAACAAACAAACTCTTCAGCTTTGTTATTACCCCTTTACTAATAAACGTTGTATAGCGTCTGTATAGTTACACAACGCTTTGTCTTCTTCTTTCGAAAGTCAAATTACTGACGACTGAAAGAGAGAAATCGGTGTGTAACTATTGATGTGATACCTATAATACGTTTATTAGTTAGGGGATAAGTATATAGTATATATTGTGTAAAAAATGGTATTAGTTATATTAAATTAGCTATCGTGGTTGGTGGTCGCAGAAAAGACAATTTCCACAGGTGGGGCTTCTCGGATGGTTCCGATGTCCAGTGTAAATGCGGCGTCTCTCCGCAGACCATGGCCCATCTTTTATCTTGCGCCGCGTGTCCTGTCAGCGAAAGGTGTTAACGTTGCTGAGTAACGGATCAAATAAAAAAAATAACTAAATCTTTGAACAACATTTGCCTTCGACAGACTAAGAAGATGAAACATGCTATTTTATTATTATTCTTGATGCCGGATGACAGCCAAGCTGTGGCAAAAGTATGTAAGCATTTATCGCAAGACTAGACTGTATATTTCTACGGTTTTTGATAAAAATACAAAGAGTCTCCCTCTCACTGAAAGGAGGCACGTGTCCCAGTTGTGAGAACATTACAGGCTGATTATGTTATGTATGTTACAAAGAGTCTTTACCTTCAAAGTGCTCTCACACACGCAAGAAGTCTTGGCTTTTCTAGCCTGTACGAACTACGACATATGAAGCGATACATTTCCAGTAGGTATAAGCTGACCTCTCATTGTGCTGATGACCTGTGGCAAAAACTATGTCCCACCTCCAAACCTGCCCTAAAAGAGTGAGGCCACACGATGCGTTAACGGTGCCGGAGCGGTGCCGCAAGACGTCATCCTACATACAAATCACTATGCCATGTCACACGATGCGTTCCCGCGCCATGTGGCGTCGCACCGTAGGCGCGCCGCGTTTGTGACCTGCGAGACGAGGCGGGGAGGGGTGATGCACTGCGGCGCGCACCACGGTAAACATCGGTAAGCGTTCTACTGCGGTGCCGCACCGCCCGTGTGGCACCATATAGTTAAAATTAATTGCGGTGCGGTGCCGCACCGCACCGTTAGCGCATCGTATGGCCTCGCTCTTAGTGCCCCTAAAATGCAGCCATAGCGACCTCTGCGCTGCCACCGACGATGCCGTGGAAGTAGCCATTTTTTGGGTCAACAAAATATAATATACTGCCGCCAGTCTCTTGGGTACATTACCAGTCGACAGCGATGCGGAGGAATTTTTCGACGCCATATTTTAGTTAATTTAGTTCAAGAAGAAGTCGAGAGGGAGTTGGCTATAGTCTACCACGCGGACCCAGTGCGGGTTAAATGATAAATTATTATTTTTTTATCCGACTACGGCGAAGCAAAAATGAGGGTTATAATTTTGTGACCGGTATGTATATGTATGTATGTTCATCTGTTCCCTCATAACTTCAAAAGTTCTTAATATAATTTGACAAATGAGGTATCGTTAGAAGCGTCTGGACCGTCCGTCCGCTGGTTATGGGCTATGTGCCGTCACACTAAATTCAATATGACGCCTTGTGGGATATCAAATGAAAGGGTTTAATTAGCACATTTCAAAAATATAAATATTACTGAAATAAGCCCCAAAATAATTAAATACAAAATAAAGTTTAAAAACTAAAACCCGACTACTGAAAAGGATGAAACAAGAAAGTACCTTCCCGTGGTCGCATGCTACCATAGCTTATAAGTATGTTTTACAGCGGCATGCGACTACGGGAAGGTACTTTCTTGTTTCATCCTTTTCAGTAGTCGGGTTTTAGTTTTTATTGTAAGTAGGTTTGCACAAACACTTTTACACGTCAATAAACATGTTGGTTGGTAGATGTCACATATCTTCGAATTTTTGGTTCTAGGACATGCCGGTTTTCTCACGATATTTTCCTTAACATGTCACCTTACGATAATCCAAGCCCACATCCAAGTCATTTTGTTAAAAGCAATGTGTAAGTACACATAGCTTTTAACAAAATGATTTCAAAATATCAAAAGGATTTTCCCTTTTCTCTGTATTTGCACGAATAAACATTGTTTCCTCAATGTACCATTTTAATTGTTGACATAAGTATGTGAGTTTTACGTTCCTTTGTAGAGTACACAGTTAAAAGTTAATCAGATGAAAAGGGATTTTGTATGTTGAGTTGTGTATACTTGTGAAATGTCGTGGAAGTTGAGAGTCGTTTTGTTGAGGACGCTTAAGACTTTTGAATTGAGCTTGAGTGCTTTAAAAGCTAGAATGTAGATTGAAAATATGAGGTTCTGTATTCGACCCGTATGTATGCATGTTTGTTTATATGTCCACGATTTTCTCAAAAACGAATGAACCAATTTTAATAATTCTTTCATTAATCAGATCGACATACTTTCAGGAAGGTTTAAGTATATAATACATCAGGCAATTATTCTTATGTACGAAGTTATATGCTTAAATGTACATACTGCATCTCCGGCATTTATATGCGAATTTTGCGATTCTTCTAGTCGGTGTCTTCAATTCTTCAATGCATTAGTGTTAATTCAATTTGTGTGAGGTAGGTACAAATAAAAAGTGAAAAATATATTTTTTTTAAATACAACCGACTTAAAAAAGAAACACTACAAAGTGATATTAAATAACTTTAATTTCGGAAGTCGGTGTCAAAAAACGAAAATGCGGAACCAACTACATCGACTTCCGAAATTAAAGTTATTTATCACTTTGTAGTGTTTTTTTGAAGTCGGTAGTTTTTTTTTGTAAAAAAAAAAAATTACAGTCTATCTTATGAGATGAAAAATCGATTACTGTGCCAACTTTTAACTTTTCATCCGTTTCTCGTAATCTGATTCAGTTAGAGCGTTCTGATGACAATGATAATATATTCCGTACTAGCTGCGCCCCACGGTTTCACCCGCATAAGATTCGATCCCGTGGGAATAACGGGATAAAAACTATCCTATGTCCTTTCCTGGGAATTAAAACTATCTCTATACCAAATTTCATCTAATTCGGTTCAGTGGTTTAGGCGTGAAACGGTAACATACAGGCTAGATAGACAGAGAGACAGAGTTACTTTCGAATTTATAATATTATTAGTATATTAGTATGGATTCTATGTTTTACAGTAAAGTAACAAAACACCCACAAGTTTCAATATCTTTCTATTTTGCCAAAACTATCATAGCTCTACAACTAAAACAATATCTACTAAATTGCGTCTACTAAATTACATGTCTTAAGTTATTCTAAAGCCTTCGCACTTCGCTTCATACTATCTGCCTTTTGATAGTAGGCAGGATATTTGAATAACGCTGGGCACAGACGACACCAGCGGAATGCTAGCTTGAGGTAAACTTACTTTATAAAAGTCTCAGGCTAAAATTGGAACTTATACATATCGGGTGTAAAAATAACCTTTGAAGCCGTGAGTCACTTGTTTCTCCTGTTAATAAGAAATATCTTTCATAGGAGTTACACCTTCCGTTTACGGAGATATTGAAGGTCAAAGTTCCAACTATTTTTAACCTTTTTTTTACGAAAACAAGCTTTATATGTAATGACTTACCAGCCAGTCTTAACAAAGGGTATCGCATTACCCAGTAACTCGGGTTGTGGAGTCAGATAGGCAGTCGATCCATGTAAAATACTGGTATTCTGTTGCATCTAGTAAGAGTGAAAACCGATCCCAACATAGTTGGTTAGCTTGGCAGATATTTTTTGACCTGGAAGTGAACTTTATAAAAGGTTCAGTAAATGGACTCGCATCGTTCCAGCTTCCAATAACCTTGTTTAAGAGGACGACATGACCTAAAGCGCGGTCACTGTCGGACTGCATAGAATAGAAAGAGAAGCGCGATGACGCAACGCTGGTAATTTATTGCAAAATATGAAGCAATTATCTATTTACGAAAAATCTATTGTTTGGACTAACTAATTAAAACACTACAGATTTAGTATGTTTCTTGTAGAACAATCTGACAAAAAATCAGAATGATTGTATGTATATTAGTATAGTTTTTATTGTAAAAAGAAAGTTTTTAGAGGTATCTTCATGATTTTTTTCTATCATACCTAATAAGTTTTATTATGTTTTCAACACACTATCTACCTAGCATATATCCTGAAGAATATCATATATTTTTCTGATTTTGTTTATTGTAGTCGATCATATACGTTTATTGTTTCTAAAACTTGCGTTTTTTTGCGTTTTGGTCCTGTGAGCCCCTTAAACTCTACAAATATTCCGGAGACTATAATTTTCCCAACTATCGTGGGGTCGGCTTCCAGTCTTACCGGATGCAGCTAAACACCAGTACTTCTTAAACTATCATACTTACGCTAAAACGTGTTTGCCCTGTCTGTACTCAGCTTTATGTAAATATTAGTGAAGACTGAGTGTAGTTTGAAGTTTATTAAGTTATAGTAGCAGGGCTTTCGAAATGAAAGAATAACATGAAATGTTTATACTACATATCTGTTTGAATGCTGTTGGGTTGTCATATAAAAGGATTATATTTTAAGCACTCAAATTAAAGTTTTTTTTAAAACTTGGTTTTAATTTTTTAGGTAAGTAAACTACGAATAAATCCAGATTCTAATTACAAATTACTATTATAACTTTTTGGCTGTTATAAGACGTAGGTATACATATAAAAACATTTTTAATAGGAAAAATATGTGTACAGATCTCAGTCTTTTTCATGGTTTTTCCCTCAGGAATTTGTCAGCCCGCAGTCCGGATTTCAGTCCAGTTGATGGCAAAGGACTCGCCCACATCAAAGGTACACCTACATTTCGAAGTAATATGGACTTCGAAATGTGGGTGAGATTGCCCCAGATTCGCCATAGATCGCATGCAGTATGAGGCAATCTCTGAGAGATTTGGTATCATGACATATGATATCGGGATGCAAACGCGCAAACCAGAAGTTCTAGTCGCTTACACTAAATACATCACAAAAAAAAGCTAACTAAAATATTTCAACGGCACCTAGAAAACATTATAATGCTACTACAGACTATTACTACCTGTTCCTATTACTAGCAGCGCCCCGCGGTTTCACCCACGTAGGTTTCGATCACGTAGGGATATCGGGATAAAAACTACCCTATGTCCTTTCCCATGACTCAAACTATTCCTATACCAAATTTCATCTAAATCGGTTCAGCGGTTTAAGCGTGAAGAGGTAACAGACACACATTCGCATTTATAATATTAGTATGGAGTACTTTTAAAATTTGTGAGGTGTCCGAGGCTAAATAATAGCTGCACAGGTCGATCGATCAGGTTAAGCTACGCTTGTCACGGTTGGTCTGTGGATGGGTGACCATCGCTACATACAGAGACCCCTCCGTGCTTCGGAAAGCACGTTAAGCCGTTGGTCCCGGCTGTCATTCGTAGATCTTTGACAGTCATTACGGGTAGTCAGAAACCCGAAAGTCTGACAACCAGTCTTTCCAATGGGTATCGCATTACCCAGTGAGTGGGTTGTGGAGGTCAGATAGGCAGTCGCTCCATTTAATCTACTGGTATTCAGCTGTATACGGTGAGACTGGAAGCCGACCCCAATTTAGTTGGGAAAAGGCTGGGCAGATGATGATGATTTTTACTATTTGTATATATAACTATTTATATTTATCAAAAAATCCCTTTGGGGAAATCAGGCGTAGTGTTATGTGTAAGCAAAGTTACTTAAGGAGACTACATGACCTACCTAAATTGCGGTCACTGTTGGACTGCATAGAAAATAAAGAGAAGTGCGATGACACACCGATGGTAATTTATTGCAAAATATGGAGCAATTATCTATTTACAAAAAATCTATTGTTTGAACTAAAAAATTAAAACACTAGTGTTTTAATATGTTGCTTGTAGAATAATCTGACAAAAAATCAGAAAGATTGTATGTATATTAGTATGGTTTTTATTATAAAAAGTAAGTTTTTAGAGGTATTTTCATGATTTTTTCTATTGTATCAAATGAGTTTTATTATGTTTTTTTCAACACGCTATCTAACTAGCATATATCCTGAAAAATATCATGTATTTTTTTGATTTTGTTTACTGTAGTCGATCATACACTTTTATTAACCGACTTTAAAAAGGAGGTTCTGTATTCGACCCGTATGTATGTGAGGAGCAACCATTCAATTAGTGTTTTGTCCATAAATTAACAAAATACAACTGAGTATGGAGAAATCATAATATGATCGTAATTATGATTTCTCCATACTCAGTTGTATTTCGTTAATTTATGGACAAAACACTAATTGAATGATTGCTCCTCATGTATGTATATGCATGTATGTTTGTATGTCCGCGATTATCTCAAAAACTGCTAAACCGATTTTGATAATTATTTCATTAGTGTGATCTACATACTTTCAGAAAGGTTTTAGTATATAATACATTAGGTAATTATTCTTATGTACGAAGTTATATGCATAAATGTACTGCATCTCCGGCATTTCTATGGGAATTTTGATGATTCTTTGAGTCGTGTCTTCAATTCTTCAATGCAATAGTGTTAATCGAATTTGTGTGGGGTAGGTACAACTAAAAAGTGATAAATAAAAACTTTTTTACAAAAAAAAAAAACAACCAACTTCAAAAAAAAAAAAACACTACAAAGTGAAAAATAACTTTAATTTCGGAAGTCGGTGTCAAAAAAACGAAAATCCGGAACTAACGACACCGACTTCCGAAATTAAAGTTATTTTTCCCTTTGTAGTGTTTTTTTTTTTTAATCGGTTGTTTTTTTTTTTGTAAAAAAGTTTTTTGCTTCTAAAACTTGCGTTTTTTGCGTTTAGGTCCTGTAATCCCCTTAATATAACATCGTAACAGTATTGATTGTGCTAAGTTATCAGTCCACGACCCTCAGAAACCCCGTTAAGAAGGTCAACAAAGCCAACATAAAAATAGAAACTTTATATAAAAGTTGGGGTAAATTCTGAGAAAAACCTCACATTTTCCTAGTAAACGTAGTATCGCGTAAAATGATTTTTATCTTTTGTCACGCGACGGCTTCCTCTGTACTTTTATGGTTTTCTTTTTATATTGTTTCACTTCATTAGTCTAACTGAAAGTATGAAGCGATGAGATTACTGGATTTGATATCATCATCAAAGTGAGGGATATGAATAGTTTTGGAAAGAAATCCGTTTTTTTTTAACCGACTTCAAAAAAGGAGGTTCTATATTCGACCCGTATGCATGTATGTATGTTTGTATGTCCGCGATTTTCTCAAAAACTCATGAACCGATTTTGATAATTCTTTCACTAGTGTGATCTGCATACTTTCAGGAAGGTTTTAGTATATAATACATTAGGTAATTATTCTTATCTTCGAAGTTATATGCATAAATGTACTGCATGTCCGGCATTTCTATGCGAATTTTGATGATTCTACTAGTCGGTACCTTCAATTCTTCAATGGACAAGTGTTAATTGCATTGGTTACAGCTAAAAAGTGAAAAATAAAAACTTTTTTTTACAAAAAAAACAACCGACTTAAAAGAAAGAAAGAAAAGAGAAAGAAAGAAAAAGAAAGAAAAGTCGGTTGTTTTTTTTATTAATAATTCGTTCATTTAGATGAACTCAAAATTTATGATTTTTGACTTAAAAATACAATCCTAATAAAAAACACACTATCTTTCTAATGAACGTGATTGCATGACGATAATTGACAACAAAAACGTTGAAGTTTAGAAATAAATTATATTAAAATGGTAAATTAATAATAACGGTACATAGAAAACATTACTATTAGGTACTACACACTATTACTACGTATTAAAATTATTACTTTTACAATTTTTAAGGGCTCCGTGGATAAATAATAACAGCCGCACAGGTCGATCGATCAGATTAGGCTACGTTTGCCGCGGTTGGTCTGTGGATGGGTGACCATCTTTACATACCGAGACCCCTCCGTGCCACGAAAAGCACGTTAAGCCGTTGGTCCCGGCTGCCATTCGTGGATCTTTGACAGTCATTACGGGTCTCGTCGTAGGCCCTGTTGTCTACGGTCGCGTTCTAACTTGGCCTACTGTCGATTTTTAATTACAATCAGTGTTCCTCAAAGTTACTGAATCTTAAATCGTAAAAACATAAATAAATAATGGATAGCTCGAAGAAGTGTGGTATCTGTGATGATCAGCTGACTGATGGAGTACGTTGCTCAGTATGCGGAAACGAGTTGCATTTCCAATGTGCTGGCATCACTGAGGCTGGCCACCGTAAGTTGGGAGACAGGAAGCTCTCTTGGCGATGCATGAAATGCAAACAGACGGGTGCTCTTCAACCAACTAGTTCTCCATTGTCGCAGAGGTTGGAACCGGAATCTGCGGTTTTACTGGAGATTCGAGCACTGGCTGCAAAGTTGGCTCCATTGGAAGGTCTGAAGGATGAAATACTGGCACTCAGGAGTGAATTCACCGACTTGAAATCCTCTATAAATCAGCAATTCAATGAAGTTGTTAAGGAGCTTAGTGGAAGGATATGTGACATGGAGCAGCGTGTTGTTCAGCTAGAAAAAGTTCAAGGACAGATAGATCAGCTTCAGGTGCGTCTGGATAAACTGGAAGAAGACTCAGATCACAAAGATCAATGGTCGCGAATGAACAATGTGGAAGTGAAGGGTATATCGCCATCAAATAATGAAAACTTGTTTCAAATTATCTCAGGTATTGGTGACAAAATTAATTATCCCATTGCCAAAAGTCAGATCAACTTTATTACTAGAGTGCCTACGCGCGAAAAAGATCACATAAAACCAATAATTGTTTCGTTCTGCAATCGCTATGTTAAAGAAGATTTTGTCGCTGCAGCCAGATATGTCTCTAAGACATCGCCACTAACTACCAACCAAATTGGATTAGCAGGAACCCAGAAAATATATATAAATGACCACCTAACGACTAAAAATAAAATACTGCTTTCTAAAACTAAAAAACTGGCGTCCGAAACGGATTTTCAATATGTATGGGTCAAACATGCAAAAATCCATGCGAGAAAAATGGACACCACCCCAGTTATGATAGTGAAATCGGAAAAGGATCTCTCGAAAATCATCTAATAATTACTATTAACTTTGTTACAGCAGTGTTTAAATATTTTATCAGTTGTGCACATAATCACTTTGGGAACCGCATGCCGTTGTGTGCTACTCGTGTTTTCCTAATTGTTCTGTGTTATTGCACGGTGCTAATTAGTGAGTTCTTTAAAACAAACACTGATATAAAACTATTATGTCCATGTAATAACGACTTAATTGCATTTAGATTACGGTTTAATTTCGTATACTATGTTATGTGTGTTATTTCCATTTTATATTGCCATCTATTCTTGTCTTGCTACCGCTCATCACCTTTTGTTTGTATTCAAAGCTCATTTGGTTTATGTGTTTTGAAGTTAATTATTTCCGGACACTGTGCTCTGCTGTGTTTAGTAGATTATTGTAAATCATTGTATTCTACCGCCGAACTATTACTTTATCAAGAAAATGAATACTGCATACAGTTTATAGATCATAATTTAATCTTGTTCGCCCTTTTTAAATGTTTATTTTATCCTGTTATAGTTTTTACTAGTGATGGCTACTCTTAATGTTTACTATCAGAATGTACGTGGTCTGCGTACGAAGACGAACGATGTATTTCATAAAATATCTCTTAATACATATGATGTCATTGTATTCACTGAGACGTGGCTTGTGGATGATATCTTTAATAGTGAGATGTTTGATGGTCGTTATTTGGTGTTTAGGCGTGATCGCGATTACTCTGGAACCTCTCAAAAGCGCGGAGGTGGTGTTTTAATAGCGGTAAGAAGTGAGCTTACTGTTGTAGAACGGCATGATTGGCGAAGTTCTGCCGAAGACATTTGGGTCTCACTTATCTTAAAAAAAACTAAGCCCGAGGTAAGTTATAAATTACACATTTGTGCCTTATATCTTTGTAAACAAAACCTTGGCAATTCATATTATAATCAATTACATAATTTTAGTACTAATGTTAATCACTTGATATTGACCCACCCCTTAGATAAATTCATTATTATGGGTGATTTTAATTTTGGTAATAATGTGGACTGGATAAATTCGGACGGTAATGAATTGATCCCGCAAAATATATCGTGTCATCACTTGAGGGAGTTTTTTGATGGAGTTCTCATTTGTAACCTGTCCCAATATAGTGGCGAAAGAAACAGCAATGGTAGATTATTAGACTTGGTCTTTTCAAACGACACTGTCAAGGTTGCTGAATGTCACGATCCTTTAGCGTTGCCTGTTGACCTGCATCATAAACCATTAACAATTACTGCCGAGTTTGTTGAGATACACAAGTTGACTGATAAATTGACATCGAAGTATGTATTTTCTAGGGGTGACTACGCGGCTATTAAATCTGAACTCGACCAAATCAATTGGAATGAGTTTTTACTTGCTGATCCGTTGGATAGTGCTGTTGAACTCTTTTATAATAAATTGTATGAGCTTAGGGATATGTATATCCCAATTAAATCGATTAGAAAATCATCGTATCCACCTTGGTATAATTCAGCTTTGATCAAAGTACTAAAAGAGAAGTATAAATATCATCGCAGGTTCAAAACGTATGGTAATGTGTCAGACTTTCACTCTTTTTCTATTTTACGGAATAGAGCAGTTAACTTGGAGAAAACCTGTTTTGATACATACATGGATAGAATTGAATCGTCGATCACTGAGAACCCAAAATCTTTTTGGTCGTATGTTAAGAGCAAAAGAAATTCCGGTAGTTTTCCAAAGGTAATGCATTATGGTGATAGGACCGTGAGTACAGGCGAGGAGATCAGCAACTTGTTCGCAACCTATTTCCATTCAACTTTCCAGGAGCCCGATCCTGTGCCCGCTACTTCTGGTGGCATTAGCGTTGAACATAATGTGTCATGCATTGGCTCAATTGATGTGTCTCATTCCCAAGTTTTAAAATTATTAAAGACCTTGGACCTTTTCAAATCTGGCGGACCCGATCTCATGCCTCCGACATTTATTGTAAATTGTGCCGACAGCCTAGTTGTGCCACTGTGTATTTTATTCAGGCGGTCACTTACGGAAGGCATAGTTCCGAAAATTTGGAAATCGGCTTTCGTTACTCCAGTTTTCAAAAAAGGTAATAAGTCGGATATCTCTAATTATCGACCGATATCTAAGATATGTCTGTTCTCCAAAATCCTAGAACGCATTGTGTTTACTGACGTATATGATGCTATGAAGTGCAGCTTTGGTGATGAGCAGCACGGGTTTCTCAGGAAGCGTTCCACTACATCTAACTTGATCTTGTCCAATGAATTTATATCCGAGGGTATGGAACAGCGTGCACAAGTTGACGTTATTTATACTGATTACAGTAAATGTTTTGATCGTATTGACCATCGACTGCTTTTGGAGAAGCTATTAAAGGCCGGAATACATGGAGATTTGTATCGCTGGTTCTCCTCTTATATCGATAATAGAACGCAGGCTGTGGTGCTTCAGGGGTACACATCTGGATGGTATTCTGTCGCCTCTGGAGTTCCTCAGGGTTCTATTTAAGGGTCCCTTTTATTTACTCTCTTTATTGCAGACGTGATACATTGTTTTAAAGCTTGTTACATTTTACTTTATGCTGACGATATGAAGGTTCATAAAACCATCCGAAACATATCTGATACACACCTGTTGCAAGATGATTTGAATAGATTTGAAGAATACTGTAGACGTAACAGACTAGAATTGAATGTTTCAAAATGTTTTCACATGACTTTTACACGCCAGAAATCTATAATTGATACAACATATAAACTTTACAATGTTAATATAGGCAAAGTCAATAGTATTAGGGATCTTGGGATTATACAAGACAACAGACTGCTATTCGATCAGCATATTGATAGCATAGTAAATAAGGCGTCGAGAGCACTTGGTTTTATAATGAGAACCTCAGCATGTTTCCGATCACTAAAACCGATCAAAGTTTTGTATTGTTCGTTCGTACGCAGCCACCTTGAGTATGCATCACAAGTCTGGAACCCTCAGTACGGGATCTACAAGTCGCGTATTGAGGGCATTCAAAGAAAATTTCTCAAATACCTAGATTACAGGGCAAAACAAGTATCTGATGATTACATTCACCGATGCAGAAGGTACCATTTTCTGCCACTTGACCGTAGACGTCATATCAATGATATATGCTACTTATCTAATATCGCAAAAGGTTCAGTTGACTGTCCTGAACTTGTTTCAAAAATAAAGATGCGCACTAATCAGATGGGGCTGCGACAGAGACCACTTCTACATGTACCTTATGCAAACACTAATTATAGACGCAATGCATACTTTTCGAGAGCCAGTCGCAGTTTTAACGAAGTTTGTTGTGACCAGGACATTGACCTTTTCTGCACCAATGCAAGCACACTAAGAAAGCTATTAGCAAAGCCATTTTTTGTACACGAGGCACCAGCCAGCACTTGAAAGCGTTTGTAGTCCAGATTGGAATAAAATTATAACAAATTACATGGCAATTTTTTACGGAAATTAACCAACTTTGGGGCAATTACCAATTACTAATGGAAGATAGGATGTAACATGTAGACTAATTAATTTTAATTGTAATTTTGGTATCTATCTGTGGAGGCTTGTAATTAGCAATTTAAGTAATATATTATGTTGTTATGATGTTATTAGTCTGTAAGCCTTCCGAAAATAATAAAAAAAAAAAAAAAAAAAAAAAAAGGTAGTCAGAAGCCTGAAAATCTGACAACCAGCCTTACCAAGGGGTATCGTATTACCCAGTAACTGGGTTGTGGAGGTCAGATAGGCAGTCGCTCCATGTAAAATACTGGTATTCTTTTACCTTTTTGTCTATTTAGTTTTCCATTCATGTATTATTTATTTTTTAAACACCTTATGTTGTACTACAGACTCTAAAAGCTATTAAACAACCTCCTAATTCAAAATTTGTTAAATCACCTTTATCAATATTATCATGCAATGTATCGAACTGCTAGAGGGCGGAGACCTGGTGACCTGAAACACAGGCCCTTAAAGCCTACCTTAGGCACCAGTCTCCCACAGCTAAACCAAATAATTTATCATATTTAACAACGTCTGTAATGTTTATTGTGGTGAGAAAATATATTATTTTATTCGTTTATTTATTTATGTACATATTAATTTACATTTTTAAATATTTCTTAAAATATAAAAAATAAGTATAAAAACATTTAAAAATATAAAAAATAGTATTCCGCCGGTGTCGGGAGCAGGGTCCAAGCTACCGGTGGTTAGGGCTCCAGAGACAGGAACCTCCTCACAATACGAGCCGTATTATTATTATTCAGTTGCATCCGCGTAGACTGGAAGTCGACCCCAACATACTAGTTGGGAAAAGGCTAGGCAGATGATGATGAGATGTTATTCGCGTATCAGTATTGTGAAGCGACTAATAAGGCGCGGTTCGCACAAGTAGCGAAGCAATCAGTACCATTGATCTAGCCAAGGGTTTATGTTGTGGTTCAAGTGTGAAAAAAGAGCCCTTGTTAGTGTCAAGTGTTTTTGTTGAAGAAATAAAATTGTTATGCAGGTGATGTATGAAAAGCGGAGTGGAAGCAATAAACCAAGTTTTGCCAATTAAGAACGGCGCGACCTTGTTGATATTCACTCATATTACTTTTATATTACACTTGCAAAAAGTTGAGTACGTATCTGGAAAGGGAAACCAGTTATGTTTTTTGAAGACTATGTTTGTTGTTTTTTTTCTGAGCTATTGTAAATTGTTTTCTCTATTTCTGCAATCATATTATTGGCACATCTGTTTTCATCAAAATGTTTATTTTGGACTTAAAATGTTGTAAGAAACATCTAGGTTCCTTTACCAACCATAATGATGTACGATTACTACAACATCAGGAAAGTATACTCTGATGTTTGAGTTCCTCGGTTACTCACAAATGCGTGCACTGAGTCACTGGCTGGACAGGTCCACTCGATCTGTGTAGTTCTTTCCTCAAAAGACCATTTTAGACACCAATCTACATGGTCCTCAAAGATTATGTCCGGATTTTTATATACACATTTACATTTATTAATTTTATAAATACAATGACATGAATATTTACTTTGTAAAGTATTTTTATTTTATTTAATTGTTTTGAATGTGAGAACTATGTGGGTCATTTCTTTTTTCTATATTTCTGTTTTCCTTCTTAGTTAATTTTAATCATGATCTGCCAAATGTCCTTTCTTTGGTATTGTTCGTCGAATCGTTGAGATCCTGAAGTTCTGAGTTGAGCTGCGCGATTTTTGACAAATCCGTGCACTGACTGGACAGGTTCGCTCAATCTGTGTGGTTCTTTCCTCAAAAGACCATTTCAGACACCGATCTACATGGTCTTCACATGATCTGGCCAAGATTTTGTCTGGACTTTAAAAGAGACTATGTGATCTCTGAGTTTGTTTCGGCCTTTCTTCTCAGAGCAGTCAGATAGGAAACGCCGACCTCATCTAGTTTAAAAAAAAATATGATTGACGTGTAAAAGTGTTTGTACAAACCTACTTACAGAAAATAGCTAGCAGAAAATAGCTAGCTGCGCCCCGCGGTTTCACCCGCGTAAATGTCGATCCCGTGGGAATATCGGGATAAAAAGTAGCTCATATGTTAATCCAGGGTGTCAGCTACCTCCATAGAAAATTTTATCAAAATTGGTCTAGCCGTTTGAGCGTGAAGAAGTAACAAACCTATAAACACATACACACACACACTCACAAACTTTCGCCTTTATAATAATAGTGTGATATTATTGTGATACTGAAATGAATGCTTCCAAATTACACCGATATAACTTCCCCTATAACTGGCGAAATGTCAGTGTACTATAACCTCCTACCTCTGCCTAACCCCTTGGGGGGGGGGAGGGGCACAGGCATGATGTTATCTCTATCGCCCAGCATCCGCTGTGGTACGCACTTGAAACCACACTCAATCAACTTGTTAACAAATCAAATATTAACTATGATTTCCAAAACTGGATGAGATTAGTACTTTGTTTACGCTACTGTCGCAGGTAAATACAATTTGATTTGTAAAGGCTTATTCAGGGCGAAATTGAAAGCATGCGACAAATCGAAATAGGAGATTGTATTCGTAATTATGAACAACTTTTACTGTGGGACCAAACCTAAAATCGCGAAAAAAAAAATCAGATGTTCCCTACATTAATTATGTTTGCATAACTCGTTAAAATGTAATGTGGAAATAAGGCTACTAGGTACATTGAAATGGGATTGGCCAGGCCATGTGTACACCATGCATCGGGACAGCTGGGTCAGATAATTCTAAATCTCTGTGATAACTCACGCAGTGGGAAACTTATGGGGGAGGCGTTTGCCCAGCACTTAGACAATACAGGTTGATATAAAAAAATATTCTGTCTGACAAACAAAAGCGAGAGTCTAAAGTCCTAAGTAACCGAAGACTTAGTGTGCATACACACGAGCAACACGCGTCGACGACAGAGACAACCACGACGCGTGTCGGCGGCAGCCGTCGACAACATGCCTCTCGTCTATTTGAGCATCGTACTCAAATCAAATACACGAGCGACACGTTATCGACGGCAGCCGCCGACATCCGTAGACGCGCGTCGTCGACACGTGCCGCTCGTGTGTATGAGCAGTTAAACGTAAAATTCCAAAGATGATATGTCCTAAAAGTTTCGTAAAACCAAAATGAGGCTACCCTGAGTTAGGGAGGGCGAGTTTGCACGCAAACAAAGTCACGCACAACGTCCACTAAATAAATAACAATAAAGTAAGAATACTGAAGCCCAACATAATAATAAAACTGACAACCCACTTTATTTACTATCAAACTTTTAAAACTTATGCCGACTTCGCAAAAGTAACTCCGAAGCTATTTGTCTTAGCTCATAACTTTCAACTAAGACATTTCACTAACATCCTTACACGACAGTTTTGACGTAACACTATCAACCCTCTATGGTCGGCAAAAAAAGTTTCGGATATTTTCACAGCCATATCCGACCGCGGAATATCGATTTTATGTTACGTATATTTAGGGATGTGACAAAAGTATGTATGGCTACCTTTTGTATTCTAGATAACCAAGGACGGGAATCGTTTGGCATTGGGCCCATATTGATTTAGGTTTTATGGTGTAGAGGTAGGTCTTCAATAGGTCCAGTTTCTGTGAAGATTATGCAAGGGCCATTGAAGATGGGCTTATGAGATTTTGATCTTCATATTATGCGTATGAGGAGCTGAATCGGCTCGTCGGGTGAATGCCAAAATGCCTCGAAGAATATGAAACATCGGTCTAGATTATCATACGAATGAGGGTTCCAATCTTTTCAGGTTGAAGACTAAACGACCCAACGTAGTTGACAAAAGGACAATGACAACTGGTGACAACATCAACCTTGATATTTGCCAACTTTCATACAGTTCATTAATGCGTTATTAAATACATTTGAATGTTGCTTTTCACCCGACTTACGAGTCTATTTTAGGTCGTGGGTTCGAATCTAGGCAGGCGTTTTACTTGTGTAATATATTTCATCACTACTGCTCTCAAAACGGTGAAGGAAAACATCGTGAGGAAACCGGCATGTCCTAGAAGCAAAAATTCGAAAACATGCGACATTTACCAACCCGCACTAAGCCCGCGTGGTGGATTTGGCCCACTCCTCCTTACAGAGAGGAGGCCTGTGTCCCAGCAGTGGGAATTTTATAGGCTGATTATGCTTATAATATTGCTCGTCAGTATATATCCAAAACATTGGGTCAGGTTCAACGCCCATTTGAGGCAACAATTGTAATGTCACACGACCTCACTGATCAAAGGCGGTGGTTACATCAGCCGGATGGATCGGAAATAGAATTACATGGTAGCGTTTCTGAGGAAACAATTGACGATCTCGGACGACGGGAGTTGTATTGGTTCGTGTTATCTTTTGTGTTACAGAAATACATATTAAAGGTGGATATTCACGTAACTTATATATATCTTTAGGCCCTTTGTACGCCGTTTTTCTTGCCGCGAATACCGCTGTGCGTAGGCACGGTCGTCAGTGTTGTATGGATAACTATGGAAGCTTGTTGACAGACACGTTTTTTCTACGGCGCGGTCTATATGTCGTAAAGAAACCGTGCCGTTTACAAGAGGCCTTAAGATATGTAGATCATTTCAGGACTGAACGCTATCTCGTGTGTGTTCCACTTAAACAACGATAATTTGATAAACCCGGAAGGTTATTTCGTAATACACATAAAATGGCAATCGATGCACATTTTGATATCCACTGCTTCATAGGGAGGTTTGAAATATTCGTCTGCTCAACAATGTAAATAATGTAACGAACGTAGCTGAACTGTCAAGATGAAAGGCGTGGCGATTTATAGATGGGCAATCCACCGGGTTTAAACCCGGTGCTTTTGGTAAACACCCGATAAATAACCAATTTTCTGGGTGTTTATGGGTGTTTACGGGTGTTTATCGGTTGTTAATCAAAAGCGCCGAGTTTAAATCGGGTGGATTGCCCATCTATAATGGCGATTGATTGCTAGTTAGATTATTGACCATGACGTATATCGATGTATATGGGAGATCAAGTTTTTAACCGACTTCAAAAAGCAGGAGGTATGTTTTTGTATGTTTGTTATGCGATATCTCCGGCAATTGTAAATAGATGTTTACATCATATAAGCTAACATATAAACTATAATAATGTGTAAAATTATATGAAAAAAACAACAATACAATTGTAAAATGATTTCAAAAATTCTTTTTTTAATGGTTAGGGTATGCCTCAGGAGTGGTCCCATATAAATTTGATTAACATTGCTTGGGTAATTTTTGAGTTAGCTTCAATAATACGTATTTTTGCCCCTTAGTTTATATTGATGATGTTATAATGACTTCCTGTCACTGTAGTGTTATATGCCTTTGTGTAGGGTAAGTATAACTTTACGGATAATAGTGGCCACTTTTATCCGTTTTAGTGAACTGAATTATCGTTTGCAATAATATTAACGTATAATCTTGTGGAGCACAACTTAACATGCTTATTTTCTGCATTTTCATTCTAAAATAAAATAAATAACCAAACAAACGATGAGGGCGCCACTGTGCGGTCGGCGTCGTCTTAAAGCACCACATCTTCAATGCTTTCTCTCGATTATAAATCAATCACCTATTTATAAAGTCAGTATTCATTCTTTGATTTATTCATTTGCTTCTACAACATTAAATTATTACTTATTTAAAATACATACCAAGGTATAAAATACATGTAGGTCTAAGAATAAGTAATTACTTATTCGTACATTTAGGTACGGTCGAACAAGCTATTTGGTATACAGGCAAAAATATTCATCTTTCCACTACACAGCCAATATTTAGTTTTATTTTGTGCGTTATAACTTTTTCAGCTTATGGCATCCTTAATTAAATAGAGTGGTATAAACGAATTGACTAACTCAGCACACCATTGTTTAAAAGTAGTGGCAAGTTAGTTGCTTGTATACCAAATAGCTTGTTTGACCGTACTAAAGTTAACAATGTGTAATTGCTATTGACTTGCTATCAAGAAACGATCTGTAATGGGTACACTAACTTTTTCTTGTTACCTACATACATTGTAAGAAAAATATTTGCGCATCTACTACTTACTAGTTTATTTACGAGTACGGTCGAACAAGCTATTTGGTATACAGGCAGCTAACTTGCAACTACTTTTAAACAATGGTGTGCTGAGTTAGTCAATTATTTTATACCACTCTATTTAATTAAGGATGCCATAAGCTGAAAAAGTTATAACGCACAAAATAAAATTATTGGCAGTGTAGTGGAAAGATGAATATTTTTGCCTGTATACTAAATAGCTTGTTCGACCGTATCTACCGTTCTTCATAATTGTGTTCGTGTATCAAGTACTTGTATTTCTCATGATAAATGAATTGTATTCCTTTATGTTTTAAAACCGCAATGTTCATTTGTTTTCTTACGTTCAATTATAAAACATCACAATCATGCTTTCTGGAAATCAATGGTGACTGATGGCTTACCGATTTTACTATCGTTTGAAGCTTTTTTTAGCAAACGCAAAAACTGTTTGATTGAAATAGTGGTTAAACCCGACCCTATCCAATTCTACTGCAGCATGTAACTTTCCGTCGCATTTTTTATGGATACTATAAATAAATAAAATAAATTGTTGGTACTACATATAAAACTTTTGACCCATTGCAATTCCTCAAAAATAAAGTACAAAGCTGGCACATTACCAAAAAAAAGCATCAGATAAAATTAACAGTCTTGCGAATTCAACAAAAAAAAAAAAAAAACTGAAATACAGTGTAAATATATATATAGGATGCGATTAAGGTGACACAGGTCCTTTACCTGGGTAAATTCTTCATCACAATTTCTATTATTAACAAGTTTTTTTCATCTCTAAATTTTACGAATTTCACTAGTAAATTGTTCTCGGTTTCCTTCGAGGGAGATTTTTGATTTCATTTTGTTAATTCACCTTTTTCATTGCGTTGCGTTCTTTGATTTCTTTTGGGGAGACGACAGTTAGAATTGATTATTTCGTCGTCATCGAATTTAAATAGGTACAGTCATGTGTAAAAATCCAATTTTTTTTTTCTAAAGGCTGAAGATTAAAAATTGATTGACACTTCAAACCATTATGAAGAAGGCGAATAAAGATGGCGTGAATTTATTTGACATTTCATACCATAATTTACGAGTATTTTGAGCAGTGTTAGACCAGTCGTAATGGTACTGACGAGTTATTGGTCGTGGGTTCGAACCCAGGCAGGCGCTTTAATTTGTGTAAATCATTTCATCACCACTGCTCGCAAAACGCTGAAGGAAAACACTGTGAGGAAGCCGGCATGTCCTAGAACCAAAAAATTTAAAACTTGTGACATCTATCAACGCTTATAGGGCCCGCGTTTTAGATTCAAACCCACTCCCTCTCGAAAGAGGAGGCCTGTGTCCTAGCAGTGGGGACGTGATAGGCTGATTAGGTATACATTTTGGATCCCAATCTTAAATCATCAAAATTAATTTGGATGCCCTTCTTTTGTACACACGGCTACACATCAAGCTATACATAACCAGTATAAGCTGGCTTCTGATTGTAAGAAAAATCTATACAATGCGAGGTCAACTCAAACTGGAAATGTATAGCTTGATGAAAAAAATGAAAAAAAATGAAAAATGAATGAAAATGTTATTATACCATTGACGAATTCCTTAATGAGAAATTGTAAATTATTTGACATTAATATTTATTAATTGACATTGTAAATTTTATTCTTTTTATATTCTATTATTGACATTGTATTATCTTTAATTCCATTCATTATTTGTTAATTGTTTAATGTTTTTGCTTGTTTTTTCTGTCTTAAATTATTTTGGGTTTTATTGTAATTATTATTTTATTCTAATATGTTCACTATTCCTTTTTTATAATAATGACTATGTGAAAGAGTGTACACCTTTAAGGTACATTTTTGAGGCACTAATTATTCATTATTAAGATCTCATGTAAAATGTACCAAAAATCACACCAATAAATGAATTGAATTGAATTGATGTGTAGCCGTGTGTACAGTCAATAGCAAAAGTAGATGATGAAAATCAGAAATTCAATACTAATGAACGGAGTTCGCGTCAGGACTGGCAACTGTACTAGTAGTAAATCTTTAATTACAATCACATGCTTTTGAATCACTTCGACGCCACACAGTTATGACGCGAACTCCGTTCATTAGTATTGAATTTCTGATTTGCATCATCTACTTTTGCTGTTGACTGTACCTCAACCATCGTGATAGTAACAGTATACCACCAAAGATTTGGAGAATTATAATAATTAGGTAATGGATAAGAGACGGATATACATACGGCGGAAAAATATGTTGGTGAAATTTTTCAATGGAAAATATTTCACGCAGGTGAAACCGTGGGTATATAAAAATGATATATGGTATACAAACCATATGGTATACAAACCATATGGTATGGTATGGTATGGTATGGTAGTGGTGTATGGTAATATGGTGTACATAATAAAGAGTATTCTATTATATTCTATATTTTATTTCTGTAAGGGCTGATTTTTCAATAGCCAGATAATTTTTATCTAAGGAATAAATAATGTGGTTTGACAGATTTTATATAGAAATACATATGTCAAACCGCCAGATTTATTCTTCAGATAAACATTATCTGTTAAAAAAAAACATGCGAAAATGTGTCTGTCTGTCTGTTACTTCTTCACGTTTAAACCACTGAACCGATTTAGATGAAATTTGCCATAGAGATAGTTTGAGTCCCGGGAAAGGACATAGGATAGTTTTTATCCCGATATTCCCACGGGATCGAAACTTATGCGGGTGAAACCGCTGGGCGCTGCTTGTAACTTATATTTAAAAACTAGATGAGTGTTTCCTATGTTATGGTATAATCTGAGAAAAAATACAGAAACAAACTCACAGACTCTTTCAAAGTTCATATCTGTCTCCTGTTTAAAGTCCTGCTGAGATAGCATACTTAACGTAATTTCCATAATATCGATATTGCTCCGTAAACAGGTTCTGAAGTTCAAATAACAGTTCCATATATGTATGACATTGATCTTCAGGCATCAGAAACACTTAGTCTAAAAGCCGACACAAACCTAGTATGGAAAAGCCTAGATAGAATAAACAAATAGAAAACTTTTTGCTTTATCCAAAATTTCCCTTGGGATTGCGAAGTCGCGGGAAATACTAGTATTCAATATGGAAAATTGAGAATACTTGGAACTGGTATTGAAACCCTGTTACAGTATTGGTAGGTATGTATTACAGAGGTATTGATGTCTAAGCCTTTAAGAAAATTGTGGAAAGGTTTCTTTTCATGTATTTTATTGGTATTGTAATGTTAAAGCTACGGTATCCTGGAAGAGCGATGGCCGTCGTACTATAACGATTGTCATGAAAATATGTCATTTTCACCAGTATTTGACATTAAGGCGCGGCGCCCACTATCCGTGGGCATCGGTGCGGCTCGGTGCAGCTCGGGCTCCTAATGGCGGCTTCGGGCGCCTGAGAGCTGCTTCGGGCGGTTTCGGGCTGCCTCGGCAGTCGTAAGCATACCTAAGTACGCCGAGGCTGACTTCAGGTAGCTCGGACGGCATTTTCGTAGCAGACAAGTCGCAGAATAGTCATAACGTTCACCGCGCGCGCCTCCATTAGCTTGGCAACACCCAGAGGAAAATAAAAGGCACTAGCCTCATTAATTACACCGTTTATAGGTTCGTTTTATTTGACGATGACAGAAGAAAAGTTAATTATTCAAGAATAATTAACTTTTCTTCAATTCAATTATTCAAGAATTTTTCTTCTTTTTTTCTTTTTTCTTATGATATAACATCGCGTTATTACAGTGATCAACAAATGAAACAGAATGCATAGAACCAAATAAGCAGGGAGATGAATAAAACTCACAAGTAATTATTGTTTTCAGCATCAATTTTATTATGTAGGTACTATTTAAACATTTTAGTCTGAAGATACGCGAATATTTGGGTACACTTGATTACACAGACACAGAAAGTCTTCTAGAAGTACTTCAATAATGATGTAGTTATTAAATTGGTATTTTATTTCTATTGTATTTAGGACCTACTATAAATAGGATAGTATTATTAAAAAAAAAAATTAACTAACCATGTACAAATTATCAGCTAATCGCTTAGTATGGGGATGGCCTGAAACACAGGTTTTTATTAACCTAGCTCAGGCAGGTCGCCACAAGTTATTATGTCAGTACCAGCGCACTTTTCATAGGTAATTAAAAAACATGTAAATTAAACTAGCTTTTATATAAGTATTTAAGACCATCTACTTGGTACCACTAAGTATTTTTTAGTTTATAAATGTATTACTTTGTAAAAGGACCTAAATAAATTATTATTATTATATTATTTAGATCTATTGATAATGTCGTTCTGCCAACGAACTGCTCTGCGACGTGTCTGCCACCCGAACTATTCTTAGTTTTGCCGAAGCTACCCGAAACCAGCCTCACCGTCCTTAGGTATGCTTACGACTGACCTGAAACTTCTTTAGACGCGTTGGACATTTTTTGATAATGAAAAAAAACCATTGAACTCACGACACCGTTACCGACACCGTGCTACATTCAGATGTGTTTGGCAGTTGGCTGTCCCCGGGATGTACTCGGTTTTAATGTATTTCCGATATGTCGGTGAGTGATGCCAAAATATTCTGTTTGTGTTTTGTTTATATGATGATTAAAAAAATACACACGTAATTGTTTAAGTTTTCACTTCTGTCGGCACTCCCAGATTGCCACTGTTTATTGAAGTCTTTATTATTAGGTACCTTTTTCTGATGGGGGTTGACAGATAATACTGATGCCAACGTGCATGTTCCTTTTGTCTTGTCCACAGTTATATACACGCGCTCCGGTTGTGAGGAGTTAGGTAGTGTAAGGTCCATTCAAATGTTTGTTTCCAATATTGATGTTAAACAAATATCAACTTGAAACTACTGTAAATTAAGTTGATTTTAGAATGACTAGTCCTATTATTAACTTCATAAATCATTTAAGTTGTAGCGCGAATTGAACTTTATGTGATGGTATTAACGTTTTTTTTCCGAAAACATATATTCGTTACACATGCCTGAAAAGTAATTCGCGAAGGCAGTAAATTGTGAAAGTATGTATTTAACACAGGGCTCCTCTCACAGGCTCCCAGCAGCGGCAATATTATAAGCAACAATATAGGTTGATTAAAAAAAAGGATGAATTATATCTGGCCTCTTAAATCTGTCGCATCTTTCCTGTGATATCACTTCCATTTATAAGTTTGAATCTGGAATACTGAAATGCTTCCTGAGGCAGAAATAGTGATAATGGTAGTGCTTTTAAGACGAACCCTTTCAAAAAGAGCTTAAAATATTGTTACTAGGTATATAAAAATACTAGCAGTGCCCCGCGGTTTCACCCGCGCAAGTTTCGATCCCGTGGGAATATTGGGATAAAAACCATATGTCCTTTCCCGGGACTCAAACTAGCTCTATACCAAATTTCATCGAAATCGGTTCAGTGGTTTAGGCGTGAAAAGGTAACATACAGACAGACAGATAGACAGAGTTACTTTCGAATTTATAATATTAATACTAGCTGCGCCCCGCGGTTTCACCCGCATAATGTCCGGTTTACACGGGCTTTGTAGCTAAGTGCTTAGTACTTGTCGTGGTGGGGGTATCGACTTGTCGCTTAGTAAATAGGATCGTTTTCTATTCACTTGCACTATTCACAAATACTAATACTAAGCACTAATCAGCGTGTTTACACATGAGGACTTAGTATTAGTGACATGTACTAATCGCTTAGCTACGAAGCCCGTGTAAACCGCCCATAAATGTCGATACCATGGGAATATCGGGATAAAAAGTATCCTATGTCCTTGCCCGGGATGCAATCTATCTCTCTATATAGTATGGATGGATTAATTTCCTTCATTGAAAAGATTTTTAAGACTGGCATGAAGTAGTCATTTCTTTAAGACATTAACAGGGGGGGGGGGGGTCCGCCTTATTCTGTTTTTAAAACCAAGTCATCAAATACAAGTAATTTAAACAAACGACTTAAGTGCGAACAAGCATAAAATCCTCCAGTGTTTTTGTACTTACATAAAGATATCTATACTTATATCTTTATTATAAAGAGGTTAATTTTTTGTTTGTAAGTTTGTTTGTAGGGGGTAATCTCTGGAACTACCAGTCTGATTTGAAAATTTATTTTTGCATTTAATAGCCCAATTCTTGAGAAAGACTTATAGGCAGTGTAAGCTATTTATTATCATGCTATGACCACTTAGGAGCCGAGCAAAATGAAAAAAAGAAGTCAAACACTAAGCAAAAACGCGGCATTCCTCGAAAAACGCACCAACTTTGAAACGCACCAACAGTATTCCTCGAAAAAAAAAATCCAAATAAAAATATTTAAATTAATTTTATTCCTCGAAATGCATCAACGATGAAACATAGAGAAGAGCATGAAGGATTCGTAATAAATAACATCGGTAGACGTTTCATTTGGTGCGTTTCAAAATTGGTGCGTTTCGAGGAATACCCCCAAAAACGAAGTGATAGCGCGGGCAGTTGCGACGGGGTGGGTCGGGGAAACAAGAAATTTCACGCGGTCGAAGTTGGGGCAGGACCTTGTTTTTTTTATAATAAAGATCTTAAGGAGGTTTTTCTTAGGTTCGCTTCAGTGATTCATTCTTATTTTGGGTGTCGGCCATGATGAGCTCAACGCCCTTTGTTCCTTTTGAGATTTTATTGCACGACTCATAATGCGAAGGATTAGAGTGCTTTAAGATCTCAATTTTTGTTTTGCCTCCATTCTGTAACTGTTTCTATTGTTATACTCCTGCTAGTACACAGAACCTACTTCATTTATATACCATTGTCATCACCATCATCTGCCGAGCCTTTTCCCAACTATGCTGGGGTCGGCTTCCAGTCTAATCGGATGCAGCTGAATACCTTTACATGGATTGACTGCCTATCTGACCTCCACAACCCAGTTACTGGGTAATGCGATACCCCTTGGTAAGACTGGTTCTCAGATTTTCGGGCTTCTGACGACCCGTAACGACTGTCAAAGATCCACGAATGACAGTCGGGGCCAATAATTTATCGCGCTTTCCGAGGCACGGAGGGGTATTGGTATGTAAAGATGGTCACCCATCCACGGACCAACCGCGGCAAGCGTAGCTTAACCTGATCGATCGACCCGTGCGGCTGTTATTACTTAGCCACAAGCCCCTCAGCTTTTTCGGGCTGACTATACCTATTAAAGATTTTTTTTCAGAAAAAAAATCACAGGAGTATTATTTGATTTCCGGGTTTAGTCTTTATGCCACGGTTAATCTGTCCGTCAGGTGTCTTCATCAAAATATATTTATGTAAAAAATATAATTCGGTAGGTACGGTCAGCATCAAAAGTTGATTAACACTTTAGTTTTTTCAATCTTAGTTATTGAGCAAAATATTTGTTCAAAATTGCAGCAGAAGAATTTTTTTTACAATATATACTCTTGTCTATTATGTGAAAAGCTAAAAATCAGTTTATTGAAAAAAGTTGTTGTCAATTTAATATCATGTAAAAATGATAGTGTTAATCGACTTTTGATGCTGACTGTACAAATGTAGAAACAAGGTATTCCCTTCGCGCCTTGAGCCACTGAATTATTTACCGTCTGTTGTTTGGGGGTTGAATTACGAGGCGTTACTTGAATATTTTAATGTAACCTCTTCGAAGTGCTATCAATCTAAACGCTACACCCTGTGTTGTTGGTAAAAAGTTGGTTCTTGGACTTCGGCTTTTGGCCAGAAAAAAGGAGCCAGCATTGGTGTCACCGCCAGCAATGATACACCCGCGATTAACTAAAAAACTTCTTAGCCTTAGTAGAAATAACCTCAGAATAATAATAGGTACAATTACGGGCTGTAACCCTCTTAACAAACATCTTTTTAACATAGGCGCCACGGACAGCCCCCTTTGCAGGGGCTGCCTTGACGCCGAGGAATCAGCGGGCCACGTCATCCTGGAATGCGAGGCTGTGGCTTCTAAACATGAAAAAATCCTTGGAACAGTGAGGTCGCTCCGTGAAGCCTGCAAAGCTTCTGTGCTTCTGGATGGAGCTAGGCTGGCTTTCTTAGCCAGAATCCCTACGCACAACGGACCAAATGGGAGTCTAAGTGCGGAAAAGGGAGCCCCATCATCATCATCATCATGTCACCGCCAGCATGGTCGACCTTCAAGTGTCCGTGTTGGTGTAATTAGAGGCATATGAGTCGTATTAGTTTAATAGACTTGTCTCTAGAGTGGTAACGCTGCAAAGCCTCTAGCATTGCAGTGCAATTGCGTATATAACTCGCTGTCTATCACAATCGGAATTTAAAGGAAATTCGTAAGAAAATATATGTACGAGCCAATAATGCACGTACAGCAAATATACTTTATATTAAATACTTTACTAAACATTCTAATTTAGTCGTAACAAAACAGCCGTCACGCGCTTAGGTGTCCATAATCAATTCGTTTAATAAACGTAATGTGCGACTCAGACCCTCAAACTTGTGCGTAGACAGCAATTTGTGTTTGCTCGATTGAAGTAAATAAACAATTAGTTAATAGTGTTTGTGGAGTGTCATTTATCACCTACAATCAACTACTTGGAGTATCGTCAAAGGCGAAAACCCCTACATCATTTGGTCCTTCGAGAAACTTTGAACCTTCTGGTAAGTGGTGTCTTGTAAATTTTGACGGTAGCGAATCGGTTCAGCTGGCCTCCCACAAGCGGGTCTCACCAGTTGGATTGAGACGAAGCGCAAATACCGTCATTTAAAGGCAAAACTTCCAGATTTCTTAGCAACGAACCAGCGGAGACAAAGTCTACTGCTAGCAATGGCGGAAGAACAGCAACAGTTTGCAGAGCTACTTCAAAAGCAGCAGAGCAGCTATGAGAATATCAAAGCTCTGCAAAGTAACTATAAGAAAGATTCAGGGAGTAGAAAAACCCTAGAATACTTGAACAAACGCATTGAAGCGTTACAATCCCTCTGGGATGAATTTTTAGCGAATCATGAGACCTTGAAGAAGTTTGAATCTGTAAAAAAGGACCATGATTACTTTAAGGCGGACATTTTTGACATAACAAGGAGAATGTTCGACGAAACTAAATTGTCGATGACTCAACGAAGAAAAGAGTTGTTAGACGCACCTGGATTTTCAGGGACTCCGAAGCTGAAAATACCAGAAACTAGCGGAACACCGAGGTTCAATATAACGGGTGTACCGCAATCTACAGGAGATCTTCTTCTTAGCGTGTCGATGGCAATCTAAATGTACTCGGCCCAGAATTGGGCCACTTGTTTGGCGCCATCACTAGCGTCCATCAGTTCCTGTAACGTGCAGCTGACAGGACACGCAGGGCACGATATTAAGTGTCCCATCGTTTGTGGAACAGCACCACATTTACACTCCAAGGCGGAGTCGTCTATAAACTTCCACCTGAACAGGTTTTCCTTGCTTCGGCCAACCTGGGTCCGGAGTCTGTTTAAAGACTTCCAGTTTACCCAAGGTAACTCATGTCCAGGTGGGAGGTCCTCAGCGGGTGGAACAAACGGTTTGGGTAAGGAAGCACTGTCTCGCCACAGCCTCAGTCTTTCTTGTGGTAGTTCGCCAGTGAGTGGGACGACACACTTTAAGAAACTATTCCGGCTTTTCAGCCTTTGTGGCACAAGGGTGTTGTCGTGCAAAGGGTGTCGTGTGTCGGAGACCATTTTGGCCCTTTCGCTGGAGCTTGCCACCGCTCTGCGAACCACTGGTGGCGCTATTCCTGCTAGCGGATACAGCATTTGTACCGGGGTCGGTTTTAGGCAACCAGTGATGATCCGGCACGTTTCATTCAAAGCTGGATGCGGACAAGCAAGTGTTGTTGCTGTTACGTAATCAGATGTGCAACTTCAATGCCTTAGAGCGAACAGTTTCAAAAGTCAACGTGAAGAACTTAGACGAAAAGTGGCAACTCCAAGACCAACTAAAGACCATACAGGCAAAATGGGAATCTATCGACAAGATCCATTGGGAGTTAAGCTACTTACTAGACGGTAACAACGATGATTATGAATCCAAATTCGAGTATTGGGAGCAAGTCTACGACAAGCTGAAGGAAGATTTAAGTAGAAAAATCTTCGAAACTTCGTACTACGAAAAATCAACACCGCGAATGGAATTGCCAGAGTTCAACGGAGCTTACAACAACTGGGTCTCTTTTAGAGATTTATTCTATGAGATGATTCACAACAATCCAACGCTGAATAAAACGCAGAAAATGAAGTTTCTGAAATCGAAGTTGAAAGGGGAAGCAGAAAAGTTGATTAAACATCTTGCTGTGAGTGCTGAGAACTATAACTCATGCCTGGAAATCATCGAACATCGCTACAATAACAAGCGAATACTTTTCACATCGTATCTTGATACGATTCTCGATCAGCCAGCTATCGATAAACCAACTTCGGCAAACCTGAAAAGACTACACGATACTACGAAGGAGTGTGTGAACGCACTTGAAAACATCGAGATTAATATTTCAGTGTGGGGTCCATTTATCGCGCATTCACTTGCATCAAAGCTGAATGACGTCACTCACAGTGATTACATAGAAAATATGAAGCACCCAAGAGAGTTACCAGACTTAGACGAACTTATGGACTTCCTGGAAATGAGATTCATGACATTGGAGACAGCTAGAAACAAGAAAGGCATTCAGAAGCAAAATTATTCAACATACAATAACTTACATAAAAATAATAAGTCAACGAACTTAAAAGACGCAGAAAAGTCGACCAAAACATATCATACTTCATTACGAAAATGCCCTCTTTGCAATAATGAACATGCATTGAGGCACTGTTCGACATTTTTAGACATGGACGTCGCAACACGAAATCAAACAGTAAGCAAACTTAACGCTTGCAAAATCTGTTTGTTTGTTCACAGCGGAAAATGCAAATTTGCGAATAAAAAATGCCGCACGTGTAACTATAACCATAACTCGCTTCTTCATAACGAAAATTTGAAAGGGCAAAGAACAAAGCCAGCTACCCCTGCGGTGACGGAGCTAACTTCGAATCACGTTAACGGGGATCAAGAGATTCTCTTAACGACTCTTCAGATGAAGGTTAAAAATAAGGAGGGGGAGTATGTCATCCTGCGAGCGTTACTGGATCAAGGCTCTCAAGTAACCTTGATAACAGAAAATGCCGCTCAGCGGTTGAACCTTCCCCGAAACAAAACTAATGCCACTGTCACGGGTGTCGGAACGATAATGGGCGCGAGTAAAGGGCTGATCCAACTGGAATGTAAATCTATACACTCTGATTATACATTCCAGACCGAAGCATTGGTCATGCGTAAACTTATAAGTAACCTGCCAAACTCTACTATTAACGCGGAGAATTGGACGTATTTAGATAACATCAAACTGGCAGACCCTGACTTCAACATCCCCGGCCCAATCGATTTATTGCTAGGAGCTGATATTTACTCCTCCGTAATCCTAGAAGGAGTACTCAAATACAGTCCGAACACACCAGTAGCGCAGCAAACAAAGTTGGGCTGGATATTGTGCGGGGGAGCTACGAAGCAGTTTAACTGTCTTGTCACCCTAACCGAGGTAGACGATCTGACAAGGTTCTGGGAGACGGAAGAGATTCCTTCGGAACCCGAGTCCACAACAAACGATGAGTACTGTGAGAAATACTACACAGAAACTACACTGCGAACCAACGAAGGGCGGTATGTCGTGAAAATGCCAATGAAAGCTAATTACGAACAAGACCTCGGCAGTTCAAAGTCGCAAGCCATGGCGCAATTTCTTCAATTAGAAAAGAAAATGTCAAGACAAGAACACTTCGCGAAGCAGTATAAACAATTCATCAGCGACTACATCGAATTAGGTCACATGAAATCAGTGACAGGATCCGATAGTCAGCCACAAGCCTACCTACCACACCACGGCGTGTTAAGGGAGAGCTCATCAACAACAAAACTACGAGCTGTTTTTAACGCATCAGCGAAAACAGACTCTGGCTATAGCCTAAACGACTTGATGGAAAAAGGACATAACTTACAAAAGGACATCTTATCGCTAATAATCAAGTGGCGGAGCTATAAATATGTTCTGACGGCGGACATAGAGAAAATGTACCGTCAAATCCTTATCCATCATGATCAACAGCCTCTTCAAAAAATCATTTGGAGAAATTCCGTAAAAGAACCGCTTAGAGAGATGCAACTGTGCACCCTAACCTACGGTACCAAGGCAGCACCATTCATAGCAATGCGCACTCTTCAGCAACTTGGCAAGGACGAAGGCAACGCATACCCCTTAGCCTTAAAGTCGCTACAAAATGATTTCTATATGGATGATGTCATAACGGGACAACATACCATAGAAACTACAAAATTATTGCAAAAGGAGCTCTACGAGCTACTGAAGCGAGGTGGATTCATCTTACGAAAATGGGCCACTAACGAACCCTCTATTCTTGAAAATCTACAAGAAAAAGAGAAAAGTCACACGAATGATTTTAATTTCAATCAGCAAGAGTTTAGCAAAACTCTGGGTCTTGCATGGGATGACGCAAGCGATACATTCCATTTCAATTACGAAGCGCCTAGCGACAGTAAAAATATACCATACACAAAACGCAGGCTACTATCGGAAATAAGCAAGATCTATGATCCACTCGGCTGGCTAGCTCCAATGACGATCCAAGCTAAGCTGATTTTCCAAAAACTATGGAATGCAAATTGCCAACATATTGGTTGGGATGACAACGTCCCTGACAGTATACAGAAGGAGTGGCTAAAAATCAAAACAGAATTACCGAATATTAAAAAGATCAGTTTACCTAGATGGATAAAATATGAAAATAATGGAACGATCGAATTGCAAGCATTCTGTGGCGCAAGCGAGCAAGCCTACGCATGCGTCATCTACAGCCGTACTTTGTCGTCAACCGGTGAATACCAAACTGTGCTGATAGCAGCTAAAACGAAAGTGGCGCCAATGAAAAGGAAAATTACAATTCCTAAACTGGAATTATGCGCAGCAGCCTTACTGGCGAAACTCATAGAGAAGACAGCCAAGGTCCTTGCAGACTACGATCTGAAGATTTCCTGTTGGACCGACTCGAAAGTAGTTTTAGCATGGCTTCAAGGTGTTCATGTTAAATACGAAAAATTTGTATCAAACAGAGCTAAGCAAATAACAAACATCGTTCCAGCAATAAACTGGGGTTACGTAAAGACCAACGAAAACCCCGCCGACTGTGCAACGAGAGGACTATCGCCATCGAAGCTAGTTACTTTTTCTTTGTGGTGGGAAGGACCTCAATGGCTTAAGGATCAAGATAAACAAGCCACTGCAGCATCTGAAACATTTTTCACGAAAGAAAGTTTCATAACAAACTGTTACACAAATGTGAGTACAGAACCCACATTGATTACAAATGAATTAATTAATTCATTACTTGTTCGACATAGCAACTTAGATCGCATTACAAGAATACTTGCTTGGGTCATCCGTTTCGTCGAGTCAACACAAAACAAAAGGAGGTCAAATGAGCGCAATGAACTAAACTTGAAGGAAATAAATAACGCATTATGGATTATTATAAAATCAGTACAAGAAGATCATTTTAGTAGTGAAACAGAATCTCTCCGTAAAAGCGAAAAACTTCCAAACAAGAGCGCCATTCTGAAACTCAACCCATTTTTGGACTCGGACGGGATACTACGCGTCGGAGGTCGTCTCGAACATTCAGACTTACCAGTAGAAGCCAAACACGCCATTCTCATTCCGAGAGAGGGCAGACTGACTCAACTGATAGTAGAAAGCGCGCACCAGCACACACTACACGGTGGAGCGAGATTAACGTTGGCTCACACTAGAAGCAAGTACTGGATCATCAGCGGCAATAGAACTGTCAAGAAGATATTGCGACAGTGCGTCCGGTGCCGTCGTTACGCAACAGTTCGGACTGAGCAACTGATGGGGAACCTACCCAAAGAAAGGATTACTCCGTCGAGACCATTTTTACACTGTGGCGTTGACTTTACAGGTCATGTGGATGTGAAGATTAACAAAGGCCGCGGGATAAAAACCTGTAAAGGTTATATTGCCATATTCATCTGTATGTGCACTAAAGCCGTACATATTGAGCTAGTGTCGGATCTATCGACACAAACTTTTATAGCAGCATTGAAGAGAATGTGCGCAAGAAGAGGTACTCCGAAACATATTTATTCCGACAATGGTACTAACTTTGTCGGCGCTGCAAAAGTATTGAAAGAAGAATTCCTTTTATATAGAACAATGTTATCGTCAGAGTTCTTTAGAGAGGTCAACAACCTTCAAATCGAGTGGCATTTCAACGCTCCATCCTGGCCTTCGGCTGGAGGCCTATGGGAAGCCGCCGTACGCTCCATGAAGTCCCACTTGAAGCGAGTAATTGGACAACAGAAGCTGACATACGAACAATTCGCAACGCTTCTTACCCAAATCGAGGCGTGCTTAAACAGTAGACCGCTAAGCCCATTGTCTGAAGACGTGGAAGACCTGGACTATCTCACTCCCGGTCATTTCCTTACGGGAGGTCCGATGCTCTCACTACCAATGAATGAACCTGAAAACTTGAAATCAATGGACATCAGAAATAACTGGAAGTTGATCGAATTTATGCGCCGACACTACTGGGATCGCTGGTCAAAAGAGTACCTTCATCTACTGCAAAACAGAAGCAAATGGCAAAAGACAAAGGAGAACTTGCAAAGGGGTCAACTAGTACTCGTGAAGGAAAATAACTTGCCTCCAGGAAAGTGGGCTATGGGTCGCGTTACAGAATTACACCCCGGCACTGATGACCTAGTTCGAGTCGTCACGCTGAAGACACAAAGTGGAGTTCTTAAAAGACCAATAAGTAAACTTGCACCGCTACCTGTAAATGAAGTATACGAGACTACTGAATCACCCGAGGAAGTGAGTCCCGAACCCGAAACCCGCAAGAGGAACAAACGAGTTAGGAAAACCAAGAAGGTTAACTGTTTGTTGATGTTGTTACTTGTGGCATTTACAACGCTACCATTCGGTCTAGCTATGCCCATGGAACATTTTAAAACGACTCGATTGACTGATAACCAACCTATTTACTTTGACCCTATCGGAAACATTCAACTAATTCACGACGAATGGAAGCTTTTGGTATTCTACAACCTGACTACATTCTGGCAAAGTACAGCAAAGGTGGACAAATACATCAATCATTTGGATCAAATATGTGACACAATGCCCAACGAGCAATGTCACTCTACGATACATCAGCTAAAGTTCGAAATGAATCAGCTGAATGAATACAACAACTTGTTACTGTCTCAACATCAGCAACGAAGACGTCGCGGCTACGTTAACGGCGTAGGAAACCTCGCACGAGCCCTCTTTGGTGTCCTGGATAGCGATTTTGCTGAAAAATACTCCAAAGACATACAAAAAATCCAAACGAACGAGCAATATTTATTACAGCTGATACGAAACCAAACAATAATTATCGAGGCAGAAAACAATGTTATAAAGAAAAATGAAGACTTCGTAAAAACACAACTACAAACGATTCAGCAATTTATGGATGAAACGAGAAACAATACAGCAGTACTAGAAAATAGATTTCAAGTTATGAAAACGATGAATGATGTTAACGCAGGAGCGTTAACAGCTAGTCTACTCTTGTCCATATTGAGAAGAAACCAACAGATGCTCCTGGATGCAATTACAGACGTCTACAGAGGACACCTCGATGTGAACTTATTCACTACTGAACAACTGTCGGAGCAGCTCAATTTCATATCCGGCGTCATATCGAAACGATTAACGTTACCGATTAAAGACAGCAATGGAGAAAACATACGGGACATCTAAAAGCTTATTTATGTCAAAGCTCGGCTAACCAAAAAATACCTGCTATTTGAACTTCATATCCCGTTACTAAGTGACGACGAGTATACGTTTTATCGCAACATACCTTTACCTAGACAACACACATCCAACCAATGCCAGGCGATAGCGATAACAACCAAGTATATTGGAGTGAATTACGTCAAGAATACCTATATACAAATGGAAGAGGAGGATCTTAGTCAATGTACAACGATGACGGCTAACAGCTACATTTGTCACGCCTATACGCCTATTCGCAACTTACACGGGACCACAGCGTCCTGCGAGGCCAAAATGCTGAGTCAAACTGTAAACATCACCTGTGATTGGAGACTACAACAATGCTCTGACCAATGGATAAAGTTACAGAGACCGAACATATGGCTATTTAATTGCATAAATGAGTGTGCAACAAGAATAGTATGCGAGAATCGAATTACAACGACGATGTTCACTAAGACAGGGCTCCTTGCCCTAGGTCAGGACTGTGTAATTCAACACAACGACGCGGCAATATACTCACACAACGTTTTTACTAGCAAGGCGAAAATTGGAATAACTTTGGAAGTACCGACTATTGACTCACCGAATGATATGTGGAATACGTACAAAAACACTGCGATTGTACTTCATAAACTCAATTTATCTGATGAACACCAATCTTTAGATTACCAGATAAATGAACAGAAGAGACGAGAGAGCCTACCTAACGACTTGTCCGTCCATGATGTCGGCAACTACGCTATGAGCGGTTTGCTGGTGGGAGGAATTGTCGTCACAATGATAATATGGGGAGTTAGAAAAGGCGCACCTTCATGTCAGAAAAGCAAGACGCCAATAACAAGAGAAACATCAGCAAGAGAAAATATAGAACTAGAGGAGATTCCCACCTATGCTACGGTAGGAGGTCGACGTTCAAGGAACCCTCGTCAACTACCAACAATGGAAACAAGTTTCCGATTATGAGTTGATTATAAATATTAGATTGTACTTTGCTTACAGCGCATTGCTTTCACATTTTAATGTAATATTTCTATTGTAACACAAGTTTGGCGATCGGGGTACGCATGATCTTTCCCTCGGGAGCATGTACGAGCCAATAATGCACGTACAGCAAATATACTTTATATTAAATACTTTACTAAACATTCTAATTTAGTCGTAACAAAACAGCCGTCACGCGCTTAGGTGTCCATAATCAATTCGTTTAATAAACGTAATGTGCGACTCAGACCCTCAAACTTGTGCGTAGACAGCAATTTGTGTTTGCTCGATTGAAGTAAATAAACAATTAGTTAATAGTGTTTGTGGAGTGTCATTTATCACCTACAATCAACTACTTGGAGTATCGTCAAAGGCGAAAACCCCTACAATATAAAAATTCATCGCTCGACAGCTTAAGGCGCTACCTCAAAAATCTGAAATGCTCGAAAATCTACTAAGCGAGCGAAAGTGATGCAATTACTTTTGAAACGCAAAAGAAGAGTGATGGCTATAATGTTCGTGCGCTCGGAATAAAATGTCGTATGTGCCATAAAGAATTTACTCCTTTTTTTAACATAATAAATTAATTAGATTTAAAACTGCTTTGAGTAAACTTTGATATGATAATTTTCTAAGTAAATTACATTAAATAACTCTTAAGCTTTACGCCGTAATGTCGAAAAAAGTAAAAAAATTGATATAACATTGCAATTTTTTTTTATGGAGAAAAATTCATAGAATCGTGTATTCCTTTTGCATGATACTAGACCAAAGAGTCACAAAACAAATATCAAAATGATAAATCCCTATTCCATATACTTCACAAGTTACACGAAATAGAAAAACCACATTTTTTGAACATATCACCTTAAGTCATTAACTGCCACACCGCGGTCACACGGTATCCGCCAACAATAGATTTTCTATTATGTCTGTTGTCTGCAATTGTCTGCAAAACGTAATGAACGTTGTAGAATTGTCAAAATGAATTGCATTGCCATTGTGAGTGTGTTAAGGCTTCCGCAGACAAGCGCGACACGTGGACGGTGCGACGCGATTTTGGTAGAGCAATTTCCATAAAGTTTTCACAGAAAATTGTTCTACTAGCATCGCGTCGGGGTGTCTACGGGAGCCTTTACGGAATTGCCTTGTAAATGGTGATCTACAAACAAACACGAAACAGTCGGCGAGACGGTAACGTCACCACGTTACCGTCTCGCCGACTGTTTCGTGTGCGCAAAAATATGAAACAGTCGGCAAGACGGTAACGTCACCACGTTACCGTCTTGCCGACTGTTTCATATTTTCACAATTAGCATTATTCTGTTAATTTATGTTCTTGCTGTAGGGTGCGTCCACATCTGGCGAATGTGCCGCGAATGTGCAGCTCGCGAGCCGTTTGCAACCTGCGCGCGTGCATTTTTGTTCGTGCGCCGCTCCTGCGCCGCCCGCGCGCAGTTCGCGCGCGACCTAAGCGCCGTACGCGATCAGCGCGCGGGCGGCGTGCTAGCGTCTTCCTTCCGCCCGCGCCTCAAGCCGTGCGAGAATTGAGTGCACACAGATCGCGCGCCGCGCGCACGCCTTTATACGAGCCTTGCATGTGTTGCGCTAAAGAGGCGCACCAAACCATTGCCGTGACTACACGCGCGCAGCTTGCGAATGGCTCGCGAGCTGCACATTCGCCAGATGTGAACGCACCCTTAAGAGAGAACAGAAAAGAGAATTTTGTTTGAGAAAAAATATCCATTTCTTTCTTAACGTTTAAGTAACAATACCACCATAACATAATCGCCAGTTCTCGCAAACTTTTCCTCGGGTAAATTAATAGGTTGTTACTGAGCCGTAACTTTTAAATTTATTCCTTTGGTAACCCAACTCGGTAACTTTTAACGACGGAGTCCTTTGCTATTATAATTATCAGCCTCGTATAACGTCCTTTGCTATTTATACTCTTAATAAAAACACTTGCTTGGGCGCTTTTCTTCTTTAATTAAAAAAAAAATAATAATCTACAATTATCTGTCAAAGTCAAATAAATTTCAATCAGACTTCTTGTGGAACACTTTTGGAAAAAAATATTTTTACTGAAAGAAAATACTTATTATGCCCATACTTATACAGGGTGTTACGGAAAGGGTATATCAATACAAACGGGTGAAGAGTGTATCTGGTCTAGAATCTCTGTACAAAATTTCAGCTCAAAAGCATTAACTTTGGAAATGCTTAATATTTTTTTATTTCGACATCACAGCGCTGCACTGGCGCGCGGCGGCGTGATGTGCGTGTACTAGGCACACAGACACACTACAGATAATGGATAATGATCCTCGTAGTGTGGTGACACGTTTGTTATGATTTCAATTTAATAAACTATCGAAATAAAAAAATATTAAGCATTTTCAAAGTTACTGCTTTTGAGCTGAAATTTTGTACTAGAGATTCTAGACCAAATACACTCTTCAATCCGTTTGTATTGTTATACCCTTTCCGTAACACCCTGTATGTACTCGTAGTTTACAAAAATATTCCTTACTAAAACCACAGATAATATAATACTACTAAAACTATTCCTTAGGCCTATTGTTCACGATTCTACGCAAAAGTGACGTGTTACAAACTCAAACCTGCAATGAGTAGCCAGAACGTCACAACGACAACGTATTTTAATGGCGGTCCGTACACCACGCGACTTACTAACGCGTTTTTAACTAGTTTTTGATTGGTTATTTTGTACGGCCCGTGTCGTGGACGATAGGCTTTATGTTTAAGTGGGCATACACACGAGCGACACTCGTCGATGATAGAGGTAACTGCAAACGCCGATAGCAATCTAAATAGACTCGGCCCAGAATTAGGCTACTTCTACTCCAAGGCGCAGTCGTCTATGAATCTCCACCTGAACAGGTTTTCCTTGCTTCGGCCAACCTGGGTCCGGAGTCTTCCTGGTGTAGTCCTTATATTTGAGCACTGTACACTAATACACGAGCGACATGTTGTCGGTGGCATCCGCCGATTCGCGTTGACGGCTATAGCCAACACGCGTCGACGGTTGCAGTTGACGGCTATCGCCAACACGCCTCGACGGTTGCAGTTGACGACTATCGCCAACACGCGTCGACGGTTGCAGTTGACGGCTATCGCCAACACGCGTTGACGGTTGCAGTTGACGACTATCGCCAACACGGTTCGACGGTTGCAGTTGCCTCTATCGTCGACACACTAAAGATGAAGGAATACTTCTGTTTTTATAATCTCTGTTTTATTTAAACAGGTAATCTTGAAATACCCTTAATTTTTGTACATGTCTGTTCATGACATAATCTCACCGCCTGTGTCTGTCCAACCACCAGATTACAATAATTTATTTCCCGTAAATTATGTTACCTTCATCAAAATAATGAATCCATTAATTACGACAGGTAATGAGACAGGTAAACCACAAAAGGGTCTGCAAACAGATAAATTAATACAGGAATTTCCACATTTGCGGATAATCATGTTTCAAAAAAGGTAGTAAATAAAAATCAGTGCGAATTTAATCCGTGAGCTGTCAGTTTTAATATTCCACAACAATGATGACACTGACAGTTCTTGAACGTGGTTTACATGTGCTAATCGCATTCAAATTCATTGGTGAAATTCGCCCTTAGTCTTTTATTGATCAACAGGGCAAAAGCCTCCTCTCGCTCGGCAAATTGCGCAATGGCCATTTTAGACCATTGACAAAAAACTTCTCCATGTTTTTTTAGAATGTTTTCTTGCCATTCGTGAACGGTACAGACGCCAGCACATCAAGCTACCCGAAACTGTCAAATTTTCCCAATCAACTTTGAACCTTATGCTTTAGTGATAAAGTTGAAAATCTCTTAAAGAAATTTGACAGATTGTAGAAGCTTTATGTGCAGGCGTCTGTATCTTAGATCATCTTATTCTAAAAGTTACATTGACTCATGCAGGTTTTGGACAAGTAACTTTATGACGATGGTTATGGCTAGTGGTTTCTGAAACCTTAGACTACAATTGGTGCAAAATTAATAAAATCAGCCTATAGTAATCCACTACCGGTCAAAGGCCTCTCCATTGCTTGCTACTTCGACCGGTTGTGTACTACTCGTACCTGTCATCTTCACAAGGTCATCGGTCCACCTTCTACCTTCCAACGTCTTCCGGTACGCGGTCACCACACTAGAACCTTTCGGCCGAATCGGCCATCTGTTGCGAGCTGCGAGTGACATGCCCTGCCCACTGCCACTTAAGTTTGGCAATTCTTCGAACTATATCGGTTACCTTGGTTCTCTTGAGGATCTGTTCAGTTCTTTTTTTTTATACATATTTCTAAAGAAAAAATAAAAGGCAAAAGCATTCCCTATTTTTTTATGAAGATCTTAACGAATTCAGAAGCGAGCAAAGCCAGTATTTCACATAAAGTATAAGTGTTCTAAGTGTTCTTGCACTAAGAGTTTTTTTTATATCGCAATTGGACGGCCGCTGGGTCCAAATGTCGTATTTTCAGCCTACTATAAAAGAAGAATTGTTTGCGACACAGTGTAGCTGATTCCAGTTGGTCAACAACAAAAAATACTTAAGTCAATTGTTTAAATACGAAATTTTATATCGTTAAACAAATTGTTTTATGTAAATCCAGTAAAAATATAAAAAAATAGCAATTTAGCTATTTTGCTAAATTAATCCATCGTTCAAATATTTTGACAGTCTGTGAAATGTATTTACTGATGACATTTATCGTGGAAAAATTATTTCGAAGCCTGTGATCTTTTAAGTACTTGAGCTTTGACAATATATTATTGCAAATACGCCCGGCACACACTGGCCATTCAGCCTCTCGGCTAACTTAGCTAAGGTCCGGCCGCGCAAAATTTGCCAAAGATGTAAACAACAATGGCCGCTCGAAATTGAGTAAAATCGATGTACAAGAACATTTATTTAAAGTAATGTTTGTTTTCGTCTAAATCTCCGAGCTAACTAAACGAAAACAAACATTACTTTAAATAAATGTTCTTGTATATCGATTTTGCTCAATTTCGAGCGGCCATTGTTGTTTACATCTTTGGCAAATTTAGCGCAGCCGGACCTTAACTTGCCAGAGTATTTACCACGATATGCACTTAAAACTTACACCTCAAAACGACACTAGTGTGGCCGTATGATAATATTTAGGTATTCCTCAATTTTCGTAATTGCATCTACCACTGTTTGTCTCTGCATCACCAAAAGGTTGACTGGTATAAAATGACTATGGCATTAAATCCGCCTCTAAACATTTGTGTGCTTAAAGTATTACATAAATAATACTGTTTTCCGTACTGTGTGTCATGTTTAAGCCCATGTAATAACATGAGCTTAAACATAACTGGCAAAATATGGCGTACAGGCGTGATGTTATGATGTAGTGATTATGTAAATAATACATCTTCTTCTTTGTGGAAACTGAGATGCAAGTCAGATTACACTGGTCAACACAAGTCTTATTTCCTTTATTTTTTTTTCTGTTTTTGGGTACTTCTTGGCCCTGACGATGAAAAAAAATACTGGGAGATAGCTAAATACACAGAAATAAACATTTTGAAATATACAGTTTTATTATATTGACAAAAAAATACAGAAAATTAATGCATTATGGTAACAAAAAAATTAACTGAGGTCGTTGAGCAGAAGATAAGTTAGGATATGACCACTTATTTCGATTTCCAGGGTTAATTCCGTTTATTTTCACAACGCAGAAGTATCAACCGTCATGATGGTTTCGAAGTTCGAAAACAACAACAAAATATATTTCAGTGTCCAATAAAATACGCAAATCTTAGTAAAAATAGTAAATGAGGTTAGTTAGCTGTAGGTAACTCAAAAACAAAAGCTGTTAGAGAAAAATTGTTGCCATATTAAAAAAATACGCGTCCATTTGATATAAAAACCAAAAAAAAAAAAACAGGAAACAAACAATTTAATTTTTTTTTTGGTGACCAGTGTTATTCTAAACGTCGCAAGCATTCAACATCCCAACTTACATTAATCATCAATGGTGGTGATGATTCATCGTCATCATTTCAGCCGATAGACGTAAGCTAAAAAAAAAGAAAAGTGGAAAAGGGATAGGGAGGCCTTTGCCCTGCAGTGGGACAATACAGGCTGGACATAGGCCTCCTCCAAGCATCGCCACTTCGACCGGCTCCCTAATGCGTAACATACTTTCAAGTTTCAATTACAATCAGAATAATTTTGAAGGATTTTGCTAATCCATTCCTGAAGGAAAAAATATGAAGTGATGAACTATTCTATGTTTGAAATTTTGAAAAGTTGTTGTAAGTAACTGAAAAGTTGTGTGGAAATCAGAAGGCCAATTCTCGTAATTTAAAACGTTCAAAATCTAGTCGCAGTGTCATCTCGGCGACAAACAAATGTCATAAACTTGTCGAAATATATGGAAATTAAAGGTATTTTTGACAGTTTGAGACTGAGATCAGACTGTGAACGTTCTTAAAATTACGAGAATTGCCCTTCAGTTGTCATGGTATGGGCATGTGTTACGGAGAAATGAGGAAAATGTCGTGAGGAGAGTTTTGAGTATGAATGTCGATGGCTATAAGAGTAAGGGAATACCAAAGAAACGATGGATGGAATTTGTAAATTATGATATGGTTAGAAAGCGGGTGACTACCAAGATGACGTCTAATAGAGAAGTATGGAAGAAAAAGACATGTTGCGCCGACCACAAATAAATTGAGATAAGGGCAGGAGAATGACGATGATGAATAATATTTTTGAAAAAATGTGTCTGCTCAACGTAAATAACGCAATGAATGTTGTTGAACTGTCATAAAAAATAAGTTTAAAAACTAAAACCCGACTACTGAAATGGATGAAACAAGTACCTTCCCGTGGTCGCATGCTACCATAGCTTTGTGTGTTAGTACAGCGACATGCGACCACGGGAAGGTACTTGTTTCATCCTTTTCAGTAGTCGGGTTTTATTTTTTAAACTTATTTTTTATTTAATTATTTTGGGGTTATTTCAGTAACATTTATATTTTCGAAATGTGCTAATTAAGCCCTTTCATTTGAAACCCAACACGGCATGATTAAAAAAAAAATCTTTTAGGTCATGACTTTATGTCTGCCAGAGGGCGCCATATTCAATTTAAAAGCCATTGCTACTGACAGTGTGTTAAGCAATTATCCCATTGTTCTCTGCTTCTCGCATACGGCGGACTCCTGCGGCGTTCATAAGGTCATCGGTCCAACTTATATTATTAGTCTACTGATCATTTTACTCTGTGCCACCACTCCCTTATTATTCCCCTTTAATGATACATAAACAAACAATTTTGTCAAATGTTTTTCCCAGCAATAAGTTTAATAACACCGCTCAGCAGAGATCGTCAACCCTTGGGCTTTAACTAATGCGAGCACATTTTGGAAATTATTATTTTTTCTCTGGAGGAAAATATTTTACACGCTCCAGTGCATTTTGGTCATGAATGTCATGATTTATGTATGATATAGGGTTCAGTTTTTAAAACATATGTGCAACGTTCCTTTGACGAGGAAAGGTCGCTGAACTCAATGAAATATTGGTGCAGTTTTCTGGTGCACATATATAAATCTGAAATAGATTGTTGAACAAGAACATACCAATTTTTCAATCATGCAAAAATTTTTTGTTATTGTGGTCCTACTTACTTATCTTATTGCACATACGAAGTTAAACTTTATGACAAACTTGAAACTAGCTTCTACCCGCATTTTCGTCCACGTGAAATTTCTTGATCCACTCCGTCGCATCACATCGCCTCCCGCGCTTTTACTTCATATTCGCTCAGCGTTTTTTTTTTTCTTGCGGTGGAAATCCTTATGGACTACCTCTGTCACCCCCATGACAGAGGGACATGCCGGACTCTTACCGGCTAAAACTACCGCGGTGTTCCACCTCTACCTATGGCCGGGGGTGCGGGATTCGCATAAGCAATCACCGTATCACCTGGCTGTAACTAACTAACTAATGAGATTCTAACAGAAGTTTCTGTTAGAATCTAATTAGTGAATAAATATAACATTCATATCTCGTACAGTCAACAAAAGAGATAAGTATGCAGGGTCATCGGATATAGTCGAAGTTTAGTAAGAAACCGATGGTAGTTATCGACTGAAATTTAATTTGATAAATGAGCTGTTTGTTTTCTATTAATAAAATTTAATCTTATTCGAGAACATCCATCGGTTTCTTACTAAACTTCAACTATAAACCGACGACCGACGATTCTGCATACTTATCTCTTTTGTTGACTGTACCCAGTGCTCATTTAGCAGCATTCAAAAGTAAATTAGGAACAGAAAAAATGCAAGAAATATAAACATATTTGAAGTACAGTCAGCAACCAAAGTTGATGGTGATATTTTAGTTTCAGAATTAAGTTGGTATAAACATAATAAGCATTACTTGTGCTAGAATAATAATAGACTTATTCCTTTTTATTAATTATCGTCTTTCGAAGAAAATGTCGTCAATAAAGTATGGCCTAATTAGCATGAAAATAATAGCTGTTAAGTTTTAGGCATAATAGGTCAAATAGGCATTTATGGAAAGTAAAAAAATTGATAATTTGCCATAATTGGCGCTTTATTTTATGTTATTGACTAATAACTAATGACATTATATTGTTTTATATTAAAACAATTTTTTTCCTAAATCATGTTAAATATAATTATGTAAGCAACTACAAAGCTTCACTTTCAATGCTGACCCTACTTCTACAACTTACTCCATACAACGCTCGCAAAATAATTACCTACTACTACTACATTAAAAAATGACGTTTGTATACGTATGAATGTGTGCGTGAGGTACTTGTGTTTGCGAGCGCTCTTGTTAAAGAACTGCGACGGTAACCTCGAAGTGCGGGGTGAGGTGCGGTAACTGATGTTAGTGCGGGGAAGGGAGTGTCCTTTCTGTACGTAGTATTTTAAGTATTCTGTGTCACTACGTAATATTTTATATTCCTACTTCAAAGTGCTCTACAGGGTGAAATTAAATTCATGGGCATTCTTTTAAGGGGTCATTGTACTCATCATTATGAACAACTTTTACTATGGGACTAAACCTAAAATCGCGAAAAAAAATCAGCTGTTCCTTGTATTTATGTTCACATAACTCGTCAAAATGTAGGGAAGATCTAATTTTTTTTCGCAATTTCAGGTTTGGTCCCATAGTAAAAGTTGTCAGGTTCAGGCAGAATTGTGAATTACATAAATACAGAAACAAATATACACACATTGCTGACATAAGCAGAATTAGTTGACAGCGTCATTAAGGACTGCGAAGATCGAATATCCGTTGTAGAGAGCCTGGAAAATAAAAATAAAATGTCAGATAACATTTTTATAAAATACTAGCTGCGCCCCGCGGTTTCACCCGCGTAAATGTCGATCCCGTGGGAATATCGGGATAAAAACTATCCTATGTCCTTTCCCGGGACTCAAACTATCTCTATACCAAATTTCATCGAAATCGGTCCAGCCGTTTTCATGTTATGTCGTGACAACGGAAAACGGGTTTCATTTTTATATATATAGATTAACCTAGGGTTTTTAGTCGTGAGTACTTTTGTTCGAGAGTAATTACTACCTCAGTAACTTACTTCAAAAGTACCTTACAAAATTAATTTATAAAGCCATATTTATCATCATCATTCTCCTGCCCTTATCTCAATTTATTTGCGGTCAGCGCAACGTGTCTTTTTCTTCCATACTTCTTTATTAGACGTCATCTCGGTAGTCACCCCCTTTCTGACCATATCATCATTCACACATTCCATCCATCGTTTCTTTGATCTTCCCCTACTCTTATAGCCATCGACATTCATACTCAAAACTCTCCTCACGACATAAAAAACATAAAGCCATATTTATAAAAAAAAAACATAAATTATTTACAAAACTCCGGTATATTTTACGAATGCCTCATTAGCGATGTACTAAAATAGAACTCGGCTCCGTTCGCTCTAGGCAATTATTTAGAAACGGAACGGGTATCCGATTTTCTGCTTTTATTTATATACTAGCAGCGCCCCGCGTTTTCACCCGCTTAAGTTTCGATTCCGTGGGAATATCGGAATAAAAACTATACTATGTCCTTTCCTGGGACTCGAAGCTATTTCTATACCAAATTTCATTTAAACCGGTTCAGCGGTTTAGGCGTGAAAATGTAACATACAGACAGACAGAGTTACTTTCGAATTAATAATATTATAGTATGGATGGTCACAGAAGAAGAGCAGGCTTGAAACTGGTTCATTTTGAATAGACTATTCGGTATACTGTTTAGTATACCGTCAGTTATCCGTTTGGATACCAGATATTTTCATTACCAACAGTATTATGTATAAGTTTTTGGAACAATGGCGGTAGGAGTTGACTGTTAGAATTCGTCACGTAAGGAAAAAGCGTTTTTTCCTCTCCATGCGACTTTCTTTTCCTCTGTGTCTTTCTATTGTAATACGAGTGTGTGTGCATGCCAGTATCGCGTAAGGAAATTCGTTCCTGATATCCCCTTGTCCGCACACGTTTTTTTAACTGACTTAAAAAAAGAATGAGGAGGTTATCAATTAGGTTGATTTTTTTTTAATGGTTGTGACCTCAGAACTCCGTTATTTATACCTAAGCCGATTTACAAAGTTCTTTGAAAATTAGAATATAAGCCCACGTACTTGTAATAGGTACATACTCGTATAATCAAACTATAGTTAGTGCTAAATTAGGTATCAATAATGGTCATTGATCCGCCTATTATACTCGTACAGACGCCAGCACATCAAGCTACCCGAAACTGTCAAATTTTCCCAATCAACTTTGAACCTTATCTTTTAGCGATAAAGTTGAAAGTCTATTAAAGAAATTTGACAGAATGTAGTAGCTTGATGTGCTGGCGTCTGTACATTGATAAACTACAAAATAAAGTTGTTATCCAGTACCCTAACTGCGTACCTAGCACACTGTTAATGACAATCCATAGGATTTTGAAAGACATTGCCAAGCCATTGCTTCATTTGTTTGAAAAATTCGTCTGCTCCACAATGTAAATAAGGCAATGAATATGGTTGAACTGTCAACATGAATGGCATTATCATTATTTCGCAATAACTCTGCTGAATTCTTTAACTTGAAATGCCTATCGTTGTCGTCACCTTTTCCAAAAATTAAAAATGATTTTAAAGTTTGTCGTTCGGATTCCGATGAAACGTTAATATATTTTGGGAAAGGGCAACGACCGGTACAGCTGTTTTCCGCCTATTTTAATGGCTCCCACGCCGGATTCCTTGTAATTTCTAATTAAGACATGAATTTCTTTAAGCTTAATCGGATAAAAATTATTCCATGGAAACATCTGGGACCTAGTCGTTTATACAAATTTATTATGAAAAATCTTCACAAATAGCATCACCTTTGTACCTATTTTTCTGTTCTGTTTTTTTCTTGTCTGTTTATATATTTGTGTACATAAATGGTTAAATAAATAAATAAACAATATTTTAAGATAAATGATGTTATATTTTAACATAGTTTAATTAAAAGATCATCATCATCTGCCTAGCCTTCTCCCAACTATGTTGGGGTCGGCTTCCAGTCTAACCGGATGCAGCTGAATACCAGTATTTTACATGGAGAGACTGCCTATCTGACCTCCACAACCCAGTTACTAGGTAATGCCCCTTGGTAAGACTAGTTGTCAGACTTTCGGGCTTCTTACGACCCGTAACGACTGTCAAAGATCTACACGAATGGCAGCCGGGACCAACGGCTTAACGTGCTTTCCGAGGTACGGGGGGTCTTGGTATGTAAAGATGGTAACCCATCCACGGACCAACCGCGGCAAGCGTAGCTTAACCTGATCGATCGACTCGTGCGGCTGTTATTACTTAGCCACAAGCCCCTCAGTTTAATTAAAAGATGTTGTATAATTATCAAACTTAAAATATTAATTAGATTGTAAGTCTTGCTCTTATTTTGTTGCACTCTCTACACTATTAACCTAGTTTTAACTAATACTAACAGGGAATGAAAACCTCAGTAGCTTTTCTCATTTCTGTAGCTGACAGTTTTGGATAGCAGATGTGAATTATCATAACCGTTTTCATTGTTTGATGTGCAGAATACGTTTAGAGATAAAAGTGTCGTGGGATGTAGTATTCATGATAAAATTGCATTGTGACCTTTTCGAAAGCACGGAAAAATACTATCTTTAAAAAAAAAAAAAAAAAAAAAAAAAAAAAAAAAAAAAAAAAAAAAAAGATAGTATTTTACTATCTGAGCTTTTGAATTTATGCTGTGTTTTAAATTTTAAAGTAAAACAAAAAAAAACAAAAATGGCGGACAAATAAACCAGTTTCTCGCTTAAGTCTATTAAAAGAGGCTGTACACCGTTTCGAGAAATAAAACTGTCCAGGCATCATGTCAGCTTCTTATTTTTATGAGTCCCGTTAAAAGCATGATTATTCTATCCGGCGGATTTGCGATAATGAGTCTTAACGGTTTTAGACAGTATTTGGATTTTAGTTTCCCCAGCTTATATAGGGTGAAATTAAATTCATGGGCATCCTTTTAAGGGGTCATTGTACTCATCATTATGAACAACTTTTACTATGGGACCAAACCTGAAATCGCGAAAAAAAAAAATCAGCTCTTCCGTACATTTTGACGAGTTATGTGAACATAAATGCAAGGAACATGTGATTTTTTTCGAGATTTCAGGTTTGGTCCCATAGTAAAATTTGTTCGTAATGATGAGTACAATGACCCCTTAAAAGGAAGCCCATGAATTCAATTTCACCCTGTATGCAACTATTATGAACGCATCTCATCAAACAATATCAATACGAACATTAAAATAATAATTTACCTGGCTAAAAGTCTGTATAGACAGCAGTGCCATACCACCAGCACTTAGCTTCAAGGGTCTTTGAGCAGCTACGATTAAGATAAGCAGGTCCTTTTGCAAGTCTACCGGCCACGAGGTCCATGTTGATTCATAGGCTGCTAGAGCGATGCCTTGACTCTGAGGAAGATTAACATAATTATCATTTTTTATAGATTAGCAGATCGCAAGATCGCAGATCGGTAAACGTGGTATGGGACGCCCCATGCTAGATGGGGTGACGAACTTAAATAGACTGGATGCGGAAGGCAGGGTATTGTGGTGTAGTTTGGGAGAGGCGTATGCCCAGCAGTGAAGCGCGGTCGGCTGACTTGATCGATTGTATGAGATTGAGAGTATTGCTGTCAAACATAGCTTGCTGGGCTAGGCGTCAGACACCAGACTTAAGACGAAATGCGGTCGGAGAGACTTTTGAAAAAGTCTAAGTAAAAAGTCATAATTCGAGGTTTGGTTCTCGCCTATTTCCTCCTGAACCAATTTAAAAGATATTTCATAAACTGAATGAGAAGAATGTACAGGGTGAAATTGAATTCATGGGCGTCCTTTTAAGGGGTCATTGTAATCATCATTATGAACAACTTTTACTATGGGACCAAGACTGAAATCGCGAAAAAAGAAAAACAGCTCTTCCATACATTTTGACGAGTTATGTGAACATAAATGCAAGGAACAGCTGATTTTTTTCGCGATTTTAGGCTTAGTCCCATAGTAAAAGTTGTTCATAACGATAAGTACAATGACCCCTTAAAAGGATGCCCATGAATTTAATTTCAGCCTGTATACTGTGTCCTTTTGTTTTTCTTTTTTCATTAATAGCTGTCTAGGCTTCTGTTGACAGCGGTTTAAATCGTCATTTTTTGAGGGTTCTAGTGCTTATAAAAATATTGTATAATCAAAAGGAAAACATAGAGACGTACAAGTACCTAGTTAATATTTATTATTCTATAAAAAAACGTTGCTTTACGGTCATGCGTTGCTTTACGGTTCTATAAAAAAACGTTGCTTTACGGATGATAGCACGATCACAATAGCTTGTAAAAATATTGATACATATGAGAGTGAAATTAATAGTATTTTAAAACAGATGGTAAACTGGCTATATGCAAATAATTTAAAAATAAATTTGTGTAAAACTAAAGTTATCCATTTTAGACAACAGACCTCTAGTATTGACTTAAATATACAGTACAATTTATATATACCATAGATGAAGTGGAAACGACAAAATTCCTGGGTCTCGAAATATATAAAAAACTAAACTGGAAATCACACGTTGAGACTTTATGCAAGAAAATAAGTAAGTCTGCATACGCTCTTCGTTCATTATCACCTATATTGAACACGGATGCTCTTCTGACTGCTTATTATGGGATAACAGAATCACATTTACAGTATGGGATCATATTTTGGGGAAATTCTACTGAAAGAGAGACCGCTTTCAAGGTACAAAAAAAATGCATTAGAGCAATGTTTAAACTTAAACCCACTGACAGTTGTGCACCGTACTTTAGAAATTACAAAATATTAACATTACCTTGTTTGTACATATTGGAAGTAGCTGTGTTTGGAAAGACAAATCCGAGTCGATTTAGACGACTATCAGATGTAGTACCGCGTAATAGACGTGATAATAGTGTGCTATGTCTTTAGCCAGCCAAGACAGCACTTATGCGCAAAAGTGTCTACTGCATGGCGCCAGTCATTTATAACAAATTGCCGAAGACATGGAAAGAGCTTCCGCAATCATTATTTAAAAAGAGACTCCGAAGCTTTTTAGTGGCGAAAGCATATTATACTATTAAGGAGTTCCTAACTGAGAAAGAGTTCTTAAGCTAGTGCATAATGTATAATTAATTAATATTTTAAAATTGTATTTTGTGTGTAATATTTTAAATTTTTATTTATCTAGTTATAAGTCGATGTTAAATCTTTTGCATGCCTACGTGGTAAAATATGGCTGTACTATTATATGTTTTTTTTGTCATCGTTTTATCTTACCCATATTTGCAAAATAAAATTATCTTTATCTTTGTCATTAACCAGAAAGAATTACTGAACTGGGTCTATTTCGAGGAGCATGTTTTTAAAAATATTTTCTCTTATAACAACATTAAGTAGAATGTCTGTTCTTATAATGTATTTCACGAGATAAGGGATGGGGTTATTTCAATTTCAAAGCGTGTATTATCCCTGGCGGTATTACCTTTCCCTTTGTTTAACTTTTTCTTTTAAAGATGGCGGAGGTATAAGCGGATTAATACGTCAACAAAGGAAGATTAGAAGCCAGTATATGTAAACGTATACAGTCATGTATGGATCTGTTCCTAAAATGAAGTCAGACTTCAGTTGTATTGAGGAAAGCTGTAAATCATGTTTATGATTAAAATTTTCTTAAAAAAAAAAAAAGATCTGGGTTGTCCCACTGCAGGGCAAATGCCTCTCTTTCCCGGTCTGAGAGTGTGGGTCAATCCTTTAAGAAGGAGTCCAGCTGATCCCGTCATCTCTTTGCTGCCATGGCTTATTTTAATTTAATATTTGAATTGCTTTTTTTTCTCGTCTTTTCATTATGGATGCTTTTAACGTTCTGCATCGTTCTCACATGTATAATTTTTAACATGAACGATGTAACCAAGGCTTTGTAAACATATTATTTTGATTTAAAAAAGAGTCCATGGAGTTTCTTGCCCGTTCTTCTCCATAGGTACCTACCTACGCTTTGCAATGGGCAACTAGCTTCATCTTTCTGACTGACCGACCCCTTGACAATTCACAAGTGCCTGTAATTGGTTTAATTGAAATAAATGCTTTGAGTTTGAGTTTGGGCCTGTTGCGTAGTAATTTCCAGTTATTTGGGATCCACTGAGTGGTGGTTTTTGCGTATTGCTGCTCCGATATGCGACAGATGTGGCCAGTCTAGTTACACTTTAGTGTAGCAGCTGTGCGGCAAACATCCGCTATTTGCGTTGTTTTCATGAAGCGTTTAGCGTATTACTTAATTACTTACTTGAATAATAAGTTCGTTTCCCAAGTAGCAATAGATGTAGGCATTTATAAGTGCAATGATTAAGTATGCTAGGAACGTAATCAGTAGAGTTATTTGTTGAACACCGACCTGAAAGAAATGTATGGCATATAACATTTCAAAATTATGCTAATCCAATGAATCTGCGTAGCCTTTTCCCAACTAAGTTGGGATCGGCTAACAGCAGTCTAATCGGCTAGAGCTACCAGTATTTTTTATAATGATGCTAAAACTCAATCTCTAATAATCAATCTAATAATAATAATGATGCTAAAAGTCTAATCCCCTTACTAATAAACGTTGTATATCGTTTATATAGTTACACAACGATTTGACTTCTTCTTTCGAATGTTAAATTACTGACGACTGAAAGAGAGAAATCGGTATGTAACTATTCATCTGATATAATATATTTATTAGTAAGAAGGTTAAAGTTCAAAGAAGATTCCAGCCATTTCATAAAAATGGCAAGAACAGACTAGTAAAGACATGATCTCCCAGTTTCAATTTCACTGTAATTGGATTATGATAAACCTTACAATCGTTAAATCCTTACTTAGCCTTTCTGGAAAAGTCCACGACCGATCTGCCCACGACTTCATCCGCGTGAAATTTCACCCTCCCCCACTCACCCTCTTAGGGGGTGGCATTTCGAAAAACCCTTTCTTAGTGGATACCTACTCTTTACAAAGAACACACCCTACAAATGGCACCCAATGGTCTCTAAGACCAGCGGTTTAGGCTGTGCGATATTATGAATCAGTCAGGACTTTGAATTTTATATGGATATTGACACGGGTTCTAGGAATGAACCCCTGATTGGATGAAGAGGAAACTTGACTCAAAACTTCCTAGAATTACATTAGTGATTAATTAGTTGTGTACTAACAGTATTTGTGCTTTTCAGCCTGTGTTAGTATAATATTCATCAAAGATATTCCTTAAACCAATCTGTTATGAAACCATTGATGTAAAAATATTGTTGTTTTTTTTTTATTTGGTCAAAGGGTATGTATTTATTGAGCCGAATGGGACTTTTTAAATGTACAGATAGCGCCATCCACGAAGACGCGCCCCACTCTTTTTCCTAATGCTTACAGCACTAGTGTGCAACATTCTGCTAGTGTTTTAGTTTTGACGATACATACAAATTTATTATTAGCCCTTTACTAATAAACTTATTATATCATGGGGACTAAAAAGGCCACTTTGGCAGAATCATAAAAAGATAACATTATGCATCATGATAATAAAAGTCGTAAAATGGTCACAAACTGACGATTCATAATATTTATTTATTTATTTATCCTCCTACTGGAACGCCATACAGCAATTACACCAACGGAGCAAGAAATTATATCATGTGCTGTTTTCATCCATCCTGTGCGCGGTGGACATCGAACGGGCGGCGATGGAACGCGCACGCTCACACAGGCAGCGTCAGCTCCACAGTTCCACTACTCTATCCAAATTGCGCACATTCTTTGAGACTCAATGAACTTTTGAAAATAAATACATTAAAATTATATAAAAACAGAAAATTTTGATGTGTCATCCTGTCTGACAGATGTCAGACAATGATTATTTGACATTAAAGCAATTCATATGTTGTGGATCTTTTTTCGAATCTCCATACAAAACTGTCAAACAGATGAATTGCGTGATGTGAAATTGTACGCAAATAATATTATGAATTGTCATTTTGTGACCATTTTACGACTTTTATTATGATGCATAAAGTTATCCTTTTATGATTCTGCCAAAGTTGTCTTTTTAGGCCCCCAGATGAATAATTACACACCGATTTCTCTCTTTCAGTCGTCAGTAATGTGACTTTCGAAAGAAGAAGACAAAGCGTTGTGTAACTGTACAGACGCTATACAACGTTTATTAATAAGGGGGTAAGTGGGTTAATAGTGTGTATCGAAAAAACTAAAATACTAGCGGGATTTACTAGCGATAATCACTAACGATTAGGAAGAAGAGTGGGGCGCGTCTTCGTGGATGGCGTTATCTGCACCTATCGTACGCGTTTTTTTTAAATAGTATTATCTTGAAAAATCAAGATAATACTATTAAAAAAAAAAAAACACATATAAATGTCCATTGACGGGCGGGATAATTGCGTAACACACTATCAGTAGCAATGGGTTTCATTTTGACAGTTCAACGACATTCATTGCGTTATTTAAGTTGTTGAGTAAACAAATTTTTCGAACATATAAAGCAATGGATTAGCAATATCCTTCAAAATCATTCAGATTCAGATTGATAGTGTGTTTCGCAATTGGGGTGCAGATCTTTCTAGATTTGAAAGAGTTTACTTTATGAATTGCAAACTATTTCTATTCAAATCGGTTTATATTGGAAATATAACATGGAAATGTACTTACGACAGTCACCATAACTGCGTTTAAACACAATTCTACAGTCACAGCCAAATTTTGCACTAGAAAATATTCCTTGAAAATATTTTCCATTTTCATTGAATATCTGTAACGTAATATTAACATATATTATTTCAAACCTTGTCCCAAAGCTGAGGAAACATCTCCCAAATAGCTTTCACATTACATATTGTGATTTATAAAAAAATACTTTACAAGTAGAATATTTTTCCGTACTAAAGACTTTTTTAATTTTTGGTGCATTGAGCGACTAGTCTTGACTAGACTAGGTATTTATTTAGTCTATCACCTCGACATGAGCTATAGCTAAAAACAATAACACAGTAATTTTTAAATATTTGTTGATCTTTTTGACCAGTAGTCAAAAATACCAATCATAAAAATCCTCAGAGCAATTACTTACTATGCTAATCAAATACAACATATGTTATACTAGCTGCGCCTCGCGGTTTCACCCGCATAAGTGTCGATCCCGTGGGAATATCGGGATAAAAAATTAGCCTATATGTTAATACAGGATGTCAGCTACCTCCATACAAATTTCATCAAAATTGGTCCAGCCGTTTGAGCGTGAAGAAGTAACAAACATATAAACACATACACACACTCATAAACTTTCGCCTTTATAATATTAGTGTGATTCTTAACACAAATCAATGTAGCCTAACCTACCTCATAAATAATAATACTCCCGAGCATTTATTAGAAGAACGTGCGTCAATTACAAATCGAGGGATACATTTCTATGAACAATATCGAGGACTACTTGCTAGTGTTGAAACAGTTATTAATCCTACGATACCATCAGCAGAAAATTGCAAAGGAAATACAAGCTTACATTAATAAAATAACAAACTGTGTGCCAGTGGTATTTCCCATCGGCAAAAATTACGAACTTCCATATAAACTTTCATCCCCTATATAACCCCTCTAGGGGATTAACTTTTATACGTGGGACACTCAGGAAGTTTTGCGGAAAAAATAAAAAAATATGTTCTATAGGTAAATATTTTTATATTAAATCTTTTCAAAGTACTCTCCAGTAGCATCTATCGTGGTGGAGCAGAAGCCCGCGGAGCCCTGTGTTTGGTCGTTTGTTGCTCAAAACAGAGAAAACTTTTGCCAAGCATTTGGTAGTATACCATTCAGCGTTGATGCTTCTTTGGTTTCTTAAAGGAATTGACACCAAGTAGCCAGTCAAATTGAAAAAGCTCGCAATCAAAATCTTCCCCCCGATTCTAGATAGCTTCACTTTGGTAGGCGTTGATTCGTTTTGAAACACCCAAACCGTCGACTGGCACTTCGTTTCTGGATCGTATTGATAAATCCAAGACTCATCACCTGTAATGATGTCGTAAACACGCCGAGACGTGGCTGTTTAAAAATTTGTTTATCATATCACGGCACCATTCCACCCGGGCCTGCTTCTGAACATCGGTGAGGTTGTGCGGCACCCAGCGTGAAACCATCCTCCTCATGCGATGATGCACGTGTAGAATTTCCCGATCCAATCCAATCGTATTTGCTGAATTTCTTGATACGTAACTCGCTTATTATCTTGGATTAAATTTTTCACTGCTGGCACGTTTTCTTCCGTAACAGCCGTCAAAGGGCGACCACTTCTTTCTTCATCCCCCAAAGTTAGTCGACCGCGCTTGAATTCGTTATACGAACGATACACGGTTGACTTAGAAGGGCCTTCATCCATGAATGCCATTTGAAGTCTATCGTACGATTCGTCCGGTTTCAGCCGACACTTCAAATTTAAAAAAATCATAGCGTGAAAATGTTCCCGGCGCAGATCCATTTTTTAATGAGACACGATAATTTAATGTTTCTAGACCTAGAAGTTTAAAATAGATTGTGCATTGTTGGTTAGTGAATTAATTTATGAATTTTATTAAGAAAAGATAAAAATTAAACAATTGAATACTTTACCCCATCAAACGTATGTGCTTCTTTATGATCCTCTTGAATTTCATCCTTGTCACCATTTCAGTCACCTTCACATACTCCAAATTCCTCAGCTCTTTCTGCACGTGTATCAGCTGATCGCACAAGTACATTATCATACTGCACACAAGACCTTGCATCGCAAAGGCCCTGCAGAGTCCGGGCAAAACGCAGAACGCAAGAATTTGCAATGAGAGTATCAAGTTCATTAAACTCTCCATTGGATCGAATGGTAACCAAGCTTCTATGGACATTGTTCCTTCAAATAGAGCTAGAAGACTAAAAGCTCCGACCACAGCAGCTGTCATCCCAGTTATGACCATCACGTAATTCGCCATCAATTTCTTTCGCTCATCTGTAACTTCGTCTCCAGAACTTTCAATTTCGTCAATAAGTTCCCCAAGTTCCTCCCTCTTGATCAAAAAAATTATCGTTTTGAAAAAGAAGTTGTATACAACCAGACATTTGTCCAAATTGGAGAACACGACTATTACATCATCCTTATGCTGGTAAGTCCCAATTCCAGCTAAAGTAAGAAAAGTTATGGTTAGGAAATGAATGAAACATTCGTAGATTTTGTAAAGGAACTTTTGGTTTGTAGTCAATGTTTTTTCTGGCCATAATCCGACGAAAAAAAGGAATTTCATATTAAATGAAAAGAAACCATCGTCTATCAAATAGAAACGATCTAGTACGGAGAGTGCCATTTTGCGAATGACCACGACGATTTGTCAGTAATGAGTGTAATGGCGCGGACACACATGTTGTTGATTTTATTCAGCTGTATGTTCGTAATGACGTTTCAACAGAATATGTATGAGATTTTTCTGTACTTTTATTTTTAATAATCGGCCAAAATCGGAACTAACGCTGCTATCTTGATTTTTTAATACATTTAAAACATCAACAATGTGCAAAACAAACACAAATGGACCTACTTAAGTATACGATTTTGGCATGTGTGTGGATTGGTTCCGTCTTGCATAAGTAGGTCCAAATGGTTACTAACAGCGCCACCCTGTCAACGTCATTCGAGCGCCAAAAGATCCTCGTAGCAGTATTCGTGACAGACAACAAACTGTTACACCACTGAAAAGGAACTCGCTTGGAAGATTTAGGTGTGTTGTCTAGACGGAAGGACGAGAAAGACTATATTGAAATTCAACCCTGGCTGAGTCTAACAGGGGTTCAAATTCCTATGTCAAGTAAAGTACCTAAGTCACAGGTAGGGTGATAGTAAAACTCATTTCTCATTATTATTATTAGCCTGTGATGTCCCACTGCAGGGCAAAGGCCTCCCTACTCTCTTTCCACCTCTCTCTGTTCAAAGGTGCTAAGGACCAGTTCTTGTTGAAGGAGTCCAGCTCATCCCGCCATCTGTCCTCGATATGACTTTAAACTGTCGTGCATTTAGTATCGAACTAAATGTAGAACGCAACCTGTAGGCTATGGGATAAATACACCCAAATAGGCTCGGATGGAACAGTCGATATTAGTGCAGGATATCTACTCAGGGCGGCGGCTGATGAACGTCTAGCACGTCAAAGGCGGCGCCCACGGACCCAGTCAGGCGGTCCACTGTACACCCACCAACTCGCACTAGACAAGAGCGGTGGGTTAATTTGTCTAAAACCCTACAGATCAACAACAAACACTAAAAACTACAAACCCCTCATGACACAGACGAATAAAAATGCGCCTTATTTCTCATAATTTCAGAATAAAAATTAACTCGATATCTGTCTGATCTTGATCTCAATCTGTAAACGTTTTATGTACATCTTGTCAAACAAGAAAAGAGAGAAAGATAAATTGTTTATTCTGCACAAACAAAACAAACAAACATGTTCTTCCTTGTAGCTATTTTCGGATTGGTCTATGTTTAACAAGAGATGCCCGCAGGCAACGCCGTCTCCGATAATTTTAGCCGTAGTTTTCGTATGAAATTGTGTACAGACGTCAACAAATGAAGCTACTACAATCTGTCAAATTTTTTTAATAGATTTTCAACCTTATCGTTAATCTGTTAAGGTTCAAAGTTGATTGGGAAAATTTGACAGTTTCGGGTAGCTTGATGTGCTGGCGTCTGTACCTACTTCCTTATGCCAACAAGCAATTTAACATAAGTTTCACACTATGTCCCAACTTCATAAATTCCATTTTAGAGTGTGTGTAAACTTGCTGAACGTTTCGCTATCGGACATTTTGGTCTTTGAGCAAAGTCCGCCAATGTGTACCAAGCGTTATGTCACGAAGTTTGTACAAATTGTGCAACTTTGGACTGAAATATCTTCGGTAATAACTGCTAATTTCCACATTCCCCGTCTCTTTCTATCTTAAATGTTAGAAGAAGATAGCGACAAGACTTTGTGAACTATAAATGACAAATTATTGCTGAGTAATGTCATAACTGTTGAACAATTGACTAACTTGTTTGTTAAAGGGCAACCTTGCTTCTTAGGAATTGTTTGTAATTTATGTATTTATCATTTAAGTATGAACAATTTATTAGTTTTAAAGGTCAGTGGTAAGTTACTAATGTTGTTTAATGTCTAGGTAATGTGATTTATGAAACTACTGGCTGACCCGGCGAACTTCGTACCGCGATCTATCGAAATCAGACAATAACGTTCTCAAGATAATTTATAATCATAAAAGCCGTTCCATTCGGGGCGGAGACAAATCCAACAAAGGAATGATCATAGAAATCAGGCCAGCCGTTCTTGAATGGTGTAACTTACCCGACTGTTTTATATACAGGTTGACATTGAAAACATGCGACAAATCGAAATGGGACATTGTACTCATCATTATGAATGAACAACTATTACTATGGGACCCAACCTGAAATCGCGAAAAAAAAATCAGCTGTTCCCTACATTTGGACGAGTTATACGAACATAAATGTAGGGAACAGCTGATTTTTTTCGTGATTTCAGGTTTTGTATACAGGATACAGAAGACTAGCTGTGCCCCGCGGTTTCACCCGCGATAAAAGTCTTTATAGTCCTTTTTTATTGATTCCCTGTACAAATTTCCACCTCCCTTTTTACACCTTTAAGGGAGAATTTCGGGAATAAAAACTATCCTACCAAATTTCATCTAAATCGGTTCAGCGGTTATTGATTCCCCATACAAACTTCCACCCTCCTTTTCACCCCTTAAGGGATGATTTCTGGAATAAAAACTATCCTATGTCCTTTCCTGGAACTCAAACTGTCTCTATACCAAATTTCATCTAAATCAGTTCAGCGGTTTAAGCGTGAAGAGGTAACAGACAGACAGACAGACACCCTTTCGCTTTTATAATATTAGTATGGATACAGAGATAGATAATATTAGTATGGATCACTGATATGACACACACTTTTACTTGTTTGAGTTGTTCGTAACTTGTTTTGATCTTCATTTCTTGCGAGTTTTTAACGTCACTCATCCTTTTCCTGCCCTTACACCAATTATTTTGAGGTCGGCGCATCACGTCATTTTCAGGTCGATCAAGTCGCAGAAATAATATTTTTTTCTATTGTTCCTTTTATTTATTTATTTTTATAGTATCTATTCTATAATAAACATCTGCCATACTTTGAAAGTTTCTAGTATAGCGGAAATTTCTCCTTTGAAAATGGTCTTAACGCAGCGCGCACTTCACAGAATTTCTTCAGTTTTAGCTGGGAGATTTTAAGTTGACATTAAGTATGTCGGCTTAAAATCTCCCGAGCATTGCAAGCTGTGCACTGCAAGTGAGGAATAATAGTCACATTTTGAAGCATTTTCAGTTCCAAAATTTTGTATAAAATATTTACGAAAACAACAGCGTGCAGCGGGGTAATTGCGTAACGCACTAATAGTAGGAATGACATTTGAGGAGCAATCATTCAATTAGTGTTTTGTCCATAAATTAACGAAATACAACTGAGTATGGAGAAATCATAATTACAGTAATTATGGTTTCTCCATACTCAGTTGTATTTCGTTAATTTATGGACAAAACACTAATTGAATGATTGCTCCTCATTTATTTTGACAGTACAAAGACATTCATTGCGTCATTTACTTTGTTGAGCAGACAAATTTTTCGAACATATCAAGCAATGGATTAGCAATCTCCTTCAAAATGATTCAGATTGAAATTGTGTTACGCAATTAGGGTGCTGGCTTGGTACCTACTCATTCAATTTTAGAATTTTCTTCAGTTCAAGTTTGACTTCTTATTTTTCGTTGTCCCCTCAATGCTAAGGATCGCGACCATATACGATGCGTCACCAAGTTTTTCGGTCTTCTGCAGCGTAGTTACTTTGACTGAAGAGTCAAAACTAAGAGTTTCTTGTATATGTTTGGATTGTGGATTTAATAAGTTCTGTAATGAAATAATTAGAAAATCATCTGCCACAGGTCATAGACAAACATTATGATTGAAGTTATGATTGCATATATGGCAGCATTGCCCATAGAGGAAAAATTTCATTGCCATTCAACGTCGTCATGCTGCAGTTTTCTGGACACGTTTCCGGATGACAGCGATGCGGAAGAGTAATTTGATGCCTAAGTGCTCTTTTATTTTTGTATTTATTTGTTTAGTTAGTCACTTATTTAATTTAGTACTTAGTGTAATAGTAATTTGTGTTAAGTATTGTATTTTTTTTTTTCATTTTAAATATTTATCGATCCTCAATTTTCATTTTATTTTAACAAAAGTTATGATTCAATTGTTCAGACCGACTACTGAAATGGATACTCAAACTGAAAGCATTTATTTCAATTAAACCATGTACAGGCACTTTTGAATTATTGTCAAAATTAAATTGTAGGTCAGTTAGTCAGAAAATTGAAGCTAGTTGCCCATTCCAAAACGTAGATCTCTATGGAAAAGAACGGGCAAGAAACTCCATGAACACTCTTTTAAATCAAGAATATTACAAAATCCTGTGCACATTATTCTTGTTGCTTCAATATGTGAGAACAATGTAAAAAAACACAAATGAAGAAACAATTAAAAAAATAAGATTAAAAATAAGCCTTGGCAATTAAGAGATGACCGGTCTCAACCGACGGCGCCCGTTCACGAACATGACGCGTGGATCAGCACCATCCAGCTCAACCATTTTGCAGGGAACCGAGTGATCCGCGTGACACGCGCCACCAATAACAGAGCACTATTAACACTTCCGACCTTTAAAATAACCATAGCCTTAAGCTCTGCCCTCAATCTTTTATCCCCATACAAAATACAAGGGTAAACAGTCAATACGTACCAATGGCTGCGGTTAAAGAAATGCATCGCCACTCTAAAAGCGTAGAGTGCTTTCCGAGCCACTTATATTGAGAATGTTGGAACTGTAACTACTATTTGTTCTCACAATGTTTGCTGTTCAGTTTTCCCTTACTTGTATAACGGTACCCATAATATCACGCCTGTATCCTCAGAAGGGAAGGCTAAGCTACTTCGCACATTTAGAATAGTAGTGACTTAACTTAAAAATCTAAGAAATCGAGGAAACCTCTGAAGGCGGTACTTTGTGTTTTCGGAAGGATACACATGGCGCTCAACGTGTTAATCTCTGACTTATTAGGAGTTATGACACCTAGATAATTGACAATTCAATTGGCTTAGACTAACGTTGACGATAATTTAGGACGACTCCACTAACAACTCTTTTGATCTTTAAGTAGTTGCTCATGATGATAGATATGTAGAATGTGTTTTGTTGTACAACAAAAGATGATCTAGTTATTGCAGCATTTAAAAGATGTAAAACAACAATTGACCAAATGCTAGCCTATAGAACTGTGGACCAAATCCAATGTTTTTATCGTTAAATCTGTAGTGATTGGGCATGATCGACGTCAGATTCGTCTCACTGATTTGTGTAATAGCACTATGATTGATTCAAGCCGTGTGAGCGGGGTTGCAGCAGCGTTATTACGTTAATGCAATTTTGCTTACATGGCAGGTGATTTTTCTTTATTTTTGGAAAGGAATAGACATTGTAACTTATATTATTAGAAGATTATATCCAAGATAAGAACGCTTGGAAACATGCTGGTCCTGCTCCATAGGACAATCTAGAGTCTAGACAAAATCAAACTGGTTGCTAATTTAATTGTAATTTTTTTTAATTCTTTTTTACATTCATTACTCACACCCTGACTTATAACTTGTATTTTTTTTTAATTAAAATCGTTTTGCTTGTACCATGTTTGTAAATATGTGAGCACCATGTATCTATCAGATAAATAATTTATATGTCATGGTTTCGTTTTTAATTCTTTTACCTATTGTGGTATAGTAATTTTATTTTAGGTGCATCGTCCTCACATGTTATTATATAATTAATGTACCCATGCAAAATATTGTTCCTAAAACATTTTAAAAGAGTAACGGTGGAGTTTCTTGCCCATACTTCTCCATACGAAAACTACCTTTTGGAAGGGGCGACTAGAATCAATTCTGTTTTAAGATAATTTTTGACGTTCAAAAGTGCCTGTTATGTGCCTATTTGAAATAAATGCTTTGACTTTGACTTTTGACTTTAAACATCGCCTTGGATGATTCTGTAAAGGTGTTATAATTGTGGTTTAATGAATAAATAATAAAATATAATAATATTCTTTTATCAACATTGATCTGTATGCTATAATATGTAGTTAGGTCATAATTTGAGGTAACTTATACAGGGTGGCAAGGCACTTTTCGTCGGTTATTAAAAAAAAAATTACTGGTTCATAAATTTTGACCGTGTAGCTATTGCACTTTTCTATGATTCCGCAGATTATATTTTTGATAACCTACAAATAATTTCTACACGAATTTTGTACGAATTTATGGTTTCAGTTTGCGCATCGATGTCGGATGCCACCCTGTATATTTTGTACGCATGTGTTTCAGTATGAAAAGTGGCACTCCGGGAGTGCCGACAAAAGTGAAAACTTAAAAAAAATACGTGTGTATTTTTTGAATCGTCACATAAACAAAACACAAACAGAATACGTTGCCATCACTCACTGACATATCGGAAAAGTAAAACCGAGTACCTCCCAAGGACAGCCGAACAGATCCGAATGTAGCGCGGTGTCGGTAACAGTGTCGCGAGTTCAATGGTTTTTTCCCATCTCAAAAAATGTTCAACGCACCTAAAGAAGTTTTTACTTCAAAAACAAAATTTTCTTTCTTTCTTTCTGCGTATGTTACCTACAAAACTATCGATCTACGTCGTTTGCGTATGCAACACTCTAACGTAGTACATACTAAAATACTAGCTAGCTATGTGAGAACCAGTAGTAAGGGGTCGTGAACATATGCAATTTGTCTTTCGTCGACGTATTTGTAAGTCTCTGGAGGTTTATGCACTTGCCTTATATTTTCTCCACAAAACCCCTTAAAAGGCTGCCGCACGTAATGGTTTATTTGTATTTCGCGGTAACCGTGACACAATTGAACATTTTTTGAAGAATAATAAAGGTGTCTAAAACTTGCTCATCATCATTTTCTTGCCTTTGTCCCAATTTATTTGGGGTCAGCGCAACATGTCTCTTTGTTCCATACTTCTCTATTAGTCGTCATTTCGGTAGTCGCCCCCTTTCTAACCAAATCATGTTTCATACAGTCCATCTATCGCATTATAAATAAACTTAAATATTCTTTGCATATTATTGTTTTTTAGAAGGTACTGTAATTTTCTTATTATGCACCTATTTCCGGCAAAGACGATTCCTAAGTGTTTTAATGTTAATAAGATAAAAAAACTTAACTCTTTCTTGTAACAAGACCTTTAAAATATACGTTGTTCTCAAGAGATGAAATGGCTTCAACAAAACAACAAAAAAATCCTGCATCTTCATAAAAATAAATCCTAAACATAAATAAATGATCCAAAAAAAAAAAAATAGATTTTCAACTGTATCACTGAAACATAAGGTTCACAGTTGATTGGGAAAATGTGACAGTTTCGGATAGGTTGTTGTGCTGGCGTCTGTACATACATAATCAGCCTATAATGTTGCCACTGCTGGGACTCAAGCCTCCTCTTCTTTAAGAGGAAGTGGGCCGTAACCCACCACGAAGGCCCAGTGCGGGCTGGTAGATGTCACATAATAATAATAATAATAATAATAACGACCAACATCTGTCGAGGCTCTCGTTAGGCGGTTGGATCAAGGGCCTGATTCAGAAGGCAGTACTCCTTGATACGGCTCGTATTGTGAGGAGGTTCCTGTCTCTGGAGCCCTAACCACCGGTAGCTTGGACCCTGCTCCCGACACTGGCGGAATACTATTTTTTATATTTTTAAATGTTTTTTACACGTATTTTTTATATTTTAAGAAATATTTAAAAATGTAAATTAATATGTACATAAATAAATAAACGAAATAATAATAATAATATAATAATATTCCACAACGCCATCTAGTCCCAAGCTAAGCAGAGCTTGTGTTATGGGTACTAGACAACTGATAAACATACTTATATATTTCTAAATACATACATATTATAGATAAATTACACCCAGACACAGAACAAATGATCGTGCTCATCACACAAACATTTGTCCTGGGTGGGAATCGAACCCACGACCTCCAGCATAGCAGTCAGGGTCACTAACCACTAGACCATCAGGCCTGTCATGTCTTTGAACTTTTGGTTCTAGGACATGCCGGTTTCCAAATTTCCACACAATGTTTTCCATCACCATGTTTTGAGAGCAGTGGTGAAGAAATAAATTACAGAAAGTAACGCGCCTGACTGAGTTTAAACCTACGACGTACAGACGCCAGCACATCAAACTACTACAACCTGTCAAATTTCTTTAATATATTTTAAACTTTATCGCTAAACTATAAGGTTCAAAGTTGATTGGGAAAATTTGGCAGATTCGGCTAGCTTGATGTGCTGGCGTATACAATGTGGATATGGAACTACGACATTAAATTAAAACGAGCACAGTACTAGTCCATCGAAACATTTTAAACCACGAAGATTAGTAGTTAATGGAAAATTAAAAAATTGCAATTTTCAAACAAAATAAATAGCAGAATCAACTGCATAAAAAGTAAACACGCTTTATCTACGAAAAGTCACTGACCTATTGCGCGGCGGGGTGCGGGGTGCAGCGGGCGGCGGCGCGGTGCTGGGCGTAGGTACTTTAGACGGAGAATTAATCACGTAATATAACATCACAATCACAATTAAAATCATCAATTGTAGCATTTTGGTGACATTCTCCGTACCTAAGTACCATGTCGGTGTACTCGGCAGCTGTGTACCTTATTTGAGGCATAATTAAACTCAAAAAACTTACAAACCTAACCTAAATCACAAAACTAGCTACCTAATAAATGTCCAAAATAACTAACCAATATTACACTAACACTTAACAATAAGTCACACTAACCTATGCACTAATCCAATTATCATAAATCGTCTTTAATCACAATAACAACTAAAACTTTTCATAAAATCACGACAATGCGCGCGCGGCTCGTTTTGTGATAAAAAAAGTAGGCGTGTGCTCCTCAAAGGGCGCCGCTATGCACTGACATGACATAGTTACCGATTCAAGGACTATTTGCCGAAAATATTCCGCTCACACACATTCGCAATTTTCTATGCACCACTAATGCATTATTATCGTAAGTAATATTTCTTTTTCTTTCTAATCGTAGTATTTTGTGAGTGGGCGGGGCGCGTCAGAGTGGGGCCGTATGACACCTTTCTCTGTCTTTCAAGCATAGAATCGTAGGTACGTTTTTGCACAGGTTCCTGACCTTACAATGTTTACCTATTATTACGAACTCAGATCTACATCATGTTGAATATTAAGAAAATGAAAAATAATTTCCTGTGGCTAAAGTATTCATTGGATTTGATTGATTTTTTGTATACGGGTAAAGGGCATGCCACTCTTTACGTGGTTTAAAGGGTGGTGTCAAACGTCGTGCTCCACATTGTATACAACTCGTATGTCGGGGTGGTTACTATCGGGCCATCACTGCTCGATATGAATAGTGAATATCAAAAACGGAAAAAATCAAAATGGCGTTCATGCATACCGGATAAATACGAGGCTTAGTGGGGATCAATAGGCAGTCAACAGAAACCCTGCGACGCGTACACAATGTAAATATATGGTTACAGTTTTGCGAGAGAACTGCCAATATTGTGAAATGTCTAAACTTAATACTGGCAGCCTCAGAAAGATGTACAACATCGTTAAGAATTCATTTTCATTGTCTACAGTTTGTTTTCCTATACGGTAACAATGAGTATATAGTTACAATTAAGTACAGACACCAGCACATAAAGCTACCCGAAACTAAAATTTTCCCAATCGATTGTGAGCCTTACGATTTAGCGATAAAGTTGCAAATCTATTAAAGAAATTTGACAGATTGTAGTGCGAGTAGCTTGATTTGCTGGTGTCTGTACCATTTTTGGCGGCGCAAGTGTTGGATCATTTAGCTCCCTTCAAAATGGTTGAGCTGAATGGTGCTAATACATGCGTCATGTTCGTGAACGGGCGCCGTCAGTAGGGACTGGTCATCTCTTTGCTGCCATGGCTTATTTTATTTTAATTTAATATTTGAATTGTTGTTTTTCCTCATCTTTTCATTATGGACGCTTTTAACGTTCTGCATCGTTCTCACATGTATAATTTTTAACGTGAATGATGTAACCAAGACTTTGTAACCATATCTATTATTTTGATTTAAAAGAGTGTCCATGGAGTTTCTTGCCCGTTCTTCTCCATAGGTACCTACGCTTTGGAATGGGCAACTAGCTTCATCTTTCTGACTGACCGACCCCTTGACAATTCAAAAGTGCCTGTAATTGGTTTAATTGAAATAAATGCTTTGAGTTTGAGTTTTTTTTTTGTTAAGCCTTAACTGTCTCCCTGTTTTTTTATTGCTGAATGAGCCCGCTCTAGACCTCGATCACGAATAATGGAAAGCGATGGATGAGGTCTATGATAGAACGAGCGTGCCCAGAAGATGCCTAAAGCACAGGAACTCCCACGTATCGACGAAACACAGCAGGCTGCTCGCAAACCAGGCGGGCGTTAGCCGTACCACCGCGAGGGAAGAATTGGTCAGTCAAATAAGATGTTGGGTGTGACTGCCCAGGATGCGCCGAGCGCTTGGTTCCGTTGAGTAACTGGCGCATATGTTAGGTACACTAGATTAGTAATTACCGCGCCAAGACGTTGCCACTTGACATAAGGCCACAGCCTTATGCGTAGCTAACGTCACTTCAGTGCTCTGTGTGGCGGCAACCGAAGTGAACCAAGTGACACACGACAAAAAATATCGCCAAAATGGGTAAATTCGTAGTGAAAGAGTGCGATTCAAGATCACAAAAACATAATAAATTAACCGGAATTACTTTCCACACGTAAGTATATTGTTTCTGTGTTTATATCAACGTAAAATAAATAAAATGCAGAATTTTGTAAATTAGGTTCAGTGTTACCACTAAAAACTTAGTTTTAGTCTCCCACATTTATGGGAGTTTTTAATTTATGGAATAAATGATTTTCTGCAACGTTATTATTAAAAAAAAAGTAATATTTTTTTAAATAATAACGTTGCAGGGTGCCTAAAGATGCAGCACGCCATGATAAATGGGTGGAAATAATCAGATTGCTGAGAAAAGAGACTAACTGAAAAATTAAAAAATATTCAAAAAGAAAATGCCTTAATTATTTTCATTGGTTATAAACTTCTAATACACATCGAATAAGAAATACATAATTCAAATATTTTATAAATAATTTGGCCCCAACGTTTTTTTATAACGTCATTTATGGCTTAAAAAGTTGGGTAAAATTTTGCATGGGTAGGCAACCCCATCCCGCCATTGCATGTTTATATTGCGGTCTTTGTCTAATCTAAGTAACGGTATTATTCTTGCGACTTGTGTAAGTGAGACAGATATATGTTGACTTTTAAATGTTTAGTGGTTTCAAAGCTACGTCGTCGCGTTTAAATAGTGGTTACACTTTTTTGACACATTTTTATTGAGGTTTGCTTCTCTAGTTATTTAACTCAATGAACTGGCGGAACAAACTGCTCTAGACGAGTAGGTTTCTTCATGCATCCCAAAAATCAAATTCATTCATCCATTGGTGGGCAAAGGCCTCCCCCGGCCCTTCCAGGAACTCTTTTTTCTTCTCGAATCAGCCCTCGCGATACGCGATTACGCGTCCAGGTCATCTCGCCATCTGTTTCTGGGCCGGCCTTGGCGGCGCCAGCCATCTTTAGGAACCTATTGTGTGGAGACTTTTGCTCAGCGGCTATCCTGCATGCGGCTGATGTGACCCGCCCAATCCCATTTGAGCCTGGCAGCCTTCTTGCCTACGTACTCTATTATACCCGTATTGGAACGCGGCATGGTATTCCGAATTTTGCCTTGTCTTTAATCTGTCGAGATCCGCTAGTGAGACAATTGATTTTCTATTGTTTCGTCGCCAATAGGCGACGCGCGGTGCTTGACCGGTACCTAATGTGTAATAATGGTTTGTAGCTACACATTGATACGATACTATGGGATAAAGATTGTGGACATTAAAATGAATAATTTGTTTTCGATGTATGTATTTTTTTGAGGCTGACTGTAACTATATAGAAAACAGGTGAGTGATATGAAAGTAGTACTGTAGAGGGGGTCGTAGCATAGGACGTGCTTACACCATATGATTAAAAGGCGTTAAGCATTTACTGTTCAAGAGAAGCTTATTGTACAACGATAAAAACAACACCGCATCTAATCTAATATAAGAAATAAACACTAACAGAATATTTGACACACGCTTGAACGTTCGAATGGAACATGCCTCTTCAAATATAACCAGCCTGTCCTTCAAAGAGGTGTGGCTTTACAGCCAGCCTCTACAGTACAGTACCTACATTTATATGATATAGATTCATAAATAACACGTTACGTTACGTGTAATACACTTGATAAAATTCTAATAAGTACTGAATAAACTAACAAAATATTAAAATAAAAATATAATATCCTAACCTAATAGAACTAAAACTATTGACAAATAAAAACATGGCGTCGAAAAAATCTTCCGCATCGCTGTCGACTGGTAATGTACCCAAGAGACTGGCGGCGATGCCATGTTGTTTGACAATAGTTAGCCTCTGGCCAAGATAAAAGCCAGCCCTTGGGTCATGGGAAGTGTCAAACAGTCGTTTGGAGATTTCCTTAAATGTCGGTAGGATTGGTATTCGATTTCAACGATATATTATTTTTGCAAAAGAAAGTAAAAATATTTTACTGTAAATCGAAAAAGTTCTTTTTATACAATTCAGAGGATATTATTCTTGTCAAAGAAAGAGAAGTTTGTTTTTACTGCATAACTGAAATAGTTTATTATACACAGACATCAGCTGTGTCAACTTCAATACCTTTATTTTTTTCTAACACTTTAAAATTGTTTCCCTATTTATTTATTAATTTTATTAGTATAGTGTTTGTGGCACAATTATTACGTTTATAGGGCATGTGGACTGTGGGGTCATTCCGCGGAAATCCACTAACGGCGAATATATGCTAATAATAAATTAAATATCATAGCTGCATTCTTTTTTTACTTTATATGACATTTCTTACATGTTTTTACGTATGGCGCCGCTATCCAAAAAAGTATAACACCTTTATTTAATTTATTATTGCAATCAACACGCACCAAATGTCCTTACCATTTGCAAACAAAAGTCGGCCTAATTGAGCGGAATGGCCCTGTGGTGCTAACCTATAAGGAATTGTTACACTAACCTTAGATTTAAGTTAAAAAAAATGTAATAGTGTGTAAACAATTGTTGGTTAAATTAACGAAAGATAAAATAAATTAACAATATTATTGTTTTCTTACTATTGTGATTCACGTTAAAGACAGTCGTTAAACCACAATATTTTGAAGAAAATGCTAAGCTAAACAAAATCAAATAATAAACTTGAATTAATAGACTGTTTTTGAGAACTCTTCTCCTTCAATAGTGTCTGTAATTCCCATTAGCTATAGATATAAAGCTACTTGAAAATCTAAACACAACTATATTACAATATTATACGGAAGCTGCCTGAGCAATCACAATTTTCCAAGATAAGGCGCAAGAAAGGCAGAATATTGCTTGGCATCCGGCGCACGACAGAAAACCTATAACTGATACTATATAAAATATCAACCTAACGTGTGATGGTATTATTACAGTGTAACAATTTACAGCGGTTCATCTTTGACAGGACCTGAGAAAATGTCAAAAAATTTGACATGTCTCAATACTTCAGTAATACCATACGTGGTTTTTTAGGGTTCCGTACCGAAAGGGTAAAAAATAAAAACGGGACCCTATTACTTAGACTTCACTGTCCGTCTGTCTGTCTGTCACCAGGCTGTATCTCATGAACAGTGATAGCTAGACAGTTGAAATTTTCACAGATAATGTATTTCTGTTGCCGCTATAACAATAAATACTAAAAACAGAATACAATAAATATTTAAGGGGGACTCCCATACAACAAACGTGATTTTTTTGCCGTTATTTGTTCGATATTAATAACGGCAACCGGTAGACGCTTGAAATATTCACAGAATATTTAGTTGTATATTCACTTTAAAAATAAATATTTAAAATAAAATAAATTAAGGGGGGCTAAATTAAGGAACACGGGTGGGTTTTAGTCGGTAAAAGTCTGACACGCCCTCTCGCTCCGCCCAGAGCGGGAGAAGTTATTTGATAATTTCCCACCCAAAAAAAAGGGGGGCTCCCATACAAAAAACGTTATTTTTTATATATGGTGTTAAATATTATACGGTGGTTATGGAACCATTCGTGTGCGAGTGCGACTCGAACATGGCCGGTATGTTTATTATTTGTTTCATCTTTCTAATTATTATTATACACACGCTACTCAGTAGATACATCCATCCACACCTTATATTATAAATCCGTAAGTATCTCTAATTGTCTATTACCTTTTCACGACTAAATCACTGAGCTGATCGCTTAGAATTTCGTAACAAACAAAGAATGGCTTTCATTTTGACAGCTTACATTGCGTTATTTACGTGCTTGAGCAGACAAAGTTTTCGAACATAAGAAGTAATGGATTAGGAATATCCTTCAAAATGCATCAGATTGTGATTAATAGTGTGTTACGCAATCAGGGTGCTGGCACCTGGAGAAGGACATAAGCTACTTTTCATACCGGATATTATTCAAAAAAAAAAAAAAAAAATAAAATACACGCAGATGAATTCGCGACCAACAGCTAGTACAGAGACCAGCACATCAAGCTAGCCCAATCTGTCAAATATTCCCAAATGAATATGAACCTTATTACTTTGTAGTAAAGTTGTTGAAAATCTATAAAAGAAATTTGACATATTGGGGTAGCTTCTGGCGTCTGTACATTATAACTTCTATACTGCAGTTCGGGAAAAACTCCACTCACTTACCTTCCGCACAAGAACTCTGCGAAAATGCTTCCGTTGAACTACTGCAAATGTTACACTGTGGTATTATCAATCTTGAGAATATCTGTCACAAAAAGTTATTGAACCGGTCAGTATCGAAGCTTTGGGAAGAGGTTGTCTTTTGTTTTAAGATATTGGATGATCAATCAGTGCTTCTTACTTGATTTGAGATTCACTGTAATGTAGTTTGCGAATCTTACACGGAACGTATGGGATATATTTTGTACTATCTGCGCCCCGCGGTTTCACCCGCATAAGTCTCGAACCCGTGGGAATATCGGGATAAAAAGTATCCTATGTCCTTTCCCGAGACTCAAGCTATCTCTATACCAAATGTCATCTAAATCGGTTCAGCGGTTTAAGCGTGAAAAGGTAACATACAGACAGACAGAGTTACTTTCGAATTTATAATATTATATAGAATATATAGTATATAGTATTATATAGTATATATGTTGCTTGCCGGCTACATTCTTCGTTTTTAGTTGCAAATGGTTCTGTGTTTCACTACTGATTTTAAGAGTGTTTACGACGTAAGGCATTTCATACAAACTTTCAAGCCCTTGTTTTTCGAAATGAATCAACCGATTTTAATAAAACTTCCCACGCATAAGCAGGATACAAAGATCTAAAAAGTTAGTTAAGAACATTTTCGAAAAATAGTGATAAAGCCAAATTAGACCGATTTTAAATTTTCCATAGAAACGGAGATTTCCAGTTATCTTTTTTTAAATAAGACATTTCGAAAATTTTCTTTACTAACTTTTTAGACCTTTGTACCATGTATATGAAGTTTCATTGAAATCGGTTAATTCATTTCGAAAAATAAGGGCTTGAAAGTTTGTATCAAATGCCGTACGTCGTAACCGCTCTTCTCTTGTCACTACGAATCTTCAGATTACTGTAACAAAACCTTTTTAGCTGACAAAATAATAAAACGGTAAACTGTAATCTATATACATATAATAAAATCGTAGGAAAGTCAAAACGGTACATTGAATATTTTTTTAAAAGAATACTTGGGGCGTGATCTACAATCGATATCGAAGCCAAAAATATAGTTTTTAGAATTTTTGTCTGTTTGTCTGTATGTATGTCCGGGATAAACTCAAAAAGTACTGCATGGATTTACTTCAAATTTTGCATGAATATTACTAAGAGGTCGGGTCAACATATAGGCTACATATTATCACGCTATCACCTATGGGGGAGGAGCTGTGAATCTTTATTTTTCTTACGCATTCTGTGACAGCGTGTAATCTAACGACGCATATTTAAATGTTCTTTTTCAGTAAGCCATGCTCTTATCTAGCTTTACACTATAAAAACTACGCCATTTAAGTAATTTGGGCAGAAAAAACATAGTTTAATGAATTTTAGTAGTATAAAGAAAATTTTGAAGCAGCGCCATCTATGAGATTTCATAAAAATCAAATCAAGTTACATGTTGACACTTTTTGGAAATTAATAATTAAAATTTGATCATGTTGGCGAGGTTACTAGTTAGTTATTCTTAAAATTCATAGATGGCAATGTGCATTTTCTTCATAAAAGTTGTATCGTATAGTTCGTTTTGACAAATTCAAGTTCCAACAAAACCCTTAAAATCTTGAGCAGAGTTGAGGACGACAATAAAAAAAATGCGGCGTTAAGTATTACAAAAAAGTTATGTTTCTACTGGAGACGAAGTCGGAGTAACTGATGCACGCGTGCTGAACACCTGTCTCAGTTCACTTCAAGATGTGGTCATTTCTATCGGCGGCAATCCACTGATCGAATATGGGTTACCAGCTCTCCAATCATCACCGCATCAAGACCGTGTAAATCGGGAGTATAACGCTGAGACAAATTACGATCCGGGCGAAATGACCATGTCGCTTTGTTCTCTTCAGAGCAAAAACAAATTTATGACACCGTCCTTGAAAGCGTTGGGAAAAAACCAGGGTCAAATGTTTTTCTTAGAATGCGTCTGGTGGAACAGGAAAAACATTTGTTACCACTTGCATACTTGCAGAGGTCAGCAGGCAAGGGAAAATTGCTATTGCTGTAGCGTCGTCGGGAATCGCTGCCACACTGCTTCCGAGTGGCAAGACAGCACATGCCATGTTTAAAATTCCTATCGATTTAGAGAGCGCCGAAACGCCTGTTTGTGGTGTGTCACGTAACAGCGATAAGGGACACGTGCTCAAGGATTGCTCTTTGATCGTATGGGATGAGTGTACGATGGCCAATAGGAAGGCAGTTGAGGCCGTGGACGGAACACTGCAGGACATCCGCAGGAACGAACATTTGATGCGTCGTATCACAGCTGTTCTGTTCAGTGGCGATTTCCGGCAAACGCTTCCCGTGGTGACACGGGGATCGAGGGCTGACGAGGTGAATGCTTCGTTGAAACTATCTCCGTTGTGGTCACGAGTTCGTACGCTGCGCTTGACCATTAATATGAGAGCTCGGCTCGGCGGCAATGCACGTGCTCAAGAATTCTCCAATGTCCTTCTAAATCTTGGCGAAGGCACCCTACCAGAAGAGAGAGGTGGACAGGTGGTGCTTCCAGAGTCTCTCGGTAGAGTGGTATCCAGCTTAGAAGAACTCATTTGCTGTGTGTACGGGGGACATCAGTCGTATACTGCACCTGCAGAATTCTTGGGTGTGTGAGCGGGCCATTTTGACGTCCAAAAATGATCAGGCTGCAGCAATTAACGAATGCATTCTCTCGGAAATTGAGGGGAATGAAGTGGTCTACACCTCGATAAACACTGTTGTCGAGCAAGATGACGCCACACATTATCCCGTGGAATTTCTGAACTCTCTGTCAGCAAGTGGACTTCCAGCGCATACCATCAAGCTGAAGGTCGGTGTCCCGATTATGCTTCTTCGGAACCTATCTCCTCTGAAGTTGTGTAACGGGACCCACCCTAAAGTCATCTCGCTCTACAGACACACCATTGAGGCGGAAATTCTTACGGGTTGTGGCGTTGGCGAGGCAGTATTTATACCACGCATTCCCCTCATACCTCATATCTTCCCGTTCCAGTTCAAGCGCGTACAGTTCCCCGCGAGTGTTTGCTTCGCGATAACCATCAATAGAGGCAGACACTGAGGGCAGCGGGTGTCGACCTCAGGACGAGTTGCTTCTCACACGGGCAACTGTACGTCGCTTGCTCCCGCGTGACCAGTCCTGACTCTCTTTACATTTTGGCTCCTGGCAGCATAACTACCAACGTTGTTTATAGGGAAGTGTTTTAAGGTATGATGCCTTTGTACGTATTTTTACTCTTTTGTGTCCTGGAATGTATTCCTGCATTGTTTTCTCTATTTCCTTCAGTCACATCTTATGACTGAACTCAGCAGGACTCCCATATAACTCTCTTCACTTGCTTCGGTTGCAAAAAAAACTTATATTTTAATGCTATTTTAAAAGTTGTTTACTTATAATGCTATAGCGACACTGGCATCTTAGGTATTTTTGGTGCTGTAGAGCCTTCAGGCAGACGACGTCGCGGGCAGCAGCTAGTTTGTAATAATAGGATTCAAGTTCATCCACGTTCAGTTCCGGCCGGTCGTCTGTGTCATAAAATATTATTTGTACTTATAACACCGGAATTTGAATAGGCTTGTTTAAAACAGGAAATCGGAGGGTTATGGGTTATATTTTAGTAGGGATTTCGCTATTACTAAACCTGTTATTGTGAAACGTGATATGAAAAGGTAGAAGTTATTATATTTTTATGGTTCCGTACCTCAAAAGGAAAAACGGAACCCTTATAAGTTCACTTCGTTCTCCGTCTGTCTGTCCGTCTGTTAAGACTCTTTTTCGCAGGAATGCGTGGAGTTATCAAGTTGAAATTAATATCAAATACTCAGGGCTGCAATCCCTTGAAGCTGTGAACAAATTTAACTTCTAAGTCAACGCAATCATAAGTTACGGGCGTTTATGTTCCATTTATGCCGCATATTTTGACACTCGCAAGGGAATCAATAGGAAAGGCCTATGTCCAGCAGTGGACTGCTATAGCCTTTTTTCTATGGATGGGAAATCATCAAAAGACCCCTCCCGCTCTGGGTGGAGCGGAAGGGAGTGTCAGACTCTTACTGACTAAAATCCATCCATGTTCCTTCCTTAGCCCTTTATGTTCCGGGGCAGCGGTAACCCTTTCGGACAATCCCGCACCCCTGGCAGGCTTCGGCCCTGGCAGGCCTCTTCCTTTTTGCTGACATCTCTTTGAGGCGCACGTGGAACACGTACGCGCCGTCCGGCACGGGCCTGGTCCTGATCGGACGGTGAGCTACCCATTACTCTCCGTCCGCAGGCCCGCGCCTACGGTGGCCGGGAGTCGTCACGTGGCTCCCGACGCCCGGAGCGTCTCCTGCGGTGGCTGGGACGTGAGGCTCTCTCCCTCAGCTGTCCCGCCACCTCCTTCGCTAGCATGACTGCTTCGCAGAAAGAGGTGACTGCCTCCCACTCCCTCTCGCCCCGGACCATGGCTTGAACCAGGGCCGGGAACTGCTATAGGCTGATGATGATGATGGTGAAGGAAAGCAAAACCTATAGGGTACTTCCCGTTGACCTGGAATCATGAAATTTGGCAAGAAGCAATGTCAAGTAGCACAGTAAAAGAAAAAACCGAAAACCGTAAATTTGTAGTTACACACCTACAAATTTGTACGGAAAGCTTGGTGCGCGAGTCCGACTCGCACTTGACCGGTTTTTTATTATATTATAATTTGTATGCAGATTTGATGATGTGGTTTGTTTTGCTTTTGTCTGTTCTTGTTGTTCAGTTTTACAACAAACTAGCTTTTGCCCGCGTGAAATTTCATGATGGCTAGGCTATCCTGCGCCGTTATATCGAATATACCTATAAAACAAATGAAATGATATTTGTCCATGAAGCCAATGTCATTTTACTGCCTTCATGTCGTGATAGAAAAACATACATACAGAGTTACTTATAATTCGACGTAAACGGTCAGGATCTGATAGGGGGACGCCAAAATGCAACAATTGAACCCTCCATATGTATGGCCGAAATTCAATAGTTTTCGAGATATTTGTTTTTGATTTTTATTTGATTCTTAATTGTATTTTAAATTGTATTCTATTTGTATTTTTTATCGTATTTTAAATTGTATTAATGAGTAAGTTAGATATATGTGTATCTTTGTAGTAGTAAAATTGCATTGGCGTTGTAGCTGTTAAGGTGTTATTTATAAAATTTTGAATAAGTAAATAAATAATAAATAAATTTCTGCTGCATGATTTAAATCTATCGTTAAAGTGATTGATTGCTAAGCAATGAGCATCAAGCAATGAGCATAATAAAAGAGTGACAAAACTTTAGATTTGCTTATTGTATCCTGAAAACTCAGCCCTGTACAATATTCTGTTTAGCAACATCAACCGATTATCTGCTGTAGAAATAATACTATGTACCTACATTGCAGTCATACTTATTTGTTCCATATCTTTACTAATAATAAAGCTGAAAAGTCCTGCATCAACCGGGGGTTGTCCCTGGGTGCACTTGCATAGTGCATACAGGGATAATCGTCGGTTGGTGCCACATTTCATTAAAATTTCCTAAGGGGCCTCTGTGAGTTGGCTACGGCCCCTCGTACGCCTTCCAAAGGACCGGGACCCCATGGTCCCGAGATATGTAAAATAAAAAATAAGCTGAATGCTTGTTGCTGAAGCTTATGTTTGTTCGTTTGAACGGACTAATCTATAAAACTACCAGTTAGATTTGAAACAAATATATTTGCATTTGATATATAGCCCAATTCTTGAGTAAGGCTAAAGGCTACCATCGCACTGAAAGAATAGCCATAGCCAGAAAGAACGCTAAGCGAAAATGAAGTAATAGTACGGACCATTTGGATCAAGCAGGGTGGATCATTTGGATCAAGGGTATAAGAAATTTCACGCGGACGAAGTCGCTGGCAGAAGCTAGTGATGAGAATAAAACAAAAGAAAACGGATGCCACCAAAGGGGAAAATAAATTGAATAGTTTAAGCAGTTGACTTTTATGTAAGTCGTCTAGACGAAGTCGCAATTTCTTAGCATTTTACACTTGCTCCACATTCACAAAACGGGTTTGAATTACATCGAAAATTTTAACTCTGTTTCTAGTAACAATGTGCAAGCTTTAGAGTACCTGTTTGCTTTGAAAAATTCTACTGAAATGCGGCTGAGTTATAGATACGTTCGGAGAATAGTAGACATTTCTCCCTGTAGTTCAATCAATACATTACCTTTAGTAGTATACCGTAATAGTTTTTTAAACGGAGTTTTAGGAATCGGTGACAAAACCTGCGCTTTTATATAACGTATATTATGACGAACTTGTCTCATAACTGTGTTTTAGAGTTCAGTTTTTTTAAATCCCACATCACTCATAATCAGACTATAATGTTCCCACTGCAGGGACACAGGCCTCCTCTCGTCAAGAGGGAGTGGGCTATCTATCACGCGGGCCCAGTGCGGGTTGTAGATGACACATGTCTTCGAATGTATGGAATGTTCGTTTAGTTTTTTAGCAAACGATCCGAGTAATCTTTATTCCCTTCATTCGAAGACCCGTGTGCCAACTCCCTCCCACAGAGAGGAGGTCCATGTCCCAGCAGTGGGAACAATATAGGCTTATATGATTATGTATTAAATTCCAAACCTAAAATAAAAATAAAACAATTTACAAAGGCTAAATAACTAATTTAGTTTAACAACATCGTAATGTTAGGCCGTGCATTTACGGAGGGTTTTAAAATAAGTAAACTGTTTTACTTAATGTATGTATATTAAAAATAACATACAAAATTAGGACTTAGGACGTGTGTGACTCTTTAGGATGACGGAGTGAGACTGTTGTAAGTGTCCTCAAAATTGGGCGACGGCGACAGGCCCTTAACGGTGATACTTGAGATTGGAATGCTGAGAAGTGCAGGATGCGCTTCTCTTAAATATTTATTTTTAATTTATTAGCGAGTCAGGGTTATAACAACCCCCTGCTTAAGTGGAAACTTACGCCTCTTAAAAAGCGAAGTTTACAAAAAAAATGGTTTCTAATTTGTTGTCAGACGCGGCGTATGACGTGTTAATTGAATTATGTTTTCGCCGGTCGGGTTATCGGTGTTGAAATTATTAATTTTAGATTCATCTATTATTTGACTGTGTTTAAATTTCTTGTAAAGAGCCATACATTTCCTATTACAGTAATGGTACAATAAAACGTGACAAAAATACATGTAAACATAAATGTATATAAAACAATAGAGTATGATGGAAATACATTAGGTGTTTCATTAATGTTAAAGTTCTTAGCTATTTCTAGGATGTTAGCAATCCTATGGTTAATTATATCTAGGTTATCGGTATTCACATTAGGAATCTTCGGTAGATTCTGATTAGGTATAATTAAGTTTATTAAAATTAGACATATTACAACATGAATCATGGATTATGTTAAAATTGGAGTGAATATAATTAAGAATTGATCTAGGATATTTCATACTTATTAGTTTTATATTTTTTTACAGTATCCTTTACAATTAGGTCTTAGTGTTAGTATACATGTGCCTAGGATAGTAAATTCGGATATTTTGCTTTCACAAATGGGGTTATCTTGAGTACTAAGTTCGTTAATCTGTTTACAAATGTGTACAAGCTAGTAACAATTTTACAAACACTTAATTTATCTAGCGTTATAATCTTAGATCTATCTTTACATGAAGCTATGTATGTGGCTATGTGGAAAATTAGTGCATAGGCTTTAGATACATTATGAGGTACACGCACAGGAACATTCTTATACAAACTATATTGGCTTATCAAAACTAAAGGAATACAAGCTTATCATCTAAAATATAACTAACAATTTTTGACAGATTTATTTAAGTGTTTAAGCCACTTAGCTCCGTTGGGAATTCTGTGTATTTAGGCAAGTTCTTAATATTTTCGACCAGGTCGTAATACAGATTTTTTTTGGTGATAGAACTGACGGGTGTGTCGAGTGTTCGAGTTTGCGAACAGGATGGAGTTAACAATATCTTCTAATTTATAGGAGAGGCTTAAAACGCTTGACTAGAGCACATTTAACGAGTTTTGTAGAGTGGCTTTAAGTGCTAAAACATTTGTAACGGCTGTGATATTATCAACGTGGAACGAAAGGTTTTCTGTTACTGCGTTGAGGGCTTTCTAGTTTTTATGAATTTTATGATTGACTTATTTAAGCTATAGATCGCGGATTTACAGATTAGAGTGTTTTCTCCGAGTTTGTTGTCATTCTCATATTAGTGCTTGAAATATTGATTATGTTCTGAGCGTTTGGCAAACCATAGCATAATGCTGTCACACTGTAAGAGAGTATTTATGCATATATAAGTCCTTAACTAATTTAACACTAAATAAAAGTAGAAAGATAGGATTACTTATAACCTAGGTGATATCTATATCTGTAGCTAATTTTACTTTATCGTAATGATGTTTGACATGTTTTCTATTGATTAGTAGAGAAAGTGTGTGGTTCCCATGGACTTTTACTATTTTGTAGGGACCTTTCCACACAGGTGACAATGCTTTCCGCATTCTTAAGTGGTTTTTTAAGTAAACCATATCACCAACCTTATAAGTGACAGGTCGGGACCGTTTGTCGTAATATTCTTTCGATGTCTCTTTGGATTTAGTTATATTTTCTATAGCTTTATTATGGGACAGTTTCAAACGGTGACTTAACATTTTAATGTAATCGTGGTAGGTGTTAGTAGGGTTTAGTTCATAGACTGAATCTGGTAAATAAGGTTTATGACCGAACAGTAGTTCATAGGGCGTGAATTGAGTAGTCGTATGGACGTTAGTGTTGTATGCAAGGATTCCAGTGTAAACATATTGTTGGGGTTTCTGCGTCAGGTCGTCGTCGTGTCAGCGTCGTGGATTGAAATTAGACACCAGGCTCCTTATGATAACGTGTAATATCGGTTTTACAATATTGGGATGTATTTTCTTCACAGTTTATAATAATGTAGCGGTTATAGTAGTATTTGCGTGCGTTCGTTGACGGGTCACCAAGACAGTCGCAGTGAAGATCCGTAGCGCGTCGCTAGCATCGCGTTGATGTCCCCGCGCACCGCCCTCGTCATCGGTTAGTGACATTTGTCGCTAATAGATGGCGCTGTGGTCGTCAACATGCCCCCGGCCTTGGAAGCACCAGGTTCCAATGAAGCTGAGATGCTGCTGGTTTCGTCGTCATCCGGATGCAGGAGCGGGCAGATTTTCGGATATGATCGCCGAATAACGCCCGTCGCTGTTTTGATGGTTGCCACGCGTGAGATGCCATCCTTGCCGGTGAATGTCTGCAGCACTCGTCCGAGGCGCCACTGTAAAGGCGGTAAGTTGTCGTCTTTGATTAGGACGAGGGTGTCAGGGGTAAGTGTGTCCTGGTTGAGTTGCCACTTAGTTCTCTTCTGGAGCTCAGATATGAACTCCGTTGACCAGCGTTGCCAGAAGTTCTGTCTCATCTGTTCCACGCGATCGTATCGCGGCAGGCGCTGCGTAGCCGTCGCAGTGAGGTCCCGACTGGCGGGTGCGGTGAGCGGTCGGCCAATCAGGAAATGAGCAGGACATAAAGGAAGCAGGTCGTTCGGATCTGTGGACATTGGGTACATAGGTCGGGAGTTAAGGACTGCTTCAATTTGTGCCAATATCGTACTTAGCTCCTCGTATGTGAAATGTGCATTGCCTACAATGCGACATAAATGAAATTTGCAGGACTTGACCCCTGCCTCCCACAAACCACCAAAATGAGGCGAGTACGGTGGAATAAATGTGAATTCTATGGAATTACTAGTTGTGAAGTTGATAATATCTGATTTTGAAGAATCTAAAAATTTTGAAAATTCCTTTAAAGCCCCTACAAAAGTCGTGCCATTGTCAGAATAAATCTGCAATGGTTTGCCGCGTCGAGAGATGAAACGTTTCAACGCCAGCAAATATGCTTTAGTAGTAAGACTTGTGACCAATTCTAAATGTATTGCGCGCGTTGTAAAACATACAAAGAGACAGATATAACATTTCGTTAACTTTGCCCCCCTTCCGGCACGGTCAAGCATGAACAATGGCCCAGCATAATCCACGCCACAACGTTTGAATGGATACCCTGGCTCCAATCGTTCAGTAGGTAAGTTACCCATTTGTATGTTTAGCGGTTTAGGTCGCATACGCTTGCAAGTCATACAGGTGTGCACTACTTGCTTAGCTAAGTTACGCCCTCTAATAGGCCACCAAGTATCACGAATTGTGGCCAGTAGTAACTGAGCCCCTGCGTGTAATAGTGATTTATGTTGATGCTCAAATATAAGGCGAGTAAATCTGTGTTTGCCACACAACAACAAAGGATGTTTTTTATCATATGAAAACGAGTCTGAATACGATAATCTACCTCCTACTCTAATTAAATCGTAGTCATCCAAGAAAACATTTAAACTAGAAATACTGCGTGGGCATTTTACTTGATGATTTTGTTTTAATGTTTTATAAACATCTGAAAAAGATTGTTGTTGTGCTATTCGGGTTAAAGTTCTAATAGAAATATCTAATTCATCCATCGATAGGCAACCTGTGAGGCGTTCTGTTTTTAGTTTTGTGCGGCTATTGTGAATGAAACGCATAACGTATGACACTACGCGTCGCAAGCGATTAAAACATGAATACCTATCGAATGGAAAGGAATCTGAATTTACTTGAACTAGCAATGAAGTTTTAAGTGATTTTAATTCAGGTAATTCATCGTGATTAACATTACTTAAATTAATATCATGTTCCCATTGTGTGTTAGGAACCTGTAGAAATGGCGGTCCGCGCCACCACAATTCACAAGTTTTAAGTATATCTAGATGCACACCACGCGATAACAAATCAGCTGGATTTTGTTTACCGGCTACATGAAGCCACGGCTTATCGCCCGTGAGTTCATTAATTTGTACAACGCGGTTCTGCACAAATGTTTTTAATAAATTAGGCGACATTTTAAGCCAACCTAAAACTATTGTTGAGTCTGACCAAAAGTGTACGCTATTAAAAGATAATCTTAATGAGTTACTAATTTTTGTAAACAACTTTGCGGCTACTAGCGCGCCACACAGTTCTAAGCGCGGTACGCTAACCGGTTTAACGGGAGCGACCTTACTTTTCGCACACAACAAATTAACTGATATCAGCTGTGCATCTGTATAGCTGCGTATATAGGCGCAGGCGCCGTATGCATCTTGCGAAGCGTCACAAAATATATGTAGCTCAATAATGTGTGTATTTTCTCCAATGACGTAACGTGGAATGCGTATGTCTTGTAGATTGGGTAATTGATGAATGAATTTTTCCCATTCTACTAGTATATGGTTAGGAACTGCGTCATCCCACCCTATCTTACATAGCCACATCTTTTGTAATAGAATTTTAGCTATAATAATATTTGGTGTAAGTAAACCTAAAGGATCGTATATCTGCGCGATGACTGAGAGAATATTACGTTTGGTAGCGTGAGTTACGTCATGATCACATTTTGTGTTAAAATACAATTCATCGGATGAATAAAACCATCCCATACCTAGTGTTTTGGTATGACAGTTGTCTCCTAGTGAGAATTCCTTAGACGTAGATGGTAACTCTGTTTGTGGGATTGCTGAGTTAAATATCCATTTTCTAAGGGAGAAACAACCTGATTCCAATACTTCAGAAACATCTTTGCATATTTCTAATAACCTTTGTTGATCCTGATGTCCCGTTATTAAATCATCGACGTAGAAGTCGTCATTAATTACTTGTGCGATGACGTCATCCTTACATTCTACCGCGAGTTGTTTTAAACATCTAATACTGAGATACGGCGCGGACGCCGTCCCGTAAGTGACGGTGTTAAGTTGGAATACACCGAGCGGCTCAGATGGGTCTTCCCTCCAAAGTATTAGTTGCAGATTTCTCTGATCAGGCTGAACTAATATTTGCCGATACATTTTCTCAACGTCGGCACATGCTACATACTTGAATTGTCTAAAACGGAGCAAAATTGAAAACAAATCATTTTGTAACGCAGGCCCAATGTGTTGTATGTCGTTCAATGATTTGCCCGAAGTGGACTTTGCACTTGCGTCAAAGACAACCCTAAGTTTCGTTGTTGAACTATGTTCCCTGTAGACACCATGATGTGGTAAAAAATAACAAGGTGAAGTGTATTCTGTTATGCGACTCATGTGACCCAGACCTAAGTATTCACTCATAAAATCGTTATACATTTTTCTATAGCTAGGCGCGCTCCTAATGAGTTTGCGTTCGAGTGCAAGAAACCTGTTTTTTGCCATAGAAAATGTGTCATGTAAAACATCAGCTGATTGACTAAGTGGAATGCGCACAGAAAAACGACCTTTAACATCGCGTAACGTCGTATCTTTAAATAACTTTTCGCATGCACTTTCATCTTTGGTAAGATTGTTATGCGTTGAAGTTATTTCTTCCAGTTCCCAAAATCGTTTGAGTTCTGAATCTAATGTTTGCGTGAAATTACAATGAGTAAGGTTAACGCGTGAAACCTTTTTATGAACAGTTCCCGATATGACCCAACCGAGTTGTGTGTTTTGTAAATATGGACCATTCGGCAACCGTATCAGACCTTCACTAAGCAGGTCCCAGAACTTATCTGCCCCTAACAATAAATTAATTTCGCTAGACAGATAGAATTCTGGATCGGCCAGTTGAACATTGCGTGGAATTTCGATGTGGTAATTACCTGCTAGTGATGGTAATTGTGCCGTTATACGAGGCAAAACTAAACAACTAAAATGCGTGCTATACGTGTTCGTTTTGGATCGCAACTGAATACGGCATGATTGCGTGGATTGGGATATAGTATTACCTACCCCTATAACTTGAACAGTGGACTGTATCAATGGAAGACTAAGTTTGTTACAAAGCGATTCGGATATGAAGCAATGTTGGCTCCCGTTGTCGAGGAGAGCTCGCGTTGTGTGATATTTATTATGTTTGTCCGCTATTTCCACTAATGCGGTCGATAATAGTACCGGATTTAGAAAACATTGCGCTTTGGTATTATTATCTCCCTCGTAAATTGTGTGAGATTTGTGAGAAGTGGTGAGCGGCATCTGTATGTGTGAAGCACTCGTATCATTTGATTCAGACTGTGGCACTATTTGCGTGATTTGAGCAACAGCTGATGATGTGCGAGCGTCTACAACAGCATCTGTGTGAATTAACGTGTTGTGTTTTTTATTACAATGCCTGCACGGCCCATACCAACACTCGTTTACTGCGTGATCTGATCGTAGGCAATTACGACATAACCTTTTCTCCTCAATGAAATTTATTTTATCTTTAAGTGATAAATTAAGGAAATCTTCACACGAGTAAACCGGGTGATTGGAACCGCACTGAGCGCATTTGTAACGTGGTGAATTTGATGGTTTTTTGTTAATGTTATCTTTGCGTGTAATAACATGACTGTGTGATTTGGTGACCGACTGTTTCTTTGTGTGAGTGTCTACTGATTGTTTGCTTTGAGGCCTAATAGATTCTAAAAAATCAGCACGATCCTTGAGGAATTTCATTAATTCAGACAGCTTTAGTTTTCCTACTTTCGGGAGGGTACTTTTGTGACTTTCCCACTCGCGATCGGTCGAAGAATCTAACTTGGAAGTTATTATGTGGATAATTAAAGTATCCCATGTATCTGTAGGTTCTCCTAACGTTTTTAGCGCCCGAATGTTTCTTAAAACTGTATCTATTAATTTTCGAATTTGAGAAGCTGATTCTTTATTCATTGATTGAGCATAGAATAAAGCTTTGACGTGATTACTAACTAGCAAACTGTCATTGTTAAATCTATTCTCTAAGAGACTCCAAGCAACTAAATAGTTGTCGGAAGAAAACTCCAGTGCCTTAACCACTTGTAGTGCATCACCTGTAAGAACTGACCGTAAGTAGTGGAACTTCTGAACGTTATCTAGATTGTCACTGTTGTGTATCATTGACAAGTAAGTATCGCGAAACTCGAGCCATTGATCGTATGAACCGTCGAATTTCGGTAATGAGATTGTGGGTAACTTCATGCAATTAAAAGTGCGACTTTGACCGCCGACATTCTGTGTGGAAGTATCTTTTAAAATACATTTAGCCTTGCCCACAATAGCATAAAACTGATTTTCAAACGTTTCTCTCTCTAGCAGTTCTCCGTCCAACTGACTATCTGACACAATGGAATCTAGTTCATCTTGTATAGTAGAAAATTGATCGATTAGTACTTTAAAGGCTTGAAAACGCTCCTCTAACTCCGCTTTCTGAGCGTCCGTTAATTTCGAAACCTCTAATGACTGCGCATACTTAGAAAACAAAGTTAATTTTCGTTTAACGGTACTTCTTTTCTTAACTAATTCGCGAATGATATCTTCACTTCTTTCTATTTCTACTATTGAATGCCTCTTATTGGTGTTCATTTTGGTGGCTTGCAAGAGAAAAAGATCAAGTACTTACAGTCGACCGGTGTGCGCCCGAGCGATGTAGGTAGACACACAATTTGCACCGTAGTCGAACACTGGAATTTTTGCGAAAAATAACGATATTAGCACAAACTGAGCACAGGATTTTGGAAGGAAATTGGGTGGATTGACCTGACCGTTGCTGAAGATGGTGCTTGCTGCTTCGGATGAACGTTCGGCTCGAAGGTCCAAATATGTTGGGGTTTCTGCGTCAGGTCGTCGTCGTGTCAGCGTCGTGGATTGAAATTAGACACCAGGCTCCTTATGATAACGTGTAATATCGGTTTTACAATATTGGGATGTATTTTCTTCACAGTTTATAATAATGTAGCGGTTATAGTAGTATTTGCGTGCGTTCGTTGACGGGTCACCAAGACAGTCGCAGTGAAGATCCGTAGCGCGTCGCTAGCATCGCGTTGATGTCCCCGCGCACCGCCCTCGTCATCGGTTAGTGACATTTGTCGCTAATAGATGGCGCTGTGGTCGTCAACACATATTTATGCCAATCGGTTTGGTCATTGTTAACATATGATTTAAAATATTCCTTTAAAGTGGAATGACTTCTTTCTAAAGCTCCTTGTGTTTGGGGATGATAGGGTGTTGACCACAGTTGTTTTATTTTTAGGAATTCGCAGGTCTTTCTAAACAAATCAGCTGTGAAATTAGTACCTTGATCAGTCAATATAGTTTTAGGGATACCGAATAAGGAGATAAAGTGGACAAGGCATTCACAACATTCTTCGGCTGAAGTATTAGAGATGGGGTAAGCAAAGGAGAATTTTGTCAAGTCGTCCTGAAGGGTTAGTATGTATTTGAATTTGAATTCTCCAGCTCAGGAAGTGGACCTACGATGTCGAGGCTAATGCGTTCAAAAGGCGCAGTTGATGTAGAAGTTATCTGCATAGGAGCTCGATTGGTTTGGCGAAGAGCTTTGTTGAGTTGGCATTGGGAACATTTCTTCACATAATTTTCTATGTCGCTTTTCATGTTTTTCCAATAGTATCGTTCTCTGATACGGTTGTACAGTAGGCTGCAAAAGTGCATGGGTAGTACAGAAACAAAATCGTATGAAGCGAGAAATTACGCCATCTAGCGTAAAACCAGTTAACGACTAACAAAATTTAATTATGCTGTTATTAGATGGCGTTGCTTTGCTTTATATGATAAAATATTTTTGCAGTTTCTTTTTGTCTCTTAAAACATTCAAACAATTTATAATTAATAGTTTCTTTTAAAGAAAATTGATCCTAATTATTAACCTACTATGTTAAAATTGAATATCAATTTATAAGTAGGTAGGTATCTGATTTTCTAAGTTTTAGTTTTCAAACTTGAGAGGGTAGGTTAAATATGGATTTATAAATAATTGGTAGGTGGTATGAATAATACTTAGATCGAAGATTTATGACAGCTCAATTGATCGTTCGCTATGTTCATTTCGATTACCTCGTTCGAGTGCCTTTTGTTCAGTTTTTATTTATGATCAGGCGGATTACTTATTTTACCAAAACGAGCACGAGTTATAAATTTATAATATTGATTTCGTTACAAGAGCTCAAATAATTGCTTTGAATAATCAAGCCAAAAACTTGTCAGAAATAGCCAGAGACCGGTGTAAACGTAAGTAGTTTTATTTTTACACTTTTATATTAAAAACTGCATTATTTTTTTGTTACTATACTACATAATAATCATTATTGGGTATTATATATTTCTGTTTTATTGTTCCAGAGAAAAATAGTTGTTCTTTGAGTACGACGATTTGAAGAGGAGGGTTCTTTGAAACACCATCAAAGAACTGGTAGACCACGACTTATAAAACACATTGCAGCATCAAACCATGATAAGGCAGTATGAAGAAAATGGATTTCTGCCGCCGAACCACTATGATGGTTTATTTGACACAAGTTTTGACACGGAGCCGCGTCAAAACTTGTGCCGCGGATGCATGCTGTGAAACCCTTGCTCACGGAAAACCATAAAAGGGCAAGATTACAGTTCACTTTGGATCACATAAACTTCGATTGGAGTAATGTCATCTTTACAGATGAAAAAACTTTTAAGTCCAGTGAACACGGACGCTTATGTTTGTGGCGTCGAAATAATACGCGATACACAAGTGGATACGTAGCTACGAGCTAAATAATTATACTTAGATAATATTATTTATATTGACTGGAGACCTGGTTATGTGTGTATAAACTATAACTTACGTATTTATAATAATTTAAAAAGTTATGAACACTTTAAGTTTAAACAACATAGTTTTTAGTTTTTTATGTTGCCTACTAACCATTTGATATGTTTTTGTGCAATTTTGTAGTTATTAGCCTACTTATTTAGTATCCATTTAATCCCTTTGACCTTTGTAATAAAATAACCTGGTCTCCTGTTTGTTTTTATTGAGGTTACATAAGCTTCAATCCTCTTTCCGATTTTGGAAACGAATACTTAAGCTATCGCCTCAATAACTTCATAATATTATAATGTTACACCTATAATATTTAATAAACTGACTATTAAATTTGAATAATAAACTGTAAGAAATAAACCTCTATAATTTTTTATAGTGCCTTTTTTGCGAGCTCACAAGGCGAGCCTGTTTACCTGCGATGAATCTGCTCTTTTTTCCTGTTGCTAAGTAACTACCTACAAATTCGAATATTAAATTAATTATTAAAATACCCACTCGTTAGCTTAATAAATACCTATATTCCTATCGGTTTCTATTATTATTTTTATCATTTAAGCTACGTATGCTGGTAATTGTAATGTAATAATTAGATAAATGTATTAGCCTTGTAATTCCTTCGTTTCTTCCTAACTCCTTACTTACGTTTCGTAAATTAGTCATAGTTGTGAAGAAACCAACGCCATCTAGTTTATTTTTGAAAACTTGAATTCAAACGTTCACGGGAAAATAGACACTAAGGTACCCATGCAATTTTGCTGGCGACTGTACATGCGTGATTGACCTACATGTCCGGCTACGGGTAAGTCATGATTTTGTTTTAGGATTTTAGGAATTTCGCTTGGGACTGGAAAGATAATAGTATTTTTGTATATATTAATCTTAATATTCGTATTGTGGAATATATAAGCTAGAATATTATATGTTTTAGCGTATGAAAGTTTGACGAAAGAATCTTTGAAATCTGAAATAGCAATTTCTTTGGGAGTTTCATCGCATCCTACTAATAATTCGTTTCTTAGGTTTTTCAACGATTTGAATAAATCTGGATATGGAAGGTCATCAAAGTGATGTACTTTAGTGAAAATTAAGTAATATGATTTACCTTTAGATTTGAGGTTTTGAAAGGAATACAGTGTTCTTTCTCTATTCATTAGATCAGAGGCGTCGCTATAGTTAGCAAGGATTTCTTCAATATAAGGATTCGACTCGTCAAGATCAATGGATGTAGGAATAATGATGACTTTTGAATTTGAAGATAGTAGAGGGTTTGTATACTCGTGTATTATAGTGTTGTAAGTATATTTTTTATTAGATGTAGCTTTCAGGAAATCGGAGTACGAATTTTCATACACATCAGGACTTGGTAGGTTTACGGGCGAGTTTTCAGAGTTTTCGAGGTTTTGTAAGTTATAACGGTCAGGATTAAAAGAACTAGGCGGGAGCGGTGAATCTAAAGGATTAGCACGTGAGGTGCCTGCTTTCGGGGTAGCAGGATTGTTAATATTTATGGGATTTGATACAGGAAGGACGGGGATGGATTCTAAATGTTCGGTTTTTATTGCATTTACAGGGGCTGATGTACATATTGGATATCTAGATAGTGCATCTGCAGCGGAGTTAAGTTTTCCCTTCTTATAAATAATTTCGTATTCGTATTCTTCTAGTTTTAATCTCCATCTTTGTAATTTACTGGAGGGGTCTTTGTGATTAAAGAGCCATTTTAATGGACGGTGATCGGTAACGATTTGGAATTTGCGACCATACAGGTATGGCCTGAAGGTTTTACAACCAAAGAGGATTGCTAGTAATTCTTTTTCAGTGGTGTTGTAATTGATTTCACTTTTATTAAGGGTACAAGACGCGTAAGCTATAGGTCTCTCTTTACCATTTTCTCCTTGAGAGAGTATAGCACTTATCGCGTAGTTAGATGCGTCACACGTGAGTATGAATTGTTTAGAAAAGTCTGGATATGCTAGTAGAGGTGGGGATATGAGTCTAGTTTTTAAAGTTTCAAAAGCAAGTTGATGTTCATTTTGCCATACGAATGGAATGTCCTTTTTCAGAAGGGATGTTAGTGGTTTAGCGAATTTAGAAAAGTCGGGTATAAATTTTCGGTAGTAGGACATGAGACCTAGGAATGATTTTATGTCTTTCGCGGATTTAGGTCTCGGAAAATTGGATACGGCTTTGATTTTTTCAGGATCGGGTTTTACACCGTCATCAGTAATTAGGTGACCGAGGTAGGAAACTTCTTTTCGAAGGAACTCGCATTTGTCGGGTTGCAGTTTAAGGTTAAATTCTCTGATACGTTGGAACACTAATTCTAGATTTTTGATGTGGGAATCTAGGTCATAGGAGTAGATAACGATATCGTCGAGATAGACAAAGCATCGGATTCCTTGTAGTCCTGATAGGACGGAGTTCATGAGCCTCTGGAATGTTGACGGGGCGTTTTTCAGACCAAACGGCATTCGCTCAAATTCGAAGTGTCCCTGTGGTACGCTGAACGCAGTTTTAGCTGCGTCTTCAGGTAATATTTTGACCTGATGAAATCCAGAAGCTAGATCTAGAATTGAAAAGTATTTAGATTTTCCGAGTTGATCTAGTATTTCAGTGATGTTGGGAATAGGATAAGAATCTCCGATTGTGACATCGTTTAACTTCCTGTAGTCTATGACAACTCTCCATTTTCGTTGGCCGGAAGCATCAAATTTTTTTGGGACGACCCAAATGGGTGCGGACCATGGGGACATAGAAGGTTTAATGATGCCTTCGTTCAGCATTTTAGTAATTTGTTTTTGAACTTCTTGTTTATGGCATTCAGGAAATCTATAGGATTTAACGTGGATCGGTGCGTTACTTGTTGTTTTGATTTCATGTTGTAGCGCACTCGTTGTCGTCAATGGGTCACCGGGTAGATGGAATATGTCTGAGTAATTAGAGCAGGTTTGATGAAGGACGTTAATTTCTTCGGAGTTTAAATGAGACGTTCTGAGTTGTTTAAGCACTTCTTTAGTGCGGGAATAGGTATCTTGAGGCGATATAGTATTGATAGGATATTCGTCACATTGAACGGATTCAGAGGGCATTTCAACTGGAATCAGAGTAAGATTCAAATTGGATTTAAGTGGTATAAGGGAGTCAGATATATTAGCAACAGTTATGTTGACTCTATTATTTTTCTTTGTTCTGACTAAGCAGTTTGATATCAATATGTTTTTGTGTTGCGTTTGATCGAGGATTAACCCTTCTTTTATTTCAGGATTGGAGACGGAGCATTCTATTACCATTTCAGATCTGGCTGGAATATAATAAATAGGTTCGTTAAATTGGACTGGTATTTGTAATTTATTAAATCTGATCTCTTGGTTAACATAATCGATGTTACCTCCGAAAGCGTTTAGCAAATCGCTTCCGATGATGCCATCATAAGGGAGATGTATTTTATCTACTACATGGAATTTGTGATTTACGAGCTTTCGAGGCGAGTCGGATAATTGTAACTTAAGTGGGAAATGACCTAAGGTTACCGTGGTTCCTTGGTCGGGCTCTATTCCTTTAAGGTTTATAGGTTCGGCTATGAGTTTGGGGATTTTATGCATACAGCTTTTCTTGATGAGACTAATTGCTGATCCAGAGTCTATTAAAAGGCATAATGGTAAGTCTGAGACGGAAGTGTTGATAAGGAGATGCGGGAGTAAGGTTCTTCGTGGATCAGTGGTAATTTCAAATATTTCTTTAGGGTTTGCAGATTTTTTTTGTTTATCAGATTCGGTGTTTTTGGATTTAGTAAAATTAGGGATTTTAATGGATATAGTAGGTTCAGTGACTTTAGTAGATTCAGTAGGTATAGTCGATACAGCGGATTTAGTAGATTCAGGGGATATAGTAGATTCAATCGATTTATTAGATTCAGTCGATTTAGTAGATACGGTGGATTTAGTAGATTCAGTGGATTTAGTAGATTCAGTGGATTTAGTAGATTCAGTGGATTTAGTAGATTTAGTAGATTCAGTGGATTTAGTAGATGCGGTGTCTAATGGATGTGGTATGTGGTGTCTCGCACGACACCGATACGAGCCACTTAATAGTTTTTTGGGTCATTGTCGGTTTCGTCGTTGAATTCAGGGTCCTCTTGTTCGTTTGATTCCTCAACGAAATTTACTCGTTGTGGTGGTTTGTTACCGGAAGTAGAAGGTAGTTCATTATTACGGAAACGATTGTTATTATATTCGCGTTTACGGCAATTTTCGATTGAGTGCCCCGGGAATTTACAGTATCGGCAGATATCGGATTTATTGGGTTGACTGTTATTACTAGATGGACGATGTTGTTGGGACGGAGAGACAGGTTTATTTGGTTTAGAAAACTTGTTTTCCGTAGGTTGAGTTCTCTTGAACATTGACTGTTGAATGCGCTCTTCGTTGATAGCGTAATTTACGGCCTCGTTTAGGGTTTGTGGAGACCTGCATCTCACCATGTTAGAGATACGCGGGAGTAGACCCATCGTGAAATGATGGAGAGCTAAATCTTCCATTGCCGCTGTACGGCCGGGAAGTTCTTTGGCTTTAGCAGTGGATAGTGACACTTCTGTAAGCAGACGTGAGAGGCATGTCTCGATTTTCAAAGCGAATTCGTTAACATTTTCTTGCGGACTTTGTTTGCTCTCTTGGAGTTCAGTAAGAAGATGGGCATAGTGCTTCCTGTCACAAAATTGGGTTTTAAGAAATTCTTTTAATTGTTCCCAGGTACTGAACTCTTTTATTGAGCAAACAACTTCCGCTTTCCCTTCAAGTCGGCTTAGGATATATTTGAACAAAATAGGTTTTTGTGATTCTGAGGCAAGTTGATAAGCGTTATTGCAGTTGGTAATAAATGAATTGAGTGTTTCCCGGGTTCCGTCGTATGACTTGACGAATTTGAACAGGCTGTTGAGGTCCATTTCTGGAGTTAGTTTTTGCAGGGATTCCTGGATTTCTTCGGGTTTCAGAGCTTTGCGCATAATATTATGAGGTATTAGTGTGAAGATGCGGTGTAGCGTCGTTGTATAATATTTGAAGGACTCACGACAGGCAGGCGAGCGCGCGGGCCAGCTGCATTCCTGCGTGCTGCGTGCTGGAATTGTTGATCGTGCCGTCTAGGTCATCTAAGCGACGGCTGGATGGATGTAGCACTTGTTTTATTTGCACTTATAATGGCACTTGCACTTTTCTCATGAGATTTTCACTGATTTTAGTTGATTTTCACTGATTTTCACAGGTTTTTCCGAGTGATTCTTCGGCGGGACGGAGACGGACCATGGGATTAACTTTTAAATCCCTTAAGCTGCCACCAATGTTAGGCCGTGCATTTACGGAGGGTTTTAAAATAAGTAAACTGTTTTACTTAATGTATGTATATTAAAAATAACATACAAAATTAGGACTTAGGACGTGTGTGACTCTTTAGGATGACGGAGTGAGACTGTTGTAAGTGTCCTCAAAATTGGGCGACGGCGACAGGCCCTTAACGGTGATACTTGAGATTGGAATGCTGAGAAGTGCAGGATGCGCTTCTCTTAAATATTTATTTTTAATTTATTAGCGAGTCAGGGTTATAACAGTAAGCATTTAAGGGTCGGCTTTTAAGGCTTGAACATACGAAACGCCATAAAGGACTAATGTCGTGAAGTAAAAATGTTTACGACCACTTAAATGATTGTAATGTAATGAATTATTAATGAGCGGAGTTTCTGAAAGCATAATTTTTGGGCTTAAAAATGAGCCTGTTGTGTAAGACAGCGTTTAGCGGCCCTAGAGGTAATGGGAAATTAAAATAAACACTAGCTGTTTCCCGCGACTTCGTACACGTGACGCCGTCTATTATCGTCATAACGTTATTGTTGTTTCCCTCGGGAACAACCTTTTTTTTTTTCGGGATTAAAGTTACCCTATGCCCGTTTCTGTACACCTGACAACGTATAAGCAATATTTCAGGATGATCGGTTCAGTGGTTTAGGCGTGAAAAGGTAACAAACAAACTTACTTTCGCATTTATAATATTAGTTAGGATAACATAACATAAATTATCATAACATACCTTCAAGCCTGTAATCTCCGAAAGGTTAGGCAGAAGTCTAGAGACTATAGCCTACTACTTTTTGGTGCTTACATGCAACCTCCGCGAGTCAGTGAAAAGTTATTGGCATGAAATACCAGACGAACATTAACTTAGTTTAAGACTAGCTGCCCCCCGCGGTTTCACCCGCATAAGTTTCAATCCCGTGGGAATATCGGGATAAAAAGTATTCGATGTCCTTTCCCGGGACTCAAGCTATCTCTATACCAAATTTCATCTAAATCGGTTCAGCGGTTTAGGCGTGAAAAGGTAACATACAGACAGACAGACAGACATAGAGTTACTTTCGAATTTATAATATTAAGTATGGATAGTTAGGATAACATAACATAATTTAGCATAACATACCTTCAAGCCCGTAATCCCCGAAAGGATAGGCAGAAGTTTACTGTAGAGACTATAGCCTATTAGGTGCTTACATGCAACCTCCGCGAGTCAGTGAAAAGTTATTGGCATGAAATACCAGACAAACATTAACTTAGTTTAAGAGTAGATGCGCCCCACGGTTTTACCCGCAAAAGTTTCGATCCCGTGGGAATATCGGGATAAAAACTATTCTATGTCCTTTCCCGAGGCTCAAACTATCTCTATACCTCTAAATCGGTTCAGTGATTTAGGCGTGAAAAGGTTACATACAGACAGACAGACAGAGTTACTTTCGAATTTATAATATTAGTATGGAAGTATAGATATGTGAAAAACCGTGGTTTAATTGATTCCTCCTGGTGCCCTGACAGCCCGTAGAGAGCGTTACAGTACCTTCCTGCAGTAGATACACCCACATTTCGTCAGTTATGTTTAAGTCCCATGTAATAGGGGCGAGCCTATTGCCATCAACCGGACACGAATCCAGACTTTAGGCTGTTTTACTGGGCCTGCGGACGGAGAGTAATGGGTAGCTCACCGTCCGATCAGGACCAGGCCCGTGCCGGACGGCGCGTACGTGTTCCACGTGCGCCTCAAAGAGATGTCAGCAAAAAGGAAGGGGCCTGGGCCATTCCGCGCAATTAGGCCGACTTTTGTTTGGAAATGGTAAGGACATTTGGTGCGTGTTGATTGCAATAATAAATTAAATAAAGGTGTTATACTTTTTTAGATAGCGGCGCCATACGTAAAAACATGTAAGAAATGTCATATAAAGTAAAAAAAGAATGCAGCTATGATATTTAATTTATTATTAGCATATATTCGCCGTTACTGGATTTCCGCGGAATGAACCGCCTGCAAGGGCCGAAGCCTGCCGAGGGTGCGGGATTGTCCGAAATGGTTACCGCTGCCCCGGAACATAAAGGGCTAAGGAAGGAACACGGTTGGGTTTTAGTCAGTAAGAGTCTGACACTCCCTTCCGCTCCACCCAGAGCGGGAGGGGCCATTTGATGATTTCCCATACATAAAAAATAGATGTTTTACTGAGAAGTATTTGATAAAAAAAAAAAACAATAACACTGTGCGCGACCAGGAAATCGAACCTACGACCAACGACGCAGTTTCATCATTTCGGCCGAAAGACGTCCACTGCTGGACAATGGCCTCCCCAAAGCACCTCCACTTTGACCGGTTCTGTGCTTCTCGCATCCAACGGGTTCCTGCGGCCTTCACAAGGTCGACGAAGCAGACGCACGACGCAGTTTACGAGCAGAGAAATATTACATTACGGTTAATTTAGTAAGTAAATGTCCCGTGTATACCCTGTTCAAAACATGTGTGGCAAAAAATCGTTGGGTAACCTCTGCTTACTATGTCGAAAAGTTTCAATGTATGCGCCAATAGTCGTGGTTAGGTTTTTTCTTAATACACGGGTGCTTGATAGGTGATTGAAAATGTTGGTGCCTATTTTTTTTTTGTTATAATCTTTCTTGTTTTTCTTTTATATACTTGTACACACGGCGACACATTAAGCTATGACATTTCCAGTTTTAGCTGTTCTCGCATTGTATAGGTTTTTCGTACGATCAGAAGTCAGCTTTTTCTGGTTATGTACGAGTATAGCTTGATGTGTAGCCGTGCGTATGTAATTTATATATAGATTTTAGAATAACATCCTAAATCTATACAGGGTGTTACAGAAAGGGTATATCAATACAAACGGGTTGAAGAGTGTATCTGGTCTAGAATCTCTGTACAAAACTTCAGCTCAAAAGCAGTAACTTTGAAAATGCTTAATATTTTTTTATTTCGATAGTTTATTAAATTGAAATCATAACAAACGTGTCACCGCACTACGAGGGTCATTATCCATTATCTGTAGTGTGTCTGTGCGCCTAGTATTACACGCACATCACGCCGCCGCGCGCCAGTGCAGCGCCGTGATGTCGAAATAAAAAAATATTAAGCATTTTCAAAGTTGATGCTTTTGAGCTGAAATTTTGTACAGAGATTCTAGACCAGATACACTCTTCAACCCGTTTGTATTGATATACCCTTTCTGTAACACCCTGTATGCAATATGACCGACCGACAGCAAGCGAGCAAGAATATACAAGCGTTAGCTTGTATGTATATTGTAATCGGTTCATGCATTTCAAAAAACAAGGGCTTGAAAGTTTGTATGAAATGCCGTACGTCGTAAACGCTCTTAAGTAAGTACATCAAATATACAACTACATATTTCTAAAAGTACACTCGTAAACAGTCCTTTCAGGAAATACTTAAGTACAGTCACCGATAACTTAATCTATCGTACTACGAGTAAGAGACCTCTCGATTAGGTACCGGTAGATATCGGCTGATTGGTCGTCCACGGTAGGCGAACAAATTGAGTACAGATCAAGTACTTACGTTAATTAAGCGGATTATATGTGTCTTATAGTTGTAATGGTTCATTATCTGGGTTGTAGAGGTCAGATAGGCATGCCTGTGTCCCAGCAGTGGGAACATTATAGGTCGAATATGCTTATGAGAGCAGTGGTGGCCCAGTGGTATCAGCCGCGACTTACAAGTTGTAGGTCGTAGGTTCGAACCCCGACAGGCGCTTTACTTTGTGTAAATTATTTCATCACCACTGCTCTCAAAACGGTGAAGGAAAACATCGTGAGGAAACCGGCATGTCCTAGAACCAAAAATTCGAAGACATGTGACATCCACCAACCCGCACTGGGCCCGCGTGGTGGATTACGGCCCACTCCCTCTCACAGAGAGGAGGCCTGTGTCCCAGCAGTGGGAACGTTATAGGCTGATTATGTTATGTTATGCTTATGCTGTCTTAGGGTCTCCGCACACGAGCCACCGGCTACAACCACAAAACGCCGCCAAACGGCATATTTCCTGTAGTTTTCATACATTTTATATGGACTCGCCGCACACGGTTGACGCCGGTGGCCGCCACACGCTACAAATTGTCGCTGCTCGCTAGCTTCTCGTGGCGGCGTTTGTGGCTATCGTGTGTGGCCCGTTTGCGGCGACCCTTACTGTGAAAAACAGTCCGTAATCACAGACTATGTTAGATGTTTAATGTCATGTTAAGCATTATAACTAAAGAAATCTAAATAGATTTAGATCTGTCAAGCTTCGCTAATGAGAAACAATTGATTTTCTATTACTTCGTCGCCGATCGGCGAACCGCGCCACTTGACCGGTTAAACATCTAACATAGTTTTAGGTATTAAGCCACGAATCCGATCAATGTTTAATTTCATCGTTTCTGTATCAGAAGAGGTTATTGCCCTATAAAACAAAGGCAACCAATCATTTTAATTATTAAAATCACGAAACATGGCGATACATTTCATGGAAATCCCATTGTCATGTTTGTCAAACGAACCGAAAATAATTGATAATTTTCTGTTTGTATTTCCAGTAATTAAACAATATTTACACGATTGTCTTTAGTAAAACAATTTATTAAAATATTGAAACTGAAATTTTATTCATGTATTTATTTGATTTACATGAATACCTTTTATTTGGGTCAGGTATCAGGTATCGTAATTAATTAGAGTGCGGGGCAGTGGTCCAACTGCTCTGTCCAACTAGTTGGACCACGGGTCTTTACTAGGGGCAGTTGTCCAACTTTAAAAATAGTTGGACCACACCACCTTTTGTGAGTTCCGTGGTCCAATTCATTAAAAATATAACTTGCCAACTCTAAAAACCCCAACTGTATCTTTATGTGTGTATGGTACCGGAGAAAAGCAAAAAAATTAGGTATCTCAAAAACTAAATCTAAAATCTATTTACTTAAATAATGACATGTACATTTACTGTGTAAAGTATTATATTATTTTAATTATTGTGAAGGTGAGGACTATGTGGGTCATTGTTTCTGTTTTAATTATGGTTTGGCAGTTTGAGTAGTTTATGCGGCCTACCCAAATGTCCTGTCTTTGGTATTGTTCGTCAAATCGCTTTAGTTTTTCCACTATTGCAGAGTGATAAATTTGTATAAGGCTGGGATTACATAAAAGAAAAAAGTGGTGTTAATCTAACAAACTGATTCAATATAGGTATAGAGCGTTATTATTGGATTAAAGGAAATTTTGATGAATTTTCTCAGCTTATAATCGTAGTTAGCCAGATGCATAGGACTAATAACATTTCAGAAAGCTCACATGCAAAACTAAGTCGGCGCATGAATGCAAAAAATGTTACAATGTTACGTCTATTAAATGTTTTAGAAAATTTAACAACTTTATAAATGAAACCGCACACAAATGACATAAAGTCCAAATTGAGAATGATGGTTATATACGAGAAATTCAGCTACAACTGATTTCAGGTGATATTACTGTAGGCCATGCTTTAGATAAATTTCGTTGAATGTTGTAAAACATAAAAAAAAATGTTTAAAAATAGTCACCCGACTTTAATTTTATTATTTTACTGCAAAGAGGTTCAATATAACCGTAAACCGTTAGGTACAGTCGAGTTCTTTAATATCTGAGCATGTTCATGAATCAAAAATATATAGGCAATGGTAAGTTTCATAAAACTCTAAACAGCTTTGCCGTACAATAAATTGTAAACAATCTGTGACATCATAAATATGTGACTACATTATATCAATAATATTACTGCAGACAAAGACTCTAAAAATTGTGCGCAATCCCTTGTTCATATTATTTAGCGCAAAGTTAGGTTCACAAATATCTATGCAATTATTTTTCTATGAAAAAGATCTTGAAACAAAATCAATTTGAAGTTGTCAGTTATGACATCCTTCAACGGCAATATTGCATTATTACTCGAACTTCTGCTCCGACAAGCAAAAATAAATTTAATACTAAAGGCCATTTAGTTGAATATTCAAAGCTGTATAGATATTTATGAATCCCAGGTTGCAACAAATTTATTGAAACCTAGAGTATTTAGATATTTATGTTCCGAAGAGTAGTCAGATATTTTTGACTGCACTACCGTAACATAGGTACTTATGAACAGTTTATATGAAAACATTTTATTGATGTCTAAGTTTGTATAGAACTATATGATCATTTTAACGCTTACAATATTTTGAAACATTGTCACTGCCAATATATTAATGAACTCGACTGTACCATACACACATAAAGATGCAGTTGAGGTTTTTAGAGTTGGCAAGTTATATTTTTAATGAATTGGACCACGGAACTCACAAAAGGTGGTGTGGTCCAACTATTTTTAAAGTTGGACAACTGCCCCTAGTAAAGACCCGTGGTCCAACTAGTTGGACAGAGCAGTTGGACCACTGCCCCGCACTCATTAATTACAGGACATTCTTGAGGTATTTCTACGTACTATTGACCGGTCAAGCGGCGCGCGTCGCCAATAGAAAATCAATTGGGTCTCATTAGCGGACCTTGACAGATTAAGTAGGTTGATAGTCTTAGCGGTCTAGGCGTCGCGTGAGGTCCTTGGTTCGAATTTGTGCCTGGTTGATGGCAATAGAGAAGTGGTGGCCCAGTGGTAATGTGGTACCTACGAGTTATAGGTCGAAGGTACGAGCCCAGACGGGCGCTTTACTTTGTGTAAATTATTTCATCACCACTGCTCTCAAAATTAACAGCCGCACATGTCAATCGATCAGGTTAAGCTACGCTTGCCGCGGTTGATCTCTGGATGGGTGACCATCTTTAAATATCGAGACCCCTCCGTGCCTCAGAAAGCACGTTAAGCTGTTGGTCCCGGCTGTTATTCGCGGATCTTTGACAGTCATTATGGATAGTCAGAAGCCCGAAAGTCTGACTACCAGTCGCCAAGGGCTTTCGAATTACCTAGCAACTACGTTGTGGAGGTCAGATAGGCAGTCGCTCCATGTAAAATACTAGTATTCAGCTGCATCCGGTTAGACTGAAAGCCGACCCAACATAGTTGGGAAAAGGCTAGGCAGATGGTTAGAAAGGGGCTGACTACCGAGATGACGACTAATAGAGAAGTGTGGTAGAAAAAGACATGTTGCGCCGACCCCAAATAAATTCAAACTCAAAACTCAAAGCATTTACCTATTTCAATTAAACCAATTACAGGCACTATTGAATTGTCAAGGGATCGGTCAGTCAGAAAGATGAAGCTAGTTGCCCATTCCAAAGCGTAGGTACCTGTGGAAAAGAACGGGCAAGAAACGCCATGGACAGTCTTTTAAATCAAAATAATAATGGTTACAAATTCTTGGTTACATCATTCATGTTAAAAATTATACATGTGAGAACGATGCAGGACGTTAAATTATTTAAGGTGATGAACTTTAATTTGGTATAAGAGCAGGAGAGTGATGAAAGCATATTACAATGTATCTGAATATTTGCAGGATAAATTATAGGATTAAGGGCTGTTTTCAAACGACAGATAACTCTTATTCGTGGAATAAAATTGACATCTGACAGTTTTTGTATGGAAGAACTGTCAAAAATTCAAAATTATTCCTTCGATAAAGTTATCTGGCGTTGGAAAAATCAGCCCTTAATTTAATACTTTGTTATAAAACAAATTTTGTTGATCTCTTCTTAATTTTATTTAATCTTGCTTTTTTTTTTTACTAGCCTACGCTGTCCCACTCCTGCGCAAAAGCCTCCCTCCACTCCTTCCATTTTTCGCGAGCCCGCGTTTCCTCCCTCCAGTTTTGATGGAACCCACCCAGCTCGGTCCGCCATCTCCTTGCTTAGCTAAATAAAAAAATGTGTTTCTTTTTATGTACTTTGTAATTAGCCTGAGAATCAGTACATTTCGAAAGTCAAAATTACATAGACAGTCCCCCAAAACGCCCGCTCTTCATCACTTCCTAGTGCTTTCGCTGCATCCCTACTCACGCGTCACTACGTAAAACTAAAGGTCAACAGACCTTGCGGGTCACCCTGTGGCTGGAAACTAGAGGACCCCGAGAGCTCACTGACGCAGTGCGAGTGCAATCCTAATAATGAGGACCCAAGGGAGCGTCAGACTCTTACTGACTAAAACCCACCCGTGTTCCTTCCTTAGCCCTTTATGTTCCGGGGTAGCAGTAACCCTTTCGGACAATCCCACAACCCCAGCAGGCTTCGGCCCTAACAGGCCCCATCCTTTATGCTGACATCTCTTTGAAGCGGGCGTGGAACACGTACGCGCCGTCCGGCACGGGCCTGGTCCTGATCGGACGGTGATGACTACTTCGCAGAAGGAGGTGACTGCCTCCCACTCCCTCTCGCTCCGGACCATGGCATGAACCAGGGCCGGACGCGAGAGATCGCCGTCGCTGATGATGAGGACCCCTGTGGGGCTTACTCGCAGTGTCTTATGGTAGATGCTACCGTATTTCACTCTTACTCCAAAGAATACCAGTCTATCATTGTCCCGCTGCAGGGCAGATACCTCTTGCCATGCAGAGAAGGCACGAGTATTGATGATGGGTTGGCGATTTCAGACTTTAAGTTTCACCAGCATACTAAATGTTATAAAAATTAAAGTATTATGCGCCAGTAACTCATAATCTTCACGCCGCGCCGGTCTCAAAATAGGCACCTATTCGTGAACACTCCTAAAAACTTTGCCATTGTAACAGGTGAAAACCGCGACATAAAAGAACCTAACTTTTACATTTAGAAGTTTTTTACTACATCCACGTCGTGTTCACCATAAAGACTACATGGGTTTCATAAGGCCCTTTGTACACACACGGTTTTCTTCCCGTGAAAATCTACAGTTTATTCAGCGTGAGTGATCTATGGATCACTATGGAAGCTTGTTGACGGACATGTTTTTTCTGCGGCGCGGTTTATACGCCGTACAGTAAAGAAACCATGCCGTGTACAAGCGGCCGCGGGTTCTTTGTACAGACGCGAACACATCAAGCTACTACGATCTGTTAAACTTCCTTAATAGATTTTCAACTTTATCGCTAAAGCTTAAGGTTCAAAGTTGATTGGGAATATTTGACGTTTTGATGTGCTGGCGTCTGTACACACGTTTTTCTTGCCGCGAACAACTACAGTTTATTTGCCGTGTGCAGGCACAGTTGTTGTTGACGACACGGTTGCACTACGGCACGGCGCCACCATATACCATAGAACTGTGTCATTACAAGGTCAAACGATTTTTCTACGGGCAGTAAGACACGCTGGCTGTACAGCTGCGGGATTAAAGTGGACCTGGGCTGGCCATAACTGTCGCATGTCGGAGCAGCTACATGCAAAAGTCACCACTCAGTGGATCCCCAATGGCAGGAAACGACTGCGTGGCAGGCCCAGAAAGAGATGGCGGGATGAGCTGGACTCCTTATTAAAGGATTGGCCCACAATCGCAGTAGACCGGGAAAAGTGGAAAGAGGGAAGGGAGGCCTTTGCCCTGCAGTGGGACAACTTACAAAAAAATAAAGTATGACACGCCGTACCTTTAAAGAAACCGTGCCTCGTAAAAACGGTCTTAAGTTGCAAAATCAGCCTATTTTCGTTAAGCCCGTTTTACGGTCTGACTGTGTCAATGTCGTACAGTTTATTACCTGTAATAGTTCCTAGAACAGTTCTTAGGCGAATCGCTTGAAGACTGATAAATAATTCTACCGGTATTTCAGACTATCGCTGTTGCTTTCTTTAGCAAAAAATTACATGTCTACAAATAGTGTCTTGCTTTTGTAACTTTCTAGGGCTCCTTCAATATATGTATGACACAATGTTTAAGTTGAAATATTATATTTTTGTGTGTTTGTTGTTGTATCAGTGTCCTAGGTTCGATTCCCGAGTTGGTCGAAGTGGACTTAAAAAATAACGAAATGTGGGTGCACTTTATCTGTCTAATCTTTCGGGCAATGCAGGCATTATGTAATAAACAAGACTACGAGCTATTTGATGAGTTGCTGAACTTACAGTCCAGATAATTTCACAAGCAACAATAAGTATCTGTACTGTCATTTGTCAGACAGGACAACATAATCTTCCGTTTTTACAATTTTAATTTAAAAAAAAAAACCGAGTGTGCTTATGACCACACGACTGAAGTGAAACTTCAAACGTATTTAGCTATGAGAGGAAGCGAGAAAGAAAATGTGCGCGCGCACTGCTTTATCTAACTCCCGTTCGCCTCGCCCGATCACACTTTTCGTAACGCTTACGTCGCGCGTTCGCCAGCTTACTCCCCAAGTCAAGCGTGCGTAAAGAAGTTTCACTTAAAAAAAAATAAGTCTTAAAACATTCGCAAGGAATGTGCGCAATATGTATGGAGTAATAAAACTATGGAGTTGACGCTGTGTGAGCGTGCGTGTTCCATCGCCGGCCGTTGGATGTTCACCGGGCAGAGGATGGATGAAAGCAGCACATCAAGTAATTTTTTGCTCCGTTGGTGTTGTAGCGATATCTACAACGCAATATGCGAACTACGCGTCATACTGACGTCACGCGAAATCCTGCATCTCGCAAGCAGAGTTTACCGCGCAACTAGCATATATAGTTATATACAACGGCCCGACATGAATCATCAGGCACGACACCCGTCTAGTCGAAGGATCCTCCCTTTTCTATAGAGTATGAGTGAACATTACACCCTTTTGCTCATACCTCTATAGTGTTATTGCTGTCTGGCGTTCCAGTAAAAGGATAAATAAATAAATATCTATAAAAAAAAAAAACATCAACGCATCTTGGCGACAAAAATAACTACGGTAGTAAGTAATTCTTCGGAGTATTATTTCACAAAGATCATCTGCATAAATTCTATAAGGTAACAGTAACTGTATCCTTACTTATATACTTATATTATTATACTAGCTGTGCCCGCGACTTCGTTCGCGTGGATGTCGGAACTTAACAATATCCTGCGAGGATACCGATTCAAATCTTTATTTTTTATTTAAGCTAGTGCTTCTCTATTAATAACATTAGTTGTGGAACCATCTGAAGCGTACACAAAAAGGTTATTGGGGTTGTTTACGCGTGAAAGAGCTACGTATAGTTGACCATGGGAAAAGCATCCAATACTTAGGTCCACCCCCGCAACGGATAATGTCTGGCCCTGAGCTTTATTAATCGTCATGGCATAACAAAGACTGACTGGGAATTGCACTCGTTTGAAAGAGAAAGGAAAGTTGTTAGGAATAATAGGTATTCTTGGAATAAAAACAATATCACCGGCACCGCAACCGGTTAATATTTCAGCTTCGATAATGTTTTGCTGCAGATTTGTGACTTTGAGCTGAGTGCCGTTACAAAGTTTGGGAGGACATCAATTTCTGAGGAGAATTATTGGAACATCGATTTTTAAAACTATTTTGTTGGCGGGAAGTCCGGGTGTGTTGAGGGAATCCAAAAATTCTACCGGGTAGTGCGTGGCGTCATCTTCTTCCATAACTGTATTTATAGAGGTGTATTCTCTACTATTCCCGGACACATGCATCAATATTTTTAAATTAATTGCCGCAGCTTGGTCATTGCGGGGAGTCAAAATAGCTCGCTGACATAGCCAACAACCGGCTTGATTTCCCATATTTGTGGAATCTCCGTACACAGAAGAAAGTAGCTCTTGTTGTGATGTAACGCAAGAACAGAGATTAGCGACCAAATTAACTTTTCCATCTTCTTGTACGGGGTATGTGCCATCGCCTATTTGTAACAATAAATTGGAAAACTCCTGTGCATTTTCGCAGCCTCCTAACTGTGCACGCATATTTACGCTCAGGTGTGTAGATGATATATTGCGCCATAAAACAGAACTCTTCAGACATGCAGCAATTTCATCGGCTCTCGTTCCTCGGGGTACTATCGGGAGTGTCTGCCGAAAATCACCGCAGAACAGTACCGTAATGCCTCCCATCGGCCGGTCATTTTGCCTTATGTCCTGCAAAGTTCTATTCACTGCTTCTACAGCTTTGCGGTTTGCCATTGTACACTCATCCCTAATAATTAAAACACAATCGCATAAAACCTTTGCTTTATCGCTATTTCGTGATATGTTGCAAACCGGGCTTTCCGTACGGTCCAAGTCGATAGGAATTTTAAATGTTGTGTGTGCCGTTTTTCCTCCAGGCAATAATGTGGCTGCTATCCCTGAAGAGGCGACAGCAAGGGCAATTTACTTTGGTTCCTTATTCGAGCCAAAATAACATTGGTTAGGAAAGTTTTCCCTGTGCCACCCGGTGCGTCTAAAAACAGGATTTCACCCGAGACGTTATCTACACTGCAGCATTCCCTATCAAACGTCTGGCGCTGTTCCTCTGTCAAATTTGCGCAGTCATTTTGTAAAATTTCTTCGAGTTCCACGGGATTGTAACTAATTTCTGATACGTACTCTCTGTCCATCGACTACCGGTGTGGGCAAACCATAACAACGCCATCTATCGAAGTGCTATTAATATTCAATACTGCACATAGTTGATCTCCAGATGTAGTCCATATTATAATTTTCAAATTTGAAGTGAAAACTTCTTTAGCGGCGTTGCACACTTTTTGTAATGGGTAAAAAATGTTAAACTCGCGTCAGGACATCGCGTCAGGACACGTGACCGTCAGGAGAGATTTCCCCCCCCTCTCTTTCTACGGCGGCGCCAACCGAAGTGAACCAAGTGACACACGACAATGGATGGATGGATGGATGGATGGATGGACGTGGACGTGGACGTGGACGTGGACGTAAAATGAAAAAAGTGACGCAGAAGTAGTGAAAAAAAATTAGTTATATTAATTAAATTAATAATTGATTAATTTCAACGTTAATATTCAAGTTTTCTCTTCTGCCGGCACTCCCGGAGTGCAACCCGTCTTTTTTTTAGGTGTGAACTGATTACGATGAAACAAAAAACTCAATGTTACTTCAATTTATAATTTTTAACGCAATATTGTTGCGTATAAACGTGAAGTTGTGAGACCAAGTGCATATTAACACACATTAACTAATTTTGTCCAGAGATGGCGCTGTTTTAATATTTATTTCTGAAACACTTAGAATTTTCTAATTTACAATTTTTAGAGTGTGTGAACTGATTACGATGAAACAAAAAACTCAATGTTACTTCAATTTATAATTTTTAACGCAAATATTGTTGCGTATAAACGTGAAGTTGTGAGACCAAGTGCATATTAACACACATTAACTAATTTTGTCCAGAGATGGCGCTGTTTTAATATTTATTTCTGAAAAACTTAGAATTTTCTAATTTACAATTTTTAGGTGTGTGTGAACTGATTACGATGAAACAAAAAACTCAATGTTACTTCAATTTATATAATTATTAACGCAAATATATATAAACATAAAGTTGTGAGACCAATTGCATATTAACACACGTTAACTAATTTTACTTCTGGTAGGTACACTTTAAATTCAAAAATCTTTTGATAGACTGAACCGATTGCAATGAAACAAAAACTAAATGTTACTTCAAGTTACGCTAAATCGTTGTGTATATAAGTTATCTACATTTATTTCGTACATTTTACGTGATGCTCGGATAACTAAACATACAAACAGACAAACAGACAAAAATTCAAAAAATGCTGGAATTGGGTTCTATTGGTTGTCCTTTAACACCCTGGCTATATTTTTTTATTTTTTTTTTAATGTACAAAAACTTCTTTTCTACAGTTTTATTATATGTATAGATAATATTATAAATTCGAAAGTAACTCTGTCTGTCTGTCTGTATGTTACCTTTTCACGCCTAAACTACTGAACCGATTTACATGAAATTTGGTATAGAGATAGTTTCAGTCCCGGGGAAGGACATAGGATAGTTTTTATCCCGATATTCCCACGGGATCGACACTTATGCGGGTGAAACCGCGGGGCGCAGCTAGTTTTATTATATTTTTCCCCACACAATGAAACACTACTCAGACGAGAAACCATTGTTATTTTTCTGCGAATCGTTGGAAGCCATCAAAACTACAGTTTCTATGAACGGGGGTAGGTATATTACTTACATAACAATTTACGACCTTTCATAAATTAATAGTTCTGTGAACAACACTTGTTTTGCGAAAAGTTGTTAACAAAATATCGGCCTGATATTAACCCGTTGCTAAAGTGAGTCAGTCATTTCTCGTGCTTGTACCACAGTATAATAAAGAATAATTTTTGGTAAACAACTTTTATTTTTAAATGAATGAATGAATGAATTGCTCCGATCCCAGCGTGGCTAAACCAGACTCGATTAATTGAACGAACCCCAAGATTCGCACTAGCTCCTGTAGCCTCATTTTCATAGTGCTGCAGCGACCATTGCCTATCAAGAAATAGACCGGGGGGCGCGGTAATGGTAGGGAAGACGTGCCCGAAGGATAGGTAAGGATTTAAGAGCCTACCGGATATGCATCCTAAAGTAAGCATTGGACTAGTGGAGAGATGGGTAATTATATCTATGGATGGGCATCTTTCAGCCAGGTTCAGGTCGAGGTTCTACTGCTTTCTCGGTTCTTTTGTATGTCGTTGCTCTGTTGTGTTGTGTTGGATGTTGCTGTTTTCAATGTCATCGTCGGATGTTTCACTTTAATTTCTGGTGTGAAAATTCGTTGTTTAACGTAGTGCGCACGGCAAAACATTGTGCTTAAGGGTGCATGCAACTGTTTAAGGAACGTGAGAGTTTTTAAAATTATGTTAGGTATAACTTTTAAAACTTGTTTTCGTAAAAAACGTAAACAATTTGGAATATCTTCGTATTGTAACCAGTAGGTTCCCGGGTATGGTCTAGTACAAAAAAAAAAAACATTATAACGTGAAGAATGAGTCAGTCACGGCTTCCCTTAATAGTTTTTTTAAACCCTTAATAAAGAAAATAATTAAGATGGAAGTACACGGACAGCATTTTGTAATTTAAAAAAAAAATATTTTACAGAAAGCTTACAGACTAATAACAGATTTAGAAATCGTTCGTAGGTAAAAAAAATTGCTAATTACAAGCTTCCACATATATACATCTAGTTACAAATACTTTGCGTTGACTATGTTTGCTAACAGCGATTTACAAACCAAGAGAAAACAAAAGAAAAACAAAAATAAGTTACAAGTGTAATAAAAGTTAATTAGTCAAGTCGATAAATGAGCATAATCAAGCCATGTGTATTTCAGCCCTCAGCCTTTATTGCGGCCTACGGTTGGATCGTGTACCAATTAGCAATGATCCATTTCGACTGGCCACAATCTGTCCATATTTGGACATCTTAATATCGGTGCTCGGTTTTTCAGGGATTGACCACAATACCGGTTTCTCTGGGCTTAATCTTTATAAGGGCTCCTAGCGCAGGATAGAAGAATTTTTAAATACAGACAATGAAGCATTGATGACCTCGCATACCTGCGTGTTGGAGATTTCAGGGATGTTACAGTTTCTATTTTTCCAAGATAATTAATATTTTCCATTTTGCGCTAAAATATTATCGAAAAAGAGGCGCGCGCATTCATTATATTAATGAATGCGCTCGCCTTTTTTGCGAACCTCTAATAACTTCCATGTTGGGGTCCTAAGAATACTAAATAGCCACAACTTGAATGTAGCGCTCGGCGGCCCCTGCCGCGGCACCGCCCGCTTCTCTCGCTTAGTTCACGCGCGGTTTGTGTCAATTTTAACTTAAGCTAACCCTATTTGATCGGGGTGCCCTAGCTTATTTACAGCGACCAACTGCGAGAAAAATGGCTAGAAAGTTATAAAGAAGCTCATTTATTTAAAGAAACTATGCTTCATTAGAAGCCCAAGTAGCTTTTAGAAGTTCATTCATTTAAAAAAAGGGTATATCATTAGTCGGTCAACAGAGTGTTACAGAAAGGGTATATCAATACAAACGGGTTGAAGAGTGTATCTGGTCTAGAATCTCTGTACAAAATTTCAGCTCAAAAGCGGTAACTTTAAAAATGCTTAATATTTTTTTATTTCGATAGTTTATTAAATTGAAATCATAACAAACGTGTCACCGCAATACGAGGGTCATTATCCATTATCTGTAGTGTGTCTGTGCGCCTAGAACACGCACATCACGCCGCTGCTCGCCAGTGCAGCGCCGTGATGTCGAAATAAAAAAATATTAAGCATTTTCAAAGTTAATGGTTTTGGGCTGAAATTTTGTACAGAGATTCTAGACCAGATACACTCTTCAACCCGTTTGTATTAATATACCCTTTCCGTAACCCCTTGTATAAGTTTTTAGAGGATAGGTTACTACCTACTTTTAATCCAGAGTCAATACGAAGGTAATTTCAATGATGCAACCCAACAAATAAGAAAACCAAACTATAGGTACTTATCTAAAATAAAAAAGCATCTAAAAATACAAACGATGATCTAATTCCGTATCCATTGAACCAAACGAGTATCATAGTGGAGGTCAATGGGCAACACATTAGCCGATAACGCGCAATGGACACTACGCACGCAAGGCTGTCGATACGAATCAAATTTATTATGGGAAGACGAAGGTTTTTTTGCTATTAGAACGATTGATTTTGTGGGGCAGGTGCGTTTGAAGAATGGTTTTTCAATAGAATAGAATATTATTTATTGTTGGTAGGTACGGAGGATGTTCTACTCGTATGTTCGGCTTTATGTTTTTTTTTATTTTTTTTTTTTGTTTTAACCCCTCAAGTGTCAACGGTACACCGTATGTACATAAGAAAAAGTGCTCGAAATGTCAATGGTACACCGTATGTACACAACAGTGTCATTGTTCCATTGTCATTGTTAAAACAATGACTTTACTGCGCCCATTCAACTACTCCGACGCGTCGGGTGTTTCGACAGGTAGGCGGGCAAACGTGTGAGAGGTTAACTGCACCGTTAGCCCCGTGGTCGTAAGCGCGACTGATGAGCGTTGGGTTCTGGGTTTAATTCCTAGGTCAGTCAAAGTGTTATTGGGTTTTCCATTACGACTTTTTATTAACAGCCTGGAGTTTGGAAGTTGGTGGTGTGATCCCCCCGTGCCTCGGAAAGCACGTTAAGCTGTTGGTTGTGCGTTTGATATCTCTCCGGTTCTTTCAGATTACGTGCCGGCCCATCGGATTAGAAAGTGAGGGAAGAGAGAGTCCATCTGTAACTGCGCACACACTTGTGCACTATAATATCTCCCGCGTCGAAGGCTATTCTCCGTTGAGATTTGCCGCCGTGGCCGAAATACGGTCTGGAGGACTATTTCTTTTTTTTATAATATAGGTTCATCGGAATTTTCATCAATTAAGGTCCGATTTATAAAATCCTTTTTCATTTCGTAGAGGAAGCTTGCATGATGGCCCCATATGGTTTTTTTTAAGTTTGCTTTGGTCGTTTTTGAGTGAGCTTATAGGTACAGACGCCATCACATCAAGCTACCCCTATCTGTCATATTTCTTTGATAGATTTTCAACTTTACTATAAAGCAATAAGGTTCAAATTCAATTGGGAAAATTTGACAGATAGGGGAAGCTCAATGTGCTGGCCTCTGTATATTGTTAATCGACTTTGTGAATGTTGATGTTGAAAAACTTCCTGTCAATGTTGTTTACATAGCAAGTCATGGTAAACGAATTTGTGTGGGGTAGGTAGGTACGATAAATTAAAATAAAAATCATTTTTGCAAAATAAAAAAAAAATAAAACAACTGACTTAAAAAACTACTGAAGTTGGTGGCAAAAAACGAAAATACAAAACCGAAGACACCTACTTCGGTATTTCTGTTGGAACTCGATTATTTTTATTTTTTTTAAATATTTTTTTATTCGTTCTAGTCGATAGTACGTTGAAATTCTGTCCTATATTTACTTACTTTTTTACTAATTTTGACAACACGACCAAGGCCAATTACATTAGTTAAAGGCACAAACATAATTATACAAGTTATGTACAATAACGAAACGTATACAACTAATCGACAGTCGTGCCCTCATCTCAAAATACTCCAGACATACTGACAAGATCGTCTTCCATTCATCCGCGAACACTTCACAGTCAGGCTTAGCGTCCAAGAGAGTTGCTGTGTTGAGCGTAGAGAGTATGCGGGGGTCAGGAGACAGGGTTCGAGTGACTTCCTTCGAGTGATCCCTCTTTATCGTGGGGGTGAGATGCCGGCTAAAACCACCGCGGTGTTCCACCTCTACCTACGGCCGGGGGTGCGGGATTCGCATAAGCATTCACCGCTCCCAGGGCTCGAGTGACTGACTGTTCCACTTCCAGACACGGCGAACAATCTGAGCCTCCTGTTACGGCTATAATTTATCGGAGCAAAAAGATGGGTCAGTTCGTTCAGGAGAATACACAGGAAAAAACGGGAATAGATAATCTAGTGACACTGTATAACAGGCCCTTTATTTTTGATTTTTACTGACTGATCAACCTGTAGGTATAATACCACAGAAGGGCAATGACCTCCAAGACAAGCATATCTATCGCCAACATATAAAAATCCTAAACTTCTTCAATTGAGACCGTTTTATTTGCCAATATAAGCTTTATAGTTCCTATCATAAAGTTTATAGTCCCATAGGTATACCTATTTAATGTTAAATAAGTTACAAATTCTACACACGACATCGTGTTATATGCCTTGGGAGCGATTTACCTATCAGTAGAAAGGCTGGTTACAAACCTGCGACTAATTGTAATTATCTGCGATTAAACGAATTACTTTTTTTTATAAGTAAGAGCTCAATCAATTTTCCTCCCTTTTTCCAACTATGTTGGGTTCGGCTTCCAGTCTAACCGGATTCAGCTGAACACCAGTAATTTACGTGAAGCAAATGACTATCTGACCCCCACAACCCAGTTACTGGGTAACACGATACCTCGGTAAGACTGGTTGTCATACTTTATGGCCTTCTGACTATCCGACGACTTTAATTTCGGAAGTCGGTGTCTTTGGTTTTGTATATACGTTTTTTGCCACCGAATTCCGAAATTAATGTTATTTTTCACTTTGTAGTGTTTCTTTTGGAAGTCGGTTGTATTTTTGCTAAAAAGTTTTTATTTCACGCTTTTTAGTGGGTCTGCTTATAACTTATCTAAGTTACAATAGCCTAGTGTCAACTTGCTCATCGCCTTTTACAAAATATTGCTTTTCCCGATGCAGGGAAGTTAATTGTTGAGGAGTTCTCCTGGTCCACCATCAGCTCCATATCACCATTCACATCGTGGCGAGCATAAATTGCTTAGCAACCATATTAAAGTAATCGAATCGCAACCCGTGAAATACTTAGATATTATTGAGTAGTTCCGGTGGCCATCTGTGGTCTTCATCATCAGTTCCACTTCACCAAATGGTGCTTTCCGAGAGCAAATGCACGAGCTACTATAAAAAATACCCAAATCGCTATAGGTGTGCCTATAATATTTGAAGAGTTCCTTCGATTTCTCCAGGATCCAATCGTCAGATCCTGACTTGATGAGTATGGGACCACTTCAGAAGTAATCTCCTATCGAAAAAAAAAAAAAAATTTTGATAATCGGTCCACAATTAGCGGAGTAATCGCGTAACAAACACACAAAAAAAAAAAAAAACACACCGTCGAATTGAGAACCTCCTCCTTTTTTTAAGTCGGTTAAAAAACTACGTCTAAAACCACCAACAAACCCGCAAAGCTAACTACATTTCCGTATTAGCATTTCAATCGTACGCTCGCAACGATCCTAATCAGATACATATAGATATTTAGCTTGATTGTTTGTGCACATTAAACTCGGGAACTATTGACTCACTTTGAATAGCGGATCGGGGACTGTTTATTAAGTAACGTTTTAGAATTTAGAAATTGTTATTATGTATTTTAGTTTGAATTGGATTAAATTTGTGTAATTCTACACAATGTATATTTTGTTGTTTGTTGGTGGCAGGCAACTAATACACGCGGAAGTTTAGGCACGGTTTAGGATTTAAGTCCGTATTTATATGATTAATAAAAATTATATGTCTTTAATATGGCTGCAAGCTTTTGTTGGCAAAGTAAAAGCTTCCTACCCACATTTTCTTAATGCCAAATGAAAGAAATCAAAAATAATCGTTGACTTTTTTGGATATTTGCATAGCATACCTATGTGTGAGCACCATGTAAATGTATACTATAAAGCTACCATTTACTGAGTACATCGTTCATTGACTTGAATGATCCCTAGCGACTGAGAGTATGTCATGCTCACTCAAATGTTTCGCTGATGGTTGCGTGTTTGTTAGATCGTTAAGCTCCCTTCAAAATGGTTGCGTTGAATGTTGCAGATCCATTACGTAATGTCACGAACATTACCTATGGATCTCGAACAGGCGCCATCAGTAGAGACTGGTCATCTCTTAGCTGCAACGGCTTATTTTAAGTTTTGAATTGTTTTTATCATTTTACTAGCTGCGCCCCGCGGTTTAAATAAATAATGTATTTATTTTCGCACAAAACTAGCACCTACGCAAAGTATACACCTGCCTTTAACTTTTATCCTTACGTAAAGTAGAACAAAGAATTTGGCAAACAACTAAAAATATTTATCTTTACACACAAAAAATCTATCTGCCTAGCCTTCTCCCAACTATGTTGGGACCGGCTTCCAGTCTGACCGGATGCAGCTGAATACCAGTATTTTACATGGAGCGACTGCCTATCTGACCTCCACTACCCAGTTACTGGGTAATACGATAACTACCCCTTGGTATGACTGGTGGTAAGAATTTTGGGCTTCTAAATACTCAACTATTTCTATCTTTGTACTACACTGTAAATATTTATTTTAGGGCAGATTTTGTAATAGCTAGATAACTTTTAAGTGAGGAATAAATATTGTGGTTTGGCACCTTTTGTATAGAACATAAATATCAGCCCGTCATATTTATTCTTCAGTTGTAAGTTAACTGACTATTATTACAACAACAACTAGTTTCATATTTCTGACTGACCGACTCCTAGATAGATCAAAAGTGCCTGTAAATACTTTAATTGAAATAAATGCTTTGAGTCTGTTATTATTATTAATTAATTGCGTTATATTGTTTACGCTGAACACACTTTATAAAAGATATGTAAAAAAATTGACTACAAAACAAATTCACAAAGTTGTAAATAAAATTAGTATAAAGTTATTTAGTAGTTAAAGTTAGCAGCCTGTATACCAACCTTTTTGTTTGACTGTACTCTAGTGCAAATTCTCATCTTAAAGATAAAATCAAAACGAAAGCAATGAAGCGCTATAGTGATGTGCCAAAAAATGAGTAATCGATTTTTATCGAGCCCACTACTCGATTGAGGAAGCGTCAGCAGTAAATGGGCTAGATCAGGGTTGTCAAAAATGAAGGAAGGAGAGGTAAATTGCAATAAGCATAACCAGAGGCTATGACAAGGATACCACTTTATTTTCTACAATTATACTTAAGTATATTAATTTGGCAGCACTGCAGCACTTTTTTGTATCCCACAAAGCGACGCGCGCTTTACTTGTGGTAACCAAGTGTACAAACAGGCTATGAATGTGTGTGTACGCGCAGGAGCTCTCGGTTCCGTCCGAGACAATGGCGAAGTCGGAATGGTGTGTTGGGGTGTGTGTGCCCGGGTGTGTGTTATGTGCTGACGCCACTTGTCTTCACCTTATTACCTTACGTAAATACTATTAAGGTGAATGAACATTGCTCGCAAAACAGATGGCCGATGGGGCCGAAAGGTTCTGGAGTGGTGACCGCGTACCGGAAGACGTAGCGTTGGAAGGCCTCCCACAAGGTGTACCGACGACCTTGTGAAGGCCGCAGGAACCCGTTGGATGCGAGAAGCATAGAACCGGTCGAAGTGGAGGTGCTTGGGGGAGGCCTATGTCCAGCAGTGGACGTATTTCGGCTGAAATTATGATGATAATGAATGCGCAGTGGTAGAGAGCGAAATTCAAATTTTCTTACGTTTTTTGCAGTTTGCTGTTCAGTGTCAGGTTGTATTTTAAATATGATTCGCGACTATAAAAGATATGTATTTACAGAATTATAGTCATTAGAATCATTAATATATCTCTTTAAGTTAGATTTGTTCCATAAGCACTTTCCCATAAGAGACTTGTTCTAATGGAACAAATCTAACTTAGAAAGATGTATTAATGATTCTAATGACTATTATAATTCTGTAAATACATACCTGTTATAGTCGCGAATCATATTTTGATCAAAATACAACCTGACACTGACCTGAAAATTGCAAAAAACGTAAGAAAAATTGAATTTCGCGGGCTACAACTGCGCATTCACCTTAAACCCACACACATGCAGTTTCGTGATAAATGACGCTTCCTTTTAATGTTCTGCCAGCCCTGAACTAGACATTACACCGCCAATATATCGAACGCGGCACTGCTTTATATCTTTGATAGAATTATCGATATTTTATATCACGGTATGGGTTTTCAAATCAAACTCCCAACGTAAGAGGTTCTAAAAGGATAACGAAGACTTGTTATGGGGACATTAAAGCTAGAAGTTTTAAGTGCGTCCGCACATAACTAGTCTGAAATGTTTCTAGATCGAAATTATTCTGCAGAATCTTTATTGTCAAAGTTTATGATTGAGCGAGAGATGATCTTACCTAGGATTTATTTAAGCACATACATTAGATAGAGCGGTAGAGCGATATAAAACCAATTTTGAGAGACTTACAGCCACAAAAACTGAACGAAAGCGTCAAATGACGAACCTTTGGGCCTTTTTGGCGCAGCCGTGAGGCACACCGTCCTGCTAATTTCTTACATCGGACTTTACACTTTTTTATTTGATTTTTATCTGATGTATGTCTCTGGTGTACTTTTAGTCTGTGCTAAATAAATGTATTTTCATTCTTTCTTTCTTTGATGTCACGAAAACCCACGGAATCGTCTCAAATCAATGTAGACCACTCACGGTTTTAATCCAAGATCATCACGCATCATTGCAATATGACTCTTATTTTATTGTACCTGATAAAAAGCAATGTGTGCTATTTGTATTGCATTGAACGACTCCATAGTATGTTCAACAGGGTTTAATGTGTAACAGAAAATATTATTGGGAAAGAAAGAATGGAAATACGTTTATTTGCGGCAAAAAAAAAACAAACAAAAAAAACAAAATAACAATTTGGAGAAAACATGCGTCACATCTACGTAAAACGGCCATCGCTCAGCATAATGCTAAGACCCTATACGAGACAGAGCCTCAGTGCTGGTTTTCAGTGACAGCCGGCAGCCTAATTGCGGAACGCCAAATCGTCAAATGATTCTGATCAGTTGGCTTCATTTCTATCACAATTGGCTTCATTTTACGATTTTCGAATTGCGAAACTCTAGTTTATTATGAAACCAATTATGAACGTTAAGGCCCTGCGCAGAAACTAGAGTTTCGCAATTCGAAAATCGTAAAATGAAGCCAATTGTGATAGAAATGAAGCCAACTGATCAGAATCATTTGACGATTTGGCGTTCCGCAATTAGGCTGCGGTTTTGCCCACATTGTGTCCTTTTGGCGTTTTTGGGGACCCATGCTGTGATGGTCTTAGCACACAATGCATCCGACATCGCGGAAGACTCAGGCGTAGATGGCGGGACGAACTTGGCGCCTATATGAAGGACTAGCTGCGCCCCGCGGTTTCACCCGCATAAGTGTCAATCCCGTGGGAATATCGGGATAAAAAGTAACCTTTGTCCTTGCCTGGGATGCAATCTATCTCTCTGCCAAATTTCATCGAAATCCGTTTAGTGGTTTAGGCGTGAAAAGGTAATAAACAGACAGACAGACAGATTCGTCCTTGCCTGGGATGCAATCTATCTCTCTGCCAAATTTCATCGAAATCCGTTCAGTAGTTTAGGCGTGAAAAGATAACAAACGGACAAACAGAGTTACTTTCGAATTTATAATATTAGTATGGATTGGTCCATATTGGCTCAGGATCGAGTTGAGTGGAAAAAGAAACTACAGTGGGACAATACAGGCTGATTATTATTGAGTATCCCACTGCTGGGCAAAGGCCTCCACTTTTCCTTCCGACCCTATTATGCGCGATCTCTGGCCATGTTGGCCCCGGAAACATGACCAAAAACGGAGTAAAGCGCGGGCAGGCGCCGCGATACGACAGGGTAGGTCGGGGTAAAAGAAATTACACGCGGACGAAGCCGCGGGCAGAAGCTAGAAATTATATATCTGAGTGATCAAAAGGGTACCGGTTGACTGCCGTAATAACATAAACAATTAAAAAGCCATTGTGTCTTGCGTGGATCCACGTTCGATACGAAGAGTTATTAACACAATTATTTATAGTAAAAGCTTCAAAGGCAAGTCAAAAGCCACGAGTTCAATGTTCTAAAACAAGAAACATCATAATATTTCATCTCTTCACGACCGAAATTAACTCTATTAACTGAAGGCTCCATTTTACGTTGTGTGGAAGTAATAGCTACATAATATAATCATACAGACCTGACTGGTTAAACAATGGACGTTTTCACTGGTGGAACAAACTGCGCTACACGAGGAGGCTTCTTCATGCATCCAAAAAAGTAGGTAAGTAAAATATCATTTTATAAATATTATTAAAGTAGATTTTACCAATAACTTCAATGTATTATTTCTAATTAAAGTAATTCGCTGAGTTTCAAACTTTAAAGAGTTCTTCAGTCAATGCAAAACTTGAAAGTAAGGAGAACGTTTGAAACGCTTGCAAAAGTATGGTTTTTCTAGCACTTCTCTTGGAAAATGCCTTTAGGTACAGTGGACTTAGTTGTACAACCGCTCGCTTTCTAACTGAAACTGCGCAGTTACTTTTCAACTAAGTGTAAAGGAAGTTGGGATTTAATTTACATAAGTTTCTTATTAAACAGCGGGGCAATTGCGTAACATATTATCCATCGGAATCGGTTTCATTTTGACAGTTCAACAACATTCATTGCGTTATTTACGTGTTGAGCAGACAAGTTTTTCGAACTTATGAAGCAATGGATTAGCAATTTGCTTCAAAATGATTCAGATTCGGATTGATAGTGTGTTACGCAATTAGGGTGCAGATCCAGAACGCGCTGGTGGGTAGAGAAGACTGTGTTTGTGTTTTTTCTTTGCGTCATGATTTAAAGCAAACCCACGTATTTTAGAGAGAAACCTGCAGTGGCCCAGTGGTGTTGGATCTACCTTGTGGGTCATGGGTTCGAACCCAGACAGGCATTTACTTTGTGTCAATAATTTTATCACCACTGCTCTCAAAACGGTGAAGGAAAACTGACAATAGTTTCAGAAAATTGTCCTAGAACCAAAAATTCGAAGACATGTGACATCTACCAACCCGCACTGGGCCCGCGTGGTGGATTACGGCCCACTCCCTCTCACAGAGAGGAGGCCTGTGTCCCAGCAGTGGGAACATTATAGGCTGATTATGTTGTTAGTGAACCCCTCATTTTATTATACAAAATTTTGTTGTTGAAAGTACCCGCATTCAGATTTTGAAGTGTAAACTTCTTTAGCGGCGTTGCACACTTTTAGTAATGGGTAAAAAATGTTAAACTCGCGTCAGGACATCGCGTCAGGACACGTGACCGTCAGGAGAGATTTCCCCCCCCCCTCTCTTTCTACGGCGGCGCCAACCGAAGAGAAGTGACACACGGACACAATGGACGGATGGATGGATGGATGGATGGATGGATGGATGGATGGATGGATGGATGGATGGATGGAAGTGGAAGTGGAAGTGGAAGTCAAAGTCGAATTCGAAGTGGAAGTCGAACTGGAAGTGGAAGTTGAAGTCGAAGTGGAAGTCGAAGTGGAAGTCGAAGTCGAAGTCGAAGTGGAAGTCGAAGTGGAAGTGGATGGATGGATGGATGGACAGCTGATGGCTCGACCGTCTGTGTAATAGCCACACTGCTGTGTATTCGTAAAATTCGTGTATATAAAGTGTTTAAAATAATATGGAAATTGAACAAAGTGCATCTATTAATGAAAAAAGTGACGCAGAAATAGTGAAAAAAATGAGTTATATTAATTAAATTAATAATTGATTTATTTCAACGTTAATATTCAAGTTTTCATTTCTGCCGGCACTCCCGGAGTGCAACCCGTCTTTTTTTTAAGCATTCGGGATCCAACGGATATGCTTTTCGGGATTAAACGACAACAAAACGTAATTATCTTGCATTTTTTTAAATTCGGGATCCAACGGAAATACATAATAATGTTTTGCGGGATCCAACGCCAAAAATATTAAACTGGGATTCAAAAGCGGGATCCAAAGAAAATAAATCAAAAGATTGGCCAAATATCAAAACTAACTGGATGTAATAGAAAAGGGAAGGAAATCTCCTTTATTCCTTTATTCTTGCGTTGGGACAGTATAGGCTTTTAATGCTAGTCTTTCTGAAGGACAAAGTAATTATTGCTTGGATGTAACGATTAAAAAAAAGGTTCTAATCGAAGAGGAATCGTAAAGCGTTGTAACAACGCTTCGTTTTGTTGTTACAACGCTTGCAAAAAAGTTAAATGCCTGTCGTCTTACAGCCTTATATCTTAACTAGCTGCGCCCCGCGGTTTCACCCGCATAAGTTTCGATCCCGTGGGAATATCGGGATAAAAACTATCTTAAGTCCTTTCCCGGGACTCAAACTATCTCTATACCAAATTTCATCTAAATCGGTTTAGTGGTTTAGGCGTGAAAAGGTAACATACAGACAGACAGAATTACTTTCGATTCTTCCTTCATACTTCCCAGTAGGCTATGATAATGAACAGGCAAAAATACCTATTTTAAAATTGGCCAAAAATTTCTGGGTCAATTTTTTCCCATCCATTTTGGACCGAGATTCGAATACTGTTTACCTTTCTTAATAATGTCCATCGTTTAACGAGTCAGCCTGTATACAACCTTCTGTCTAGATCAAGTGAGACAGAGATGAATCGTTTCATTGGAGCGAGAACGCGTGCAAGAGCGGGACAGATATATGTTGAATTAGGTTAGTTAGTACTGAGCTAAGACAATATGTTATTGTCTTTGGTGGGCCAGAGACGAATGTAGGACTGAAGGGCTGGCTTTTGTTTTTTAGGTACTTTTAGGGTTCTGAACCCAAAGGGTGTCAACGGGGCGGTATTACTAAGCCTCCGCTGTCCATCTGTCCGTCCGTCTGTCTGTAAGCGGGCTGGCATGAACCATAAAAGATAGACAGCAATTTTCACAGAGTGTGTGTAGTTAAATCTTGTACGACGCCGACGGCACGGAACCCTTCGTGTGTGAGTTTTTATTATTTTAGATTTTAATTCTGCACCTTGAATAATTTCATTTTGAAAATAAAATTTGTACCTACTCATTCGTTTAGTTTTGTATTTGATATTTTTTATTATAATTTTGCGACCTTCATAATTTGTACCGATTCATTCATTTATTTTTTTCTATGCTGTTGCAGTATTGTGAAATTTTATTTTATTTTATGTAATTTGGGTTTTGTATGAATGAATTTTTTTTTTAATCATCACAATTGTTGTTTTAATTCTTAGGACCAGATAGATTTTGACCTTCTTCCGCTTTTTGCACTCAACCACAGCTAACATGGTTACGATTTACATGCACCACACTTACCATCCTCAATCCGTCCCTGCAAGCCTGTAATCTAAAGGGATTTGTATCGCAGCAACAAAACACCGTCATCATGATATATTTGTAGACTCAATCGCCCGTAAAAGCCATTTTATAACGATCGTTGGAACATTTTGTAGCTTTTTGCGGTAAGCCAGATATATGTGATGTGTTTAAGCCTATTTTAGGCTGTTTATGTTTAAACCTGTTCTATCTAATGTCCAGTCACCAAAAGAGATATGTAACCAGGGTCATCGGATATATGTAGTTGAAGTGTAGTTGAAGCAGTATAGTCCACAAATGTCAGATTCTAGAAATGTCAGACGAGTTTAAAATGCCAGATTCTGAATGCCAGATTTTACAAATGCCAGACCCCAGAGTTGACCAGATTCTGTAGTAGTGTTCAGTTGTTTTACATAACGGAGTTGTTTTGTAAAACATCTAGCGGTTTTGTAAGACATCGGATTCTACTCAGGCTGTTTATGTTTAAACCTGTTCTATCTAATGTACAGTCACCAAAAGAGATATGTAACCAGGGTCATCGGATATATGTAGTCGAAGTGTAGTTGAAGAAGTATAGTCGACAAATGTCAGATTCTAGAAATGTCAGACGAGTTTAAAATGCCAGATTCTGAATGCCAGATTTTACAAATGCCAGACCCCAGAGTTGACCAGATTCTGTAGTTGTGTTCAGTTGTTTTACATAACGGAGTTGTTTTGTAAAACAACTAGCGGTTTTGTAAGACAGCGGATTCTACAATCTATCGGCAACATACATACAACGTGCCAGTACAATGGCGACATAAAATAAATCGTAATTTGAAAACTAATGCCTGCGCCGCTCGCCGACACAAGACTCTCTCTCTTTCCTTCAATTCGCCTACTCTTTGCACGTAATTCTTTTTAAGTTCATTGATGCGATGTTATGCTCCGTAACCTCGGCGAATGAGCCCTGTACACACAGTTCTTTGAGTCATCATCATCTGCCTAGCCTTTTTCCAACTATATTTGGGTCGTCTTCCAGTCAAAGTCAAAGCATTTATTTCAAATAGGCACATAAAAGGCACTTTCGAACGTCAAAAATTACAATAAAATAGAATCAAACCGGATGCAGCAAAATATCAGTATTATACATAGAGCTACTGCGAGCTTGTAGCTAAGTAATAACAGCCGCACGGGTCGATCGATCAGGTTAAGCTACGGTTGCCGCGGTTAGTCCGTGGATGGGTGACCATCTTTACATACCAGGACCCCTCCGTACCTCGGATAGCACGTTAAGCCGTTGGTCCCGGCTGTCATCGTGGCAGTCGGTGGTTTTTGGCAGTCGTTACGGGTAGTCAGAAGCCCGAAATTCTGACAACCAGTCTTACCAAGGGGTATCGTATTACCCAATAACTGGGTTGTGGAGGTCAGATAGGCAGTCGCTTCATGTAAAATACTGGTATTCAGCTGCATCCGGCTAGACTAGAAGCCGACCGCAACACAGTTGGGAAAAGGTTAGGCAGGTGATGACATAGAGCGACTGCCTATGGGACCACCACAACCCAGTTGCCTGAGGGGCAATTCTCGTAGGGCACGCCACTATAGCGGCTGTAAGACCCGTTGTGAGGCAGTGGCTGGAGAGAAGGCATGGCGCCCTTACTTTCCGGCTGACACAGGTGTTGTCCGGTCATGGGTGCTTTGGAAAGTACCTGTGCCGCATAGTACGGGAACCTGCATCCGGTTGCCACCATTGCAACTGCCTCGACGACACGGTGCAGCACACCCTTGAGGAATGCCCTGCTTGGGCAGTGCAGCGCCGTGACCTCGTCGCGGCGGTTGGTGCTGCGGATACTCTCTCGCTTCCGGACCTGGTCCAGTCCATGGTCGGAAGTGAGAGCGCGTGGGACGCTGTCGCCTCCTTCTGCGAGGAAGTGATGGTCGCAAAGGAGGCGGCGGAAAGGGAGAGGGAGGATACAACCTCCCTTCGAATCCGTAGTAGACGCACCGGGCGCCGGAGTACGCGGAACGATCTCCGGCCGCCTTAGGGTGAGGCCTGCAGGCAACAGACATGGGGAGTTTGTTGCCTGAACAGTGAAAGGCCCGAGACAGCGGCGCGCCGTGTTCTGCGCGCGCCTCTCTGTAGAGGAATGGTGGCCGTTTGCGGGCGCTGAGAGTGACGGGGTCCGCATGGATTCATGCGGGCCAACACCTGGCCGGGGGAGCGTGATGAAATGGGCAAGCACTCCAGCACCCCGGCTAAAGGTAGCAGCAGGACACCGTGTGGTTTTAGTCAGTAAGAGTCTGACAGACCCCTCCACCCAACCCAGGGTGGTGGACATCCATGAGGATTTCGACACGATAAAAAAAAAAGGGCAATTCTCATAATTTTAAGAACGTTCACAGTCTAATCTCAGTCTCAATCTGTCAAAAATACCTCTAATATTAATTTCATTTTGATAAATTTTTGACATTTACTTGTCGCCGAGATGAGACTGCGACTAGATTTTGAACGTTTTAAATTATGAGGATTGGTCTTCAGGTAACACGATACTCCTTTGTAAGACTATTTGTCAGAAACATGCTTTCTGTAAGGACATAATAATATCTTCAGCAGCATGTCTATCAGTGAGTCTTTCGCAGAACTTATTTAATCATGTATTACATGACCAAATATAAACCAGGAAACAGCACAACAAATCCACAACTAACCGTTACCACGAAACGACGTCAAACAGAGTCTTTATTCATAAAAGCCAGTAAAACCAGGATCACGTATTTCATAATTACTAAAGTTTTGTGCCAACGGCCTCATTACTGGTGGACCAACGTAAATGTACAAATAAAGGGATATAGGGAGAGATATAGGATGGCAGAACGAGCTGGATAGGGTCCGTGGAAACAGGAAGGAGGACGCGCGGACTCATGAAAGATGGAAGCAGTGGAAAAAAAAATTAAAAATATGTAGGAGCATTGCTGGTTCAATGGTAACGCTATCGACTTACTTATACGATCCGGGCTTCGAAACCAGCCAGGCACATTACTTTTAGTAAATAATTTCATCACCACCTGCTCTCAAAACCGTGAACAAAAACAACCGACTTAAAAAAACACTACAAAGTGATAAATAACTTTAATTTCGGAAGTCGGTGTGTTCAATTCTTCAATGCACTAGTGTTAATTGCCGGAGACGCAGTACATTTATGCATATAACTTCGTACATAAGAATAATTACCTAGTGTATTATATAGTTAAACCTTTCTGAAAGTATGTAGATCACATTAATGAAATAATTATCAAAATCGGTTAATTAGTTTTTGAGAAAATCGCGGACATACAAACATACATACATATGGGTCGAATACAGAACCTCCTTTTTTGAAGTTGGTTAAAAACATCGTGAAACCGCATGTCCTAGAACCCAAAATTTGAAGACATGTGACATCTACCAACCCGCATTGGGCCCGCGTGGCCCAATCCCTCTCACAGAGAGCTGCTTCGTTGATCTAGTGGTCGCAAGCGCTACTGTTAAGCATGAGGTCCTGGGTTCCATGGTCGGTCAAAGTATCATTTGGTTTTTCCATTACGAACATCTCAGTAGCAGACCGGAGTCTCGATTTGTGCCCGGTTGATGGCAATAGGCTCGCCCCCTATTAGGTACAGTCAGCAAAAGAGATAAGTCTGCAGGTTCGTCAGATATAGCAGACCGATGGATGTTTTCGAATAAAATTTAAAGAAAGAAAGAAAAAGTATTTATTGCGACTCGTACAGGAAGATCACACACTAAACTAAACACAGTAAAAAATAAAAAACCAAGTTATATAAAAAAAAGTAACGAAAAGAAAAATGAGACAGAAACTCCTATACGAGGCCAAAAGGCTCCTATCTCAGCATGATGCTGCGACATTTAAAAAATAAATGTCGCAGCGCTGTTAGTTTAATGTTAGTTAGTATGTTAGTTAATTTAATTATTAAGAAAACAAACAGCTCATTTATCAAATTTAATTTCAATCGAGAACATCCATCGGTTTCTTACTAAACTTGAACTGTATCCGACGATCCTGCATACTTATCTCTTTTGTTAACTGCACATGGGATTTAAACATAAGGGTCTAAACGGACGGACTGCATTTGAACTGCATGCCAGCTGCAACATCGCAATTTGGATGCAGTTGACATAACTAGGTTTCGAAGCAGTTAAGTCAACTGCATCCAAACTGCGATGTTGCAGCTGAAGTGCAGCCCGTCTGTTTAGACCCTAACTAGCCGAATGTGGATGTACAACCGCCTCACTGTTCGGGGAATACGAGTGTTGAGGCATAACTCACGAAATGCGGGTTCACTAAAAACTACTGCCTGCCTCGTTGGGGAATACAGCCGTAATGTTACTTTGAAGGGTAGTAAGTTGACAAGCAAATGGCACAGCTGCGGGAACAAAGAGCTTGGTTAAATATGCATGTTCTGTGATTGTAGGATAGGGTTCACTTATTTTGTACCAAAGGACTTGACCCAAAATCTAAAAGCCTGGTCACGTCTTTGATCAAAAAATCTGTTAAAGCAAAATGGCTGACCAAAATAACAAGTAATTGTGGACATAAGCTTTCAAAACATAAATTGAATTGTTTTTGTTTTTAGATACCATTAGCTGCGCCTCGCGGTTTCGCCCGCGTAAATGTCGATCCCGTGGTAATATCGGGATAAAAAGTGGCCCATATTTTAATCCAGGCTGTCAGCTACCTCCATACAAAATTTTATCAAAATTGGTCCAGCTGTTTGAGCGTGAAGAAGTAACAAACATATAAGCACACACACACACACACTCACAAACTTTCGCCTTTATAATATTAGAGTGATACCTAGTGTGATAAGCCTTTAGCCGATCTTTGAATTAGGGCTCATTCTTTCCAATTAGGATACGTCATTTTTGCTTCATTGCGCGTCAAAATCGACTACGCTACGGGCTACGCCGTAGCACTATTATGCTACGCGCTACGCCAAATCAGCTACGCAGCTAGGTACATATTTTGTAGAACGTAGCATAGCAGTGTTATAGATTTTATCATTAATATGGAATTGCTTTGTTTTGGCAAATATATAGCTTGAAATTGTAGTTTTTTATTAAGCACCGTATACAATGGTGGCTAGCACCAATTGGAAAATAGGTGCGAATGTAAAATATTACTAGCAAACCCAAAAAAAGTTAAGTTAAAAAACAACCGACTTCAAAAAAAAAATACAAAAATGATAAATAACTTTAATTTTTGAAGTCAACATCGTTGATTGCGCATTTTCGTTTTTTGACACCGACTTCCGAAATTAAAGTTATTTATCATTTTGTAGTTTTTTATTGAAGTCGTCGTTTTTTTTTTTTTTTTTTTTGAAAAAATGTTTTTATTTTTCACTCATTAGTTGTACCTATCCCACACATATTCAATTAGTACTAGTGCATTGAAGAATTATAGACACCGACTAGAAGAATTATCAAAATTCGCATAGAAATGCCGGAGATGCAGTACATTTATGTATACGAGTATATCTTCGTACATAAGAGTAATTACATATACTTAAACCTTCCTAAAAGTATGTAGATTACATTAGTAAAGGAATTATCAAAATTGGTTCATTAATTTTTGAGAAAATCGCGGACATACAAACATACATACGGGTCGAATACCGAACCTCCTTTTTTGAAGTTGGTTATAAAGATAAAAAGTACTACAGATATTCTATGTAGATCTGTATCGTCGTCTTACTAGATTACATGGCTCAATGGCCAACACGCGTCACGATTTACTGTTACGACTCACAGACTACAACTATGCATAAATTACTGGCTGTGACATGGCGTGGCCCTGCACACAATGGCTGATAATGGTTACAGCTTAATTTATGGATACGATAGATAGTACGATTAATCTTTATTGATGATTGAGGAGAAGACAAGTGCTTCTGCATTATTTATATTTACGTTATCTGTTTCAGTTGAATTATACAGGGTGAAATAATAACAGCCACACAGGTCAATCGATCAGGTTAAGCTACGCTTGCTGCGGTTGGTCTGTGGATGGGTGACCATCTTTACATACCGAGATCCCTCCTTGCCTCGGAAAGCACGTTATGCCGTTAGTCCAGGCTGTCATTCGCGGATCTTTGACAGTCGTTACGGGTCGTCTTACCAAGGGGTATCGTATTACCCGGTATCGTAGTAACTGGGTTGTGGAGGTCAGATAGGCAGTCGCTCCATGTAAAAATACTAGTATTCCGCTGCATCCGGTTAGACTGGAAGCCGACCCTAACTTAGTTGGGAAAAGGCTAGGCAGATGATGATACAGGATGAAATTGAATAGGTGCGCCAAATTAAAACACATAATTTAACGGGTTTTAAAGAAAATTTAGAGCAGGTCATTAAGTAAAGGAATGCACATACAAGCGTGTAGGCAAGCGATTTGGTTTCACGGCAAAAAAAAAAAAAAACATAAGTATAGAACCGCTCCAAACCATGACCTTACAACTCGTTAAAGTAGTCAAAAAATAAAAGCCCCTCAATTTCTGATTCGTCCTTCAAGTAAATTACAATACCAGTAATTGTTGACCCCAAAATATCTATTATGAATGTTTTCGACTACGGCAATTATTTATTTTGCGGGTGGATTGAAAAGTTTTAAGTTTTTCGTGTTATTAACTTATTACGTACTTAAATGATTTTGTTGGAAAGAAAAACAATAGCTGTTTAGTTTGTGTGTCAAAGTTCATATAGTATAATATAGGTTTTAAAAATGTTCTCAAGTAATCACTTACTTGAGAACATTTTTAAAGATCTCACGATCTTTGTAATTTCTTATTGAGAAATAAATTTCCCAAACCATAGATGTCGAGCAGTGGTGGCCCAGTGGTATCGGCCGCGACTTACGAGTTGTAGGTCGTAGGGTCGAACCCAGACAGGCGCTTTACTTTGTGTAAAATTATTTCATCACCACTGCTCTCAAAACGGTGAAGGAAAACATCGTGAGGAAACCGGCATGTCCTAGAACCAAAAATTCAAAGACATGGGACATCTACCAACCCGCACTGGGCCCGCGTGGTGGATTACGGCCCACTCCCTCTCACAGAGAGGAGGCCTGTGTCCCAGCAGTGGGAACATTATAGGCTGATGATGATGATGATGATAGATGTCGAAACCCATCACGTCTGTCCGAGTTTCGCTAGCTAATTTCATTTGATCCTGTATATCTGTCACAATAAAACATAATTTATTCCTATTCTAAACATTACAAACACGAGTATCCGCATGTAACTACTTTAGTACAGTCAACAAAAGAGATAAGTATGCAGGGTCGTCGGATATTGTTGAAGTTTAGTAAGAAACCGATGGATGTTGTCGACTGAAATTTATTTTGATAAATGAGCTGTTTGTTTTCTATTTTTCAAATTAAATTTTATTCGAGAACATCCATCGATTTCTTACTAAACTTCAACTATATCCGACGATCCTGTATACTTATCTCTTTTGTTGACTGTACATTATATGTATATTTTAGTACATGCACGTCCACACACAATGGAATATAAAAGCTCGCGTAATGTCCGTGTAATGCTAGTTTTATATGACAGCCTTGTGTCCAGGATCCTTAACTGTCGGAAACAATGGCTTTACGAGCTCTATGATGTTGTTGTGTTGAAATAAATGATGTGTAATGTTTAAATACAAGAGACACATAAACAAACTATGTTAGTATTGTACTAGTACGGGAAATAGAGTGAATCAGTTTCGTGTTAACAACCATAATAAGTACCGATACTAGAAACTTCTTCGTTGACAGTTGTTCCGGGTTCATCACCACTGTTCTTAAAACGGTGAAGGAATACATCGTGAGGAACCAAAAACTCAAAGACATTTGACATCTACCGACCCGTAGGGGACCCGTGTGGTGGATTAGGGCGCCTCTCACCGAGACGAGGTCTAGTCCCCAGCAGTGGCAACATTATAGGCTTATTAAGTTATGTTATGTTCACCAGTTGTAACACTTTTAGGCTTATTTTGACTACCTGCAACTATTGCTATATATTTTTTTTAAATTTATGAATGTAGACCGTATACTCCAAAGTAAAAATGAGGGAATTAGGGAAAAAGTCGTCACCATCCACAGGCTGGCCGCATCAAATGACGCTTTACTTCACAATAGATCAGTTTAATCTGTCAAGCCGCTAATGAGACACAATTGATTTTCTATTGTTTCGTCGCCGTTCGGCGAACCGCGACGCTTGACAGGTTAATCAAGAAAATATTTATTTATTTATTAAAACTTTAGGCACAAGTAAAAAAAAAATAATGTACAAAGGCGGACTTAATGCCTAAGGCATTTTCTACTAGTCAACCTTAGGGTGATGCAGAGACAAAATATGGCAGGTGCAACATACAGGATAACTAGCTAGGAAATGACTATAAAATTCAAGAATAAATACCAATACATAGATACATACATATACAACATTATTTTTAGTATATGCGAAACCTGAATATAGTTTGTTCAGAATAAGTAACTGAATCGATTCCAATAATTTTTACCCCATGTTATATTTTGGCCCAAAAATATTTAAAAAAGGTTAATAGTTGGACACCCCGAGGAGCGACTAAGTAGGTAGTTATCTACCATACGCGCACAATGGCGCGGCGCAGGCGCACAGCGAGCGGGGCGACCGGGGCGGGGGTGCAGCAACCTCAGTCGTCCGGGTACTTCAGGTTGGCGCGCACGTGTCGCGTGGGTCCAACTGCATAATCGCGAGCGCGCGGCCGCCGCCGCCGCGCCGCGGGCCTTACAGTCACAGTTACAGTGTTGTGTTTCGGTTGATCGTGTACTTACCTATCGTATGTAAAAAGTGTCGTGTAACCATGACTTTCTCATACACAAACGTCCAGTACACAGAAACAACGATAACAGTGATAACGTTTCCCTGGCAGTGCGGCGGTATGAGGAGCAATCAGAGTATCGTGGAACACAATGCTTTGCCGTGATGGTTAACATTTTTAAACACGCCAAGATGGTTAATTGTAGAAAGTTTAATAACTTTCTACAATTAACCATCTTGGCGTGGCTGTAGGTACAAATAATTTTGTACCTACAGCCTGCTGTGGTTAAGTAATGCGATGTTTAACACTTTTCATCCACTTTGAACTTGTGGTTGACATAAGGTGCAACAAATCGCATTGACTACATTGTATCACTTACGGCTTACGAATAAGTAATTACTTATTCGTAGCTTACGGCTGCATTTATTTACGAATAAAGTACATTATAATAACTACCTACACTTGACCATTACGACAGTCCAAAGCCCGCAAGTGTGATGGAAAATGTTATCACCAGTTAATTACAATACAATCGCCGCGCCGCCGTACCGAACGGCACGCGGTGGGGGAGACCATGTTTTTGGACGGACAAATAGGTAACATAACAAGCTTATAACTTGGTGATTATTCATGATACAGTTTTGAAATTTTGTACATAGATTCTTTACATAAAAATACTAGACACGTGTTTCGGGTTTCGCATATACTAAAAATAATGTTGTATATATAAACCATTTTTACAGAAAAAATAACCTACTGCCAAAAAAAACACTACAAAGTGATAAAATAACTTTAATTTCGGAAGTCGGTGTCGTTGGTTCCGCATTTTCGTTTTTTGACACCGACTTCCGAAATAATAGTAGATTGTACAACTAAGGCATAAAAGAAGCTATTTTACCCCGAGACGTTTGTATCCACGCGAGCCGCAGGCAAGGGTGGATAGTTAAGTCGAGGGGTAAAATGGCTCGTTTATGCCTGAGTTATACACTCTGCTTTTCACTTCGATTGCGAGAAAATGAAACAGGCATAAAGTATACAGTACATAATTAATAAAAAATGTTGCAAAGCATAGCTAATTCCCGCCACCACAGATAATACCGCCACGAAACTTTTTAATTTTATTTTTTTAAATTAACATTTGTCATTCGACTTGGGTACTTCATACTGCCAAGTCATAAAATGTTTCTTTGCGTTTTTAAATAATAAATGACAACAATTTTACCTGATTTTATTAAATTAACGATAGAAAACACGGAAGTGGTATATATTAAAGAAAATGAAATAAATCAGGACTTTAATCTGCAAAGTTTTATTGTGCGTGTGGCTGTTGGACCTGATTACCTTAGTCTCAGAATAAAAAATTACTTTGTGCACTAGAACATAAAAAGCGATTTTATGTCGCCTAAGCACAACATAAAGACGAACTTTTAGAGCATGAGAAGTGAAAAAGTTATTCTATCAAAAGTTTTTTTTTGAAGTCGGGTAGTTTTTTGATAAAAAAGTTTTTATTTTTGTTTTTCACTTTTTAGTTGTGCGGTGTCTTCAATTCTTTAATGCACTAGAATTGAAGAATTGAAGACACCGACTAGAAGAATCTTCAAAATTCGCATAGAAATGCCGGAGATGCACTACATTTATGCATATAACTTCGTACATAAAAATAATTACCTAATGTGTTATATACTAAAACCTTCCTGAAAGTATGTAGATCACATTAGTGAAAGAATTATCAAAATCGATTAATTAGTTTTTGAGAAAATCGTGGACATACAAACATAAATAAATACATACGGGTCGAATACGGAACCTCCTTTTTTGAAGTCGGTTAATAAACCAAATGAACTAAATAATGAAATATTATAGCGTCTTAGGGCAAACAACGCTTCTAATCATAGTTGAGACCGCAACTCAGTGAACATAAAATAGAGAACGAAGACGTTAATTGGTGTGAAGTAATTAATTGCTTCAAACGTTATTACTCGTAGATAGTTATCTTATTAATAAAAGCTTAACCTCTCCCACTATATTTCATTCTCCGCCATCGATTCTACCTTTCCTTTACTCTTATCATCCTTTGTACACATTGTGGATCGTGTGATCCGATATTTTTGATACATCATCATCAATTTTTGGTCCTTTCTTATCCATCTTAAGGTCATTTTTGATATTCAAAAGTGCCTTTTATGTGCCTATTTGAAATAAATGCTTTGACTTTGACTATTTTGGTCTTCTCTTCTTCTCCATTCATCGGTATTAATGCACCATCATTAATCCATACTATATAATATTATAAATTCGAAAAAAACTCTGTCTGCCTGTCTGTACCTTTTCACACCTAAACCACTGAACCGATTTATATGAAATTTGGTATAGAGATAGTTTGAGTCCCAGGAAAGGACATAGGATAGTTTTTATGCCGATATTCTCACGGGATCGTAACTTATACGGGTGAAACCGCGGGGCGCAGCTAGTCTTTGATACATCATCATCAATTTTTGGTCCTTTCTAATCCATCTTGGTCCTCTCTTCTTCTCCATTCTTCGGTATTAATGCACCATCATTAATCCATACTATTGATATTATAAATTCGAAAGTAACTCTGTCTGTCAGTCTGTATGTTACCTTTTCACGTCTAAACCACTGAACCGATTTAGATGAAATTTGGTATAGATAAAGTTTGAGTCCCGAGAAAGGACATAGGATAGTTTTATCCCGATATTCCCACGGGATTGAAACTTATGCGGGTGAAACCGCGGGGCGCAGCTAGTCTTTGATACATCATCATCAATTTTTGGTCCTTTCTAATCCATCTTGGTCCTCTCTTTATCTCCATTCATCAGTATTAATGCACCATCATTAATCCATACTAATATTATAAATTCGAAAGTAACTCTGTCTGTCAGTCTGTCTAACTGTATGTTACCTTTTCACGCCTAAACCACTGAACCGAAGTATTCCATATTTCATGCTCTATTCAGATAGATAGATAGGCAGATAGGCAGTCACTCTATGTAAAATACTGGTATTCAGATGCATCCAGTTAGACTGGAAGCCTCAGCATCTTTAATCATCATCATACATTTATCCTATTTCCTCCTTCATTCTTAGCATTAAATACTTCATATTTTATCACTCACTATCTGTACCTACACGAGTTGCGTTTTTTTAATAGTTATATCTTACCTCCTTTATATCTTCTCTTATCTTCTTGATTTTATGTCCATGGACCTGCAGGATAATTGCCTAACACAGTACCATTAGCAATGGGTTTCATTTTGACAGTTCAACAACATTCATTGCGTTATTTACGTTGTTGAGCAGACACATTTTTCGAAATTAAGAAGCAATGGATTAGCAATATCCTTCAAAATGGTTCAGATTGAGACTGATAGTGTGTCACGCAATTAGGGTGCTGCTTTCTTCATTCCCATCGATAGTAATTCATATTATGATTACTCAATATTCCATCATTTTTCTTTTTTGTGGATGGGAAATCATCAAATGACCCCTCCCGCTCTGGGTGGAGCGGAAGGGAGTGTCAGACTCTGACTGACTAAAACCCACCCCTGTTCCTTCCTTAGCCCTTTATGTTCCGGGGTAGCGGTAACCCTTTCGGACAATCCCGCTAAATATTCCATCCTTGAATATCAAGGATCATCGTCCATACATAATCAGCCTATAACGTTCCCACTGCTGGGACACAGGCCTCCTCTCAGTGAGAGGGAGTGGGCCGTAATCCACCACGCGGGCCCAGTGCGGATTGGTAGATGTCACATGTCTTCGATTTTTTGGTTCTAGAATATGCCGGTTTCCTCACGATGTTTTCCTTCACCGTTTTGAGAGCAGTGGTGATGAAATAATTTACACAAAGTAAAGCGCCTGTCTTTGGTTCGAACCTACGACCTACAACTCGTAAGTCGCGGCCGTTACCACTGGGCCACCACTGCTCTCTCATCCATATTTGGTCCTTTCTCATCCTTATTTGGTTCACTCTGGTCTTCCTGTATTCGTCTTAAATGTTCCATCGTGCTTGCTCAATTTTTAATCAAGAAAATAAAGGCAAACAACGCTTCTAATCGCAGTCGAGACCACAACTCAACAACACACAACACTCCGTGAACATAAAACACTATATAGAACCAAGACGTTAATTGGTATAAAGTAAGAAATTGCTCCAGAACAAAGGTTGGAAAGTTATTGGGTAACTTTGTCGGGTTGCTTATTGTGCTGAAATATTGGGTTGTGGCTTTAGAGTTAGCGATTTTAATTGGATTTTATGATATAATAATAATTTATCTTTATTTCAGACATACGTCCATACATTTTTACAAAGAAATCGTTAGTAGGGTTGTTAGTAGTACATACAAAAATAATCAAATAAAATAAAATGTAAAGGTGTTAGTAATTTGTTAGTAAACAAAACGAAACAAAACAAGTTACACACTATATCTATTTCCTATTTCTGTGCAGGTGTACACCTGCCCAGTACACAATTTATTTTATTTTTTTATTTATAAAATGCTAGATTTTTTTTTAGTTTGCATACACACGAGCGACACGCGCTGACAACATGTCGCTCGTGTATTTAAGTACGGTGCTGAAATACAACGTCGACGGCTGCCGCCAACACGCGTTGACAGCTGTCGCCGACGCGCGTCGTCGATTGCAGTTGCCTTTGTCGTCGACGCGTGTCGCTTGTGTGTATGCACACTTAGTGTGTCGATGGAAAATTTTTATTTGTTTGAAAATATGTTGAAAATTATGTATTATCTAATAACAAACATATTCTCGATTCAAGAAAATTATCACAGGGAAATTAAAAAAAGACTGGTTGCACTCCGGGAGTGCCGGCAGAAGTGAAAACTTGAATATTAACGTTGAAATAAATCAATTATTAATTATTATTAGAATTAGCATTGCCATTCAACGTGGCAATGCTGCCAGTCTTCTGGGCACGTTTCCGGATGACAGCGATGCGGATGAATACTTCGACGCCTAAGTTTTTTATTTTTATATATTTGTATTGTAAGTTAGTCAGTCATTTATTTTAGTATCTAGTGTATATAGTTAGTTTCTAAAAGAATAAAGAATTATATTATTAATTTAATTAATATAACTCATTTTTTTTTTCACTATTTCTGCGTCACTTTTTTCATTAATAGATGTACTTTGTTCAATTTCCATATTTTAAACACTTTATATACACGAATCTAACGAATACACAGCAGTGTGGCTACTACACAGACGGTCGAGCCATCAGCTGTCCATCCATCCATCCATCCACTTCCACTTCCACTTCCACTTCCACTTCGACTTCCACTTCGACTTCCACTTCGACTTCCACTTCGACTTCCACTTCGACTTCCACTTCGACTTCGACTTCGACTTCGACTTCCACTTCGACTTCCACTTCGACTTCCACTTCGACTTCGACTTCCAATTCCACTTCGACTTCCACTTTGACTTCCACTTAGACTTCGACTTTTACTTCGACTTCCACTTCGACTTCAACTTCGACTTCGACTTCCACTTCCACTTCGACTTCCACTTCCACTTCCATCCATCCATCCATCCATCCATCCATCCATCGTGTCCGTGTGTCACATTGGTGTTGGCGCCGCCGTAGAAAGAGAGGGGGGGGGGGAAATCTCTCCTGACGGTCACGTGTCCTGACGCGATGTCCTGACGCGAGTTTAACATTTTTTACCTATTACTAAAAGTATGCAACGCCGCTAAAGAAGCACTTCAAAAATAAAATATCCTGCATCTCTAATCTATGTAAACAAAAAAAAGCTATAATTTGGTATGGATATACATATTAATCACGTCAAAAAAGTGGTAAAATACAATCTTGAAAAAAAAAACATATTTTAGGGTGCCTCCTGTACACGTATTGTGGGAATGTTTTTTTTTTCTCTCTTCTACCCCATGATGTGGGGTATCGTGGATAGGTCTTTCAAAAATATTGCGGGTTTGTGAAAACCATTTTTCGGTTCAGGGATCCGTTTGTGGAATACTAAGCTTTAAAGTGCTATTTTTGTTAGAGTCAAGTGTCCCCCCTTCCTGCCAGCTAAATGGTTGCTTTTGGATATGTGAAAAAATTCACGGCAGTGGTATATATAACGATATTAAAAGAAAAACTATCACAGCTTAGTAGACCTTACAAGTTTACGAGTAATAGTCGACCAAGTTAAATTTCTGGTTGCAATGTATGGGAGAACATTATTTTCAACTACAATGTTAAGTTTGTTCTTGGGATAAATTCATTCCAACTACGGAACCTCATTCCACCGGCCCCCTTCTACCTTCGGACATCCAGGCGCACTGCAAGTTACCATCTCTACCTGGTTGCTGTTCCACCAATTCGCACTAAGCGTTTGCAAATGTCGTTTATAATGCGCACAGCAAAAGAGTGGAACTCTCTACCTGCGTCTGTTTTTCCGAGCGCATACAACCCGAATCTCTTTAAAGTGAGAGTGAACAGGCTTCTTCTGGGTAAGCTCGCTCCATCGTCGACTTTGTCTCTGTCACCTTTGACCTAGGCTAGAGTCAAGAGCAAGCCCATTTCACATAAAAAAAAAGAACCCTTCATTGTGCGTGGTCCGACACACACTGGGCCGGTTTTTAATTACGGGAATTGGCCTTCTGGTCATACACGCACGTCTGTTTTGAATACCTGACTTTTCTGAAGAACATCATTAAGGTCACTACAATTTGAATTTGAATTTTGATCAGCCCTTAATCCGTGCGACCCATTGTGATATTTTGTTTGACCCTATTTATTTAGAGATCAGTATAACATTACCAACCCTTTTTATGCTATCACAAAAAACCCTCAATATTATTACTTGCCTTAAATAGAAAAGTTATTTTTGTCCCAAAACTGACTTCTCGGCAATGTTCGTGTTTTTCTCAACGTTAGCCATTTCGATAAAATTTGAAGTTCAAGTTACATTGGTTGTCCAAAATATTTGATAGTGGCTAGTATTTTCTGACCCCCAATCAGAAAATCCTTTGAGCCTATTCGTAAAATCCACGATATTTGTATTTGAAAGGAATAAATCAAAATTTACTAAAATTACCAATACAGTGAACGTGAATATTTTTAGATGATTCCGTTCTTTTGAAATTGTTTCGAACTATTTTCTCATTTCTTTTTATTATTATAATCGTAGGAGCTGAATGGACTTTAAGGAATCGTTTACGTTTCAATAAGAACAAAGTTTTCGGTTTAGATATTACTTAGATATGTGTTATTTTATGGATTCCAGAGTAATTGGTTTGTTGAAATAGAAATTGTTTTTTTTTTCGTTAAGTCCTGTTTTTTATACGATTACGGTGGAGCCCAAAGGGAATGAAACGAGTGCCTGCCCATACATATTATGTATTACATTCCGTTTCGGATAAGAAACAGGACTTAACAAAAAAAAACAAAACAAATTACCTATAGTGGTTACCATAGGTAACTACATAATTATGTATGGGTTGGCCAATTTGGAAGTACATAAGTAATAACAACACTGTTTCGACAAGACCGTGTTCATAACATCATAACATTTCTATCAATGAGAAAATTGCTTTTGAATTTTTCGTAGTTATAAGGCTTCGTGACTTTCCATAGTCCAGAAACTTCTTAAGTTGACCCTTGCTTTCACTTTAATGAAAAAGGCAAGACTAATTTTGCTTTCGGTTCTGGTAATCCGGGTTTATACTCGGATCGGTTCGGGGTTATCCGGGGTCTGCACTCTATAAATAAACCCCTATATGTCTTCAAAACTAGGACAAAACAGGGTAAACCCATATAGGTGACACCCTTGCCTACTATTGACCTAGTTAGTAGTACATCATCATCACGCCTCTATGCCCTGGAGGGTTGCAAAGTTGTATATTACACCTGCATTTCACCACATAGATATGTTACGGCCGACTGCTTACTGAGACGTTGCCTGAGGTAGCTGCGCGGTGCGGGAGGGGTCATAGTTGTCACAAGTTGACGAATCACTGAGCTCTCTCATCATGTCACCACGCCCCTTCCGCACCGCGCTGCTACTTCAGGCAACGTCTCAGTTAAGCGGTCGCCCTATAGTCCTATGTGCTATTAACATTTAGCGCAACAAGGAAAGGAATATAACCCAGAACTCCATATTCAAATCTCACTCACGAGCACTCAGGGCTGGGAGCAGGTACTAAAAGTACAGGTTCTTTACCGTTACTTAGCGCTTCTTGCCATTTCCGTACCTGAGTACCGGCTCCAGATGGTATCGGTTCCAGACAGGTACCGGTACCACCTAACAATGCTATATTAACTATCCGTTTTACTTACTTTATCTGTTTTTTCACTTTTTAGTTTACGGATTAATATTTGTTTGGTACCAGTACAGGTACTACGTCTATAGTGGTATGAGGAACAGATTGTAAAGTTCACTCAAAATAAGAATCTCTATAGAAAAGGGAGGATCCTCCGTCCAGACGGGTGTTGTGTCTAAGGGACAACTGCCCGACGATTCATGTCGGGTCGTTGTATCTATGCTAGTTGCGCGGGAAACTCTGCTTGCGAGATGCAGGATTTTGCTTGACGTCAGTATGACGCGTAGTTCACATGTGGCGTTGTAGATACCGATACACGTCTACCAAAAGTACAAGAATTAATCTGGTACCGGTATCACACCAAGGCCAACGGTACCGGCACCCAAAAATACCGGTTTTTCAAGCCCTATGAGCACTACACAAACAAGAGAGTCACAGATATTAAACTCTAGTTTAAAACTCGGGCGAACTCTCAAGGAGAACCAACTTACTGTTTAAGTTTTCTCTGAATACAATGAAGTACCTTTTACTTCTAAGTTTGTTTGTATTTATTTTCTTCGTTCTGTTCAGTTTTCTGCCGGGTGTAAGGTCCGCTTTGTTTTAAACTAAGTGGCCTATATACCTAAGAAGTCTACGTAGATTCTTTTCACCTTGAATTCTACCCATAAAACATTAGTTTCTTCAACCGATAATCTACATGTGGCGGCATCTAGATTGCCACATTCGAACTACACGTGACTTTGACGTCACGCAAAATCCTGCATCGCGCAAGCAGTGTTTACCGCGCAACTAGCATGTTATACATTCTCCTGACATCAATAGTCGGGCAGTTACTCACCAGACACAACACACGTCTGGTCGAAGGATCCTCTCTTTTCTATGGAGGATGAGTGAACTTTACACCCTGTTTCTCATACCTCTATATGTACGTAATATCATCACCTGCCTAGCCTTTTCCCAACTATGTTGGGGTCGGCTTCCAGTCTAACCAGATGCAGCTGAATACCAGTATTTTACATGGAGCGACTGCCTATCTGACCTCCACAACCCAGTTACTGCGTAATGCGATACCCCGTTGGCAAGACTGGTTGTCAGACTTTCGGGCTTCTGACTACCCGTGACGACTGTCAAAGATCCGCGAATGACAGCCGGGACCAACGGCTTAACGTGCTTTCTGAGGCACGGAGGGGTCTCGGTATGTAAAGATGGTCACCCATCCACGGACCAACCGCGGCAAGCGCAGCTTAACCTGATCGATCGACCCGTGCGGCTGATATTACTTAGCCACAAGCCCCTCCGTCTCCTCTCTTACTACTACTTAATAAAAATCTTTAATTCATTCACTGACTAACAACGCATAATTTATACCGCTAGGTATAGAAGCATAATATTTTGCTCAAGAGTTCCTTCCTTATAACAAGGCGAGCACTAATAAGGATTTTTGAAGAAAATTCATCCCCTAAAACGAATTCCGTTCGTCTTTGTTGCCGATGGGACATCCCATCGGACGCACGGCTTGCAAATTATAATTAGATACTATAATTATAAAGGTCTGGCAATACTCAGGCAAATCCAGGTCGGGACGTGAGACGCGACTGCGCGAGTCGTTTGTTTTATTACCTAGCAAAACTGCGTTGACGAGACGGGTATCCATATCTAAATATGATAAAGTTTAAAAAGTTAGTTTAAAAATACTTACGCTTCCATCTCTCTATACTAGTATTTATAAAATTTCAATATTTGTTAAGGAGAATCTGTCTAAATTTGAAAAACTTAATACTAGACGTCACCAAAGCACACTAAAATAATAAAAAACTTTTTTACAAAAAAAAAAAAACCGACTTCAAAAAAAACACTACAAAGTGATAAATAACTTTAATTTCGGAAGTCGGTGTCGTTGGTTCCGCATTTTCGTTTTTTGACACCGACTTCCGAAATTAAAGTTATTTATCACTTTGTAGTGTTTTTTTTGAAGTCGGTTTTTTTTTTTTTGTAAAAAAGTTTTTATTTTTCACTTTTTAGTTGTACCTACCCCACAAAAAAGTAAACAAAAAAATCGTTAATGTGGACAATGCAGATAAATTTTTAGATTTTTGTTGATTTTTCAAAAACCGCTTGTCCGATTTCGATAAAATTTTCATGGGACCATTTGGGAACTATACCCTTTCCAACAAAAAAAGAATTTTTCAAATCGGTTGGCAAGCGACGGAGTTATGCGCGAACAAACACAAAAAAAAAAAAAAAAAAAAAAAACATACAAACATTCGAATTGAGAACCTCCTCCTTTTTTAGAAGTCGGTTAAAAAAAAAACAACACTGCACTTTTCTCAAAGAGTTGTCTCGGCATGGGTCCAAAGATTTACAATAAACTACCAAAAACTTTAAAAAGCATGACTAACATAAACCATTTTAAATCGCAACTTAAAAAATTATTGATTGAAAAGGCTTATTACTCTATCAATGAGTTTTTAGATGATAGAAGCATAAAATAAAAAATGTCCGATCCACTTGTTATTCTATCTTGTTTACGATGTTACTTGTTTGAAACAGTTTTCTTTAGTTTGTAGTTTTTTACGCCTAATTTGTACGCCTTGCAAGGCAAAACATAGTGATACAACGCAAATTTTGTACCATGTACCATATTACCTATGTTCAACAAATAAAATACTTTGACTTTAAAATATTATTGAAGTGTTTTTTTTTATTTTTGTAAAGGTAATCTACTTACAGAAAAAAAAAACTCAATAAAATTATTTTGTCGTCTTAAACTGCTTTAGAGATTAGGTACGATTGGTATCTGAAGTAACTTATTAAATCAGTTTTAGTTCACGTTCATATAATTTTCTCTTCCTTACAACATTCCCCAAAAACGAATCTTTGGTATGAGGAAGATTTCTTTTCACCTGAACGTAGTCTGACCGAGCTACCTCTTTTGCATTATTCAATAGCTTATGACCTTCAACCAAGTTGTTCCCCAAGCTTCTATATTGATCCTTTTATTAGCCAAAACAACTTTCTTTGAGACTGTCAATAGCATAAATTTATTAATATTAATAATGTATTAATTAATTATTTAATTTAATACTGGTATTCAGCTGCATCTGGTTAGACTGGAAGCCGACCCCAACATAGTTGGGAAAAGGCAGGCAGATGATGACTGCATGCCCCGGATTTTTGATGATAAGCTTTTCAAGTTTAAGGGCCAATTAAAATTTTCTGGGGTTGCGTGGATGCGACGCATATTTTTGCAAAATTGTTCTTTTTGTGTTTGTGTTCTCTCTCTGCGTCACGTTTACTGAAAATAAACGCTTTGTCTTTCAGATTAATTAAAAAGTCGAATTGAATTACATATTAAGAAATAATCTGCCAGGTAACTGCCCGGAACTTTACTAAGCTTACTTATACTCATCTCCAAGATATAATCTTGAAACATCAGCTTTACATGTTTCAGATTCATGTCACTAAATAGCCAAAGCCATTAGCGAAATTAAAGGGCCACAAATAGGACGGTAGGAAACCAGAAGACCAATTCTCGTAATTTAAAACGTTCAAAATCTAGTCGCAGTCTCATCTCGTCGACAAACAAATGTCAAAAACTTGTCAAAATGTAGGGAAATTAGAAGTATTTTTGACAGATTGACATTAAGATCGGACTGTGAACGTTCTTAAAATTACGAGAATTGCCCCTCTGAGCTATATGCTAGTTAGTGCTAATATTACTTGGTACTGGTCAAAACTATTACCAAAACTTTGATTCAATATGAAAACAAAATGACAGCACAGCAATTAATGGCACCCGCAGCCTAATTGCGGAACGCCAAATCGTCAAATGATTCTGATCAGTTTGCTTCATTTCTATCACAATTGGCTTCATTTTACGATTTTCGAATTGCGAAACTCTAGTTTATTATGAAACCAATTATGAACGTTAAGGCCCTGCGCAGAAACTAGAGTTTCGCAATTCGAAAATCGTAAAATGAAGCCAATTGTGATAGAAATGAAGCCAACTGATCAGAATCATTTGACGATTTGGCGTTCCGCAATTAGGCTGCTGGGTTACCTAAAGCAGCCTACGAGCCAGTCCACACGGCGCGTTGCGTCAGCGTTGCGTTGTTTTACATACAAATAACCATAGTGTACACACGGTGCGCTGCGTCGTCGCAACGCACACATGGACAGCAACCCCCGAGACGAAGCGGGAGGGGTGTAGTTACCTGCGACGCCGGAGCGTTACCGCTCAGTTGCATTCATAGATGTATGATAGAAGGTTGCATTGATAAAGAGGAGACACGCGGAATTGCGAACTGAAACCGAAACTGCGTCAGCAGAATGTTACGACTGCGTCCTAGTAACGCTGCATTAACGCAGCGCCCGTGTGGCCGGCAATGCGTTAAAATTCATGCGTTGCGACGACGCAACGCACCGTGTGGACTCAAATAACGTAGCATAGTTAGTATTTGCACATACGAAGTTTCCGTTTAAAAGGTAGGTACTGTAGGGTTCTAGCTAAGATGGGAACCCTTTTATGAAATTAAACTCCTATAATTATGATTTCATCTACTATATTAGGAGACTTTTCAATATCAACTTAAAACTAGCACTGCTTTTATATAAATCTTTGACGTCTGCTTTAATGTTCGACCATGGACTTATTATATTAGTTGTAGGTAATATAACAAGTCCATGTGTTCGAACAGCAGATGCTGTCAATTATGACCGGCCTGAATTATAAAAGGGAAGGCTACATAGATAGGCTCTACAGTACTGTAGAGAAACGTAGGTATTATAGAGGCTATCTATGTAGCCTCGCCTTGTATAGTGCAGGCTGGCTATAATTTAGTACGGGTTCCATTCGAACATTCAAGCAAGTGTCATGTATTTTTATTGGATATTTTTGAAGTGAAACTTCTTTACGCACGCTTGACTTGGGGAGTAAGCTGGCGAACGCGTGACGTAAGCGTTACGAAAAGTGTGATCGCGCGAGGCGAACGGGAGTTGAGTGGGGGATATAAGCAAGAGAAACAGTGCGCGCGCACATTTTCTTTCTCTCTTCCTCTCATAGCCAAATACGTTTGAAGTTTCACTTCAGTCGTGTGGTCATAAGCACACTCGGTTTTCTTTTATTTTTAGATAAGTCAGTGCTAGTTTTAACGAGGCAATGTGAAGTCTTTCTCTCAATATAGATATAAAGAAATCCTATTGCTGTTTAATTATTTTAAGGGGCTCTTCAAGTCCCTTAGTCCCTAAGGCCCATGTCCCACTGCCGACCATGAAGCGACTAGCTATCAAAGTTTAAAATAAAAATAAATACAAAATGCTAAAATAAATAAATATAAATATAATATATTTGTTAAAGTTTTAATTTTTCTCAGAAATCTTCCAAGTACCAACTCGTAAAATCCTATCCTACTAAAATTATAAACTAGCTGCGCCCCGCGGTTTTACCAACATAAATGGCGATCCTGTGGGAATATCGGGATAAAAAGTAGCCTTTATGTTAATCCAGGGTGTCAGCTACCTCCATACAAAATTTTATCAAAATTGGTCCAGCCGTTTGAGCGTGAAGAAGTAACAAACATATAAACACACACACACACTCACAAACTTTCGCCTTTATAATATTAGTGTGTTTATTAGTGTGATGTGAAAGTTTGTGAAGATGTTTGGATATTTGTAACTCAATCACGCGTAATCCGTTGAACAGATTTGGATGAAAATTGGCACATAGATAGACCATTTCTTGGATTAACACTTATGATACTTTTTATTCCGGTAGTGTGTTCCCTTGGGATAACAGTTCAAAGTTACTTTTTTCGCGGGCAGAATCTAGTCCATAATATTTTTAAAATTATTCGTTTTTGGCCTATTAAACATTCGTTCAGTAAGTACTAAGTTAACTAGAAAAATAACTGTAAGGTCTTACGTTACTTTAGTTCAAAATAGACTAAATAAAACAACAGTAGCTGTATGTTATCTATTGAAGTTAAACACAATTCCAAAGTAAATATTTTTTTAATCTCCACCTATGTATTCTCTCAAAGCGTTCCAAGAATGTCTGCTTTCCTAGTACCCAGTACTTGTTTAAAGTATTCGTTTGGTCTGAATTTTCAATGGTTAAGCTAGCTTTAAATATCTGTGTATAATTGGAGCAAAACTTTTGCCAGCGGCTAAACAAATCTAAAAGAATTATCTGACTGGAAAGTTTTATAATTCTTATTATAATTTCTAGACGAAATTTTGAATAGAAACAGTATTGTGGGTAATTAGAATTTTGATGTGAAATAATATTACTATTTTAAGTAAAACTGGGATTCGGCGGGTCACGTCAGCCGCATGGACAATGACCGCTGGGTAACAGTCTCCACATGGTGGGTGCCTGAAGATGGACGGCGGCGGCGCTGCCAAGGCTGGCCCAGGAAGAGGTGGCGAGATGACTTTTGAAGCACTTTTGAAACTATCCCTCCTAACCTAACCTAACCTAACTTTATCCATCGCACTTCACAAGACGAGGTCGAGGGCTCTTGACTTGCCCTCGCAGACCCATTTCCCAATAAAAAAATATTTTTTAAGCCTGGATGTCAAATTAGTAAAAAAACCTTTTTTTCCAAAAATGAGGACTTTTGTAAAGGAAGTTGCTTTTTTCACGATTGGATTTGGGTTTCATGGAAAAGTTTTTTTTTTTTGTATTACGAGTACCCTCTATCTTGGTCGGTATAACTTAAAGAATCATCCTCTTAACAACTGCAGATGACTAAACAACCAGCCTGTATATTAAACTAGGAGTTTACTGCAACACCACACGATTCAGTCCAGAGATAAATGAGGCTGTCGAACGGAAAACAGCACTTCATTATTTATGCACCACTATCGGCTTTGAAGCTAACATGTTGCGCTACATTGTGCCAATATATTCTGTAGTTCATTTATAACTCCGTCAACGTATACACACAGGTGTATTTTGGTCATCCATACTATCCATCCATACTTCCATACTATATACTAAAATATAATTTTATATATCCATACTAATATTATAAATTCGTAACTCTGTCTGTTTGTATGTTACCTTTTCACGCCTAAACCGCTGAACCGATTTCGATGAAATTTGTTATAGAGATAATTTGAGTCCCGGGCAAGGACATAGTATAGTTTTTATCCCGATATTCTCACGGGATCGAACCTTACGCGGGTGAAACCGCGGGGAGCTGCTAGTATAAAACAAAGTTGCCCTTCGTGTCTGTCTTCTTCTTCTTAAGCGTGTCGATGGCAAAAATATAGTTTTTTTTTTTAATTTTTTTGGCACAAAATTCTGCAACGCGCATAGCATTCGCTGACGCATCCATTAGGTCCTCAAGTGTGCAGGTGACAGGCATGTGGTGCAAGGTGGGAGGTGAACCATCATCTGTGGAAAGACACTGCATACACACTCCAGTGTGTATGCAGTGTGAGTGCCATCCATGAACCTCCACTTGTGGAGGTTGTCTTTGCTGCGGCCTACATGGGTGTAAAGTCTATTTAAGGTTTTCCAAGTAGGCCATTATGCCCAGTTGTGAAACTCTCTGATGTGTGCCTGTGTGACCGCTGAGTTCTTCTAAGACGGATCGCACAATAAATCGCGTTACGCGACGGGGCGCGGGAAGCGGAGCTTATTTTCGCTTAGATATTGGTCTAACTCTATAGCGATGGTACCTTTTGGATCTTCACTCTGTTGCGGCGCCGTAGATGTTAATTTCTCGTAGCAATGGCAAAAATTGCATGGCCTTTTATAATATTTTGAGCGTTTCTTACGTTACCAATATCTGCGTCAATTAAACCGAATTATTCGGCAGAGTACTCAATTCGATAAACATAATACCGAGCAATACTTGGTATACACTAAATACAAAATTACATGAATATTTACTTTGTAAAATATTATTTTACTTTAATTATTGCGAACGTGAGGACTATATGATTCATTTTTCTTTTCTTTCTCTGTTAGTTTCAATGTTCGTCTGGCAGTTTGAGTACTATGCGGCCTACTCAAATGTCTTTTCTTTGGTATTGTTCGTCGAATGGTTATCATTTCAGCTGAAAAACGTCCACTGCTGGACATAGCCCAAGTACCGCCACTGCGACCGGTTCTGTGCTCCTCGCATTCTTGAGGCCTTCACCAGGTCATCGGTTCACCTTGTGGGAGGCCTTCCAATGCTACGTCTTCCGGTACGTGGTCGCCACTTCAGAACATTTCAGCCCCATCAGCGATCTGAGCGACAATTCTCGTAATTTTAAGAACGTTCAGTCTGATCTCAGTCTCAATCTGTCAAAAAATAATTCTAATTTCCCTACATTTTGAGAAGTTTTTGACATTTGTTTGTCGCTGAGACGAGACAGCGACTAGATTTCGAACGTTTTAAATTACGAGAATTGGCCTTCTGATCTGCGAGCAACAGCCCACAGCCTTATTACCACCAAATACTCATACATTATGTTTATTCACTTAAACATACAAACACCTACTTATATTTTTAGCCTGTGCCAGTTAATTCAACACGTATCAGTTACAAATCCGCTCTCTCGCCATAATATTACAATGACATACTACGCAGAGTAGGTATACCGACGCAATCGGCACCTATAACTCTTTTCCTTCCAATATACTTTTACGATCTCGCAAGATATACAGGAGATCCACGAGGGAACGATTGCCGATATGGAGCCGATTGATAAGAAAAGTTATTTGATTAAAAAACGTCGTATTTTATTAAATTAAGGCCTGTTTTTCAATAGTCAGATAACTTTTATTAGAAGAATAAATAATATTGCGAACTGCGCCAAATGCGAACTACGTATCACACTGACGTCACGTAAAATCCTGCATCGCGCAAGCAGAGTTTACCGCGAAACTAGCGTATACTTTCTGGATTTTTTACCATCTGGACAAAAACAGGGTATAAATGGTGAACGGAGTAGAAGCCTATGGCACAGAAATCTCTTTTTTTAACAAAAAAAAAAAAAAAAGATTTATTTGTCAAATAATATAAAAATTCTACTTAAGGCACCCTTCTCAACGAGGAAAAAACGAATTCGTAGAAAAAGAGATTTTTTATTTTATTTTATGTGAAAAAAAAAAGAAATTACACAATTATTATTATCAATCTGTGGAATTAGCAGTTATTGCCATAATTTCTGTCACCAAGCACCATTGCTGTGTTCCAGAGGAAATACGGTTGGTCTATTCTCCACAGAAACGCTCTCGCCTGTTTTCTTTCTTGTTAATTAAAGCAATGATTTCTTACAGAATAATAAATACTTACTACTTCCATGTCCCTATGTTTTCCTTTTTGATGATACATTATTTTTATAAGCACTAGAACTCTCAAAAACTTTCTTATTCAGTTTATGAAATATCTTTTAAATTGGTCCAATATTGGAGGAGGAAATAGGCGAGAGCCAAAGCTCGATTTATGGCTTTTTACTTAGACTTTTTCAAAAAGTCTCTCCGACCGCATTTCCTCGTTGGTAAAATTACCAGCACCTACGTCGCAGGTGTCCACAAGCGCTAACCACTTTTCAGCACGCTGTTAGTCAACATAAAATATTAAAAGCGGCCACGTGTACCTGTACAGTGAAGGGGTTCTGTAGTCGGGATGAACGCAAGCATTGTATTGATTTTATCGGCTGCATAAATTAGTTTGTATTTCATAGTATTTCTCGAAAAAAAACCGAGTGTGCTTATGACCACACGACTAAAGTGAAATTTCAAACGTATTTGGCTATGAGAGGAAGAGAGAAAGAAAATGTTTGCGCGTACTGCTTTCTCTTGTTTATGTCCCGCACTCAACTCCCGTTCGCCTCGCCCGATCACACTTTTCGTAACGCTTACGTCACGCGTTCGCCAGCTTACTCTTCTTAAGTTTTAATTCAAAAAAGTTATTTCTGCCGTTCTGCGGTCGTAATCGAAAATAATATCCTATATCTCGGAAACTATTGACGTAAATAGAAAAGTCAACTAAAAACATCATAATATTTAAAACAAGGGACGCCACAATACCCCCACAATACACGCTCATGTGTGTTATTTTTTTTATCACAACTCGGTTACATGTATGAAGACAACCACTCCTTATAATTTTTTTACATAATTTTAGTATACCATTGTTTAGCGGTGTACAGATTACACATTCTAATTTTCATCGATATAGTGCAAATAGTCTCCGAGTAAAATCGCTTTGTGACAATCAGGCAGTCGGACAGACGGTAATGACGAAATTATAAGGGTTCTGTTTTTGCTATTCCGCTACGGAATCCTAAAAAGCATCCTTGCAGCTCATGCCAAGCTAAAGCTAAGGTTTCCCGTTGGCCTGAATAGCTAGAGAGCCTTAATAAGGCTTCAGTTTTCAACATTGCAGCTACCTGAAACCACCGAGTTCATTATTTACTATAATAACTTCTCCAAAGGGCTATTTCATGATGAAATTACAGTACAAGTTGGAAAAAAAGCTAATGTTCTGTTATACTGTTTTGTTTTGCTAAGAGTTTAGTTTGAAGGATTTGTAAAAGACCATACACTGACCTTTCCTTTCTGACACGAAGTTATTTGTGTTGTCCTTCAAAACGTTCAGACGGGCGCAGTCCTTTGGCACTAATATGACCAAAGGGCCTAGCACGAATGCACGATGTAACATAATCAGCCTATAATGTTCCTGCTGCCGGGACATAGGCCTCCTCTCTTCGAGAACCGGGAGTGAGCCAATAATCTACTACGCGGGTCCAGTGCAAGTTGGTAGATGTAACATGTCTTCAAATGTTTGGTTCTAGGACATGCAGGTTTCCTCACTATGTTTTCCATCACCGTTTTGAGAGCAGTTGTGATGAAATTATTTACATAAAGTAAAGCGCCTGTCTGGTTTCGAACCCACAATTCGCAACCCTCCAAAAAATTGTATCGGTCCATGCGCCAAACGCCCTGTATATAGGTACCTATATTATAAACACACAATTACAAAGGGCTATCGTTAACCCTTTACTGCGAAGTAGCTTGCTTTCTTTATACAAATTAATTAATTATCCATTCATTTCTATTAGCATCTTAGTATTCACCTCGTTTCTGGTGATAATATTATCATCTTTTGGGTACGCAGAAAGAAAAAAATATTATTAATTCACTTGGAAGAATACCTTAGAACTCACTACCCTTTGGAATAGGCAATCTTGCTTCATCTTTCTGACTGAACGATTCCTTTAAAATTCAAAAGTACTTGTGGCTTAATTGAAATAAATGCTTTGACTTTGAGATAAATCGATTGTAAGCTAAAATCAAAACTCTAATCAGTACCTATCATAACTAAAGTAATAAGTAGTTACAAGTTCGTGTACAGTAATTAGCATATTAATGCGACAAGTTGGCGCCTATTAATACGCGTAGGCATTCTAATGACTCCAATCTTCTAATCGACGATCAGGCGTGGTCTTTCTGTGCGCGATTGAAGAGATCAATAATTATAACGGGAATCGAATAATTAATAGTAAAGATTAAGCAATAAACAGTAAGCTTAGTGCAAGATTCATAAATCGCACTTTGGAAATTACTTTGCCGACTACAGTAAAGGCTCCAACACACTATGCCGGCGGCGCAGGGATTTTGCCGGGCGGGTATGCCGCCGGCATTATCAGGCGTTCGGCGAGCATCATTTCAGTTGTGCAGCTCGTTTGTGCGGCTCAAATACCCGCCGGGAATGCCGCCGGGACTTGTTGGCGGCATGCCCGCCGGCTGGGCCGCCGGCATAGTGTGTTCCTGCCTATAGATGCTGGCGGGAAAAATTCCGAATCATTCCCGTCGAATACTTCGGAAGTATTCCGAAATATTCCGAAACTTTGGGAATATTTCCCAATTATTCGGGCGAAATATTCGGCGGAAACATTCGATTGCGGGGTACGAATCTTTCTCGCGGGGGGAAAACTTCTCCAGGGAGCATCTCCCCTCTTACCGCACCTCGCACCGCCATCGCCTGCACGCACGACTCGTGCAGCCGGGCGCGCGCGGCACGCACGACTCGTGCTGTCGGGCGCGCACAGAGGGGTAGCGCGGCGGCGATCGACGAGCGATGCAAAATACGATTTTCAGGAAAAAAAAATAAAAATCTTGATTAAATTCATTTTGAATAATTCTGATTTAAAGAAACTTTCCCAGAAGTATTCCGGAATTATTCAGAATTTTTCAGAAGTTTTGCAACTATATCCTGCCTTAAGTGTTTCATATGAATCTGGTCCTTATCTTTATGATTAAAAAGTTCCTAAACGTATAAGCGTATGTAATCAACCGTTTCTTACGAATATCAACATTATGATTATGTTAGTATGATTAATGTTGACGACAAAAACGATTGAAGATGTCTTAGAAGAGCAGAGATCATTGAATTTTCAATTTTTCATCTGCCAAACGAGAATCAGAATGCATCCTGCCATTTTAGCAGGATGCATTCTGATTCTGAATTGTAAAACTTACATTATCAACTTTCTATCAAACGTTTTCAGGCAATCATCATCTGCCTAGCCTTTTCCCAACTATGTTAGGGTCGGCTTCCAGTCTAACCGGATGCAGCTGAATACCAGTATTTTACATGGAGCGACTGCCTATCTGACCTCCACAATCCAGTTGTTGGGCCCCTTGGTAAAACTGGTTGTCAGACTTTCGGGCTTCTGACGACCCGTAATGACTGTCAAAGATCCATGAATGGCAGCCGGGACCAACGGATTTACGTGCTTTCCAAGTCACGGAGGGGTCTTGTTTATTTACAGATGGTCACCCATCCATGGACCAACCGCGGCAAGTGTAGCTTAACCTGATCGATGGACCCGTGCGGCTGTTAGTTTTGCATCGATAAATAATTTCCTTCCCTTCTTTTATAGTCTTGTAAGGTTATAATCGCGAAAAACGAACGAATTAATGTCAAACCATGTATTGTAATTAATGTCAAACCATGTATTGTAATGATTTGACATTAATTTGAAGATTTGTTCAAAATAAATCGCTCCTCGCACACTCTGACCGCACCCTTACACAAACAAACTCGTATCCATTAACCAGAGCTCTTAACGCTCACTTTGACTTGGAGTCACAAAGATTAAACTCATGTTAACTTAAATGACTGCTAGAGATGAGCGAGGGATGAACTAGGTTTGGTGATGTTTTAGTGAGGTTATCGTTTGACCTTGACTAGTTATTCCACGTGGTTTTGCGCATTTCTTTAAATATTGCTTTTCGTGTCTGACCGCGTTGCTCTTCTACACTTCACTGCAGAAGTTTGATGCAGTTTTCACCATAGTTTTGAGAATTTATTTTGGAAGGTTTATGTGTATAATACTTACAGGAAGATCTTTTTATCACCATAAAAAATTTTACAGGGTGTCCCATGAATATGAACAACTTTCACTATGGGACCAACTCTGAAATCACGGAAAAGAAAATCCGCTGTTTCATACATTTTGGTCAAGTAGGTATTGAACTTTTGTATTAAACAGCTGTTTTTTTTTTCGTGATTTCAGAGTTGGTCCCATAGTGAAAGTTGTTCATATTCATGGGCAAAACGCCTTGTGAAATTTGGATGGTGATAAAGAAAAACTTCCAGTATACCCAATACTTAAGTGTGTATTAAAGTAAATAATCTCGATTTTTTGACAAGTCCGTGTAAAAACAGTGTGAAACAGGAGCTAGTATACCAGAGAAATTTGTATTCCCATAAAAAGTATCCTATGTTAATTTAAAACACGTAGGCATATCCAGATGCCCATTTTTATTCAAATTTTTTTCAGCCGATTTTGGATGTCTAAGGAACAAACATACACGTTCCCTTGTTGCTTTGCTGAAGATAAGCGTGGAATGAGCGAAGTAACATCGTTGGATAAAGTTCGGTTTACTTGACCTTGGCTGAAAATAGATGGTCACTTATTGAAAGTATCTTTACCAAGGATGAGAGTAAACTTAAATGACTAGTTTGCCACAGATGAGCGAGAAATGAACGAAGTTACAAGGTAGCCAAGTTTGTGATGTCAATGGGCCTTGGTTGCGAATAGCTGGTCATTTATTGAAGGTGTCTTTATTAGCAATGACGGTAAACTAGAATGACTGTTGTGAGATGAGCGAAGTTCCAAGGTAGTGAAGTTATAAGTAATAAGATTGTTGTGGGATTTTGAAGATGTTAATTAAACAGGATGAATACGAATAGGTGCGCCAAATTAAAACATCAAATTCAACTTGTTATAAAGCAAATTTAGAGCATAAGGGATGCATAGATATACGTGCGCACGCCCGTTTTTTCGTAGGAACGGAACAGTCAACATTAGGTAAATACCGCTAGTTCAACGCGTGCAAACTTACTTCATGTTGTAAACTCTGCGATGACTGGATTGCTTATTTATTATTTGTTTAATACTTATAGCACATAAATGTACAGAGGAGGACTTAATGCCATAGGCATTTTCTACCAGTCAACCTTTGGGTGATGCAGAGACAAACAGTGGTAGGTGCAATCATAAAAATTGAGGCATAAATATTTTAAGTAGGTATAAAGATACGCATAAATATAAGCACAAATAAATATATATAAATACATGAATATACTTACTAAAAAGAAATAAGACAATCAATAAGAAAAAATATTACCATTGTGATGATACTGCCAGCTTCTTGCGAATGTGCTCGCGAACCTCGCGCTTATCGGGCGCGTGTAAAATTAATACTTTTATTTTCTTACTAGCTGTGCCCGCGACTTCGTTCGCGTGGATGTCGGAACTTAACAATATCCTGCGAGGATACCGATTCAAATCTTTATTTTTTATTTAAGCTAGTGCTTCTCTATTAATAACATTAGTTGTGGAACCATCTGAAGCGTACACAAAAAGGTTATTGGGGTTGTTTACGCGTGAAAGAGCTACGTATAGTTGACCATGGGAAAAGCATCCAATACTTAGGTCCACCCCCGCAACGGATAATGTCTGGCCCTGAGCTTTATTAATCGTCATGGCATAACAAAGACTGACTGGGAATTGCACTCGTTTGAAAGAGAAAGGAAAGTTGTTAGGAATAATAGGTATTCTTGGAATAAAAACAATATCACCGGCACCGCAACCGGTTAATATTTCAGCTTCGATAATGTTTTGCTGCAGATTTGTGACTTTGAGCTGAGTGCCGTTACAAAGTTTGGGAGGACATCAATTTCTGAGGAGAATTATTGGAACATCGATTTTTAAAACTATTTTGTTGGCGGGAAGTCCGGGTGTGTTGAGGGAATCCAAAAATTCTACCGGGTAGTGCGTGGCGTCATCTTCTTCCATAACTGTATTTATAGAGGTGTATTCTCTACTATTCCCGGACACATGCATCAATATTTTTAAATTAATTGCCGCAGCTTGGTCATTGCGGGGAGTCAAAATAGCTCGCTGACATAGCCAACAACCGGCTTGATTTCCCATATTTGTGGAATCTCCGTACACAGAAGAAAGTAGCTCTTGTTGTGATGTAACGCAAGAACAGAGATTAGCGACCAAATTAACTTTTCCATCTTCTTGTACGGGGTATGTGCCATCGCCTATTTGTAACAATAAATTGGAAAACTCCTGTGCATTTTCGCAGCCTCCTAACTGTGCACGCATATTTACGCTCAGGTGTGTAGATGATATATTGCGCCATAAAACAGAACTCTTCAGACATGCAGCAATTTCATCGGCTCTCGTTCCTCGGGGTACTATCGGGAGTGTCTGCCGAAAATCACCGCAGAACAGTACCGTAATGCCTCCCATCGGCCGGTCATTTTGCCTTATGTCCTGCAAAGTTCTATTCACTGCTTCTACAGCTTTGCGGTTTGCCATTGTACACTCATCCCTAATAATTAAAACACAATCGCATAAAACCTTTGCTTTATCGCTATTTCGTGATATGTTGCAAACCGGGCTTTCCGTACGGTCCAAGTCGATAGGAATTTTAAATGTTGTGTGTGCCGTTTTTCCTCCAGGCAATAATGTGGCTGCTATCCCTGAAGAGGCGACAGCAAGGGCAATTTACTTTGGTTCCTTATTCGAGCCAAAATAACATTGGTTAGGAAAGTTTTCCCTGTGCCACCCGGTGCGTCTAAAAACAGGATTTCACCCGAGACGTTATCTACACTGCAGCATTCCCTATCAAACGTCTGGCGCTGTTCCTCTGTCAAATTTGCGCAGTCATTTTGTAAAATTTCTTCGAGTTCCACGGGATTGTAACTAATTTCTGATACGTACTCTCTGTCCATCGACTACCGGTGTGGGCAAACCATAACAACGCCATCTATCGAAGTGCTATTAATATTCAATACTGCACATAGTTGATCTCCAGATGTAGTCCATATTATAATTTTCAAATTTGAAGTGAAAACTTCTTTAGCGGCGTTGCACACTTTTTGTAATGGGTAAAAAATGTTAAACTCGCGTCAGGACATCGCGTCAGGACACGTGACCGTCAGGAGAGATTTCCCCCCCCTCTCTTTCTACGGCGGCGCCAACCGAAGTGAACCAAGTGACACACGACAATGGATGGATGGATGGATGGATGGATGGACGTGGACGTGGACGTGGACGTGGACGTAAAATGAAAAAAGTGACGCAGAAGTAGTGAAAAAAAATTAGTTATATTAATTAAATTAATAATTGATTAATTTCAACGTTAATATTCAAGTTTTCTCTTCTGCCGGCACTCCCGGAGTGCAACCCGTCTTTTTTTTAGGTGTGAACTGATTACGATGAAACAAAAAACTCAATGTTACTTCAATTTATAATTTTTAACGCAATATTGTTGCGTATAAACGTGAAGTTGTGAGACCAAGTGCATATTAACACACATTAACTAATTTTGTCCAGAGATGGCGCTGTTTTAATATTTATTTCTGAAACACTTAGAATTTTCTAATTTACAATTTTTAGAGTGTGTGAACTGATTACGATGAAACAAAAAACTCAATGTTACTTCAATTTATAATTTTTAACGCAAATATTGTTGCGTATAAACGTGAAGTTGTGAGACCAAGTGCATATTAACACACATTAACTAATTTTGTCCAGAGATGGCGCTGTTTTAATATTTATTTCTGAAAAACTTAGAATTTTCTAATTTACAATTTTTAGGTGTGTGTGAACTGATTACGATGAAACAAAAAACTCAATGTTACTTCAATTTATATAATTATTAACGCAAATATATATAAACATAAAGTTGTGAGACCAATTGCATATTAACACACGTTAACTAATTTTACTTCTGGTAGGTACACTTTAAATTCAAAAATCTTTTGATAGACTGAACCGATTGCAATGAAACAAAAACTAAATGTTACTTCAAGTTACGCTAAATCGTTGTGTATATAAGTTATCTACATTTATTTCGTACATTTTACGTGATGCTCGGATAACTAAACATACAAACAGACAAACAGACAAAAATTCAAAAAATGCTGGAATTGGGTTCTATTGGTTGTCCTTTAACACCCTGGCTATATTTTTTTATTTTTTTTTTAATGTACAAAAACTTCTTTTCTACAGTTTTATTATATGTATAGATTTGTTTTGATAGATTATGTTTTTTTTTTTTTTACTGGAACGCCAATAGTTCGTGTCTACTTGAAGGCAATAACGTAGTCTGCACAATCTAAGACGATAATAACACGACTTTTTTCAAGAATTTATATTATTTTGGTAAATGACAATATAAAATGTTATATAGGTAACAGTTAGAGCACCTCCTATGTAGTTCGAGTTGGCGAATGTTTTCAATTTCATCCTGGATACGCAATTTAGGTATAAAAGATAAATAAAAATGCGGCCTCAGCTGCAAAATTCACGAGTTAGTTGCCAACATCATAATGTATTGAATGAAAACAAATTCGACAAGTACCTAGAGAATGAAGTAGGTACTGGCGAATTCTTTGCCAAGAACCACCCACGTGTTTTTGGCAAATAAAACAGCGCTTATGGACTGAAAATAATGTATTATTAAGTACACAGTATATTACTAAGGCGGATTACACATTACAATGCGCCACGCGACGGCGCGCAAGGAGCGCGCCCCCGCGTGTTTTTGAAGTGAAGTTTCTTTACGCACGCTTGACTTGGGGAGTAAGCTGGCGAACGCGTGACGTAAGCGTTACGAAAAGTGTGATCGGGCGAGGCGAACGGGAGTTGAGTGGGGGACATAAGCAAGAGAAAGCAGTGCGCGCGCACATTTTCTTTCTCTCTTCCTCTCATAGCCAAATACGTTTAAAGTTTCACTTCAGTCGTGTGGTCATAAGCACACTCGGTTTTTTTTTACACACAAATTCAATAAAAACGCGTTTCCGCGCGGGATCCGCCGGCCCGCTTGCACTAAACACGTTTATCGCTGAACTTAAAACATCGTGCTATTTTTGGTAATTGTTTGAAGATGACATAGACAATACGATGTTTTTATATATTTATCGTAACACGTATTTAGTAATTTGTGTTGCATAGTAGTCTCCATACATCATAGAAAAAGTATTTTGTTCTTAAAGTCAGACATTAGAGCGAGGCCACACGATGCGTTAACTTAACAATGCGGTGCGGCACTGCACCGTAATTAATTCGAGCTATAGGGTGCCACACGGGTGGTGCAGCACCGTAGTAGAACGCTGTTTATCGTGGTGCCGTCCGCAGCGCATCACCCCTCTCCACCTCGTCTCGCAGGTCATAAGCGCGGCGCGCCTACGGTGCGATGCCGCACGGCGGCCCAACGCATCGTGTGACATGACGTTGCGGCACCGCTCTGGCGCCGCACCGCACCGTTAACGCATCGTGTGGCCTCACTCTTAGTGCTGTCTATTACAGTCTGCAAATGTTTGGTCTCAGTCTGGATCTTTGTACAAAGACTGCATACAAATGAGACAGGTCATTGGTTTCTAAAATTAAAAATATTTGTCTGACTGACTTCGTGCATTCCAGTCACAACTATTAAAATACCTATGAAAATCACTTCTAACAATACATACCAAAAGGGGGAAAGAGTCTACATTCTTTCCATAATAGTAATACATTTGATTCTTAAGACATGTGACATCCACCGACCTGCACTGGGTCCGCGTGGTGGATTACGGCCCACTTCCTCTCTCGGAGAGGAGGCCTGTGTTCCAGCAGTGGGAACATTAATAAGAAAAGAAGAAAGAAAGAAAGAAAATACCTTTATTTGCGGTGAACATGACGCAAAAAAGAACATAACCACAAAAAAAAAAAGAATGTAAGGGAAACATGCATTTCATCCCCGCAAAACGGCTATCGCTCAGCATAATGCTGCGACCGTATGCAAGACAGAGCCCCAGCGCTGGTTTTCAGCGACAAAAGAGACACAACAACACACAAACAGACAGAATAGGCTTATTGTGTTATGTTTATTCACAAAGACAAACAATCATAATTTACAAGCTAACACTAAAATATATATGTACTAGCTGGCCCCGCAAACGCTTTTTGCAAAAAAAAATAGCCTAAGACCTATTCTCAGACCTACCAAATATACACAAAAAAATTCATAAAAATCGGTCAAGCCGTTTCGGAGGAGTTCCGTAACAAACACACACGAGATTTTTATATATTAGATTATATACAAGTATATAGTAAAAAATGAAAGAAAAACGAAATAAAAAATTCGTCCGCATCACTGTCAACAGGAACAGTGCCCAAAAGGCTGGCAGCATTGCCACGTTGTATGGCGATGCTAATTGTTGCAAATTGTATTTTAGCAAACATTATTTCAGGGCTATAAAAATTGTACATTATTAAAATTTCAAAAGGTCGCGTAATTGTTAAAATCGCTTGAAATATACCTACTACCCACAAAGCTTATCAAGTGTTACATACACACTTGATAATATATTAATTAATGCTTCTAAAATAAAAATAATAAATACGAGACCGCCCAAGCGAATGGGTAGTGTGGCTTGCTGCCACGCACGGTCGTCAAGGGCCACATTTAGGATGGAAATTAATGTGTTTCTAATCATTTGGTCTAATTTTTCTAAAAGTTGTGGATGCTTCCATAGATGAGAGGAGCGAAGGCTATAAGTAAATTTTGGTCCAAAACAACAGTACCGAATGAGTGTGAAGGCCGAATGAATATTAATTTTGAAAAGTCTTTCCGAGACGTCATTAAAATTTTGTATCTTCTCCTCAATGAACGTTGGAAAGGATTCGTCAAAAATTGGGGACCCTAGAAGGTGAAGAGAGTTTCTTTCCATAATTTTGATATTTGGAGCTATTGTATTAAATTTTGCAATGGTTGTCTGTCTGTCAGTCGTTTGGGGAAGATAAATTTCGCATTTTGAAAGGTTAAGGTCTAGGCCAATGGAACTGAATTTTTCTTTTAAAAACTGTAAATCTTTTAAGTCTGTGTGTACATCACCTCCTAGGGTTCCGTTATCCAAATACCATACGTTGAATTTAGAATTTAGTTGTCGAATAATTGGATTTATTGCCAAACTAAAAATGACTGGCCCAAGAGGGTCACCCTGTTGACAACCAACTGCTGATTTCAAAAGGTGGTCTTCATAAAGTAATTTAGAGGGTTGCCTGTAATATTGATAGAGAAAGCGAAAGAAGAGAAAATTTTGGGGAAATTTTTAAAGTGCGAAGTAAATAATAACTTGCAATTTGAGTCAAGTAGTTTTATTTACTTCGTAGTTTGAAATTTTATTTGTCTTCATTCTCATTTTGAAAGTTTGTGTTTTGTTCAATATTTTATTTGTTTGGTTCAGTTCTTTTTCTGAAAATGCATTCTAGAAAAAAAAAAAAAAAAAAACAAACCTTTCGCAGCGTAGCCGAGATGCAAAAAGGGCGAGATTAAGTAGGTCCCAGGAATCAGAAGAAGAACGTGAAGTGAGTTGCGGGGGTAGACATAAGTATTGGATGCTTTTCCCATGGTCAACTATACGTAGCTCTTTCACGCGTAAACAACTCCAATAACCTTTTTGTGTACGCTCCAGATGGTTCCACAGCTAATGTTGTTTATAGAGAAGCACTAGCATAAATAAAAAATAAAGATTTGAATCGGTATCCTCGCAGGATACCGACGCATATAAATATTGTTAAGTTCCGACATCCACGCGATCGAAGTCGCGGGCACAGCTAGTAATAAATATAAAGCTTAAAGTGCGTCAAAGTGAGTGTGTGCACTTTTAATCACATGTAACGATCTCTTAAATAATTCAATTATGCGTGCCATTAGGACCCAACTTTTCCATCCTAAAGTTAGTGTGTCTAGTAACTTATCTCTTTTATTGACTGTACTTTGGATCGTTTAGTTATTTTCAAAGATTATTAGGTTCAGACTTAGTTTGAACTTTGTTCGTGTAGACTAATTAATTTTGCAAGATTTAGCATTGAGACGTTTTGTTTACATGTTAGTGAGGAGCTATTATACTGATCAGAAGGCCAATTCTCGTAATTTAAAACGTTCAAAATCTAGTCGCAGATGAGATCTGCATGATGCATCTTTTTGTTGTTACTCGGTTCCTAAGTGTCTTAGCGTGATGTTAAGTAGTATATAGCCTTCCTCAAGAATTGGGCTATTAAATGCAAAAATATTTTTTCAAATCCAACTGGTAGTTCCAGAGATTAGGACGTATAAACAAACAAACTCTTCAGCTTTCTTATAAGTATAAGGATTGTCGTCTCCACCTTGCAGAATGACGACATTACAATATAAAACTTTCAAATATTTTCAACTGTTTTTAAAAAGTTTTTCATCTGTTCCAGTTTTCAGTTACAGATTGCAAACTTATCTTGTATAATGGAAAGTTAGGTTGCCTGTTGCCAGATGTTATAAATTATGCCGCTGTGCAAGATGCCTGTAGAATAAATCTAGGTATACTATACATACTTTGTTTCGAAAAAATAAATGGTTTGCTCAGCTTTGGAATAATTTTGTAATTAATTTAAAACCTATATGAAGGACAACATATTACATAACATCATGCCAATATTCCTCGAAGGGAAAGGCAGAGGTGTAAATATAGTACACCCACATTTCGCCAGATATGTTTAAGGCGCAGATATACGACTTCTAATGATTTTAAATTCAACATCACGTCTAATCGACCGGACTGATTTCTTTGAAAAAAATAAATGTTATACTAGATCATTTGCTTCGTAATTTGATATGTGAATATTTGCAATTATATTTTTTTAACATAGTGTAATTAATTTGTAAAGTAATGTCTACCGCGGACATAAAAACGATAATCACGCAAACACTATCGGGTGTATTTTCATAAAACTTTCACCATCTAAAAGACAATTTAATTCCCCGAATTTTAGTATACGGTTTTTATTTGTTTGGTGTTTGAGAGTTTTTGTAAATAGATAATTGCTTCATATTTGCAATAAATTACCACGGTTGTGTCATCGCGCTTCTCTTTCTTTTCTATGCAGTCCGACAGTGACCGCGCTTTAGGTCGTGTAGTCGCCTTAAGTCCCATGTAATAGGGGGCGAGCCCATTGCCATCGACCGGGCACAAATCCAGACTCCGGGCTGCTACCTACTCTAAACCCAATAAACCTTTGCCCGAACTACGAATGGAACCCAAGACCTCCTGCTCAGGCAGACACATCCTTCTGCGAAGCAGTCATGTTAGCGAAGGGGGTAGCGGGACGGCTGAGGGAGAGAGCCTCACGTCCCAGCCGCCGCGGGAGACGCTCCGGGCGTCGGGAGACGCGTGACGACTCCCGGCCACCGTAGACGCGGGCCTGCGGACGGAGAGTAATGGGTAGCTCACCGTCCGATCAGGACCAGGCCCGGGCCGGACGGCGCGTAGGTACGTGTTCCACGTGCGCCTCAAAGAGATGTCAGCAAAAAGGAAGGGGCCTGCCAGGGCCGAAGCCTGCCGGGTGCGGGATTGTCCGAAATGGTTACCGCTGCCCCGGAACATAAAGGGCTAAGGAAGGAACACGGATGGGTTTTAGTCAGTAAGAGTCTGACACTCCCTTCCGCTCTCCCCAGAGCGGGAGGGGTCATTTGATGATTTCCCATCCTTAAAAAAAAGACCTCCTGCTCAGCAGTAGCGCTTGCGGAGACTAAGAGAGCAGTCAGCCGTCAGTCGGGGCAGTCGGCGGTTAACATGTAAGCACAGCCTGATTCAAATTTTATGGCGGCTCGAAACAGGGTCTGGCGAGTCGCTGTGCAGTAACAAATTCACGTGTCAGCGGGGGTGAGAGGTGAGGTACTGCTCAGTGAGTAGCGCACTTCAGAGCCACCATTAGGCCACGGACACGAAGTCAGCGATTGCGGGGCGGCGGCGGCGGCGCGGGGAGCGGCGCGGCAACGCAGACCAGCAGGGCAACTGCGTAACACTTTATCTATCGGAATCGGTTTCATTTTGACAGATCAACAACATTCATTGCGTTATTAACGTGTTGAGCAGACAAATTCGAACTTATAAAGCAATGGATTAGCAATTGGCTTCAAAATGATTCAAATACCGATTGATAGTGTGTTACGCAATTAGGGTGTCGGTCTCTAAGCCAGCGGGCAGATCGCGCGGCGCTAGAGCGGTGTATTGTTGTATTATGAGAAATTAGTGTCTTTGTTCGTGAATGAAATGTCTAAACAGCGACGGCAACATCTTTTTGATACAACATTTTGAAACGTCGGTCGTAAAAAGCAAAAAATAAAATGCACAACACTACGTCAATGCAGACGCGCGGGCACCGTTAAACTGGTGCGCATCACTCGTACACTGCTCCCTGCTTCGAGGCCAGTTCCATAAGTATAAATCTATGCATTGAAAAGCGCCGTTACTCGCGCCGCCGCCGCCGCGCTTGCCGCGCCCGCTGACTTCGTGTCCGTAGCCTAAAGTTTGAATCGGGCTGTATAGAGTATACGAAAAGAGCGTCACCAATATAATTTTAATTTTCGACACCTTTTTACACCTAAGCCACTGCATGGATTTCGATAAAATTTGACACAAAAATCTAGCTGGGGTCTTAGGGAAGGGCCGGTTGGTTATTTAAAATAGGCTAATTTTGGTCTAAAGGCAGTTATTGAGGGGTTGAACGTTTTTATAGGAAACCTAGCCATTCTTTACTTACGAAAATGAAAATTCAAATATTGTATGCTTTTGCTACGAAATAAAGAATTACGTGTTACACGTTTTTTTTTGAAGTTTTTATAATCATCTCTCTTTACATTTCTCGGGACCCTGGGGTCCCAGACCTTTGGAAGGCGTACAAGAGGCTCAAGTCAACTCGCAGAGGCCTGTTAGACGTTTTTAATGAAATAAGTCATCAACCGACAATTATCCCTGTTCACACTATGCAAGTGCACCCAAAGACAATCCCCGGTTGGTGTAGGACTATTGCAGGATATGGAAACGAAGTATTATGGGTTTGGGTGGCTAAAGTGAACTGGATATTCAGGATCATGGAAAGACTACGCTCCTGTCTGATCAATGTTTTACATAAATAAATTAACCAGATTTTTAAAATTAATAATTCTCATTCCGGGCTGCTATTGAGAAATCGCATTAAAAAAAAACCAATACCACTTGCCTGACCTGGGAATCGAACCCAGGACCAATGAGACTATACCAACGGAACCGGCGGGGTAATAAAATTTCGTAACACACTATCAGTAGCAATGGGTTTGATTTTGACAGTTCCACAACATTCATTGCGTTATTTACGTTGTTGAGCAGACACATTTTTCGAAGATATGAAGCAATGGATTAGCAATATCCTTCAAAATGTTTCAGATTGAGATCGATAGTGTGTAGTGTGCCGGCTTTATTGAAATAGGTACAATTATTTTTAGCACAAAGCCCGGAGCCTGGTTGTATTAATAGTAACTGTAACAAAAATGTAGTCTGACCTACTTTGTCGCACTGAGGGCAGTGATCTAAATTTGGAAAAGCTTTTGAAACAAAATCTATAGATAGGTACGATTTCGATTTTGACAGAATAAAGGTCATAGCCGACGTATCGATTCGGAATGGGATCGTTACCGTATCAACTCGAGCCATTCAGTATTATTTTTATGAAACTCCCTACAGCAACGCACACTTATCGGAATCGTAACGTAATCGCCTCGCCTCGGGACAAGCTCACGAACCACGGTGCGGTGCGTGGTCAACTTCCAGTTCCCACGCTTACGTGTCTCCGTACCCGAGCTTACGTCTCTTCGTCCACACTTGCCCCTCTTACCCTCTCCCGCGACCTGCCTGCAGCACCATCAACCAGCGGTCGGCGAGCCGTAAGCGCGGCGTCGCCTAGCCGTAGCTGAGTCGACGTATCGGAGCTTCTGATCCGCTTTGGTTACGTGTTTACGTTAGGTTGACGCCTGTTTGACGCCGAAGCAAAAGGCGATACGGTGTCGTACTTTCACCCGATTTGTGCAAGCCTACATGGGGTTCGCAGCTTAATGATTACAGCTGCACGACGGGGTAATTGCGTACCACACTTACGGTAGCCATGGCTTTCATTTTGACAGTTCAAAACATTCAACATTGCGTTTTATACGTCGTTGAGCAGACAAATTTTGTTGAAGCAATGGATTAGCAATATCCTTCAAAATCATTCAGACTGTGATTGATAATGATAGGGTCGGCGCACGGCGCTCACTGACTGCACGTCACGGCGTGTCATGGCAAAGGATTATATTACTAATCAAGTTATTTTGAATCTTATTTCAATGAGTTTAGAATTTATGTTACATTATTTCGATACCACGATGCCGCGAAATGATGCGACGTGCCGCGGGATGCTGCGGCATGACGCGACGCGCCGCGGGATGCTGCGGCATGACGCGACGCGCCGCGGGATGCTGCGGCATGACGTGTCATACCGTTTCATAGGTTGCAGCGGCGCGCCAGTGCATCCCGCGAGACGTATGAGCCACTTTATAGATCATTGATCAGTCGACGCATACAGACGTGCACATCAATGCATTATAAAAATAAATAAATTAACACTTGCATAAATACTGACCCAGTTTTTTTAGTATACTAGCGTGTTTTATAAATAAAGTAGTGTTTAGGATGATGTGACTAGATTATAATAATAAACAGTTTTTATAATCTGAGGTATGGACGCCAGCCCCTTTCCTCGAAGCGGGTTGACTCCACGCAGCCCCCCATCGACACCAACACCAAGATCACCTCAACAACCCAAGCAGAACCAAGAAGTTGCTGTTGACCCAGCTGAACCTATCCCCACTCCGGAAATCCAGAACTGGTTGGGGTCCATTGAACAATGCTTGAATGAAGTATGTGCTACTGCTAATGAAGGAAAACTCAATTCGGACCAGAAGTTAAGAATCAGCAATCTTTGCCGAAAAGTTGGACATGGAGTTTCTCAAATGGCCGTACGCTACCAGTCGCTGAAATCAAGTGCCATACAAACGCATACCGCCCTTAAGACCATGACTGAAGCTCGAGACCTAGTGGACTGTCTTACAGAGATGAACCGCACCATTCAGGAGTCCTGTACGAAGCAAGGAGCTGGGAGGAGTGAGACATCTTTTGCCGATATGGTGAAGAAGGGATCCAGCAATTTTGTTCGTCCGATTCAACTTAGCTCCGTGGCCATTTTCCCATGTGACAACTCAAAGACCAGTGACGAAACCAGGAACATGGTTCAAAACATCATATGCCCAGGTGAGATGAAGCTGAAAGTACGAGGTGTACGCAAAATCGGAAAAGGAGGCCTCATAATCAGCACAGAGACTAAAGATGACCTGGACAAGCTCAAGCAAACTGTGCAAACTGCTTCGTCAGAGCTTACCGTCGACGAACCCCGAAAGCGCAAACCTCGCATTGTAGTAATTGGAGTGCCCGCATCTATGGCTGAAAATGAGGTCTATAAATGTATATATGATCAAAATTTAGCTGACAAACTGCCGACTATGTACAGAGATACTTTTATGACCTCTATAAAACTAAGCCACAAATCTGGGAGAAAAGATACTGAAAACTGCAATTACATACTAGAAGTTCCAGCCGTCATTCGGAAGGTCCTGATCACCCAGGAACGACTGTTTATTAATTGGACGTCCTGTCCAGTACGTGACTTCACTCTGGTAACCAGATGTTACAAGTGCCAGCAGTACGGTCACGCAGCCAAGTTCTGCAAAGCCACTGCCCCTACTTGTGGTCATTGCGGTGAAGAAGGGCACAATATTCAAGACTGTACAAAGAAAGCCGAAGCGCCAAAATGTGCAACATGTCTGCGCTTCAAAAAATCAGCAAGCCACAAAACAGGAGATCAAGATTGCCCAGCTAAAAAGTCTGCCGAGAACAGGTACATCAACTCAATCGATTATGAAGGCGCCTAAGAGCGCCACATATCTGTTTGTATTTTAGACTTTACTTTTTATTTTCATTTTTATTATACTATGGATAGTACCTTAATTACGGACATAGATAATAGTTTTCAAACTGTTTCAAAGTCATGTAAGGTTGAGGACTGCAGACAATATCTTTCCGTGTATCAAAAGTCACTAAACATATTAACCCAAAACATTCGTAGCATTTATAAGAACATGGATAGCTTTAATATTTTTCTTCATAGACTTAACTTTAATTGTGATATAATAATACTAACCGAATGCTGGTTATCAAATCGCCAGGATAACCTCCCAGTAATACCAGGGTACAACGTATCATTTACCAGAATCAATAACAATCAAAATGATGGTGTAGTTGTCTATTCAAAAGATTCTTTAATGGTCACAGTCGAGGAACCTAATTTACATGACTGTAAGAGTAATTGCTTGATTGTCAAAATTGGTACAACCGCAGCAATAATTGCTGTATATAGATCCCCTTCTGCTAGAAACTTGGATGCTTTTCATGCTTCCTTAAACCAAATTTTTCAAGCGGTAGGAAATTTTAAGAATGTTATATTAACAGGAAATATAAATATAAACATTAACTCTGATAACTGCAACGCAGGGATCCAAGACTATCTTAATATCTGCTCATTCCATGGTTTTCTGTCCGCACATACACTGCCTACTCATCAAAGCGGTTCCTGCCTCGATCATATGATAATCAAATCCAGTTTTTCGTTTATTACGCTTGTTACTAACTCTACAATTACCGACCATCACGCAGTTTTACTGAGCCTTAACTTAACGCTGCCTAAGCAAAATCGCCCGCAGACCAAAACGCAACTAAACATAAACAAACTTGGATATGATTTATGCAACATTGATTTTAGCCCAGTTTTCAATACACCTGACGCTAATTTTGCTTTATCGTACTTAATAAAACATGTTCAATCAGCTATATTACACAACTCGACCGTTATTATAGTAAACAAGAAAAATTATAATATTAAACCTTGGATTACACCTGGCCTAATTCGGTGCATAAGACAGAGAGATAAACTTCATCAAAGATACAGGAGGGACCCAGATAATCTCGTCACTAAAGTCATCTATACCAGGTACAGGAATTTTTGTAATAAACTCCTAAAGGATTTAAAAAGAAGTTACGATAAAAATGAATTAAATAGAGCGGGAAACAATAGCAAGCAACTATGGAAACACATCAAAAACGTCACCTATATGTCAAAACAGCGTGAATCAAATTCGAGTTTACTGCTTACTAATCCTTCACCTATCCTGTCAGCCAACGAAGTGAATAATTTTTTCGTAAATGTTGGGAAAACTCTTGCTGAGCAGATTCCAAAACCTGACTGTGTTCAACCATCTTCCCAAAAGTGTGAAAACAGACGTACTCTAAAATCTTTTGCCTTGCTAGACACCGACGAAGAAGAAATTACCCGAATAATCTGTGGACTAAAAGATGACTGTGCTGTTGGATGGGATAACATTAGCAATAAGACCCTTAAACTCTTTAAGCATATCCTTGTACCTCCCTTAACCCATATTTTTCGTATGTGTTTTTCTGAAGGCATTTTCCCTAAATGTCTAAAAAAAGCAATTGTAATCCCTATATTCAAATCCGGAAACAAAGACCTAGTTAACAATTATCGGCCAATATCATTACTCCCCTCAATATCTAAAATACTAGAAAAAATTATTAACAGTAGACTAGTTAACTATCTAGAGAAAAATGAATTCTTATCATCTGCGCAATTTGGTTTTAGAGCCAAATTATCCACAGCCGATGCAGTGCACAGTCTAACAGATTTTGTCTCAGAAGAACTTGGTAAAGGAAACCAGACCCTGGGGATCTTCCTTGATCTGGCGAAGGCTTTTGATACAGTCTCCGTTTCGACCCTTTTGTACAAATTAGAGGCCTTAGGAATAAGGGGAACGCCGCTGAAACTTTTTGCTGACTACTTAGACGATCGATATCAATGTGTTAAAATTGACAATATTAGTAGCGACGAGCAAAAAAACACATGTTTTGGTGTTCCCCAGGGAAGTATTTTAGGCCCCACCCTTTTCCTGATTTATATTAACGATTTATGTAATTTAAATATTGAACATGGCAAAATTATATCCTATGCAGATGACACGGCGTTAATATTCACCGCTAAAACAAATAACGAATTGTACGAATATGCTCAAATAGGTTTCAATACTGTGTCTAACTGGCTTCAAAGCAACTTACTTACACTAAATGCCGACAAGACAAAATATATTCACTTTTCTATCCGCAAACCGCACCTTAATATTACTAACTCTCATCTGTATGCCCATCATTGCGGACTCCGCTCAGTCAGCGTATGTAAGTGTCCTTGTATCCTCCAAACATGTAACATAAAATATCTCGGGGTTCTAATAGACGAATCGCTCTCATTTAGACCACATATTGACAGTTTGGTTACAAGAGTGCGCAAATTAATATTTGTTTTTAAAAAGTTGCGAGCAATTGCAGATAGAAAACTAGTGTCACAAGTTTACTTGGCCCTAGGTCAATCTGTAATACAGTACTGTATTACTTCATGGGGTGGAGCACCAAAAACTTACTTACTGCCTCTTGAAAGAGCACAGAGAGCAATTTTAAAAGTAGCAAACTTCCATCCCTTTCTCTATCCCACAGACCTGCTATACAAATCCTGTAACGTGCTGACTGTTCGCCAGCTTTTCATAACGCACCTGGTTTTAAAACAGCACTCCATGCTTTCCTATAACATCCCAAGTACTAATAAGAGACGGTATGATATTGTATGTGAGTCAAATGCATCCTCTAAATACGTTTTTGTAAACAGATTCTATACATTTTTAGGCCCATTTCTATACAATAAATTAAATAGGAAATTAAGTATCTATAATTTAAATAATTACGACTGTAAAAAGATTATTCAGCAATTTTTACTTAGCATAACATACAATGAGACAGAGGATTTACTCGTTGTCTGTAAATAAAACATGTTAGTCTTTTAAGATAATATTAGTTTTTAATTAGACTTCTTAGTTTTAATTTTGTATTTTTTATTTTTATATTATAAAATTCTAGGCACCTTTCTAGCCTGAAACACAGGTTCTACCTAGTTCAGGCAAATGAGCAACTGTGTCCTCTACATATAATTGTTAAGTTATATTATTGTAAATCTGCACCATTTTTATGAATAAACGATATTATTATTATTATTACTTTGTGTCGAGGAATTATGATTGCTAAGATAGTTGAAATAAGGTTGAAACTTGTACAGCTGTCATTTCGGTTAATGGGGCGCAGTCCGGTCAGTGCGGCTTTCAGCAGGATGCCACGGCATGCCACGGGATGCCACGGTATGCCACGGAACGCCGCGGGATGCCGCAGCACAACCTGCCGTGCCATGCCGTGCCACGCCGTCAGTGAGCGCTAGCCCTTACGCAATTAAGGTGTTGGTCAACAGAAGGTGAAGCTATGCTTGTCACGGTCGGTTCGTGGATGGGCACATATCGAGACCCCTCCGTGCCTCAAAAAGCACTTTAAGGCCGGGGCCGCACTGGTACGGCAACAGCGACGCTGCGGCGACGATATGAATAAATAAATTTCAGTTTTCGTTTCTGCAGTGCGGCCATCAACATAAAACATGAAAACAAACATGCGACACATCGTGTCGTGTGACAAGTAGCACCTGTTTGCCCTGGAGCCTTAAAGGTAAAGAGGGCCGGTATAGTTCACACGAGTAGTCAAACAAAATATTACATTTTATACTTTTATTACTGTTTACTTACAACTAACTAATTTACGACATTAACACGTTGCAACAATATTCAATTATTAATTGTATTTAAACATAAAAACATTATTATTGAATTTACACACAACTATAATTTCCGTTTACATCTATTATTGCTCTTATTTATGTTATTATTAATTCCATTTACAATATATACAGTTATGCTAATTAATTATTAAAAGCGCTTGATGTGTTATAATTATGAGATAAGTATTTCGAAATACAGTTAATGGATAAAATAAATTATTTACAAAAACTCCCGAGTTGTCAAAGAACATGCGAATAAATTCGCAGAAAATTAAAAAAGAGGTCGGATTTTCGTTTTAATAAATCATAATAAAGTCTGATGGCTTTTCTACTAGACGTGTCACTGAAAAAATATCCACGTTGGTAATAATAAAATAAATATTAAGTATCTTGACTTGGCTCGCGAGGTTGTCGACATGTGAGATGTTGACTCAGCAATCATTGTGCCGACAGTCGTTACAGCCAATGGATTTATAGCCAAGAGCCTCGACCAACACCTGAGGAGGCTCTCGTTGGGCCGCTGGATCAAGGGCTTGATTCAGAAAGCGGTACTTCTGGCCACGGCTCGCATTGTCAGGAGATTCCTCTCTCTGGAGCCCTGACCGCCGGTAGCTTGGACCCTATTCCCGATACCGGTGGGCTACTATTTTTTTTATTTTTTTGTATTCTAATATTTAAAAATATAATTTATATGTATTTAGTTGAATAAAGGATGTAGTAAATAAATAAAAAAAGGGTTTCTTATGCAGTACAAAGTAATTAATATCAATTTGACATGACCCGGAGAGATGAGCAAAGATCGTCTCACTGGACGCCTAGGGAGGATTTCGCCGTTGAGGTACACCACGGCGAAGGTGGTGTGACGTTTGCAGGGCCAGCATGGCCAGAGATCGCAAAAGACAGCGGTTTGAAGTAAAAAGGGGACGGGAAATGAAAGGACAGGGGTTTCCCACTGCTGGGTAAATACCCGCAGTGGGAAACAAGACAGACTAATAAAAGAAAAATGACAGGATAGTCCAAGACAAAAGTCAGGTTCAATTTTTTTGCGGAATCTACTCGCAATTGAAATACTTCCGTAATTAATTATAGACTGTATGTGTGACATTTTCCACTCTCTCATCACACACCAAAAAATAAAAATACAGGCATAGGAAGCCCGGAATGTTTGTGTTTATAAATAAAATTGACTCAATAGTGGCAGTTAATTTCTATCACGTGCGTTTAAGTATCAATAAAGATACCCTCTTTCTTTTAAAAGTAAAAAAAGATACAAAGCTACAAAAGATACAATACCTAATAGCAAAAACATCACCTTCGTTTTCTTTTACCTTTTCTATCCTTAAAATCTAGATACATTTACATAAATACAGATTAATCCTAAGCTTTCTATAAAAAGCTTTCGTTTACAACCAATTTCTTTATTAATAATTCTATATACAACTTAATAGTTATTAATTTTAACACTTATTAGTTACGTATTTTGTTTTCCCCTTTTGCAAACTTCCTACAAAGGTCGGCTGCACCAAACTCCATCTTTAATCACAACTTTAACCGCAGTTAATAGTGGAACTTCGTTAGTATTAATTGAATTTTCTTGTTCTCGATACAGAGCTCGGGTAACACTTAAACTTTCGGAACCAGCTGGTATTCGTTTTAAATTAACAAATCTGCTTACAATATTATTCCAATCGATAAAATTTCATATATTTTTCGAAACGTTACATAGAAATGCAATATGCTGAATTTGTTACATGATATATCGGTCACATGTGTAAAATGCTCAGATCTCAATACATAAAATTATTTAAACTGCGAACGTGGTAGAAAATATTTCGAGTGTGAAAAGTCAGGCACACATTGCATATGCATTAAAAATTAAAGGAGATGCCTGCTGTTATTTTTACGATGATGTTGCATACAACTTAAAATAGTAAGTTAAAAAATGTTCTGAGTAAATGGTCAGATAAAAATCTCTATCTGAAAACATTATAGAGAGAAGAAATTAAATTATAACAAATGAAATTCCTAAACGTAAAACTAACCGAAGTTTAACATTAAAAAGTTTGGTGTAGCCGTCCCTAAACGCCACTATGACTAAAGTTAAATCCACTATTTAATCATAAATAAGCCTCGGCTTTAACACTAGCCGAACTAAAATAGAAACTGCGGTTTACAACGCATAAATTATTCTATGACTTAGCGTAATCTATGACAGATTTATATTTAATACTTAAGTTACTCGTATGTAAGTTTAACTTTGCCTCCTGTGATAAGTGATATAACTCGAGTTGTACCCTTTTTGTGATTTTCACATGAGCATTATCAAAAAAAAAATACGTCTTTTTTGGTCTAACTCACGTTCTTCTATCTGCTATAGTTTCGGAGATAATTTTGTGCAAAGTGATACAACTATAGGGATTTTGGCTGTTTTAGGGATTTTGTTTTTGCTGTCCTGTAAAATGACGTTTTTTGACTTGTATCACTTATCACAGGAGGCACAGTTGGAGTCAATAGTTTTAAATACACGAGGGAATTTTAAGAGGTATTTTAATCTTATAACAAAAATACGATGACGTAATTACTAACGTTGGACGATATTTAATAGGTATAAAACTTATCTTGATGATTTTAAATTCTTCATAATAACAAAAATCTTGGCGACTTGCGATTTTATTTTTGGTGATTTAGACTTTGTTTTGTAATATTAATAAAATGACATAGTATTGCATAGAATCAAGTTCTTTGAACTTGCCAGAGACCGCTGTGAGCACTAGGAAGTGGTGAAGGGTGGACATTTTTTGGGACTGTTTTATGTGATTTTAACGTTCATGAAGTGCTGATTCTCAGCCTAATTTGAATAAATGACTTTTGATTTTGATTTTAGACTCTGTTTTCTTATAAAATTAAAATTAAGTAGGGAAAGCTATTACTGTAGCGAACTAATACAAGCTATTATAAGATTAATATCAATTATAAAATAATCATAGTAGGTACCTACAACGTACAAAAGTAAAATCTATAATTTTCTAAACACGCCTACTAATAGTATCACAATCAATCTAATTAGTGACTAGATTATACAAAACAAGTGCTTAAACATTTAATTCTAATAACAGTTAGGAATATAGAGGAAACATTTTAAGCGAAGGTTAGTTTAACGAGAAGTTAAATAGTTTACATGGTGTACACGACCGTTTTAAGCTTTCAGCATTGAACGCATTTGGCAATAATTCAAAAACCTTGTTTTTTACACCTGGAAACAAATCCTGCCTGGTGCGTTGTTAGCCTTAAACATACGCCTTATGTAAAAAGTAAAAAAATATAAGTAATCTCAATATTTTTTATCACAAGTAGGTAGGTCAACTTAGAGTTTTTGATATATTTTTTTTTACTTGTAATACTAAGTAAAATAAAAAAAAATGGAGTATTTTCCGCACTTCCTCTTGGTGCAATAAAATATGCAATTAATTTGAAATTGTATACTGATTTGATCATCTTTTCTTCTTTTTGACCCCATGATCAGGATATTCCGTATACAAGCTAGGTACGACGCTTTTCAGTGTGAAACCTGAAGCTCTCAAATAATTTATTTTCTATAGACAACTTTCACATTATGAGATTAAAGGCAGTTTGTAACTTCGGTCTTTGAAACCAAGTCGATGCTGTTAAAACTTATTAAAGCTAGCTTTTGCTCGATAATTTGGTTAAAAGAATTTTCAAAACAGAAAGCCATTACTTTCATAGACAGACTTCTATTATTCTCCCCTTTATTAATTTACCCCCTTACTTATAAACATTGTATAGCGTCTGTATAGTTACACAACGCTTTGTCTTCTCCTTTCGAAAGTCAAATTACTGACGGCTGAAAGAGAGAAATCGGTGTGTAACTATTCATCTGATATAATACGTTTATTAGTAAGGAGGTTAGAATTTAAGTTTCGAATAAACCAGTACCTCTTCTCCTTTATAAAAACACTAGCGAGCAGTCCCTGCTTTGCACGGGTGCTATGGTGATATGTCAAAACATCTGCTGATCATCATTTTCCTGTCCGTCATCCAATTTATTTGGGTTCGACGCAACATTTTAGTTTCTTCCATACTTCTCTATTAGTCGTCATCTCGGTAGTCACCCCCTTTCTAACCATATCATCATTCACATATTCCTCCATCGTTTCTTTGGTCTTCATCTACTCTTATAGTCATCGACATCCATACTCAAAACTTTCCTCAAGACATTGTCAAAACATCTGAAGGGCAATTCTCGTAATTTTAAGAACGTTCACAGTCTGATCTCAGTCTCAATCTGTCAAAAATACCTCTAATTTCCCCTACATTTTGACAAGTTTTTGACATTTGTTTGTCACTGAGATGAGATTGCGACTAGATTTTGAACGTTTTAAATTACGAGAATTGGCCTTCAGCTATGTCTATGTTAATTAGTATTAATGTATTATACAAATAAACCTTCCAGAATAAATTCTCTAAATTATAAGCTTTTTTTATAAATAAAACTTCCAGCGGTTCCCCCTTGAACAAAGACACAGGTGTAGCATCGTCCTCTCATTTTGCTGTAAGTACCCTTACAGCTTTAGATCCTAATGTGATAAGGAAGCTTATCCCCTCTATCGGGCATAGTGCCAATCTTAAGTTTTATTAAGATATCTTCTTCAAGAGAAATCTATACTGCATTTGGGCTTAAATAAAATATATATAAAAAAGTGATAAAGAGATATTGAAAGCTTTTATTAATCTAGTTTTCCCAGTTTTTGTCAAAAAGCGAACTCCAATCAACCTTAGGCTGCCAGATCACCATGATTAATGATTGAACCTCCCACTGTTTGTCTCTGCATCACCAAAGGTAGAAAATGCTTATGGCATTAAGTCCGCCTCTGTACATTTATGTGCTTGAAGTATTAAATAAATAACACCCGATCTTGAACATTTTGATCAATAAAATGTTCTTCTAAAAGCCCTCAAAATGTCTTTAAAAACGTAGCATCAAAACACCAAAAACAGTCCCTTTAAAAACTCCAACCCGTTAGGTTTTCTGTTCAGTACATTAGCCAATCGTAGTCCACTGCGTTCCGATTCACGCATCGATTGGTGGAGCGCGGCGATGCGTTCCAACCTCCATTGTTAGATCACTCAACTAAAACGGAACTTAACGTGAGGGAAAGATTGATTCATGGGCTGTAAAATATGTTATTTTTATGCATGTTATGGGATGTTTTGAATAGGTGAAGGCTAAATGTTCAAGGTAAACGGAAAGCCTCATTTTGTTTGGAAGTTAAAACTATGTCATAATCAGCCTATAATGTTCCCACTGCTGGGACACAGGCCTCATCTCCGTGACAGGGTGTGGAACGTAATCCACTACACGGGACTAGTGCGGGTTGGTAGATGTCACATGTCTTCGAATTTTTGGTTCTACGGCATGCCGGTTTCCTCACGATGTTTTCCTTCACCGTTTTGAGAGCAGTGGTGATGATATTAAATACACAAAGTAAATCGAGGCAGATACTACTGGATTACCACAGACTGCTCTCGGGCAGGATGTACCAATTTGAATAACAGCCGGTCTATTCTCCAAAATCTCATTGTGAAAAAATAGGTGAAGTTAGCTTGAAGTAAGCTGTTATTCCTTCTGGTTCTAGCACTGAAAAGTGTCTTGGATGTAAGGAATTGACACTATTGTTCCCATCACGTGAAAACTTTGATAAAGTTATCAAAGTTTGCACGTGAACTTTTCAATCATCTGATAACTTTATTTGAGGAATCATTTTGAAATTTTGACAGTTATGTCATACAAAAACAGTCAAACGTCAATTTTATTCCTCGAATAAAAGTTATCTGGCGATGGAAAGTCGCTCTTAGGGCCTGTACACACCACGTTTTTTAAAGGCACCGTTGACGCGCGTTTGTAGCGATACAAACGCGATACGCACGCTAGTCAGACGCAGCCTCTAGACTTTGTATAGGATAAAAGTGCGCCGTCGACACACGTTTCTAAAACGTGCGTCAACGGCGCGCTTAAAAAACGTGGAGTGCACAAGCCCTTAGTAAACTAATTCCCTAAACTTTACACCAATAGATTTTCTTTCATGCTCCAATTTTCGCTCCCTTTGATCGAACGATCTACATTCTGCTCTACACATAATGCTCTTACGAGCATTTATTTGACATATCGGCTAAATATTCACGGGCTATTAAGTACCGTGTCAAAGCGCTGTCATACGTGAAACGGAATTTTTTAGACGCGATGTACTCTCGGTGCGTGAATTGGAACGGTTGAGCAAGCACGAATTATTTTGAGAGACGCTTAGATTTCTTTTATGCTTGAATGAAAATGGAGATCATATTTTCGTGTATTGGAAACTTCCGAAATAATGTGTGCGGTGTTTTTTTTTACTGTTCCGTTTTCTGTTTTTGTTTACTTTGAGTCGTATAGACGATATTTTTTGAAACATCCCTGTATGGATTGGCCTTCCACATTGAAAAACCATTTGCCTGAAAACATTTATTTGAAAGTTTTTCTAAGCCTGAAAGTCTAATATCCTTTATTTTACCTATTAGATACTCAGCACATATTGTATACCTACTAGCTACAAAGCCAGCTAGTAGTAATTTCGGGTAAAATACTGTGATCCCAACATAGTTGGAAATAATGGATGATTGAAGTTTTTCAACAAAAGGTCGTCATGACGAGTGATTCGTCAACTCGTCGTCGTCCTAAATAGGACAAGTTGACGAATCACTCGTCATAAATTATAGCATGGTTATCGTGTAAAATACCTAACCCTGATTTTGATAAGGGTCGATTAATCGTGACTAACTTATTTCTGTAATGTCGTGTAGTAAGTACATTTAATTTCCCCGGGTTGGCTAATCGGGGGCGTTTAGTTCTGGAGCACTAACTAATGCCGGGCATGAGGCAGGACCATAGGTTCGATTCCCGGGTCGGGCAAATTGTTATTGGGTTTTTTATCTAGAATATCTCAGTAGCAGCCCGGAGTTTGGATTTGTGTCCGGTTGATGGCAACAGTCTCGCCTCCTAAAACATGGGAATCACATCACACTAATATTATAAAGGCGAAAGTTTGTGAGTGTGTATGTTTATATGCTTGTTACTTCTTCACGCTCAAACAGCCGGACCAATTTTGATAAAATTTTGTATGAAGGTAGCTGACACCCTGGATTAACATAAAGGCTACTTTTTATCCCGATATTCTTACGGGATCGAGACTTATGCGGGTGAAACTGCGGGGAGCAGCTAGTGAAACATAACTGGCGAAATATGGTAGGTGCACCTCTGCTTAACCCTTCCAGAGATACAGGCGTGATGTTATATTATGATTATGTGTTATTTCTGAAATATCTGGTACCCCACCTTTATTTTAAGAACTACGACAACCGTAACAAAATTACTACACAAGCCAAAATGTTCTATTTTTAACGCCATAAACCACTAGATATAATTTAATACTTCGTTATTTTTCACACTAATCACGAAACATCGCATGTTGATAACCCGTTGCGGTTCCATATAAAATAATCATGGCCGCTTTTTGCGGCATGATTTCAGTTTTAATTACATGTCGACGTATCTTAATGTTTGCGACCTTTGTAAAGTAGATAATATAAACTTTATGACCGTTTTATGATAGAACGCATTAGGGATTAGCAGACATGCTACTTTTAGCATCTGCGAGCAATCTGTCGCTTTTCGTAAGCTCAGTATGGCGATTGAGGCCGAGATCCAGAAACGTTAGCTCGTGCTTTTACTTAGCGTTATTCCGATCTCTAACTTGCACTTATAGTTTGACAATTATAAGACAATGACAGGAATAATTCTAAGCCAAAGTACCTACATGCAAAGTAACGTTTATAGATCTTGGCCTGAAACCCCGCACACTGCGCATCAGAAATCAGCAATTTAGTTACATTTAGGAGGCTCAACTCAGTGACCAACAGTCAAAAGACTAATCTGTCTGTCATCCGTTGAAATAAGGCGTTATTTTGAGATATCAAAATATCGCGGCAAAACCCAGTACAGCAACGAAACAATCAATAAAACGCGCGTTTTTACTATTGCAACCTCAAAGAGTCGCAAAACGCGAAGTAGCATTTGCGGGAGTCGCAGAATAGTCGCTGCTGAAAGTAGCTAGTCTGCTGAAACCCTTAGATAAGGCGAAGGCTGTGAGAATAAATGACAGTCGCTAAATCGTCTCGGGTGGTTAGGAGCTCTAATCTCAAGGTTGGTCGCTTTAATTGCGTCGGGGAAAGGACTATTATAATTTTGATTCAGAAACTTTTGGTATAAAAGTTCATGAAAATCTCTGGGTTTTTATTCATTTTTTTTCTGGATTTTTTTGCAGGCCAAGTGGCTATTATGTGGTGATTCATTAAAAAGACAGGTTTGCCTCGATAATCCTAGAAGTGGAAGCAAGATGGCATTGTATCGATGTAAGATTCCTGGAGATGTTTTTTTTTTATTTTTTATTAATGTTCAGTTGCATCTGGTCATCATGAGTATACTATTGGGTAGTTGAATAAATTTCGGTCAGTTAAGTCAATCTTACCAAGGTGTATCGTGTTAACCCGTAACTGGGTTGTGGAGGTCAGATAAGTCGTCGCTCCATGTAAAATGTAGGCAGCTGATTCCGGTTAGACTGGAAGCCGGACACAACATAGTTGGGATAAGGCTTGGCAGTTGAAAATAAACCGATCAAGTGCGAATCGGACTTGCGCACCGAGGTTCTGATATGTAAATAATTTACCACGGGAAAAAAAAATTGTAATGTAACTACAAACTTACGGTTTTCTGATTTTTGCCTTTACTTGTGCTACATGACCTTGCTCCTTGCCAAAATTCATGATTCTAGGTCATAAATTGTGATTCCCTTGAGATTGTCAAAATATACGTTTTTTGCGGCATAAACGGCCGTAGGTATATATTTTTTTTTACGTTAACTTAAACTAAACTTCTAGTTTGAGTTTTCACAGCTTCAAGGGACTGTATACCTGAGTATATAGTTTTAATTTCAACTCGGTACCTCCACGTGTTCCCGAGATAAAGGATCTTGACAGACAGATGGACAACAAAGTGACCCTATAAGGGTTCCGTTTTTTCCTTTTGAGGTACGGAACCCTAAAAAGGCGAGATAGAATGATATACGTATCATCTCAAAAACCCGGTTGTTTAAGATCAAATCAGCATACAACAGACAAATTGAAGCATAACAAATGAAGGGCCAGCACAAACAAGTCGTATTAAATATAGGAATTATAGATTTTTATAATAAAGGACGTTTAATTAGAATTTATACTGAAGTATTCTTAACACAACTATCTTATCGGGTCTCGACTATATAAGGTCTATCTATTCATACACAAAATATCTGAAGGGGTCATTGTAGGTACTCGTCATTATGAACAACTTTTTACTATAGGACAAAACGTGTTTTCGCAAAAAAAAAAGATCTGCTGTTCCATACATTTTGCCGAGTTATGCGAACATAAATGTAGAGAACATCAGTTTTTTTTTTTAAATCACTTCACGTAGTGCTCAAAGTAAAAAATAAAAATAAAAAACTATCAGGGTTAGCCCAGAAGGCCAATTCTCGTAATTTAAAACGTTCAAGATCTAGTCGCAGTCTCATCTCGGCGACAAACAAATGTCTTGTCAAAATGTAGGGAAATTAGAGGTATTTTTGACAGATTGAGACTGAGATCAGACTGTGAACGTTTTTAAAATTACGAGAATTGCCCCTCTGATAGTTTATTTTTTATATTTTTTTACTTTGAGCACTATGCGTAATTATTGAAAAAAAATATTGGTCATAACTTTTCAACCGTAAAAAACTTCACCGATATTCTCAGGGTTAAAAAGTTTGGAAATGACCTTGCCCACGCCCCTATAGGATTTGATCCATACTTCCAGGGACATTGTGTATAGATTATTTTTACCGATACGTGAACAGTTTTTTTTTGAGCAAGACTTGAATGTAAAGAAAACTTATTGAAAAACATAACCCTCCTTAAAAAGTTGTGATATCGATACTTCAGTATTTTACATAGTATAGAGTTCTAAGAAAATAGAGGAAATTCTAACACTATGCAGTATATACAATCATATTTATAACAATTATCTCAACTATGTATTTCAGTAATATCAAATTCCTATACAAATCTAAATGCTTTCATCATGCTTATTGCCATCAAATGGACAACTTGAGCAACTAGTTAGTACTAATGTTACTATGGCAAATTATCTACAAATATAGTACATTAATATAATATTCAATGGGGTCCGTTTGTCCCCCTATCAATTCCAGGGTTGTTTATATTTGGGGGACAGATTGACCCCACAAAATAGAAACACTATAAAATAATTTCATATTATTGCTATGTCACTGATGATAATACTATATCAATATTACCTACAGGCTAAATATTTGACTAGATATTGCACCCGTACTACGAACTTGCGATATAACTTGTTGCAAAGCGCTTTTCCGAACAGAACCTTTAACATTATCCTCACAAAATAAGGTCTAGCCTCGACACTGCGATTTAGAGGGGTCGGACCCGTGCTTCACCTAGTTTCTCCACCTGGGTGAAGCACGGAGACTACGGTTCCGTGATCGGGTCCCGTGCTCCAACCGATGACGTTATTGTACAGTGATGCAGTAAATTTTCTTCCCTATATGATTCAAAAGATCTAAACAATTATTTAACGGCAGTAAATTTATAATATGTAGGTATGTATGTGTTTGTGTGTGTGAGTGTGTATAATTAATTTAATTAAAATTATTATTTTCTTATATTCAATTTCTTCTGTTTAGCCTCTTCCCAACTATGTTGGGGTCGGCTTCCAGTCTAACTGGATGCAACTGAATAATAATAATAACCCCATCGCCGTATCTCTACGTTGTCTTTGACACATCTAGGGACCTCATCTTATTAAATTATGTGTTTTTCTTAATTACTTGACTGTACTTGATCATCAGTTGGAGCACGGGACCCGATCACGAAACCGCAGTCTCCGTGCTTCACCCAGGTAGAGAAACTAGGTGAAGCACGGGTCCGTCCCCGATTTAGAATCGCATTTTTACCGAATTTAGAACTACCACTTTACCTAGAGAAGGACTTTTCAAGTGCTGTCATAGTATAATTGCTTACTTTGTGCAGCTAAACATATTCTTTGACATTGACACACGCGGATGACATTATCACATTTGTAAACAGAAAAAAAAAATGTACGATTGTCAGTATTTAAAATAAGAGTGTATGCCCGAATAAGCCGAAGCATACAGCAATTGTTATTACCGACTTCACAAAAAGGAGGAGGTACTATGTTCGGCTGTTTGTATGTTTTTTTTTACCGTTTCTGGTAACAGCAATTGTTTTTTTTTTGCTGTTTATGCTCACGTCAATTGTTTTTTTTTTTTTACCGTAGCTTTGTCTTTGACCATCTGCACAGAGTAGGATTTATAAATAGACTGTGGTTATACTATCAACTAATAGATATAACATACACTCACCATCTTGACACATCAATTTCTTAAACAAAGCCTTAACTAAAGATGGCGCGAACAAGCATACAAACGTTAACGACAACACTTAGATAACATTGCCGTTATTTTCACAATATTACTAAAGCGAAATTTAGTTTCTATACCTCTCCAATTTTTCAGGAATTTTTCGTACATACAACAATTTTGGGACAAATTTTCCATAATCCAACGTTTCATATACAAAAAACTTATTTAACGTGCTTGAATAAAAGCTTAAATACAAAATTTAGCAGTATTCGATGCTCTATTCTACACACTAACGCTACACACATATCGTTCGTACGACTTTGCGACTGCGATTTTTAGTCGCACCGCTGTAATTACTACACGAACTGTGCCGTTCCCGTGTCTTTCCAGCAACTGAAGCAGCAAGGCAGTGCGCACATGAGCGTGTTTTTGAACGCGTCTCGAAAGTCGCGGTTGAAATACGCGTAGATAAGGGGGTTGAGCGCTGAGTTGAAGTAGCCGATCCAGAATAGAACGCCGACCACGACGGATGGTGTCTCGCACGGCTCGCCACATAAGTTAGTTGTGACGTACCTGTAGAAAAATATTGTTTTTATTTTATTTCAAATACATTACGGCAGGGACTGTAACCATGAATTCAGCTTATAATTCTAGACCCGAATAGACATTTTCCGTCGGTTATCAAAATCAGCTGTTTCGTAAAAAAGTGTAAACCCTACACGGTAAAAATGTATGGGATAGCCTTTTTTTTTAATACTGACGAATAATTTTAGCTCAGATTCATGTTCTGAATCCATGGTAACAGGTTGCGTGGCGGTGTCCCGCAGATACAAACTAAAATGAATAGATTTTTAATTTATAGACTTGTGAATCTTCTCGTGAAAGTCGTTCAATTTATTTAGGATAAAAGGTGTGGAAAAACTACTTCCAGCGTCGCGGGTTGTTCGAAAGAGATATCGTAGCCCCTTGCATAGGCAACTGAAGGCACACTGGTGGGTTTTAGATAGTAAAAGTCTGACATTTTTTGACTTTTCCCGCTCCGCCGATAGCGGGAAAAGTTATTTGATAACTTCCCATTCAAAAAACAAAAAAAAAAAGGTGTGCCTAAACGATAGTGCTTTTAAGAGTTTAGCTGTATTACACACATAAGTGCTTGGACGAATAAAAAAAAAGTTTCAAAACTGACAAAACGTTTTAAATATTAAATAATAAATTTTATAGCACTGCGTGACCTTAAAACCCGCACTTAAGTCACGATTTTCTGTAACTTAAGTAGTCCATATTTACACAAAAAAAAGCCAAACGCCGTGTATTAATAATGGACTACTTAAGTCACAAGTATCATAATGTACTAATAACGTATATTATTTTGTAGGTCATTGTCGTTGAATTATTTATTACCTTAAAAAATAAGAATTATTTTTATTCACTGCAAGAGATAACAGTTAAATAAAATACTCACCAAAGAAAAAATGGAAGCCAGCACAACAAAAACGCGCCGACTATGATGCCAAGTGTGCGCGCGGCTTTATGTTCCGCTCGCCACGACTTGCCGGCCGCTCGAAGAGACGCACCTGTTGACGAAAACAAATTATTACTGTAAAATATAATTATTTATATAAATTAAATAGGTATACATAATTAGTCTATAATGTTCCCACTGCTGGAACGCAGGCCTCCTCTCTGTGAGAGGGAGTGGGCCGTAATCCAACATGCGGGCCCAGTGCGGGTTGGTAAATTCTTAGGTAAATAAAATAGCTATATCTGTATATAATTAAAATATTATAATTGTGCGTTCGAGATCGAACTTGCGGCCTTTGAAAAGCCAAAGGATTTAAAACTCCGGCGTATGAAGATCCCTAAAAGTCCTATTATACACCTACTTTATTGTTACGATATTGAATCGAGACTAATTATAATTCTTGACCATTACTCGAAAGAAATGACAGTCAAATTAGAAAGATTCTTAATTTTTATTAACCTTCTCCGGGTTCCATAGATATATGAAAGTGATTTTGTTTTTTACATTTCTATGTCGGGTTCAATATAGGGCGGTTACACAGAAATGGAAATTCATATGTAGCGGTTTCTACAACGCCACATGCGAACAACGCGTCATACTGACGTCACGCAAATCCTGCATCGCGCAAGCAGAGTTTACCGCGCAACTAGCATAGATACAACGGCCCGACATGAATCATTGGGCAGTTGCCCGCCAGACTCAACACCCGTCTGGTCGGAGGATCCTCCCTTTTCTATGGAGGTTGAGTGAACTTTACACCCTGTTCCTCATACCTCTATACATATATCTATGGGCGGTTATCACACTGCGCTGGAATCCGCTCCGCTGTGCGCTGCTGCGGTTTATAACTTTGACTGTAGACCGCACGAAGAAGCGGTGTTAGTGTGCTTGTGGTTTTTGTTTACAAATCCAGATCCTACAGTCAAAAGTACAAAACCGCAGCACCGCACACCGGAGCGGTGTCCGGTGCAGTTTGATGACCGCCTAAACCCCAAGCATCAGCAGTCACGCTTGCGTTAACTAGTTCAATGTGGAAGTGTTTCTAATAAAAAATAAGTAGTTTTAAAAACTATACCCCCCCCCCCTAGTAGTCTCTTCCTAGTGGTCGCATGCCGCTGTACTAACATATTATGTTAGTACAGCGGCATCGACCACGGGAAGGTGCTTTCTTGTTTCATCCTTTACAGTAGTCGGGTTTTAGTTTTTATTAAACTTATTTTTTATTTAATTATTTTGGGGTTTATTTCAGTAATATTTATATTTTTGAAATGAGCTAATTAAGCCATTTCATTTGATACCCAACACGGCATGGTTAAAAAACATTTTTTTTTAGGTTTTGGCTTTATGTCTGCTAGAGGGCGCCATATTCAATTTAATGGACGTCACATAGCCTATAACTAATTTGTCCAATTATGACAAGGAGCGTAGACGTTATGAGGGAACAGATGAACATACATACATACCGGTCAAAATCATAACCCTCCTTTTTGCTGCGCCGTAGTCGGGTAAAAAGCTCTTGTCACCCGAGTGCCCAAGTTCTATTACGACCCCAGCCCCAGAAGGAGAGCAATGTTTTCAAGAAGAAATACGCTAACATGGAAAACTCATTACGCATGCAACGTTTCTTTACGAGTTCAGAACTCGTAACAGGTGGTCTTACACAAAACTTGCAAAGTTTTCTTGTTTCATGGAGATAATGTTGCGGCCTCTTCCATATTGCGGGGAGAAAAGTTTGTTATTTCCTACGAGTGTACGGAATTGCGGATTGTGGGATTAATATGAGGGGCACGGGCGTCAACAAAAACTTAATAAAGTTTAATGATGATAATGAATATTATGATTGCCTAAACTCTGAACGTATGGGTAGACTATATGGTTTGGGTAGACAGATCACCTGCTTAGCTATTCAGAATTGTTCATCGACCATCAATATTGATTAATATACACATAACATGATTAATATGCACATTGCTCGCAGAACAGATGGCCGATGGGGCCGAAAGGTTCTGGAGTGGCGACCGCTTACTCCGGTACGCGGTCCACCTTGTGAAGGCCGCAGGAACCCGTTGGATGCGAGAAGCACAGAACTGGTCGAAGTGGAGGTGCTTGGGGGAGGCCTACGTCCAGCAGTGGACGTCTTTCGGCTGAAATGATGATGATGAATCAAACGCAAAAGGTCGCAGGAATTAGATTGAAGCGAGAAGCACAGGACAGGACGATGCTTGGAGGAGGTTTATATCTATGAAGGTGAATGATGATGATGGTGTTTTCTAAAACCATAAAAGCTTGTGTTATTAAATCAGCATAGCCAAGTCAAGCAATGAATAGGGATGACACTAGGGCCATGGGGCCCGAATGCCCACTTAGTATTTCGAAACATCGCCAAGCGGTTGGTCGACTCTTCACGGGACCAGAGGGCTGGCCAATTTTTTGGCCAAAGAATCAGCATTGCCGTACAACGTGGCAATGCTGCCAGCCTTATGGGCACGATTCCCGTTGACAGTGATGCGGACGAATTTTTTGATGGCCTTTTGATTATTTTCTCTCCCCTTTTTATATACTTGTATATATTATTATTTTAAGATTGTTAGCTTTTTAAATTATGTAAATATAATAACTGACTGAATAAAAATGAAAATAGGGATGATGATAATTTTTTTTATTTTATACTCAATAAAAATTTTGTTTGCTAATAGTGCAAACAATAGTACAAAAAGTCTAAAAGCTTAAAAAAAATGCCAAGTGATAAACGTTTTAAGATAACTGCTAGACAAAGAAGGTACATAGTCGTGACGTCATTTCTATGGTAAGAAGTGACGTCACGACTGTGTACCTTCATACTAGCGCTATACATTTTCAGTACCGCGCGACAAGGACGGGAATAATCCTCACCAAAAACTTTTATAGCGTGTAGCTTCTCCTTTCCATCGATTTTACAGATTTTTTCGATTATCTCGTTTTACTATATCTACCTTCCGTAAAATAACATTAATTATTCGACATTTCCAATATTATATTCCATCCCTACTCTCACAAACTAATCACATATTGTATTGATGAGAGATTTAACTTAACCTAACCGATTTCGTCGGGGTGCCCTAGCTTAATTACTGCGAACAATTCGGCTCGCGTGGTTGGTCATAGTTTCAACTTAACCTATGAACTACCGAACTGTTTACCTTATAACCAATGATCGGAACAGGCTGACTATATTTACCTAAACTTCGGAGAACAGAGACAGAAAGTGGAGACTTCCTTACGATAACATTTTTTTTTCCCGGAATTCGGGAAATAACTTAAATAAGTTGAAAATAAGCTTTATTTAAGATGGGTAAAGACTAGTTTTAACTAAACTTGCAATTACAAATTTTTCGAAATTTTCACGTAAAATCCCGAAATAAATAGTCTAACAGTCTATTATTAGTCAAATTCATGTATTTGAATTATATTTACGATCCTTAAAATAACCGTTGTATCACACATTACATAAAATTCGAATACATGAATTAGACTATTTATTTCGGGATTAAAGTGTATAATGGAATATTTCTAGCTTTTGTTATTATGTTGCTATTATTCTGAGTTCTCTTGGACCATTGTCCAAGAGATAGAATTATTTGTTTTTAAAATAACCATAATTTATGGTGGAATACTTTAATATTGTTTCCATAGAGTTTCTTGTCCATCATCTCCATGATGACCTAGGTTTGGAATGGACAACTAGCTTTCTGATTAATTTCTGACAAGCATAAATTGAAATAAATGTCTAGCTTATCTTTCTGTGCTTTATTTCATAAAATCCTTTACATACCTACGATATTATTCATAGTTACTTTTACACATATAAAAATAACAAGTATCTAACCACTCTGATATTTAAAGCTTTATATTTGGGTAATATACATATAGACTTTTAAATAGATTCTACCCCATTTTCTAACAGTCACAAGCAGCCGCTAGTAATATTATAAATTCGAAAATAACTCTTGTCTGTATTTGTCCTTTTACGCCTAAACTACTGTACGGATTTCAATAAAATTTGGCAAGGAAATAAATGGCATCCTGGCCAAGGCTAATTTTTGTCCCGGTAGCATGTTTCCGTGGGATAATTTCCGACATCCACGGGGGTGAAGCAGCGCGCAGAAGCTGGTACAGACGCCAATCACGACAAGCTAGCCGAAACTGTCAAATTTTCCCAATCAACTTTGAATGTTATGCTTTAGCGATAAAGTTGAAAATGTATTAAATAAATTTGACAGATTGTAGTAGCTTGATGTGCTGGCGTCTGTACAATATTATTGTTGTACCCCATATTGCATTTTTACTCCTAGAATCCGGAATGATTAGTTTTTCCGATGCAAGGTTTTAGTTTACAAATTCTGTTCCTTCATTAATCTAGCAGGTAAAGTTTGACTGCATGTCTAAATATAAATTACTAAGAAATTCTAAATGTAAACCTTGTAACCATCTACCTAATTACCTGCCAATACTGAAGCAAAACTTAGGACTAACTTGAAATAACAGTGTTAATTACACCTCTAGTGCTTCTAACAAATTGCATGCGTAGACCGGTATCCTATGCTTCTAGTTAATTGCAAAACTTTGACTCATCCGAACAGTGAAGAACAGTAAAATAGCTTACATGAGTGGGTCATAGTAGACACGATACTTTAGCACCGGCAATCAGCGATTTGGCGACTGCACCATTCCTGCAGCTGCTTCGAATTTTGGCGACTCGCTGAGTGAAGTCGCTTTTGACCGATTTACAATACAGTCCTTACACTGATATTTTTAGCCCTGATTTTGCATTAGTGTCAACGTCACAGTGACCTTTATTCTCATTTCAATAAGGTATATATATACTTGTACATATTATTATTTTAAGATTGTTAGCTTTTTAAATTATGTAAATATACTGCAAAAAAGACAAAAAATAAAATAAGGTTGCTGTTAGATTGCTGCCACTGACATGTCTGTCAAAATCTATGTGATCTTTATTGTCGTTACAATAAAGTTACTATTTGTAATTAAATTGAACTAAAGGCAGTATAACTGGTCAACCTCGGCGAATACACTTTGTTTTCTTCAACCTTGCCATTGGCAGAATCATCGATAAAACGATGGAGCCATTACTATCAAATTGGAAGTTTACTATTAGGTTGGTGCTGTCAAAACTGTACTTAAATAGCGAGTTTAGTCAGACATCAGTCCAAAAGTGTCAGTTTATCATTGTGAAGTGTCACGAAAAGACGTCAAGTTTCTGTCTGTCTGTAAATCAGCCTTTTAGAGCACGTTTTAAGTGCTTGGCCAGACTAGCAGCGCAGGGCGGGCAGCGGCGCGAGTGCGGGAACGCGCGCCTTCTGCCTGTCCGCAATCGAGCGCGGCTTCGTTCTGAGTGTTGTCGTGTCCAATGTTGTCAAAATATAATATGGATGAAGAAGACTTATTTTTACTAGAAAAAAGATTGAACTAGTTTGAGAACCCCGGTCCCTTCGCGGGCCACCCGCACACTCACTACGGCCACTTGTATGAACGAGCTATGGCGTGAGTTGCCCGCGCGCTCCCCGCGCTAAGCAGCCCGCGCCGCTCACCGCGCTCGCGTGCCCACTAAGCTATGGACGCTCAATTAATGAAGTTCTTATGTTTGAGTACGCCGCGCCGCGCCCGCCCCGCGCCCGCGTTCGCAGTCTGGCCAAGCACTAAAAATTGCACGTATTCTATCGATCGCTTTTTGTCAGGCACTAAATCTGGCTATGAATATCATGTCTGCTTTGAGCCTAAATTTAGGTTCGGCGAACTCTGCGGGCCGTCAGCTTCGCTAGCAGCCTGTTGACTGACAAATATTTTTACAACGGCATGAGCTAGGTATAAAGGGGATTGAATTTACCTGACACGGGTGAATTCAGAATATTACCACTAAGGGCTGATTTTAACAAATTCAGCCCTCGATTCCATCATAGACCTCATCCATCGCTTTCCATCGGGCGTGATCGAGGCCAAGAGCGGGCCCATTCAGCAATAAAATAAAAAGATACTTAGTTCTTATCCGTGAGATAAAATTCTGACAGTTCAGTTCTGGAGTAATATGGAAAAACTGTCAAAAATTCATAATTTATTCTCAGGATAAGACTTATTGTAGGCAGCCCCGGTAAGTTATAAGGATACTTGTGATGGGGTTACCTCGCAACTTCCCATGGGTTACTATCTACAATGTTGAGCCATAATTAAAAGAAAAAAAAGTAAAACTTTAGTTTTTAGGATGTTACACATTGTTGTAGCATGTTCAGGTATGTGTAGAGTTTGAATATGTGTGTGTGTATTAATGATTGATTAAAGGGTTTGTGATTTTAACCATTCCGTTAGAGTGTTTTTACATTCGTACTGCAACATGGGGTAAATATTTAATATGCGGTTCAATTTATTATAACAATTTATTAAAAAAATAAAAACTAGTGCCTACATTTAATTAAAATACATACCTACATAAATTCCACTTACTACAGTAATGAGAAAGATAAAAATATGATGGATGGCCTCATTTCACTTCGCAACTGAAACGGGTACTAATGTCTTTCGAGATAAAAGTACGTTTCAAGTCGCAGAACATTATAATGTAGCGAAATGAACAGCGATTTTATATATTTCTAACAAGCATATGAAGTAAGAGCGTCATTGTGTAAAATGTCATCTTCATTACCATCATTTATAAGCCGAAAGATTTCAAAACGGTGAAGGAAACCGGCTACCCAAATGTCCTTTCTTTGGTAGTGTTCGTCGAATCGTTGTGCTCCTCAAGTTCTGAGCTGCACGATTTTTGACAAATGCGTGCACTGACTGGACAGGTCCGCTCAATCTGTGTGGTTCTTTCTTCAAAAGACCATTTCAGACACCAATCTATATGGTCTTCACATGATCTGACAAAGATTTTGTCGGGACTTTAAAAGAGACTGTGGTGACCTCTGAGTTTGTTTCGGCCTTTCTTCTCAGAGTAGTCAGATAGGAAACGCCGACCTCATCTAGCTTAAAAAAAATATGATTGACGTGTAAAACTGTTTGTACAAACCTACTTACAGAAATAAATAATTTATCTTAGAACCAAAACTTCGAGGACATGTGACATCTAGGTACCAACCCGCACTAGGTCCACGTGGTAGATTCCACTCCCTCTCGAAGAGAGGGCATTATAGGCAGATTATGCTCAGCCGAAAGATGTTCACTGCTGGATTTCCTTCTTTAGACACCGCCACAACACAATATGCATTGGATATTGGTGTTTAAAGTCATTTAATATCATTTCTTTATTCTGGTAGGTACTGTTTGTTTATCGTACGAAATCATCATCATCATCTGCCTAGCCTTTTCCCAACTATGTTGGGGTCGGCTTCCAGTCTAACCGGATGCAGCTGAGTACCAGTATTTTACATTGAGCGACTGCCTATCTGACCTCCACAACCCAGATACTGGGTAATACGATACCCCTTGGTAAGACTGGTTGTCAGATTTTCGGGCTTCTGACAACCCGTAACGACTGTCAAAGATCCATGAATGACAGCCGGGACAACAGCTTAACGTGCTTTCTGAGACACGGAGGGGGTTTTGGTATGTAAATATGGTCACCCATCCACGGACCAACCGCGGCAAGCGTAGCTTAACCTGATCGATCGACCCGTGCGACTGATATTACTTAGCCACAAGCCCCTCTTATTTATCGTACGAAATAAAGAGCAACTGTAGGTAGAAAGTAATTTTGTTTCCATCTATACTTTGTTTCAGACATTTACAGCGTTGTTCTATGATCCACATTAATATTATAACCGTCTACAGTCTACCAAATTATGAATTTATGTCTAGTACGAAAACCAAATTAAAATGCTATTGATGTTTGCCAGAGCACCGTAGGTAATGCATAGCTGGCAAATATTTCGAGCTTTGCATGAAAACCCGGGCTGAAAATTATTTGAAAAATCCATTTTTTGTGAAGACATTTATTTGTGATGGACCGAAATGCGTATTCCATTTGTCCATTTCAATTTTGGTACGCTTACTTTTTTATAAATGTATGCTAGACTGTGTTAGAGTTTTTATAACAGTTTCTGAAAAAACGTTAACCTTATTAAATACCTCCCAGCTAACATCATTAACGTTGGCCGGGAGGAGGCTCTTAACATCCATCTTTCATGAATTAATGTCTTCATAATATGCACATCAATTTTCTTAATGCAATCTTTCTTCACGCAAATTGACTGTAATACTCGTAGAATTTAGTAATTAATTATCTTAGTCTAATGATAGGAAATTAGATAAAATTGATCAAATTCTGGGCCTGACTTTCGAAGAATTTTTATCTGAATAGTAACAGTAATACGGTACATACTTAATATTAAAACAATTCCTCGAATGCTTCTGGATTGCTTCGTTGGTCACTAGTCCAAGTTAGCTAACCAACTTAGCTTATAGTCCGCGCGGAACTAGTTGGCCGCTGAGGTGGGAACAGGAGTGAGGCGGCGGTTCGCAACGCACGTACTGAGTAATGCGAGCCCGCCCCTCCGTCCCACCGCACACATGCCCGAGGCCGCTTTCTGACTTGTCAGTACGGGAGCGGTGCGTATTCGTTTCGCTCGGTATACGCGGTACCGAAAGCCTGCCGAGCGCCTATATTTTAATGTGTGTCTTCTAATTGGCGCGGTATGTTCGGGAGCGGGGAGGGATCGTTTCGTTTTACCGCGTCTCGGTATGCGTGTCCAGGCGCCGTTCGACATTTACCGCGCACGGTCGTGCAAACAAGATGGCGGAACGAGATATTATAGGCAATAAACATAATAACACGCCAAAATGTCTCCATCACTCGAAGACGACATCTTCGGTAGGTACTGCAGGATTTTATACCGAGAATATATCGATGGATGAGTAGCTGAAGGCAACGCGGTATCGTTTCGGTACAGACCTTACAGATCTCGATTCGCGCCCTCACCGACAAGTCAGAAAGCGGCCTAAAGCGCGGCCAACTAGTTCCGCGCGGACTATAGTTAAGTACTAGTTGCGCCCCGCGGTTTCACCCGCATAAGACTCGATCCCGTAGGAATATCGGGATAAAAACTATCCTATGTCCTTTTCCGGGACTCAAACTATCTCTATATCAAATTTCATCTAAATCGGTTCAGTGGTTTAGGCGTGAAGAAGTAACAAACATATAAACACACACACACACACACAAACACTCACAAACTTTCGCCTTTATAATATTAGTGTGATTACTAGGTGTTTCCATCAGGTTCTCACTAGTAGCCCGGAGTCTGAATGTGTGCCCGGGTGATGGCAATAGGTTCGCTCCCTATTTCATGAGACTCAAACATAACTGGCGAAATGTGAGTGTACCTACTATACAGAATGTTTTTTTTACTGGATCCAAATTTTTACAGGATGTTCACGAAAAAAAATCTGCTGTTTCATACATTTTTGTCAAGTAAGTATTGAACTTTTGTATTAAACAGCTGATTTTTTTTCGTGATTTCAGAGTTGGTCCGATAGTGAAAGTTGTTCTTATTCATGGCTAGAACATCCTGTAAAAATTTGGAACCGGTAAAAAAATCATACGGTAGGTACCTGTGCCGGGGAGTACCTACAAGTGGGATGTTATGTATCTCAAAACACTTCAGCACCTCACTGATGGTATCGAGTTATTCGAAAACTAGGAACAATATGGTCATCATCCATACTATCCATAGCCTTACTAATATTATAAATTCGAAAGTAACTGTCTGTCTGTCCGTCGCTGAACCGATTTTGATGAAATTTGGTATAGAGATAGTTTGAGTCCCGGGAAAGGACATAGGATACTTTTTGTCCCGATATTCCCTCGGGATCGAGACGTATGCGGGTGTAACCGTGGGGCGCAGCTAGTCTTATCATATGCCAAGCTTTTTTATCCGACTACGGCGAAGCAAACGGAGGTTTATGATTTTGACCGGTATGTATGTTCATGGGAGTCTTTGGTCAACTGGACCCACTCGAACTGGACACGCGGGTCCAGTCGACCAAAGCAAAAATTTTATATATTTTTATTGGTCAACTGGACCCACTGTCAAAATTAGACAAACATCTTTTGTTTTAAGCTATATATGGATACAGTCGAAACAAAAAGACAATGGCACGAATTTGGTACAGAATCTACGAGTACCTCAAAATCTAAATCCCAAATAACTTCTAAGCCTCTTGTTATAATTTGATAAATGAGGTATCGTTGGAAGCGCCTTGATTGTTCGCTGGTTATAGGCTATGTGACGTCACATTAAATTGAATATGGCGCCCTCTAGCGGGCATAAAGTAATGACCTAAAAAAATGTATAATTATGCCGTGTTGGGTCTCACGGTTTTGCTTGCATGCACCCGATAGTTAGGAATAATTTCTATAAAATCACGCCTTAGATTTGAGCCAAACATATTTATGTAGAAGTTTGGTATATTACCTAGGTACATGTAAAACAATAAAACTGAAACAAAAAAAAAAAAAAGCGGCTGTGCAAATACTTTATCCCAACTATGTTAGGGCCGGTTTCCAGTTGAACCGGATGCAACTGAATACCAGTATTTTACATGAAGCGACTTATATTTTATTAAGGTTAAGCACAAAAATAATTAAAGACCTAAAACCTAACTTGAAAAGCCGTTGAAGGCTATGAATGACCTACAAACGTTAATTGGTGCAACATAATTCAATCTACTGCTAATTGCAGCATTAGTAGTTACTGCATGATGATTATTTTCGCCATTCGTCCTTCTTCAACATTATAATCAACCTCTTTTTGTACTGGCCCTATCAAAAACCTTTATTTTCATAATAATTTTGAAATAATTTCTTTTACGTGTCATGAGGTTTTTTTCCTGGTGACATACTTCACTTGTCTACATACTCTCTGATACGACGTCCGGATTTTTTTGAGAACCAACACCCAAATTTAATATTGAAATCAACAAATCTTAATTGGATCGTGCATGTCTATTATTTGATTCGGGGTTTCCCCACTTCTTCGACGGAAGACTACATATATTCCTATTGACTGGATTGAATCCTTTTGACTGATAGAAGTCCGAATTTTCTGCAAGCCGATTTATTCGGCTCCATCCACCCACCTACATACTAACTTTTATCTGCGGCTCCGCGCTGCGCTGCGGACATCCTCTTCATATCTCAGAGGTCAGCAAGTGAGGTATTGGAGCAACTGGCAGAGCTTCTACGTCACCGCGAAGGTTTTGGATAAGATATGGGAGATTTTTAAGTTTTTTTTATTTTCCGTAGTAGATTTGGCCTTTTTTTATTCTTAAAATCTGTTAATTTTAAATATTTTAATACCGCGTTATTTCAATCTTTAGTTAAAAGTTAAAGTTACGTCTTCGTTTTACGGATCTGGTTGCAACCGACTCATAATTCGTTACGTAGCATTTAAAACCTAAATTTAAAATATTATGCAATAGTTTCCTATTAAGTATTTAAATGTGACAAGTTTTCATATTTAGTTTTTCTTTTTTTGTACTTTTATATTTTTTTTCATATTTGTTTTTTCGATTTTTTTTACATACAAAAATTAAACGTGTTTGTGAGTGAAGTGTCTATGTTTCATTTCGCTACAAAATGGCGCCCGAAGTAAAAGTAAGCACTTTTATTGATTCTAATTACTAAATTATCTTTTTTTTTTGCTGTCGTGAGGGTGATTGCTCTTTCTGAGCAAATTTAATCTTTCATTTCTGTATTCATGTTTACAGGTTCCAGAATAGAGGAATTTTTTCTCGTTCCGTCAAACAAGACTGTTGCCATAGTTACCAGGGATTATGCTGTGATTGACAACGTCTGCTAACCCTTCCATTGCTGATTGATTGCTATATTGTAATGTGCTGTGTTGTGATGCAATATAAAATAATAATAACTTTGTAGAACCTTAAAACATATAAAACGCTTTTATTTCTTCCCTTTAAATACATATATTTTCCTGGGTTTTATTCCACTCCTTAGTTAGAAGTAGTTAGCATCCTGTAGTGTGTGATTGGTGTGTGAATGTTGTAGACTTCGTGACCAAGGTAAGCTTTTTTTTGCACGGCTGATTGCTAGATTCTATTTGTCTTTTTTGATTCTAGCCCAGCTGTACGTTGTCTTTTTTGGTACAGTTGGTCCCCTAGTTTCTATTTGTTTTTGCTTTGAATTCTTAGCCCAGCTGTTCCTGTGAAGTCACGTTGTTGTACCATTCCTATATCAACCATATTACCCGATGCCTGACACTTTCCTATAACGTGGAATGTGACCCGTATATTTGCTGGTTTTTTCTTTACTATAGCAGTTTAAGGTTAGATTATTTTGGTTGCCTAACTGCTTTGGTTTGCAGCCTTGCTTATCGTTTAGTGTTAGTTTGTTAGGGTCTGATTGCTTTTTATTCTCAACAATTTTTTCTTTTTGCTGATTTTTTGCCGTTCAGTTCCCTATCAGACTAATCACTGAATTTCTAGCTCTTCCTAAGTACACAGACACACTACAGACACCGTAAGTAGTAGTCGTCTTCCTTAGCACATTTGCCTATTTAGTTTTGTTCTGTCCTTTTTGGCATACTATCATGGCAGAGGAAGAGTATTCTATTCGCGAGACGCCGCGACGTATGAGTCCTATTATCTCAAGACCTCCTCCTATACCTCCTAGGCCATCTTGTTCCTCTTCTCCATCAATGGCTCTTTCCCCGAAGAGATCCGAAGATCAACAATTATTTAAAAAACAGTTTTCTCTCATGAAGTGGAGGCTTAGTTATTCTGGCGATTCATGCGTTCGTGAATTTTTCACGAGTCTTGAAGAACATAAAGAAGCAGATGATATTTCCGATGGATACCTCTTAAAACGCTTCCATGAAGTTTTATCAGGAATTGCCCTACAATATTTTAGATCAATTCGTCGACCTGGCTTGACTTATCTCGAGGTTAAGCAGGCCTTTTTGAGTACATTTGGTACGGTTGACTTCGATTTCAAAACAGAGCAAGAGGTCAGAAACCTGAAACAAAAAGCTGATCAATCAGTGAGGGAATTTGTTATTCGCGTATCTTATTTGAACCAAACGCTACGCAAACCTATTGATGAATCTAATCTGTTAGATATCGTAACACATAATTTGCACCATAGATATTTCCCCTGTTTATCAATTCATAGATTTACCGATTTCAATACACTAATCGAAACTGTAACTCATTTTGAGAGTTATTTACAAAAATCTGTGAAATCGGTTTCGAGTTTAGTTAGATCATCCCAACCAGGCCCGGTTCTTAACCAAACCCAACCTAGTCATAACGGTATCCAACTTTGTTCAAATTGTGATCAAACTCAACAATGTTGGAAATGTAATAAAACCGGACATTCCTATCGTTTTTGCCCAGATTTCCCTGGTATATTATGTTTTAAATGCCGTACCCCTGGCTTTATTTCTCGTGATTGCCCTAAGTGTAATCCAAAAAATGTATAACTTGCCGGCGGCACGTCTCTCTCCGTACAGTGTCACCGGTGATTAAATCTAATTCATCAGATAACCGACCTTTTATTGAAATATTATTACGTGATCGGGTGGTTAAGGCTCTTCTTGACTCTGGCGCTCAAATGTCTCTTATTAGTGATAGCTTGATTCAGGATCTTGGTATCCTATTGAAGTCAAATAATTCGCATTCTCGTGTTATTTCTGCTAATAACTCGCCAATCGATATTCTAGGTACTGTTTATCTTCCAGTTAATTTCAATGGTACGACCTTTGACCATGAGTTTTTAGTGGCTCGATGTATGTCTTCTTCAGTTATTTTGGGGATTGAATTTTGGAACAAATTTGGTTTAACTTCAGTTTTTAGTAGGGCTTTCAATAAAAATATTAAAGGTAACATGTTCCTTTCTTCTGTAAATCATTCCCTTTCCCAACCTTCCTGTTTAAGTGAGGTACGTTATATACATCCTCGCAACGTTCTAACACCTGACCAAGAGCAAGGTTTACAACTGGTGATCGATGAGTTTGAGGAAATCTCGTCAGACAAGATTGGTCTTGGTAGGACTACTTGGCTCTCACACAAAATAATTACAACTGGACAGCCAATAAGACAGAGGTTTTACCCTCTTTCTCCTGTTAAGTTAAAGATTCTCAACGAAGAGATAGATAAGATGTTAGAGGTCGGAGTAATTCGTCCCTCCCGTTCTCCGTGGGCTAGTCCGGTGGTAATGGTCACTAAGAAAGATGGTTCTGTTCGCTTCTGCGTCGATAGCAGGAAATTAAACAGCGTTACCATCAGGGATTCTTATCCTCTCCCCCGCATACAGGATATACTTGATAATCTTCGTGGTGCTAGATACATTAGTTCGCTCGATTTTAGAAGTGCTTTTTGGCAGATCCCTCTTGCGGATAAAGAGAGTTGTGAAAAGACAGCTTTTATAGTCCCTCAACGTGGTTTATTTGAATTTGTTAGGATGCCATTTGGTCTCACTAATGCGGCATCTGAGATGCAACGTCTTACAGATATGATTGTTAATTTCGAATTTACCTCAACTAGTGATGACTGCGTCTTTGGTTATGTTGACGATTTAATTTTGATTTCTAAAGACTTTAATAGTCATCTCGCTCTCCTCAGAAAGGTTCGAAACCGCCTCAAAGAAGCTGGTTTGTCAATTAACTTAAACAAATGTGAGTTCTGTAAGAGTGAATTAAAGTATTTGGGGTACATTGTAAACGAAAAGGGTCTACAGACTGATTCTAGTAAACTCGATGCTATAAGGGATTATCCTACTCCGACCACCGCAAAGTCTCTGCGCGGTTTCATCGGTATGTGTTCCTATTATAGACGTTTCGTTGAAGGTTTTTCTTCTATAATTTCTCCACTCACTTCCCTTTTAGGAAAAAGGAAAGGTCGTGATCCTATCAGTTGGGGTGACGACGCCGAGCATGCTTTTATTAAACTGAAGGAGGCGCTAATGAACACACCTGTAATGGCTTGTCCTGATTTCTCTAAGCCGTTCATTTTACAGTGTGATGCTTCAGCTGTAGGTCTTGGTTCGGTACTTTCACAAAATATTGATAATATTGAGCATCCTATTGCTTATTACTCTCGGCTTTTTTCCAAAGCAGAACGCAATTATAGTACCACCGAACGTGAACTTTTGGCTGTTCTTGACTCTATTAAGCATTTCCGTTGTTATTTAGATGGAATAAAGTTTACTGTTATAACCGATCATATGGCCTTAAAATGGCTTCTTACTTTAAATAATCCCTCTGGTCGTTTAGCTAGATGGGCTACTGTTATTTCTCAATATACCTTTGACATCGTTCACCGCAAAGGTTCACAACACGTCGTTCCAGATGCACTATCTAGGGTATATGCAAGTCCTATTTCTTTCGATCAAGGTCCAGAGCATACCACCGATAGATGGTATAAAAAGGTTTATTTAGGGGCACGCGATTCACCCCAAATGTTTCCTGCTTACGCTATACAGAACGGTGTACTTTTAAGACGCATGCCTATCACCAGTCCCTTATCTTCAGATCCATGGCGTGTAGTATTACCGGCAGAGAAGGTTCCACTCGCTATTTGGGAGGTACACAATAGTTTCCCATCTATTCATCCTGGCGTTACCAAGTCATATCTTAAGTTAAAAGAGACCTTCTACTGGCCGAACATGTTTCGTGACGTGACAGAGACCTTAAAGCTATGTGAGGTGTGCAAAGCTTATAAAATAGCGAATACTCAACCTCGTGGTCAGATGAGCTATCCGAAGGATGTTTCCATGCCTCTACAGGCAATCTCTATCGATGTCATTGGTCCTTTGCCCGTTGCTTACTATGGTTATAAGTATATTCTATCTATGGTTGACGTTTTCTCAAAGTACGTTTGGCTTATACCCCTTAAGAAAGTTAATGCTTGTTCTGTTATTAAAGCTCTAGAGTCGGAAATATTTTTCAATTTCGGAGTTCCGCGTAGTATCCTCTGCGATAACGCAACTGTTTTTCGCAGTAATCAGTTTTTAAACTTTCTTAGATCATTTCACATCGAATCACCGACCTATACTCCCTATTATACTCCTCAGGCAAATACTGTCGAGCGTTATAATCAAAGCGTGGTTACATGTTTAGGTATCTTGGTTGGTGAGAATCAAAGAAATTGGTCTAAAATGTTGCATAAAGTTAAACTTTATCTCAACTCTTGTATTAATTTAGCTACAGGTTTCTCACCGAACTTCCTTATGTTTGGTAGAGAAGTTCTCATGGTTCCTACTCGTGCTAATAGTCAGACTCAAAGCGTAAATTTAGCTGAGAGTCGGGCCCAGCACGCATCGAACTTATCGTCCTTAACAGAGGTTTATGCGAAAGTTGCTGATAATCTTTCTATGGCTTTCCTCCGTAATTCACGAGCTTATAATATGCATCGTTCAGCCGTCACGCTGAATGTTGGTGATACTGTATGGAGAAGGAATTTTTCCAGATCTTCAGGCGATGATTATTTTTCGGGAAAGCTAGCTCCTCGTTTTATTAAATGCCGTGTGACTAGGGTTATTTCTAGGACCACTTATGAACTTCATGATATTGATTCTGTCCACTCTGGAAGTTATCATATCAAAGATATTCTTAAATAATTTCTTGGCAATTTCTAAACTCGTAATCTCGTTAACTTATTCCCATTCGGAATGTTATGTTTACGTTTAGTTTGACCCCTTTAAATTAAATTCCCTTTATATTTACTTAAATAAATAAACTCATTCATAATTACTAGTTTCAAAAAACGTTAACAGCGACATCTAGTTTTTCCTGAGCGAAACAATTTGTTAGCTACCTTTTCTTATGTGTCAATGCTTTATAGTTCAGGCTACGCCCGTAGATGTCATTACATGCACATGTCATGTTGTGACGTCTGACATAATAGCTCTAGTGTTGGGAAACGGTCGATTAACACTTATCGATAGTTGTACTTTAGTGTCGGGACACTGTCGACGTATTTTTATCGATAACATCACAATAATATATGGTTTAAAATATTATTTTTTTCCTTTCTGTTGATCGTTATAATTATCGATGACTCTTTTCTATTTATAAAAATCATGCGTAAGTTTCTTATTATTTTTTAAAGTTCTGTCTTTGACTAAAAGCCTTTGTTTGGCTTAAGTCCTTTGGTTGTTTCATGTCGTTTCTTTCATTATTTTAAGTCTTCTCTTTCGTCGTCTTTGTTCTTTATTTAACTTTTGCTCTTTAATTATATTTCTTTGAGGTTCCTCCTTTTTTACTTAGGTCTTAAGTCTTGGATAATAAGTTAGTTAGTCTTATTAGTTTCTAGTTTTCTTGTTATTTCCTAGATTTTAGTCGACGCGTCTGGAGTTCGCACTGATAACGTTTAGATTGAAGTCCGGATTTCGCATTTATTCAGTATCTGCTGCACTTCGATGTCGTTCATTTAGGTTTAATTTCGATTACTTATCATTTGGACTTATTGTTTAGGCTAAGTTAGGTTAATTTTTATTGGGTTCTTACTCATCGATTATATTTAAATTTTTTCTCTTCTCTCACTTACCTATATTTTTTTTTTTTTTTTTTTTTTTTTCTTTTGGAAAGGAGGTACTGCAGCATTAGTAGTTACTGCATGATGATTATTTTCGCCATTCGTCCTTCTTCAACATTATAATCAACCTCTTTTTGTACTGGCCCTATCAAAAACCTTTATTTTCATAATAATTTTGAAATAATTTCTTTTACGTGTCATGAGGTTTTTTTCCTGGTGACATACTTCACTTGTCTACATACTCTCTGATACGACGTCCGGATTTTTTTGAGAACCAACACCCAAATTTAATATTGAAATCAACAAATCTTAATTGGATCGTGCATGTCTATTATTTGATTCGGGGTTTCCCCACTTCTTCGACGGAAGACTACATATATTCCTATTGACTGGATTGAATCCTTTTGACTGATAGAAGTCCGAATTTTCTGCAAGCCGATTTATTCGGCTCCATCCACCCACCTACATACTAACTTTTATCTGCGGCTCCGCGCTGCGCTGCGGACATCCTCTTCATATCTCAGAGGTCAGCAAGTGAGGTATTGGAGCAACTGGCAGAGCTTCTACGTCACCGCGAAGGTTTTGGATAAGATATGGGAGATTTTTAAGTTTTTTTTATTTTCCGTAGTAGATTTGGCCTTTTTTTATTCTTAAAATCTGTTAATTTTAAATATTTTAATACCGCGTTATTTCAATCTTTAGTTAAAAGTTAAAGTTACGTCTTCGTTTTACGGATCTGGTTGCAACCGACTCATAATTCGTTACGTAGCATTTAAAACCTAAATTTAAAATATTATGCAATAGTTTCCTATTAAGTATTTAAATGTGACAAGTTTTCATATTTAGTTTTTCTTTTTTTGTACTTTTATATTTTTTCATATTTGTTTTTTCGATTTTTTTTACATACAAAAATTAAACGTGTTTGTGAGTGAAGTGTCTATGTTTCATTTCGCTACATAATGCATTAAACCCATTGAATGAAGTCAGCAGAAAGTGATTTCACTTGGTATTGAGCACAAGCGAGTTAGTGGATATTGAATGGCATGCATTTGCTCCGTGAATGGCACCCAATTAGGAATCGACCTAAGTAATTTGCAATCCATGTTGGATTGCGGAGTATGTGGGTACCGAATTGGAGGGATGTGACACGCGATTATCGATTCTATCATACCTACAAGACTACAATTTCTAGTATCAACGTCATTGAAAAAAACAACCGACTTAAAAAAAAAAAACACTACAAAGTGATAAATAACTTTAATTTCGGAAGTCTGTGTCGTTGGCTCTGCATTTTCGTTTTTTGTTTGACACCGACTTCCGAAATTAAAGTTATTTATCACTTTGTAGTGTTTATTTTGAAGTCGGTTGTTATTTTTTTTTTAAAGTTTTTATTTTTCTCTTTTTAGTTGTACCTACCCTACACAAACTCAATTAACACTAGTGCATTGAAGAATTGAATACACGGACTAGAAGAATCTTCAAAATTTGCAAAGAAATGCCGGAGATGCAGTACATTTATGCATATAACTTCGTACATAAAAATAATTACAAAGAAAGGAAAAGATAAACCAGGAGTAATCCCTGTTTCGAGACGATTCAAAATCAAAAGTCATTTATTCACATTAGGCTGAGAATCAGCATTTTTTACGATTCAAAATTACATAAAGCCGGCGCTACACATTTGCCTTGTGCATTTGTTCAGACTTGGCCCCACATCCAATGTTGAGCAAAATCAGTAAAATCCTGTTCAATATCTGTCCAGGCTCGATACACACATTGGAGCCAATGCTCCAAGGCTACATCTTGGGTCAAATTATGTCCAATATTTGGCCCCAGCATAAGACAGGGGGACCAAAACGCCCACCCTTAGTTAATTAGGAACTAACCCCAACCTAACTTAAATGGGTCATTGTCATGACCCTAAAAAAAACTGTTCATACGAATCATATAAGACACTTTTAATAATTGCGTCTTAGATTTACATCATAATAATAAAGTAAACGAATCGTACTAGACCATAACTGTAACAACTAAGTATAAATTTATTTATTTTTTACTATACCACCACCATGTAACCGAATTGTCCACTTCGGTGGTCTGTTCGGATTCTACCTTTCAATAGAATGTAGCTTATAATAAATACGTGTTTTTTATGATTTTACAAACATGATATATTTTCCTAATCCACGTATGTTTTCCATTTAAAGTTAAAAGTATTAAAAAAAATATATAGAAATAAAACACACTTTTTGCATCATTTAATCTTGTTACAACATTTTTTGTCTTTCCGGTGGACATTACTTTCGACACTGACTAAAATGAAGTAAATGTCAAATGATGGTACGAAACGTAAAATTGAACGCAGCCAATATCGTACTATCCCTGTCACAGGCCATTTTGCCGCGACTCGTACGCAGAAAACGTTGTTGTTGTACTAAGAAAAATATTTAGTGGTGTCAAAGTTGAGTTGTCTTTCCGGTTACTGCTGTATTTTGGTAAGTAAATCACTATAAATTCATAAAATATTCTTAATAACTAGTTAAACAATGAAACTTAATGAATATACCTTGGCTTTTGACATAACCTATAAACGGCGCAAAGTGTGAATGATTTTACGAAAAATGTCCATTCGGTGGACATCTTTTTGGTGGAACTTTTGTCCACCGAAACGACAGATGTCCACCGAGTGGATTGTTTTCTTAAATGTGGGTTATTTAGTTATTATAATTTATATAAAACTGCTTCTGATTAATAATGTTTTTATCAGTTAAGGGCTAATGACCTATTTTTGTTTCATTTTTGCTTTATTTTTATGAGTAAATATGTTTTAAACCACCACTTCCCTCACACTTTTCTAAAGGCGTGGGAAATAATATTTTTTCATAAGCACAGTCGTTTCCCCTATGCAAAATTGTTTACTAACAAAATCTCCTGCTCTTCCTTTGCACGGCTTTACTTTCTTTTCGTTTGTATGCATTGCTTGTTGTAATTTTTAGGCGATGGCGAAAACAAGAAGTAAACTTACCGATAACCAGAAAAAAAAACGACGCCGTGAGCAAAAAACACTGAGTATGAGGAAGGCGCGTGAAAAACTTAAACAGGATCCAGAAGCCTTGGAAGAAAAACGAAGAAAGGACAGAGAATATTACCATCGGAAGAAAGCCGAAGGGAAAATAAAAACTGTACAAGATTTACCAGATGTGCAAAAAAAGTTTTTGAGGAGGAAATGGAGAGAGGATGCAAGAAGACGCAGAGAAAAAGTCAAAATACAAAAAGAAGCTGAAAAGTACATTGCACGCGAAACGCCGCCCTCGAGTCCGGTAACTTCAGTATCATCAAGAGCTGAAATGGGTGCACGTATTGCAGTGAGAAACAGAAGAAGGTTGAAAGTAGAGAATGTTTTACTGAAAAAGAAGTTGATGAGTTTAGAATGTAAGCTTGCTAAGTACAGAATGCGATTACACAGATTACGGAACAAGAAACGAAATGATGCAAATGGAGCACAAAAAAAGAAAAGGAATAAAGGTTCTAAGAAGGATAAGGAATTGAGAGATAATATACAGCAATATTTGCTTAACGATGAATCAAGTCGTCTTACATCTGGCAAAAAAGAGACAATAACACGCAATAAACAAAAAAAACAAATCAGATTTCTCAACGACTCCCTTATAAATCTGCACAAAAAATATATGGTTCAGACAGAAAAAACTATATCCTACAAAACTTTTTGCAGGCACAGACCATTTTGGGTATTAGATCCTAAAACTGCAGCACGCGAGACTTGTTTGTGTGTCACTCATACTAACATGGACTATGTTGCAAAGGCACTTAGAAACGCGCGATTAATTAATGAAAATACTGCTATGGCAATAAGCAAATCGATTTGTTGCACAAACATGACTGAAAGCTGTCTCGAAAGAACATGCACTGAATGTAAACAAAAGAAAATTGTGTTCAATGACTACAACCCTAAAGACACAATAAAATACGAACGCTGGATCACTAAAAAGGTATGCGAAACAGTCAAGGGAAAACAAAAAATGTGTCAGAAGACTGTTAAAGAAACCGTCTGCACATCCAAACGTCAATTAGTTAACCATTTGCTGGATAATATAGAACGTTTTATGCAACATACTTGCAATGTACTGCATCAACATGCTAGTGTCAAAAACATTAAAGTTGCTATGTCTGAGAACGAGGGCTTATTGCATGTTGACTTTTCAGAGAATTATAATTGCAAGTATGCCACTGAAATACAATCAACACATTTCGGCGGTTCAAAAGCTCAGTTGTCACTGCATACAAGCGTTTTTTATTATGTAGACGTTACTACGGAAGAAAATCGACTCGTCGCAAAATCATTTTGTACCGTTAGTGAGATTAGGAACCACGATCCTATTTACATTTGTATTCATTTGAAGCCTATTATAGCTGCAATGAAGACCCTTGTTCCAAATTTGAAGCGGCTGCATATTTTGAGTGACGGACCTTCAACTCAGTACAGAAATAAGACGATGTTCCACCTAATTGCTGCTTACTTGAGCGAGGAGACTAACGTAGATGACATAATCTGGCATTACAGTGAGAGTGGACACGGCAAAGGAGCCCCTGATGGCGTGGGTGGTTGTCTTAAGCGTACGGCTGATAAGCACGTCGCTCAAGGAAACGATGTCCATAGTTTGGATGCCTTCATGGAGTGTGTTCTTCAAAACTGTAAAGGCATTGAAGTCATTAGAGTAGATGAGACGTATGTGGAGTCTATTGAGAGTAAAATAAAAAACAGCAATATTACTCCGTTTTGTGGAACCATCAAAGTCCATCAGGTTACTTGGAGTCGCCGTAAACCAATGATGCTTCAGTTTCGTAGGTTGAGTTGTATGAAATGTAGTCCAGAAAATACTTGTATACATTACGGTTTAGGTAGCAAAAAAATTGACATAGCACTATGTCCCAGCCCACTCCACAATAATGTCCCAACTATATCAAGTCCAGTCCTGACGACTTCTCTGCAAAGTCCTACTCGGAATGACACACCAGCTCCCACCGAGAGGATAAATTCATCGAGTCCAACCTTGACTCCCATGCACAGTCCAGTGGGAAGCCGATGGTCCAGTCCAATTGCGAGTGGCTCGATGCAGCAACCATTAAAAATTGGCGAGCGCAGTCAGTCACTGCTGATTGGAGGTAATGTCCATAAGCGCATACATTTTTCGGACGTATATTCTGACAGCTCAGATACGTCAACGTCAAAACCAGAGAAGCCACCAATCCGTTCAGCCAGAGAAAGGGGGATTTCTCTGGCTGAACGGATTGAACGCTTCTGGTCTTCTGACGACGAAGACATATTTTGACCACCGAAATGAATTGTCTTTTCGGTAGACAGACACAATTTTTTTTTTATTTACTTTTTGAATGCTTATAAGTGACTGATTTGTTTGTGATTATGTGAAGATAGCATTAACGTTATTTTTGTTCAAGATGTTAATCACTTTTTGTTTTGTTCTTTTTTAATAATTAACATTTTAGTCCACTCGGTGGACATATTAGTCTTTTCGGTGGAACCGAAATATTGTTATTTCTTTATAAATCGCCTTTTTCGAATTATTGATCTCAGACTGATACTCACTTTTGTTGTAACGTAAAGTAAGAGTCATAATACAACTTTGATTTTTATAAATCACGTGTTTCATTTTTTCGCAAAAAAAAATCCTGAGCTTGACAATGACCCAAATATACTATGGCCTCATTAATTTTCCGATAGATATCCCAATATACGGAATTACGGATCAAAACTAATTTAGTTAGCTAGTATTTATTTCACGTTTCTGACATGTAAAGGTCTATTAACTGAGTACAGTTGACCGCAAGTTAGAATATTTTTACGTGGTAACAAAACCAAACCAGTATAAGATGGACTTATGTTCAACTAGAATCGCCCCGCGGTTTCACCCTCATAAGTCTCGATCCCGTGATAATACCGGCATAAAAACTATTCTATGTCCTTTTCCGGGACCCAAACTGTCTCTTTACCAAATTTTATTAAAATCGGATCAGCGGTTTAAGCTTGAAGAGGTAACAGACAGACAGACAGACACACTTTCGCATTTATAATATTAGTATGGATTTAAACGCCGGACTACGCTATGTCATCTTAAAATCGAAGTGTTATTACCATAGTGTGGTCGAAGTCAGGGAAATAATTTGGTTAGCCGATTGAGTACCAACTTAATTGACAGTTGTATGCAATAGCTATAACACGGGAAATTAACGTAGGTTGTCAATTGGCTTTATTGGTACAAGTAATAATCTATCCTGTAAGTACTCGTAGATGGTTGAATTTTCTACACTACAGACATGATAAGAAAGAAAAAAAGAAAGAAAGGCACAAAAACTTTGTTTTTTTTTGTCACAGAAACACGTGCACATCAAAAGATAATCTACTTTTATTAACCGATGAAAAAACGGAGGAGGTTCTCAATTCGACGCGTATATATATTTTTTTATGTATGATCACGCATAACTTGTTACAGAGCAGTCCGATTTTGATAATTCTCTTTTTATTGGAAACGGCATATCTCGAAGTTGGTTCCATATAAATTTGGAACGAAAATTTTTACCCTAAGGTTGGAGAAAATAGGGGTGATTTATCCTTCATTCACAGATTTCAGTGCTGGCTGTGTATCACAATTAAATAAAAAGGCCTATTTATGTTGGTAAATAAAGCCTGTTTTTTTTAAGTATTTTATTCTTAAAATAATCAACAAAGACAGTACATACACAACATAGCAAGCGAAGTGCGGGTGTACTATCGGGTCAACCCTGCTTAAACCTTCGCGAAAAACGGGCGTGATATCAATAAAGACCTCCTCAATTGATTACGCAGAACGTAGTTACGCAATAACCGAAACGCGGTTAATCGCATTTCTCAGCCTATTCAAGTTTCTCTAGAACATTTAGACGAGGTACTAACGAACCTCTGTCGTAAGCAATTAAAGTGAAATCTGATTGCATTAACTCAATCTTCGGCGCTAGATTAAACTCCGTAGGGTTGTACAAATAGCCTTATAGCGATTAATTTGGGGACTTCAAAACACCATTGAAAGGAGCAAGGATCTTTTTGTTTAAATTTGTGTTTAGCTGGAAATGGTTGGTACTGACATTAAAAAAGACTGGTTGCACTCCGGGAGTGCCGGCAGAAGTGAAAACTTGAATATTAACGGTGTGCATTTTTGATATTTTTTATTAATAGATGCACATTGTTCAATTTCCATATTTTATACACGAATTTTACGAATACACACCACTGTGGCCACTACACAGACGGTCGAGCCATCAGCTGTCACCATCCACGGATGCGCGTGGCACGCTGTAACATAAACACACACGAACATTCGCGCAAGCGCCTTGCGCCGCCTAAACGAAACAGCAGGCATACATTTTCGCCGCGCCGTAGAAAGAAAGGGGGATACTACCTCTCCTATGCCGTGCCGGCTGTCTACTCTCCATCCGTCTTACGAATTTCCGATCAGGGTCACGTGTCCTGACGCGAGTTTAACATTTTTTACCCATTACAAAAAAAGTGTACAACGCCGCTAAAGAAGTTTTCACTTCAAAAAAAAAATATTGCTGAATAGGCCCGCTCTTGACCTCTTTCACGCCCGATGGAAAGCGATGGATGATGCCCATGATGGAAAAAGCGCGCCCAGAAGATGCCTAAGGCACTGGAACTCCCACGCATCGACGAAACACCGCAGGGTGCTTAACGTGTCCGAACGTGTCCGGTGGGAGGGTGGTCGCAAACCAGGCGGGGGTTAGCCCTACCACCGCAAAGGAAGAATTGGCCAGTCAAATAAGTTGAATAGCGGTCAGTTCAGTTGAGTAACTGGCGGAACAAACTGCGCTACAAGAGGAGGCTTCTTCATGCATCCCAAAAGACATTAAGTTTTCTAAATGCAAAGGCCGTAAATTGAGTTCTCCTCATGCATTAAAATACTTTTAACAAAAGAGTGATAATGACGATTTCAGAAACGACTAATAACGTGACCAAAGAATATAAGTTGTTGGATGTGAGGACAGGAAAATTTATTGTTTATCAAATTGACGTATTTGCCGCGTTGTAGCCGATTAAGAAAAACAGAAAATCATCATACAAAATATTATTATGTACTAGCTTCTGCCCGCGACTTCGTCCGCGTGGAATGTTTGATTCCCCCGACTCTCGCATTGCATCGTCTGCCCGCGCTATTACTTCGTTTGCGCTTAGCGTTCCTTCTGACTTTTTTTCTTACTGCTCGGCTCCGAAGAGTCGCAGCGTGATGTTAAATAGCCTATATCCTTGCTTATATCCTACATACATACAAACAAACAAATTGCATCTCTTTATAATATTATTATACATTATTATCTTCGTCGTGTGTGATAGCCCATTGAATTGTATGGCGAGCGATATTGTATCTTAAGATAAAATATTATAGTATCTTAGCCGTGTGCAGCGCCCCTTATTGAACTCCACTGCGGGTGACGTAACATGCGACAAACTTATTATTTGCGGTTGGTACAGTAATCGGGTCTAGGGATCGAACCGCAAAATTAAGTTTGTTTTTTATTGTACTATATATACTTTTCCGGGATAAAAAGTACCCAGTGTGGTGCCCAGGATATTAAAGAATAATTATAACAAGTTTCATCGTAATCGAACCGGTAGTTTTTGCGTGATGCCTGAACAAATAGACAGTCAGACAGACAAAATTTTTTTTAATCACATTTTTGGGTTCGTTGTCGGTCTAGTAACACCCCCTGCCATTTATTTTTTTGATATTTTCAATGTCCAGAATTTTCACTTCTACAGATTTATTATAAGTATAGATTTCATATAAAACTACATGGACGCTTATGAAACATCAGAAGGTGCTCGGTTCCAATTGGTCGTTTTCAATGCGAAAAGAAACTTCACGGTTACTGACAAAGAATGATAGTTGTGATTTGAATATACGGACAATTTAAGTTGGTAGTCAATTTGTAAAACTGGAGGAGGGGCTCGTGGCTAAGTAATAACAGCCACGTGGATCAATCGATCAGGTTAAGCTACACTTGCCGTGGTTTGTCCCTGTGTGGGTGACCATCTATTACATATCGAGACCCCTCCATGCCTCAGAAAGCACGTTATGCCGTTGGTCCCGGCTGTCATTATTGAATCTTTTGTCAGTCGTTACAGGTCGGCAAACACCCGAAAGTCTGACAACCAGTCATACCAAGGGGTAACATATTACCCAGTAACAGGGTCGTGGAGGTCAGATAGGCAGTCGCTTCATGTAAAGTACTGGTATTCAGTTGCATTCGGTTAGACTAGAAGCCGACCCCAACATAATTGGGAAAAGGCTAGGCAGATTTATTGCTTCGAATCAATTTAATAAACAATGAAGTTTTCCTCATATTTACATAACCGTTACATCGAAAAGACAAAATATTGTTGAGTGTGCCTGTCATGAACACACAAGACAGCTAAGTTTTTCTCAATACCCCAGGTAACAGAAAAAAAACTACTGCACTCAAATTAGGTTCCGGAATATCGAAACACCAACAGTTACTTATTGGCATCCCTTCAAGATGTAATTCAGATGGGGATACTTTGACAGGCCTGATGGTCTAGTGGTTAGTGACCCTGACTGCTATGCCGGAGGTCGTGGGTTCGATTCCCACCCAGGACAAATGTTTGTGTGATGAGCACGATCATTTGTTCTGTGTCCGGGTGTAATTTATCTATAATATGTATGTATTTAGAAATATATAAGTATGTTTATCAGTTGTCTAGTACCCATAACACAAGCTCCGCTTAGCTTGGGACTAGATGGCGTTGTGTGATAGTTGTGGAATATTATTATATTATTATTATACTATTCATTCGCTTCGCTAGAATCTTAATCAATCTTCACACTCTGTCTTCCTTCGCAATTTAAATGTCCAATCCAGCTGTAAAAGTGACTCCAGAAAGTCTGACGCAATTAGTTTTAGTATCGCTGAGGGAGTGATCCGAGGCGTGACCTTAGACCCTTAGACCTTTCATTATAATATTATGGATAGAGATACATAGAGGATTTCTACCAAAATGGCTGACGCAAATCTCGTAACGAGAATTGACGACGTCACTGTTTTAGGATAGAGATTTTTTTTGTTCTCTTGAGTGTTTATCTAGCTGACATTTGAATAGTAATAACTAATCAAGAACTTTCACTGTAATACACACTTTGATTTTCAATCTGAATAATTTTGAAGATTATTGCTGATCCATTGCTTTATATGTTCGAAAAAATTGGTCTGCTCAACAATGTAAATAACGCAATGAATGATGTTGAACTTTCAAAATTAAAGCCATTGCTACAGTCAGTGTGTTACGCAATTACCCCGCTGGACATCAATTGCCATAGAATCGTTCCGCATTGCATGGAACTCAAACATGTAACTGACAAAATGTAGGTGGAAGATATATCTCTGGCCAACCCCTCGGGGAACGCAAGCGTGATGTTATGCTACGAGCCTGGAAAAAACTGTAATCATTACCCACCTCTCAGAGTTCCGGAGAGCACTTCTTACGAAAACTCGTTAAACTTCAAGTTGACTTCAATTATTGTGGCAAAAGCCCTAAATGGAATTCAATGTTAGAACATACCGCCATCTTTAAAGAGAAAAAATTCAAACATCCAATAAACTTGGAGTAATTATAAAACTAACACAAGTGCTTGTGTTACTGCACACACATTTAAAATTTGGGCCCACCAAGGAAGGAAGAAGGTATAATAAAAACGTCTAAGTAAGTATCATCGAGAGAGGTCAAGTGGGATCATTTCTTTGGGGACTTTGAGCAAACTTTGTGCAGGGGACAGGGTAGATCTTTACTTTATCTATTTTTTTGGGGAAAAGAAAAATCCAGATTTTATTCGGGTTCAAAGATAAACATGACATTTTCAGGTGGCCATTAGTCGTGCACCTACATCATAATTTATTTAGAGAAAATAATGAGTGCGTGCTCGTAAATACTTATTATTTTGCTTAATTTTCTCTGATGATGAGTACATATTTAGTTTGAAAGATGGTGTAATACAATACAAAAAAAAAAACGAGTGTGCTTATGACCACACGACTGAAGTGAAACTTCAAACGTATTTGGCTATGAGAGGAAGAGAGAAAGAAAATGTGCGCGCGCACTGATTTCTCTTGCTTATATCCCCCACTCAACTCCCCTTCGCCTCGCCCGTAGCCCGTAGACATGGGTCGCACTTACAAAATCGAGTACCAGGGCTTCCAAGTACGTCCACCTTAAGAAACCAGGCCCTAAAACCAGGGCTCGAGATCTATAACTTCACACAAATAAGAAGTACAATCGCGTAATCAAAAAAAAGCCCAGTTGGAAGTAAAAAGTACTTGTATAGGAAATTAACCCGTGAATTCCTATAAATAAGCATTTATTTTCGTTGGATCCCACTTTTGAATCCCATTTTTAGGTATTAACGATGGATCCCGTTTGCTATTTCCGTTGAATCCCATTTTATAACAACATCAACATGTGTACATTTCAGAAGAAAAGTGATTTACCTTTATCATAAAACAACGTTTGGAATAAAAACGTTTTACATATTGACTTTATATCATTACGCAATTCCCTAAAAATGGTAAACTCATTCTTTCATCGACTTGCACTAATGGAAAAAAAGATATTATTTTTAGTGGGCTATCCGGAACCGAACTAGTTAGATTAGGTTAATTCTTAAAAAAAAATTAGGTTAGGTTAGGTTAAAACTGTGACCCCTACGCACGAGCCGAGCGAGCGAAGCGAGCGGTGTCGCGGCAGCGGCCGGCGAGTGCCAGAAACGACTAGATTATATAGAAAATGAGTTGTTTGTGAAATAAATAGTATACGAAACATTGGTTGTAAACTTAAAATTTGTCAATGGAGTTTTGGTGAAATATTAGTGAACCCCTCATTTTATTATAAACAATTTTGCTGTTGAAAGTACCCGCATTCAGATTTTTTTTAAACATTCGGGATCCAACGGAAATACTTTTCGGGATTCAACGACAATAAAACGTAATAATCTTGCATTTTTTAAATTCGGGATCCAACGGAAATACATAATAATGTTTTGCGGGATCCAACGGAAATAAATCTAAATAAGGAGCACAATCGCGTTTACAAATAAATACTTTTACAAACCATTAAAGTAAAAATACTTGCATACGAAATTGTTCCGTAGACTCTTACGGAGTTGTATGGAGTGTCCGAGGTGTAGTAAGAGTCTTACCACACCTCGGACACTCCATACAACGCTCGCAAAATAATTACCGAGTACTACTACATAAACAAATGACGTTTGTATACGTGCAAATGTGTGCGTGAAATCTAGTAGCGTAAAAAAAATGGCGCGGTAAGCAATTTGTGTCGAGGAACCGAACGACGACGGCGGCGGCGCTGCCCGAACGTGTGCATTATTATGAAGTGACCATGTAGTTCAATTGTTTATTTATATAGTCGGGTTCGTAATGAAATAAAAACACTAAAATAGTATAGTTTAAATGACTTGTCTGTAAATAATCGGTTATTAAATCGCATGTTATTAAAAATGCGAAATCTTACAAACAGTTTATGTAAATACGAATTCGGAAAAGCATCACAATATCCAACCATCGTGATTAAAACTCAAATAAAACTTTTCGTGTCAGCAATACAGCGCTGCGGTTCGCGAGCGCCCTTGCTAAAGAGTCGGCGACGAATACCTCGAAGTGCGGGGTGAGGTGCGGTATCTGATATGAGGGCGAAGAAGGGAGTGTCCTTTCTGTACGTAGTACTATTAAGTATTCCGTGCTCTTACTGATAAGGAGCATGATCGCATTTGCGAAAACAAACGCGGTTGTTGAACTATTTGAGTACCTACGTACTCGAGGGTCGAGGCACGACGGAGCGAGATACTTTCAAGTATTTTCTATCTGCATAGAAAATTGATCCATAACTTCATACAGATAAGAAGTACAATCGCGTATTCAAAAGCCCCGTTGGAAGTAAAACTACTTGCATAGGAAATTGATCAATGACTTCCTATAAATAAGGAGCAAAATCACGTTTACAAATAAATACTTGCAAACCATTAAAGTAAAAAATACTTGCATACGAAATTGTTCCGTAGACTCTTACTGATAAGGAGCATGATCGCATTTGCGAAAACTAACGCGGTTGAGTACCTACGTATTTGAGCGAGTAGCCGTATAAGGTACTTTATAGTCTTGCAAGTATTTTGAGTCGGTACCTGGTGTGCGTACTTGGAAGCGAAAACCTGGTCGAGTAAATACGTACCTTCCCTACTTGCCCGATCACACTTTTCGTAACGCTTACGTCACGCGTTCGCCAGCTTACTCTCCAAGTCAAGTGTGCGTAAAGAAGTTTCACGTAAATAATTTTGACACAACAAAAATCGAATTTGACAATCGCGACTCGTCGACACGTGGTACAGACGCCAGCACGTCAACCTACCCGAAACTGTCAAATTTTCTTAATCAACTTTGAACCTTATTCTTTAGTAATAAAGTTGAAAATCTATTAAAGAAATCTGACAGATTGTAGTAGGTTGATGTGCTGGCGTCTGTTCTTATTTGCCCTAACCCCGTGTATTGTTTTTTAGAGCCGCAGGCGCGGAGGGGGCGGCCTTGGCGTGTTTTTTAAGGAATTTTTCACTTTTTGTATGGAAAATATGAAAAATGATTACCTACATGTTGAGTTTTAGGAGTTTATGAGTTTCATAAAGGGGGTCGAAATTTTCATTATTTTTGCGATAGGACGCACCATTTTCGAGATATAAGCAAAAGAAAAAAAACTTAATATGTATTTGGCTATGAGAGGAAGAGAGAAAGAAAACGTACGCGCGCACTGCTTTGTCTTGCTTATATCCCCCACTCAACTCCCGTTCACCTCACCCGATCACACTTTTCGTAACGCGTTCGCCAGTTTACTCCCCAAATCAAGCGCGCGTAAAGAAGTTTTCCTTCAAAAACATACAAACAGCCGAACATAGTACCTCCTCCTTTTTGTGAAGTCGGTAAAAATTACTTGCATACGAAACTGTTCCGTAGACTCTTACTGATAAGGAGCATGATCGCATTTGCGAAAACTAACGCGGTTGAGTACCTACGTATTTGAGCGAGTAGCCGTATAAGATACTTAATAGTCTTGCAAGTATTTTGAGTCGGTACCTGGTGTGCGTACTTGGAAGCAAATACCTGGTGTAAAAACCCGGTCGCATGAATATGCGACCGGGTTTTTACACCAGGTATTTCCAGCTATTTTTTACGTACCTTCCCTACTCGCCCGATCACATGTTTTCGTAACGCATTCGCCAGTTTACTCCCCAAGTCAAGCGCGCCTAAAGAAGTTTCACTTCAAAACATACAAACAGCCGAACATAGTACCTCCTCCATTTTGTGAAGTCGGTAAAAAATACTTGCATACGAAATTGTTCCAAAAGGAGCATGATCGCATTTTCGAAAACTGACGCGGTTGAGTACCTACGTATTTGAGCGAGTAGCCGTATAAGATAGGTACTTAATAGTCTTGCAAGTATTTTGAGTCGGTACCCGGTGTGCGTACTTGGAAGCAAATACCTGGTGTAAAAACCCGGTCGCATATTTATGCGACCGGGACCGGGTTTTTACACCAGGTATTTCCAGCTATTTTTTACGTACCTTCCCTACTCGCGATCACACGTTTTCGTAACGCATTCGCCAGTTTACTCCCCAAGTCAAGCGCGCCTAAAGAAGTTTCACTTCAAAAAAACGGTGAAACGCATTTAAAAATGTTAGTGTCGATGAGTTGTGTACGCAGTAATTGGGTTGTGGAGGTGAAATAGGCAGTCGCTCCATGTAAAATACTGGTATTCAGCTGCATCTAGTAGGACTAGAAGTTCACACCATATAGATGGTATAAGGCTAAGCAGATAATGGTGTTAAGAATAATGTCATTGCAAATATGTTATAACCTAACTGTATTTCAACAGTGATAAGAGTCGAGAGAAAAATTCAGCAGAATTTTCAAACTAAATGAGAATGCAAGGTTCACTATCCATACTTATGTACTTCATAGAATGGCAATAAAACTATAAGAAAAGTTTTAGATGTTGCTGCTGCACAAAGAATGCCATTTTGTTTTATAGACCACTTTACTAGTTCATCTTAAACATTCCTCTCTAAGATGGTATGTGAATCGCAGAATTTTGTTAAGATAAGCCCTTTTAGAGTTTTATATAGAAAGTTATCATAAATACACTTTTTATACGTTTTATGACTTGATGTTACAGGAGAGGCAGCTATAGTTACTACGAAATTAATACCGACTGTTTTTTTTTTGCTGATTTAAATTTTCACTTCGTAAAATTTCTCGATTTTTTCCGTTTTTTGCAGTACGATTTTGTCACATTATTTATAAAGATTATTAAGGGGACTATAGGACCTATACGCAAAAAACGCAAGTTTTATAATGCCTAAGTAGTAGTATATGATCGACTACAGTAAACAAAATCAGAAAAATATATGATATTCTTCAAAAAACTTTCTTTAAACTCAAAAAACCTCTAAAAATTTTTTTTCACAATAAAAACCGTACTAATATACATACAATCATTCGGTTTTTTTGTCAGATTATTCTACAAGCAACATACTAAAGCACTAGTGTCTTAATTTTTTAGTTCAAACAATTTTTTTTTTTGTAAATAGATCATTGCTTCATATTTTGCTATAAATTACCAGTGTCGTGTCATCACGCTTCTCTTTCTTTTCTATACAGACCGACAGTGACCGCGCTTTAGGTCATGCCCCTAAAGATATAAAACACTTCTGTATCTCCCACGTTTTCAATATAGCGTGTCCCATAAATTCGAACTCCGTATAGTTCAAACTTTCGCCTATTACAAGGGTATCCCGGTATCGACAAACTGTCGAACTGATGATATCTTCATGACAAACGGTTAAAAGTAACTTTCCCTTTAGATGCCTGAACATCTACTTAGTGCCGATAGGTTATCTTTATTGGTTCAGACGACTCACTTTGCTTCGAGAATCTCGGTTTAAAATCGGAAGTTCGTGTAGCACTATCTATACATATAATAAAACTGTAGAGAAGAAGTTTTTGTACATTAAAAAAAAAATAAAAAAATATAGCCAGGGTGTTAAAGGACAACCAATAGAACCCAATTCCAGCATTTTTAGAATTTTTGTCTGTTTGTCTGTTTGTATGTTTAGTTATCCGAGCATCACGTAAAATGTACGAAATAAATGTAGATAACTTTTATACACAACGATTTAGCGTAACTTGAAGTAACATTTAGTTTTTGTTTCATTGCAATCGGTTCAGTCTATCAAAAGATTTTTGAATTTAAAGTGTACCTACCAGAAGTAAAATTAGTTAACGTGTGTTAATATGCACTTGGTCTCACAACTTTATGTTTATATATATTTGCGTTAATAATTATATAAATTGAAGTAACATTGAGTTTTTTGTTTCATCGTAATCAGTTCACACACACCTAAAAATTGTAAATTAGAAAATTCTAAGTGTTTCAGAAATAAATATTAAAACAGCGCCATCTCTGGACAAAATTAGTTAATGTGTGTTAATATGCACTTGGTCTCACAACTTCACGTTTATACGCAACAATATTTGCGTTAAAAATTATAAATTGAAGTAACATTGAGTTTTTTGTTTCATCGTAATCAGTTCACACACACCTAAAAATTGTAAATTAGAAAATTCTAAGTGTTTCAGAAATAAATATTAAAACAGCGCCATCTCTGGACAAAATTAGTTAATGTGTGTTAATATGCACTTGGTCTCACAACTTCACGTTTATACGCAACAATATTGCGTTAAAAATTATAAATTGAAGTAACATTGAGTTTTTTGTTTCATCGTAATCAGTTCACACCTAAAAAAAAGACGGGTTGCACTCCGGGAGTGCCGGCAGAAGAGAAAACTTGAATATTAACGTTGAAATTAATCAATTATTAATTTAATTAATATAACTAATTTTTTTTCACTACTTCTGCGTCACTTTTTTCATGTTACGTCCACGTCCACGTCCACGTCCATCCATCCATCCATCCATCCATCCATTGTCGTGTGTCACTTGGTTCACTTCGGTTGGCGCCGCCGTAGAAAGAGAGGGGGGGGGGGGGGGGAATCTCTCCTGACGGTCACGTGTCCTGACGCGATGTCCTGACGCGAGTTTAACATTTTTTACCCATTACAAAAAGTGTGCAACGCCGCTAAAGCAGTTTTCACTTCAAAAATGTAAATTTGAAAATTATAATATGGACTACATCTGGAGATCAACTACGTGCAGTATTGAATATTAATAGCACTTCGATAGATGGCGTTGTTATGGTTTGCCCACACCGGTAGTCGATGGACAGAGAGTACGTATCAGAAATTAGTTACAATCCCGTGGAACTCGAAGAAATTTTACAAAATGACTGCGCAAATTTGACAGAGGAACAGCGCCAGACGTTTGATAGGGAATGCTGCAGTGTAGATAACGCCTCGGGTGAAATCCTGTTTTTAGACGCACCGGGTGGCACAGGGAAAACTTTCCTAACCAATGTTATTTTGGCTCGAATAAGGAACCAAAGTAAATTGCCCTTGCTGTCGCCTCTTCAGGGATAGCAGCCACATTATTGCCTGGAGGAAAAACGGCACACACAACATTTAAAATTCCTATCGACTTGGACCGTATGGAAAGCCCGGTTTGCAACATATCACGAAATAGCGATAAAGCAAAGGTTTTACGCGATTGTGTTTTAATTATTAGGGATGAGTGCACAATGGCAAACCGCAAAGCTGTAGAAGCAGTGAATATAACTTTGCAGGACATAAGGCAAAATGACCGGCCGATGGGAGGCATTACGGTACTGTTCTGCGGTGATTTTCGGCAGACACTCCCGATAGTACCCCGAGGAACGAGAGCCGATGAAATTGCTGCATGTCTGAAGAGTTCTGTTTTATGGCGCAATATATTATCTACACACCTGTAGTAAATATGCGTGCACAGTTAGGAGGCTGCGAAAATGCACAGGAGTTTTCCAATTTATTGTTACAAATAGGCGATGGCACATACCCCGTACAAGAAGATGGAAAAGTTAATTTGGTCGCTAATCTCTGTTCTTGCGTTACATCACAACAAGAGCTAATTTCTTCTGTGTACGGAGATTCCACAAATATGGGAAATCAAGCCGGTTCTTCGCTATGTCAGCGAGCTATTTTAACTCCCCGCAATGACCAAGCTGCGGCAATTAATTTAAAAATATTGATGCATGTGTCCGGGAATAGTAGAGAATACACCTCTATAAATACAGTTATGGAAGAAGATGACGCCACGCACTACCCGGTAGAATTTTTGGATTCCCTCAACACACCCGGACTTCCCGCCAACAAAATAGTTTTAAAAATCGGTGTTCCAATAATTCTCCTCAGAAATTGATGTCCTCCCAAACTTTGTAACGGCACTCAGCTCAAAGTCACAAACCTGCAGCAAAACATTATCGAAGCTGAAATATTAACCGGTTGCGGTGCCGGTGATATTGTTTTTATTCCAAGAATACCTATTATTCCTAACAACTTTCCTTTCTCTTTCAAACGAGTGCAATTCCCAGTCAGTCTTTGTTATGCCATGACGATTAATAAAGCTCAGGGCCAGACATTATCCGTTGCGGGGGTGGACCTAAGTATTGGATGCTTTTCCCATGGTCAACTATACGTAGCTCTTTCACGCGTAAACAACCCCAATAACCTTTTTGTGTACGCTTCAGATGGTTCCACAACTAATGTTTTTAATAGAGAAGCACTAGCTTAAATAAAAAATAAAGATTTGAATCGGTATCCTCGCAGGATATTGTTAAGTTCCGACATCCACGCGAACGAAGTCGCGGGCACAGCTAGTCTTGAATAAAAACGCTCAGGGATTTGAACAAAAATTGCTAACTTGCTTATCGTTAACAATTTATAAGAAACAACGTTCAAGTTATTCCAGACGTAAACTCAGCAATATTTTTCCTTTTGCATGGGCAGTTATTAAAGATTTACCCGAATTTTCGACTCTTTTTTCCCAAGAGTTGTTATTGTTTCAGAATATAAGTAAACGAAATAAATCAAGGATTTACGAGAAAAGTATAACAAGGACATAACATAATCGTATTTCAATGATACTAGATTTAAAGGGGTCGATCCTAGCTTAGTCGGATACCTATATTTCGACCCTTTTTTGTTCGATAGATACCATTTAGGCAATATAATTGGACAATACAGTCCGCATTGTTATTGACTTTACTGACTACGGCAGAAATGCTTAGTGTGAAATTGATTTTACAAGACCAAACAAAGACAGGTCAACGTACCTTGAGCATTCAGTTCTGTAGCAGCTTTCGCCAGATCCCTTGTCGCCACAGCAGAAGAACAGCTGGGTCTCCAGCCAGGTGGGGGCTGTCCACTCGAAGACCTCTTGTTCGACCCTCCGGAACAGTACCCAGAACTTGCCGTATCACAGCTTACATTTACCGACTTTCTCGGACTAGCCTCCTTACTTGGACAAATGTCCCCAATAGCCATCATAACTTCTCCACCAAATTCAGTCTCTTCTGGTCCTACTTCTGTAAACGTGCTGTAGTTGGGACTGATATCGGAAGGTCTTCTTTCAGGATGTAAATAATGGGAGTGATGCGCCGAATGCGAAGTGTGCTTCATATGGACAGAGTTCAAAAGAATGTTCGATGACGTTCTCGTTAATGCTTCTCTCTGTCTGATGGCTTCTCTAAATATCCGACAGTACATTGAAATCATGACCAGACTTGGAATCCAGAATGAAACACTCGATGACACAATAGCGTAGACCATATTTACTTTGAACATACACACATCTGGATGATGTAGTCTTTCTTGTCTATGCTGTTCCGTTGTGTACCAGCCCATGAATATTGGCACAAAACTGATGAACGCAGGCCACAACCATACATTTGCCAGCATGAAGCAAACAGTCCTATGAGTCATTGTAACTGGGTACTCCAAAGGTCTGACTATAGCATAGTATCTGTCAACGGATATGCAGCAAAGATGAAGTATAGACGCGCTGGAGAAGTAAACATCGAGGGAGTTGAAGATATCACAGACTAAAGGCCCGAAAAGCCACGTGTCAGTTAGTTCAGCGCTTGCATTGAAGGTCATCGCGCATAGAGCGACGAGCATATCAGCTACAGCTAGACTGACGACGTAATAGTTCGTCAGGACGCGAAGCTTCCTGTGTCTGTGGACTGAGATGATGACGAGGGCGTTGCCGAAGAGTGCTCCGATGATGATGATCGTGAAGATGAGGCCTTTGAGTATGAGTGAGAGGGTATGCTGCCAGTCGTGGTCGGGCGCGGCAGGGGGCGCCAGCGTCGAGTGTAGCTCGCCAAGGAACGCTGACTCCGTACCGCGCCCGCGCGTTTCTACCTCATGCCTGAAGACGCCATCTGGGAACAAAGGAAAATCGTTGAAATTATCGAATCGTTGAAGGGTCGTTGTAATTTTTGACAGAATTGGGGAAGGTACAGTCCTTTCACAATTATATTACCCTTGATTTTTATCACTGTCAAAATCACAATGATCTTTATAATCGTTGCAATAAGGATCCTGTTCGTTTGCTGCCATTGACAAGTCTGTCAAAATCACAGCGATCTTTATTATCAATACAATAAGGTTCCTATTGGGTTGCTGCTGTCTACTTGAATGGACTGTAAACACTTTGGAATGAAATTATGTTATGACAATTCTAATGTTCCTTTTTTTAAGTAGTAGATAAAACACCGTCATTTCAATCATCATACTCCTGTCCTTGTACCAATTTATTTGGGGTCGGTGCAACATGTCTTTTTCTTCCATACTTCTCTATCGAACGTCATCTCGGTAGTCACCCCCTTTCTAACCATAATTATCATCATTTACAAATTCCATCCATCGTTGTTTTGGTATTCCCCTACTCTTATAGCCATCGACATTCATACTCAAAACTCTCCTCACGACATTTTCCTCATTCCTCCGCATCACATACCCTTACCATGACAACCGATAAAAAAAACTCCACCATGAAACACCGTCATTTCAATAATTAATTTAAACGTAAACAGTGAAAGGTGGTTCGTTGCAGTTATTTGTTCTTTTTCTTCGTGTCGCTAGCACGACAGTTACTTAAATTTTGTTAGCCTTAAACTTCCCCAATTCCACGGCGGCTTATTTATGTATTATAAGCCCGTGATGTCCCACTGCAGGGCAAAGGCCTCCCGACTCTCTTTCCACTTCTCTCTGTTCAAAGCTGCTAAGGACAAGTTCTTGTTGAAGGAGTCCAGCTCATCCCGCCATCTCCGTCTGGGCCTGCCACGACGTCGCTTGTCATTAAGAGGGACCCATTGGTTTGTAAGTTTGGAGCATTATTCGTCTGACATGCGGCAGATGTGTCCAGCCCAGTTCCATTTTAGCGTGGCAGCTTTTCAAGTGACATCAGTTATCTTTGTGGTGGTACGGATGGTCGTATCTCTAACCCGGTCTGTTAGTTTGATACCCAGAATACTCCGTTCCATAGCTCTTTGGCAAACCTTGAGCGTGGACCTCTGCTGATTTGTCAAAGACCACGACGGCGGCTGTTTTTGTTTTTTAAATTATATTTAATTCAGGTCACAAAAATCTAGTTCGTATATTCCAAAAACATAAATCCTACACAAATGCAAAAGTGCTGAATCTCCGAAAATCTTCTCAAGCCTATTCAATTACTTTTAACTAGTTTCTCTACTTATAAGATTTCTTTTGATCAGTAAGTCATCCAGGTAAATAATAAAGATCGCCCTAAAAAATAAGGAAAGCAAAGCGATATTCGGAAAACGTTATCGGATATCCAATTTTTCCTGTTATCCAAATAAAGGCATAACTTCCGCTTCTAATCATATTATTGAGAGAGGCTTCAGAAGTATGATAGGTTTTCTATGTGAGTATACCTAAATAAAGGTATAGGTATAAAGGCAGTTAACTTGCAAGTACTATTACGTAAATCAAGTTACTACAATCTGTCAACTTTCTTTAATAGATTTTCAACTGTATATCTATTAAAATAAGGTTCAAGGTTGATTGGGAAAATTTGACAGTTTCGGGTAGCTTGATGTGCTGGCGTCTGTACATAAATGTTGTGAGTGTGATGAGCAGAGCTTAGAACCGGTACAGGTTCTGTATCGGTACTTAGCGGTCCTTGAAATTTCTTTACCTGGGTACCGGTTCCATACGGGTACCTGTGCTATATCTAACAATTACCGGTACCAAATTCCAACCCGGCGTGTACCACGAATCTCATATGTGTACGAGGAACCTCATATGGTGGGCAACCTTCAAGTTATTTTCTCATGAGTTGTCAAGTCTTTTACTCTCTTTTGAGAGAGTCTTGAGCTTAAGAAGTTATTGCTCACACGATAGAAATTAAATTTTGTAGTGTTGTGTCAAGATGAAACTACTACCAACTACACGAGAAAAACCGGCCAAGTGCGAGTCGGACTCGCCCATGAAGGGTTCCGTAGCAGCAAGTAACATAATATAAAAGTTCTTGTAGTTCGTTGTAACTTTGTGAAAGGTAAATTGCGGTTTTCGATTTATGACGTATTAAAAAAAAAACTACTTACTAGATCTCGTTCAAACCAATTTTCGGTGGAAGTTTACATGGTAATGTACATTATATATATTTTTTTAATTTTATCATTCTCTTATATTAGAAGTTAGAGAGGGGGGGGGGGGCACACATTTTACCACTTTGGAAGTGTCTCTCGTGCAAACTATTCAGTTCAGAAAAAAATTATATTAGAAACCTCAATATCATTTTTGAAGACCTATTCATAGATACCCCACACGTACAGGTTTGATGAAATTTATTGTTTTTTTCTATTTTTGTGTGAAAATCTTACTGCGGTTCACAGAATACATCTACTTACCAAGTTTCAACAGTATAGTTCTTATAGTTTCGGAAAAAAGTGGCTGTGACATACGGACGGACGGACAGACAGACAGACAGACATGACGAATCCATAAGGGTTCCGTTTTTTGCCATTTGGCTACGGAACCCTAAAAACCAGTCACACACCGAAGTCTGACAACCAGTCTTACCAAGGGTATCGAAGTAATTGGGTTGTGGAGGTCAGGTAGGCTTGCGAGGTGAAAGAAGTTATACAGGAAGTCCCTGGAAGTATGGATCAAATCAAATAGGGGCGCGGGCAAGTTCATTTCCAAAGGTTTTAACAAAAAAAAAAAAGAAAAAAAAAGAGAAGTGAAATGGAATCGTTTGAAAAAAATCATTAAAAGAAACAATCATGGCTATAAATTTAACTTTTTTAGATAGCCCTGATAGTATTTTTTTGATTATTTGTCTTTGAGCACTTAGCGAAGACATTGAAAAAAAAAAAAGACGGGTTGCACTCCGGGAGTGCCGGCAGAAGTGAAAACTTGAATGTTAACGTTGAAATAAATCAATTATTAATTGAATTAATATAACTAAGTTTTTTTCACTATTTCTGCGTCACTTTTTTAATTAATCGATGCACTTTGTTCTATTTCCATTTTTTGAAACACTTTATATACACGAATTTTACGAATACACACCGTCACCGTCACCGTCCATCCATCCATCCATTATCGTGTCTCACTTGGTTCACTTCGGTTGGCGCCGCCGTAGAAAGAGAGGGGGGTGGAGGGAATCTCTCCTGACGGTCACGTGTCCTGACGCGATGCCCTGACGCGAGTTTAACATTTTTACCCATTACAAAAAGTGTGCAACGCCGCTAAAGAAGTTTTCACTTCAAAAATTAAAATTGGTCACAACTTCTGAACCGTAAAAAAATTCACCGACATTCTCAGGGTTAAAAAGTTTAGAAATGACCTTACCCACGCCTCTATTCGATTTGGTCCATACTTCCAGGGACACCCTGTAGGTCCGCTCCCGGTGGAAACCGGGCTTAACTATTGCAGTGTTGACCGTCATGAAAATGATAGCTGCACTGGGGTTTGACTTTACGTTGCCAAAAACCGCTCTCAAGGGAAACACCAACTTATTGTCATAAATAACGTTCAGCAACGCCATCAGACGGTTAATCGCGGACGCTAAGTGGCGTCCACCGCCGTAGTCTTAAGAGGCCTTAGCTTTATGCTCCGATATAAAATTCTATTCGGCTATTCTTTCCGTTATTGGATCAATGCTCCAATGTCCCGTCCGGTACTATTTTCATTTACTATCACAAAAGCATACTCCGTTACAAATTAAATTAAGAGACTACAATTCCAACGTTCGACGAAGCGTTCCTAATTCCGTCTCCATTTTATTTCGTTTTGAAAGGCAGCTTTCAATGACAAAGAATTTCCTTAAGCCTTAGCTGTTGGCTGACTTATAAACTAAGACCTTAATACGGCTTGAATCTTTTAAGTTTATTTTTGCTGCTGCAAACTCAATACTATCCAGGAGGAAGGCTTATAAGGCTTTAGCACGAATTCTAATAATGTAGAAAGGTTTTTCCGCATCGAGAAGTTTTTCTTCGTTTTGTAGATACATGATATTTTCGTATCTGGCACATCTGTGACTATAAAAGCGGATTCCCGGAGGTGTGTTTGATTAGATTTGAGGTTCTTAAGCCGCTTTTCTTACAAAGATATACACACATTCATTTTCACCTTTCAAAATTGTGGAAGAGTTTTTTATACATCATTCTTGGAATGAATTTTCATAGGTGCTATATTTATTATGGTAGATTCAGGTGACTTAAACGAATTGTTGTTTACCACCGTGTATTTGTCGCGAAACCAGATGGGCTATTCTCGTAATTTAAAACGTTCAAAATATAGTCGCAGTCTCATCTCGGCTACAAAGAAATGTTAAAAACTTGTCAAAATGTAGGGAAATTAGAGGTATTTTTGACAGATTGAGACTGAGATCAGACTGTGAACGTTCTTAAAATCACGAGAATTGCCCCTCTGGACTTCAAAATTATTCACTATCAACCTATAATATTCACACTGCTGGGACACAGGCCTCCTCTCTTCGAGCTGTAATCTACCACGCGGGCCCAGTGCGGGTTGGTAGATGTCACAGTCATGTCTTCGAACTTTTGGTTTTCGGACATGCCGCTTTCCTTACGATGTTTTACTTTACCGTATTGAGTGCAATAGAGGTGAAATAATTTACACAAAGTAAAGCGCCTGTCTGTGTTCGAACCTAGGACCTAAAACTCAACATTGCTCTCATAACGATATCATTTTGTCTTCACAGTTATCATCATTTTTGAAGACTTAAAAAAAGGAATTCAAAGTATTTTATGTCACATGGGCAGATATGCAACGTCGTAAGCTACGTGCACGAGTCAAGATTGGTCTAAATTGGTCTCCTATAGTAAAGAAGAGTCGACAAGAAACTCCACGTATACTCTTTTAAAAATAATTAGCTTCTGCTTCTTAGCGTGTCGATAGCAATCTAAATGGACTCGGCCCAGAATTCGGCTACTTGTTTGGCGCCATCACCAGCGTCCATCAGTTCCTGTAACGTGCAGCTAACAGGACACGCAGGACACGATATTAAGTGTCCCATCGTTTGTGGAACAGCACCACATTTACACTCCAAGGCGGAGTCGTCTATGAATCTCCACCTGAACAGGTTTTCCTTGCTTCGGCCAACCTGGGTCCGGAGTCTGTTTAAAGACTTCCAGGTTACCCAAGGTAACTCATGTCCAGGTCAGCTTCAGCGGGTGGAACGAACGGAAGCACTGTTAGCTTTTACAATATTTTCAAATTACAGTGTTAATAAGTATGGGAAGACTGCGTGGGCCTGTCAAGAAGTACCATTAAAATTATGTGCTATACTTAAGATAAACCTCTTCAATTTAAACTTTGAACTTTACCTTAGTTATTAATAGTATCTAATAGAAAACCTGAGATGTCATTCATGGACCTTTGACAGTCGTTACGAGTTGTCAGAAGCCCGAAAGTCTGACTGGGGTATCGTATTACCCAGTAACTGGTTTGTGCAGGTCAGATGGGCAGTCGTTTCATGTAATATACTGGTATGTAGCTGGATCCATTATGACTGGAAGCCAGCCCTATCATAGTTGGGAAAAGGCTTGGCAGATGAGATGAGTAATACCTAGAACATATTTATTTTGCATGCTGCGATCTTCTATAAGTGAAGGATTATACCTACTTAATACCTGATATTGCCCATTATTTATGTATCATGTTTTGTGTAGGTATATCTTTGGAGATCCTTAAATAATAGTTATCTATGCAACTGTCTTAATACCTAATTATGTACAGTTGCATACAAGACTTTATCTACACCCATTATATGAATCCTCCATAAAAGGTTCTGAAACAGTTTTTTGTTTGCAATACTAATATGGAACAAAAATGGAGGCCAGCGGGATACGACGTGAATTCGAATAACCTAAGTATAAGTTCTTTTTTTAAATTACTACGCTATGATAGTGAAACGCGCGTGCATGACAATGTTCTTTTTTTGAAAACGAGTTGCATAATGAAGTTTAGTACAACATAATAACACGTGTTTGGATGATATCGTTACTATGACACTGGTTGTTTTAATGTTGGCAACAAGCTAACTGTTTCAGAAACTTTTATAAAGGACTAGCTTCTGCCCGCGACTTCGTCCGCGTGAAATTTCACCCTCCCCCATTCACCCTCTCAGGGGTGGAATTCCAAAAAAACCCTTTCTTAGTGGATACCTACTCATCACAAAAAATACATTCTCCAAATTTCATGTCTCTAGGACCAGCGGTTTAGGCTGTGCGTTGATATGTTAGTCAGTCAGGACTTGGAATTTTAGGTAAGTATATATATTTCAGAGCAAGGATGTTGCCACATGTTCTTCAAAACTTCTAAATAGTTCTCAAACCATTTCTACCAAGCGTTCATACTCATAGATCCAGCTCTTAGGATTTTAGCTGCTAAATATTTATAAAGTACTAGCTGCGCCCCGCGGTTTCACCCGCATAAGTTTTGATCCCGTGGGAATATCGGGATAAAAACTATCCTATGTCCATCCCCGGGACTTAAACTATCTCTATACCAAATTTCATCTAAATCGGTTCAGTGGTTTAGGTGTGAAAAGGTAACATACAGACAGACAGACAGACAGAGTTACTTTCGAATTTATAATATTATAAGTATGGACTTATAGCATGGGTCTGGATAAATAAACACAAAGCCATTCCAATTTTACTATGCAAAACAGTAAAGCAGATAATTGACTATCAAACAGTTCGCAAAACAGTACACCAATACACATTGCGATTGGTTTGCCGCCATTTATGCGACGCAAATCCAATCTTGTTTTCTGCAAAAGCCAATCACAGTTTTCCCGAACTGGGAGATACTGGGGATTCGAAATCTTTCTTGTAAGATTGGAATAGTATGTTATTGACGTCATGTTATGCTATAATGTTATTGGTATACAGGGTCAAATTAAATTAGCTAGAGAAACTCTTCAGACGTGATGGGTATCGATTTCTAAACACAAAAAAAAAAATCAAAAAAAAATATTTAATGTGTTTATTTTGGAGGTCAATGACTGTACTTGGACTATGAGTCGAGAAAATCTGTTTTCTTTTGTTTTATAGTATTTATGGCCTAGCCACGACCTTACCGCTATCAGCAAAACAAAAATACGAAGCACCAATCGCGAATCGGACCAGTCGCGAAAAGGTGAATTGGACCAATCGCGCCTAAAGGAAATGTATGAACCATGCCACGACGCGGACGCACCGCTCGCAGCGTCAACGCTAGCAGTGCATTTGAAAAAGACACCGCGCCGCTTGCCGCTAGGCCAAAAGTCGTGGCTGAGCGGTTAGATATCCGATCGATACTTATCACGTCTATGAAGTTTACACACAAAAAATAAAGAAATAATACCTATACCGCATTTCCTTTTAATGCCTAAGAGGAAATGCGGTCGGAGAGACTTTTGAAAAATCCCAAGTAAAAAGTGCTAATACGAGGTTTGACTCTTCAGTGCTTCTTTTTCTTTCTATTTCATTAAGAAAAGGACAGAAGATAAATTTTAGTTTAGTCCTGTCAAATTAGTCAGTGCCTGACACTACTCCATACAAGTTCAGACGTGATTAAAAACTTGCCTACTAAAATTACGTCAATTTACGTCAGGCGCTGATTAATTTGACAGGACTAAACTAATATTTATCTTCTGTCCTTTTCTTAATGAAATAGAAAAAGATGCATTGAACTTAAATTTAGTTTAGTTTGGGAACAACAGAATCGGCGCCACTGTATCCCATGTCTTTCTTTTAGTTGTCAAATTTGTGCACTAGGCTTCTGTTGACAGCAGCGGTTTAAATCGTCATTTTTTGAGGGTTCTAGTGCTTATAAAAATAATGTATCATCAAAAAGAAAAACATAGGGACATACAAGTAAATCTTTGCTTTATGGTCATTAACCAGAAAGAAAACAGGCGAGAGCGTTTCTATGGAGAAACGACCACCCGCATTTCTTCTTAAGTCCTAATAACCTCTATGGGATTAAAAAGCAGCCAATATTAGACATTTTCATGCCTTCCAATTCCTTTTTATTATTACACCATTTGCGAACAGCTTAAGTGGATTCAGGCAAGTAGAACGCAAATCAGGCAATAAAATTTAAATATGTACATGTTTGCCCTTAGTCCGGGCGGTTGGGAGCAGGTGTTGCTAAAAGCCACGTGGAAGTTTAGTGGGTTAGGTTCTAAGAGGCTTTTAGAGTCTTTATGAAGATGTATTTTGTAACACAGATGCTATAGAGGTCTTTTAATCCATGATGACTTTTTTCTAGAAAGGGTTTATAAACATTAAAATGATTATTTATATACAGGGCGTGGCGTAAATAGTGGTCCACCGTTAAGGATTTGATATACCAGATAATTTACTATAACATATTATAATTTGAACCATTTTAGTAGCACATTTTTTTTTTTTGCAAAAATCGCTCTTGAATTTGCGTGATTCTGTTAAAAATTAGGGTATAAAATAGAGAAGAACTAACTTTTTCTTCAAAAACTCAAAATTTACATAAAAAACCATAATTTTACACGATAGCTCTAGTATTCAGCAGTAGTTTACAGAAACCAAAATGAAAAAATAATGGTTTTTGTTGAAACTACAACCAAAAGACAATGTTCAAAATGGCCCTGTGCAATGAAGAGTTTGAGAATATACGATAATTAATCGCCTATTTTATTATATAAGTTGCAAATACTTCTGTATCACGGACTAGCTGTATTCCAAAATGTATTTTTAATAGAATTTAATGCGACTAATAACAATACATCGCCATCTTCACCTATGTCGAGTCAAAAGTGAAATAGGGATGTCCGATCAATTATAATCGATCGATTGAATTATTAATCGATCGATTGTGTTTTTTTTTCTAAAGTGTAGTTTTAAAAACCTAATAAAATACTTTATGAATGCAGTCATACTCCAATTTAAATAGGTAGTAAGAATAATATTATACAATAATCAAAACTTCTTTATTTCTATACAATAATTCAAACTAATTCATTATTTACGACAATTAATACAAAAATAACGCTCCTTTTGCGGTTCATAAACGAAAAAAATACTTATTTTTACTAAACACATCACAATTACCTAATGTTTTATTTAAAAAACAATATTGCAAACTAGATACAAATGTTATTATATATTATTATTACCACTATAGAAGAGTGTTGTTATATATAGAATAAACCATTGTCATACATACTTGTAATGTTTATATGACAAAGTAGATGTAACAGACTGTAATAATTTAAGACCACAGTAAATCATAATCGAAAAATCGATTAATGGTGTCGTATTACATCCCTAGTTTTGCCGGTGAACGTGTCATTGTTACCTACATTTAATATTCGTTGTTATGGTTAGATTATAACCTCAAAATCTGATACTTTTTTTGAAATATATCTTTTCTGCAGCTAGTCCGCTATAAAAACAAGATCTTTTATGAGTCTCCAAATGATAGAGAATACAATACATAATTATCCGATGCTCTTGGCTCCAGAGCCAACACTGTATGGACGCAGAGCAATGTCCTTTGTAACAAAAGATTGAAATTTCGTAAATAAAAACAAAAAAATATATAGTTTCGGAACCCTTGTGTAAAAATGGTTAAAATTGTAATATGTTACAGTTAATTGTCTGGTATACCGAATCCTTAACGGTGGACCACTATTTACGACACACTCTGTATAATATATAACGCAAATTACAATTTACACTAGGTACTAAATGAAATGACTAACTTAGTATACAAATAAATACAAAATATTTTGTTTTTTGGCCACTTAGGCGTCGAAGTACTCGTCCGCATCGCTGTCATCCGGAAACGTGCCCAGACGACTGGCAGCATTGCCACGTTGAATGCTAATGCTAATTCTTGGACAAAAGAATGAGCTAACCTTCGTATCACGTGAAGTGTCGACCAGTCGGCGCGGGCACTCGGGCCCCATGACCCGAGCGTTTCGACCCCAAACAACTCAAACCTGTACTGACCATTTTGAATTTGACCAGTGACGGTTTTGATTTATATATTTTTTAAAGCCTCCTATTTTTGCGTGGGTCTCAGAGATCGTCATTGGAAATGTGATTCTGTGTAATAATAATTGTACATTTTGTTTTCACAAGAAAGTTGCTATAAACATTAAAATGACACTTTATAATATGTTCAGCATACAGGGTTATTGGAAAAAAAATCAGCTGTTCCCTACATTTTGACGAGTTATACGAACATAAATGTAGGGAACAGCAGATTTTTTTTTCGCGATTTCATGTTTGGTCCCATAGTAAAAGTTGTTCATAATGATGAGTACAATGACCTCTTAAGAGGTTGTTGGTGGTTTTCCAATAACCCTGTATAATGACAAAAGAATTGGCTAATAAATTTGGGCTGTCCATAATCCTCAATAATACAGGCTTAGTAACTTTCTTCGTTGTTCCAGATATTTCTTCAGCCAAATTCATTATAATTTTATTCCACAAACAAATTCTCTGAAGACCACTATAAATATGAAAATACATTAAAACGAAGCTTGTTACCATTTTCGATATAATCTAATATCGAATTCCTTACGTCAGCGTATTTACAAAATCCGGTATCGATCTGGCACAGCTGAAGGTCATTATCTGACCCTCATTTGGCAGGCTCTCTTGGAAACGGGCCAGGACCGGTTTTGGACCGCATCGGGAAACGCGCAACAGGGGAGGGATGAAGGTTTATTGTCTGAACTGTAGTGTAATTTTTATGAGGGGTTCTTTTAGAGCCAAGGTCGGTCGGGTTTCCGATTTGACCTTTCGGAGTCAAGTGCGGTCCCAGGTAATATTGTTTTAGTTCTTGTTTGCGCTTTAGACTGTCGTTAAGGACGAAAATAGGTGTTATTAAGTTGGAACTTATTGTTTTTATGATATAATGCTGATGCCGGGAGAATCGGACGGGATTGTGGCTGAGGGCTTCTCATTATTCGAATTTATGGACCGCAGAATGTCTTCTCTCGTCTGTTGTAACTTTTATTATCGTAATAGAGTGTATTTACTACTGGTAGCTGTCTGTTTGAAGTTGTTAATGTACTGTTGCAGCTACTGTATGTTATTTTTTGAACTGAAAACTTCTTTAGGCGCGTTAAGCATTTTTTAAGATGGGAAAAAAACCATTGAATTCGCGCCACTGTTACCGTAACTGACACCGCTTCGGATGTGTTTGGCTGTCCTCGGGATGTACTCGGTTTCAATCTGTCGAGCTCCGCTAATGAGACACAATTGATTTTCTATTGTTTCGTCGCCAATAGGCGACGCCGACGCGCGGTGCTTGACCGGTTAATGTATATCCGATATGTCAGTGAGTGATGTAAAGTATTCGGTTTTTTATTTTAATATTTATTTCAACTTCGTCAACTTATGTTTAAGTCCTATAGAAGATACTAGTAAACTCTTTTAGGGCATCATAATTTGTCAAAAAGCGATAGACATCCCCAATATTGATAATCCTCATTATCATATCCAGCTAAAGATCTCCTCAGAGGAGATTTTCTTAGTAAAATACTTATTTCATCAACGTCAACAGTTTCAGTTTATTCTCGAACATTTTTTTCTGTTGCCTTCAGTCAGTCCGCATAGTTTAAACCAATTTATCACTGCAGCAAAGTTACTTAATCGGACAAGTTATACATAATTTGCTAGCAGCGCCAAGAGCAAGTCTCAAACATTTTTCAAGTACAAGAAAATGTTTGGAACTAAGTATGTCGTAAGATTAAGTGTGAAAGTTTACTGGCAGTTGTGTGCTAGTAAAATACACGTGTAGATGAAGTATATATACACATGTATAGCATCGTTAACAGCACGTGCTCAGTGGAGATCGGTAGCGCAATGCGTCGAATTTATTTATATAGCTATACTGTGAAATTGTTGCCTGGCCAGTTTGAAGCGATTCTGATGTAGCTTTTTGGCTTTCGGATTAATTTGAAGTTTAATTTTGTGAATTTTTTGTATCGTAAATATTTACAATTGTGATGAAAAAAATTCTATAAGTTGTAAATTAATGATAGTTCCTTTATATTCATGTACATAAGTCGATTAATCATAGTCACTTTATTGACATACCAATTAGTTACGCTCACGCTGGCAGACTGGTACAGAAATTAATAGTCAGGCCAAAATAACATAAACATTTTTCATTTTACTAGCTAGATATTTCTTCCAAGAGATTCTGTCTTTTTGTATCCGAAATAACAATATAACGACTTTATAATATGTCAGCATTCAAAAGACGAATTTCCCGACGCAGTAAAATGCATTTTGAGCAAAAAGTTTTCTGTAACGGCAGCAAAAAGACGTCGTGTTTGCAACGATTGCTGCAAACCCCGGCAAACGTTTTCGCTAAATGGCGTTTCGCCAGACATAGCTCTCATTATAACCTCAATGAGCTTGAAAACATATAAATTTATTTTTTCTTAGAAAGAGTCCGTTTGCAATGTAAGTGCAATTATGTTACGTTTTTTTATTTTGCTCATTTGCCGTGCGGTTTCCGGACGGTAGATGGTTCTTTTTTGCAAGTACGTTTCTCACTCTTCAAAGGTTTCCGAGTTCATTAATCAAGCTTACAAGGTATGGCGAGTTGATTGGCGAAGTGGCTGTTTGAGTTTCGGCAATTTCAGAATTTGGATTTACCGTTAGTAAAGAAGAAATCCTATAGTAGCGCTTGAAAAATTTTGGGAACATTATAGGCCGATAGTTTAATCGCTCAGGAAATCAGTATGGAGCTATATTGAAGTGCACGCATTTGGCGATTAACCTTTTGACCGCTTGTGTCGCATTTATGCGACACATATCGTCGCTAATCTAACTAACGTACATTTTGGACTAAGCCGACCTAACAATAGTAATTTGATATTCGTAATTTAATTCCCGTAATTGTGATTTAAAATTATAATAACTTTTGTGTAAATTAAATAATAATATGTTTTGCATGCCCATGTGACCGTAGAGCATGGAGGACTCTTTTAATAAAACATCTATGTACTAAATACCCATGTTTGCAAACCAATAAATGATTTGATTTGATTTGATACATTTTCCAAGTCGAATCTGATGATCATGTATTCCGAACAAAATAAAAACAAAGATCTCACGAAGTGACGTAGGTATCTGTTAAAATATTTATTATTAAAACAATACTAACACGATAATAATATTAGTAATACTGTACTGTAAAATGTGCTTCGAATCAGTTACGTCACTTAGATCAGAGACGATATTTCCGTGCCCCTACCGCTCGTGTCGTATTTCTGCGACAGAGAACATGCATGAAATTTTTCGTTCTATTTTCATCCTATTAACTGCGTAGTACAACTAAAACCATTACTAAATAGAGATAAAAACTTTTTGACTATTTTTTAAGATTTATTTCCGTTGGATCCCGTTTTTGAATCCCATTTTAATATTTTTGGCGTTGGATCCCGCAAAACATTATTATGTATTTCCGTTGGATCCCGAATTTAAAAAATGCAAGATAATTACGTTTTATTGTCGTTGAATCCCGAAAAGTATTTCCGTTGGATCCCGAATGCTTAAAAAAATCTGAATGCGGGTACTTTCAACAACAAAATTGTTTATAATAAAATGAGGGGTTCACTAATGTTTCACCAAAACTCCATTGACAAATTAGTTTACAACCAACGTTTCGTATACTATTTATTTCACAAACAACTCATTTTCTATATAATCTAGTCGTTTCTGGCACTCGCCGGCCGCTGCCGCGGCACCGCTCGCTTCGCTCGCTCGGCTCGTGCGTAGGGGTTAAAACTAAAAATAATCTATTTTTATTGTTTGATAAAGGTAAATCACTTTTCTTTTGAAATGTACACATGTTGTTATAATATGGGATTCAACGGAAATAGCAAACGGGATCCATCGTTAATACCTAAAAAATGGGATTCAAAAGTGGGATCCAACGACAATAAACGTTTTTTAATCGATACAATGATTTCTCCTCCTTATTTATTGTAGGTATTATTTTATCTTGATTTTGTCGATTTGTAGCCGCGCGCTAGGGGCACGGCAACTGATATTTAGCCAAGCGCTTGAAAGGTTGAAAATCGGCCGATCAAACGCATGCACTTCAATATTATAGCTCCATACTAATTCTCTGAACGATCAAACTATCGGTCAACAAAAAGTCGTCGTCGTAAACGAGGTAAAAAGAGTATATAAGGATCGTAGCAGGTGGTGTTCTGTACTTTGTGCCCACCCCTATGGGATGAAGGCGTGAGTTTATGTGTTATAAGCTTCTGTCCGCGACTTCATCCGCATGAAATTTCACCCTCCCCCATTCACCCTCTTAGGGGTGGAATTTCGAAAAACCTTTTCTTAGTGGATACCTACTCTTCACTAAGAACACACCCACCAAATTTCATGTCTCTAGGACCAGCGGATTAGGCTGTGCGTTGATATATCAGTCATTTAGTCAGGACTTTGAATTTTATATGTATAGATATCTATACAATGTACATTCGATCTTGTAATTGCCTTACCACCCAACGGTTGAATATCCCTTTCACGTCATAAAACGACAAAGCTTATTCGGCTATGTGACAGTTAGGTACTTTCAACCTTAGTCAAGTTTCGACTTACTGGAACTAGTTGTAAGAAGTGGTACAGTAATTTGCGGGGTCGACTAATGCCTACATAATAAACTATATATATATCGTTTACCTCCGAACAACACTTAACAACCCTGCTTCCTATGTCTTGACTCTATTGGCAATTAAGGCCTTGGCAGTCCATCTCAACCGGCCTTAATTTACAGATTCAGGAACAGGCCTGGCACTAGTCGAGATAAATCACTGGTTCGGAGAAAAAGGTTGAAGTGTAGGTAGGTACTGTCGAACAAGCTTTTTGGTATACAGGCAAAAATATTCTGTGTCTATAACTTTTTTTTTTTGTAATACAGATTACTCAGTGATCTGTGAGAGTGCAGCGCTTCAACCAAGAATTCGTCTTTGAATAATGCATAATTATTTCTTAAGTCCCAAATACCTTTATGTGCATGTATAAATGATCTGTGCTCCCGCCAAGACGAGCCAAGCGAAACGCAAGGGCGCTACCTACCTTTTCTCGAAGCGCTTCGTCGTTTTTTTGAACCCTCATAACTTGGGTTCGGATTAAACCAGATAAACAAAATTCTAGGGATATGATGTCAATAGTAGACTTATTAAACATTTAAAGTTTCAATTGCATAGCTCTTATACTTTAGATTTTATTGATACCTAAAAAACCCCGATTTCGTCACTGACTGACTGATGATCATCAAAACTCTTATATTATTATTATTCTTTCCAGTACATTGCTAGTATACGTTTTTATGATATGTGACTTGTGGTAAAGTAATAACAGTCGCACGGATCGATTGAAGTTTAAGCAATGCTTGCCAAAAATGGTCCGTGAATGGATTTATCCGCTCCATGTGGCCGAGATCCCTCCGTGCCTCAGTAAGCACGTTAAAGCCATTGGTTCCCGCTGTCATTCGTAGACCGTTGACGTTACGGGTAGTGAGAACTCCGTTCGTCAATCAGTTTGACTCGTTGTCAAACTGTGGGTTTTGTAACTGGGTAACACGATACTTCTTACCAAGAAGTATCGTATTACCCCGTTAGTGGGTTGAGGAGGTTAAATAGGCAGTCGCTCCACTTAAAATACTGGTATTCAATGGCATCCGGTTAGAATGGAAGCCACAGCCTCGTTAGGAAAGGCTAGGCAGATGATCTATAAGAATTTACTACTCAGCACACACACAACATTACTTAAAATTAGTTGCAAGTTAACTGCCTGTATACCTACCTCTTTGTTTGACTGTACGAAAGAAAAACGAGGAAAGAGAGCCACCGTGTTCCTTTGCAATTTTTCCTCATACAATAAATAAAGCTTTGTATGACATTAATACCCAATATATTGGTCACGTACAGCGGAGAAAAGCCTAAAAATAAATGATACTGATAGCGCAGAAATTACTACCTACACTGATGTTTGACAGAATGCTCCTTGAATTAGTGTGTGTTGCTATGTACCTGAAATAAGATTTTATCGTTCATTTCTGTGTTACTTTATTGCTTCGTTATTTATATTGCTGCCTGTATTCTGCGCACCAATTACTTGATGTCTGTTTCGCAAGGTTTTATGACTTGGTGAAAATTGAATCAGTAAATGGCAATATTTGCTTCCATAAAACTACGAAGTATGTTTTTGACATAGTTGCTACTGTAGACAATGATCTGGTATTTTTGGATTGTGATGTGCAGGGTGGCAAGGATATCGACGTGCAAATTGTAACCATGAATAAAGCACATAATTCAAGCGCAAATAAATCCGCTGTTTCATACAAAAGTCCAATACTAACGCGGTGTCCTACGTGAGCGACGAATACGACGCGACGCGACGCTGCGAACGCGACAAACGCGATCAACTCAACGGCATACCCTGCTTGCGTCCTATATGACAGTCTGCGGCGAGACGCGACGTAACGCGTACTTGTTTTACATATGAACTTTCCGTCTGTTCCCGTTGTCCCGTCCCCATTCGGAACTCAATAAAAATAATTAAAATGTATTCCCGTTGTCCCCATTGACAGTTTTCTGTTATAATTGTACTGTACTTCTCCATGATTCGAGAAGTAATGACCAAAATCACGTAGGACATTTGTCGCGTGTAGCATCGCGTCGCATTACGTCGCGTCGTGTTGCGTTGCGTCGCGTCGTATTCGTCGCTCACGCAGGACACCGCCTTACGCGGTCATAATGTATGGAACAGCAATTTTTTTTTTAAATACCAAGCGAATAATTTCAAGGCTGGGGGTTCAGAATCATACATTATTGGATCCATGGTTACAGTTTGTGCGTCGATGGGTGCCATCCTGTATTTAAAATACAGTTTAAAATTTTTGTGATGATTACATCACAAAAATTTTAATTATAATTATAGAATTTTAATTATTATTATAATTCTAATTATAGAATTAGACAGAACTAAAGAAATAAAATGTAATAAATAAATGATAAAACTTTCATATACGGTGTACTCCCTCTCGAAAAGAGGAGGAGGAGGCCTGTGTCCCAGCAGTGGGGACATTATAGTCTGATTATGCTTATGCTTATGCCTCGGTGTCCCTCAGGGACGTATCGATTTTACAAAAGCATTCAAGAAGGTTCAGCATTCTACATAAAGTCGTAATTCAGTTAACGATAAAAAATGCAAACACTTAACGTAGCCACTTTGATTTATGTAGATTGCCATTAAGTATTTCGCAGAAACACTTTCACACAGCGCGGTTGTTTGAATAAAACTGAACCGAATCGTATTTAATGAGGTCGAAATTAATGAGCCAGGACGTGTGAGGAAATAAAATAATTTTGTTTCGGTATTACATTAATATTATGATGATTGGGATTGGGTTTCTTTGTGAGAGTAAGTAGTTATAGCGGTGTGTGCTGTTTTAAGAAATATATGTTTATTTCTCAATAGAGTGGACGAAATTTAGGAAATAAAAGTGTGTTATTTTGTGAACATGATAATTTATGGTCAATATTCTTTAACCACCTTACTGTGCAGACAGAAGAGTGACACGCGTAAGCGATAACTGCACCCGTCGACGAGTGTCGACAGTTGTCGACGGTAGCTGTTGACACCCTTCGAAGCCCGCCGTCAGCAACGTGCCACTCGTGTATTTGAGTACGGTGCTTAAATACACGAGTGATATGTTGTCGACGGTAACCGTCGACACTTGTCAATGGTTGCAGATGCCTCAGTCGTTGTATGTATGTGTGTATGAGCACTTAATGATTTAGGTACTACTAGCTGCGCCCCGCGATTTCACCCGCATATGTTTCGATCCCGTGGGAATATCGGGATAAAAAGTAACCTATATGTTAATCCAGGGTGTCAGCTACCTCCATACAAAATTTTATCAAATTTGGTCTAGCCGTTCGAGCGTGAAGAAGTAACAAACATATAAACACACACACGCTCACAAACTTTCGCCTTTATAATATTAGTGTGATGATAAACTGTGTTATATATAAAAATAATCAATATATTATATTATTAGTATTTATAACAAGATTCATATTATATAATCTTGCGAAAGTAGTAAAACTCTGAACTACCAGAAACCCGATCTCACGACACAGTATCCTAGTGTGGTGTTTAGGGTTACTTTATTGCACAATTAGTAAACGTATTTACTTAATATTTGTATATTTTGTGCAACCCCAGCGCCCGAAAAAAAAAACGAAAAATTACCTGATATAATACAGCGTAATTAAATAAAAAAGTAGATTAAACGAGCTGGGGTATTTGGTCGTAAATATACGACCCTGGCGAAATGGACACGAAAATATTTGTCGGATTACTCGAGTAAGCGGTTAAAGGTTAATGTCGATGGCTATAAGAGTACGAGAATACCGAAGAAGCGATGGATGGATTGTGTGAATGATGATATGGTTAGTAAGGGGTGACTACCGAGATGACGACTAATAGAGAAGTTTGGATGAAAAAAAAAACCGGTCAAGTGCGATTCGTCGATATATATATCATATATTTTTTAGTTTTATCATTCTCTTATTTTAGAAGTTACAGGGGGGGGGGACACACATTTTACCACTTTGGAAGTGTCTCTCGCGCAAACTATTCAGTTTAGGAAAAAATGATTTTAGAAATCTCATTTTTGAAGACCTATCCATAGATATCCCACACCTATAGGTTTGACGAAAAAAAATTTTTGAGTTTCAGTTCTAAGTATGGGGAATCCCCAAAATTTATTGTTTTTTTTTTCTATTTTTGTCTGAAAATCTTAATGCGGTTCACAGAATACATCTACTTACCAAGTTTCAACAGTAATAGTTCTTATAGTTTCGGAAAAAAGTGGCTGTGACATACGGACGGACAGACAGACAAGACATGACGAATCCATAAGGGTTCCGTTTTTTACCATTTGGCTACGGAACCCTAAAAAAGACATCTTGCGCCGACCCCAAATACGTCGGAATAAGGGCAGGAGACTGACGATATTTTGTGCTTTATATAGTCTTAGAGAAGTTATATCTTATGTAAATTACAGAGTATTTCTGACAAGAAATAGTAGATTGTTATGCAAGGGTCGAAAGGAATTGATGACTTTCACCCGTGTTAAACACTCTACTTTTCATTTCGAATATAAGGAAAGTAAAAAGTAGTAGTTTTTCTAAAATATTTATTGATAACAATAACATGCAAAGTTTTTGAATTTCGGTACAGCTTACAGGGTTAGTATCCCGCCAAATAATACTATTGTCTTCTTTTATTTTAAACTAGCTTCTGCCCGCGACTTCGTCCGCGTGAAATTCGTACTTTCCTCTAAAAGTTTCGAAAATGAATGTTGGTATGATCTTTATAATTAACTTAAATAAATAAGTATTCGGGCCAATTTTTAAGTTTATAGAACAAAGGAATCAGATTTTTCAAAGAAACTATCCCCGCTTTTCACCCCCACATGGGTAGAATTTTGAAAAATCGTTTAATATGTGTTCATAACTTGACTCAAAGTTTATTTATACCAATTTTCGAGCTAATCAAGCCACGCAGTAAAATCCTCCCCTTTAAAATTAACTACCTCTTTTCATACAGTTAGGGGTAGATTTTCGAAAAACCCTGATACACGTTATTAATTATTTTTAGTCCTTAGTATAAATATTGAGTTCCAAGTTAATCGGACAGGGCGTTAAAATTCTTCCATACTTATTTAAACACCCCCCCATTACCTCTTTAGGGAGTATTTTAGAAAAACGAAAAATTCCAAATTTCATAATTTACTTAGATAAGTATTCGTGCCAAGTTTCAAGGTAATTAACTCAATAAATAAGATTTTTCATACAAACAAAATCCCCCCTTTTCACCCTCTTAAACGTTGAATTTCCAAAAACCCCTTGTTATTCGATACCTACTCTGCACGAAGAACACAACCTCCAAAACTCATGTCCCTAGGACCAGCAGTTTAGACTGTGCGTTGATATTTCAGTCAGTTCGTTCAACCTCCTTTGGGGGAGAAATTATCAAAAACGCTGAGACACGTATAAAATAATTTTCAATCGTTAGCCTAAATACAAAATTTGAAGACCCTAACTTTTAAACTGACGGACTTTCATACACAACTTTATCCCCCTTTTTAACCCTTTGGGGTTGGAATTATCAAAAACGCTGAGACACGTATAAATTAATTTTTAGTCGTCAGCCTAAACACAAAATTTGAAGATCCTAACTTTAAAACTGACGGACTTTCATAAAAACTTTCATCCCCTATTTAACTCCCTTAGGGGTTGAATTTAAAAAATCCTTCCTAATTCCTTGTCTACATTATAAAGGGAACCATTGTGTAAAATTTCAAAATAAATACCTATAACTACCTACTTTAATTAATAAAAGTACCTACGCTTAATAATTTTTTATTTGAACGAATATTTAAACACTACCAAAACAACTCATACCTATTTTACAAAATAACAACAAAAGAAATTCAAATAAACAATTTAAAGACTAAAAGTCGCGCTGATAAGCACGGTTTCTCAATATCAATTATTGTCTGTCAATAAGGTCGAACGCTCTGAACGCATCAACAGCCAAATATTGAATGAAGCTCGCTCCAGGACGCTCTCGGACCTCCCGCCTTTTTATACACTACCGCGACCAGTGTCGAGCGCGGCAACCGTTACACAAATATAATAGCATGATTCAGACGTGTGACGGCGCGATGGCTTATTTCATGTATAAGTTTGGTGTTTCTATACCGATTTATATGATTCTTTTTTTATTGAATAGGTAATAATGTTAACTTTTATAAATTAGGGATAAGTGAGAGTATTATAAACGTAAGAGTAAACAAATATAATCAGAATGCTCCGAACTGCTAAGCTATCAGGAGTTACACGTGTTATTGTGAGTCAACCATAAAAGATAGACATATGCTGTTGCGGGATATTTTTTAGACAATTTTATCTAGAATATTTCCGTCATACATGATTTCTATGTAACTTTAACCATTAAGGCTGCACACGCGACGGAAGCTTAAAAAATGGAGTAACTTCTCCCGTTTTACCAACATTTCCCTTCACTACTCTGCTCCTATTGATTGTAGCGTGATGAAAAGTATACTATAACCTGCCCAGGAGTATGAAGAATAATTGTACCAAGTTTCGTTAAAATCCGTCCAGTAGTTTTTGTTTCTATAAGGAACATACAGACCGACAGACAGACAGACAGACAGACAGACAGACAGACAAAAATTTTACTGATTGCATTTTTGGCATCAGTATCGATCACTAATCACCCCCTGATAGTTATTTTGAAAATATATTTCATGTACAGAATTGACCTCTCTACAGATTTATTATAAGTATAGATATGGAACACACCGCGTCATCGCCGCGGGCTGTCCCGCTTAAGAGGGTTTTTTTTTTTAATTCACACTGACTGTTTATACACTCACAAGACTGCAGCTGTTTTCTTAATTTATGTAAAAAATTTCGTAGCTGACTACAGTTCTATTTTTAAAATTCATTCCCACCCTAAAGAGGGAAGTAATTACTATGAGTCTTTCCCGCCCTGTGGTGGGAAGCAGCGTCTTCCACCCGCTATTTGGATCAAACAAACACTACTTTCCGAGTATGAGAAATGAAAAAGATGTTCCCCAATTATAAGTTGTTGTTTACTAAGACACAGACAAGACTGAATAACAAATTTGTGTCCATGAAAGTAGCGTCTCAAGCCTTATTAATGTGTCTGGTATATGTTATCTTACTCTCTCAAGGTGACCCCGAACTTCCAACAAACATAAAAGGATTAAGTAAAGGATCAAGTGTCCACAAATACTAAATGGACTGAAACCTTAAATTTATTTTGCGGATTACAAGGGTTCTGGGATCAGGGTCGTAGAGTACTTTGACCTTTATATCTCCGGCTAGAGTGCAGAATGTTTCGTTATTTTGTTGACTTTAACTTTTGCGTATAATACTTTACGGAGTATTTATAAAGTCAATGTAAAGTATTAACGAATGTTTCAATTTCAAACTTAATTTACTAGTGATTGATCCGATACTTAATTGATTGGAACTAATGCTACTTGACTTGAATTATCTGAAAACTAATTCCCAATTAAAAGTTCAAATCTGAGGTTTTTACAATAAATTATTGTACTGTTCCTAACTTTAACGTTATGCTTTTGTTTTTATTTGTGTGTAAGGTCGTTTTTTAATCCCAGAGACGAATCTGACAGGTGTAATGTCAAACTTCTACAATAAAAAAATGCAAACACAAAGGACTTAAATGTTCGTATGGGGGCCGAAGCCAACTCGCCCGTTAAACGTTTTTAATGAAATGTGGCACCAACCGACGATTATCCCTGTTCCCATTATGCAAGTGCGCCCAAGGTCAACCCCCGGTTAGTGTAGGACTATTGCGGGATATGGAAACAAGGATATTGGATTACGGGTTTTGGTGGCTAAAGTGAATTATTATCATCACACTATCACACTAATAATTATAAATGCGAAAGTTTGTGAGTGTGTGTGTGTGTTTATATGTTTGTTACTTCTTCACGCCTAAACCACTGAACCGATTTAGATGAAATTTGGTATAGAGATAGTTTGAGTCCCGGAAAAGGACATAGGATAGTTTTTATCCCGATATTCCCACGGGATCGACATTTGCGCGGGTGAAACCGCGGGGGACATCTAGTTATATCCTAATTCTAACTATCCTTACTATAATATTATAAATGCAAAAGTAAGTTCGTTTGTTACATTTTCACGCCTGAACCACTAAACCGATCATTTTGCATATACGTTGTCAGGTGTACAGAAACAGACATAGTGTACGTTACATCCCGAAAAAAAGTGCTGTTCGCGAGGAAGAAAACAAAAACCTTATTATGATAATAGATGGCGTCACGTGTCTTTCGAAACTTATGAGGGTGAAACCGCGGCGCGCTGCTAGTATATTATTATAAATGTGAAAGTGTGTATGGTTAGATGTTTGGATGTTTGTTACTTAATCACGCAAAAACGGCTGCACGGATTTGGATGAAATTTGGCACATAGATAGTTTATGACCTGAATTAACACATAGGATACTTTTATTCCGGAAGTACGTTTCCGTGGGATAAGTTTCGACATACACGCGGGCGAAGCCGCTGTCAAAAGCTACTACGAAAATATAATTATCAAAGTAACATATTTATTCGTCAGATAAAAGTTATCGTAGGTACTGTTGAAAAGCATTAAGAACGAAAGCATTTATCTCGTAGAATATATTTAAAAAAAACTCTCGTGCAGGAAACGTTACTGTAATCCAGCTTAAATTCAATATCAAGATAACACAGATTGCTATGAGGATTTAAAATGGATTTCATATCGAAATAAAATCTAGCAACGTTTCGGGAATGATCGTGCTATTCGAAAATACCGATGTTGTAGTTGATTGATTGAACGATAGCGGGAAAAGTGTGTTGTTGGATTCTGATCTATTGGATTATGTTCTGAACAGATTAAAAACGTTTTATAATAGTAACTAGGCCCGCGACTTCGCTCACGGTTTTTATACACGTTTCATAATATCCTCTATAACGTCAGTTAATAAAAACTTATTATACGACGGGGACGGAGTCGTGCTTCACATAGTTTCTCCACCTGGGTGAAGCACGGGGACTACGGATTCGTGATCGGGTCCCGTGCTCCAACTGATGATCAAGTAGGTACAGTCAAGTAAAATAATTATTATCTCTTACTAAATAAGTTTTGTGATAATATTACCTAAGTAAATATAACTTTATTTTCTAGCAGAGAGAGGCAGTGACGATTCTCAGTACCTATACATCTAAATCAATAAAATAATAGCTAACCGCTGTCTACTTCAGTGTTTCCAGGGTGAAATTGAATTCATGGGCATCCTTTTAAGGGGTCATTGTACTCATCATTATGAACAACTTTTACTATGGGACTAAACCTGAAACCGCGAAAAAAAAAAATCAGCTCTTCCCTACATTTTGTCGAGTTATGTGAACATAAATGCAAGGAACAGGTGATTTTTTTTTCGCGATTTTAGGTTTGGTCCTATAGTAAAAGTTGTTCATAATGATGAGTACAATGACCACTTAAAAGGATGCCAGTGAATTTAATTTCACCCTGTATAGAAATCAGCAATCCTCACTTTCTTTAAAAATCTATAGAAATATATAATGATAACAGTTCCAGCGAAATAAGCCTCTTAAAATAAATATTATAGAAGCTCCTTGTGAACAAGATATCAGTGACTCGGAAAAAAAAAAACGAAAATATAACATTTTGTTTTTAATATTAGGTAAAGCGTTCGAGATTGTACTGGGAATATTCTTTCATTAACATCTGCTTCTCCTGGGGTTTGTAGGAGGCTTAAGTGGTGATGTGTAAGGGATTGCTGAGGAGATCATATTGGACAAGATGATTGGCTATCCTTCTATTCCGTACCTACAGTTTTTAGGAGTAAATACAGGGTGCAAAAAGACCCATCATGAAGCCGTCATCTACGCATTCTGTACACACGGCTACACATCAAGCTATACATTTCCAGTTTTAGCTGACCTCGCGTTGTATAGGTTTTTTTTTTTTTTATTTGAAATGGGCTTGCTCTTGACTCTAGCCTAGGTAGAAGGTGACAGAGACAAAGTCGACGATGGAGCGAGCTTACCCAGAAGAAGCCTGTTCACTCTCACTTTAAAGAGATTCGGGTTGTATGCGCTCGGAAAAACAGGCGCAGGTAGAGAGTTCCACTCTTTTGCTGTGCGCATTATAAACGACATTTGCAAACGCTTAGTGCGAATTGGTGGAACAGCAACCAGGTAGGGATGGTAACTTGCAGTGCGCCTGGATGTCCGAAGGTAGGAGGGGGCCGGTGGAATGAGGTCGTGGAGTTCTCGGGTACACTCATCGAAGTACAGTCTGTAGAAGACCGACAGGCAGGCAACCTTGCGGCGATGAGCCAAGCTGTGAAGCTTGGCATCCACCAGTTTTACGTCGCCAATGAGCCTCTTAGCTCTGCGTTCCACCGAGTCAAGCGCGGCAAGTTGGTATTTCGCTGAGCCATCCCAAAGGTGGCTGCATTTTCTTACAATCAAAAGTCGCCTTATACTGGTTATCTATAATTTGATGTGTAGCCGTGTGTACATCAAACTAATTAACATTGTGCAAAAATAATCTACTTTTACATACACAAGTGCAATACTTACGCGGTTAAAATGCATAATAAAAAAAAGACAGAATAAGAAAAGGAGACTGTTAAAAAGCGGTCTATGAACCAATAGCGATACTGTTACGATATTTCTGTGGGGATATCTCAACTATACCCTTGTGCAAAGTGGCATCAAAATCTGACTTGGCAGTTTTGAGAAATATAATATTTTAGAATACATAATTTCATGATAACACTAAAAAGTGGTCTATGAACCGATAGCAATACTGTTACGATATTTCTGTGGGGATTCCTCCCCTTTTGCAAAGTGGCATCAAAATCAGTTTTGAGAAATATAATATTTTAGAAGACATAATTTCATGTTAACATTAAAAAGTAGTCTATGAACCAATAGCGATACTGCTACGATATTTCTGTGGGGATACCTCAACTATACCCTTGTGCAAAGTGGCAACAAAATCTGACCCGGCAGTTTTGAGAAATATAATATTTTAGCTAGCTTAGCTAGCTAGCAGCTAGCTTAGCTACAAATAGAGTTCCTTCTTATTTTTCGAATTTTGGAGTTTGTTTTTTTTAAGACGTATCCTTCCTACATATATTTAAAAAATGCCTAAAAATCGGTAAGTACAAAAAAAAAAGTTGAGGGGACAAGTGACTTTGCCTAGTAGAGAAACACATTAATAAAGTCAGAAATACCCGTTCAAACCTGACCTGGTGACAATGGGAACACTTGGTAAAGATTACCTTTCAAACAAAAAAAATATTTTCTAAATCAGTCCTGCCGTCTTCGAGAAATCGGTGAATATAAATATTGAAAAATGTAAAAAAGATTGCGACGAACTGAGAACCTCCTTCCTTTTTTGAAGTCGGTTAAAAACGAAAAAAAAAAACTGAAATTCAGCACTTTCGAGGTGGTAAGTGTCTTTGTTTAGCAGAAAACCACATTAATTAAGTAGTATAAAGTCGTACCCGTTAAAACGTTTTTAAAATATAAAAAATGTAGCAAGAAATGTGAATTTTAAAGTATTATTTTTCTCAAAACTGCCGGGTTAGATTTTGATGCCCCTTTGCACAAGGGTATAGTTGAGATATTCACATAGAAATACCTTTCTAGTATTGCTATTGGATCATAGACCACTTCCCATACAAATTTTAACAATCTCCTTTAAGGTATTCAAGTCAATTGAGTGAGAAATTAAAATCGTGAGGTACCTATTGGATTAGAAAGCCAATTCTCGTAATTAAAAACGTTCAAAATCTAGTCGCAATCTCGTCTCAGCGACAATCAATATCAAAAACTTGTTATAATGTTGGGAAATTAGTCGATATCCGTTTAGGTGCTCGTATTTTTGACAGATTGAGACTGATATCAGACTGTGAACGTTCTTAAAATTACGAGAATTGCCCCTCTGGCATCTCGAATATTTGGAACATTTGAAGTAACTCATTCATATTTTTCTCTTCTTGTTCTCACACACTATTGTCTACATTTCTTTTTTTACTTTTCCTTTCGCAGGTCTGCTGGAAGAAATTTCTTAAGAAATAAGCAGTACCTTTGTACTCAAATTGTAATTATGACATATCCTTATGTATTTTATTGTGTGTACAATTGTACATAAATAATAAAATAAAAAATAAGTAATGGTATTTTGTTTAATAATTACGAGTAGGTATCTAATCATGATTTGACTACCTAATAAGAGCAGAATCAAATTGTGCAAGGAACGGACTGTAAGAACTATTTTAAACGGACAAATCTTGCCATAGAACGTGGCAATGCTGCCAGCCTTTTGGGCACGTTTCCTGTTGACAGCGATGCGGACGAATTTTTTGATGCCCTTTGATTATTTCCCCTCCCTTTTTATACACTTGTACATATTATTATTTTAAGATCGTTAGCTTTTTAAATTATGAAAATATTGGAATCTTTAATAAAACAAATCTTTATTATAGTGTTTGTTCAGTTGTGTACCTAAGTAGACGGCAAAATATCCGAAACCAGAAAAAATGGAGTAGGTATACCCATAAAATATTCATGTATTCTTCCTATCTACCCTATATTGCAATATCCCGTCCACCTAAAATACGTGTTCATTTGTGCGATTTCAATTAAGGATGCGAAAACCCGATAGTTTTAGATATTCGGATCCGACACGTCTGGTCGTTCCGGGTATCTTATTTAATAAGGAAATGTGATAGCATATACATAAAATCATCATCATCTGCCTAGCCTTTTCCCAACTATGTTGGGGTCAGCTTCCAATCTAACCGGATGCAGCTAAGTACCAGTATTTTATATGGACCGACTGTTTATCTACACAAAAACAACAAACATCTGTACATAAAATGTACATTGGTATATTTATTTGGCAAAATGCTTGAGGCGTATCTCAGTAATTGCATATTAATGAGCCTAATCAGAACATTCTTCCACGCTTGTCTTGACTTTGATAAGTTGAACCTCAATCAGATTAATTGCTTGTAAGTGTGAGGCCACACGAAGCGTTAACGTTACGTTGCGGCGCCGGATCGGTGCCGCAACGTCATCCTACATACAAATCACTATGCCATGTCACACGACGCGTTGGGCCGCCGGCGCGCCGTGCGGCGTCGCACCGTAGGCGCGCCGCGCTTGTGACCTGCGAGACGAGGCGGGGAGGGGTGATACGCTGCGGCGCCGGAGTGCATCGTACAGCGTTCTACTGCGGTGCCGTGCCGCCCGTGTGGCACCCTGTAGCTCGAAATCATTGCGGTGCGGTGCCGCACCGCACCGTTAACGTGTCGTGTGGCCTCGCTCTAAGGTAGACATGCCGCAGGTTCTATATTTAGCATAAAACCTTGTAAGACCGACTATAAATCAAAACAGGGGTATTTAAAGAAACAAATTTTGTAACGTCAACAAAGATTAATACTTTTTATTTGTTTCCAAATATTTTTGTTTGCTTCTTGTTTTGAAGGCAGCTATACCCTTGAAGTTTATGGATACAAACAGTCACGCAATAGGTCATGCGAATTTAAAATTAGGCTTATATTAGTGTGACTAAGGGCGCATTCCACCAAACTTTTCTACCTAGAATAAGTCTTGTCCTGAGAATAAATTATGAATTTTTGACCGTTTTTCCGTACTAGAACTGTCAGATGTCAATTTTGTTCCACGAATAAAAGATATTTGATTTTGGTGAAATCAGCCCTTAATTACAAACTCAGAGCTTTTATTTCAATTAAACCATTTACATACCACTTTTTAAATGTTAAAGAGTCGGCCTGTTAGTCAGAAATTTGGGGCTAGTAGCCCATTTGAAAACGTATATCTCTCTCTGATCTCTCTCGGGATGGTTTTTATGCGTATTATCTAAGCTAATCTAGATTAAGGATTAGATAATAAAGAAAACGTTAAGTTTTAATGCCAGAAATGTCTAGAAAAGAGCCAGACCAATGAAAAAAAATCGGTCAAGTGGAAGTCAGAGGCGCGCACCGAAGGCTCCGTACAAATTAGTAGGTAATTTACTACATGAAATTGCTTCTTGCCGAATTCCATGATTCTAGGTCAACGGGAAGTATCCTATAGGTTTTGATTTCGGAACATAAACGCTCGTATCTTTTTATTGCGTTGACTTATAAGTTTATTTTTTTCACTGCTTCAAGGGATTACAACCCAGAGTACTTGAGTATGGTCTGTTATCAAGATCATGTTTTTTTTTAATCAAGAATTGTGTAAACTCTGTAAGTCTTCTGAAATAACTTAATTGTGTGTAACCAATTTTCCCAGAAGACGTAGCGTTGGAAGGCCTCACACATGGTGGACCGATAACCTTGTAAAGGCCGCGCCTTGGAAGCACAGAACCGGTCAAAGGGGCGGTGCTTGGGGGAAGCCTATGTCCAGCAGTAAACGTCTTTCGGCTGAAATGATGATGATGATGAATTTCCCCAGTCGTGTCTATCAAAATTGCTGACAAAACAATTCTCGATGAAGGAAAACGTCATGGAAAACGCTGTAATAGTCTGAAATCACTAAACACGCTACTATCAAGCTCAGTAAGAGAGGTCAACTGAGGCGTATAGAATCCAAAGGTAGCTAAGTGCCTCCATGTAAAATATTCAGGAACCGAAAAAAACGTTTTTCTAATTTAAGAGTCAGGGGTTTTCATACTCTGAGTTTATTCTCCATACTTAGTAATTTTTTTGAAAGAGTGGATTTTAGCTGGCTTTGATTCTATATGCCTCAATTATTTTATAAGTACTCGTTTAGTTTGCGAACACGGGCATTCGGGGCCAAAAGACTTCGGTTATACTATCGTGCTTGATAAACATTAACCCTGAAAAACGTAACAGTTATTGAACTAGACCGACTTCATGGCTTTAAAATACCACAACATATTGATTATTATTGGAACTGCAGGCAAAAGCAAGGTGAATATACTACGCATTCTGATTTCCACAGCCTTAGTTGAATATTTCATCAAGCAACTAAAAGTTTAAAGGATTGGCGAACTATGCTTGAAGTCATCCAAAAGTTTTGATGATAAATCTTTTTCATGCGCTTTCGAAATTATCTCATTGTAATTAACGAAGTTTTGGTTTCGGGTTATCATACTGGTAATTGATTAAGTTTAATTTGATGATTTTCAAGTTATTTTGTTGCTGTTATTGGTAAGGTTAGCTGCGGTTTCTATGGCTAAGATATCAAAGTATTTTTATAAAACTTTGTAGAGAAATTGCTTTAATTATTTACGTGTAAAACCACAGGTGTTCATACACACCAGCAGGGCAATTGCGTAACACATTATCAATCGGAATCGGTTTCATTTTGACAGTTCAACAACATTCATTGCGTTATAATAATAATAATTTATCTTTATTTCAGACATAGGTACGTCCATACATTTTTACAAAGAAAGAAAGAAATCGTTAGTAGGTTTCTTAGTAGTACACACAAAATAATCAAATAAAATAAAATGAACAGGTGTTAGTAAATTGTTAGTAAACAAAACGAAACAAGACAAGTTATTTACGGGTTGAGCAGACAAATTTTTCGAAGTTATGAAGCAATGGATTAGCAATTTGCTTCAAAATGATTCTGATTCCGATTCCGATTGATAGTATGTTACTCAATTAGGGTGCAGGCTTGTTGCTAAAACAGACTTTAAGTATTATTATCGTTATACTTTCTTATTATTTGCGAGTGAGCAATGGTAGCCCATTGGTAAAGGCCCCAACTTACGAGTTGTAGGTCGTGGGTTCGAACCCAGGAAGGCGCTTTACTTTGTCTAAATAATTTAATCACCACTGCTCTATTAGCGGTGAAGGAAAATATTGCAAGGAAAACTGTATTGTCTAGAACCAAAAATTCGAAGACTTCTGACAACTACCAACCGTAAATTCGTAATCCACCTGCACCGCGTGGTGGATTATGGCCCACTTGGCCTGTGTCCCAGCAGTGGCAGAATAATATAGGCTGATTATGATACATTCTTTAAATGGAAAGGTGATGGACTGGCACATCGCCTATCATCATCATCATCTGCCTAGCCTTTCCCAACTATGTTGGGGTCATCTTCCAGTCTAACCAGATGCAGCTGAATACCAGTATTTTACATGGAGCGACTGCCTATCTGACCTCCACAACCCAGTCACTGGGTATTACGATACCCGTTGGTAAGACTGGTTGTCACACTTTCGGGCTTCTGACTACCCGTAACGACTCTCAAAGATCCACGAATGACAGCCGGGACCAACGGCTTAACGTGCTTTCCGAAGCACGGAGGGGTCTCGGTATGTAAAGATGGTGACCTATCCACAGACCAACCACGGCAAGCGTAGCTTAACCTGATCGATCGACCTGTGCGACTGTTATTATTAAGCCACGGGCCCCTCATATAGCATATCGCATATCAAAGATATAATATACTGTTTTCCACCATTGGAAAGTCTGGCAAAGTAGCCCCCTAACATTGGAAACTATCCAAATCACCTTTCGAGAAGTAAAGGCAATGAGAACCTATTTAAAACGTAATAAATTAACCTAAAACCAGTCATTATTCCGAAGCCCCAACAATACAACAGCAGAGCCTTGATTCCCTTTAATTATTCGTAATTGTTCGCCGATCGTGACGCCATTGGCTTCGGTAAACTTCGGGCGTAACTTTTTAAACAAACTTGCTCCTAATTCTCACGATTCTACGAAAATGGCGCGACCTGCAAAATGTTTGTTACAATAAGTTCGCCTCAAAATAATCGCTTTTTCGGATTATGGAAATGGATTCTTTTTGAGTGAAAAATGGTGTAATTTATTTTTGATCATTTTTCTTCTCTGATTTCGAGCGAGGAGGCAGGTGCTAGTAATTTTTAACGAGTTTGGTGAAATAATGGCTCGGAAAGTTTAGAACAATTTGTCATGCTCTAAAAGGCTGAAAGATTTTATTCTAAGTATTTGCATGGCAGTAATCAATTTCAGGTTTAAACCTATTGCGTAGACGTTTTACAGAATGTTCTTTTTGGGTGATGAACGTAAACATAATGCTAGAGATTGATAAATGATTTATTTTCTGTAAGTTGGTTTGTACAAACACTTTTACACGTCAATCATATTTTTTTTTAAGCTAGATAAGGTCGGCGTTTCCTATCTGACTACTCTGAGAAGAAAGACCGAAACAAACTCAGAGGTCACAGTCTCTTTTAAAATCCAGACAAAGTTTTGGTCAGATCATGTGAAGACTATGTAGATTGGTGTCTGAAATGGTCTTTTGAGGAAAGGACCACACAGATTGAGCGGCTGATTGGCGTGGAAATTTAATATCTTAATAGGTACGTCACTGTTACTCAATCGTCATATTGCCATAATTACTAATACATGCGTCATGTTCGTGAACGGGCGCCGTCAGTAGGGACTGGTCATTTCTTTGTTGCCACGGCTTATTTTAATTTAATATTTGAATTGTTTTTTTCTCATCTTCTCATTATGGATGCTTTTAACGTTCTGCATCGTTCTCACATGTATAATTTTTAACATGAATGATGTAACCAAGACTTTGTAACCATATTATTTTGATTTAAAAGAGTGTCCATGGAGTTTCTTGCCCGTTCTTCTCCATAAGTACCTACGCTTTGGAATGGGCAACTAGCTTCATCTTTCTGACTGACCGACCCCTTGACAATTCAAAAGTGCCTGTAATTGGTTTAATTGAAATAAATGCTTTGAGTTTGAGATTACCACAATAAGCCAAAGTACTGACGATTTTGAGTAGGTTTCTTTTTTGTCTTGGACTATTCTACTTCTTTCCATCTTTCCAAAATAACCGCATAATTAACTTTTACTCATAATGTAGTTGTCACTTTCAGTTGTATTTTAGCGACAGAAAGACTATTAAATAAAATAGTCTAAGGCTCAATTTACACCGCCGCGGAACGGAGTGGAATCGAGTTTTCGTAATAGCAAAATGAACTTTATGTCAATTGTCTAACGTACAAACTAGATACGAGCTTGTTCCTGTGGGAATTCCCGAGAATGCGAGATAATTCTCCAAGAGATGCGCGACCTGTGCGTATGGGTGTATCTGATTTGTGCGTTACAGTACTGAAATAAAGTTCATAATGCTTTGTACAAAAAAAAGTCGCTGCCGTTCCGTTCCGCGGCGGTATAAATTGAGCCTTAATATTAAGTGTCGTTTGTGATATCGGTGGCCAAACTCATAATAATAATAAGCATAATCAGCCTATAGAGTTTCCACTACTGGGACACGCTACTTCACCACGCAGGCGCAGTGCGGGAAGGGGATGTCACATGTCTTCGAATTTTTGGTTCCCTACAACCAAAAATTCAACCATGTCATAACCGCTCTCAAAAACGTTGAAGGAAAAGATCGTGAGGAAACCGGCATGTCCAAACATTGCCGGTTCACGATGTTCTCTTTCAACGTTTTTCATGCCGGTTTCCTTACGACGTCTTCCTTCAACGTTTTTGAGAGCAGTTATGACTTACGTGTCGCAGGTCGTGGGTTCGAACCCAGACTGGTATATTACTTTGTGTAAACTCATAATAAAGGATGAAAAGTATAATATAGCTCTTCTACTAACTACTGTTGCTAAACTCAGGTACTCCAGTATCAAACTTAAATCTTTAGTAGCAATAAAAACCCGAGCTATCTTAAGATGGCTTTCAAAGGAGGTGATAAAGGGATATCTAGGTAGCTTCTACAGTGCTTTTACAGTTATTTGACCTCTGATTTTGCGTCACAAGAGAAGAGGTGGCCCTGTGGTATCGGCCGCGACATATCGCACTGCTAACACAAGACTGTATCAACTCAAAAAAAGACAGATTCGAGATAACCCATTCTTCATATATTATGTAAAATGAAATAACTTGATAACCTGCAATCTCTGAAATTACTCATAATTAAAGAAACCCCTTAATTTTATCACTAATTTTAAAACAGTGTTCACTTTTTACAATCGTTAACAGGAAACGAGTAATCAGTTTTACATCATTTCTGAAAAAGCTTAATTTTGAGTTGATACAGTCTTGTGTTAGCAGTGCGTTATGAGTTGTCGGTCGTGGGTTTCAATCCAAGCAGGCATTTGATTTAGCATTATTTCATCACTACCACTGCTCTCAAAATGGTGAAGGAAAACATCGTGAGGAAACATGTGATGGACATCGCGCGTCGTGGATCATGGTCCACTCCCTCTCACAAAGAGGAGGCCTGTGTCCCAGCAGAGGGAACATTATAGGCTGATTATACTTGCATCACTGCCAAAATAACAGTGTTTTTTTGTCTTTATAATAAATGACTGTTAGGTTGCTGCCATTGACAAGCCTGTCAAACCACAATGATCTTTATTCTAGTTATAAAATAAAGTTGCTTTTGGGTTGCCGCTGTCTGAGGTAAAATAACTGCGGAAGAATTGTAGGTACCTACGTCTGCTCTTAACGTAATAGCACTCTAAGTAAAGTTACCGAGACATTGAGGTAATGATAATGAGTTCTAATTAGTGCCGCTAATTACGAAGGACTTGAAGAAATGCCTGGGTTTTGTTAGTGAATGGAAACTGGATTGGGAGGTTATTAATTTGAGTGTGATAAGCATGAGGAATATTTTTTCGAATATACAGGGTTATTGGAAAAACACCAACAACCTCTTAAGAGATCATTGTACTCATCATTATGAACAACTTTTACTATGGGACCAAACCAGAAAGCGCGAAAAAAAACCAGTTGTTCCCTACATTTTCACGAGTTATACGAACATAAATATAGAGAACAGATGATTTTTTTTCGCGATTTCAGGTTTGGTCCCATAGTAAAAGTTGTTCATAATGATGAGTTCAATGTGGTGTTTTTCCAATAACCCTGAACAAAGAAAGAAAAGTATTTACGTCTAATGGTCACAGACAGACTGGGACAGACTGGATGCGGAAGGCGGAGGACAGGGTGTTGTGACGCAGTCTGAAAGAGGCCTATGTCCAGCAGTGGACTGCGATAGGCTGAGTTGATTGGTTGACATGTGTATACTAATAAGTTAACTTAAATAAAAAAAAAAAACACAATCATGAGAGAGAAATAGTCGGCAGCTGCACGTCGTGAATGTACTAAGAAGGCTATCTATATCTTTGCTTTAACGGTTTCGACGCATACCTGCCAGTATATTCGGTGAGCTGTCGAAAGTATAAATCCCTAGCATCAGGTGAAATGACAACTCACTTCAAGCTCATTTCACCAAAGTTTTCACTGTAAGATCTTCACAGAATAGACCGACTGGTCTACGGTACTAAACAACACTAGTTGGTAGGTATGTTAGCTATATCAATAACAAAACATGGATAGGATTATGGTCGAAAAAGTTGAAATGTTTTCAGATTCATACGACACTATTCAATCAAGCAACTTCGATTCCGATTTTCGATTTCGTTTTTTTTTTAATTTCGATTGATTTCGATTAGCGATAGATCCATTATAACCCAGCAAAATTATCGTCGATTCATCATGCGTTTTGATGAATCGACGAACTGCAAACAAAACAAAACTTTTTTACAAAAAAAAAACAACCGACTTCAAAAAAAACACTACAAAGTGAAAAATAACTTTAATTTCGGAAGTCGGTGTCGTTGCTTCAGCATTTTCGTTTTTTGACACCGACTTCCGAAATTAAAGTTATTTTTCACTTTGTAGTGTTTTTTTTGAAGTCGGTTATTTTTTTTTTGTAAAAAAGTTTTTATTTTTCACTTTTTAGTTGTAGGTACCTACCCCACACAAATTCAATTAACACTAGTGCATTGAAGACACGACTCGAAGAATCATCAAAATTCACAAAAAATGCCGGAGATGCAGTACATTTATGCATATAACTTCGTACATAAGAATAATTACCTAATGTATTATATACTAAAACCTTCCTGAAAGTATGTAGATCACACTCATGAAAAAATTATCAAAATCGGTTCAGTAGTTTTTGAGATAATCGCGGACATACAAACATACATACATACATACGGGTCGAATACAGAACCTCCTTTTTTAAAGTCGGTTAATTAATAAAGTCGGTTAATAAAGCCGGTTAAAAAAGTATCATATGGTTAAATTGAAAGCTATCCATAATATTTGATATACCGCCTATTCCAGCAATTAAAATTCCCAATTTTCAACTTTGTTGTCCAACTTTTAATACAGATAACAGATGGGACCAACCAACTCGGTCCAATATTGTCTCCCAATGGACGAATGGACGACCTGATAAACTTTTATCCTAATTTGTACATTTAAAATGTTCACCCAAAATATAAAATACATATAAATAAGTGTTGGGATGTATGAAGCCTACTCGTGTAGCGCAATTTATTCCACCAGTTACTCAACTGAACCGAGCGCTCGATGCGCATCCTGGACCTTTTTTAACCGACTTTAAAAAAGGAGGTTCTGTATTCGACCCGTATGTATGTATGTATGTATGTTTGTATGTCCGCGATTATCTCAAAAACTACTGAACCGATTTTGATAATTCTTTCATTACTGTGATCTACATACTTTCAGGAAGGTTTTAGTATATAATACATTAGGTAATTATGCTTATGTACGAAGTTATATGCATAAATGTACTGCATCTCCGGCATTTCTATGCGAATTTTGATAATTCTTCGAGTCGTGTCTTCAATTCTTCAATGCACTAGTGTTAATTGAATTTGTGTGGGGTAGGTACAACTAAAAAGTGAAAAATAAAAACTTTTTTACAAAACACAACCGACAAACCAACCAACAACCGACTTCAAAAAAAAACACTACAAAGTGAAAAATAACTTTAATTTCGGAAGTCGGTGTCAAATAACGAAAATGCTGAACCAACGACACCGACTTCCGAAATTAAAGTTATTTTTCACTTTGTAGTGTTTTTTTTTGAAGTCGGTTGTTTTTTTTTCACTTTGTAGTGTTTTTTTTGAAGTCGGTTGTTTTTTTTGTAAAAAAGTTTTTATTTTTCACTTTTTAGTTGTACCTACCCCACACCAATTCAATTAACACTAGTTCATTGAAGAATTGAAGACACGACTCGAAGAATCATCAAAGTTCCCATAGAAATGCCGGAGATGCAGTACATTTATGCATATAACTTCGTACATAAGAATAGTTACCTAATGTATTATATACTAAAACCTTCCTGAAAGTATGTAGATCACAGTAATGAAAGAATTATCAAAATCGGTTCAGTAGTTTTTGAGATAATCGCGGACATACAAACATACATACATACATACGGGTCGAATACAGAACCTCCTTTTTTAAAGTCGGTTAATTAACAGATTTAAAAAAAAAGGAGGTTCTGTATTCGACCCGTATGTATACTATGTATGTTTGTATGTCCGCGATTATCTCAAAAACTACTGAACCGATTTTGATAATTCTTTCATTAGCGTGATTTACATACTTTCAAGAAGGTTTTAGTATATAATACATTAGGTAATTATTCTTATATACGAAGTCATATGCATAAATGTACTGCATCTCCGACATTTCTATGCGAATTTTAATCATTCTCCGTGTCGTGTCTTCAATTCTTCAATGCACTAGTATTAATTGAATTTGTGTGGGGTAGGTACAACTAAAGTGAAAAATAAAAACCTTTTTACAAAAAAAAAAAAAACAACCAGTGTTTTAAACTTACATAAAAGCAGATATATTTAAGCATTGATACCGTCTTAGTAAGTGCACCATTCACTCCCTCGTGACCACTTTAAAACCAATTCAAAACCTAGTAAGTCTCTGGACTTGCTAGGTTTTACATTGTCGATGCACCTTACTAGATTTTTGAAATCAAGACCAAATACGAACCAAATACGACCAATACCATATCAAAGTTAGTAAGGCATTTAAAATATGTGATATCAGACTAATATGTATTATAAAGGCGAAAGTTGTGTGTTTATACATATGTTTGTTACTTCTTCACGCTCAAACGGCTGGACCAATTTTGATAAAATTTTGCATGGAGGTAGCTGGCACCCTGGATTAATATATAGACTACATTTTATCCCGATATTCCCACGGGATCGACACTTATGCGGGTGAAACCGCGGGGCGCAGCTAGTACATAATAAATCAGCCTACCCTTGGTTAGGAGGGCCATAACTGTATTTTTAAGAACGTTCGCATTGTAGTCTTAGTCTCAATCTGTCAAAGAACCTAATTTACCTACATTTTTTACAAGTTTTTGACATTTATTGTCGCTGAGATGAGATAGCGACTTGGTAAAGTTGAACTTGAACTAAGAAAAAAGTTTATTGTAAAAAACATTTTATTTTTCTAGGGTTCCGTACCTCGAAAGGAAAAAACGGAACCCTTATAGGATCACTTTGTTGTCTGTCCGTCCGTCTGTTTGTCTGTCAAGACCCTTTTTCTCAGGAACGCGTGGAGGTATCAAGCTGAAATTTATATCAAATACTCAGGTCCCTTAGAGCTGTAAAAAAATCAAACTTCTAAGCCAACGCAATCAAAAGATACAGCCGTTTATGCCGCAAATTTCCGCAAATTTTCGACTCTCGCAAGGGAATCAAAACCTACAGGGTACTTCCCGTGAACTCAGAATCTTGAAATTTGGTACGAAGCAACGTCTTATAGCACAGATAAAGGGAAAAATCCGAAAACTCTAAAATAGACTGGTCATCTCGCTTATTTTTAATCTTATATTTTGAATTGTTTCTTCATTTGTGTTTTTTTTTTTACATTGTTCTCACATATAGAAGCCACAAGAATAATGTACCCAGGATTTTGTAATATCTTGATGTAAAAGACTGTCCATGGAGTTTCTTGCCCGTTCTTCTCCATAGAGATCTACGCTTTGGAATGGGCAACTAGCTTCATTTTTCTGACTAACTGACCGACTATTTAATTTTGACAATTCAAAAGTGCCTGTACATGGTTTAATTGAAATGAATGCTTTGAGTTTGAGTTTTGAGTTTGAAGATAAAATTTCAAACAAAAGAAGATTTTTTTCAAATCGAGCTCTGAGGTAACAAACATAAAAAAATACAACGGAATTGAGAACCTCCTCCTTTTTTTTTTGAAGTCGGTTAAAAATCAAGTGACAGCTGAGCTCGATTTTCTATTAAGAAATTCTCAGTGACAAGCTCGGAATACCAACGTGATGTTACGTACGCGAACGAAGTCACGTGCAACACATAGTAAAGACAATGAATGAGATGAAAATTAAAATTCTGCCTCCACAAAGATTCATAATTGGGCCTGTTACAGCCATTTCGATTGAAATCATCGTCATTTGACTTTTTTCTGTAATTGGATCGGACAATGGTTTTTGTCGAGGCTTTTTGATCAAAGCTTTTCTTTTTTTAATTTCATATTTCTACAGATATAAAAGTGATGATGTGCGGTTGATAGGTTTTCTTTAATCTGCAGTTTGAATGGCATTAAATAAAGTTAATGGACCTAGTCTGATTGAACTTTTATCTGATAGAAAATTAATGTCAAGCCGCCGAAGAAAAGAGTTATCTTACGATTGAGAAATTGGCTTTCAGTCATTTTTTTTATATTATTACCTAGATATTAATAATTTCAATGAGATTAGGCAGGGGTCATAGTTCTTCCATAGTTCTTGGTAACCAGTCCACTTTAGCCACCCAAACCCATAGTCCAACTTTTTATCTTTCCATATCCTGCAATAGTCCTACACCAACCGGGGGTTGTCCTCGGGCGCACTTGCATAGCGCATACAGGGATAATCGTCGGTTGGTGCCACATTTCATTAAAATTTCCTAAGGGGCCTCTGCGGGTTGGCTTCGGCTCCTCGTACGCCTTCCAAAGGACCGGGGCCCCATGGTCCCGAGATATTTAAAATTTCAATGGTAAATTCGAACGATGTTGAGATAATTCGCAGTGTCTTTTTTCGATTTTTATTACGAAAGGTTAGGTACTTGAATTAGATTCGAATTAATTTTCTTGGGTTGCATTAAGTAGGTACTGTCTTTCATTGATAAAGTGAAAAAAAAAACTGTTATACATCCTATTAGAAAGTAGGGTATACAGTTTTTTTGATAGTAAAAATGAGTGTTCATTTGTTTGGATAGTAACAATACCATAAAGTTTGTAATAAGTTGTAGAAACCATCGCCCTGCGTGTTCCTCTACTACCTACCTAATGGGCAAGCTGTGGCAGTTGCCACTTTTACAGTTTAGTGAACTAATATTATTAAGGCTATTAATTTAGTGATAATACCTACGCCATTTTTTTTTTGTAGCTATGTATATTTTATTATTTAAAACAGAATTATCTTATATGTACCTATAAGGTGCTATAAAAATATCTACCACGGCTTCAATGAGAGATAGTATTTTGAATATAGATAACAGTAGTGAAGACATTTTGTACCCTGGAATAGTTAAATCAATTTGAGAAAATAAAGTAATTAAATAAAAATGTACTCTGTTCTGCATACCTACCGTGGTTCACAAACTACGCGCGATGTGTCGCTTCGTCATATTTTGCGGAATGAAATGACGGTGCGGCAACAGCTAATTACTATGGGACGGTTTCATGCAACTAAATCAATACGCGCATTTTTATGTATGAAAAAATTTATGACATAAGATCAATAGTTCTATGTTATGGGTTTGGTTTCCGCACTTAGTCCTTCAAATGGACCATTGTGCGTGAGCCATGGCGGCCGAAGGTGGTTATTCCTACCAGCCCAGCTCCCTCCAGAAGCTGACTAGGTCTCCTGGTCTGTTTAGAATATCTGTGTATGATTTGGGTGTCCCGAGGGTCGCTGATCTAATCTGGGTGACGCCTGTGAACTCAAAGAGCACATGCGCAACGGTTTCATCAGCCTGCATGCGAGCCCTGCACAGGGGACTGTCCGTTATGCCTATTGTGTGAAAGTGTTTGTTCAGCGAGCAGTGTCCCGTGATGGTCCCCGTCAATCTAATAATAAAAATTTACTATTGTAATCTATAATTATCATAGATCGGAATAGGTAGAGCTATTTTACGTACTTGCTTAGAATAATTGGATGGTTAGAATAATATGGATATTCCCCGAGTCCCGGGATTTGGTTTTTAAGTAGTAAAATCATAAAAAACTATTCACGCCTTCGGGACTAATGAAAGATTACACTTCCTTTCTGACGGGTAAATATAAGAAGGACGGGATTAAGGATAGTATAATAAATAGATAAACTTGATTCATTAAACCACATATATTTTTTTACGTAACAATGGTGCCGATTTTCTTGTCACAAATGCCTCTAAACTAGACTAAAAATTACTAAAATTTAATTTATTCCTGTCAAGCGACAATTTCCCATTCTGAAATTGACTAAAGTGACGCAACTTAACTATATTTTAGTTTGACAGCACTAAGATGGCACTGAGTTATTAATCTATTGAAGATGGCAATTTTGCTATTCTGAATTTCACGTTTTTCACCTAAAATTTTGATTGTCTAACTAAATCTGACTATTTTTAATCGCGATTAAAAAGGTGTGGAATAAAATTAGTTGTCATTGAATAGAAATTCACCAACACCTCGACTTCAGGTGCAAAAACAGTACTGTCTGTATCGTTTTTTTTTTCTTTTGCTTATATCTCGAAAATGGTGTGTCCTATCGCAAAAATAATGAAAATTTCGACCCCCTTTATAAAACCCTTAAACTCCTAAAACTCAACAGGTAGGTAATAATTTTTCATATTTTCCATGCAAAAAGTGAAAAATTCCTTAAAAAAACACGTCAAGGCCGCCCCCTCCGCGCCTGCGGCTCTAAAAAAACAATTCACGGGGTAGGGAAAATAAGTACCACGTGTCGACGAGACGCGATTGTCAAATTCGATTTTTGTTGTGTCAAAATTATTTTTAAATTTAGAGATATTTTTATGCAGAATAGCTGTAAGATTCTCATAGCAAAAAGTAAGGAATTTTAGTAATAGTTTAGTTCGGTGTACAAGAGAATCGGCACCAATTTCTTATTCAAGAATCAACAATAATTTAAACATTTTTATTCTGAAGTAGTACAAAAACATGTTACCATACAAATTATTTGTTCCTCAGTAAAATCAAAACATTATCAAATAGAAAAATTTGTATTTACAATAAAATCTTAATTGAAATAATCAATACGCTTCAACAATAATTCACTTATTTAAACAAAAAATGTCATTGGTCTGGTTCGTCTTCAGCTTCACTAGAAGACTGAGTATGACCAGAGTTAAAATAAATCACCATTATTTTTTCTAAATTATCTAATTTTAATCTATTTCTTTTTACATCTAACACCCATTTATATGTGGAAACCGAGCGCTCAACATCTGTTGATGTTAGTGAAGCGAATTTATATGACAAAAATCCCGTAGTATCAGTTGGAATCCCGTGGAATATCCATATTAACATCAATGTTTGCGGTCAATGAACCTAAATAGCTCTACCTATTCCGATCACTGATAATTATACAGAATACTGTCTCCCATTGAAGCCGGGGCATATATTTTAATAGCACCATATATAGGTATGTACCGCTGTTATGTGATAACCTCATCGCAAATTTGTATATACTAGCACGTACATAACGGGGTACTAAAAACGTCGTACGTTTTCACAATGTTCTGTTCTAAAAGGCCATCTGAACCGGTTCCTTATCTTATGTCTTAAGTAATAATAAACACAATAACATACTAATTACCTACTTCTAACATAGTTAAGGATCGTTAGTCGCCAGCTCACTTGCCTTAATTGCAGCTCTGATTACTTCTGTCTACTATTTCTTAGAGCCGTAGCACCTATTGTAAAACTTGAACGTATTAAATAAACGCTAAACCAAGGTTTTGTTCAATTTTCATGCGAATAAAATGCCAGATATTTCTTCTTTTTAGCGTATCGAAAAGTTCAAAAATTTTTGGCCCAAGGTTAAGCTGCGTGAACTCCGCTCACTGACGCAGTCATAAGATTATCAAGTGTACTGAGGGGCAATTCTACTAATTTTAAGAACAGTCTGATCTCAGTCTCAATCTGTCAAAAAATACCTCTAATTTCCCTACATTTAGACATTTGTTTGTCGCCGAGATGAGACTGCGACTAGATTTTGAACGTTTTAAATTACGAGAATTGGCCTTCAGATGTTCTTGACAAGCTGTCCAGAATAACATATTTGTTACTGTACAAAATGACAAACAAATGAAAATGTTCTCTTTTACTTCGTTAAAAACTCACCACACGGAGCCAGTAAAACCTTCAAGCAGTTTTGAATAAAGACATCTATCAGCTTAAACTGCCAACTGAGTTAATTAAAGGTTTCCCCTAGCACAAACAAATACAGTCAACGGTTAGTGGTCCCTTGTTATCCATCGCTATGTAACCGCCAATTATTTCTCGGACAAGGCGATTTGATAGTGGAAGAGTACTGTTGGTTTCGCTTAGAATTGTGGAGTTAATTCCAGTGTCAGGATAAATTGTCGTGATTAATTGTTATTTTAGGTCAAAGTTGTATTTGATCTTTGAGTATCTAGGTTAAGAAGGCATAGCATATCGGACTATGACAAAGAGAGCAAAGAGAGTGCGCGAAGAAGGAGTGCGCCTGTCGGTCACAAAAGTGTTATTGGATTTTTCTATTGAGAATTTCTTAGTAACAGTTAGTTGGCGGTGTGGTACTCCGTGCCTTGGAAAGCACGTCAAGCCTTTGGCCTTGCTCCTGATCTGACTCCGGTCGTGTCAGACTGCCGTACCATCAGACAATGAGGGTAAGGGAAGAGAGAGTGCACCTGTGTCTGCGCTAACACTTGTGCACTATAATATTTCCCGCGCCGAAACGGTCTCCGCTGAGATTAGCCGCCATTACCGAAACATCGGTCTAGAGGACTATAATATTAAGAAAGCAAATGGATTTTTAGGGAGAAACTGGCAAACATTAGAAAATTATGAGCGACTAGCTATGGCCCGCAGTTTTACCCACATAACTATCGATCCCGTGGGAATATTGGAATGAAAAGTAGCCTATATGTTAATACAGGGTGTCAGCTATGTCTATACAACATTTTATCAAAATTGGTTTAGCCGTTTGAGCGTGAAAAAGTAAGAAACATAAACATACACACACAAACTTTCGCCTTTATAATATTAGTGTGATTGCGTAGATACCTGGATAAATATATTGTGGCAATTTAGAAGACTTTAAATTATTACGAGGAGCACTTTAAAACAGATAAAAGAACGTCAATACAGGCGTTTTAAAAATAAAACGTTACACCAAACTTCGAAGTCACGCGATCGCAAAAACGCAACGTGAAAATCACACAACATTGGACCGACGAAAATAGTCTAAAACTTTTATCTCTAAATAGAAATCGAAGGAAATTTCCACCTTCAAAATCGTTCGCGTTAGCTTTCAGTTCCAGTTGCGTCGAACTTAGAACCGATGCCTTTTGAGTTCCGTAACACTTTACATGTCATGTCGTGACGTCATGATTTCTTTGACGCCTCTGTCGTTGTAGTCGGGTTGGATTTTACCGTCTGTTTTACGAATTGCTATAGGGCTTAGAAATGGATCTGGTAACAGTAATGTTTTTACATAACTTGTATAAGATAAGTCCCACAATCCTTATTTATAGCGTTATTTGTTTGAGAGCAGAAATGTAATATAATTTATGTCGTTGATGAGGTGCCAAGGAAGCCAAAAATTTGCCTTTTCTGACCTGGCGTCCACAATTGAGGACATAAAATATAATAATAAAATATAAAAGTATTCCTTTCGTAGGGTTTTTTCGTACAGAAAAACGGATGTATTCATTTGTTCACAAATATTAAGGCTAAAACACTACAACTAGCGCCATCTTGTATCGTGTTTTAACATATTTTCGTCAAGTCTCATCTAGACCAGACGTGAAAATCACACAATCATCATGTGCATTGTGCGTGTTTGGCAAGAGTCATAAATATTCTCAATCAACATAAACTTTGAAAAAGTAGGTAGGTACAATCAAACAAAGACAGTATACGACTTATCAGAAGCAGTGGTGGCCCCCAAACCGTGCCGTGTAGGAACCCGATGGATACGAGAAGCACAGAACCGGTCGAAGTGGAGGTGCTTGGGGGAGGCCTATGTCCAGCAGTGGACGTCTTTCGGCTGATATGATGATGAGTGGTGACCCATTGGTAACGACCGTGTGCCTTACTTGCAGGTCGTAGGTTCAAACCGAGACTGGCGCTTCACTTTGTGTAAATTATTTCATCACCACTGCTTTCAAGATGGTGAATGAAAACATGGTGAGGAAACCGGTATGTCCTAGAACCAAAATTTCGAAGACATGTGACATCTACCAATCCGCGCTGGGCCTGCGTGGTAGATTACAGCCCACTCCCTCTCACTGAGAAGCGGCCTGTATCCCAGCAGTGAGAACATCATAGGCTGATTATGCTAAACGATTTGTCTAACAGAAAACACTTATTTGATCACTGACGCAACAAAAATCTTCCATTATATTTCCATCAATTGATTTTCAATTACACTTGACATTCAAAGTTTAATAGTTAGAAAGTATCAGTTACTGGTTGTTCAGTATCGATCACTTCATAGACTATTAATTTGAACTGACAGTAAATTACAACTATGAGACATGTCAAATTACAAGCTTCATAACTTATATGAATAAAATATTAATATTAACTTCACCGCCGTATCTTTGCGTTGACGTCGTTGTAGGGCATGCGTGCGCCGAACTCTAGGTCTGTACTGGTAGAGTCTACTTTGCCGGAACAGGTCTAGGGTGAGGAGCCAGATGAAGAGAGATACAGAAACTCGCAGGGCAGTATGTCTTGTGGCGACCTGTTGGGCAGTAGCGACCCCATGGACCCTATCTCCTGGGAGTAGTCTTGATCCTCACCTCTCGGATGAAAAGAAGACTGACGAGGAATTGAGTTTCCACCTCTTTTAGCTCCCTTCAAAATGGTTGAGCTGAATGGTGCTGATCTATGCGTCATGTTCGTGAACGGGCGCCGTCAGTTGGGACTCGTCATCACTTAGCTGCCTCGGCTTATTTTTAATTATTTTATTTTTGTATTGCTGTTTTGTTATTATTTGCTGGACGCATTTAACGTGTAGGTAAGTCTTTTTTTTTACATCGTTCTCACATATAATTATAAATTCAACATTAATGATGTAACTTATATTTTTGTAAAAATATAATTTGAAAGAGTGTCCATGGAGTTTCTTGCCCGTTCTTCTCCACAGGTACCTACGCTTTGGAATGGGTAACTAGCTTCATATTTTCTGACTGACCGACTTCTTGACAATTCAAAAGTGCCTGTAAATGGTAAAATGGTTTAATTGCAATAAATGCTTTGAGTTTGAGTTTCTTGCCTTTAATATCCGGCTTGAGTAGAGATTCGCAAGAGCAAACATACTCGGAGGAAGGAAGTATTCCAGTAAGCGCTGGGATTGTTCTGATAGCCGTGGAATACCTCTTCACTCCTCAAACACCTCAGGAAATGTTGCCCCCATGCCGTTACGTCACTATGTGGTAGCGACAGTGTCCGAGGGACCATTATTGAGTGTGCAAGTCACCCTCTGCCATTTTATCCGTGTATATTATATGACATTGGCAGGCAGGGGACATAGTTCTTCTATACTTCAAGATTAGCAATCCACCATAGGCACCCAAACCTATAGCCCAATGTGTTTTGTTTCGATTCTTCATTTTTTTTATTGCTGAATGGGCACGCTCAATTGACCTCGATCACGCTTGATGGAAAGCGATGGATGAGGTCTATGATGGAACGAGCATGCCAGAAGATGCCTAAGGCACTGGAATTCCCACACATCGACGAAACACAGCAGCCTGCTTGACGACGGACACCGGTGAGAGGGTGGTCGCAAACCAGGCGGGCGTTAGCCCTACCATCGCAAGGGAAGAATTGGCCAGTCAAATAAGGTGTTGGGTGTGACTGTCCAGGATGCGCCGAGCGCTCGGTTCAGTTGAGTAACTGGCGGAACAAACTACGCTACATGAGGAGGCTTCTTCATGCATCCCAAAAATTCATTTTTTTCGTTCTGCAATAGTTCAACAGTGACAACCAACCGTGCCTACACACGGTGAATAAACCGTAATTTTTCACGGCAAGAAAAACGCGTGTGTGTACAAAGGGCGTCACTGTGGAGTTTCTTGCCAGCCGGCCTCCATAGAAAACAAAACAATTGGAACCATGCACTAAGCTGCTGACGTATTATAAGAACCCATGCATGTAGGTTTAGGTGAAATAATATGTTTTGAATTTGAAAGTAAATAGTTCGACTCTCTGTGTTCGGTTGCGATGGGGAAATCGAACGTTTCAGCGATGGCTTTGATACAGAATTTCGTTTTGATGACTCGCTGCGTTTGAATCATTTGTTCGCAAGAGTCCAACTTTCTCAGGAGTTCAACTTTTATAACATCCATACAATTCGCTATAAACGTTTGATGTTTTCCATTTGTCGCTTTTCTGTAAGTTCCTGTATCGAGCGAGTTAATTGCTGATACGGATGCTAAAGATATGCACGCTTTATTCAGTCGTTATCTGCGAAGCATTTTTCCAACTATCTTGGGGTCGGCTTCCAGTCTAACCGGATGCTATTGAATACCATCAGCATGACTTCTACATTACATGGAGCGACTGGCAAGCCTTGCTTAGACTGTCAGACTTTTGGGCTTTTGACTGCCTGTACCGATAGTTAAAGATCTACTAATGACAGCCGGGACCAAACGCTTCACGTGCTTTCCGAGACACGGAGGGGTCTCGATAGGATGGACACCCATCCACGGACTGACCTTGGCAAGTGTAGCTTTATCTTGATCTTCCCTAGTGGTTGTTATTACTTTGCCATGAGCTACTCTACTTAGTCTTTGTATCATGCTTAAAAAAGGTAAGTTTTCAGATCGCCGATGTTAAGGTGGTTATCACACCACACCGGATACCGCTCCGGTGTGCGATGCTGCGGTTTTTAACTAGTTTGCGGATTTTTTTGCGGGAACCGCACGGAGATGTGGTGTCAGTGTGTTCACTGACACTAAATCTCCGAGCGGTTTACAGCCAAACTTAAAAACCGCAGCACCACACATCGGAGCGGTGTCCGATGCAGTTTGATAAACGCCTAAAAGCAGTAGGTATGTCTGCTAAAGCCCTAAGGTAAGCAAACTTGCAATTAGGAGAAGTTCCTTACTCATTACATGGATTCAATTACCGCTGTATACAGATACAAGCTAGGTGTGAAGTAAAACGCATAGTGAATACACCTTGTAGGACTGTTGTAATATGAAATTCATAGCTGACGTACTTGCGGAATTTCAGACTAAATTATTGTAGCGTAAATGTAGCACTACACGGCAATTAAAATAGATTTCGGCTTTGTAGAACGTCGTCTGTGCCACTTATAGATGTGTGATAGTCTCTTTATAAAGCTCGATGTGTCATGTTTATGCCTATTTCTATTCATATTATATCATTTGTTCTGTGTCTGGGTGTAATTTATCTATAATATGTATGTATTTAGAAATATATAAGTATGTTTATCAGTTGTCTAGTACCCATAACACAAGCTCTGCTTAGCTTGGGACTAGATGGCGTTGTGTGATAGTTGTGGAATATTATTATTATTATTATTATCTAATCATGTGCAAACTGTAACCATGGTACAGTCACGTCTATAAGTATGTACACACTTTGCTTTATTCAAAGGCGAATTTCTCCTTTATTTTTGAATGAAATGTTATGTTCTTACGAACATGGTATTTTCGAACCCATACGTTTATGTTAAATGTCGTATTTCAACGTTGCGTTCGTTATTTCACGAAAAAATTGCAATTGAAAATTGCCAAGTGTTGACATATTGGTGCTCGTGACTGTACATGATTCTGAACCTGCCTTAATTCTGTCATACATCACACTAATATTATTAAGGCGAAAGTTTGTGTATAATGTGTTTATATGTTTGTTCATTCGTGTTGAAATTACATATGTGAGAACGATGTAGAAAGACGTGCACTTTAAAAGCGTCCGTTATACAAAAAAATATAAATACAATTCAGAAATTAAAATAAAGAAGAATGAATTAGCATTGGCATTTAGTGTGGTTTTCAGCATCATTTAGAAAATGTATTCCGGAAGATTTATTTTTTTGATACACATTTACACAAATACAAACATGACAAACTTCGTCACAACATTCTTTGTGGCAAATTCAAGGCAGAGTAAGCCCCTTATATTTTTCTGTCATTTTCAAAACATTAACAGAAATATTTTTTCTTACATAAGGGTATTATATTATTCTTGGGAGCGGAGAAAAAACCTCATAATCTTCACACTCCATTTCCCTCGGCGGAAATTCAAGCGGCTTCAGCGCTGCGTGCACACGGCGGCGGCGGGCGCAGCGCTGGAAGCCACAATATTTAATGAAAACATGGTGGAATTATAAGATGACAATAATGGTTTTATTTTAAGTCACTTGCTATAGGATATTACTTAGTAGGCTTTCTGGACTGCTTTTAATCTATATTTATACATATTACAAACTAGCTTCTGCCCGCGACTTCGTACGCGGATCCTGTTGCTTATGCCAGCGACAACGGGGTTGTCAAAATCGAAGATCTGAAACGTCTTATGTCGAATTCTAAGAGCCCGGGGACTGGAAAACAACGGGATGCGCGAGACGATTCGAGACGTTCCAGATCTTTCATTTTTGTAAGTCAACAGAAAATGCCCATAATCCACCACTTCAAATTATAACCATCATCTCCATGGCAATAAATTAGAGGGTACTGCAATGTATCGTAAGATCGATGTGTTTCATAAATGAGTTGCAGGCAATTATCTTGTGTGCGTAACACTATGTCACGCACGCCGCTCACATTCTTGATCAGCAAAAACCACTGCAACATCATTTGTTACTGGAGCATTGTATCTGCCCCGATGTCCAGTAGCGGGTCGTTTACCAGCATCAATCACAAATTTATAACTGTTGCTTTGTCCAGGGGGATAGATTCTAATGCAGATTTAAAACTGTGTACGTAGGGGTTTATTTCATGCAACATACTTTGAAGCAGTGAAATCGGACTATTTTTCAATTGCGGAAAGGTTCGTTTCTAATATTTGTCTGATCTTGATAATTGGATACGAAATATATTTGGAGAAACTTGGGGTCATTTTCAGGCAAAAATGAACCAATAAGGTGGTAAACTTGGCCTTGTATTACAAATAAAATTTTATTTTCGTGTAAAAAGAAAATTTTTAGAGGTATCTTCATGATTATTTTCTATAGTATTAAATTAGTTGTGTTATGTTTTCAACACACTATCTACCTAGCATATATCCTGAAGAATAACATATATTTTTTGATTTTGTTTACTGTAGCCGATCACATACTTTTATTGCTTCTAAAACTTGCGTTTTTTGCGTTTAGGTCCTGTAATCCCCGTAATAAAAAAATCTCAATCAAGCCGTAAAATCGTGCGAAGCAGGGGATCGCTAGTTATTTATAAATTATATCTGTTCCATCCCTAGGTGTGAACATGCCTTCGGCAAACACAATACGTCATTGTAATTTAAAACTTGGCTGGGCAAACTTAGCCCCGTTTTCCAGTTTTCTTCATATTTTATGCATGATCTTTTCTACTTATATCTAGGTGAACAAAGTAGCTTCCCGTTAAGAAAGTTTGTCTGAATGTTATATTCAAGGTGGAAAACTGTAATTTGACGGAGAAACCACTTTGTAACACGGATAAGGATAATTTTGGTATGTACAAAAGGCGATGGCTTAAGCCGGTTCACGTAAAGGCGCATTTATACGAGGCAAATTTTTCGGGTTTAGAGAGGCGAGAGTGTCAACTTTGCAAGACTAGGCAGGCGATTTGTCTTTAGGGGTCTTTTATAGCTTATGGAAATCCTCAAGATAAATCAACATAAAACGATACTAGCTAGGTTATTTGACTTTGATTGGTTGTCAGACTTTTGGTTTCTCATTAGTACTACTACCCCCAGCTGGATGGACCGACGACCTAAAGAAGGTGGCTGGGACAGACTACATGTGGAAGGTGGAATACAGGGTGTTGTAACGTAGCCTGGGAGAGGCCTATGTCCAGCAGTGGACTGCGTTAGGCTGAATTGATTAATTGACTACCTCTACTGAGATCTTTGACAGTCGTCGTCTGTCAAAGATCTACGAATGGATGGTCACCCATCCACGAACCGACCGCGGCAAGGGTAGCTTAACCTTCGGTCTACACGTGTGGCTATGATTATTTAGCCACGAGCCCCCTCCGACGTCGCTAATGTCTGTTAATATACATACCCCCATACTAATAAACGTATTATATCAGATGAATAGTTACACACCGATTTCTCTCTTTCATTCGTCAGTCATTTGACTTTCGAAAGAAGAAGACAAAGCGTTGTGCAACTGTACAGACGCTGTACAACGTTTATTAGTAGGTAGGGGGTTAGTCTAATCTTATTCTACAAAATGTTTGTAACTGAGGGACAATTGTCGTAATTGTAAGAACGTTTACTTTACTTTACAGGCTGATCTCAGTCTCACTCAATCTGTCAAAAATACCTTTAATTTCCCTATATTTTTGACAAGTTTGTGACATTAATTGTCGCTGAGCTGAGATTGCGGCTAGATTGTGAACGTTTGTCCTGCGGGGCAATTGCGTAACACACTATCAATTGGAATCAGAATCATTTTGAAGCAAATTGCTAATCCATTGCTTCATAAGTTCGAAAAAAAAATCTGTTCAACACGTAAATAACGCAATAAATGTTGCTGAACTGTCAAAATTAAACCGATTCCAATTGATAATGTGTTACGCAATTGCTCTGCTGGTCAAGCTCCGCGCATAGGTAACCTATGTAGTACGATACAATAGAAAATCAATAAATTGTGTCTCATTAGCGGAACTCAATGAGTTAATTACAGGAAGCCTTCAGGCTTAGAGGTATTTGAAAGGCAGATGGAAAATAGTCATTCAGTCATAACCACATTTATTTCAGATTTCCTTTAAAACAATTTTGCTTGCTACTGCTACAAAGGCAACATTTTGTAAAAAACTTTCCAATTTTCACTGCGGTTTTAAAGGCATCCATTTTATTAAATACCGGCTGCGGTTACAAATATGAAAATTCATAACCATTTTGGTAAATTATTGAAATACATAAGCTTATTTAAGCCCATTGCTGTTGCATTGGTACTGAAACCATTGTTTGGTTTGTGAGTCTGTTATTTGGATATTCGGTTACTACGGGCGATAATATCTAGTACACTTCGTGGTAATAAACAAAATGTCCGACTGTTGTTTACAAGTCGATAATTTTGTAGTTTTAATTGTGTGTGGATTTTGTATACAGCGATGTGTTGTGTACATTATTAAATTATATTGATCGGGTATCGTTTAAGCGTTATTGTATGGTGTGGCTTGTGGCTTGGGGCTAAGTTATAACAGCCGCGCGGGTCGATCGATTAGGTTAAGCTACGCTTGACGCAGTTGGTCCGTGGATGGCTGACCATACATTACATATCGAAACCCTACGTGGCTCGGCAAGTACGTTAAGCCATTGGTCTCGGCTGTCATTCATAGATCATTGACAGACGACAACTTTCAATGTTCTTAGTAGTCATCATCATTTCAGCCGAAAGACGTCCACTGCTGGACATAGGCCTCCCCCAAGCACCTCCACTTCGACCGGTTTTGTGCTTCTCGCATCCAACGAGTTCCTGCGGCCTTCACAAGGTCGTCAGTCCACCTTGTGGGAGGCCTTCCAACGCTACGTCTTCCGGTACGCGGTCGGGTCGCCACACCAGAACCTTTCGGCCCCATCGGCCATCTGTTCTGCGAGCAATGTGCCCTGCCCACTGCCACTTAAGTTTGGCAATTCTTCGGGCTATGTCGGTTACCTTGGTTCTCCTGCGGTTCTTAGTAGTAGTAATCAATCAATCAACTCAGCCTATCGCAGTCCACTGCTGGAGATTGGACTCTCCCAGGCTGCGTTACAACACCCTGTCTTCCAACTTCCGCATGCAGTCTGTCCCAGCCACCTACTTTGCATACCGAGACCCCTTGTGCCTCGGAAAGCACGTTAAACCGTTGGTCCCGGCTGTCACTATTGGCTCTTTGACAGTCGTTACGGGTCGTCAGAAGTCCGAAAGTCTGACAACCAGTCTTACCAGGGGGTATCGTATTACCCAGTAACTGGGTTATGGAGGTTAGAAAGGCAGTCGCTCCTTGTAAAATATTGGTATTTACGAGTAGCTGCATCTGGTGAGACTGGAAGCTGACCCTAACATAGTTGGGAAATGGCTAGGTAGATGATGATGATGTGTTGTGTTATTGCATTGTGTAGTATGTTGAAACTGTTTGCAGTCCCCGTCATTTGTCAGAACAACATCAAACACAAGACATAATCCACATTGAGGCATTCAGCTAACAAACTCCATAAAAATACGAAAGTGCTTGGTTTCGACTTTTCATTATGGTTGATTCCAACAACTTTTCCCGTTAAAACGGCCATCAGAAATAGATCAATTGCAGCACTGCTCTTGTGAATCAAGATTCGATTATTTAGATATCGTCTTCTTCGACAAAAATAGAATAGAGTAGAATACTCTTTATTATCTACACCATATACACAGTCAAATAGTCTTTCTTAATCCAACAAAAACTTCAAACACAAGACATAACCCACATTCAGCCATTCAGCTCACAAACCCCATAAAAACACAAAAGTAAGCCATTATGTTGGATTCCGACAATCTTTCCCGTTAAAACGGCCATCAGAAATAGATCAATTGCAACTCTGCCCTTGTGAATCAAGGTTATTTCGGCCAAGGCCAGCCATGGCGTGTTGGGCCATGGGGGTTGAGGGCAATTTCTCCAACCTTGCCACTTATGGGGGCCGATATTTTTTTTTCTTCAACTTTTCGATTACTGCGTTGTTCATGCATGCGATTGTTAAAACGTGATTGTGAGTTGGTTTACGAAGTTCTTTGCAAAGTATTACATCACGCTTGTAGTTTCGAAAGTGTTTGGCAGAGTTGTATAGTGTACTATTGTGTCTGCTAATTAGATGCGCAACGGGTTTTTTTTACTAGCCTGCGCTGTCCCACTCCTGGGCAAAAGCCTCCCTCCACCCCTTCTACCTTTCACGAGCCCCGGCGTTCTCCTTCCAGTTTTGACGGAACCTATCCAGCTCGTATCCGCGACGGGTTAAGAATAAATAATTAATTATTTTTATTTCGGAACAAAAAATCCATCTTTTGCCTTCAACTAGATCTGTACAGTCAGGGAATTTTATTGATTATTTAATTAACTCATCCCGATAATTATCGTATATTATAATGTAACAGTTACTGCACCTCCTATTTCGATTTGTTGCAAGTTTTCAATTTCATGTATAAGAACAATTGAAGTTGGTAATCAATTTAGTAAACACTTAAATTCCCTGATTTTAAAAACCCTTTAGAAGCGCGTGGTTTGTTTCTGATTTATATGGGGAAAGAGCGGAAAAAAAAACTAAAAATCAAAAGGTTATGGCAGCGATTCGGACGAATTTTTTGATGCCCTATGAATCTTTTGCTTATTTTTTTCATTCATATTATATTTTAAATGTTAGCTTATATTATGTCATGTAAATATTTACAGAAATAAATATTATGAGAAAGAAAAAAGGTTTTTCTCTTTGATGATGTTGTTAGGTTCACATTATTTACAGTATTGTTATCACTGGTAGCCTGGCTTGGGGTCGCTACAACACGTTTTTTTTCATTTTCCCTTGTCAGCCGTCACTCCATCATTCACACCTTTTTTGGGTTTCGTACCCAAAGGGTGCCAACGGAACCCTATTACTAGGCCTCCGCTGTCCGTCCGTCCGTCTGTCTATCAGCGGGCTGTAACTCATAAACCGTGATATGTGGGTAGTTGTAATTTTCACAGATTGTGTATTTCTATTGCCGCTATATCAACAAATAATAAAAATATAATAAAGTTAAAAATTAAAGGGGATCTTCATACAAGTAACGTGATTTTTATCAGCGTTCTTTACCTTCGTGTGTGAGTTCCCCTCTCACTTGGCAGGTTTTCTTACATAATATCATCCCCCACAATAATACATCCATTTTTTCTTTGGTCTTCCTCTCCCTCTCCATACATTAACATTTATATTCATCACTCTTTTAGTTACATGCGTTTCTTCCCTCATTCTTCCTTAAGAGTGCCTCTGACACTCAAGGCATAGACAAGTAATAAGGTTACGTCTGGCGCGGATTAAGAATTAATATTCTAATTTAATTGCTAATATTTTACATAATTATTATATCTATTTATTTCTGTAATTGCCCGTGACATCACAGCGTGTCCTATCAGAATACCAGCGCAGTGACATTTATTTTTTTAAATGTGGCAGCATCATGCTGAGTTAGGAGCATTTTGGCCTCGTATAGGAGTTTCTGTTTCATTTTTCTTTTTGTTACTTTTTTTATATAACTTGGTTTTTTATTTTTTTTTACTGTGTTTAATTTAGTTTGTGATCTTCCTGTACGAGTCGCAATAAATACTTTTTCTTTCTTTCTTTCTTTCTTATCAAGCCAAACGACAACTTTTCTGTCACTGGCGCCACTTTCAAACTTCCCTGAAAGCATTATTCATACTTTTTCCATTCTCATTCCGTACGCAAAATACGGGCATTGACGTGGAGTTGCGAAGACCAGCCCGTATTACCTATTACCTACCCATTCTCGTCACTCCACAAATCAATCTTAACATTTTCATCGCTTTATTATGAAGTACTAGCTGCGCCCCGCGGTTTCACCCGCGTAAGTATCGGTCCCGTGGGAATATCGGGATAAAAAATTAGCCTATATGTTAATCCAGGGTGTCACCTATATCCATACAAAATGTTATCAAAATTAGTCCAGCCGTTTGAGCGTGAAGAAGTAACAAACATATAAACATTTTTTCATTTTCATTGCTTTTAACAACTCAATAGGCCATGCACGTACACAGATGATCACGTATGCCTCCATAGCCTCCTCAATGATATAAATACAGTACCTACCTCCACACATGACTAGTTTATAGTTCGTAATGGATATTATATTGATCTCTTACTTTAATGCCTTTGTTCTTGTGCCTTTTATAGGATACTCAAAGCTTTTCGTTGATGGACTATGGCAGTTAAAGTCGGACATTATCGTAGACTAGTGATGGAAGCTACGTGGGTTAGGTATTTTAAAATAATCTCTATTCTGGGTGACTTTATACTGACATGTATTTGTACAACACATGGTCAGTAACAAAGTCGATTAACACTTAAATTTTTTGAAACTTAGTTATTGAGCAAAATATTTGTTCAAAATTGCAGCAGAAGAAAAATTTTAGAATATAAACTCTGCTTTAATGTGAAAAGCTAAAAAACGGTTCATTGAAAAAAATTGTTGTCAATTTAATAACATGTAAAAATGAGAGTGTTAATCGACTTTTGTTGCTGACTGTACATGTAGTAAAATAACTCATGAATATGAAAAACTTTCAAAATTGGGTTATATTGTTTTTTTTTTATAAAATAGAATGTCCCTCCCTTACCTCCTCCTCCCTCCCCCCTTTAGCTCCCTTCAAAATGGTTGAGCTGAATGGTGCTAATACATGCGTCATGTTCGTGAACGGGCGCCGTCAGTAGGGACTGGTCATCTCTTTGCTGCCATGGCTTATTTTATTTTAATTTAATATTTGAATTGTTGTTTTTCTCATCTTTTCATTATAGACGCTTTTAACGTTCTGCATCGTTCTCACATGTATAATTTTTAACATGAATGATGTAACCAAGACTTTGTAACCATATTATTTTGATTTAAAAGAGTGTCCATGGAGTTTCTTGCCCGTTCTTCTCCATAGGTACCTACGCTTTGGAATGGGCAACTAGCTTCATCTTTCTGACTGACCGACCCCTTGACAATTCAAAAGTGCCTGTAATTGGTTTAATTGAAATAAATGCTTTGAGTTTAAGTTTGAGTTTGTCATATTATTCATGTCGGCCCCAGTAGCCAGTACAGGGGGAAGGGGGGTATTTAAAAGCACAGTTAAGATTGACCAATATTTCCTTTGCTTTTAAACAACAGAATCACATATTTAACTCAAATAAAACATGGAAATAATTTATTCATACTCGTACATTTATAATATCTTAAATTGTTTCCGACAGGGTGTAAAGTTCATTCATCCTCCATAGAAAAGGGAGGATCCTCCGACCAGACAGGTGTCGTGTCTAGTGAGCAACTGCCCGATGATTCATGTCGGGCTGTTGTATGTATGTTAATCGCGCGGTAAACTTTGCTTGCGCGATGCAGGATTTTGCGTGACGTCCGTATGATGCGTAGATCGCATGTGGCGCTGTAGTTTCCGCCATAATTGTAAAGAAGTTTTTTGATCGACAAAGTTAAATGAAGCGTGGGTTGACCCTGAGATTTCTTACGCTTACCGGTGAAACGGGTGGTGATGATAGACTAACTAACTTACTCACTAATAACTGTATAATAACCTTATCGGTAATTATACTATCGAGCCCTTTGGGGTTGGAACCCTCCGGTCGTGGGATCCAAGTGCTCATGGTTTATTCAACGAAATCTCCAAACGGCTGGTTGACACTACCCGTGACCCAAGTTTAGCTTTTACCTTGGCCAGATGCTAAGCATTACCTTACAACGTGGCAATGCCGCCAGTCTCTTGGGTATGTTACCAGTCGATAGCAATGCGGAGGAATGTTTCGAGACCATATTTTAAGAATAAGAATAATTTATGTAATAAAAACGTTTACAAAAGGTGTACATTTAGCCAACAGTAGTAAATCCGATGCAATTATAGTGCATGAAAAATAAACTGAACTAAAATATTTTCTATTACAGGTGCAAGTAATGATGGTTCGTGTGTTACGTAGCGACCCGCCCGAATTAGGTATATCTGTGTTTCAGGCCATCACTTTACATTTCAATTAAATTGGGGCATTAAATGATTAAATAAAACTGGTATAAAATAATTAATGAACAAATCTGAGAAAAATCACATTAGTACATTAATACCTAAACCTATGTAAACATACAAAAGTAAATACTTACAAGGGAATAAATTATGATCATGATTTCTAGAAATTTTTCTGTGTCTGTGTAATTGAGTCATCATCATCATCTGCCTAGCCTTTTCCCAACTATGTCGGGGCGGCTTCCAGTATTTTATTATATGGAGCGACTGCCTATCTGACCTCCACAACCCAGTTACTGGGTAACACGATACACCTTGGTAAGACTAATATTATACACCAAGAAACGCTAATAAACCTATTTCTAACATACCCGAACCGCAGTAACGACGATCATTTCCCTGTTCCAGATAAACAAATAGCGGCCATTAACAATTTCTGATGCTAAAGTGCGTCAAACTCATAGAAGAACGAATATATGAATTAAATGAATGAAGAACGTAATTTAGTCATGATGACTGGACGTGGTATAATAAATTGAGTTGTAGGATATTAAAGCTTTGTGTACACTTACGTTTGAATGACGTTTATTGTAGTTATATTTAGATTACGTTATATATGAAGTATAAAAATTCGACGGTCTTTTACAGACTACACGTAGGTACATACACGTATTTATCAATATATTTTTGGCAGGTCAGTTATTTTGGGGTCAGTTACGCTTCGGTGAAAAGAAACATCATGAGAAAACTGGCATGTCTTAGAACCAAAAATTCGACGACATGTGACATTTACTAACCCACACTGGGCTCGCGTGGTGGATTACGGCCCACTGCCTCTTATCGAGAGGAGGCCTGTGTCCCTGCAGTGGGAAAATTATAGACTGGCTTGAATGTTATGCTGTAAGCCTCGTTTACGTTCATGTGTTTACACTCGTCATACACGAGTGCGATAAGTCTATGTAATAATCTCATTGACATCTTCCGCGTATCGACCAGTGGCGTGCATTAGTTTTCAGAACAGGTAGGCACTAGGCCAGGACTAGTCTAGGCAAACACGGTCACTAATCAGAAAAAAAAAGTGAGGTCAAAAGTGTGGTTATTTGAGTAGGCATGCCTACTTAAGGATGATTGCAAAGGTCGAACTTCATGGTATTGTTACGCGCCACACTTGATGGCGACATTAGCTACTACTAGCGCCATCTAGTATCGAATAGCAGAACTAATAATTATTCGGGTCCTTCTAGAAACTTCGATGCTAGAACTTTCCAGAAGTATCGACGCCTGGTCGGTCGGGATCGGTATGTATTCGAACATTCTAGATGTTTCTACGGTAGAAGGTTCTGGAACTATCCGAGGCCTATATGTATAAGGCCGGTGTGCCTGCGAGCCAAAAACAGTATTGGATAAGCGATACAAGCGAAAACATCGAAGCGATCTTCAAGTGCGACTAGAGTGATTTGTAGTGCGATTGTGTTTTGTAATTAGTGTGCTTACAGTTGTAATTTGTGTTTTTAATTAAAGTGTCTATTTTTGGTTTTTAAGCTCGTAACAGTATTACGCGTGAAACGTATTTTTAATTTTGCCGTAATTAACTTGAACGAGTAAAGACCAATGACAATGTGCGAATAGTACGGGAGCCAAGTAGGCCGTCCGGCGACTACCTACTGCCGCGCGTGTTTATATGAAGATTTTGTTTTTTGTTAGGTATGATAATTTAGTGAGTTTCTTAATTGTGGGGCACACACACTAAAATGTAATTGACAGGCTTGTGTTGATATATCGAGGTAGGCACTGCTTATATGCCTATATGCAATGTACGCCACTGGTATCGACCGAAAGTCGTCTCGTTTAAACGAGGCATTAATTCTTTAATAGTTATTGCAGACTCTCCACTAACGACATTTAAAGTACAGACGCCAGCACATCAAGCTACCCGAAACTGTCAAATTTTCCCAAACAACTTTGAACCTTATGCTTTAGCAGTAAAGTTGAAAATCTATTAAAGAAATTTGACAGATTGTAGTAGCTTGATGTGCTGGCGTCTGTACATCACTAGCGGCATTCGGCTTCGCATCGTTTCAAATTACTGAATCTTTTATTTAGCAGGTCAAAAGGTATTTATGTCCAGTAACTTAAATTCAATGAAATTGTCGCCATTTATGACTTACTTTTATCGAATCAATAACCGGAGTTACCGATATAGCTTAGCGTAGTACAGCAGGCACACACAAAAACACACCCCCACACACACACACAGCAGGCCCTATCAGAATACCAGCGCTGCGACATTTATTTTTTAACTCTATTGGCCCCGTACAGGAGCTTCTGTTTTTTTTTTTTTTACTTTCTTTTTATATTATAATACATATTTTTTTTAAATTTATGGTTGTGTTTAGTTTAGTTTGTGATCTTCCTGTACGAGTCACAATAAATACTTTTTCATTATTTCTTTAGCGTGAGACGCCTCCCGGCTAGATGGGTATACCTTATCAAGGTGGCCGAGACAGACTGGATGCGGAAGGCGGAGGACAGGGTGTTGTGGCGCAGCCTGGGAGAGGCCTATGTCCATCAGTGGACTGCGATAGGCTGAGTTGATTGATTGTGTCAATGGTTCGTATTATATTATTTTATTTGAATCCATACTAATATTATAAATTCAAAAGTATAAACTCTGTCTGTCTGTCTGTTTGTATGTTACCTTTTCACGCCTAGACCACTGAACCGATTTAGTAGAAATTTGGTATAGAGATAGTTTAAGTCCCGGGAAAGGACATAGGATAGTTTTTATCCCGATATTCCCACGGGATCGGAACTTATGCAGGTGAAACCGTAGGGCGCAACTAGTACGTAATATGGATACCTAGTCGTTAAAACGACCGCGTTGAAGTGTGTACTGATATAGTATAGTTATTTTCTGTTTGTTTAATTTCTTCACATGTTTTTTTCCGTTTATTGCCCGTGGTCCGACCGCGTAGTTCTACTAGTAGGACCACGGGCATTTTTCTTTTCGGTGGTTCTATCAATCGGACCATGGGCAAATCAAGTTCTATCAGTAGTACTAAGGGCAACTTTGTTTACCCGTGGTTCTATTAAGTGAGTAAACTTCTTTGCATGTAAACCTTGGAGTTACTAAATACCAAAATAAATGTTGGACATGCATTGGATAAGCTGCGAAGATATATATTCATCCACGTTTACTTACTCTTTGTCTAAAATCTTTTTTTTAGTTAAACCAGCTAACTCTGTTACTCTCACATTTTTAATCTCACATTTACACGTCCGTCCATCAATGCCTCTTTTGCTGGCTGCTGCAGTAATGTAGGTACTATTTTCTTTTTAGTGCAATAGGTAGCTACAAAAACATTTTTAATCATTATTATTTTTTAGTCTTTTGTTACCAAAAGGCTAAATAATAAAAATAATAGTTAACAGGTATAAGTACTACGTAAGTAGTACCATGGGCAAAAATGTTTATCTTAGTCCTACTCGACCAGTAGAACCAGTGCCAATAAAATATGATAATTTTATAACGATAGTCCGATTGATAGAACCACCGAAAAGAAAAATGCCCGTGGTCCTACTAGTAGAACTACGCGGTCGAACCACGGGCAATAAACGTTTTTTTCAGTATGCTGTTAACATCTTCATGACATCAAATGGTTTTAAACCTCTCCTTTAATAAACGACCCGCATCAACCCCAGTTTCATCTAAAGCCATCTTTACGTACACCTAAAGTCAGCCATATCTCACACGAGACTAGTTCCGACATGTTTCAACAGTAATTGATGTGAGCCACTTATCTTGGCCCAGAGTTCACATGACCCACGTTAAGACCGGCTTTTGAATTTACTGCTTTTAAAGAAACGCCAAACTTTGAGTGGATGATTTTACCTCGTGTGGTTTGTGTGTTGGAAACATTTTTTGTGGTGTAGACAACGTTTTAGGTTCACAGAATTTTGGATTTCCTCTGTTTCCTCTAAAGTCTGTTTATTTTGGTAGTCAAAATGTGAATTTTAAATATCAATTACTTTTTTATGTGCTCGATTCGGATTGGAGTTTTTTTTAAACATTGTATACAATGTTTACAGAAAATCGAAAAAACTGTGAATAAAACATTATGTAAATACCATCTTGATTAATAAAAATATATTAATAAAATTACTGAAATAAAACTTTTTGTATCATAATTTATTAATAACGGAATTTATTGAAATAAATAATTTAACCAAGTTTCTTGGGTCGTAATTTGTTGAGTTATTCGAAACAAAGCCATGACTAAGTTTGGCGCAAACATTATGCGAGTCTGTTTTAATTTAATTTCGTCCTTTATTATCTTCGTTCGTCGTTTTAGGTAATTACTTTTAATAATTAGATTAGGAAATGTCTTCAATTAATATGGTAAAATTTTTGGCCTTGATAAATAATAATTACTTGTCTAAAGGCCAGTTTCTTCATCAACAACTAAAGTAATCAGTCAAAGTATTGACTTTTACTGATACTACGGCAAATGTTTTTTCTTAATTCAAGTAACAGCTAAAATAGTGCAGAAACAAATTTAACCGTTACTTTAACTTTTTTGAACTTTGGCTGTTACTATTGATGAAGAAACTGGTCGTTAGTAGCATAGTAATTATTTTGTGTATGTAAATCCCTGTACGATTTATGTTCTCATGTATTTCCGTAAGTATAAAATGATCATTTATAAAATAACTAACTGAAACTTACCCCCTTAATAATAAACGTATTATATCAGACGAATAGTTTCACACCGATTTCTCTCTTTCATTCGTTAGTAATTTGGCTTTCTAAAGAAGAAGACAAAGCGTTGTGTAACTATACAAACGCTATACATCGTTTATTAGTAAGGAGGTAAATGTTTCGAATACTTTCAACTGATATATTACAATGCGTTCTGGATACTGATGAGGCTGCCCTGATTTTTTAACGCATCAGGGATGTTCGCTGAGTATCAAGTAGACTTTTTCTATTCTGCTATGCGAAAACGATACACATCTCTGTTGCGCAAGGGTTCGGGCCAGCTCTAGTGGCATCCGGAGGGCATTCGCGCAGAGGTTCGACTGCCAGCACCTGAACCATTGTTGAATGGTTCACGTACTAAGCAATCTATTGTAATATGTCTATGTGTAGTTTTTTTTAATTGTATGTTTTTGTATGTTTTCTGTGCCTACTATGATCTAGTGTTGGTCGAAATAAACTTTTTTTTTTACAAATAGGCACCGTGTCTTAGATCAGACACAGTTTCAAAATAATTTACCATAACTATTCACTAGGAAGCAGGGAATTATATTTATGTCACCAATTATCTAAATAAGCTTGTTCTTTGCACACATTAAATAAAATGCATAAAATATTATGTATCTAAAGGTAGATAATTTTGTCAATCATATGAAATATCTGAATCAAATTCGTTTTACCCTGGAAATCAAACTTGTGATCTAAAGCACAATTTCTATGCAGCGGATGCTGATTGAGGTCTTCTTTATTTAGTATTCAACCACTGAAAACCTAGGCAACGTCGATTACAGAAAATCGTCTTTGCAAACGGGCACCATTTTGATGAAATCAAAATGTAAATAGCTTGGCCACTGGGTTGTGGAGGTCAGATAGGCAGTCGCTCCATGTAAAATATTTGTACTCAGCTGCGCCTGGTTAGACCGGAAGCCGACCCCAACATACTTATATATTATCATATATATATATCATATATGTATATATATGTATATGTATATATATATATATATCATATATATCATATATGTATATATTATCATATTATCATATGGTCAGCCATTTCAATTTACTTATTTTGCTACCACACACACACACAGAAAATCTCTTTTTCACTTCTCATGCTCTAAAAGTTCGTCTTTATGTTGTGCTTAGGCGACATAAAATCGCTTTTTATGTTCTAGTGCATAAAGTAAATTTTTTTTCTGAGACTAAGGTAATCAGGCCCAACAGCCACACGCGCAATAAAACTTCGCAGATTAAAGTCGTGATTTATTTCATTTTCTTTAATTTATACCACTTCCGTGTTTTCTATCGTTAATTTAATAAAATCAGGTAAAATATTTGTCATTTATTATTTAAAAATGCAAAGAAACGTTGTTATGATTTGGCAGTATGAAGTACCCAAGCCGAATGACAAATGTTGTAATTAAAAAAAAAAAAACTTCTAAAAAGTTTTGTGGTGGTATTATCTGTGGTGGCGGGAATTAGCTATGCTTTGCAACATTTTTGATTACTATGTACTGTATACTTTATGTCTGTTTCATTTTCTCGCAATCGAAGTGAAAAGCAGAGTGTATAACTCAGGCATAAACGAGCCATTTTACCCCTCGACTTAACTATCCACCCTCGCCTGCGGCTCGCGTGGATATAAACGTCTCGGGGTAAAATAGCTTATTTTATGCCTTAGTTGTACAATCTACTGTTATTCATGAATTTTTAGTTAAAGTTTCTTTTACTTATATATTTTACCACCAACTCTACAAAATGTTTTCTTCGCTAGTTCTGCAACGTTTATTTTTCTTACGAGTTTTCACTCTAAAATCTAAATCATCACTGGATATTCTTAATTACACACATCAAAATTCTCACCAAAGACTCTCGAGAAACTGACCTAATTCGCCCAGCAGTTCGCAAGATTAGTTCTCAGCTTCATATTATACGAGTATTATATGTACAGGCGGTTGAAACTTCATCGTTTAATATGCCGTGATTTATTAGTATGACAACACGCCAGTTACACTAATGAAATTCCTTTAACTCAGTGCTCGTTGAAGTTTTGACATGCTGTACAGTAATTTACATTGTTATTACACCGTTAACGTATATTAGTGTAACATTTCCTGAACATGAGTTCTCTTGGTAAGTTGCAACCATAGATGTCGCAACGGTTTTAACAGTCACGATTTTCATTACGATTTTGGCTACATGATTGATGATTTTCATTTTCATTAATGAGTTTAGTCTGATAAAATGAACGCACAGGTCGATCGATCAGGTTAAGCTACTCTTGCCGCGGTTGGTCTGTGGATGGGTGACCATCTTTACATATCGAGACCCCTCCGTGCCTCGGAAAGCCGTGACTCGGAAAACACGTCAAGCCGTTTGGTCCGGGCTCTCATTTGTGGATCTTTGACAGTCGTTACGGGTCGTCAGAAGCCCGGAAGTCTGACAACCAGTCTTACCAAGGGGTATCGTATTACCTAGTAACTGGGTTGTGAAGGTTAGATAGGCAGTCGCTCCATGTAAAATACTGGTATTCAGCTGCATCCGGTTAGACTGGAAGCTGACCCCAACATGGTTGAGAAAAGGCCAGGCAGAAGATAGGTATTTTACATGGAGCGACTGCCTATATGACCTCCACAACCCAGTTACTGGGTAATGTCCCTTATACCTGACTTTGAATAATCTAATCAAATCAACGCATTATAAATCTAGGTTTCCTCAAGAATGAGTTCCTTAGTGATGTTTAAAAAAGGTTTGGTTGAAACCAAGTTCATATCCGCAATCTTATGTTCAAGAAACGCAAGCCTATAATCTCTCCTCCTATAAATTCCTTATCATTTTATCCCCCAAAATACCCCAAAGATTTATATAAATAAGTTTTGTTTAATCTTTAAATCTTAGGTCAACTTGCTGCACGGTTCATTAGGGACTCAATGGCTTGCAAATAATTTGCGCACCGAAGTTAGTTAATCGAAGGCAGCGGTCTCGTACTTATGTGTAGATATTCTGGCGTAATGAAAAAGGGGAAATATATATCTGGTCCTCTAAAAACATTAGTGATCTTCTAATGATGCACAGTTTTTAATTAATGTGCCTCTTTTAAACTTCCTGGCCTTTTCTTAAAGGTGGTTGCAGTAATCAAGCTGGGGTACCCCGACCCAGTAGTCAGGTTAGAACTGTGGCTGTCGCTAATCACACTAATATTATAAAGGCGAAAGTTGGGGTGTGTTTGTATGTTTGTTACTTCTTCACGCACAAACTACTGAACGGATTTAGATGAAATTTGGCATACAGATAGTATATATATAACCAAGATTGACACATAGGATTCTTTTTGTCCCAATATTCTTACTGGATCGAAACTTATGCGGGTGAAACCGCGGGGCGCAGTTATTACATTACACGATCACACTATAATATTGTTGCGCGCCACAATTGATGGCGACATTAGCTACCACTAGCGCCATCTAGTATCGAGTAGCAGAACTTATAATTATTCGGGTCCCTTCTAGAAACTTCGATGATAGAACTTTCCAGAACTATCGACGTCTGGTCCGTCGGGTTCGGTATGTACTCGAACATTCTAGATGTTTCTACGGTAGAAGGTTCTGGAACTATCCGAGGCCTATATAAGGCCGGTGTGCCTGCGAGCCGGCAATCAGTGTTGGATAAGCGATACAAGCGAAAACATCGAAGCGATCTTCAAGTGCGACTTTCAAGTGATCTTGTAGTGCGATTGTGTTTTATTGTTAGTGTGTTAAAGTTATAATTGCTGTTTTTAATTAAAGTGTCTATTTTTGGTTATTAAATCGGCAGTTTTTATTGTCACGAACCCCAAGCTCGTAACAATTGGTGTCAGAAGTGGGATTAAAATCATGCCGATTCTACCGAAGGACGACACGGAGGGTATCCGTACCCGGAGTCAACGCCAGCAAGAGACGGACCAGAGGCGATTCGGTGGAGCAACGCCACAGACGTCGGAGGGCCAACTACCAATCACGGAGGCCGGCCCGTCCACAGCTGCTCCAGCATCATCAGCACCAGATTTTGCTGCTCTGATGATGATGCTGAAGGAGCAGTCTCGTCGGTTGGAAGCTGAAACCCGAATCGACCAAGTGAATAATCGGGTTGACAACGTGATGGCTGATGTGAAGGAAACCGTGATGGCTGATGTGAAGGAAACCGTGATAGCTGACGTAAAAAAAACCGTAATGGCTGATGTGAAGAAAACGCTGGATTACCTTAAACTTGAGGACGGAATCGCAGCCCCCGTAGCTACAACACCTTCGCTACGTGGATTTAAAGTGCCACCATTCGACGGAACTTCTTCCTGGTCGGCCTACAAAATTCAGTTTGAGGCTGTTATGAAGGCGAATGGGTGGAATAAGAGTCAGGCCATGACTGCCCTCACCCTAGGCCTGCGCGATCAGGCCTTAACTGTGCTGGAAGCTCTTGGAAAAGAAGTGACTTACGAGCAGCTCCTTGAGGCATTGGAGGCTCGGTATGGCGACGCTCACCTGGAACATGTGTTTCGTGCGCAGCTCAAGGATCGCGTGCAACGCAATAATGAAAACCTGCAGCAGTGGGCCCTTGAAGTTGAGAAGCTGGTTCGGAAAGCATACCAGTCTGTACCTACGCTTATTGATGGGAACCTGGTGCAGGTATTTATCGACGGCATCCGTGACCTTGAAGTTAGAGCTGCTGTGAGGCTCGGTCACCACGGGACCCTTAAGGACGCCTTGGCCCATGCACTGGAGGTAGAAGCTGTGCGGCAGGATCATCGTTCCCATCGCGTCAGGGAGGTTGCAGCGGCTACAGTTCGCGACCGCAACAAAGGATACAGCCCTAGGTGCTATGGCTGTGGGGAAAGGGGCCACCTTCGATCTAGTTGCCCTAAGCGAACTGAAGAAAGAGTAGACCGAGCTCCAGAGGGTAGTGCGGCTAACAGCACCGCCCAGCACCAGCAGCAGGGAAACGAGTAATAGCCAGGACTGCGGGGCGGGTGCTGGCTGATGCTCAAAGAGCCCCAAGGATTTCGATCACTCAAACCCATGACGGGAACAGCTTAATCATCAAGGGCGAGGTCAACGGAACGCCGTGTAAGCTAACCATAGATACTGGAGCCTCTCGTACGGTCGTCAGTTCCCAACTTATAAGTCGGTTCCTTGGGGACTCCGCATACAACCGAGAACGCATTAATTTGGTAACAGCCACCGGTCAGCGTATACCCGTCCATGGAGAGAAGAAGATGGAGTTGAAGCTAGGCAACAGAATCTACCTGCATAATGTCATCGTGGCTGATATAATGGACGATTGCATCTTGGGCCTTGACTTTATGAGGAAGAATTATTGCGAGATTGACGTCAAGCAAGGTGTTTTGAAATGTGGACAAGAGGAACTTTTTATGGAAGGGGCATTACCAGGGAATGTGTACAGCCTTAAAAAGATTGTTTTTCCGCCGAGATCAGAAACGATTGTGCCGGTTAGTCTTCCTCGGAATCCTGGGCAAACTAATCGTTGTGTACTCGTGGAAAGGGTAGACAATGACCTTCCATGGAAAGTGGCACGAACTTTGGTCAGAGCCACCGACATCTCAGGGGTACGTGTGCTGAACCTTTGTGATCAGGAACAGATTATAGAAAAAGGCACACTAGTTGGTACTTGCGAGGAAGTGGATTGGTTACGTCGATGCCAATATCTATCGACTGGGACCCTCAGCAAGGATGCACAAACGAAAGTGTCCACACTTTTAGAAGACTGCCGCAGCGCTCTGTCCCAAAATGAAATGGTCAAGGCGAAGAAGATGTTACTCAAGTACGCCGGTGTTTTCTCGTCAAACGATGCTGACATTGGGAAGACTGGCTTAGTTCAACACAAAATAAACACAGGAGAAGAATTGCCTATCCGTCAGCGGCCAAGGAGATTGCCGGTAGCACGTGAAAAGGAAGTGGAAACCATGATCGAAGGAATGGTGAAGGATGGTGTTATTGAACCTTCATCTAGTCCATGGTGTTCACCTGTAGTGCTGGTAAGGAAGAAGGACGGCAGCATGCGGTTTTGTGTTGACTATCGTCGTCTGAACGACGTTACGAAGAAGGACAGCTATCCTTTGCCAAGAATTGATGACACGCTGGACATGCTTACTGGAGTAAAGTGGTTTAGCACGCTGGACCTGAAAAGTGGCTACTGGCAAGTTGAAATCGATCCCAAGGACAAGGAGAAAACTGCGTTCTCGACAGGAAAGGGTCTTTGGCAATTTAAAGTTATGCCGTTTGGATTGTGCAATGCTCCGGCAACGTTTGAGAGGTTGATGGAACTCGTACTTACCGGGCTAATTGGCGATGCCTGTCTGGTCTACTTGGATGACATCATCATCGTAGGCCGCACGTTTGAAGAACATCTTCAAAACCTGGAACGGGTGCTCATGAAGATCCAGAGTGCCAACCTCAAGTTAAGTCCGAAGAAGTGTTCACTATTCAAACGACAAGTTAGCTTTTTGGGCTATGTAGTGTCGGAAGAAGGTATCCGCACGGATCCAGAGAAAATCGCCGCTGTCAAGGATTGGCCAGTTCCAAAAGACAAGACGCAGGTCAGAGCATTTTTGGGTTTGTGCTCTTATTATCGGCGATTTGTTAAGAACTTTGCGGATATAGCCAAACCCCTGCACAAGCTAACCGAGGAGAAGCGACATTTCTGCTGGGATGAAAGTTGCAATATCGCATTCCAGGAGTTAAAGGACCGACTGTGCAAAACACCTATTTTGGGGTACCCTGATGCAGGCAAGGAATTTATAGTTGACACAGACGCAAGTGACATAGGACTTGGCGGTGTGTTATCTCAACGAAAGGGTGATCAAGAGGTTGTGATAGCGTACTTCAGCAAGTCGTTGTCGAAGCCGGAAAGGAACTATTGTGTCACGAGACGAGAATTGCTTGCTGTGGTAAAGTCTTTGCAGCATTTTAGCAAATATCTTCTGGGGCGGAAATTCCACATACGCACCGACCATGCTGCACTGAAATGGCTATTGCAGTTCAAAAATCCAGAAGGACAAGTTGCGAGATGGATTGAGCTACTGCAGGAATACGACTTCGTGGTCGAACATCGCAGCGGGAAATCGCATGGCAACGCGGATGCATTGTCAAGAAGACCTTGTCCTGAAGACTGCAAGCATTGTACTAGGCAAGAAAGTAAAGAAGTCGTACCTGTGAGGATGCTCAAGACAGACCTCAGCAACGAGTGGAAGGAAAGCCTACAACGTGCACAACAGGAAGATTCAGACCTCAAGCCGATTCTCGAGTGGATGAAGGCCAGTGCACCTAAGCCCACGTGGAGCGACGTCTCAGCGATGAGTTCGATCACAAAAAGCTATTGGGCCCAATGGGACAGCTTATTGATTCAGGATGGAGTCTTGTGCCGTAAATGGGAAAATGCTCGGGGAGACAGCTGTCATTTGCAAATGGTTGTCCCTAAAGCTCAAGTACCGGATGTTCTACTGCTGTACCATAATGGTTGTTCAGGAGGCCATCTGGGAGTTAAACGGACCCTACAGAAGATACGAGAACGGTTTTACTGGGTCCACTGTCGGGACGATGTCGTGGACTGGTGCCGCAAATGTACGAGTTGTGCAGCGGTAAAGGGACCTCAGACTCGTAGTAGAGGTGCATTGAAATTGTACAATGTTGGTGCACCATGGGAGAGGGTAGCCCTAGATGTTGCGGGACCGTTTCCGGAAAGTGATAGTGGTAACAAGTATTTCATGGTTGTAATGGATTACTTCACTAAGTGGCCGGAAGTCTTCGCCATACCAAATCAAGAAGCTTCGACAGTCGCAGATAAACTAGTCCATGAAGTCTTCTGCCGTTTTGGAGTACCTTTAGAGATTCACAGTGATCAGGGAAGGAATTTTGAGTCCCAAATATTCCAGGAAACTTGCCGAGTAATGGGTACACATAAAACGAGAACAACTTCTTACCACCCACAGTCGGATGGAATGGTAGAACGATTTAATCAGACATTGGAGAGATACCTGGCAAAAGTTGTGGAAAATCGGCAACGAGATTGGGACAAGCACATACAACCGTTTTTGTTGTCATATCGAAGTGCTGTTCACGAAAGTACATCGGTGACACCAGCTTTCGCAAACTTTGGAAGGGAGTTACGGCTGCCTGCAGACCTGATCACTGGAATACCGCCTGATGCCCCAAGCAGTATAACCGATTATGCGAATGACTTGCGGAACAAAATGAATGACATCAATGAGCACGTCAGACAATCGGGCCAGCAAATGTCTGAGAAGATGAAAACCCGTTATGACCGCAAAATGAACAATAAAGGGTTCGACGAAGGATCACTAGTGTGGTTGCACAATCCAGTCCGCAGCAAAGGGAAATCTCCTAAGCTTCAAGCTAAATGGGACGGACCGTACCGGATTGTGACAAAGATCAATGACGTAACCTACCGGATACAGAAAGGTGCAAGAGGTACTCCTAAGATCGTCCATGTGGATCGACTGGCGCGTTATTATGGGGCCAATAATGCTCGGGACGAGCATGTCTTAGGAGGGGGCAGTGTTGCGCGCCACAATTGATGGCGACATTAGCTACCACTAGCGCCATCTAGTATCGAGTAGCAGAACTTATAATTATTCGGGTCCCTTCTAGAAACTTCGATGATAGAACTTTCCAGAACTATCGACGTCTGGTCCGTCGGGTTCGGTATGTACTCGAACATTCTAGATGTTTCTACGGTAGAAGGTTCTGGAACTATCCGAGGCCTATATAAGGCCGGTGTGCCTGCGAGCCGGCAATCAGTGTTGGATAAGCGATACAAGCGAAAACATCGAAGCGATCTTCAAGTGCGACTTTCAAGTGATCTTGTAGTGCGATTGTGTTTTATTGTTAGTGTGTTAAAGTTATAATTGCTGTTTTTAATTAAAGTGTCTATTTTTGGTTATTAAATCGGCAGTTTTTATTGTCACGAACCCCAAGCTCGTAACAATATTATAATGACCAAAATTTGTTAGTGTGTGTTTATGTGTTTGTTACTTCTTCACGCTCAAACGGCTGGACCAATTTTGATAAAATTTTGTATGGAGGTAGGACACCCTGAATTAACATATAGGCTATTTTTTATCCCGATATTCCCATTGGATCGAAACTTATGCGGGTGAAACCACGGGGCGCTGCTACTGTATAATAATAGTAAGGTAGGTACGCATGTGTGGGGTAATGGCTGATCTTTGCGTTATGCTCGTGAACGGGTGCTGCTTGTGGTGACTGGTCGTCTTGCTGACCATGGTTTTATTGTTGTTATTAGTAGTAATAACTTGTTTATTTATTTTACTTCGATGGTCCTAATTTATCATTTGTGACTTCAACTGACAGCTATGTAAACAGAACCCAGCATTGCATATATATGTAAGCTGTCACGCCCTTTATACCTGGAGGCATTTATTTGGTCAGTAAGTTTTTTTTTTGGTTATATTTTTTTTTTTTGCTTGAGTACGTATAGTGTTTATTGTATTTGTTGGTATATTGGCGTGGCTAGTTAACCTATGGCAAATAATTTAATTTAAGGTTCTGTGTCCTGTAATGTTAATTACTTTGCATACTTAGTATTGTATAAAATTAATTATTTTCTAACTGAACAGACAGCTGTGCTGCTGGGGAGTTTGTTCCGCCACTTCTTCTCCCCAGCGAAAGCACTAGGAAGTGGCGAAGGGCGGGCGTTTTGGGGGACTGTCTTTTGTAATTTTGACGTTCGAAAAGTGCTGATTCTCAGCCTAGTTTGAATAAATGACTTTTGATTTGATTTGATTTGTGCAATTGGTTGTTACATGAGGTTTCAATCTCCTTTTCCTTACCAGGAAATAAGTGTGATGTTATGTTCAAATAAAATCCGTTTTTTCTCAGCAGCTAGAAACAAACGCAATAAGTATTGACAATGTAGCGACGTTGGAACTCTTTTCGCGTGCTGCTAGCGCAATGCAGGGTAACAGGGACATCTACGACGTGCTAACTGAAACCATTAATTATTATTATTTATCCATTTATTTCAGGCATCAAGGCCCATAGAAAAACACATAAAATACAATATTAATATAACTTAAAAATACTATAAATAAATACATCATTATAATTACAAACTAACTAAACACGAAGTGACGGCGTCGTGTTTCGCTGACTGGTGTCATGTAGCCGGCCACGAAACCGGCGGTACACAACACCCTTCGGCCAGAACTCTTCTTTGAGGAACTTCTCGAGATGGTGTGTCGGAACACGCACCACGAACGACTTGAAGTTCGTGTTGTGACGCGACTCCAACTTCTCGACCCTCAAAGTCCAGTTGGTCTTCACACGCAAGTACTCCACGATCTCCTCAACCTTCGTGGAGTGGTGCAGTCTGGACAGGTACAGCTGCGTCGTCGGGATTGCTGGACGCAGCAGCATGTTGGGTCCTGCCAGCGCGGTGCCGCACTGGTTCCGACAAGGAGGTTTCTTCTTCTTCTTCAATGCAACAACTGCAACTCTGCTTAGTGCAACTAAGTGATACTAACATAGTTGTTAAGTTTTATTCAGTAACGAAATTATTATTTATTTTAGTAAATAGTATGTGTGTGTATATAACTTATTTATGTATTTGTGTACCTAATTTTAAGTTTTTTTATTTTTTATCATTGTTCCTCTCAACCAAAGCACCTGCCATCTAATCTCTTCACCACCCTTGGTTGACTGGTAGAGAATGCCTAAGGCATTAAGTCCGCCTTTGTACCTTTTTGTGCGAAAAGTTGAAATAAATAAATAAATAAATGTACTCATCATTATGAACAACTTCAAAAATCAGTTGTTCCCTACATTTATGTTCGCATAACTCGACAAAATGTAGGGAACAGCTGTTTCTATTTTTTTTCGCGATTTTATTTTTGTCCCATAGCAAAAGTTGTTCACAACGATGAGTACAATGACCCCTTAAGAGGAAAACGGTGATTAAAATTTCACCCTGTATTATTATGTACACTTAGGTTAAGGTATGTATCTATGGGTCTTTTTTACCTGAAAATAAATGGTTTATTATTATTAATTCAGCACATGATTCTAGACTTCCTAGCGTAAAAAAAATTAGTCGGTTATCAAAAAAAAAAAAAACTGCTGTTTCATAAAAAAGTGCAATACCTACGCGATTAAAATGTATGGAACAGCTAATTTTGCGGAATGTGCGACCTGATACCAACCATCTCGATAGCGAGCGTCTTGGTTCGCCATTTTAAAAACCGTTGGGTCATCACTTGAGAGGTTTTTCATATGTTAAGCAAAAACAATCTTGTTATGTCGTTTCATGCACATTAAGTACTTTTGGCACCGCATGCGTTTTTCTTAATAATTCGTACTGCGGGAAAGGTTTCCGACAAAATATTCCTATCCTAAATTACCTCTGATCTTGCCAAATTAACATTGAAGGCTTTAATTTTGGTGAACAGCCAAAACCCCAAACAACATTGACACAAATAATTAAATTGCCACAACTTCACAAATAATTCTACCGACTGTCTTAATTTCTTAATTCCGGTCACCCATCCAATTACCGGTAATCCTAACTGAGCTTAACTTCGTTATCCTAATGACGCGGGTCCCAATTTAATATGTTGCGTAGGTAACAATGTCTTGGTCAGCCGGCCAGACTTACTTTGTATATAAAACCTTGTAAAACATTTTAAAAGAGTAACGGTGGAGTTTCTTGCCCATTCTTCTCCATACGAAAACTACTTTTTGGAAGGGGCGACTAGAATCAATTCTATTTTATTGTAATTATAGACGTTCAAAAGTGCCTTTAATGTGCCTATTTGAAATAAATGATTTGACTTTACGCAAAGTCTTGGAAATTACCTAATTGTTTATCAAATTGACTACCAACTGTAACTGTCCGTTTAGTCGAATCACAAATGTCATTCTTTGACAGTTATATGGAATGGTTATAACACGGCAAATTGATGTAGTGTTTCAATTTATAAACAACTAACTTCTACCCGCGACTTCGTCCGCGTAAATTTCTTTGTTCCTCGGACCTACCCAGTCGCATCGCATCGCCAGTCCGCGCTATTACTTCTTTTCCACCCAGCGTTCTTTCTGACTTTTAGGCTCAGCTCCTAAGGGCCTTAGCGTGATGTTAAGTAGCCTATAGCCTTCTTCGAAAATTGGGCTATCAAATGCAAACATAATTTTTAAAAATCTAACTGGTAGTTCCACAGATTAGAGCGTTCAAACAAACTCTTAAGCTTTATTATTAGAATTGATATTTCCATGACTGTATTAAGGTTGTCAATTATTATTAACGAAAACTAAACCGTATAATTATTTTATTAATGAAAGGCGACTACCTATATTATAGGGTAATTGTATAAAGCCGGAAGAGGACGCCCTAGAAGGTTACACTTTGACCTTATTCATTGATGGTGTCCTTCAAAAGGGTCAGGTGCGTAGTACTCGTAATCGACAAACGTTTATCTATGAACAGAAGCCCTGTAAACGTTCAAAGTCTAGCCGCAATCTCAACTCAGCGGCAATCAATGTCAAAAAGTTGTCAAAATGTAGGGAAATTAGAGGTATCTTTGACAGATTGAGACTGATATCAGAATAAAAAAATACGAGAATTGCCAATCTGACGTATGAACGTAGCCAAAACAAAAGAAGTATATATAGTTTAGTAGTATATATATATATATAGTTTAGTAGGTACAGACGCCAGCACATTAAGCTACTACAATCTGTCAAATATCTTTAATAGATTTTCGACTTTATTGCTAAATTATAAGGTTCAAAGTTGATTGGGAAAATTTGATAGTTTCGGGTAGGTTGATGTGTTAGCTTATAATTATTATGTAAATTTTATATCCTCTATTTTTTAACTTTTTAAATTAAATAAAAATACATTTTAATAGCTTTATTGCGTATTGCTAGAAGACTTAAACAAATGAATGGAGTCTTAAACAAAAACGATTCCGCGGGTTTTTCCATGAATTGGAGACCCCTTTTCACATCGAGACTTTGTATTTTTTGGATAGCAAGTTTATTCAAAGAAAGAAAAATTGTTTATTCTGCACTAACAAATCGCAAATTACAAAAAAAAAAGACATAAAATATACACATACAAAGTAGTCAAAAGCCTCGTACTCAAACATATAAAAAGTTGTAAATTTTGTCCATTGTTTGATGTCAGGGCCAGGGACCAAAGACAACACATATTATTTTGACATTGACAATACAAATCAATCCGTTATGCTGCTGCGACACTGGCAGGATAACAATCAAAACAAAAACGAAATGCCAATTGGGGAGTGGAAAAATAACTACTTTTGTAACAAACAAACAACAATAATAAAAACAATGAAGCCGTGCGTTGCATTTGTGGTTATATTCTCTTTGCATCTGTACAAGAACAGGTCGTAAAACTCCAGATTTAACATAAACGTAGGGGTAATAAAAGCCGAAGAGTCTGCAAAACTGTCTAACCGCAGAATATTCTGTGCTGCCGTGTAATTAGGTCGAGGAGGTCAGATGCTACTCACTGTGTGAATCATACTATTCCGTCGCATCTCGTTAGACTAAAAAGTAGCCTGAAAGAGGTTGGAAGCAGAGAGCTACGCGATTGGCTTTTTGTGAAACAATTCAATTCTGACACGGTACAAATATTTGTATATTGTCTACAGACAGTAACAACATTTGTGTTTTAAACATATTCCTTTTTGTAATTTTTTCGAGGGTTTTATTTTATTTGATAGGTATCTTGGAATTTTATTCTCATAGCAAAAAACTTTCTGAGAGGTGATACTACTCATGTGAAGTCAGGGAAATTAATTTAATGAATAAAAAGAATATAATAATTACCTCAATTTTATTAATTTGTATACTATTTATTCATCTGTGATTGTATAGATATTTACAAAATCTAAGCTAACATACAAACTATAATAATATGTACAATTATATGAAAAAATAAACAAAATCGCATTAATTAGCAATTAGCATTGCCATACAACGTGGCAATGCTGCCAACCTTTTAGGCACTGTTCCTGTTGACAGCGATGCGGACGAATTCTTTGATGCCCTATGACTATTTTGTATACTTAGATAAATTTGCGTAAATACACTAGATACTAAATTAAATGACTAACTAACTTACTATTAATTGAAATTAATTGTTTATTAAAATAACACTACAGTCCATTCACAGTTATTTGACGTCTGATTTTGCATCACTGTCCAAATCAAAATGGTCTTTATCAAAATTTTTATAAGGTTGATGGTGGGTTGCTGATGGCTACAATGTCAAATCTTTCAAAATCACATCGGTATATAAAGCGTAGTTTAACCTGATCGATCGACCCGTGCGGCTTGTAATACTTAGCCAGGTGAAAAAATCGAACAGCGGGAAAACAAATGAACAACTGATTTTGAAAAACTAAATGTCGTGCTATATCACTGACCTCTATTATTACCACTGGACTGGCGGCTGTCAAAGTGCTTTTGTGCCTAATTGATAATCGCCATTTTGGCGCTGTTAGCCGTAGCGAGTGTCTGTGGTACTAAAACTGGTGATGTCGATATCAGCGAGCAAATATCGATAACTTTTGATAATATTTTTAAATTAATAAACGTATCATCATAATTACTACTTAAATTAACAATTTACAGGGAATAATGAATAATAATAATGGAATAATTAATGTATTAAGTAAGAGTCGAAAAGGTAAAATAAAACACGTTTTATATATTTAATTTATATTTTTCAAAGTCAAAGCATTTATTATAAATAGTTCCCTGAGAGATTCGCGGCGACGTAGATTATAAATGGCTCTGACAGCTCTCTTTTGCAAAATAAAGATGGATTCAATGTCAGCAGCTCGACCCCATAGTAAAATGCCGTACGACATAATGCTGTGAAAGTAGCTAAAATAGACTAAACGCGCGGTTTCTACATCTGTTAACTGCCTTATCTTCCTAACAGCATAAGCGATTTTAATTACTGACGTGCCCAAATTATTTGACGGGTTAAGAAATTTCGTATACTTTGACCTGTAATTGACAAAGAGTAATTTTTCGTTGTTGCAAACATTCTAACATCGATATACTTAAATATAATTTAATTTTTCGCAGCACTTTAACGTCAATTCTAAATGTGGCCTTGGACGACCGAGCGTGGCTGCAAGCCACACTACCCATCCGCTTTGGTGGCCTCGGCGTCCGCAAAATTACCAGTATTAGCTTACCGGCGTTCCTGTCCTCTGTCCACAGCACCGAAAAGTTGACCGGGAAGATTTTAGCCCCCTCCCTGGTTGACTCTGAAGTGCCGTGCTTGGCCGACGCGGAGAACGCCTGGAAAATGGCTTGCCCGGATACAGATCGGCCCGCGAACCTATCTTCCCAGAGGCAGTGGGATGAGCCGCTCTGCAGGTTGGTACGGAATAATCTTATTAATACGTCCACCAATACTGCTGAGCGTGCCCGCCTATTGGCTGTGGGTGAGTGGGAGTCGGGTCTCTGGCTTCAGGCACTACCGTCACCCAACATAGGCACATTGCTGGGTGACACCACCTTCCGGCTCGCTACTTGTTTGCGTCTGGGCGCCCCTTGCGTGGCTCCGCATCGCTGCCAATGCGGTGAAGGTGTCGACTGCCTCGGACACCATGGCTTATCCTGCAGTAAAAGCGCAGGCCGGATAGCACGGCATGCCAGCATCAATGACATCATCCGTCGTGCTCTTGTCACCGCTGGGGTGCCAGCTGTTTTAGAACCCAATGGTTTGGCACGCGATGATGGTAAGAGACCAGACGGGATGACTATAATGCCTTGGAAGGTAGGTAGGCCTTTGGTGTGGGATGCAACGTGTGTCGACACCCTTGCGCCATCCCATCTTCCAAGCACGGTAAGCTGTGCTGGGGCGGCTGCTGCAGGTGCGGAAAACCTCAAACGGCGCAAATACTCCAACCTCTTTGGAACTTACATATTTGAGCCGTTTGGGGTTGAAACACTAGGGCCATGGGGCCCGAGTGCCCACTTAGTATTCCAAGACATCGCCAAGCGGTTGGTCGACTCATCACGTGACCAGAGGGCTGGCCTATTTTTTGGCCAAAGAATCAGCATTGCCATACAACGTGGCAATGCTGCCAGCCTTTTGGGCACGTTTCCCGTTGACAGTGATGCGGACGAATTTTTTGACGCCCTTTGATTATTTTCCCTCCCTTTTTATATACTTGTACATATTATTATTTTAAGATTGTTAGTTTTTTAAATTACATGGTTTTATCGTTAAAATAAAAATATTTGTTTAATTAATACATCATAATGACTATTTAAAGTTTCAAACATCATTGTTTCCAAAAAATTAACGCGTAGTTCTGGAAACAAAGTATTTGATTTTGGTAGCAATTCTTTTATAACTTTTGCTGTGAGAACTGCCGGAAATATTTTTTCCATTGGCGGCTTCCCATTGGTCTTTTTGCATGTGTTAGATTGTTCACATTTATAGGAAAGTAACTGTTCTTAATTAATGTTGTAAAACAATAATCACTTCTAAAACGTAAACTGGTAAACAGAATGCATAAATAACAAAGACAATGTCAGCTGTCACAAGACAGGTGACGTTGACTTATGAGAACGGTCCATCTCTTATCTATAAATTCTATTCTCATCATAAATTAATATTTTGTGAAACAAGAATTCTGATTTAAAATAAATGTAATTATCACTTCCTAGATTTATATTTCAAAGACAGAATAATTTATCTTAATAGTTAAAAGAAGTAGTCTTATAAGGCAGAATAAGAAATGTCATGAATTAAAAGACTAGAGTCCAAACCAATGTTTTGATTTGCAGTTTGCGTAATCAAAACTAATGTTTATTTTTGTTAATGTGTCGAATTAATAACGTAATGATTAATGGTATGATACTTTAATATTTCTTAGATTTTACATTGCAATTTCGATGTACCAAATTGTTACTAAACGATTTTAAACCAAAAACTGTAATGGCGAGCTGCAATTGGTAGATACTAAAACTCATCAGATATTACTTAAGAGATTACAAATATACAATGGCTATATTGCTAAACTATCCCATTAAGTTTTAAAATAGTTCTATTACATAAGTTTTGTTTATTAATAGCTATAATATTAGATATTTAGCCAAAACTTGAGACGCTCTGTGATTGGTCGAAAAAGGTGGGAACCATTGAGATTTTCTGAGACTATAAAAAAGGCATGCAAACAATAGATCGGGGCCCGGGGGATTCTTTGTGCTAGCTGTCGAACGGAAAGACCCTCTGGTGTCTGCCGTAATTATTAAGCTGCCAAAGATATCCTCGCCACAAGGAGACAGTACACTGACTTGGAAACTCTGGCTGGCAAGCCACAAGAGAGCTGGTACGCTGTACTGCGGAAGCTCTGGCCCAAATTATCCACGGACTTGCTGTGCTAACTGTCCGGCGGTACAGACTCTAAACCCAGGGTCCTATGTCCGCCATATTAAGTTGCCAGAAGTTTCCCGCGGATATCACACCTAAGAAAAAGTGCTTCGTGACTTGTGAAGCAGAAGTTCTGCACAAATTCTGTAAAGATGAGTATTTACTTTTTCTAAAACTATGTTCTTTAGCCATTCTATATAACTTCTGTGTAAAATGTAACTATGGGGTATCACCCTTGTTATTAGGTATTGACCTAAAATCTAAGTATAAGATTTGTATCTATTTTTATTATAGAATAACATCTAAGGTTCTGTCCCGTATAAATGTGTACCAAAGTATGTAACTCGTGTGATGTTGTTGGTTAAACAAATATAATGATATAGTTAAAATGCTATCAGGTTTTTATTTCTTTCTTACAAAATGTACCCTGTTACTAGGTTCCGTTAGGTTAGCCAGAAATGGGTTCAATTCCCATTTCTAATATAGATTTACTATAAGTCTGTGAGATTCAATTTATTATAGAACCCAGTTTTATTTTATCAGAAGTGGGATCGCCCAAGAAAAATATTAAATCAAATTAATTGTTTGTGTTTACGTTATAGATACCCGACTTTAAAATGGACAAAGATCTGCTGGTGGGTCTACTTGGCGCTATTCGTGATGCTGTGTCCACGAAGCATCGACACGATGACGTCGCGCTTCCGTTGTTTGATCCTGACAAGTCTCAAAATGGAGCAGAGTCATGGTGCAAGAGTATCGAGGCTATCAGCGAGGAATTTGACTGGAGTAATATCCAGGCAGCAGCAAAAGCTGGTAAGGCCTTAAGAGGCTCTGCATTAAGTTGGTTCGAGTCATGGGAGCCGGAAAATGGTCGTAGTTGGAAAAATTTCAAGATTGATATCACTGCTTTGTACTAGCGATGGGCGTTGAATCAACGAACTAGTTGAATCAACGTTGATGTCTCTTCAACGGGATTAACGTTGACCATAAACAAATCAACTCGTTGAATTCGTCAACGAGTTACGAGACAACGACGTTTATGAATTCAACTCGTTTAACGAAACGAGAATATGAACTCAACGTTTTGTTATTTTCAACGTACGTAAATTGTATTTATATTTACAAAACTCCCGCTGCGACGCGATAGTCATGACAATAATTTGAACTCTAAATAACGAATAAAAGATTTGATATTTATTTAGTAATTTGATCATTATTTTTAAAAGAAAGTAAACGATGACATTCAATTATCTACGCCTGAAATTTGTGTTTTATAGCAAATTAATCAGTCAGTCCTAAGCCTGAAAAAAGTATGAAGGGAAGATCATCTAGAAACCTAGGTAGGTAGTAGGTAAAGTCATCATAAAATGTTATCCAATTTCATTTGGTAAATTGCATCAAATTGTTCGTAAATTAACAGCGTACGTTAATAAAAGCGTTAAGGCGTTTATCGTTCATGCAAGTTGACGTTCGTAACACGTTAACTCGTTGACGAAATTAACTAGTTGATCAACTAGTTGACAAACGCAATTCAACGTTAACGTTTCGTTGACGGAAAAACCTTCAACGACCCATCGCTACTTTGTACCCGGAAAGAAAGAACCTATCTGAAAAATTAACAAAAGCTGTTCTTTATACGTCTGACTCAGCTGATAGTTATTGTGAATACGCTAGAGAAAAACTTAGGTTATTGAATAACACTAAAATAAGTTTTACGATTACACAATTAATCGAGCTTGTTTGCGGCGGTATTAGCGATTTCAATATTAAAATTGCATCGTTGAATAGTAATGCAACTTCTACCTCTGAATTAATTACTTCTCTATCATCTTGGACTAAAAATCGTAAAAAACCTTTTGATAGGTCGTCTTCAAGTAGTGAAAATATGTCGGGTTCAAATGAAACTAAACGTATTAAGTCTGATAAAGTAATTGATAAAACTAATTTTAATAACCAAGAGAAACGTTGTCATATTTGTAACAAGTTAGGACATTTAAAAAATAATTGTTTTTTTAATAAACCTAAGACTACCAATGATACAGACTCTGAGGTATGTTCTTATTGTAAAAAAAAGGGCCATGTAATAGATAATTGTTGGCACAAACAATACATAGACACAAAAAAAATGCTAACGTAAATACCGTAAATTATGTCTCTAGTTCACTTTTTTTTACTCTAATTTCCGTTAATGATATCCCAGTGAAAGCTCTAATAGATACTGGTGCTAACTGTAGTATTGTCAAAGAATCCATCGCCAGGCGTTTTTAGTGTCGATTAAACCCGTGCTCTGTAACACTTGATGGTGTTGGAAACGAAAAATTAAACGTATTTGCCGAGATTGTAGTCCCCGTTAAATTTGATGACGTATGTTTAGAATTAAAAAAAATACATGTAGCAAAGGATAATGACTTTCATTATGATTGTATTATCGGGAGAAACGTGGTACTATTCCCCGACATAAAAAAAAAAAAAAAATTACTGATGTATCCGGAAGTAAATTAACTCGCATACCACTCTTGCAGAAAAATAGTTTGTGTTATTGATAATTTTTCTCAAAATCCCCATGAGTTTACAGCTCTATTTGATAGAATAGGTCATTTAGATCAGAACCTACAAACTGAAATTGCGGACATCGGTATTACCTTCCACTAATTCAATTAGTACCGTACAGACCGGTGAGCTTAAAATTAGACTTAAAATGATCAAATAATTTTATTATCGTCATATGATAAGCTACAGGTACCCCTAGAAGTAACAATCAAGTAGAGAGATATGTCATGACTATCTATACATATAATAAAACTGTAGAAAAGAAGTTTTTGTACATTAAAAAAAAAATAAAAAAATATAGCCAGGGTGTTAAAGGACAACCAATAGAACCCAATTCCAGCATTTTTAGAATTTTTGTCTGTTTGTCTGTTTGTATGTTTAGTTATCCGAGCATCACGTAAAATGTACGAAATAAATGTAGATAACTTTTATACACAACGATTTAGCGTAACTTGAAGTAACATTTAGTTTTTGTTTCATTGCAATCGGTTCAGTCTATCAAAAGATTTTTGAATTTAAAGTGTACCTACCAGAAGTAAAATTAGTTAACGTGTGTTAATATGCACTTGGTCTCTCAACTTTATGTTTATATATATTTGCGTTAATAATTATATAAATTGAAGTAACAATGAGTTTTTTGTTTCATCGTAATCAGTTCACACACACCTAAAAATTGTAAATTAGAAAATTCTAAGTGTTTCAGAAATAAATATTAAAACAGCGCCATCTCTGGACAAAATTAGTTAATGTGTGTTAATATGCACTTGGTCTCACAACTTCACGTTTATACGCAACAATATTTGCGTTAAAAATTATAAATTGAAGTAACATTGAGTTTTTTGTTTCATTGTAATCAGTTCACACACACCTAAAAATTGTAAATTAGAAAATTCTTAGTGTTTCAGAAATAAATATTAAAATAGCGCCATCTCTGGACAAAATTAGTTAATGTGTGTTAATATGCACTTGGTCTCACAACTTCACGTTTATACGCAACAATATTGCGTTAAAAATTATAAATTGAAGTAACATTGAGTTTTTTGTTTCATCGTAATCAGTTCACACACACCTAAAAATTGTAAATTAGAAAATTCTAAGTGTTTCAGAAATAAATATTAAAACAGCGCCATCTCTGGACAAAATTAGTTAATGTGTGTTAATATGCACTTGGTCTCACAACTTCACGTTTATACGCAACAATATTGCGTTAAAAATTATAAATTGAAGTAACATTGAGTTTTTTGTTTCATCGTAATCAGTTCACACCTAAAAAAAAGACGGGTTGCACTCCGGGAGTGCCGGCAGAAGAGAAAACTTGAATATTAACGTTGAAATTAATCAATTATTAATTTAATTAATATAACAAATTTTTTTTCACTACTTCTGCGTCACTTTTTTCATTTTACGTCCACGTCCACGTCCATCCATCCATCCATCCATCCATCCATTGTCGTGTGTCACTTGGTTCACTTCGGTTGGCGCCGCCGTAGAAAGAGAGGGGGGGGGGGGGAATCTCTCCTGACGGTCACGTGTCCTGACGCGATGTCCTGACGCGAGTTTAACATTTTTTACCCATTACAAAAAGTGTGCAACGCCGCTAAAGAAGTTTTCACTTCAAAAATGTAAATTTGAAAATTATAATATGTACTACATCTGGAGATCAACTACGTGCAGTATTGAATATTAATAGCACTTCGATAGATGGCGTTGTTATGGTTTGCCCACACCGGTAGTCGATGGACAGAGAGTACGTATCAGAAATTAGTTACAATCCCGTGGAACTCGAAGAAATTTTACAAAATGACTGCGCAAATTTGACAGAGGAACAGCGCCAGACGTTTGATAGGGAATGCTGCAGTGTAGATAACGCCTCGGGTGAAATCCTGTTTTTAGACGCACCGGGTGGCACAGGGAAAACTTTCCTAACCAATGTTATTTTGGCTCGAATAAGGAACCAAAGTAAATTGCCCTTGCTGTCGCCTCTTCAGGGATAGCAGCCACATTATTGCCTGGAGGAAAAACGGCACACACAACATTTAAAATTCCTATCGACTAGGACCGTACGGAAAGCCCGGTTTGCAACATATCACGAAATAGCGATAAAGCAAAGGTTTTACGCGATTGTGTTTTAATTATTAGGGATGAGTGCACAATGGCAAACCGCAAAGCTGTAGAAGCAGTGAATATAACTTTGCAGGACATAAGGCAAAATGACCGGCCGATGGGAGGCATTACGGTACTGTTCTTCGGTGATTTTCGGCAGACACTCCCGATAGTACCCCGAGGAACGAGAGCCGATGAAATTGCTGCATGTCTGAAGAGTTCTGTTTTATGGCGCAATATATTATCTACACACCTGTAGTAAATATGCGTGCACAGTTAGGAGGCTGCGAAAATGCACAGGAGTTTTCCAATTTATTGTTACAAATAGGCGATGGCACATACCCCGTACAAGAAGATGGAAAAGTTAATTTGGTCGCTAATCTCTGTTCTTGCGTTACATCACAACAAGAGCTAATTTCTTCTGTGTACGGAGATTCCACAAATATGGGAAATCAAGCCGGTTCTTGGCTATGTCAGCGAGCTATTTTGACTCCCCGCAATGACCAAGCTGCGGCAATTAATTTAAAAATATTGATGCATGTGTCCGGGAATAGTAGAGAATACACCTCTATAAATACAGTTATGGAAGAAGATGACGCCACGCACTACCCGGTAGAATTTTCGGATTCCCTCAACACACCCGGACTTCCCGCCAACAAAATAGTTTTAAAAATCGGTGTTCCAATAATTCTCCTCAGAAATTGATGTCCTCCCAAACTTTGTAACGGCACTCAGCTCAAAGTCACAAATCTGCAGCAAAACATTATCGAAGCTGAAATATTAACCGGTTGCGGTGCCGGTGATATTGTTTTTATTTCAAGAATACCTATTATTCCTAACAACTTTCCTTTCTCTTTCAAACGAGTGCAATTCCCAGTCAGTCTTTGTTATGCCATGACGATTAATAAAGCTCAGGGCCAGACATTATCCGTTGCGGGGGTGGACCTAAGTATTGGATGCTTTTCCCATGGTCAACTATACGTAGCTCTTTCACGCGTAAACAACCCCAATAACCTTTTTGTGTACGCTTCAGATGGTTCCACAACTAATGTTATTAATAGAGAAGCACTAGCTTAAATAAAAAATAAAGATTTGAATCGGTATCCTCGCAGGATATTGTTAAGTTCCGACATCCACGCGAACGAAGTCGCGGGCACAGCTAGTAATAAATATGCTTACTACGGAATGTCGCAATAAGTCAGACTGGCCGAAAGGTCTATGAAAAGTCCAACAATCTGTCAATTCCACTATACAAAAATCCAACTGGTTTTGCTTCGAGATTACTGATAGGTCGTGATGCAAACATACCATGTGTACAGGCTCGATTAAATGACGTTACTGATCCAAATAATGTGGGACACTATTGATGTTCATGCAGAACGTTTCTGTTGAAAGTAATTTAGAACAAAGTGATTAATACAATTAATTTTCTTTTTGTCCCTTTATATTTTGTTTTGTTTTAATGATTGATGTAATTGGCCATAACATTTTTTTTTTATTACAACCGTGTTAGATTAGTAAATATTAAATAATAGTTAAAATATCTCACTTAATGTCCAAAAAAAAAAAAAAAAAAATGTTTTGGTTTGCTACTTGAATTAAGTGCTCAGTTATGGGATAAACTCTTGTTTGTAAATCGCAAGTATTCACATAGATGAAACTTGGAAATAAGTTTTCACATAGATGAAACTTTGTAATAAGTATTCACATAGATGAATAATAGATTCTGAGAGGCTCAGAATTGGATGCAAGTGTTCACATAGAGGAAACTTGGCATCAAATAAATAAGATTCCAGTAGTTAATAGATTCTGAGAGGCTCAGAATTGGATGCAAGTGTTCACATAGAGGAAACTTGGCATCAAATAAGTTAGATTCCAGATAGATTCTGAGAGGCTCAGAATTGGATGCAAGTGTTCACATAGAGGAAACTTGGCATCAAATAAATAAGATTCCAGTAGTTAATAGATTCTGAGAGGCTCAGAATTGGATGCAAGTGTTCACATAGAGGAAACTTGGCATCAAATAAGTTAGATTCCAGTAGTTAATAGATTCTGAGAGGCTCAGAATTGGATGCAAGTGTTCACATAGAGGAAACTTGGCATCAAATAAATAAGATTCCAGTAGTTACTGAGAATTGGATGTAAGTGTTCACATAGAGGAAACTTGGCATCAAATAAGTAAGATTCTAGTAGTTACTGAGAATTGGATGTAAGTGTTCACATAGAGGAAACTGCATCAATTATGTAAGATTCTGGTGCTCACATATGGATGAGGCTAAGAATAAAATACTGTTCACAAAGATGAAACTTTTTTATATTGTTAGATTTAAGTGCACAAAAACTAAGTTTTAAGACTATGATATTGTAAGTACTTTGAGAGCAAAGTACCAGTCAGTATGGCCGTGTTAGATTGTTCACATTTATAGGAAAGTAACTGTTCTTAATTAATGTTGTAAAACAATAATCACTTCTAAAACGTAAACTGGTAAACAGAATGCATAAATAACAAAGACAATGTCAGCTGTCACAAGACAGGTGACGTTGACTTATGAGAACGGTCCATCTCTTATCTATAAATTCTATTCTCATCATAAATTAATATTTTGTGAAACAAGAATTCTGATTTAAAATAAATGTAATTATCACTTCCTAGATTTATATTTCAAAGACAGAATAATTTATCTTAATAGTTAAAAGAAGTAGTCTTATAAGGCAGAATAAGAAATGTCATGAATTAAAAGACTAGAGTCCAAACCAATGTTTTGATTTGCAGTTTGCGTAATCAAAACTAATGTTTATTTTTGTTAATGTGTCGAATTAATAACGTAATGATTAATGGTATGATACTTTAATATTTCTTAGATTTTACATTGCAATTTCGATGTACCAAATTGTTACTAAACGATTTTAAACCAAAAACTGTAATGGCGAGCTGCAATTGGTAGATACTAAAACTCATCAGATATTACTTAAGAGATTACAAATATACAATGGCTATATTGCTTAACTATCCCATTAAGTTTTAAAATAGTTCTATTACATAAGTTTTGTTTATTAATAGCTATAATATTAGATATTTAGCCAAAACTTGAGACGCTCTGTGATTGGTCGAAAAAGGTGGGAACCATTGAGATTTTCTGAGACTATAAAAAAGGCATGCAAACAATAGATCGGGGCCCGGGGGATTCTTTGTGCTAGCTGTCGAACGGAAAGACCCTCTGGTGTCTGCCGTAATTATTAAGCTGCCAAAGATATCCTCGCCACAAGGAGACAGTACACTGACTTGGAAACTCTGGCTGGCAAGCCACAAGAGAGCTGGTACGCTGTACTGCGGAAGCTCTGGCCCAAATTATCCACGGACTTGCTGTGCTAACTGTCCGGCGGTACAGACTCTAAACCCAGGGTCCTATGTCCGCCATATTAAGTTGCCAGAAGTTTCCCGCGGATATCACACCTAAGAAAAAGTGCTTCGTGACTTGTGAAGCAGAAGTTCTGCACAAATTCTGTAAAGATGAGTATTTACTTTTTCTAAAACTATGTTCTTTAGCCATTCTATATAACTTCTGTGTAAAATGTAACTATGGGGTATCACCCTTGTTATTAGGTATTGACCTAAAATCTAAGTATAAGATTTGTATCTATTTTTATTATAGAATAACATCTAAGGTTCTGTCCCGTATAAATGTGTACCAAAGTATGTAACTCGTGTGATGTTGTTGGTTAAACAAATATAATGATATAGTTAAAATGCTATCAGGTTTTTATTTCTTTCTTACAAAATGTACCCTGTTACTAGGTTCCGTTAGGTTAGCCAGAAATGGGTTCAATTCCCATTTCTAATATAGATTTACTATAAGTCTGTGAGATTCAATTTATTATAGAACCCAGTTTTATTTTACATGCTTGTCGAAAAAGTGATTCCACTAACAAACATAATATAGAAACGATGCTTTGTGATGGAATAGTTAGTCCACCTCTATTTTTTTATTAGTGCGATACCGTTTCGTCGATCAGATATGGCATCGGACGGTATTGATTCACAAGCGCCCAAACAATCAATACATGTAATTTTGTTCTTGATAGATCTAATCACAAAACCTGCTATGTATCCCACACATTGCTTCGATGTTTCGTTTACATTGTTTGGAACAGCCCAACTGGCCCAACCAAAATGTAATATATGTCAAAATTAGTTCTCTGGACACTCGCTAGTGGCGCTTCAAAAAGACACAAAAAAATTGCTGTCAAACGCTCGGAACAGCCTGTCCAGTGGTAATAATAGAGGTCAGTGTGCTATATTATAAAATTAATTTGAATTTGGAATTCTAAATAGAATGAAAGATATCGATCTTCTCAATAGCCAGTATAATCGGCAATTTCATAGGTAAGGACCTAATATACCAATGGAAAGATCTCATCAAGGAAAATATTTCTTAGTGTAACTAATTCTCTTGATTGTTAGTTCGGAAGGAGCTACAGAGCTCAAAATGTGAGTCATTAAGTATTACTGAAATTCCGGTATTTCATCAATTAATTATTATCTTTCATTAACTCAGTGCCTTGCAAATATCATCAATTGAGCTTATAAACGTGCATTTTAAAATACTGGCCTCTTATATGCCGTTTTACGTTTTTTTGCAAGGAGTTCAAAGTCACTCTCCATATTCAACTCTACTTACCTAATTAATGTACCCATGCCAAATATTGTAAAACATTTTAAAAGAGTAACGGTGGAGTTTCTTGCCCATTCTTCTCCATACGGAAACTACCTTTTGGAAGGAGCGGGAGCGACTAGAATCAATTCTATTTTATTTAATGTAATTTTAGACGTTCAAAAGTGCCTTTTATGTGCCTATCCATATCCATACCAATATTATAAATTCGAAAGTAACTCTGTCTGTCTGTACATAGACAGACAGAGTTACTAGTTTGAAATAAATGCTTTGACTTTGATCTACGTCCATTAAATCTAAACACCTTACTCAACCATAAGCTAACCGTCATTGTGATACATCATTTAACAATCAATGCGGATGACAGACGCACAATGCTGCTAATCCCTGACATTCTGAGGCGTATTATAATCATTAATACCTAATTGTATTGTGGTTTGTATGCGTCAGAATGCTAATGCATGCGTTCCCTACATAATAGTTGAGCTGGATGGTGTTGAACCACGCGTCATGTTCGTTAACGGGCGCCGTCGGTTGAGACTGTATACTACCTCAAATGGCTTAGCGTGATCCTCCGTTATGTCGAAAATCCTGCACCATTAATTTTAAAATAAATATATGGTAAAGTTGAGGATTAATGCAAAGTCTTATGTTAGACGAAAACACGATTCCATAAAATTTTCTCGATAGAAAAAAATCCAAAGTTACCTCTAACTCGAACAATAAACCGCTGGCATTCAAAAAATACTTCAAATTAGATCATGAAACTTTGCATACTAACTGAACTTACTTTAAAGCAGGTCTTATGCTATTTACTTTTTTATAATTACCATTATTTTCACTGTAAAAAGCAAATACCTAAACTATTAGCGCTGCCTGCCGCCCAGCACCGCACTCTGTCTCGCTTTCACTCAGTCTGCGAGCAGTATCGTATGAGCGAGATAAAGAGCGAATTTTAGCTGAGGTAGTATAGGCTCTTAACTGCCAAGGCTTATTTTAAATATTATTTTTTTAATTGTTTCTTCATTTGTTTGTTTTTTTTTACATTGTTCTCACATATAGAAGCAACAAAAATAATGTAGGTACCGAGGATTTTGTAATATTTTTGATTTAAAAGAGTGCGCATAGAGTTTCTTGCCCGTTCTTCTCCATAGAGATCTACGTCTTGGAATGGGCAACTAGCTTCAGCTTTCTGACTAACTGAACGACTGTTTAATTTTGACAATTCAAAAGTGCCTGTATATGGTTTAGTTGAAATAAATGCTTTGAGTTTGAGTTCTGTGTGCTAAGAATGCGAGGGACCTGTGTTTCGAGGAAATTCTCGGTTCCATTACATTTTCCCACTGCTGGGACACAGGCCTCCTTTCGATGAAAAGAAGTGGGCTGTAAATTAGGGCATGCAAAACCGGTTTTCCGGTTTTGCGCAAAACCGGAAATCGGCCAAAATTTAACGATTTTTGAAAACCGGTTTTGAGAGCCAAAACCGGAGCTCAGCTCCGGTTTTGTCAACATTTTTTTCGAAGTAATGTTATTTTGTAGTTCGTCTTGAAAGTTACAAAAATGTTGATTTTTTTGGTTATTGTGGGTGGCTGTGTTTAATATTTAAAGATGCTGATTGTGTTTTCTATGTTTAAAATATATTATTTTTGATAGCAGACTTAATAGGTACCAAAGATACCAAAAACTTACTTGTTGTTGATTTGATCTCAGTTAATTAATCTTTATACTATTATAAGTTCATTGTTATCTGTACAATTATTATGGTTTGGATTTAAAAAAAAAGTAAAAAACTAAAACCCGACTACGACAAAAAAAAACGACGCTGAAAAAGTATGAAACAAGATTTTCATACTTCGAACAGAACAAAAAGAAAAACCGTAGTCACATGTTATTAAAGTGTTTCGGTTGGTACCTATAACGTGTAACTACGGTTTTTCTTTTTGTTCTGTTCGAAGTATGAAAATCTTGTTTCATACTTTTTCAGCGTCGTTTTTTTTTTTGTCGTAGTCGGGTTTTAGTTTTTTTACTTTTTTTTATTTAAACAATTTTGGTGTTAAATTTAACACATGACTTTTGTCCGCTAGAGGGCGTCGCTTTAAATTTGAGCAATATTTTGGAAATATACAAGTGAAGCCCTTTCAAATGATACCAAACATGGCGTATTTATCTCAATTTTTATTTTTAACACATTACTTTTTGTCCACTAGAGGGCGCCGTATCGAGTTTTGTGCAACGTCACGTAGCCTATGTTCAGCGGACAATTAAGACAGTTCTAACGATACCTCATATGTCGAGTTCCGATAAGTAGATTAGGAGCTATGAGGGAACAGATGAACATACATACATACATAGCCTGTTAAAATCATAACCCTCCTTTGGCTTTGCCGTAGTCGGGTAAAAAGAAATGTATCATACAATTTGTTTTATTTGTAGACTTAGTGGGTATTTAAAAAAAATGGTGTTTCTTTTTAAATTATACTACATTCGATTTTTTTTGCTAAAACCGGACCTAGCTCCGGTTTTCGGTTTTGGTCCCAAAAAAACGATGTTCAAAACCGGTTTTGATGACTTTCCGGTTTTGCATGCCTTAGCTGTAATCCACTACGCGGGGCCAGTTTGGTAGATGTCATATGACATGTCTTCGAATTTTTGGTTTCAGGACATGCCGGTTTCCTAAAGCCGTGTACCTACGCACGAACAAACAAAACATGGTGAACACGAACATCGATCACGGAACATTTGGTTCGTACGTGTGGACGTAAATTAGCATAGCGAACACAAACACCTTGCGAACACAGTTCTACTTGTGTTCGCGCTCAACCCCTCAGTAACTATGGATTCACCGTTGGAAGTGGTCGACAGTGAAGAAGCATCAAATTTCTCCGAACACCGTCCGCATAGGACTACCCAATTGGATCGCCACGAACACTTTTGACGAACACAGTGTTTGATGTTCGTGTTCACCATGTTTTGTTCGTTCGTGCGTACACGGCCTAACGATATTTTCCTTCACAGTTCTGAGAGCAGTGGTGATGCAATAATTTACACAAAGTAAAGGCTGCCTGGTTTCGAACCCACGACCTACAACTTGTTTGTCGGGGCCGATAATAATGGGCCACCACTGTTATTTAAATTTTTATTAGGTTTGGAAATAGGAATCAAAATAATCGACTATCTCATTGTTTGCAAGCCCAATTGAGCGTTATGTTGCTTTCGATCCCCGCATCCAGCAAACTGTTCAGCACCCCAACTTTACAGCGTCACCCACTTTCAACCACACTTGAAGGATTTTGAAGTAAATTGGTAATAGATTGCTTCATATGTTTGAAAAATTCGTTTGCGCGATAACAAACCTAAATAACGTAATCAAAATTGTTGAAAGCTATCAAAATGACACAGTAGATAAAGTTGTTAAATAATAGAAATACCCTTGAAGGGAAATTGCGTAACACACTTACAATGGCAATGCCAAATGATTGATGAAACCAATGATTAATAAAGACATCGTTCAGCTGTTTTACATAACGGAGCTGTTTTGTAAAACCGCTAGCGGTTATGTAAAACAGCAGATTCGAAAATCCATCTCCGACATAATATACGAATCGTATTACCAAAAACTAATCGAATACGTGATCAAGCTACTGAATTTGAAATGGGCTCAAGTTCATGGTTTCTAAATCCTTCCATAACATACCCTTGGGATACAATGTTTCCTTAACGGGTAGCCAAACCATAAAGATAACTTTATTATTGGTTGATAAACTTTATGACTCATCAAGTCATAAATGTAACTTAATAATATTGATACTGATTACGAAATGGCGAATAGCAAAGTTTATCTCCCTTGATTTCAAGAAAGTTATGTGCAGTAAAGGAGCCGATGGCTCAGTGGTAACGGCCGTGACTTACGAGTCCTGAGTTGATAATATAATTATCTTTTGATTCATGTATTCGTCAAATCGAACTACTATTTTTTTATTGCTGAATGAGCCCGCTTTCGACCTCGATCAAGCCTGATTGAAAGCGATGAATGAGGTCTATGATAGAACGAGCGTGCCCAGAAGATGCTAAGGCACTGGAACTCCCACGCATCGACGCAACACAGCAGGCTGCTTGACGATGGACTCCGGTGGAAGAGCTGCTAATTTTCTACTACAGTTCGAAGGTCGCTTACTGTGGCGGGTATGATGTGACGTGATTATACTGCATTGTTTATATCCCTTTTTTACGCCAACATTTCGCATGTTATGTTTGAGTCCCCCATAAGGGGCGAGTCTATTGCCATCAACCGGGCACAAATCCAGACTCCGGGTTACCACGGAGAAATTCCTGATGGAAATACCAAATAACATTGGACCTCATGCTGAGCGGTACCGCTAGCGACAAGGCACTCACCCCAAATAACTGTCAAACAAAACTTTTCTTAACTTTCTTCCGTAATAAAAACGGAAGCCAGAAAACGTTTTTTTATTATTAGGCACGCCATATTGGTAATCTTGATATACGCATATGCTGCTCAATTGAAATTCTTACTGTGTAATATACGGTAGGGGCATACCATGGCATTAAAATAGAAATAAAAATAATTCCATCTATAATATACAAAAACAATGGGCCAAACTTATGACCCAATGGGTCCCTCTTAATGGCAAGCGACTTCGTGACAGGCTCAGACGGAGATGGCGGGATGAGCTGGATTCCTTCAACAAGAACTGGTCCTTAGCAGCTTTGAACAGAGAGAAGTGGAAAGAGAGTAGGGAGGCCTTTGGCCTGCAGTGGGACATCACAGGCTTATAATATAAAATAATTATCAGTGATCGGAATACGCTGAGTATATTTACCTAAACTTCGAAGACTAGAGACAGAAAGTGGAGACTTCCTTACGACGACATATTTTTTCCCAAAATTCGGGAAAAATCTTAAATAAGTTCAAAATAAGCTTTATTTATGATGGGTAAAGGCTATTTTAACTAAACTGGCAATTACCAAATTTTCGGGATTTTCACGTAAAATCCCGAAATAAATAGTCTAACTTTAATTCATGTATTCGAATTATATTTACGATCCTAATATTATAAATGCGAAAGTGTGTATGTCTGTTTGTCTGTTACCTCTTCATGCTTAAACTGCTAAATCGATTTAGATGAAATTTAGTAGAGAGATAGTTTGAGTCCTGGAAAAAGACACACTAGAATAGTTTTTAACTCATGGGATCGAAACTTATGCGGCTGAAAACGCGGGGCGCTGCTAGTAAAATCATATATTTAAAAGTATCGAGTAATTTCGTTTTCGGCCGAGTAAATTCATGCGAATCGACTAATAAGCCTACCAATTCAAGCCATTGCACAATGAAGTCAACAACTTCCAATTATTGTTTCATTGTCAAAGTCCATTGCTCATTATTAAGCTCAACTAGCAAGCTATTGGAAACTGAACTTTTTAAGGACAAATTGTTTCCAATTATTCTCAATTGGTACAAAAGACAAAAGAGTTTTTCTGGATGATGCCTGTTTTAACAAGCTTTTTATTTATGGTTTGAAGAGTTTTCTCGTAGTCCAGATACGACAACTCAATAGGCACTATATTCCGTTTTAAGTATGATGTTTCAGATGGCGGATATTTGACGAAAATTTTTATCATTTCAGCATACTCATAACAGAAAAGTTTTTTAGTTGTTTAAGAAAGGCATGAATTTAATCGAACTTTTAATTTCTAATGTTGCACTCCTGGAAATATTATTGAATACCATAATATTTATATGCCTCTAACGTGTAACGGTCGGGCTACCCTAGCATAGTAAATAAGCATAATAGCATAATAAGTAATAAAAAAAGTGTGCTTTATTTAGAATAGAAGTGCAAAAAGTTTTTAGAGGTTCATTAATTTAAAAAGTGTCCATCACTAGAAACCCAAAAAGTTTTTGGAGGATCAGTTTAATATTTCCTTGTAAGAAAGTGTGCCTACTAGATCATTATAAGGTAATCTTCAATTATTCAACTCAGCCTATCACAGTCCACTGCTGGGCATAGGCCTCTCCCAGGCTGCGCCACAACACCCTGTCCTCCGCCTTTCAAATCCAATCTGTCTCAGCCACATTTTGTCAAGCTCCGCTAATGAGACACAATTGATTTTCTATTGTTTTGTAGCCGGTAGGCGACGCGCGGAGCTTGACCGGTTAAGTTCATCGTTCTATCTAGCTGAGGGGCGTCCCACACTACGCTTGCCAATACGTGATCTTCATTCTACGACTCGTCTGCTCCACCGGCCATCGGTCCTTCGACAAACATGGCCAGTGCCACATCAGTTTGCTTACTCAGCAAACTATGTCGGTTACTCCTAAATTTATCATAATTTTCTCCACGAAAACATAACAACGCAATATAAACACAACCCAAATAAGTATAATGTATACCCATATAAATTTCAATCCCAAGCTTCCGCCAAAAGTAAGGAGTAAAAATACGGAAAATAACTCTTCATCCGAAGCGAGACCCCAAATATTAATCTTCGATTTTAATATAACAAAATTATTACTTTTCCCTAGGCAACGATCTTCATAACACATTTTTATTGAACAAGTAAATAATCGGAGGAAATTACAAAATGTCGAGGAGTTTTATTCTTTTTCGCTTAGAATTTTCTGGTCATTGAATTTTTGGAACGTATATTTGAGAAGATAATATTATCTACAGCTTACGTGATTAAGTGGTGTTTTATTGAACTCTTATTGGATTTAATATATTAATATAATATTATTATAATAATATAATATATTCCCCCTAAGGGTTAGGGTAAGGGGTCTTTTGCATTTAATTGTGTTCTGTACATAAAACATAAAGTAGTAAGTGCTAGTGGTACTCCTTTTTAGGGTTCAGTATCCCAAGGGAGCCAACGGGACTCTATTACTAAGCCTCCGCTGACCGTCCGTCCATCTGTCTGTTAGCGGGCTGTATCTCATGGACCGTAATAAACAGATGGTTGAAATTTTCACAGACTGTGTATTTCTAATGCCGATATAACAACAAATCCATACTATAATATTATAAATGCGAATGTCTGTCTGTCTGTTACCTCTTTACGTTTAGGTAAAATTTAGTAAACAGATAGTTTGAGTCCCGAGAATGGACAGAATAGTTTTTACCCCGATATTCCCACAGGATCGAAACTTATGCGGGTGAAACCGCGGGGCGCTGCTAGTAATAAAATAAATTTAGCAATTAAAGGCCGTTTTCATAGAAGAAACATGTTTTTTTCGGCGTTTTTTGCCTTAGGATACGGAACCCTTCGTGTATGAGTCTGAATCGGCCTTGGCCGCTTTTTTTAATGCATAATTTTAATAACAACAGAATTGATTTAAACAATAAAGAAGATTTATTTTTCCTTATTTTCATCACGCGAATCCCGCACCGGGGGGCCATAGGTAGAGGTGAAATACCGCAATGGTTTTAGCCGGTAAGAGTCCGGCATGCCCCTCTGTCACCCCCACGATGGAGGAAGTCCATGAGGTATTCCACTGCGCAACAAAATAAAAATGTTGTTGGTTGGTTTGGTGGTTCTGATGACCCGTAAAGACTGCCAAAGATTCACGAATGACAGCCCAGTCCAACGGATTAACGTGCTTTCCGAGGCATAGAGGGGTCTTGATCTCTTGATGTAAAGATGGTCAGCCATCCAAGGACCAACCCCGGCAAGCGTAGCTTAACGTAATCGACCAACACAGGCAGCTGTTACTTAGCCACAAGCTCCTCAGAGAGAAGTAGGTAAGTAGATGAAATTAAATACAATATTATTTGGGGTTGAGTTTAGCTATTTAAATTGTTGAAATTCAAGAAAGAAAGTGAGAGAATATCTTCCACCAGATCTTCTCTTGGGTAAGCTCACTCCATCGTCGACTTTGTCTCTGTCAACTCTGACCTAGACTAGAAGTCAAGAGTCAACTCATTTCAAATAAAAAAAAACCGAGTGTGCTTATGACCACACGACTGAAATGAAACATCAAACGTATTTGGCTATGAGAGGAAGAGAGAAAAAAAATGTGCGCGCGCACTGCTTTCTCTTGCTTATGTCCCCCACTCAACTCCCGTTCGCCTCGCCCGGTCACACTCTTCGTAACGCTTACGTCACGCGTTCGCCAGCTTACTCCCCAAGTCAAGCATGCGTAAAGAAGTTTCACTTAAAAAAAAAAAGATCTTTGGGGGACAAAGTTCCAAAATCTAATTCCTTGTTGATCTGTGACAGCTCAATAAGGAACCTCTCATTGATCTACGGCAGCTTTCACAAAAAAGATAATACAAAAACAAATGACAGTTTCACAAAAGACAGAACAAAAGCTATATCTCTTTCTAAAACAAATCACACTTTGAGGAGTTATAATACTTTTCGCCCGTCTTTGGGTATCAAGGGACCAAACTGGAGTGTCGGGCGAAAATGTCGAACCTTCATCTGTCAGAGATCGACTGGGCGAAGTGGGTCGTTATTTTTGTACAGCGATAATATAAATTACGGACGAAAAGACTTTTTGGAGGAGTGACTAGGCCATTTGCACACACAACATGTTTTTCTTGCCATCAAATGCTACGGTTTATTCGCCGTGTGTAGGACCGGTCGTCAGTGTTGTGTAAAGCTTGTTAACAGACACGTTTTTTCTTCGGCACGGCTAAAACGCCATACTGTAAAAAAAACCGTGTCGTGTGCAATAGGCCTTACAGTAATGTCGACGGAAATAAGATTAACAGAAGTAAATAGAGGACGCGGAAACTATTAAAATGGAATGGCGTCCAGAAAATATTTAGAATTGTGATTATGTTTCAGTGTAAGGTATTTGTGAAAAAAATGGGTCCCGTTAAGCGAATGAACAAGACTTCTGAGTTTGTTTCGGCCTTTCTTCTCAGAGTAGTCAGATAGGAAATGCCGACCATACAGCTGAGTTATTTTTTACTAGCTGCGCCCGCGGTTTTACCCTCATAAGTGTCGATCCCGTGGGAATATCGGGATAAAAATATATATATGTAATAGCCTATATGTTAATCCAGGGCGTCAGCTACCTCCATACAAAATTTTATCAAAATTGGTCCAGCCGTTTGAGCGTGAAGAAGTAACAAACATTTAACAAACACACACACACTCACAAACTTTCGCCATACTGTCGCTACACAATGAAGGATTGGCAAAGGAACTTAATGGCTTGATAGCAACTTAGTAAGCGTAATTAATTGCATTAATTGCATTTCAACGTATGTACGTAATAGATACTCAAACTCGCATTTCAATCACGTAACTTAATCCTCCTTCATCAATTTTGATTATTTCCCCTACAATTTGTTAAGGATTAAACACGATAACATAATAACGTTAACATGTTAACACATATGTAGGTACCTTATTGTTATCCTCGTAATTATGGAGATGTTAAACCTGTCAATTGTCTGTGCGTTGACAGGTTCAACGTCTTCAACGGATCTCAACTAAACAATGGGATATTGAAACCTGTTACAAACATTATATTTACCTACATATAGGTATACTAGCTTCTCTACCCATGACTTCCTTTGTGTGGGAGTCGTAAGACATCATCTATCTTCCGACTATCTTTCGACTTCCATAAATGGTGTTATTTACATAAATAACACCATTTATAACTCAATAACGGCTGGACTGATTTTTATGATCTTTGATTTGTTGGATTTGTCTCCGCCCCGAATAGCAGAATAACAGCTATTAGAAATATTCTTAAGGATCGTAGTATAATAAATAGTAATAAAATGTATTTAGATACATTTTGATGACATGCTAAGCACAACAAACAAAATATAGTAAAATAAAAAATATTAAAGAAATAGTGCAAAAAAGTAGCGCTTGACCCCACACTAGGATACCGTGTGTCGTGGGATCTAGTTATTACGGCGTTAATGGCACATTATAAGTGCACTAGTGGGTAGTTCAGTGATCGTTTGGTTACTGACTCTAAACAATATTTAATCTGTCGAGCTCCGCTAATGAGACACAATTGATTTTCTATTGTTTCGTCGCCAATATTGGCGACCCGCGGTGCTTGACCGGTTAAATTTACAATTGATGAAATTAAAAATTATAATTGATGTTAAAACCTTCCTCAAGAATTGGAAGACATTTTTCAAATCCGACTGGTAGTTCCTGAGATTAACGCGTTCAAACAAACTCTTCAAGGTAACCGACATAGCCCGAAGAATTGCCAAAATTAAGTGGCAGTGGGCAGGGCACATTGCTCGTAGAACAGATGGCCGATGGGGCCGAAAGGTTCTGGAGTAGCGACCGCGTACCGGAAGACGTAAGCGTTGGAAGGCCTCCCACAAGGTGGACCGACGACCTTGCGAAGGCCGTAGGAACTCGTTGGATGCGAGAAGCACAAAACCGCTCGAAGTGGAGGTGCTTGGGGGTGGCCATTGTCCAGCAGTGGACGTCTTTCGGCTGAAATGATGATGATGATGAAAAAAACTCTTCAACTTTATTATATTAGCATAGACTGAAGATGTCAACTCCTTTGTGTATCAATAACGCATCAATTGAACCAAAGGCACGTAAAAGGAGCAAGAAGCAGGAAAACTAAATAATGCCAACAAGATAGAGGACCTTTGTTCTCAAGTATGGGTTATGTAAATCCGACTGCCTTAAGCCACATACTATACCTTTCCCTTATGTCTATAGAGCAGTCGGGGCCCAGTGGTATCGGCCGCGACTTACGAGTTGTAGGTCGTAGGTTCGAACCCAGACAGGCGCTTTACTTTGTGTAAATTATTTCATCATCACTGCTCTCAAAACGGTGAAGGAAAACATCGTGAGGAAACCGGCATGTCCTAGAACCAAAAATTCAAAGACATGTGACATCTACCAACCCGCACTGGGCCTGCGTGGTGGATTACGGCCCACTCCCTCTCACAGAGAGGAGGCCTGTGTCCCAGCAGTGGGAACATTATAGGCTGATGATGATGACTGCTCTCATAACGGCGAAGGAAAACATCATGAGGAAACCGGCATGTTCCAGAACCAAAAATTGGAGGATATGTGACATCTACCAAACCGCACTGGGCTCACGTGGTGGATTACGGTCCACTCTCTCTCACCAAAAGGAGGCCTGTGTCGCAGCAGTGGGAACATTATAGGCTGATTATGATGTCCGATGTGGAAGGAACATCTTTTGTTCCATCGACATACGCCAGGATACCTACGTCTCTAGTCTAACTAATTTTTCAATTTGACAAGTCCACTTCTCAAGTGACCTTGACTGACAGTAATGTCCTTTCTCAGGAGTTCAGTGACAATGAAATAATTTTTGTCCATTTCTCCCAATCAATAGGTACTATTGACAATATTTCTTATTATATTGATATATTATTTCTTTATCCTGAACTCACTCCATATTATACAGTATTAACCTTCCTTTTGAACTAAACATACTCGTTTTGGCCAAAGACCTTAAGTGCGGCTCCCTTTAAAAGAACTTTACCTCGACTCGCGCTAATTTTCCCCCATGACATCTGTTAAAGTGCTTGACATCAGGTAAAGTTATCAGACCTTATCCCCTTGTCATAAGAGCTATATCAGCTTGTCACGCCAATAATTGGAGTGGGGTTATGATTTATTATGTTCGAGAGTAGCCAAGTGTGAATGAAGAGGGTGCACCTATTTTGATGGAGTATATAGAAATTTAATTTAATGGTACTCGATTTTTGCGTTACGAAAAGGAAATTAATACGGTTCGAATAACTTTGTGTTCGGAAAGTATTAATGATTTCGCGTATTTTGCGTTCTGAGAAGGAAAGTTTGTGTTCAATGTGCTTGTCGTTTTACGACAGAGAAATATGTATGCTCAACTGAACTGGAAGAGTTTTGGGAAGGGATTATAATTATGTCTCAAGTCAGAACATAAGTCTACTTAATTATTTCTTCTAAACTAATTGTGTCATATAAATTGACGGATATCTATATGTCGCAGATGGATTGTCGAATCCGCTGTTTTACAAAACCGCCAGTGGTTTTACAAAACAGTTCGTCATGTAAAATAACTGAACAACGTTCAGCTGGTTCCATTCTTGAGGAAGGGTATGGACTATTTAGCATCACGCTACAACTCTTAGGAGCCGCGCAGCAAAAATGCTAAGCGAAAACGAAGTATTAGGCGGGTAGGCGATGCGATGCGACACAGTGGGTCGAGGGAACAATAAATTTAACGCGGACGAAGTCGCGGGCAGAAGCTAGTTAAATATGTTTTAGTTGAATAAAGTAATCACAAAGATGAAATAGATCCATACTAATATTATAAATACGAAAGTAACTTTGTCTGTCTGTATGTTACCTTTTCATGCCTAAACCGCTGAACCGATTTAGATGAAATTTGGTATAAAAATAGTTTGAGTCCCGGGAAAGGACATAGAATACTTTTTATCCCGATATTCCCACGGGATCGAGACTTATGCGGGTGAAACCGCGGGGTGCAGCTAGTATGATATATTTTAGTGTGTCGCATATGCTAATGATCCAGTATCTTTATCACCATAACACATAACATTTTTTAAGTAAAGAAACGATCAAGGAGTATCGCAAAATAATGTAAATCACTTCAATATTGCGGAAACTTGCTTTAACACAAACTATGTTCAGCTTATAAAGGTGTTTCGTGTAAACACAAACTTCGCACTTGTAATCCTCTAGGGGTTTACGTAGATATTGTGGTACAATAATCTTTAATTGCTACGACCAAACTACGTGATTTTACGCTACTACCACTACTTACTTATTTCTATTTTTTTTTGTTATTTTTTATACTTATTATTAAGAAGGTGGCTGGGGTAGACTGGATGCGGAAGGCGGAGGACAGGGTGCTGTGGCGCAGTCTGGGAGAGGCCTATGTCCAGCAGTGGACTGCGATAGGCTGAGTTGATTGATTGACTTATTATTTTTATGTTATACATCAATGTAGAAGAAAATATTATAAAAATAAAAAAAAGAAACGTGGATATTGTGGTATTACCTTTAAGAACTATGTCTAACCAACGTGATTATGTGTATGGCTGCGTCCTAACCAAAGCGATCATCGTACGAACACGCGTCCATCGCGTTCATTTTGTTCGAGCGAAATCCGAGCGCCTGGTTAAGTATTTCACACGACTGAAAAAAATTACAGTTGTGATTTTACGTTCAATTTAAAATTACATTCAATTTTCTTATCAATCAAGTTCTGTGACTTTACATTCAATCTATCTTTGTGATATTAGGTAAATCAAATCATTTCAACATAAACGCTTGACTTTAGTTTAGGATTTTGTAGAGACAAAATAATTTTACAAATCTATATCCACCTATGATAAAAATAATTTATCAAATTTTTTTAGACACGTCATTACCAGCAAAATTTATTATAGCAGTCTTTTCAATGGTGTCGGCAGCAATTTGTTTATCGATGTATCACTTTTGCTTGACAGCAAACACTTTGAAGAAATTTTGTTGTAATTTTTGCTCGTCGACCCGACAGGTACTCAAACCTGTTAACTTAGTTGCTTTAAGGCGATTTTTCAAATAGTGAAAGCTCTTCGAAAATATTTTGAAGTAATGATTTTATTTTGTTTGTTTTTAGGGTTCCGTACCTCGAAAGGAAAGAACGGAACCCTTTATAGGATCACTTTGTTGTCCGTCCGTCCGTCTGTCTGTCTGTCTGTCAAGACCTTTTTTCTCAGGATCGCGCAGAAGTATCAAGCTGGAATTTATATCAAATACTCAGGTCTACTGTCCCTTGGAGCTGTGAAAAAATCAAACTTCTAAGCCAACGCAATCAAATATACAGCCGTTTCCGTAAATTTTCGACACTCGCAAGGGAATCAAAACCTATAGGGTATTTCCCGTGAACTCAGAATCTTGAAATTTGGTATGAAGTAACATCTTATAGCACAGATAAAGGAAAAATTGCAAAAACCGTAAAGGGGTTTGAAGGTTTTGGCCCTAAAATCAGCCGCCATTTTGATTTTTTTTCAGAATCGCGGTGCACAACAAAAGTTATATATTTAGATAGAGGACACTTATACAAACAAAAAATGTCATTAACATAATATCCTAAAGCGTCAGGTTTCGGAGTTATTCACCGAAATATAAGTCGAAAACTACTAAGATTTTTTTGTTTTTTTTTTCCTTCCAGGTAAGCATATTGAACTATTGAGGTAATAGAAACGTTATGAAACCTTTATGGAGAAGAAACAAATGAAGAATAGACATTTTTTAAATAAATAATTAAACACGGCAATTTATAGTTCGTTTTTTTAATCCCAGAGACTACCATCCATACTAATATTATAAATTCGAAAGTAACTCTGTGTCTGTCTGTCTGTCGGTTTGTCTGTCTGTATGTTACCTTTTCACGCCTAAACCGATTTGGATGAAATTTGGTATAGAGATAGCTTGAGTCATGGGAAAGGACATAGAATAATTTTTATGCCGATGTTCCCACGGGATCAAGACATATGCGGGTGAAACCGCGGGACGCAGCTAGTTTTCCTACAATATATTGTTCAAAGTTCTGCACACTTGGCGTCGAGTTGCAGAGTCGAAATGACAGGCAAGGGCAGTCGCAAGCTCTCGCTTCTTGACGCAATGATTTGACGCATGGTGCACACACACACACCTGACGACAGCCAGATGCAATAAATAGATCAGTGTCAGTCTTTCTGTGAGCACTGAGGAAGGTGCGCGTGAGTTGGTATTGCAAATCTCAACATGAGCACGTTCGGAGTTGATGGTTTCAAATCGAACGTGGAAGCACTTCGAATATTCAAAGGAAACGATCGCTTCCTGCATGACGTCTGCCGTAACGACGACTCGCAGACACAAACGACAGTGTTTAGACGTAGTGACGACACATAGTATGCGCTGCCACTAATTTAGACATACAATCTTTACAGGCTAATTGACGTGAAATGTTTGCATACGACGTCATACGATTAGCTTGGTATAAACTGATTTGCCTCGGTGTTAATTAAGTTGGATCCTATGCAAACATGACGTTTCCTTGCTTGCTTGGTGTTTGAATATTAAGCAGGACTACTGTTGATTTACGAGTTGATTCTTTTGTTAGCGTTATGAGAGTAGTTTTGTGTTATTCAATGGAATAAAAAAGTAATTAATATCCAATTGATACCTTGTAGGACCAGGAGCAGTGGTGGCCCAGTGGTAATGGCCGCGACTTAGAGTTGTAGGTCGTAGGTTCGAACCCAGACAGGCGCTTTACTTTGTGTAAATTATTTCATCACTACTGCTCTCAAAACGGTGAAGGACGGTTTCTATATTTATTTATGTCTGTAATTCATATGGTGTACATAATTGAGAGTATTCTATTCTATTCTAAGGACATCGTGAGGAAACCGGCATGTCCTAGAACCAAAAATTCGAAGACATGTGCCATCTAACAACCCGCACTGGGCTCGCGTGGTAGATTATAGCCCACTCCCTCTCGAAGAGAGGATTTTCCCAGCGGTGGGAACATTATAGGCTGGTATGATACCGTGTAGTAACATACTTACGTATTTTTATTAGTTTCTGCAACTAAATTGTTGTTTTAGGAGTCAAAGTCAAATCATTTATTTCAAATAGCATAAAGGGCACATTTAAAAATCAAGATTAAAAAAATAGAATTGATTCTAATTGCTCCTTCCAAAAGGTAGTTTCCTATGGAGATTAATGGGAAGGAAACACCACCGTTACTCTTTTAAAATGTTATACAATATTTTATATACATTAATTATATTTATAATTTGTGAAAACGATGCACGAGTTTAAAGAAAGATACATATAAAAATAAATATAGGTAGGTACAGTGTTAAAAAAGAATTTTGAAAATCCGTCAACAATTGGCGGAGTATTCGATGAACAAACATACAAAAAAAAAAGACGGGTTGCACTCCGGGAGTGCCGGCAGAAGTGAAAACTTGAATATTAACGTTGAAATAAATCAATTATTAATTTAATTAATATTACTCATTTTTTTTTTCAATATTTCTGCGTCACTTTTTTCATTAATAGATGCACTTTGTTCAATTTCCATATTTTAAACACTTTCGGTCTTATTCATAAAAAAAACCTATTGAAGGTTTAAACCATTCATTAGTTAAAATGCTCAATAGGCCTTTAAAACATTTGATAAAATTTTGTATTCATAAACGCTTCATAAACGTTCTATAACTAGAATGTCTTACAACTTCTAAATGTTGCCATTATAATGAAGTCATGGCCAACACATTAAATCGGCATACGAGAATATCTGTCTACGAACCGAATATTTGTGTCCATAGACATTATTACGTATGAAAAACTAATTTATTGTCTACAGTTTCAACAGTTTTGACGCGACAACGTCATGGTCGTCATGGAAACAATATGAATATGTCAATGAATGAATTAATTATTACAAATCAAAATATTTTATTTATAATTACTTACATATGTACACACAAACTAAAATATATATATACTATATACAAATGATAATAATAAGAATAAAAAAAAGACAGGAGTTCATTGGGCATCGAAAAATTCGTCCGCATCGCTGTCAATGGGATAAGTGCCCAAAAGGCTGGCAGCATTGCCACGTTGGATGGCAATGCTTATTCTTTGAGCTAAAAATAGGCCAGCCCTCTGGTCACGCGAAGAGTCAACCAAACGCTTGGCGATATCGCGAAATATGCGATGAGCACTCGGACCCCAAGGCCCTAGCGTTTCAACCCCAAACGGCTCAAACATATAGCTCCCAATAAGGTTGTTATATTTGCGCCGTTTGAGGTTTTCTGCTCCTGCAGCAGCCGCCCCAGCACCGCCCGCCGTGCTAGGAAGATGGGATGGCGCGAGGGTGTCGACACAGGTTGCATCCCACACCAAAGGCCTACCCAACTTCCAAGGCATTATGGTCATTCCATCTGGCCTCTTCCCATCGTCACGTGCCAAGCCATTGGGTTCTAAAACAGCTGGCACTCCGGAGGTGACAAGAGCCCGACGGATGATGTCGTTAATGCTGGCGTGCCGTGCCATCCGACCAGCGCTCTTGCTGCAGGATAGGCCATGGTGTCCGAGGCAGTCGACTGCTTCACCGCATTGACAGCGATGTGGAGCTCCGCAAGGAGCGCCCAGACGCAAACATGTAACGAGCCGGAATGTGGTATCACCCAGCATAGTGCCTATGTTGGGTGACGGTAGCGCCTGAAGCCAGAGGCCCGACTCCCATTCACCCACAGCCAGCAGGCGGGCACGCTCAGCAGTATTGGTGGACGTATTAATAAGTTTATTCCGTACCAACCTGCAGAGCGGCTCGTCCCACTGTCTCTGGGAAGACGGGTTCTCGGGCTGAACCGTGTCCGGGCAAGCCACTTTCCAGGCGTTCACCGCATCGGTCAAACACGGCACTTCAGAGTCAACCTGAGCAGGAATCAAGATTCGTGTGGTTAACTTTTCTAATGAATTTGATATTGTATGTGTCAAACTAAAATTCTTTTGAATATTTTTTTTTGTATTTAAAATAAATGAAATTAAGACCGGAGACTAGTTGCAATAAAGGGCAAAGAATTGAATATTGGTTGGAGGAGGATAAGGTGTGTACCTACTGTTACAGCTAAAATGTGTTCAAAGTAAGTTATGTTTTGTAAACATTCTCAATTTCTTATACTTATGCTTGCTTTTGCTTCTAATCCTTAGATTTTTTGGAAGAATTGGTCAGGGAGAGGTCTCCATAACAGAAAATAAAAACACTGACACAAGCACTAACGCTAAACAGGGGCAGCCTGGCATGATTTACGAATTAGGTGCCTATCCAATTTACAATTTTACGAAGAACTTCGTTTGCCTGTACAAAACTCATTGTAACAAAAAAAAAAACCCCGCCATAAGAATAATAATGACTGTTATTTTGATGCCGCTACTGATTAATTAAATCAGTATAAATAAGATGATGAAGAGAAAGAATTTATAACATTAGTTTTGTATTTCAGGTCAATAGGACTAGTAAAGATGGTGCTTCACTACGAATAGCAGAAAATGAAACGGCCTACAGAAGAGATGGCACAGATGGCAAATGAAAAGCAAACATTTTAAAAATGTTGTTCTGCTTGCACAAGTTTTAGAAGCCAAATTAGAGTTTAGAGTATTGTTCCGCCGTGAACAGGCAAGAGTTACATACGCCAGCGTCAGCATCAAGAGCGACATACATTCGTTCCACATAAACTAGTAATTAGTAAATGAATAAATTAGTCATCAAGCTGGAGTAGAGTTTGATTCATCTTCCATAATTCATCTCACTATGGCCAAGACACCTTTAGCCATCACCAGTTCTATGAGTCTGTGGGACCGGCAATGACAAAACTATTTCCTGTGTACACATTGCACGACGTACACAAACCCCTATTCCTACCCAAATTCTGTCTGTTCCCGTAGGTCTCCCGTAGGCTTGTATGATAGGTTAGGGTGTTAGGATAACTAGGGTGTTAAGTAGTTGCTGTAGGTTTATAATCAGTAGGGTGAGGTAACCATAGATACCAGGCTCAACCGTTACAAACTTAGCCACACTGTATGCATTTGGAATAACAGCCGTACTAAGCTGTAAGTCCCGGTGCGTACAAGTATTATAAAAATAAACTGCTATTTGTATACAAGCTTTTTATTAATAAACTACTCCCTAAATTTCTTCTCTTTTACTTTAGATCTTGTTGGCTCAAAATATTGCCACTTCCACGTTGTCGTCGGTAGCAGCGCAGAGGTCACTTTGACTGCATGTTTTGGGTAGGACAAATAAGGCAGGATAGGACGTGGAGCATGTTTTGCAACATAGCTTCACAGCCACACCCTACTGGAGCATCTCCCTGCAGGGTGTAAACTTCCGTGGTCGACACGGAAGCATTGTTTTCACACAAAAGCAGCAATGTCCCACAGTATTTCTTGTTGCTATAATGTGCTTCGTTATATTTTTCGTCGCTTCTATTTTGTATTGTAGGTAGGTATATAATAATAAACTAAATTGGTTAAGCAGAAGTTCAAAATAAATTAAATACTTACAACTGCGGCTCCTCGAAGTACTATTGTTTACGAAACTGACTTTTCAAACATTTGTACGTCAAATGTCATTTTCTTCGGCCATCTTTGTCGTGTCTCACTTGGTTCACTTCGGTTGGCGCCGCCGTAGAAAGAGATGGGGGGGGGGGGGGGAATCTCTCCTGACGGTCACGTGTCCTGACGCGATGCCCTGACGCGAGTTTAACATTTTTTACCCATTACAAAAAGTGTTCAACGCCGCTAAAGAAGTTTTCACTTCAAAAAAAAAACACAAACATCCGAACACAGTACCTCCTCCGTTTTGTGAAGTCGGTAAAAATTCACAATGACTGCAACATAAAAAACAACCCCTGTTCCACATATCCCTACTGACGTATCTCCACTGGTAGGGATACTTGGAGATTTTTTCCAATTATCGCTACCGGTAGGGAAATACATTTGATTGATCACCACCCCTAGCAAAATCCATACTAATACATTTGCGTGGAAAAAAATTGGCCCACCCCATGCTCTCCATTTGGGACACGATATTTCAAAAATCGTAATGAATATAATTTATTATTTAATACTGTGTGAAGGTAGGTAAGGTACAGTTTATTTAAACATACACTATATTTTGATAAAAGCAATATTCTTGACAAGATCGATTCGATTCTTCAGATGTCCTCATTAATCATTTTTGGTCGGAAAAAGTGCGTGACTTTTTTTGTCAATAAAATTGACAAACGTTAAATTTTGTTTATTTCTGTTTGTTAAATCAAAATTGAACCTGATTTTTTTTAACGGACTTCAAAAAAAAGGGGGTTCTTTATTCAACACCCATATTTATAGTTCGCGATTTTCTCAAAAAAAAACGAATTAGTCAGTTTTGATAATTCTTTCACTAATGTAATCTACATACTTTCAAGAAGGTTTTAATATACAATATTATATTAGGTTATTGTTAGTATAACTTGTTGAATTATATTGTTTCAAATCGAAGTCCGGGTGGGTCGGTTTTTTGCGCGCAAGTGTATTATGATAAATTCGAAAGTGCCTCTGTCTGTATGTTGCCTTTTTACGCCTAAAACTGATTTCGATCGGCAAGAAGATAAATGACATCCTGGGGAAGGACATATGCTACTTTTTGTCCCCGTGGGATCATTTCTAACATCCACGCGTGTGAAGCTGCGGGCAGAAGCTAGTAACTTATAAAGTTACTAACTGCGCCCCGCGGTTTCACCCGCAGAAGTGTCGATCCGTTCAGTGGTTTAGGCGTGAAAAGGTAACATACAGATAGACAGACAGAGTTACTTTCGAATTTATAATATTAGTATGGATTGGCTTTTATTAACGACGATATAAAAACCCACTTGTTAATTTTTTTATAGCATCATATATTTTAGTAGAGGCCCGACTTACGAGATGTTGTTTGTTGATTCGAACCCAGCCAGGCGTTTTACTTTGCATAAATAATTTCATCACCATTGCTCTCAAAACCGTGAAAGAAAACATCGCGAGGCAACCGAGCATGTCCTAGATCCAAAAAATCGAAGACATGTGACATCTACTGTAATTTTATGTTTTTTAAAATAAAATAATGTACAGACGCCAGCACATCAAGCTACTCTTTAATAGATTTTCAACTTCATCGCTAAAGCATAAGGTTCAAAGTTGATTGGGAAAATTTGACAGTTTCGGGTAGCTTGATGTGCTGGCGTCTGTACCTATATTAATAACTTCTTTTATAATAATTACGTGAGATCTTACATATAAGCAGGGGGTGGCAAGTGATTGTGTGTCAACTTCATCTGACAACTCTGAAGACATTGTCACATTGACAGCTTGTCAAAAGCCTGGTAACGTTCCGGTACTACATCTATTAATCCACATTGGGCCCGCGTGATAGATTATTGTAGCCCACTCCCTCTCGAAGAAAGAAATCCTGTGTCCCAGCAGTGAGAAAATTATGATGGTCATGACATTTTAATACCTAAAGTACAGTCGCAAAGATAACACTTAAAACACTAATAAAATTAAAACTATCTTATACCAGACAACAACTGTTATAAACGCAATCAGTTTTTGAATCGTTATCGCTAATTTAGTCTAAATGCCATTTGTGAGAAGTTATCTTATATCTAAAGTTTATTCAAAACGCTTATCCCTGAATTTAACATATTTAATTGGTCTACTTTGTAAAGGTTGAACGAATGATCAGACGATGTTTTATATAATTCGTAGCTTTTCATTAATTTTACTCATTTATTTTATTGATTAATTTCATTTATTTATACACGTATTTAGAAACAGACAAGAAAAAAAATATGTCGGAAAATAGGCTACAAAGATGATGCTTATGTCTAAAGAAATCTTTTTCAGCATATCTGGGAACCCACCACCTTCTGTCCCTCGTGGGAACCTGTGTACCTTTGTGTAATAACTGTTGTTGGAACACTAGTACTCATAACACAAGTTACATCTTACTTTGAGTATCATAGTTCAAAATACGCTAGTTTAAAAAAAAAAACTGGTAACACAGTTCTAAACGTATCATAGTTACTAGTGTTATTGTTCACTTTTTTGCGAAATTAAGAATTTTATTTATTTATAAGAAAATAGATAAAAAAGAGATGTAGACAACATGTGTATATGAGTACAAGAGAAAGCAAAATACATAAATAAATAAAAAAACACTAACTTAAATATAAACATACAATATGAGAATGTACTTACATACATACATACTTTTAAAATAAATATCACTACAATCTCAATAATTATATTGTAATTTAAAATACTAAATACAAACATTCTACCTAATTTTTTAATGTTTATTCATATATTTATTTTGACAATTCACCACAAACAGTAAAAATTACGATACCTCCTCGGTAAGACTGGTTGTCAGTGTTTCGGCTTTCTGACGACCCGTAACGTCTGCCAAACACGAATGACAGCTGGGACCAACGGCTTAACGTGCTTTCCGAGGCACGGAAGGGTCTTGATTTATGTTAAGATCACCCATCCACGGTCATTCCATCAAACTTAATAACTTACGAAATGTTTGAACGCTCGAGGGTTAAGGACTACATACTGAACCCCTAAAAAAAAATCTTTAATTCGGATAAGCAGCATCCATATGGGTTAGCAAAAAAAAAAAAAAGATAACTTATGCCTATGTTAGTAAACTAATCTATTTGGAAACAAGGGTGTTGTTAGAAATACATCTTTGAACAACATCACCTAATAGCGGAGACTCGCACCTCCACGCTATGGTCTTCAGGATGGAGTTGGAGCTCCCTCAACAGCTTTCGCGTTCTGCCACCGTTTATAGGATACCATCAAAGCTAAATAATCATGAGCTAAATAAAAACCGAGTGCTACCCTATATTTAGCTAGCAATAAGGATTAATTAAAAGAACCAATTACCTCTAAATACTGGTTTGTTTCATGTCTATGGTAAAAATGTAACAAAAAAAAACAAAGACAATTAAAACTAGTGTATCATTATAATAATGAATGGAACGTTATAAACATCACAAGGGATTCATTCATTAAAAGCGATCAAAGCTTCATTTTTAATAGATAACCAGTCTACCAGATAAGCAAAGACATTAATTAACTTATTAAAAGTAGAAAAAGATACGAGTATCTACGAACCAAATTTGAAAGTTAAAAGTGCTTTCTTGTTATAACAAATTAACACAACTTCACTTTAAATTAAGCTTTTTCGTTAACACTTTATTTGATTTCAACTCAGTGAAACCAAAATAAAAATAAATGACTGACTAGCTTTCACTGGCGAAGAAGAAAGTTAATATGTTAGTAGTTCATGTCATGCGATCCTAATAAAATTTAAATATTTTAGCACGTTTTTGTAGAATTTTACAGTCAAGACGCGCGCCTCAAAGAGATGTCAGCATAAAGGAAGAGGCCTTTTAGGGCCGAAGCCTGCCGGGGGTGCGGGATTGTCCGAGAGGGTTACCGCTACCCCGGAACATAAAGGGCTAAGGAAGGAACACGGGTGGGTTTTAGTCAGTAAAAGTCTGACACGTCCTCTCGCTCCGTCCAGAGCAGGAGAAGTGATTTGATAATTTCCCACCCAAAAAAAAAAAAATGGCGTAACCAGCCTATAATGTTCCCACTGCTGGGACACAGGCCTTCTCTCTGTGAGAGGGAGTGGACTGTTATCCACCACATGGGCCTAGTGGTACATTGCCACATGTCTTCGAATTTTTGCTTCTAGGACTCACGATGTTTTCCACACAATGTTTTTTACAGTCAAGGTTGAAATATGAAAACTTTAAAATTAATACCTTAGTGACTTTATTCTACAGTATTAAGAGTGAAGTGATTGAGGTGTTGTGCATAAACATATTATGAAACACTAACGATCCGCCCCTGCTTCGCACAGTTATTACGAGTTGATAAAATATTTAGATTTCTTTATTATTTGTAGGTTTGATATTAATGTATTAAACATATAACTTGCTGGAATAAATTCTTTAAATGGTGTAATAAATCGCATCAAATCTGTTGCGAAAATTGTATTCAATGTGTGTGTTGTATAGATGCGGTAATATTAATGTAAGCTCATTGCTACGCCGTAGCATAATTGCTACGACGTAGCAGATCGGCTACGGTAGCTACGAAAATGACATCATTTAAGCGCCCATAGGTATTTATATTAGAGCCTGGAATTTGATATAATTTTTTAAGTTATGGAATAACGAACTGAAAGTCTAACTTAAAAAAGTTCAAATTCCATTGCAACCAAAAACTTATTAGGACCTTTTTGTTACAAATAATGTAAATTATCTGAGATTATGAACGCTGCTTTAACATTTTTGTGATGATATTAGATATATAAGAAACTCGCTTTCGAGTTTAGTTAAGTAAATACATACATCTTTTTGCTCTTGAATGTACTAGCATCCATATTATAAAACAAAGATTTGTTACAAAGTGGAGTAATCAACCGCGTATCTGACCAAACACCGCATTTATCAATGTGTCAACCATCGATCGAACACGTTCGCCCCGTGTGTACCGACACCCGACAGTCCAATCATTCCTTGACAGAATATTTTCACATTCACTTTATTTTAAGCCACTCAATCACAGAACATTTCCATTATTACCAGACTTTGAAGACAAATAAATTGATAGTCGCAGTTTAAATATTCAAAAGTGGAGGGCAATGGCCTCTAAGAGTGGCCGTGAAATGTACGTTCGGCGAACTCTGGGCAGTTAATCCCCCTTGATGACTGGCTAATATTTTAACCACGGAATGAGCTATTTTTTAGGGTTCCGTACCCAAAGGGTAAAAACGGGACCCTATTAATAAGACTCCACTGTCCGTTTTGTCGTTCTGTCACCAGACTGTATCTCATGAACCGCGATAGCTAGACAGTTGAAGTTTTCACAGATGATGTATTTCTACTGTCGCTATAAAAACCAATACAAAAAACAGAATAAAATAAATATTTAAGGGGGGCTACCATACAACAAAAGTGATTTTTTGCCGTTATTTGCTTGATATAAATAACGGCAATAGGTCTACACGCTTGAAATGTTTACAGAATATTTAGTTGTATATTCACTTTAAAAATAAATACTTAAAATAAAATAATTATTTAAGTTGTATGTCGTAGGTTCGAACCCGACAGGCGCTTTACTTTGTGTAAATTATTTCATCACCGCTGCTCTCAAAACGGTGAAGGAAAACATCGTGAGGAAACCGGCATGTCCTAGAACCAAAAATTCGAAGACATGTGACCTCCACCAACCCGCACTGGGCCCGCGTGGTGGATTACGACCCACTCCCTCTCACAGAGAGGAGGCCTGTGTCCCAGCGGTGGGAACGTTATAGGCTGATATGGTTGGTGGGAATTATTTAAGGGGGGTTCCCATATAAAAAACGTGATCTTTTTATTATACGTATTAAATATTTTACGGTGGTACGGAACCCTTCGTGTGCGAGTCTGACTCGCACTTAGCCGGTTTTTTTAATTGTGTACCAAAAAAAAGAACGAAAAGGCTACATAATGCACATTCATAATTTGTAATAATAATATCGGTGTAGGACCTTACTTTATTCACGACAATGCCGCTAAATGCACATCTTTTAGCAAAAAAAACTCTCTATCTTTCACTACACTTATGATATTAAACTGTGGTCTACTCCACTCCATAAAATCCACATGGCATTTTTATAATTAAGAATTTCCGCATAGTCGTTTAGTTTATGTCGACGTTTTAATAAAGGCAGAGCTGAAAATGCTACCGCCAGCCGGTGCAACCAATGAACACGAAATTGTATGAGCAAAGTTCTGTTGTGTTAAATGTATTAAAACTAACTTTTGTTACTTCATTTGTGTAAACGAATTTTGTTATAATTTTAGGTATATGGCTTTCCGCTTTTTTAACTTTGACGTTGTCATAATTCCTGTTTGTGGATTTTAAGTTATGTGTATTGTTTTTGTTTTGGCTCTGGTGAGGGAAAAGTTTTGTGGAAATCGATTGTCATGGTATGGACATGTGCTGTGGTGGAATAAGGAAAATGTCACGAGGAAAGTTTTTAGTATGAATGTGGATGGGTATAAGAGAAGGGAGATGGACTGCGTGAAAGATGATACGGCTATAGGCCGACCGCTTAACTGAGACGTTGCCTGAGGTAGCAGCGCGGTGCGGGAGAGGTGTGGTGACGTGATGCGAGAGCTCAGTGATTCGTCAACTTGTGACAACTATCACCCCTCCCGCACCACGCACCTCAGGCAACGTCTCAGTTAAGCGGTCGGCCTATAGAAGGGGTGACTACCGAGATTATGACTAATAGAGAAATATGGATGAAAAAGTTATGCCGGCCGACCTTAATTATATTGGGATAAGGGGAAAACAATGATAATGTATTGTTATTTAGTTATAATATATAAATATTTATACATCATTCACTCTCGTATATTCATATAATCGCTCACAGAATCCTTCCATATTCCATCTTTAATAAATTTGACCTTCGGTTCCCTCTCCAGCTAACCAAATCCATATTCATAACCCCGTAATTCGAAAGTACAATCAGCCTATAATGTTCCCAATGCTGGGACACAGGTCCACCAAGTGGAACGGTACAGTTTTGAGAGGAGTGGTGATGAAATAATTTACACAAGGAACAGTGCCTGCCTAGGTTCAAACACACGACTCATAAGCCACGGCCGTTTTTTTTTAATTTATTTTTTATTGCTGAATTGGCCCGCGCTTGACCTCGATCACGCCTGATAAAAAGCAATGGATGAGGTCTATTATAGAACAAGCGTGATGCCTAAGGCACTGGGACTCCCACGAATTGACAAAAAACAGTAGGTTGCTTGACGCCGGACTCCGATGGGAGGGTGGTCGTAAACCAGGCGGGCGTTAGCCCTATCACAGCAAGGCAAGAATTGGCCAGTCAATTAAGGTGTTGGGTGTGACTGTCTAGGATGCGCCAAGCGCTTGGTTCAGTTGGGTAAATGGCGGAACAAACTGCGTTACACGATGAGGCTTGCATGAATGTTTCTAATGGGTCCCCAGTTCCCCACTGTTCGCATCACTGTTTGTATAAAGCCTCATGAATTTAAAACCAAACTACTTAATAAGATCAGTAATCTTCCTCACTTACTTTACAATCCCAGTACAATACATACCGTTCCACTTACCACCTCACAAAATGTCCACATTTAAATAAAACAGAAGAAAATCGCTGTGAAAGTTCACTTTGATATCTGACAGTTACTTGAGAATTTAAAATTCATGAAAGCAGTGCCCCTTCGCGTGTACTTTGAGATACTTTCAATAGATTCGCTTGGAAAAACTTTTGACTTCGGAGTTAAACGATGACTTATAGTTTATTTAAACTTTTGTTCGTAAAATCTTTGAAAAGTCCAATTACTTTATCTATGATTGTACTAGAATTATTTTTGTTATGGAAAACCTTTAAAATGTAATTGATGATAATCGCATAAACCTCTAAGCATAATTGAATTCTAATTTACATAAGCAAAGTACCACCAACTTAGCTGCCCCAGGGTGGTGGACATCCATGAGGATTACCACACGATAAAGAAAAGGCGGGCCAAATTCTAACTACAGCCGCCATTTTGAAATCGTCATTCCGCTGTCAGTTTCTGTGTAGTGTCAGTTATTAAATAACAATACCAAATTCTCCATTAGCGACACTGTCAACTGAACAGATAAGATGGCGGGACTGTAAGCTGTCTGAGCGGTTCACCCCGTTGACTTGTATCATCATTTTTGTGGAATATTGAAGGACACTGATAGCTCTTGAACGCGGCTTAGATGTGATGATCGCAAAAAAAGGAGGAGATTGTAGTTTTTTCATGTTACATCAGAAGGCCAATTCTCGTAATTTAAAACGTTGAAAATCTAGTCGCAGTCTCATCTCGTCGACAAACAAATGTCAAAAACTTGTCAAATTGTAGGGAAATTAGAATTATTTTTTGACAGATTGAGACTGAGACCAGACTGTGAACGTTCTTAAAATTACGAAAATTACCCCTCAGAACTCCTTCTTTTACAAACTGATTTGCAAAATTTTTATTTGAAAAGGTATACTTATAGAGTGGTTCCATATGCATTTGGTCAAGTTCTGATGCGTGGTTTTAAAGTTAGCTTCAATAATACGTATTTTTTCCACTTAGTGAATGTTGATGATGTTATAATAACTTCCTATCACTGTTATTTACTTTGCAAGTGAAGGTATAAGAATTAGGGTGGGGTAGGTACCACAACTACAAAGTAAAAAGTTCAGTGTTAGTGTTTAGTCAGTCACATGCCTGAATCTTATATTTTTGTCCTTGACTGTACCTACCGTTGTTCGGGCAGGCAGTCTAGAATTTAGTGCATTATTCCATGATTGTGTTTTCACATTAATTTTAACCCCAGATTACACTTATCAGCCGAATATATGAGTCGCCGCTGGAGCTGTTATAATATTACGCACGTTCGGCATGTAACATAATCACATGACAATGTGTGTTCATTTTGTGATATCAGAAAGTCAGTTTTCGTAATTTAAAACGTCCAAATTCTAGTCGCAGTCTCATCTCAGCGACAAACAAATGTCAAGAACTTGACGAAATGTAGGGAAATTAGAGGTATTTTTGACAGGTTGAGACTGAGATTAGACTGTGAACGTTCTTAAAATTACGAGAATTGCCCCTCAGATCTGCGTCGCGAGAAATTGTATCATGATACAAACAGAAAGATATGTGCGTGGGTATTGTATGTAACGTAACATCACGCCTTGTTGTCGCAAAGGGCATTGTTGCCATTGCGGGCAAAGTCTAAATGAGGCTGGCACAGGAAGCGTGGTGTCTGGCACAAGAAAAGAGTGACCTATGCCCAGCTGTGGGTTAAGTCGGGCTGTCAATATTTTCCCAATCAACTTTGAGGCTTATGGTTTAGAGATAAAGTTGAAATACTATTAAAGAAATTTGACAGATTGTAGTAGCTTGATGTGCTGGCGTCTGTACCAATCCTACACCCACATTTCACTAGTTATGTTTAAGTCACTCTTCCAAGTGAATTAGTTTGGTTGGTGAAGCAGTTGAGGAAAATGATGTGGGTTTGACTTTATGTTCATCGTTTGCCTAAGCTTTTCCTAGTTGAGTTGGAGTCGGTTTCCAGTGTAATCGGATGCAGCTGAACACTAGTATTTTACATGGAGCGAGCGGCTGCAAAGCTTGACGAATTTGTGAAGTACCTATACTTCTTCAATGAAATTGTATTGTTTCTTAATTTGTGTGTTTTTTTACATTGTTCTTACATATAGAAGCAGCAAGAATAATGTACACAGGATTTTGTAATATCTTGATTTAAAAGAGTGTCCATGGAGTTTCTTGCCCGTTCTTCTCCATAGAGATCTACGCTTTGGAATGGGCAACTAGCTTACAACTTTCTGACTAACTGACCGACTACTTAAATTTGACAATTCAAAAGTGCCTGTGTGCCTTTGAATTTGAGTTTAAATAGTAATAGCTGCATATTTTTTCGGGCGGGATGGCAGTGCTGCATTCTGCTTCCAAGCCTTTATTTTATTTGTAAAAAAAAACGATATTACATTAAATATAACACTTATCAGTAAGGTACATAGGTATATAAAACAAAATCAATGTAATAACCACAACATTTTCTACATATTAACAAAGAAGATGATGAGGACTTATCGGTAAGCCACTTGGTTACTATTCAAATTCTACGAAACATGTTAAGTCTTTACCAACTAATAAACAAGTATTAACCACTAGATATATCTAAGTTGTTCGTACCATTGATAACTTCGCTTCAAAAAGCATTTCTATTTAGCATAAATATATCAATATCTATGAAATGTTTATTGTACTTCTGTGTGAGTCGCTGAAGGGGTGCGCATTTACATGCGTTTGTCCGGTTTGATGCCTGATCAAACAATCGGTAATCGCGCACTCCACGACGAAGAATTGCTCTAGGAACCACAAGTTTAATATCATTACTAAGGTCTGTACAATTCAGCTTATTATGATAGAGGTAATGTAGTGTCATTACTTACAGAAGCAATGAGCGACGGCTATAGTAACTTGATATCATGACATAGTCTTCGATCCAGAATCAAAGTACTAACTGTCATGCCAGCGACACGAAGAAGAAGATCGGAGAATCATTGTTAGAATCTACTACCCCTCGATATAAATATTACAAAGCACCCTTTTTGACCACACACGGAAAAAAAGGGTAAGTTATATTTGGCTTATGTCCACAGTCTAACCCTCAAAAGTAAAAGTTACCAAATTCGACATGAGCCCGTCGCTTTATTTCATAATCTGTTATATATAAAGCCATCTGCCCACGCAACGATAATAATTCAGAACAGTATTAAACGATTAAAGAAAAAGCTAAATTGGCAATAATTCTACTTGAGGGCTCGCGTGACCGTAATGTCACGGGGGCGGTATCCGTAGGATTACGTAAAGTAGAACCAGAAGGTTTAGTTTTCGGCGCTGTTCTAGTATCTATACATATAATAAAACTGTAGAAAAGAAGTTTTTGTACATTAAAAAAAAAATAAAAAAATATAGCCAGGGTGTTAAAGGACAACCAATAGAACCCAATTCCAGCATTTTTAGAATTTTTGTCTGTTTGTCTGTTTGTATGTTTAGTTATCCGAGCATCACGTAAAATGTACGAAATAAATGTAGATAACTTTTATACACAACGATTTAGCGTAACTTGAAGTAACATTTAGTTTTTGTTTCATTGCAATCGGTTCAGTCTATCAAAAGATTTTTGAATTTAAAGTGTACCTACCAGAAGTAAAATTAGTTAACGTGTGTTAATATGCACTTGGTCTCACAACTTTATGTTTATATATATTTGCGTTAATAATTATATAAATTGAAGTAACATTGAGTTTTTTGTTTCGTCGTAATCAGTTCACACACACCTAAAAATTGTAAATTAGAAAATTCTAAGTGATTCAGAAATAAATATTAAAACAGCGCCATCTCTGGACAAAATTAGTTAATGTGTGTTAATATGCACTTGGTCTCACAACTTCACGTTTATACGCAACAATATTTGCGTTAAAAATTATAAATTGAAGTAACATTGAGTTTTTTGTTTCATCGTAATCAGTTCACACACACCTAAAAATTGTAAATTAGAAAATTCTAAGTGATTCAGAAATAAATATTAAAACAGCGCCATCTCTGGACAAAATTAGTTAATGTGTGTTAATATGCACTTGGTCTCACAACTTCACGTTTATACGCAACAATATTTGCGTTAAAAATTATAAATTGAAGTAACATTGAGTTTTTTGTTTCATTGTAATCAGTTCACACACACCTAAAAATTGTAAATTAGAAAATTCTAAGTGTTTCAGAAATAAATATTAAAACAGCGCCATCTCTGGACAAAATTAGTTAATGTGTGTTAATATGCACTTGGTCTCACAACTTCACGTTTATACGCAACAATATTTGCGTTAAAAATTATAAATTGAAGTAACATTGAGTTTTTTGTTTCATCGTAATCAGTTTACACCTAAAAAAAAGATGGGTTGCACTCCGGGAGTGCCGGCAGAAGAGAAAACTTGAATATTAACGTTGAAATTAATCAATTATTAATTTAATTAATATAACTAATTTTTTTTCACTACTTCTGCGTCACTTTTTTTCATTTTACGTCCACGTCCACGTCCATCCATCCATCCATCCATCCATCCATCCATCCATTGTCGTGTGTCAGTTGGTTCACTTCGGTTGGCGCCGCCGTAGAAAGAGAGGGGGGGGGGGGGGAAATCTCTCCTGACGGTCACGTGTCCTGACGCGATGTCCTGACGCGAGTTTAACATTTTTTACCCATTACAAAAAATGTGCAACGCCGCTAAAGAAGTTTTCACTTCAAAAATGTAAATTTGAAAATTATAATATGGACTAGGTACATCTGGAGATCAACTACGTGCAGTATTGAATATTAATAGCACTTCGATAGATGGCGCTGTTATGGTTTGCCCACACCGGTAGTTGATGGACAGAGAGTACGTATCAGAAATTAGTTACAATCCCGTGGAACTCAAAGAAATTTTACAAAATGACTGCGCAAATTTGACAGAGGAACAGCGCCAGACGTTTGATAGGGAATGCTGCAGTGTAGATAACGCCTCGGGTGAAATCCTGTTTTTAGACGCACCGGGTGGCACAGGGAAAACTTTCCTAACCAATGTTATTTTGGCTCGAATAAGGAACCAAAGTAAATTGCCCTTGCTGTCGCCTCTTCAGGGATAGCAGCCACATTATTGCCTGGAGGAAAAACGGCACACACAACATTTAAAATTCCTATCGACTTGGACCGTACGGAAAGCCCGGTTTGCAACATATCACGAAATAGCGATAAAGCAAAGGTTTTACGCGATTGTGTTTTAATTATTAGGGATGAGTGCACAATGGCAAACCGCAAAGCTGTAGAAGCAGTGAATAGAACTTTGCAGGACATAAGGCAAAATGACCGGCCGATGGGAGGCATTACGGTACTGTTCTGCGGTGATTTTCGGCAGACACTCCCGATAGTACCCCGAGGAACGAGAGCCGATGAAATTGCTGCATGTCTGAAGAGTTCTGTTTTATGGCGCAATATATCATCTACACACCTGAGCGTAAATATGCGTGCACAGTTAGGAGGCTGCGAAAATGCACAGGAGTTTTCCAATTTATTGTTACAAATAGGCGATGGCACATACCCCGTACAAGAAGATGGAAAAGTTAATTTGGTCGCTAATCTCTGTTCTTGCGTTACATCACAACAAGAGCTAATTTCTTCTGTGTACGGAGATTCCACAAATATGGGAAATCAAGCCGGTTCTTGGCTATGTCAGCGAGCTATTTTGACTCCCCGCAATGACCAAGCTGCGGCAATTAATTTAAAAATATTGATGCATGTGTCCGGGAATAGTAGAGAATACACCTCTATAAGTACAGTTATGGAAGAAGATGACGCCACGCACTACCCGGTAGAATTTTTGGATTCCCTCAACACACCCGGACTTCCCGCCAACAAAATAGTTTTAAAAATCGGTGTTCCAATAATTCTCCTCAGAAATTGATGTCCTCCCAAACTTTGTAACGGCACTCAGCTCAAAGTCTGAAATATTAACCGGTTGCGGTGCCGGTGATATTGTTTTTATTCCAAGAATACCTATTATTCCTAACAACTTTCCTTTCTCTTTCAAACGAGTGCAATTCCCAGTCAGTCTTTGTTATGCCATGACGATTAATAAAGCTCAGGGCCAGACATTATCCGTTGCGGGGGTGGACCTAAGTATTGGATGCTTTTCCCATGGTCAACTATACGTAGCTCTTTCACGCGTAAACAACCCCAATAACCTTTTTGTGTACGCTTCAGATGGTTCCACAACTAATGTTATTAATAGAGAAGCACTAGCTTAAATAAAAAATAAAGATTTGAATCGGTATCCTCGCAGGATATTGTTAAGTTCCGACATCCACGCGAACGAAGTCGCGGGCACAGCTAGTATTATAATAAGCCTCTGAAGGGCAAAGACCACTAATTTATTTATTTTATACCATTTTCCCCTAATCTCCTAGTATTTCTTTCTGTATTGAGCTATCAAAGGATCAGTGCTTAATAAAGGAATCCTGTGGGCCTAGGGAAAGTGATATTCTATCAGCTATAATGATGACGGAAAGGTCAAAAGTCTATGAGGCTGACGTAAGCTACCGAAATGCTTAAATGTCAATCCTGTTGAAAATCGTTGCAGAAAAAAAAATGTTACGATTTGAAAGCGATTGCCACTTGTCTATGCTCTCTCTCTAATACCGCCATCTCCGTCTGCTCATACCAGTGTGTGTCGCTTGTCTTGATGAAAGACTCATTGGGTCAAAAGTTTGACGTATTAGTAAAGTTCTACATGATGATGATGATGTGTCTAGCCTAGTTCTGTTTATGTGGAGTAGATTTCCGAAGTCGTATTATACGATTTTTTATCTTTCTTATTCCGTCACTGGACCCGTTATTTGGGGTCGGGTCTCCTCATTTTTTTGTGCAAAGTTATTCTCTTGTTATTCTCTTCTTCGGCAATTAGCCATTTTTGGGTCTCTTTTATATATACCTACCCTTATTATTTTTATGATTTTACATATCTCGGGACCACGGGGTTCCGGTCTTTTGGAAGGCGTACGAGGGGCCGAAGCCAACTCTCAGAGGCCCCTTAGGAAATTTTTCCTACCCTTTATTGTTAAAAATATTGTTTTGTTTGTACAAACTTTAGTCCAAAAAATGTTTTTGTACGAATTTGAACTATTTCATTTATTGACCTGTTCATAAAATATAAAACGTATGAATTTAAAAATAGTATGTTTTTAAAAATCCTAGCTGACTTTTTGAAATCATTCGCAGGCAATGTGACCTTTTAACTCTTTTTTATATGCTGCTATGAAAACTACGCTTTGATATTTATTTATTTATAACAATCTTACCTACACTATTAGATATTGATGAATATACCAGTTACTCTATGATCCGGCCAATTTTTTTCATTGTCAAAAAGCATAGAAATACGAAAAATGTGAGCATTTTGTATGACGGTTTGATGTTTAATTATTTTCACTTCAAAACACAAACATCAGTCTAGACCTGGCTCTTGTATTAGGAGTTCCTGTATAACAGCCGCATGGATCGATCGATCAGATTAAGCTACGTTTACCGCGGTTGGGTGACCATCTTCACATATTATCAAGACCCCTCCGTGCCTTGGAAAACACTTTAAGCCGTCGTTGGTCCCGGCTATCATTAGTGGGTCTTTGACAGTCGTTACAGTTCTTCAGAAGCCCGAAAGTCTGACAACCAGTCTTACCAAGGGGTATCGTATTACCCAGTAACTGACTTGTGGATTTCAGATAGGCAGTCGTTTCATGTAAAATATATTCAGCTGCATCCGGTTAAACTGGAAGCCGCCCCAAGATAGTTGGGAAAAGTCTAGGCAGATGATGATCTTCATTTACATTCCATTTTTTAGGGTTCCGTAGTCAACTAGGAACCCTTATAGTTTCGCCATGTCTGTCTGTCCGTCCGTCCGTCTGTCCGTCCTCGCTTAATCTCTGTGACCGTAAGGACTAGAAAGCTGAAATTTGGTAACAATATGTATATCAATCACGCCGACAAAGTGGTAAAATAAAAATTGGAAAAAAATGTTTTATTAAGGTAGCCCCCCTATATGTAAAGTGGGAAGTGATATTTTTTTTAATTTCTACCCTAACATGTGATATATTGTAGGAAAGGTATTTAAAAATGAAGAGGGGTTTACTAAAATCATTTTTTGATAATGTCTATAATTTCGGAAATAATCGCTCCAAAAGTAAAAAACAATGTGTCCCCCCCCCTCTAACTTTTGAACCATAAGTTTAGAAAATATGAAAATAATCTGAAAAGTAGAACTTTATAAGGACTTTCTAGGAAAATTATTTTGAACTTGATAGAAACAACAGTTTTTGTACAAAAAAGACAAAAGTTGTACAAAATCATTTCTGGACTAAGTTCGTAGTATAATCGTATATGCAAGATTTTGTTTTAACTTCGTTTACATATTTTATTATCCTGAACGTATCTTTTTTCAAACAAAAAAAGAATTATTAAAATCGGTTCTCGCAATCCAAAATTACCACCGAAAACTTCTGGCACGTCTATGTATTAATTAGTAACCCAATTCCCGAGAGATGGCGCTGTAGGTACTTATTACATTGGGTCGGGTATTATCGAATTGTACGTGGGAACACTTATTGTGACGGACGGGAAACTACGGAACCCTACACTGAGCGTGGCCCGACACGCTCTTGGCCGGTTTTTAAATCTTACAATGGCTTCAAGCTAAAGTACAATTATCTGTAGGGCAGAGCAGAAATAAAATTAATTTCTACGAATATCTAACAAACTATTAACATTAATCCATTTGCCCAATGGGTTGATGCTATATTTCCTGTCGACTGGTACATATGAAGGCGCTAGTATTACTGCGATTTATATTCGCAGTAATATAATAAATATGACAGAAGGTTGAAATAAAAAATAAATACACTATACACGTCGGGGGACGGCTAATGAAAATTGGAAGTTAACAGCAGTTATGTTTCTACAATAGCTACATTCATTATTGCTGGGTTCAAGCCTCATCTGTTTGGCGTTTTCATTAGCTGTCCCCGACATGAGGACGCTTGGATCAAAATATTTCGTGCAACTTATATTAAACTTAAAGGGCTAATATATATCATTATTTTACTTTTTAGAGGTTTTTGTTTGAGTCGGGGATTTTTTAAATTTTTAATTTAACTTTTATTTCTTGCTTTTTAAACTTTATAATATTATATTACTAGTAAACATACTATACGATCCACATGTGATTAGCCGAAATCTGCACAGCTGTACGTATTTTTTTACCACAGTGAAGCGAAGCTAGTTAGGTACTCGTGGTCATTGGCGTTCATTCCATACTAACGTATTCCTCCGTGAATTCGCCATTTCTGGTGGCGGCAATCTTAGATTTGAAATTTGTAATAGTGTATAGTATTCTACTACTCAAGCCCTTTCATTTGATACCCATATTGAGGGAATTGTGAAAAAAAAAATATATAATTCGCCATTTTGTGGTGGCGGCCATCTTGGTTTTGAAATTTATCATAGTGTTTGGTATTCTACTTGTCAAGCCCTTTCATTTGATACCCATATTGAGGGAGTTGTGAAAAAATATGTAATCCGCCATTTTGTGGCGGCGGCAATCTTGGACCGATTTTCTTCAAACATAGCTAAGAACACTCGCGACTAATTCACCTTTCAAACAAAAAAACAAAATCAAAATTGGTTCATCCGTTCGGGAGCTACGATGTAACAGACAGACACACACACACACACAGACACGTCAAACTTATAACACCCCGTCGTTTTTGCGTCGGGGGTTAAAAAGGCATTTACATATTACGATTATGATATTATGCCTCGGAAACCACGTCCCGGTGGTCATTCGTGGATCTTTAACAGTCATTCCGGGTCGTCAGAAGACCAAAAGTCTGACTACCAGTCTTACCAAGGGGTTTCGTATTAACTAGTCTGGTACTCAGCTGCTTCCAGTTAGATTGGAAGCCAACCCAATCATAGTTGGGAAAAAGATTGAGGAATAAATATTATACTGCTACAATAGTATGTAGAAGTTGCATGCTGTGTCCGGTATTTTATTCATCATCATCATTATTTCAGCCGAAAGACGTCCACTGCTGGATATAGGCCTGCCCCAAGCACCCTAAGCAATTGCTAAGTGACAGTGGGCAGGGCACATTGCTCGCAGAACAGATGGCCAATGGGGCCGAAAGGTTCTGGAGTGGCGACCGCGTACCGGAAGAGACGTAGTGTTGGAAGGCCTCCCACAAAGTGGACCGACGACCTTGTGAAGGCCGCAGGAATTCGTTGGATGTGAGAAGCACAGAACCGGTCGAAGTTGAAGTATTTTATTGCTTTAAAAAAAAATCAAACTTTCAATGTGTGAATCTTCTGAAGTTTACCTTTGAGCTGTCCCAATTTTATTAAAATCGGATCATCGGGTTCCGTAGTTAATTATCGAAATGACCTCGTTCGCGGTTTTTGATAGTTTACTGTACATGTTTAGCGTAGCAAGGTTTTGGGTATTGAAAGCAGTTGAAGAAAATGATGAGGGTTTGACTTATCTTCATCATTTGCCTAAATTTTTCCCAGTTATATTGGAGTCGGTTTCCAGTCTAATCGGATCCAGCTGAATACTAGTATTTTTAATACATGAAGCGATTACCCACTTGACCACAACAAATTGAAATATTTTTGGAATGTTAAAAACACTTTCTTTAGGCCCAGTCTCGCCTCTTGACCGCAATAGGCGTGCCTGAACTTCACGAGCCGATCGATCTGCGCGATATAACCACAAGCCACTCTAGTATGCTTTGAGTACCTATTAATAAATAACTACACCGTCTTAATTTTTAACCGACTTTAAAAAAGGAGGTTCTGTATTCGACCCGTATGTATGTATGTATGTATGTATGTATGTATGTATGTATGTATGTATGTATGTATGTATGTATGTATGTTTGTATGTCCGCGATTATCTCAAAAACTCCTGAACAGATTTTGATAATTCTTTCATGAGTGTGATCTACATACTTTCAGGAAGGTTTTAATTTATAATACATTAGGTAATTATTCTTATGTACGAAGTTATATGCATAAGTGTACTGCATCTCCGGCATTTTTTGTGAATTTTGATGATTCTTCGAGTCGTGTCTTCAATGCACTAGTGTTAATTGAATTTATGTGGGGTAGGTACAACTAAAAAGTGAAAAATAAAAACTTTTTTACAAAAAAAAAAAACAACCGACTTCAAAAAAAACACTACAAAGTGAAAAATAACTTTAATTTCGGAAGTCGGTGTCAAAAAACGAAAATGCTGAAGCAACGACACCGACTTCCGAAATTAAAGTTATTTTTCACTTTGTAGTGTTTTTTTTGAAGTCGGTTGTTTTTTTTTTGTAAAAAAGTTTTTATTAGGTAAGTACTAAACTGAGCATTATGAACCCTAGATGATGACTAATAAAGAGGTATGGAAGAAAAAGACATATTGTGCCGAGTCAAGTAAATTAGGAAGCCTGACACCTACGCGCCGAGGATTTTAACACCAAAATGTTCGAAAGTATTACAAAATTAGAAATAGAAGATCTTGAGTCCCCTGGAGACGCCTACCAAGCGCATGGCGAATTTAATCCTCTCAGGGTTAATCACAGAATAGGCGATATATTGTATGACCCTAATAAAAAGGCTCCGCGTCCCATTAAAATAAAGTGAAAAATAATAATCTACTAATTCATATTAGTTGATTATTATTTTTCACTTTATGTCGAAAGAAATTTTATTTTAGAATTAAATTCGAAAGTAACTCTGTCTGTCTGTCTGTATGTAACCTTCTCACGCCTAAACCGCTGAACCGACTTAGATGAAATTTGGTATAGAGATAGTTTGAGTCCCGGGAAAGGACATAGGATAGTTTTTATCCCGATATTCCCACGGGATCGAGACTTATGCGGGTGAAACCACGGGGCGCAGCTAGTGTGTTATATAAAATAATAACATGTTGGCAACTCAAACAAACTATATTTTTTATATAATTAATTTCCTGTTCCTTATATCAAACTACTGTCCATTCAGTCTGCAACAAAATCCACTCCACTCACGTAACGCCAAAAACCTGCCTTTTTATTTCTGCTTCCACACCATCAAATACCTTAAGAGCCAGCCCTGCTGCAATACTCCAACAAAGTGAAAAAAAAAATGCCTCACTGAGATAGACTGTAAGCATACAACATAAATAAAACATGTGATTTGTTTGAATAGTCTCACATATTGTGAATAAACAGAACATAGCAAACATAGATCCATTAGGACATATAAGTTAGATGACTCGCCTCTGTACGGCCCACCGCCCACAGAGACATTTTGTAATATACAAAGTAAGCAAATAAATTTAATCCTGATTCAAATAAATTGGGATAAAGACAGGAGAATGATGATGATGATGATGATTCTAGAGGATGAAATTAAATTCATGGGCATCCTTTTAAGGGGTCATTGTACTCATCATTATGAACATTTTTTACTATGGGACTAAACCTAAAATTGCGAAAAAAAAATTTGCTCTTCCTTGCATTTGTGTTCACATAACTCGTCAAAATGTAGGTATGATAGTTGTAAAGGTAATTATAAAAATAAAATAAAATATAAATATTTATGTCTGTAATTTATATGGTGTACATAATAAAGAGTAGGTATTCTATTCTATTCTATGATGGTGGATTACGAACCCTGTCACAGAGAGGATTTCTGTGTTCTAGCAGGAACATTTAAGGCTGATTATGCATAACAAAACACACCGCCCGTGTTCCCCGAGGGGTAAGAGGAAATGCGGTCGGAGAGACTTTTTGAAAAAGCCTAAAAAAGCATTATTCGAGGTTTGGCTCTCGCCTATTTCCTCCTCAAACTCAAACTCAAAGCATTTATTTCAATTAAACCATTTACAGGCACTTTTGAATTGTCAAGAAGTCAGTCAGAAAAAATGAAGCTAGTTGCCCATTCCAAAGCGTAGGTACCTATGGAGAAGAACGGGCAAGAAACTCCATGGACACTCTTTTAAATCAAAATAATGTGGTTACAAAGTCTTGGTTACATGATTCATGTTAAAAATTATACATGTGAGAACGATGCAGAACGTTAAAAGCGTCCATAATGAAAAGATGAGAAAAAACAACAATTCAAATAATAAATTAAAATAAGCCATGGCAGCAAAGAGATGACCAGTCCCTACTGACGGCGCCCGTTCGCGAACATGACGCATGCATCAGCACCATTCAGCTCAACCATTTTGAAGCATAGGACACAGTACATATATCCTTCTTATTCTGTTTATGAAATATATTTTGAATTGGTCCAATATTGGAGGAGAAAATAGGCGAGAGCCAAACCTCTAATTATGACGTTTTACATAGGCTTTTTCAAAAGTCTCTCCGACCAAATTCCTTCTTAAGCTGAGGTGCATCTATAGTACACCTACATTTTGCCAGTTATGTTGAAGTCTCAATAATAGTTGGCGAACTTAATGCCATCAACCGGTTACAAAGACTCCGGTCTGCTGCCAGTGGCGTGCATTGGTTTTCAGAATAGGTAGGCACTAAGCCGGGTCTAGTCTAGGCAAACGTGGTCACTAATCAGAAAAAAAAGTGAGATCAAAAGTGTTGTTATTTGAGCAGGCATGCCTACTTAAGGGTGATATATTGCGAAGGTCGAACGTCATGGTATTACGCGAGAGACGTACCTAAGTATTTTTAATTTAGTCGTATTAACTTGAACGAGTAAAGACCAATGACAATATGCGAATAGTACGGGAGCCGAGTAGGCCGTCCGGCGACTACCTACTGCCGCGCGTGTTTGTATGAAGATTTTGTTTTTTGTTAGGTATGTTAATTTAGTGAGTTTCTTAATTGTGGGGCAGACACACTAAAATGTAATTGACAGGCTTATGTTGATATATCGAAGTAGGCACTGCTTATATGCCTATATGCAATGCACGCCACTGCCTGCTACTGAGAAATTCTAGATGGAAAACTCAATAATACACATTCGACCTATTTTAGGAAAATACGCGAGGGTAGCTCAGCGAGCTTACGCCTGCAATGCTTTTTTAAATTACTGTCATTGCACGACACGAGCGCGATGTGACTTTTATGACGTTGACATTTGGTTTAAATTGCAATTATCGACGCGCGCTCGTTAAATGCAACAACTATATAGGTAGAAGAAATATTATCAGGTGGAATTTCGCTTCGGAAATAACCTTTTAAGTATTTTATAATATTGACAAGCCGTGTGCCCAATAATGGACCCGCGGGTCCAGTTCGAGTGGGTCCAGTTGACCAAAGACTCTTTCTCGAATTTCCATACAAACTGTAATTCCCAATTGAACTCATTTAGGAGATACATTTTAGAAGAAACATACGTCATGTTCATGAACTGGCGCCTTCAGTAGGGACTGGTCGAGATGACCAGTCCCTACTGCTGCCATGGCTTATTTCAATTTAATTTAATGTTTGATTTGTTTTTTTTTTCTTTTCATTACGGACGCTTTTAACGTCCTGCATCGTTCTCACATGCATAATTGTTAACATGAATGATTTATAACCAAGACTTTGTAACCATATTATTTTGATTTAAAAGAGTGTCCATGGAGTTTCTTGCCCGTTCTTCTCCATAGGTACCTACGGTTTGGGATGGGCAACTAGCTTCATCCTTCTGACTGACCGACCCCTTGACAATTCAAAAGTGCCTGTAATTGGTTTAATTGAAATAAATGCTTTGAATTTGAGTTTGAAAATCTTTCTTATTGTAGTCTTCACTAGTAGTCTATATTGGAACTTGTATTCAAAATTTCATGTTTCTAGACCTACAGTCCCTTCACAGCTATCTCTGATTTTACATCACTGTCCAAATTGCAGTAATCTTTATTCTCATTGTAATAAGGTTGTTATTGGGTTGCTGCCACTGATAAGTCTGTCAAATTCATTGTGATCTTTATTCTCATTATGATAAGATTGCTGTTATCACTGCTCTCATAGGTACAATAACTTAACGAACTATAGAGGTTCAGGCAGTGGGTTGTCTGTATTGTTTTTTTTTTTTTTGTTATTCAAAGGTTCATGTTTTCGGTTTTCCTCCATGTTATTTGAGGATTGCTCAAACTATTTCAAAGGAAAATGAGGTTACGACTCTACTCGCTCATGAATAAGGGCGTTGTTTGTGTCCAAGTCTAGTCAGGAGATTCCACAACTAACGCTCTGCATAATCATTCTTCGAAAAGCATGAATGCTTTTCCAAAGTTTGTACTTTCATATCTATTTGTCTATGGTCACACTAAACCAGCACCATAAACTAAACTAAGACCATAGTGTGACCTATGATGTGACCATTAAATTGTGATTTGTGACCAGGTTTCACATCAGACAGTATACAATACTAGCTTCTGCCCGCGAATTCGTCCGCTTGAAATTTCACCCTCCCCCCATTCACCATTCATTTGGAATTTCGAAAAACCCTTTCTTAGTGGATACCTACTCTTCACAAAGAATACACTCTCCAAACGTGTCTCTAGGCCCAGCGGTTTGGGCTGTGCGTTGATATATCAGTCAGTCAGGACTTCGAATTTTACATAAATATAGATTGTAAAGCTTCTTTTTATTATCTTCTCTTTTTGTTATTATTATTTTTCGAATACTATGCTTTTCCCCTTTTTTATATTTGTGTGTCGGGGGCTGCTACTGAGAAGTGTTTGATGAAAAAACTGTTTGCCCGACCTGAGTTATAATATCTCCCGTGTCGATGGCTTATCTCCGATGATATTGACCGCCATGGCCGGAATTCGCTCAGGAGAACTTTGATTATTCTTAGTGTGTATATTCTATGTTTACTTTATAACTTGCGTCTGATTTGTGCTGAATAAGGCTGTGTTCAGACGACACGCGCCCGCTAAGCGCATGCAACGCGCGTTAGCACCCGCGTCTACTTAGACGCGAGTGCTAACGCGCTTTGAGATTTGCTGTATATACTTAAAGGGTTGGCATGAGGCGGGCGCGAGGCGTACGCGAGGCGAGCGCGTGCCGTGTGTGGCTGAACTTCGATAAATGCAATTTGAGATATATTGATGTGTCATACATAAGACTCAAATTATATACAGCAAACAAAGCGAGTTAGACGCGGGTGCTGACGCGCATGGGTTGCGCTTAGCGGGCGCGTGTCGTCTGAACACGCCCTAAAAAAGTTTCCTTTCTTTCTTTCTTTCTTATAACCATAATTTATACTCCAGCTACCTACCATTACAATACAAAAGTAACCCATCACATTTCCGTGATATTTCGTACGGAATAATAATGAATTATTTATCAACGTACCGTCTTTCAATGGCTTTTGTGCACGGACCCTGGGGTCCCATTTTTAGACGAAACCGATCGACTTTTGGTATAGCCACATAAAGAAATAAAAGTTGCCTAAATGTATAGGTTGAAACACATTAACAGAATTACATTATTGAAAGTTTTCTATTAAAAGCGAAAATGGCGGAAATGGAAATTTGAATGGTAAATTGCATTAGTTATTTGTGTACATGTATGCTTTCATAATTGGGAGCAGTATAAATATACCTATATTTATTTAGCGTAATGCTAAAATGCGGAACAATGTGGTCTAAGTAATAGGCGATTATTGTAAGTAGTTTTAACTGACTACTTAGTGTATGTTGATGCTGTTATATTCTTAATTCCTGTCACTGTTATTTACATAGCAAGTAGTAGTATACGAATTAATTATTATTTACATAAGACTCAAATTATGACGCGCGTGGCGTGCGCTTAGCGGGTGCGTGTCGTCTGAACACGACCTTATTCAGCACAACGAAAAATTTAAAATAAAAACTTTTACAAAAAAACAAAACTAAAAATCAACCGACTTCCAACAAATTTACTTTAATTTTGGAAGTCGGTGTCTTTGGTTTTGTGTTTTAGTTTTTGCCACCGATTTTTTCAATTTATAGTCTTTTTTGCCCGTTACAAATATACAATGAGGTCCATCTGGTCCATATTAGCGACAGAAATCTATACATATAATAAAACTGTAGAAAAGAAGTTTTTGTACATTAAAAAAAAAAAAAAAAAAATATAGCCAGGGTGTTAAAGGACAACCAATAGAACCCAATTCCAGCATTTTTAGAATTTTTGTCTGTTTGTCTGTTTGTATGTTTAGTTATCCGAGCATCACGTAAAATGTACGAAATAAATGTAGATAACTTTTATACACAACGATTTAGCGTAACTTGAAGTAACATTTAGTTTTTGTTTCATTGCAATCGGTTCAGTCTATCAAAAGATTTTTGAATTTAAAGTGTACCTACCAGAAGTAAAATTAGTTAACGTGTGTTAATATGCACTTGGTCTCACAACTTTATGTTTATATATATTTGCGTTAATAATTATATAAATTGAAGTAACATTGAGTTTTTTGTTTCGTCGTAATCAGTTCACACACACCTAAAAATTGTAAATTAGAAAATTCTAAGTGATTCAGAAATAAATATTAAAACAGCGCCATCTCTGGACAAAATTAGTTAATGTGTGTTAATATGCACTTGGTCTCACAACTTCACGTTTATACGCAACAATATTTGCGTTAAAAATTATAAATTGAAGTAACATTGAGTTTTTTGTTTCATCGTAATCAGTTCACACACACCTAAAAATTGTAAATTAGAAAATTCTAAGTGATTCAGAAATAAATATTAAAACAGCGCCATCTCTGGACAAAATTAGTTAATGTGTGTTAATATGCACTTGGTCTCACAACTTCACGTTTATACGCAACAATATTTGCGTTAAAAATTATAAATTGAAGTAACATTGAGTTTTTTGTTTCATTGTAATCAGTTCACACACACCTAAAAATTGTAAATTAGAAAATTCTAAGTGTTTCAGAAATAAATATTAAAACAGCGCCATCTCTGGACAAAATTAGTTAATGTGTGTTAATATGCACTTGGTCTCACAACTTCACGTTTATACGCAACAATATTTGCGTTAAAAATTATAAATTGAAGTAACATTGAGTTTTTTGTTTCATCGTAATCAGTTTACACCTAAAAAAAAGATGGGTTGCACTCCGGGAGTGCCGGCAGAAGAGAAAACTTGAATATTAACGTTGAAATTAATCAATTATTAATTTAATTAATATAACTAATTTTTTTTCACTACTTCTGCGTCACTTTTTTTCATTTTACGTCCACGTCCACGTCCATCCATCCATCCATCCATCCATCCATCCATCCATCCATTGTCGTGTGTCAGTTGGTTCACTTCGGTTGGCGCCGCCGTAGAAAGAGAGAGGGGGGGGGGAAATCTCTCCTGACGGTCACGTGTCCTGACGCGATGTCCTGACGCGAGTTTAACATTTTTTACCCATTACAAAAAATGTGCAACGCCGCTAAAGAAGTTTTCACTTCAAAAATGTAAATTTGAAAATTATAATATGGACTAGGTACATCTGGAGATCAACTACGTGCAGTATTGAATATTAATAGCACTTCGATAGATGGCGCTGTTATGGTTTGCCCACACCGGTAGTTGATGGACAGAGAGTACGTATCAGAAATTAGTTACAATCCCGTGGAACTCAAAGAAATTTTACAAAATGACTGCGCAAATTTGACAGAGGAACAGCGCCAGACGTTTGATAGGGAATGCTGCAGTGTAGATAACGCCTCGGGTGAAATCCTGTTTTTAGACGCACCGGGTGGCACAGGGAAAACTTTCCTAACCAATGTTATTTTGGCTCGAATAAGGAACCAAAGTAAATTGCCCTTGCTGTCGCCTCTTCAGGGATAGCAGCCACATTATTGCCTGGAGGAAAAACGGCACACACAACATTTAAAATTCCTATCGACTTGGACCGTACGGAAAGCCCGGTTTGCAACATATCACGAAATAGCGATAAAGCAAAGGTTTTACGCGATTGTGTTTTAATTATTAGGGATGAGTGCACAATGGCAAACCGCAAAGCTGTAGAAGCAGTGAATAGAACTTTGCAGGACATAAGGCAAAATGACCGGCCGATGGGAGGCATTACGGTACTGTTCTGCGGTGATTTTCGGCAGACACTCCCGATAGTACCCCGAGGAACGAGAGCCGATGAAATTGCTGCATGTCTGAAGAGTTCTGTTTTATGGCGCAATATATCATCTACACACCTGAGCGTAAATATGCGTGCACAGTTAGGAGGCTGCGAAAATGCACAGGAGTTTTCCAATTTATTGTTACAAATAGGCGATGGCACATACCCCGTACAAGAAGATGGAAAAGTTAATTTGGTCGCTAATCTCTGTTCTTGCGTTACATCACAACAAGAGCTAATTTCTTCTGTGTACGGAGATTCCACAAATATGGGAAATCAAGCCGGTTCTTGGCTATGTCAGCGAGCTATTTTGACTCCCCGCAATGACCAAGCTGCGGCAATTAATTTAAAAATATTGATGCATGTGTCCGGGAATAGTAGAGAATACACCTCTATAAGTACAGTTATGGAAGAAGATGACGCCACGCACTACCCGGTAGAATTTTTGGATTCCCTCAACACACCCGGACTTCCCGCCAACAAAATAGTTTTAAAAATCGGTGTTCCAATAATTCTCCTCAGAAATTGATGTCCTCCCAAACTTTGTAACGGCACTCAGCTCAAAGTCTGAAATATTAACCGGTTGCGGTGCCGGTGATATTGTTTTTATTCCAAGAATACCTATTATTCCTAACAACTTTCCTTTCTCTTTCAAACGAGTGCAATTCCCAGTCAGTCTTTGTTATGCCATGACGATTAATAAAGCTCAGGGCCAGACATTATCCGTTGCGGGGGTGGACCTAAGTATTGGATGCTTTTCCCATGGTCAACTATACGTAGCTCTTTCACGCGTAAACAACCCCAATAACCTTTTTGTGTACGCTTCAGATGGTTCCACAACTAATGTTATTAATAGAGAAGCACTAGCTTAAATAAAAAATAAAGATTTGAATCGGTATCCTCGCAGGATATTGTTAAGTTCCGACATCCACGCGAACGAAGTCGCGGGCACAGCTAGTCCAAAATATTACTTTAATTTTGGAAGTCAGTGTCTTTGGTTTTATATTTTCGTATTTGCCACAGAATTTTTCAATTTATAGTTATTTTTTATTAGACTTACCCGTTACAAATATACAATGAGGTTCATATTAACGACAGAAATAAAAATACAGTCACGTACTCACCTCCTTAAGTATGACCAGCCAGTTCTAACATTTTATGATGAGTCATACAACTTAAATAACTAAGTAACAGCTGCTACGAAGCCCATAACTTCCATTTTATCTAGTCCCCACTTAGTACAGGCATTTATTACTAATTCATGATGACAGTTATTACTTTCCTTAATAAGGCCTTTTTTTTTATAAAATAATGTTAGATAATTGGGGCTTGCTTAAGTGCTGTTTAGACACAGCAATAAATGCTCCGATTTCGTGAGTAAAGCACGTAGTTATTGTTATTTATTGGCGATAAAAATATTCTTCGTTTTATGACTTAAGGGTTTCACACTCTAGGCGGCCTCGGCCAAGGCCAGTGGCCGCACATACCAGCAAGGTAATTGCGTAATACCTGTACTTAACCTGTCGAGCTTCGCTAATGAGACACAATTGATTTTCTATTGTTTCGTCGACAACAGGCGACGGATAAGGTAATACACATTGAAAAAAAAATGTGGTTTTTCTATTTCGTGTAACTTGTTAAGTATGTGGAATAGGGATTTAACATTTTAGTAACTGTTTTTTGACTCTTTGGTCTAATATCATGTAGAAGGAATACACGATTCAATTAATTTTTCTTCATATAAAAAATTGCAACGATATAATTTTTTTTTTACTTTTTTCGACATCACGGCGTAACGCTTAAGAGTTAGGTATTCAATGGAATTTACTTAAAAACATAGAGAATTATCATAATCATCAAAGTTTACTCAAAGTAATTAATTTATTTAGTTGAAAAAGGAGTAAATTAGTTTTGGTACATACATCGTTTTGTTCCGAGCGCACGCACATTATAGCCAACACTCTTCTTTTCCGTTCAAAAGTTATTGCATCACTTTCGCTCGCTTAGTAGGTTTTCGAGTATTCCAGATTTTCGAGGTAGCGCCTTAAATTCTGTTCCAAAATAATCTAATAAAAGTATTAGGCCAAGTACGCAAGTGCGTTTTTTTTCGCGTACTCTAGTTTCAGCGCATTGCTTAGCGTCGACTCATTCAGAGTTAAAAATCTAACAGTATGTTTTCTTGACGCGCTGGGATGCGCTCTGTTGAATTCTAAATGCTCGGCTGAATACCGAGAGTTGAAAATCCAGTGCGCAAAAAAAATCTTCGCGTCGTCGGTTGAGTGAGACTGCAGTCATCTCTTAACTGCCAAGGCTTATTTTTAATAGGGAAATAATAATGGTTCCGAAAAACAAATTAATCTCCAACGATCTGTGGCCGACTAAAAAAAATGGATCTTCGAATAACAAAACTAAACTTCCGAATGAAATACTGAACCTCCGACAAAATTATTAAGATACCGACAACAGAGGTTTTGTCAAAATAATCATATTAAAATACGCGGGGCTACGTCCACTTAGGATGCAAGAGTGAGCGAAGGGCACCCGAGGTTCGGTTTGGTTAGGTTACTTTAAACCCTTTACACAGAAATAGGAGCCCCGCACAGCGGGGCTCCGTCGACATAGGATGCAAGAGCGAGCGAATGAGAATACAAATGCCTTTACCTAGGTATATATTAAAACGTAATTTAAGCTGGTAGAAAAGTATTATAGCAATAAACAGTCATGTTTATTTTTTGAAGATTTCAGTATCTCATTAGGTCGTTTCGTCATTTTTATTCGGACAAAGGTTCGGACAAATGGAAAGTTAGTATTTTAGGCAGTAGATTTAATATTATGAGTAAGGACAATTCTTATTTTTTTGTCGGAGCTTTTATTACTATCCTTTTTAATATTATATTTTGAATTGTTTCTTCTTTTGTTTTTTTTTTTTTTTAATTGTTCTTACTTATAGAAGCAACAAGAATAATGTACCCAGGATTTTGTAATATCTTGATTTAAAAGAGTGTCCTTGGAGTCTCTTGCCCATTCTTCTCTATAGAGATCTACGTTTTGGAATGGGCAATTAGCTTCAAGGGCTTCTACTTTCTGACTAACTGGCCGACGTAAAATACTGGTATTCACCTGCATCCGATTACACTGGAAGCCAACTCCAACATAGTTGGGAAAAGGCTAGGCGGATGGTGATGAGATATAGATTATTAGTTTACAGGGTGAAATTGAATTCATGGGCATCCTTTTAAGGGGTCATTGTAATCATCATTATGAACAACTTTTACTATGGTACCAAACCTGAAATCGCGAAAAAAAATCAGCTCTTCCGGACATTTTGACGAGTTATGTGAACATAAATGCAAGGAACAGCTGATTTTTTTTCTCGATGTTAGATTTAGTCCCATAGTAACAGTTGATCATAATGATGAGTACAATGACGCCTTAAAAGGATGCCCATGAATGTAATTTCACCCTGTAGATGTTCATGACTATGTTGTGATGATCATATTTCGTTCTCTTACATAGGTACATGGATTTCCTCACAATTCGGCATTGTATGTAAAATCTTATATTTGGGTTATTATTATTTTATTCGTTGTGTTGTGTTAAGAGGCTTAAGAGTTGAGATGGGTTTATGTTTATTTATTTTAATGTTCTGTTCTGGTTTGTTGAAAAAGGGAATGAGAGAAAGATTTGGAGCAGAAAATGGTTTTTGTAATAAAGGAACAAAATAAATAAATGAAAGAGTCTATATTCAAATTAAAAATATTTTATTTCACATAAGCCTACATGGGCTTATAAAACGTCAGAAGCTCTGTTCCAATTGGTCGTCTTCCATGGAGAAGAGCCGACAAGAAAATTTGCCCCTTCAGCTGTGATGCCACATTTAAAATAAAAATAAAAGTAATTAGAGGGGCAATTCTCGTAATTTTAAGTACATTTACAGTCTGATCTCAGTCTCAATCTGTCAAAAATACCTCTAATTTCCCTACATTTTGACAAGTTTTTGACATTTGTTTGTCGCCGAGATGAGACTGCGACTAGATTTTGAATGTTTTAAATTACGAGAATTGGCCTTCTGGTACTCTTAAGGGATTACTTGAATACTATGTTTTATAATAAGTCAATTAGTTGAACTAATAAACTTAATAAAAACGTCATAGCAGTTCAAATATTAGGATCAGGATGAAGTGAAAAAATGACAATCAACATTTGGAGGCCACTGTACATAATTATACTGAACCATGTCACATAACGCCTAGTATAATCAAGCGCATAGTAACAGTTTTACATGGACAGCGCCTTTATTTCGAAGCACTAAGAGCGGTTTTCGTAGTTTAAGTATAAATGGCGACGTGTTGACCGTACTAATTGTGTCATAATTATTAATTATTGCTTACCATGTATACGGGCGTATATTTAATAAACCTGCGACTTGATTTATAGCAGAGATAGTAAGTCCCTTGTTACTATTTGCACGGTATATTAATGTTTTTCATAATACCACGGTAGATTAAGTTAGGTGAGGTAAGTTTTAATGGTTTAAATTTCTCGGAATTTAGTTAGTAGTTTAGCATGTTAGGTAAATGAGATTTTATTTAGGAAAATTGCTTTGGTTTTTAAGATTTATTTTTATACGTATACGTTTCTCGTCCGTTTTTTCGTATGCAAAACACGCGCATTCACGTGGAGTTGCGGACACCAGCCCGTAAAGGTTAACCTTATAAAACTTAAGATTATAGGTAATCTTTGGTTTTATAAGGTTAACCTTTCAAACGTCAAGTGTACACCAAGTGTACATAAGAGAAAATGCTGGAAACATCAGCGGTACACCAAGTGTACACAACAGTGTCATTGTTCTATTGTCATTGTTAATACAATGACTTTACTGTGCCTATTCAACTAGTCCGACGCGTGCGATGTTTCGACAGGTAGGCGGGCAAACGTGCGAGAGATTAACGGCGCTGGATAGCTTCTCACAGAAGTGGTCATCGTTTATGTGGTCCATCGGCTTCAATATAATCAGGATTGTGTCGGAATATAGCAGTTTGTTGTGGACGTGGTGCAACAATAACGGCCCTTTTGACATCATCTGTCATCAGAAGACAGCCGTCATGCAACCATCGATGCGACACTTTGCTAAAGTGACAGTTATCAGCCATTGTCGCGCAGGCTGACAAAAAAAAAAAGCATGTTACTAGACTTTGTAACTAAACTAGATGGGTCCACTTGCTGCGCGGTCGTGTTTTCTAAAAGAATTTTTACTTTCTTAGAATTCTTACAAGTTTTTGTTAGATGTTTTGGCCTGACTACAGCTGATAGATCATCTACTTCTTTGGGTAAATTATAACATTATTGTTCAATCGGTCTATTATATGAGATTTAAACATAACTGGCCTATGTGGGTGCATAGTACACCTACAACTTTATCGGGGAATGGGTAAAGCAATCTAACCTTTTCCCAATTATAATAAAACGCATGCAAGACGTGCCAAAAACGACGGAATAGAACTTGAATTCCATAAAGCTTACAGACATACAAACCATAGACAATGAATTAGTAAAGAGTGTCACATATTTTGATATCAAATACGAACACCAACTATGTTAGGGTCGGCTTCCTGTCTAACTGGATGCAACTGAATACCAGTATTGTACATGGAGCGACTGCCTGTCTGACCTCCACAACGCAGTTACTGGGTAACACGATACCCCTTCGATTGGTTGCCAGAATTTCTGGGTTTCTGACTACCTGTAACGACTTGCAAAGATCTACCGATGACAGCCGGGACCAACGGCTTAACGTGCATTCCGAGGCACGGGAATAGGTACAACGTGACATCCTTAATCGACAGTCGCTTATTTTATTGATTGTTTTCCACTAACATAAAGTCCACCAGACGTCCATGACAAATTGACGTTACCAACGCCTTCATGTCGTAGCGTTAAAAATTGTTCTCGTAGTTCAAGTGTAAACTACTAATTGTACGTTTTTAGATTGTACAGACGTAGACGCCAGCACATCAAGCTACCCGAAACTGTCAAATTTCCCCAATCAACTTTGTACCTTATGTTTTAGCGATAAAGTTGAAAATTTATTTAAAAAAATTGATAGATTGTAGTAGCCTGATGTGCTGGCGTCTGTACATAAACATAATTATCCTTTAATGTTTCCACTGCTGGGACACAGGCCTCTTCGCAGTTGGCCGTAATCAACAACGTGGGCCCAGTGCGGGTTGGTAGATGTCACATATCTTCGAATTTTTGGTACTAGGACATGCCGGTTTCCCCACGATGTTTTTCTTCACCGTTTTGAGAACAGTTGCGATGAAATAATTTGCACAAAGTAAAGCGCCTCTCTGGGTTCGAATCTACGACCTACAACTCGTAAATCGGTCTTTACTAGATTGTAGAAAAACTGAAATCTTATAAAAAGTATTACCTAAAAGTTAACGATAAGAAAATCAAATAATGTTGTATCTCTTGTCCCGCAAATAAAAAGTGACAGAATAAAATATCTTTATCAAGTAAGAAAAGAAATATCTACGTTTATTTTTCAGAACAACAATTGTGTCAAGTTCTATTTTGATGTTTATCTTGTAAATCAAGTCTGTGATAAGTCTAGCGTTTTTTTGCTACTGGCAACATTTTTTGCCGTCGAATTTATTTACTTATTCATCGGAGATGTACCAAACTGCCTATTGTTATGAGTTTTTGAAGAGTTCCGTTGTCTGTCTCCGAAACTCATCATCAGATTTTTTCCAATAAAATATCTACTGAAAATTGTTGTTATTTGCAAGCTAGCAATTATGAGTGTAAATAAAATAAAGTTGAATTATTGTTACCTATACTAGTATCGCCCCGCGGTTTCACCGCATACATGTCGATCCCGTGGGAATATCGGGATAAAAAGTAGCCTATGTTTTATTCTGCTGTATAAGCTATAGGTATTATCGTAAAATTTAATCAAAATCCATTAAGTTGTTTTTGCGTGAAAGAGTTACAAACATCCATTCATCCTCACAAACTTTCGCGTTTATAATATTACTAGCTGCGCCCCGTGGTTTCACCCGCATAAGTTTCGATCCCGTAGGAATATCGGGATAAAAAGTAGCCTATGTCCTTTCCCGGGACTCAAACTATCTCTATACCAAATGAGATGGCTAAAAAAAAACCCAGAATCGCCAGAAATTTCATATATGCCATTTTTATAGGCATAATATGTAGAGCAAAAATATATAATAATATACTGCAAAAACGACGTGGTATACTAGATATACAGGTTGAATTTTTCAAGTGGGCGTGGATGGCCAAATCCGAAACTATGAGCACTAGCGAAAAATACTCAAAGGAGTCGCGAGCTCGATTTTGATGAAAACTAAAACTGCATCATTGGATTTTTGAAAAATCAATATTTCTAGCCAGGAATCGAACCTGCTGGTTTTGAAAAAAAAAAAAAACACACACTGTATTATTACACCATTCGATAGTGTCGCTAATAAGGATCGAATTCTGGGAAGTAATGACATACGGCAAACTAAAATAAAGAGCTCATTTTTAACAAAGTACTTTTTTTATTTTTCTTATGTTACCTACCTCATCATCATCTGCCTAGCTTTTTCCCAACTATGTTGGGGTCGGCTTTCAGTCTAACTGGATGCAGCTCAATACCAGTATTTTACATGGAGCGACTGCCTATTTTACATCCACAACCCAGTTACTGGCTAATACGATACCCCTTCCCCTTGGTAAGACTGGTTGTCAGACCATATAGAAAAGGGAGGATCCTCCGACCAGACGGGTGTTGTGTCTGGTAGGCAACTGCCCCATGAATCATGTCGGGCCGTTGTATATATGCTAGTTGCGCGGTAAACCCTGCTTTCGAGATGCAGGATTTGCGCGACGTCAGTATGACGTGTTGTTCGCATGTGGCGTTGTAGATACCGCTACATGCCTATCATGACCAATGCCAGCGTAGTGTTTGCACATGCTAAGCCTCACCACCTGCATAGAATGCAGACCCTCCAGAATCGTTTCCTCAGAAAGGTCACGGAAGTCCCCTTATATGCTAAGGAAGGAACACGGATGGGTTTTAGTCAGTAAGTGTCTGACACTCCCTTCCGCTGCACCCAGAGCGGGAGGAGTCATTTGATGATTCCCCATCCACAAAAAAAGCCCCCTTATATGTCCGCAATGAGAATCTACACTTAGATCTCGGAATGCCAGCAGTTTATATAACGCTTTTCCAAGCGCTTTTTTGATACTGCTATAAAGCACCCCAATTCCCCTGATTGCGGCGGCCACCCGATACACTCCTTCGCGCATAATTATGTAGGATTCGCCGACCGAGGCATAAAAATAATTATCAAATAGAAACACTCATCATCACATCATTTACCATCTCTCTCTTCTCATCTCTCTCCTTACTTCCCAAAATTTGATCCTTATTAGGGACACTATCGAATGGTGTAATAATAGAGTTTGTTTTTTTTTTTTTCAAAATCAACGAGTTCGATTCCTGCCTAGAAATATTGATTTTTCAAAAATTCAATGATGTGGTTTTAGTTTTCATCAAAATCGAGCACGAGACTCCTTTGAGTACTTTTCGCTATTCCTCATACTTTCGAATTTGGCCATCCACGCCCACTTGAAAAGTTCACCCTGTATAAAGATTATTAATAATTATACATATTAAAATATGTATTAAAGGGTTTATTTTTTACATTAGATTCATATATTATCATAAATATACTAAAGATATTGTGATAAAATAAGTCAAGAAATCAATGTAAGTATGAATAACATAAACACAAAAAGTATAATAACTTTTATACTACATGGTTTAGGAAGCTGATATTTTGAAACCGTAGTGGGTTTACTAAAGTGAACCCATTTTTATACATTTCGTTGCTGGCGATTCTGGGTTTTTTGTCTATGAACTTTTAGCCATGTCCTTTCATCTAAATAGGTTCAGCGGTTTGAGCGTGAAAAAGTAACAAACATATTAACACACACACATACACACACTCACAAACTTTTGCCTTTATTATATTAGTGTGAAGTGTGATAAGTAGGAAGAAGGATTTTCAGATTTGATGTCAGCTTGTCATTTTTTCACTGTAATGTAAAAGCCTCTTCTTGTGCAGACAAAGAAAATGCATTTATTACCTCGATTCTAAAAACTAAAACACCTAGTTTCTGAAAGCAACACAAAATTTTTTCGGCGCCATATTTTCGTTTGTTAATTGTTATTTAAATTGGTATAAGAAGTTTATCCAGTATTTATATTTTTATCGTATTAATAAATGTCAATAGTACCTAACAAATAAAAAAAAAAGTTTGTTGTGAAACTCCTTTCAAGTTTGACAATCTGTAACGTATACCAAAGGAAGGTAGGTTTCTAAAGCGGATATCAGACGCTTTACTACACTTTTTTTTTTTTGTTTCATCCCACGAACACAATGACACCGACTACATAACAAAGGAATAAACGTTCATCTGCTCTTTTCATTTTTTTTTTATCTATCGATAGGACAGTGGAAGATGTCGAGTAGCGAAATTCAACATCATTGGATCCGTTCACGTTTCACTTTGCTTGAAGAGCGCTTAATTAAAGTGAACAAAAAACGTCTGTAATCGGATTAAAGAAAAAGAAATAAAAACTTCAACAGACAAAACCTGAAGCTGCGCCCCGCGGTTTCACCCGCATAAGTTTCGATCCCGTGGGAATATTTTCATGACAGTTGTCGCGACCGCTCTTCTTGGAAAGCATAAGGGGACTACATGATCTAAAGCGCGGTCACTGTCGGACTGCATAGAAAAGAAAGAGAAGCGCAATGACACAACGATGGTAATTTATTGCAAAATATGAAGCAATTATCTATTTACAAAAAATCTATTGTTTGGGTTAAAAAATTAAAGCACTAGTGCTTTAATATGTTGGTTTTAGAATAATCTGACAAAAAATCGGAATGATTATACAGCGTGTTACGGAAAGGGTATATCAATACAAACGGGTTGAAGAGTGTATCTGGTCTAGAATCTCTGTACAAAATTTCATCTCAAAAGCAGTAACTTTGAAAATGCTTTATATTTTTTATTTTGATAGTTTATGAAATTGAAATCATAACAAACGTGTCACCGCACTACGAGGGTCATTATCCATTATTTGTAGTGTGTCTGTGCGCCTAGTATACGCACATCACGCCGCCACGCCCCAGTGCAGCGCCGTGATGTCGAAATAAAAAAAAATATTAAGTATTTTCAAAGTTAATGCTTTTGAGCAGAAATTTTGTACAGAGATTCTAGACAAGATAAACTCTCCAACCCGTTTGTATTGATATACCCTTTCCGCAACACCCTGTATGTATATATTATTATGGTTTTTATTGTGAAAAGATAGTTTCTAGATGTATCTTCATGACTTTTCTATCGTATCAAATTAAGTAATTAATTAATTAATTAATTATTATGTTTTCAACACACTATCTAACTACCATATATCCTGAAGAATATCATATATTTTTCAGATTTTGTTCTGTAGTCGATCATATACTTTTAGGCATTATAAAACTTGCGTTTTTGCGTTTAGGTCCTGTAGTCCCATTAAGCAGAAAGAAATTATTCACATAACTACATCACCTTTTCCATCAAATTTCCGTTTTCAGTCCAGTTTACTCCTCGACGCTTAAACATAATAAAAACTGAAGGTAAACTTTTTAAACGTAACACGCCAATTATACCTCGCTTTTAACGTTAAACCGCCCGTGTTTGAACTGTTAAACATTCTATCACATTTAGTACCGGCTGTCTTATAAGACAGCCGGTATACCTCCCGCACTTAAACCGTGCTTCATTAACATACTTGTTACTTAAATTTTAATTGGTGATGCTAATTGAGACTTTATTTTAATGTAGACAGGTCTGAAATATGTTTACACTTTTAAAAGCGATATCATTTTATTATCATGACTAGCTTCTGCCCGCGACTTCGTCCGCGTGAAATTTCACCCTCCCTCCATCACCCTCTTAGGGTTGGAATTTCGAAAACACTTTCTTAGTGGATACCTACTCTTCACAAAGAACACACCCTCCACGTAACCTACGACAAACTTATTATTTGCGGTTGGTACAGTAATCGCATCTAGGGATCGAACCGCAAAATTAAGTTTGTTTTTTATTATATATACTTTTCCGGGATAAAAAGTACCCAGTGTGGTGCCCAGGATATTAAAGAATAATTATACCAAGTTTCATCAACAAACAGACACACAGACAAAAAAAATTTTAATCACATTTTTGGGTTTGGTGTCGGTCTAGTAACACCCCGTGCCATTTATTTTTTTGATATTTTCAATGTACAGAATTTTCACTTCTACAGATTTATTATAAGTATAGATAAGTTAATGATAAATATGAATAATTGAATGCGTTAATATCAAACATGGTGTTTTGTTATAACATATTTACATTGTTTATTTAGTTAGTCAGTAGTTTAAATGTTATGTAAGTGCTTTAAGTGCGATAAGCGTAGATATATGAATTTTACATTTCTATGGCGTTAAGTGTTAAGAAATACTTTGTCAAGTGCCAATGAGTTACAAATATTGGCTTGTGACTCTGTTGCGGGGGGACACTGATCTCTCAGATACAGGGTCACCCCTAGTTTGGAGATCAGGGTTTCAATGTATTGTACTTAGCATAGCCACTTAGTTATAATATAACATTGTTTTAGTATGTACTTAACAGGCTTTTCTTCAATAAACTTTTTTTTTTGATAATGTTCTGTGAACGTAATTAATTTTTATAATGTCATTGAAAAAAAGTCTAGTACAATATACAAGTGAGTTTCAGAATAAGCTTAAACGGTTCTTGTTAAATAAGTGTGTATATTCAATTGATGCATTATAATGTAATACAAGAGTCGAAAGTAACATAAATAAATATTGAATATTATGAATTGACTATGACACAAATTTTTATATATTTTTTTATTATTTTTCTGATTTTAATGTAATTTGGATAGTTGTAATGAATTAAATGTAGATTGCATGCATGATGTTTTTATATGTTTAGTTATAGAAATTCAGGCACGATGTAAAAATTGTTATTGAATAAATTAATTGAACTGAATTGAAATGAACGTATGTTTACGTTCTTTTTTATTTAAATGTTAGCCGTACTTACTCTGAAACAAGTGTTAATAAACTTAGCTATATTAAAGTCATAAAATAATCCCTTAGTAGGTATTAAATCAGTTTGATTTATGACACGATCATCTTGAAGCACGTTATATTCAAGTCTCATTTCGAAAAGTACGTTAAGCCGTTGGTCCCAGCTGTCATTCATAGATCTTTGACAGTCGTGACGGATCGTCAAGAGCCCAAAAGTCTGACAACTAGTCTTACTATAGGGTAACCCGACTGGAAGCCGTCCCCAAAATAGTTGGGAAAAAGCTAGACAGATTGATTTGATTATATGTATACAGGGTGTTACAGAAAGGGTATATCAATACAAACGAGTTGAAGAGTGTATCTGGTCTAGAATCTCTGTACAAAATTTCAGCTCAAAAGCAGTAACTTTGAAAATGCTTACTATTTTTTTTTATTTCGATTGTATATTAAATTGAAATCATCACAAACGTGTCACCGCACTACGAGGGTCATTATGCATTATCTGTAGTGTGTCTGTGCGCCTAGTACACGCACATCACGTCGCCGCGCGCCAGTGCAGCGCCGTGATGTCGAAATAAAAAAATATTAAGCATTAATTTCAAAGTTAATGCTTTTGAGCTGAAATTTTGTACAAAGATTCTAGACCAGATACACTCTTCAACCCGTTTGTATTGATATACCCTTTCCGTAACACCCTGTATATTCTCCATTCAATATAACGCTCATACGATGTTCATACACTAAAAGGTTCCACGAATTCTAGAAAATATTCCGCAAAAGGTAACAACATAAACCTTTCTGGTATTCTTACCATCACGGCTCTTTACGGTCTGTGAAAGTCCTATTTATATTATTCAGTGGCCACAGGACTTTTGCCGGATGACTTATTTTCAGAATTCATACCATACTATCTCATGGAACATTTTCCTGAAAGGTTTGCTCAGCACATTGTGTGTGTGGAAGTAGTGACAGCGGTACAAAAAATACATTTTGCATTCTAAGACGTGTATTGTTACTGCTTGCGTTCTCATAAGTCCGTGGACGGTTTAGGCGGGTTGTGATGAGGTACGTTTGTTGGGTTGCTTGTAAGTTGCAATTCGTCGATGGTAAAAAATCTATATCTCTGTCTTTCTCTCAGATTTGTCATGGATAAAGACAATTTTCTCTCTATCTATCTTTTCTTTAAGGGGTCGTCTCCACGAGCGAGAGAATCGCGGCGATAGTCTCGCCGTGCCATCAAATTTTCGCCGCGATGATATCGCCGTGTGGAGACACGTTCTAAGAGATTATTTAAAGAAATACTTGGCACGACGATAATACCGCCGCGATTTTCTCGCTCGTGAAGACGGCCCCTAAGAGTTATGAAAGAAACAAAGAAAAAATATTTATTGCGACTCGTTTAGGAACATCACAAAAACTAAACACAGTAAAAAAAAAAAACATCCACTTTATATAAAAAAAGTAATAAAAAAAATTAACAGAAAGTCCTATACGAGGCCAAAAGGCTCCTATCTCAACAGAAAGAAAAAGAAGAAAGAAAGAAAAGGAATAAAGCAAGGCTCGGAAACTGGTTGAAATTCTTAACCGGTTATGGTCATTGACCCCAAACCGAAATCGATTTAGGTTAAAGGTTGCACTTTACCGGTTTTTACCGGTTTATGCGACAAACCGGTTTTTCATGAATTTTGGTTTTGATAGTGAAAATTAACCGGTTAAAACCAAGTTTGAACCCCCCCCGGCCCCCGCCACTCTCGCGGGCACGGTCTGGACGTTGCGATATCAACTCATTGTCACTAGAACTTGTTGGAAGCGTTAAAAAAGTAGACGAAAAAAATTTACGAATTACGGAATTAACCGGTTAATTTGGGTGTCAAAACCGTTTGAGCTTTGTAACCGGTAACCTTTATCTTTTGGGTTACATAAGAACAGTTCACTTGTTTAACCGGTTAATGAATGAACGATATATTTACCGGTATTTAATCGAAATTAACCGCTCTTTTTAAACCGGTTCAGAGCCCTGGAATAAAGAAAAGAAAGAAAAAAGAGAAGAGAAGATCACTCAAGAAGAAAAGAGAAGAGAGAAGATTACGAAAGAAGAATATTAAGTTACTAGCTTCTACCCGCGACTTCGTCTGCGTGAAATTTCGTGGTCCCCCGCCCCACCTCGTCGCATCGCATTGTCTGCTTGCGCTATTAGGCTTCGTTTTCGTTTAACGTTCTTTCTGATTTTTTTTTGTTTTTGTTTACCTCCTCAGGGTTCTAGTGTAATATTAAGTAGCCTATAGCCATCCTCAAGAAATAGGTTATCAAATGCAAAAAGTATCTTTCAAATCGAACTGGTAGTTTCACAGATTATCGCGTTAAAACCAACTCTTCAGCTTTAACTTTTTAGCTATCAAATCGAACTGGTAGTTTCAGAGATTATCGCGTTAAAACAAACTCTTCAGCTTTAACTTTTTAGCTATCAAATCGAACTGGTAGTTTCAGAGATTATCGCGTTAAAACCAACTCTTTAGCTTTAACTTTTTAGCTATCAAATCGAACTGGTAGTTTCAGAGATTATCGCGTTAAAACAAAGTCTTCAGCTTTAACTTTTTAGCTATCAAATCGAACTGGTAGTTTCAGAGATTATCGCGTTAAAACCAACTCTTCAGCTTTAACTTTTTAGCTAGATTTAAGGGCAGACATTTTTTTAACAAGATATGTATATCATGTATACAAATTGCAAAATCGTATTTCATAAAAAAGCGACGCTCCCTGCTTCGCGCGGTTAAGCAACATGATTTTTTTATTAATGCAAGTTTATCTATATCTATACTAATATTATAAAGAGGTAAGATTTGTTTGTAAGTTTGTATGTAAGGGGTATAACCTCTGGAACTACCGGTGGATTTGAAAAATTCTTCTTGCATTTGATAGCCCAATTCTTGAGGAAGGCTATAGGCTATTTAACATCACGCTATGACCCTTAGGAGCCAAGCAAAAAGAAAAAAAGTCAAAAAGAACTTTAAGTGATGGCGCGGGCGGGTGATGCGATACGACGGGATGGCTCGGGGGAAACAAGAACTTTCACGCGAACGAAGTCGCGGGCTGAAGCTATTGTATATAAAATTCAAAGTCCTGATTGACTGATATATCAACGCACAGCCTAAACCGCTGGTCCTAGAGACATGAAATTTGGAGGGTGTGTTAGTACTCTTCACATAGATGTGAAGAGTAGGTATCCACTAAGTAAGGGTTTTTGAAAATTCCACCCCAAGAGGGTAAAATGGGGGGTTGAATTTTCTGTGAATAATTTCCGACCTCCACGCGGGCGAAGCCGCGGGCAAAGGCTAGTTGTACTTAATTGTATTTTACACAAACTTTCCGGAATACATTCTCTAAATAATGGTGGAAGGCGCATTTTAACCGGTCAAGCCCCGCGCGCTATCGATCGGTGACAAAACAATAGAAAATCATTTTGTCTCATTAGCGCAGCTTGACAGATTAATCCGATTCCTAGTTTAGAAGAATAACGCGGCTACACAGTCAGACACGAAAAGCGACAATATTTTGTAATAATAATATAATGTATAGGTGAATCGTTAATTTCAGAAGTGAATCGCGTATCTATCAACCGTTGTAATTATATAAATGATTTCCCTGCAGCCAGTTATTGCAGTTAAAGTTAAATGTACATTCAAATGTTTCTCCTTCAAAAGTGAACATTTTCGTGCGGACAAAATGTTTGTGATGTCGAAGTTGTGCGAGTAAATACTTTGTTTGCTTGAATTATTTGCTTGCAAATACAAACTACACAGTCTTACGTAAGCCGGAGTTTATATTGCTGCTACATTTTATTCAACTCACTAGCTTCTTCCACTAGCACAGAGCATTTAAATATTGGCTCATACTAAACGTTCCCAGTAGACTAGCGCTAGTACTCGCCTTATTTACTCTCGCAAGTAAACGCTGACAAAAGACAAACAGTCCGTACCGAAATAGTGCGCCATGTTTTGTAGGATATTAGAGTAATTTGTAACTGAGAAATTTATTACACTTGGTATGGTTTCGCCAAATTTATCATACGGGATGAGCAGAGGACACTTCTACAATTAAGTTCAGATGGATAAATTGCAAGTAATTAATCATTGTTTAAACTTTTTGCAAGATGGCGACACTTTAATTATTTTTTTAAGCAGAAAATAAATTCGTTTGGGTTATTGTGGTGTTAACCTTAGCTTACCTTCGATGCTTAGTTTTAGAGCAATAGAAGGATACAGAAAGTTGGTTATTTCATTCTTCTAAATAATTGTCGAGTCGAAGTCGATCACGCGGGAACTAATAAAGCCACGGTTTCCTAAAAGAGCGGTGGCCGTCACTTAACGGCCGCAGCGACGGCTGTCCTGAAAATGATGGCACCGTAAAATACCGTCACTGAAACGATATAAAATGAAGCTAGGTGCACGGTTCCAATTGGTCGTTTCTACTAATCTGACCTTAATCGGAACTCGATGTCATATGAATATTATATAGCTACTAACGCCTTTATATTTAAATGATTAGGCCAAGGGTACTAAATGATAACAGCCGCACGGGTCGATTGAAGGTTAAGGTACGCTTCCCGCGGTCGTTTCGTGGATGGGTGACCATCCGTTACATATTGAGAGCCCTCCGTGCCTTGGAAAGCACGTTAAGCCGTTGGTACCGGCTGTCATTCGTAGATCTTTGACAGACGTTACGAGTGGTCAGAAGCCCAAAAATCTGACAACCAGACTTACCAAGGGGTATCTTATTTACCAGTAGCTGGCTTGTCAAGGTCAGATACGCCGTCGCTCCATTTAATACTAGTATTCAGCTGCATCAGGTTAGGCTGCAAGCCGACCCCAACATAGTTGGAAAAAGACTAGGCGGATCAAGTGGTTTGAAGGATTCAAATTCATTCCGTCAAATAAAATAAATAGTCCAACATTTTACAGATTTTAAATTATAGCAGTCAAACATTTTATGCCTTCTGAATTTCACTGCTTGTGCCAAAATAATTTAAATGTATAATTTATGCGACGGTTGTAAATCTGGCTGGCTAAAATGCAAATAATTAATAGATGTAAACATTTGTACAAAATGACTGAAACCTTCTGTTTGTTTCCGCGTATTTTCGGAATATGTTACATAATTAATACAAGACCTTATATACCCCAATTAGAGTATTTATTTAGGTACTTACACCAACAGTTTCTATGTATCATTTATCTTAAGTACTATAGATCACCGGTTCTGTGCTTCTCGCATCCAACGGCACCCTAATTGCGTAACACACTATCAATCGGAATCAGAATCATTTCGAAGCCAATTGCTAATCCATTGCTTCATAAGTTCGAAAATTTGTCTGCTCAACGCGTAAATAACGCAATGAATGTTGTTGAACTGTCAAAATGAAACCGATTCCGATTGATAAAGTGTTACGTAATGGCCCCGCGGTTCCTGCGGCCTTCACAAGGTCGTCGGCCCACCGATCGTCGCCCGTCGGTCGAAGTGGGAATGCTTGGGGGAGGCCTATGTCCAGCAGTGGATGTCTTTCTGCTGAAATGATGATGATGATGACTATAGATCACAATAGTCTCGCTCTTACAAATAAAAAAATTATCTGACAATTCAGACAAAACAATTCAGTCAGATCATTTTGATCTTTACAGGGTCGATAGAAGGTGCATTTTGAAAGCTTTCTGTATACTTATCTCGATTTTGGCATGTGTGTGGATTGGTTCCGTCTTGCATAAGTAGGTCCAATTTCCGTAATTAAAGCCGTTCAAAATCTAGTTGCAAACTCATCTCAGCGACAATCAATGTCATAAACTTGTCAAAATGTAGTGAAATTAAATATAATATATTTTTGACAGATTGAGACTGAGATCATACTGTGACTGTTCTTAAAATTACGAGAATTTCCCCTCAGACAGTGAACGTTTTTTGAATTAAGACTTATTGCCCCTCTGCTTGTATTTGTATTGAACATAACCCTTCATTTGTTGGCGGCCATATTGCGCGCATAAAACGTACTAAGCCTAAGCCTGATGCGTGGCAACGCGGCTATGAATGGGTACCAATCGATGCATCCACATCGGTACCAACAGCATTTCATATTCCGCTATAATAGGCCATATCTTCGATCTGTATAAGGTTTAGTTTATTTCTGTTTTGGATTTGATTTCAACAATATTAGGGACAAGCCATCATCCTCTATTTACCCGTAGGATAATTGCGTAAATATCAACAATATAAAATAAAATCTTCCCATCGAAAATTTTCTTTCTTAAGGAAAACAACGGACGAGAAACTCCACGGTATTTTTTTTATATTTTGCAATATTATACCTTAATAGAATATCTGCCAACACGAATGGTTTCCAATCGATGCACCCACATCGCCATGGCATTTCATTTTCTACGTTGACAACCCTCTCCAGTGAAAGGCGTTGTCGTATACAGGATGAAGCGGTTAAATTAGAATTATTATGGCTATATAATTATCCATACTAATATTATAGATTCGAAAGTAACTGTGTCTGTCTGTACGAGTATGTTACCTTTTCATACCTAAACCGCTGAACCGATTTAAATGAAACTTGGTAGAGAGATAGTTTGAGTCCCGGGAAAGGACATAGGATACTTTTTATCCCGATATTCCCACGGGATCGAGACTTATGCGGGTGAAACCGCGGGGCGCAGCTAGTGACTAGTAAATTCTAATTCTTTTACTTCATGACTTTTGTTGAGAAACTGGTGTGAATAGTGTTTCTTGCCCATTCTACTCCATACGAAGCTACCTTATGGAAAGGGCACCTTTTAAAATACATTATATGTAAGTATTTTCTTGGAAAGGTTGACGTTCTAAAGTGCCTCTACTACCTCTCACCGATAGGAGGCCTGTGTCCCAGCAGTGGGGATATTATAAGCTGATTATGATGAAAGTGCCTTTTTATGGCTTACTTGAAATAAATGTTTCAACTTTGACTTTTATAAACTGAAGTCAGTCTGCCTAACGTTTTCCCAACTACACATGTTGGGGTCGGCGTCCAGTCTCACCGGATGCAGCTGAATACCAGTATTTTTACATGGAGTGACTGCCTATCTGACCTCCACAATCCAGTTACTGGGTGACACGATACCCCTTTGTAAGACTGGTTGTCAGACTTTCGGGCTTTTGACGACCCGTAACGACTGTTAAAGATCCAAGAATGACAGCCGGAATAAAAGGCTTAACGTTCTTTCCGAGGCACGGAAGGGTCTCGGTATGTAAAGATGGTCACCTATCCACGGAACTACCGCGGCAAGCGTAGCTTAACCTGATCGATCGACCCGTGCGGCTGTTATTATTAAGCCACGAGCCCCTATAAACTGAAGTACCTTCCATAAATAAAAAACTACTTTTTTCCAGTTAAAGATAGAAAAGAATAATGGAATTAAAAACAGCATTTACAATTTTTTAGTATTGAAGATTTTTCAGCAATTTTATTTAAGATGTGATAATACAATGTTTTGTTCATTGTTAATGCCGTGTAAAATTTTTGCGAAAAATTAAATTGTATTTTTGTACTACCCTCTAAAAATCCTCTTATGTTTTTAATCCCCAGCTTTAACTTAACAAAAAAACTATGGTAGCTTTTTTTTGGGTGGGAAATTATCAAATAACTTTTCCCGCTCTGGGCGGAGCGGGAGGGCGTGTCAGACTTTTACTTACTAAAACGCACCCGTGTTCCTTCAGTTGCCTGTGCTAGGGGCCACGGTAACTCTTTCGAACAACCCGCGACCCTGGCAGGCATCGGCACTGGCGGACCCCGTCAGTTAGTGCTGATATTTCTTTTTATATAAAACCAGAAGCATAATCATAATCAGACTTTGATGTTCCCACTGCTGGGAAACAGGCCTCATCTCTTCGAGAGGGAGTGGGCTGTTATCTACCATGCGGGCCCAGTGAGGATTGGGAGATGTGACATGTCTTCGAACACGTGTTTTAATATAATAGGTACCTATACAAAACATATATGTAACGAAGTAGAGCATATTCCATGGCGGGTATGAGGACTCAAGCAGAGAATTTTTCATAACCCGTTTCTTTGAATCATTATGGTTGTCACTTTAATTTCTGCCACGAAAACTTCTCTTTTTAAGGTCAACACAGCTTTTGAAGTTATTTTTGACTCTCAAAGACAGAACCTGCGAACGTCCTTTTATGAATGCTTATTTATATTAAAATTTTGTAAACATATTTGTAAGTAAACTTAGTTATTTAATTTAATATCTACCTAGTGTAAAAATAATTGCATGTGCCTTGTATAAAAAAAATAATGCTTTACCAATAATAATAAAAATGGTACGTACTTATTGACCTATGGGAAAAACATTGATGAATATAACTATCGCTTATGATCAGACAGCATCTATAATGGTTTCCATTGAAAACCTCATCCTGTGTACCTCTAGATAGAATCCACATCTCTAAAGCTAATATCGCTGCGATATTGGACGGGGACTCCATATCCGTTTTGCGGTAGAAATGAGGAAAAGTTGAACTCTATCTACGAAGGTGTGGTTTTAGGAGTTTTAGCAATATGAGTTGCATATTACTGTATTACTTTCGACCCTTCCAACTTTAATTTAATTTGACTTTTACAATACAAAGTAAGTTTATTCGAAACTAGCTTCTACTCGCGACTTCGTCTGCGTGAACTTTCATTTTCTCCGACGATGTTAAAAAGTAGCCTATAAGCCTTCCTCGAAAATTGGGCTATCAAATGAAAAAATATTTTTTTTAATCCGACTGTTAGTTTCAGAGATTAGCGCATTCAAACAATCAAAGTCTTCAGCTTTTTTTATTTATTAATATAAATAAGAAAAAGTTAAACATTAAATATGTGCAAATATATAGGGTGATTGGAAGCTGGATGCTGTGCCTTAAAGGACACAATTTAGAGCATTTTGAGCCACACATGTCTTAGACGAAGTATGTTTTTTTTTTTTATCCCAGTTACAGTTGGTATGTTATTTTTGACTAAAAGTTTGCAGGTAAAAATAAAATAAAATATACTCCGTCTACGACATGTATGGCTCAAAATGCTGTAAATGGTGTCAACTATCGCTCCCTTAAATCTTTGCACTCAGCTTCAAAACAGAAAAAAGCTCGAACTAGCTAACTGCGGGGACCGGGTTTCTCAAACTAGTTCGAGCTTTTTTACTAGAAAAAAACTCGAACTAGTTTGAGAACCCTGGTCCCCGCAGCAGTAGCAATCAGTAGAATCAATTATAATATTTCCCTTCAAACAAATCTTTTGGTTGCGAAGTATCTGATAATTGCTTCCTTGATAAGGGTCACTCATTATGACAAGAACATTAGCTCCTAATGATCGTCTTTGTAAACGATATCGAATGTCTATGGGTTATCAAGGACTTTCTTTTGCGATAGACAGGTATTATTACGGTTTGTGTTGCTTTAAAAAGCAGCCAAGTGCGAGCCGGATTCCCACACGAAGGGTTCCGTACCACAATACAGGCGCCAGCGCATCAAGCTACCCGAAACAGTAAAATTTTCCCAATCAAATTTGAACCTTATGCTGTAGTGATAAAGTTGAAAATCTATTTAAGATTGTAGTAGCTTGATGTGCTGGCGTCTGTACAATATTTATTACACAATTAATTGTTAATTTTTATTTTTAAAACAATTGAATTTTTTACTTCATTTTACTTTTATTATTTTCTGTTATAGCGGCCACAGTAGTCCACGATCTGTGAACAATTCAAGTGTCTTTAAAAGTCGTATGAAATAACTTCACCAGGGCAACTTGTATGTGTCAATTTGCTAATTAAATAATTTCCCTGGCTGTACCAATAGCCAAGTGGATCTCATCCTCACTTCATTTATTTCATTGATTCTAATTACACATTCAAAATATGAAATAGTGAGGTAACTTAAAGCACAGAATACTTAAAGTACTACGTACAGAAAGGCCACTCCCTTCCCCGCACTAACATCAGTTACCGCACCTCACCCCGCACTTCGGCGTATTCGTCGCAGTTCTTTAACAAGAGCGCTCGCAAACACAAGTACCCCACGCACACATTCATACGTATACAAACGTCATTTTTTAATGTAGTAGTAGTAGGTAATTATTTTGCGAGCGTTGTATGGAGTGTCCGGGGTGTGCTTAAAGGCCAATTTCTCGTATTTTAAAACGTTCAAAATCTAGTCGCAGTCTCATCTCGGCGACAAACGAATAATGTCAAAAATGTAGGACAATTAGAGGTATTTTTGACAGTTTGAGACTGAGTTCAGACTGTGACATAACATACATATATAAGCAGCCTATAATGTTCCCACTGCTGGGACAAAGGCTTCCTCTCTGTGAGAGGGTGGGCCGTAACCCACTACGCAGGCCCAGTGCGGGTTGGTAGATGTCACAAATCTTCGAATTTTTGGTTCTAGGACATGCCGGTTTCCTCACGATGTTTTCCGTCACTGTTTTGAGAGCAGCGGTGATGAAATGTTTTTTTTTTTAGAATCGCGGTGCTTAACAAAAGTTATATATTTAGATAGAAGACACTAATACAAACAAAAATTGCAAATAACATAATATCCTAAAGCGTCACGTTTCGGAGTTATTCACCGAAACATAAGTCGAAAACTGAACCTTTAATTTCTTCTAAGTTCAGTTTTCGACTTATAAAGCGCCTGTCTGGGTTCGAACCTACAACCTACCACCACCACCACCACTGGGCCATCACTGCTCTCCGACTCACTGTTCAGACTATGAACGTTCTAAAAATTACGATAATTACCTGCTCTGGACTTGTAGTTAAAATAATTCTGAAATCACCAACCCGTCTTGTGTTACTGTGGTGATCAATACGCGCCATCTGTACAAGAAGAGGCATTTCCCCTGCAATGGGATAATAATAGTCTGGTATTATAATTACAAATTCGCATAATTAAATTCGAAGTATCCAATAAATATAACTCTACATACCCCATTATTTATAACCAACGTAAATTGCTTTAAATAATTTTGTTTCGGAAGTAGGATTGTCATAAATTACCCTTAGTTGAACCGTTAGCGCGATGGCATTCTATTACCGACTTGAATAGCTATTTACACTTGAACTTCGGTAAGTTTAATTATTTCCTATCCGCTATTTGATAATTATTTTGTACTGAAGCAGTGACATTTATATTGTAAATAGATCCTGATTGTATTAATGGGACTTTGAATATAAGTGGCGATTAGGTCACTTTGAATAGTGAGTCTTTGGTCAACTGGACCCACTCGAACTGGACCCGCGGGTCCAGTTGACCAAAGCAAAAATTTTCTATATTTTTATTGGTCAACTGGGCCCACTGTCAAAATTAGACAAACATCTTTTGTTTTAAGCTACCCGGTTATTACAAGTTGTTGTCAGTGTGTTATATGAGCATCATCAGCCCATTCATCATCAGCTCATTCCCACTGCTGGGACATATGCCTCCTCTCTGTGAGAGGTGAGAGGGAGAAGGCCGTAATCCATCACTCGGGCCCAAGGTGGGTTGGAGTCTAACAACCCGCAAAAAAAAAAGAAAAAATACGAAGATATGTGACAGACGTCACTATTTTAGATCTAGGACACGCCGCGTGCCGGTTTCTTCAAGATTTTCCTTCGCTGTTTTGAGAGCAGTGGTGATGAAATAATTTACACAAAGTAAAGCGTCTGACTGGGTTCGAACCTGCGACCTTACAAATCGTAAGTCAATACTCAATTCTTTATTGCAAATTCAATCGCGGTCGTTACCACTGGGCCACCACTGCTCTCCTAATATGCTCTCTCTCTCTCTCTATCAGTCTATTAAAATAATGAAATAATAATTTTACTAAAAATAAAAACTGAATTTTTCAAACAAACTAAGTAGCGTAAAAATTAGCATGATTAAACTACCCTTGATAATTAGGCACTAGACACGCGCCGGGCGATGGTATCAAAAAGAAGACATTTTTTATGATATTGTTGCCAAATAATCACAAATTAAGTTTAGTGTTGTTAATTGCGATGAATAAAGGTCCTCCCGCGGCTAGAATGTTCAGCCTATAATGTTCCCACTGCTGGGACACAGGCCTCCTCTCGGTGAGAGGGAGTGGGCCGTAATCCACCACGCAGGCCCATTGCGGGTTGGCAGATGTCACATGTCTTCGAATTTTTGGTTCTAGAACATGCCGGTTTCCTCACGATGTTTTCCTTCATCGTATTGAGAGCAGTGGTGATGAAATAATTTACACAAAGTAAAGCGCCTGTCTGGGTTCGAACCTGCGACCTACAACTCGTAAGCCGCGGCTGTTACCACTTGGCCACCGCTACTCACTTGGCCACCACTGCTCACGGTTAGAATGTTAATTGTTATTAATTATTTTGACTGTGTATGTCTATCTTAATCGTAGGCAATCGTAATGTAGAATACTTGATTTAAATTCATGTGATAACCTAATCGCCATACTTTATACGGGTTATTTTTAACGGCGAAATGGACTCTAAGCTGAAATCTGACCGATATGTCTGTCTCGAATCCGATTGGCAATTCTCGTCATTTTCAGAACGTTCACCGTCTGATCTCAGTCTCAATCTGTCAAAAATACCTCTAATTTCCCTACATTTTTGACAAGTTTTTGACATTCGATTGTCGCTGTGTTGAGATTGCGACTAGATTTTGAACGTTTCTAATTACGAGAATTGGCTTTCAGATCTGCGCCTGAAGTCTCGACATTAGACAGAGACAAAAATCGGTCGCCAAGTCGTATCGTTGACAAATTCCTTTAATAGATTTTCAACTTTATATCTAAAACATAAGGTTGAAAATCTATTAAAGAAATTTGACATCGATTAGACTTAACGACCGATTTTTGTCGTTATATCTGTCGAGACTGTAGGGCCAGGTATTAAATTATTATTTGTGCATCATTTCAAAAATAGTATTTTTGCAAAATAACAACTTAGACTCATGGCGCAAATTCCGCGTGTTTATATAAAAACTATAAAAATCACTTGACGTCGACCTTTTACATCCATCCACACACACCACACATCCACACATACACACATCCATCCACATCCATACTAATTTATTATAAATTCGAAAGTACCTCTGTCTGCCTGTCTATCTGTCTGTCTGTCCTTTTGACGCCTAAACCACTGAACCGATTTAGAAGAAATTTCGTAGAGAGATAGTTTGAGTCCCCGGAAAGGACATAGGATAGTTTTTATCCCGATATTCCCACGGCATTGAAACTTATGCGGGTGAAACCGCGGGGCGCAGCTAGTACTTACATAAACTCACGCCCTCACCCCATAGGGTAGGCAAAAAAAACGCCACCTGCTACGATCCTTACATACTCCTTTTGCAAATCACTATAAAACGAACAGCTAACCTAATTTTAAAAGTGCTATCCAAATAAGAATCCAAGGAGGATCGATAACGATTCCTTAAAACCTTTTTGTCACAGAAACTCATCCTAAACAAGGATTAATTCCCGTCAGTTAGTAAGACTAATTGCAACAATTAAGCGAAAAAGACCCTTAAGTATAATAGTAAAAGGAATTGATCTTCACAATCAGAACGCGATAATTTTAATTGGATTTAGACAAAGGGTGGGTTTCATTAATCTTTAGGTTAATCTTAGCATAAACAAGGTACCGGAATCTTTTGATGTTGTTTTGCTTAAACTTACCATTTGTTAAAGCAAAGTAAGGGATTTTATTAATAAATGTCACGCGATTTGTAATTACATTGTTTGATCTATTTTATGATTTAGGTAACTAATCTTAATCTGTCAAGCTCCGCTAATGAGACACAATTGATTGAGTAAATGATAAGCTTGAGCGACTTCAAAACTTTTGCATAAGATTTATATTTGGCCTGCGCAAATATGATCACATATCTGAATTTCGTACAAAGCTCAAGTGGCTTCCCATCGGCGTCTTCGCCGGAATTCCCATATCTTGTTATTCAGCTCTACAGTATTTTGTTTAATCCTAAAACCCCCACTTATCTTAAAGAATGTTTCAAGTTCCTTCATGACACACATAATAGATATCTGAGGTCATCGGAAAACCTGAGACTAGAGATGCCGATGCATTCCACTAGTTTCTATGATAAATCTTTTACTGTGCAAGCAGTACGGTTATGGAATGACTTGCCCGTGTCGATAAGGCGTGCTCAATCTTTGTCCACTTTTAAGACTGATAAAAAAGCACTTTCTCTCTCCTTAAACATTGTCATTGTATTTTCTTTGCTCCTGTTTCATGTTTGTTATTATGTATATGTATATATTTATTTATATAGATTAATAGTACTTTATGTATGTATTTATTGTATTGTGTAAATGGTACACCACAGACTACCTACAGTATTTGTCTGTTCTTCCCGTTTTTAATCCATCCAAAGGTTGTCTTTAAAAGATCGCTCTTAGCGATAAGACCGCCCATTGTGTCACCCATTGTAAAGTTTTCTATATTTATTTCTGTAATTTATATGGTGTACATAATAAAGAGTATTCTATTCTATTCTATTGATTTTCTATTGTTTCGTCGCCAATAGGCGACGCGCGCTGCTTGACCGGTTAAATTACAATACAGGGGGCAGGGACATCGACCCGCAAACTGTACCCATGAATTCAGCACAAGATTCTAAAGCCCGTAGAGTATCTGCCGATTTTTCATTGGTTATCAAACAAAAAAAAATGCTGTTTCATAGAAAAGTGCAATAACTTCGCGGTCAAAATGTATGGATAGCAAAATCCGCCCCAAAGACGACCCACTGACCTTTGTTTTACATTTACAGTACATTTCTAAACCTGGTCCAGCTGCCTGCTGTTTTATGTTAAAGTATATTAAAACAAAAGAGAAGACCTCATAAGATCTTCTCTTTTTTTTTTGTTTTGTCTTTTTTTTCAGTTTTTTTTTGTTTGATACTCCATAGAGTATCAAACAATTCGTCCGCATCGCTATCAAAGGGGAAAAAAATGTCAACAAAAAGTATTAAAAAAAAATTATATGTTATTATGAACTCGGTCGTTCATCATTACCATATTTTTTTTTTGTTACTATACGCTGTTTAGATATAACGTTTGCCAAACGTTTATAATTCAATAACCTGTCAAATACGTTTATTAAAAAAAAAATGAGAAACCTTTTGTTACCATTAGCAGATCGAAAAACGTAATTCAATCATCTCCCAACGTTGCTTATCTCGCTTAGTAGATAAAAATCTACTTCGCTTCAAAGCGATTTATGCTGTAAATAATAAAAGAGCAAAATGTCAAGACCATTTTATTTATGTAAATTTCAAGCACATGATTACGGTAAGAATTTGAAATATTAAAATTCAAACTTTTACCCCGAACACTTTAATATTCTTTGAAAAACGTCATGTTTTACGGTTTGGAGTTTTAAATAACGGTAAAGTCATTAATGTTTTATTTAAACTTAGCTCACCCGACAGAGGTTGTCCTGTCCAAATATTTGTTCAACCAAAAGTCACATATAAAAAAAGACTTCAAAAAAGACAGTCAGTTTTTACCATTTTTCTAATTTTCCGGAAAACTTTTCGGGGTTTCATTTTTATTTATACAGGAAAAAAATAACCAATGCGGAAACAACCATGAATTCAGAATTATAATTTTTGACCCACCAAAAAAAAAATCTGCCGTTACATAGAAAAGTGCAATACCTACGCGGTCGTATGGAACATCAAATTTTTTTTTTTATAACCGACGAATTTTTTTTTTAATCATAATTATGCTCGATTCGTGGTAACAGTTTACGCACTGGTTAAAAATTATATCCTGGATATAGATTAGTTTTTTTTTATAGGCATTTTTTTATAATTAATATTTTTTATAAACCAATACTTACCTTATTAAATATTTTAAGTTGAGAAAAAAATTATTAAAAAGTTTTCGTGAAATATTTTTCTTTGAATGTGAGAGCCAACAGAAAGTTTCTTGGTAAACGATTGTAGGTTCGTTATTATAAATGCCGATAAAACTTTAGCACAAAGGAAGTCAAAAGCGATTTAATTATGTTTGAAAACAAGAGATTTCAACACACAGGGTATAACACACCAGTTTACCTTTAGAATTTGTAGCTTCCTAAAAAAAAAAAAAATATGCCTAAAAAAAGTAATTACGGAAATGTTCTAAAATAAAGTTTTAAAAATGCATTTCATACCATCGTCCAATCCGTACAAGCCGCTACCATTCGCTTTCACAATTATATTGTACGTTGAACTATCGGACAAAAACTTATCCACTTTTTACATAACAATATTACACACAGTGAAAAACCGAACGCTTGCTACGCACACAAACATAATCCCTTACTGTAATACTGTAGGAAGAATTTACGAAAGTTGCTCGACCACGTAGGCGCGCTACGACAGGAGTCTACGAGCGAACTGCCGTAGCTTTCAGCCCGCTACGAAGCTACGACATCTTATGTCACCCGTCCCGCTCACACGGCATTGTTTTTCTATATCCGTCCTTGTCACTAAATACTGTATCTCAAATAAGAGTAGACTGTTTGGTGAAGGCTTGAACTAAAATCATTGTTGCCGTTTTAAACGGTAGGAATTTTTCTTTTTTATTTCAATGTGTGTGTGACTTTAGAGTTGATTCTTCTATGCGCTAGGTGTGAAAAAGGTTTATGTAAATTGACAATGTGAAAGGGGTTCGTTTGAGGGTTTTTGGTTTTAATACATGGTTTTGTGCGGATTGATGACCCGAGTTTTATTCAGTGGTCGGATTAGGGTGAAATATTCAAAACAAAGGTGGTTTTCAGATACGTATTTACGGAAATTATTTTCTAGTTGAACTTATATTTTAGCTAAATATTCGTGTTTTATGAGGGTCATGTTGGGACGGCAGAATTATTTTAATTGCTGCCGGCTTACTGAAAATGTTGGAATAGGAATTGATAATAGGGATATATAACTCTAAGGTATTTCATTTTGGACTAAGTTTCGGAGATAAGAATGTAAGGGAAAAGTTTTTGCTGTAGCTATATTAACATTTAATAAGTGGTTTTCTTTTGGAATACCTTCTGATATATTTAGAGTTTTAGACTCTGTTGTGCGTCGGTCAGTGAAATAGATCTATCGCAAATGATAGATTATTTAACAGAAAACATCCTTTTTGAAGTTAACTTGCTTCAACTAATTTTGAAATTATCTTGCATCAAATAATGTACAGACGCCAGCACATCAAGCTACCCGAAAGTGTCAATTTTTCCCAATCAACTTTGAACCTTATTGTTTAGCGATAAAGTTGAAATCTATTAAAGAAATTTGACAGCTTGTAGTAGCTTGATGTGCTGGCATCTGTACCTACATAGATCCGTATCGTTTGTTTATTTTTAGAAAATTTTTAGAAAATTTATAAATATTATATTCGATAATCATCATCATCATCATTTCAGCTGAAAGATGTCCACTGCTAGACATAGGCCTCCCCCAAGCACTTCCACTTCGACCGGTTTTGTGCTTCTCGCATCCAACGAGTTCCTGCGGCCTTCACAAGGTCGTCGGTCCACCTTGTGGGAGGGCTTCCAACGCTACGTCTTCCCGTACGCGGTCGCCACTCCAGAACCTTTCGGCCCCATCGGCCATCTGTTCTGCGAGCAATGTGCCCTGCCCACTGCCACTTAAGTTTGGCAATTCTTTGGGCATTGTTGGTTACCTTCGTTCTCCTGCGGATCTCTAAAATTCGCTAATGTACCTTCGTAATTACTATAAGACCTACTTTTGCAGCCAAACAGTTACCTCTTTAGTACTTTTGTTGTATGTAAAATAATAGGTAAAGTATCTATGCAATATATTTAATGTGGTAGGCTAATAATGGTAGCGCTACCACTCCAGAGACAATTTAAACATCTCATCATCTGCCTTTTCCCAACTATGTTGGGGTTGGCTTCCAGTCTAACCGGATGAAGCTGAATACTAGTATTTTATATGGAGCGACTGCCTATCTGACCTCCACAACCCAGTTACTGGGTAATACAATACCCCTTGATAAGACTGTTTGTCAGATTTTCGGACATCTGACTACCCGTAACGACTGTCAAAGATCCACGAATGACAGCCGGGATCAACGGCTTAACGTGCTTTCCGAGGCACGAAGGTGTCTTGGCACGTAAAGATGGTCACCCATCCACAGACGGGTATAAACATCTAAACCTAATAACTGCAATATCTCTTCGACACAGCTAAATGAAATATTTTTTCCGCGTCACGTCTAATGCCAAGAGACAAAGTTGTAAACTCATCCGGCAGTAATTTCACCGGCACCCGGGTTCTATAAGCCGGAACACAGCAATGCTACTTGGTGGCAGACATTCGTTCACAGGAAACGCTACAACTTTTTTTGATTAATTACTAGCTGCACCGTGCGGTTTTACTCGTTGTTTTTTCGTCAACGTGCTCACTACAACGTGAACATATATTTTGATATTCTGAATTATTACAAGTTAGTGTGATTAAGTAATTGCACTGATTTGTAATAATTTAGAGTCAAATTAAATAGTTTTGTTATTTTTGTTTTTTTTTTATATTTTTATGTGTGCAACATTTATGTGCCTTAGAAATCATTTTTAAGTGTGGCAGCACACATTTTTTGTCACTTTTTTAATTTTTATAAAAAGTTTATGAGTGTAACTCGCCTTTGTTTTTTTATATTTAAACACAAGTGAAATCTATATTGTGCTTACTGTGTAATTTATTACAAACACACATTGTTTCTGGATGTTGTTGAGATAAGAAACGTTAGTGAGAGTTCGTACCGACACATTTTTTTGCAATCGTGTGCAAGTAAACAGCTTCACTACTGAAGTGCGTGAGAGACAGTCGTAACCTCATCCTGAGAACTAGCGGAGAGTTTCAGCTCTTCAATTGTAAAGCTGCATCGACATTGCATTCTGTCATTTTTATAATTTTTGAGTTGTTGAATATTTATATTTAACTAGCTGCGCCCCGCGGTTTCACCCGCGTAAATGTCGATCTCGTGGGAATATCGGGATAAAATCTATCCTATGTCCTTTTCCGGGACTCAAACTATCTCTATACCAAATTTCATCTAAATCGGTTCAGTGGTTTAGGCGTGAAGAAGTAACAAACATATAAACACACACACACACACACACTCACAAACATTCGCCTTTATAATATTAGTGTGATATTAGTGTGATTAGTCACTATTGTATTTTTGGGTTTTTAGCTATTTTGGAATTTAATATATCTTATAAGTAATTTTAATTGCATGAGTTGAAACTATGGACTGGAATTGTGTCTGAAATAAAAATGATTATTATTATTATTGCGTAACACACTATCCATCACAATCTGAATCATTTTGAAAGAAAGTACAAATAACAAAATAAACAAGTGAAAATAATGTTTTAACTACAATTAGTGTGTGCCTCACGGCTGCGCCAACAAGGTTCATTTCTGCATTAACGCCAGACAGATGCTGCCTGACGCTGGGTTTCTAATGAACCTTTAGGTACAAGTGACGTGGAGTACCTACACACAGTTTCAACATACCTAATACTAATACTTTTTATACTTATAAATAAATAAATAAATTAGCAATCAAATACATAATATAATAATAAAAAAAAACGTAAACATCTGTCTCAGCAAAACCTGAAGGCCAATTCTCGTAATTTAAAACGTTCAAAATCTAGTTGCAGTCTCATCTCGGCGACAAACAAATGTCCAAAACTTGTCAAAATGTAGGGAAATTAGAGGTATTTTTGACAGATTGAGACTGAGACCAGACTGTGAACGTTCTTAAAATTGCGAGAATTTCATTTCATTTCATTTATCCATTTATTTCAGGCATCAAGGCCCATAGAAAACACATAAAATACAATATTAATATAACTTAAAAATACTATAAATAAATACATCATTATAATTACACTAAGAAACTAACTAAACACGAAGTGACGGCGTCGTGTTTCGCTGACTGATGTCATGTAGCCGGCCAAGAAACCGGCGATACAAAACACCCTTCGGCCAGAACTCTTCCTTAAAGAACTTCTCGAGATGGTGCGAACACGCACCACGAACGACTTGAAGTTCGTGTTGTGACGCGACTCCAACTTCTCGACCCTCAAAGTCCAGTTGGTCTTCACACGCAAGTACTCCACGATCTCCTCAACCTTCGTGGAGTGGTGCAGTCTGGACACGTACAGCTGCGTCGTCGGGATTGCTGGACGCAGCAGCATGTTGGGCCCCTCTATGCTTCGCGATCAATGGACAGTACCCGGCGATAAATATTGCACATCGACCTTTGGAAAGAGACAATCGGCTAATTTCGGCTTCGTAGAGCGTTATCTCTGTCGCACCTATGTGACGTTTTGTCAGTCGTTGTTCAAGTGCAATAGAGTACGGTCGCGTCCTGTTCAAAATATATATTTAGAGTTGTTAATGCGATCTTTAGGAAACATGTCTTTTTTATTTTATTTTACCCCAACCTAAAACCATCATTTATAGAAAAAATTGTGTATTTTGTACAAAAAATAAAAATAATTATTATCAAAAGAAGCAAATCATAATTGTTTTAACAGCTCCTAATAGATACCGGACTGTTTGTATTTCGTGTGACAGAGATAACGCTCTACGAAGCCGAAATTAGCCGATTGTCTCTTTCCAAAGGTCGATGTGCAATATTTATCGCCGGGTACTGTAGATGAGATTGATCCGTGCACGGTGCACTAAAAGCGCATCAGGCCGCATTTTAAAGGACTTAAGAAAATTGTCGAACATGTGAACTAATGGATTAGCAATTTAATCCATTGCTTTACATGTTCTAAAAATAGGTCTGCTCAACAATGTATATAACGCAATGAATGTTGTTGAACTGTCGAAATGAAAGCCATTGTTGCTGCTAGTGAGTTACGCAATTACCCCGCGGTTTGTGCGGAGAGTGATGGTACTATCAACTGGTCGTACGATGTCTGAATATTATGTTACTAATACTTTCTGGATTTTTTGTTCCTAAATAAAAATCATTATTGTTCTTTTTATAAGCCGGAATACAGTTATATGGGAGCTCACCTTAATTTATTTTATTTTAATTTAATTATTTATTTTTAAAGTGAATATACAACTAAATATTCTGTGAATATTTCAAGCGTGCACCTGTTGCCGTTATTAATATCGAGCAAATAAGGGTTGTATGGGACCCCCCCTTAAATATTTATTTTATTTTGTTTTTAGTATTTGTTGCTATAGCGGCAACAGAAATACATCATCTCTGAAAATTTGAACTGTCTAGCTATCACGGTTCATGAGATACAGCTTGGTGACAGACAGACAGACGGACAGTGGAGTCTTAGTAATAGGGTCGCGCTTTTACCTTTTGGGTACGGAATCCTAAAAATAAAAAAACGACGAGTAAGAGTACCATCGATACGAAAAGACGAAGACTATTTAGTACTAGCTTCTGCCCGCGACTTCGTCCGCGTAAAATTTCCCATTCACCCTCTTAGGGGTGGAATTTCGAAAAACCCTTTCTTAGTGGATACCTACTCTTCACAAAGAACACACCCTCCAAATTTCATGTCTCTAGAACCAGCGGTTGAAGCTGTGTGTTGATATATCAGTCAGTCAGTCAGGACTTTGAATTTTATATATTTCGATGTTTTAAAAATGATACAAGGCCGTATATTCGAAATACGCAGCTTACAAGTAAAGCCTCACCACTGTCAATAGGTCGATATGAAAATAGTATTAGAATCGATAAAAAGTTTTTATAGCCATTGTAGCTATCATTAACTCAATGCCACCATAAATATAGCCATTTACAATTCTATAGAAATATGACCATAAACCGTCCTTGTGCTAAAACAAGCCAACGATGTATGCAGTCCGCTCGACCTCTGAAGGTTTTCATAAAAAAGTCAAAGTTAAAATCTTGACCGTGACACGGATACGTCACAAAGACGTAGTGTGTGCCGTCGCGACGTACTTTTGAAGATTTTGGCACTGAAAGATGAAAACAGACATTGAATATGGTCTGTGAAAGCGAGTTCTTAAGTTTATGTGTGAGTAATCTTGGCAACGTTAAATGCATTTTGGAAAGGATAAGAATACTCACACACACACATAGTAGAAGGTAATAGGGCCACACGGTAGGCCAGGGAAGCACTTCCCACATTGGATGGTCGCCTCACGAAACAGGTGCTCCGTCTAACTAAACAAAAGCTGCGTATAGTTACTGCAGCTTTAACTGGCCACGGGTCATTTAACAAACACCTCTTTGTCATAGGAGTAACAGACAGTCCGCTGTGCAGAGCCTGCATGGAGAACGACGAGACAGCGGCTCATGTGCTTCTAAACTGCCCGGTGGTCGCCACGTACAGGGCAAAGTACTTCGGTAACCCAGGTACCCTACGTGAAACGGTCAGTAACATTAAGGCGTTGCTGGCCTTCCTTGAGGAGCTGCGGTGGATCGAATAATCGATTTTCCCACTCGTACGCAAAATACGCGCATAGACGTGGAGTTGCGGACAACTGCCCGTATTACTTATTACCTATTAGGGCCACGCGAGGGGTCACCGATGGATGATCACCACGGGTGGAGGTCTTGTTAATAATTCAGAAATAAAATATGACCCTAATCTCAAAGAAGATAAGCGAAGGAAAGCCTGTCATAATAATTTTCTTCGCACCATTCTCTCGCAAAGGTTTTACTGTTTTCTTGGAGGATATCTGTATAATAAAACCAATACACTTCCAATATATCCAATGCGTACATCAGCTTGGTAAATATGTATGTTGGTTTAAAACTCTCGATTATCACGCAACTGAGAGTCTTTCGATTCCTATCCGCTAAACTATCTCTATCACACAGACACATAATATAATTATGACATAATTATGTATGTCCAGACAACAGTGGTGGCCCAGTGGTATCAGCCGCGACTTACGAGTTGTAGGTCGTAAATTCGAACCCAGACAGGCGCTTTACTTTGTGTTTTATTATTTCATCACCACTACGCTCAAAACGGTGAAGGAAAACATCGTGAGGAAACCGGCATGTCCTAGAACCAAAAATTCGAGGACATGTGACATCTACCAACCCGCACTGGGCCCGCGTGGTGGATTACGGCCCACTCCCTCTCACAGAGAGGAAGCCTGTGTCCCAGCAGTGGGAACATTATAGGCTGATTATGTATGTCCAATCTAGATTTATTTTATTTTGTCTTAAATTTGACTGTACCTAGAATTAAAGTAATCTTCACCACATACCTTTTCTTTGTTCATTAATCTTAATCAATATGTACATAAATGTAAGTCTTGGGGGGGCCTGGTGAACCGTAACATAGGTATTTTATGCCCTTTTCGGGCATCAGTCTCTCACAAATGTTAAGCCTATCCTGACCACAACATTTCAACAAATTATTAACCGGTCAAGCGGCGCGGTTCGCCGATCGGCAACGAAACAATAGAAAATCAACTGTGTCTCATTAGCGGCGCTTGACAGATTAATAAGTTATTTTTAATGAATGCGAAAAAACTACGACGAGATCGTGCAGCAAACTGCGTCTACAAACTGTGATTGGACACAATTCATCGTAATCACGGCAGTGTTGTCAAGAACGAAGCGAAGAAGAAGAGAAAAAAGAATACTCACGAATTCGTCAAGACAAAGACATGTTTGAGAAACAATGCTGTGCAATTTGTATTTACCATAAATACGTACTTTATGAAAAAACTTTTTTACAAAAAAAAAACACCACATAGTGATAAATAACTTTAATTTCGGAAGTCGGTGTCGTTGGTTCCGCATTTTCGTTTTTTGATACCGACTTCCGAAATTAAAGTTATTTATCACTTTGTAGTGTTTTTTTTTTTGAAGTCGGTGTTTTGTTTTTTTTGTAAAAACGTTTTTATTTTCCACTTTTTAGTTATACCTATCCCACACAAATTCAATTAACACTAGTGCATTGAAGAATTGAAGACACCAACTAGAAGAATCATCAAAATTGATGCAGTACATTTATGCATATAATTTCGTACATAAGAATAATTACCTAATTTATTATATACTAAAACCTTCCTGAAAGTATATAGATCGCATTATTGAAAGATTTATCAAAATTGGTTCATTCGTTTTTGAGAAAATCGCGGACATACAAACATACATATATACGGGTCAAATACACAACCTCCTTCTTTGAAGTCGGTTAAAAACTAACTGAGGGCATTAATTCAAAATCCTACTGGAACGCCATACAGCAATGACACCAACGCAGCAAAAAAATACTTCCTGGGCTGCTTTCCTTCCATCCTGAGCAGGAAAAGCGCCCCTAAGTGTAAGATCTTCAAAGAACAGGTATCGCTTCTCTAAAGTATTTCCTTTGTATACAATCCCCGGATCGATCTGACTTCTCTAGAATAATTTTAATTAAAAAAACCGGTCAAGTGCGAGTTGGACTCGCGCAACGAGGGTTTCATACAAAGTGGGTATGTAAATAGTTTAACACGGGTTTTTTTATTATTTTTCAATTCTCAATTCTTTATTGCGTACCATAATGTATACCTATAGTTGGTAGAGAAATTTAATGTAGCTTTTTTTAAATGTTGTTACAGTAGTAGTAGTTACTAATCTACGGTTTTCGGATTTTTCCCTTTATTTGTGCTACATGACATAGCTTCTTGCCAAATTTCATGATTCTATGTCAACGAGAACTACCCTATAGGTTTTGATTCCCTTGTAAGTGCCAACATATGCAGCATAAACGGAACATAAACGCCCGTATGTTTTGATTGTGTTGACTTATAAGTTTGATTTTAACACTGTTTCAAGAGATTGCAACCTTGAGTATTTGATATTAATTTCAACTTGATAATTTCACGCGTTCCTGAGAAAAAGGGTCTTGATAGACAGACAGACAGACGGACAACGAAGTGATCTTATAAGGGTTCAGTTTTTCCTTTTGAGATACGGAACCGTAAAAATTGCTGAAGGAAATAAAACTGGCTAAGTGCAAATTGAAGTGCTGTGCGACTTTGTTGACAATCTGTTCCCACGACATTGGCAAGTCTGTTTATTTCAAGATCTGATTTTATTTGCGAACACTGTTTTGTAACATTCCAGATTTTACGGCATTTCTGTGAACAGTTGGAGAATTGTAATCGAATAAGAATTAATGCGACGGTTATTCATCATCATCATCATTTCAGCTGAAAGACGTCCACTGCTGGACATAGGCCGGGGAGGCCTAGCACCTCCACTTCGACCGGTTTTGTGCTTCTCGCATCCAACAAGTTCCTGCGGCTTTCACAAGGTCGTCGGTCCACCTTGTGGGAGGCTTTCCAAAGCTACGTCTTCCGGTATGCGGTCGCCACTCCAGAACCTTTCAGCCCCATCGGCCATCTGTTCTGCGAGCAATGTGCCCTGCCCACTGCCACTTAAGTTACGGTTATTATTCAACATCAAATGTCATTTATTCAAACTAGGCTGATAATCAGCAATTTTTGAACGTGAAAATTACATAAGACAGTCCCCTAAAACGCCATCCCTTCACCATTTCCGAATGCTTTAGTTGTGAAGAAGAAGTGGCGCAAAAAAATTACTCAGTGTTTCCGTAAATAATCTATTTATTCTAATAGAATAGAATAGAAAGACTTTTATTTTAGACAGGAGTCTGTAGGGTTAGTAACAATTTTACTTAACTTCTACTGTTAGTAAGTTACAGAGACTGATATACAATTCAAATTCAGCGTGGAGCTGCATCTACCTCTGCAACATCGGGAAATCTCACTGATCTGCGGACACACTGAGAATACTGTTGGTGCTGCCGTGAACACGCGTCATCAGCAGTGATCGGAATAGGCTGAGTATGTTTACCTAAACTTCGGAGAACAAAGACAGAAAATGGACACTTCCTAACGACGACATGTTTTTTCCCGGAATTCGGGAAAAATCTTAAATGAGTTGAAAATAAACTTTATTTAAGATGGGTAAAGGCTATTTTTAACTAAACTTGCAATTACCTAATTTTCTGGATTTTCACGTAAAATCCCGAAATAAATAGTTTAACTTTAATTCATGTATTCGAATTATATTTACGATCCTTAAACTAACCGTTGTATCATACATTACATATTATTGTCGTAAGGAAGTCTCCACTTTCTGTCTCTGTTCTCCGAAGTTTAGGTAAATATACTCAACCTATTCCGATCACTGGTCATCAGGAACGCACATCTATTCTTAATAATGGCGGAAAAACCATTAATATTATTGTCCATAGAATAACATCATCGTCTGTAAAATTATAAATAGCTACTTAGGTATTATAACGAAACTGTTTGAAATAGATATCACTAGCTGCGCCCCGCGGTTTTACCCGCGTAAATGTCGATCCCGTGGGAATATCGGGATAAAAACTATCCTATGTCCTTTCCCGGGACTCAAGCTATCTCTATACCAAATTTCATCAAAATTGGTCCAGCCGTTTGAGCGTGAAGAAGTAACAAACATATAAACACACACACACACACACTCACAAACTTTCGCCTTTATAATATTAGTGTGATAGTGTGATGTGCCAACTACCTACATGTCTTTTGAAAATATAACGTAAAAACATTACATTAATATTTTGAAAAGAATTGTACAGAGATTTCTTTTAAAGATTCTGGTTTATACCACAAGGCAATTACTGAATTCTATAGCCTGGAAAGTGAAAGCGGCTTTTCCGCTCCAAGGTAATCTAAATATGGTTTTTATATTTCTTTAAAAGCCAATGTTCAAAGAACATGATTACTATTTCATACTTTTACCGACGTTGAATAACAATCTTTTGTTTTCATTGAATTCCTGCTCTAGCGAAAATAAAATGAATCACTACATTGAAGATAAAACGTATATTTTTTTTGTAAATCAAATTCAAATATATAAAATGTACAAAAGAAATCTAAATATAAAACACGGAGGTTTGTTACTTGACAAAATATGATGGTATAATAATATTAGGAAACAAACGAGGAATTAGGAGGGTTTATCGAATTCAGGATCATCATTTCAGCCGAAAGACGTCCACTGCTGGACATAGGCCTCCCCCAAGCACCTCCACTTCGACCGGTTTTGTGCTTCTCGCATCCAACGAGTTCCTGCGGCCTTCACAAGGTCGTCGGTCCACCTTGTGGGAGGCCTTCCAACGCTACGCCTTCCGGTACGCGGTCGCCACTCCAGAACCTTTCGGCCCCATCGGCCATCTGTTCTGCGAGCAATGTGCCCTGCCCACTGCCACTTAAGTTTGGCAATTCTTCGGGCTATCTCGGTTACCTTGTTTCTCCTGCGGATCTCTTCATTTCTGATTCGATCCCGCAGGGAAACTCCAAGCATAGCCCTCTCCATTGCCCTTTGAGTGACTTTCAGCCTTCTAATAAGGCCCATTGTGAGCGACCACGTTTCAGTGCCATATGTCATCACTGGCAACACACACTGGTCAAAGACTTTCGTCTTGAGACACTGCGGAAATTCAAATTCAGGATAAATGAATTCAGGATATTCAAAGTCAAAGCAAATTCCAAATAGGCATATAAAAGGCACCGTCAGATCGCCAACAGCAACCTTAGTTAAGGGGACTACAGGACCTAAACGCAAAAACGCAAGTTTTGTAATGCCTAAAAGTATATGATCGACTACAGTAAACAAAAAAAAAAAAAAAAAGAAATGATATTCTTCAGGATATATCGATGGCAGCAAAGTAGAAACGGACATATACAAAATCACAGTTTTATAGGATAGCTGATTTAGTAAAAATTAATTAAAAATTGTCCTTATTTACGTGGCAGATTTTCTTAATTATTATGAAATTTAAAATAATTTTAATACAGACTTGTAGATAGGGTTGAAATAAGCTCATTTTAGTAAAAAAAAGCATTTTCGCAAAAATGTAGATGTCCGTTTCTACTTTGCTGCCATCGATATGCTAGGTAGATAGTGTGTTGAAAACATAATACAACTAATTTGATACGATAGAAAGAAATCATGAAGATACCTTTAAAAACATTCTTATAAAAACCATTCTAATATGTACATACGATCATTCTGATTTTTTTTTGTCAGATTATTCTAAAAGCAACATAGTTACTTAAGCACTAGTGTTTTAATTTTTTAGTCAAAACAATAGATTTTTTGTAAATAGATAATTGCTTCATATTTTGCGATAAATTACCAGGGTTGTGTCATCGCGCTTGTCTTTCTTTTCTATGCAGTTCGACAGTGATCGCGATTTAGGTCATGTAGTTCCTTTAATAGAAAAATAAAGATCATTGTCATTTGGCAGACTTAGCAAAATCATAGGTAAAATAACTATGAACGGAGTGGTAAAAGAATATTTTGGATCCCGAATGACGTTGACGGGGCACTGTTAGTAACCATTGTGCAATTGTTTTCGAAAATAAATGTCATTTGAATGTATTCAGAAATCAAGATGGGTGGCATTAGATCCGATTTTGGCGACGTGCGAAAATAGCCCTTTATTTATAAACGTTATTTATAGTTCAGTAATGTTTAGCGACTGTTTAACCATACATTTTTGACGTTTAAACCTCTCTTAACTTCAAGTAAGTTTTATAAAATAAATCCCCACATTTCACTTGTATCCAAAATCGTTTTTCTTTCCCTTCATTTCCCTTTACAGAAACCTTATCAAGAAATTATAGATAAATAAAGCGTGTCGATATTCCATTATCCTATGCATGGTGAGCGTCGAGTATTATATAAAAATTCTCCTACCTCGCAATATACCCTTTGCCTCGAAGGAGTTAATATTATTCATGTCACTCAAGCTACCTCCACTGGAGACACACGGGCTTGTACGATGGACCACAATACATATTTTATTATCTTATTAACATCTCTACTAGGTGAGGGGCCCGTGACTAAATAATAACAGCCGCACAGGTCGATCATGTTAAGCTACGCTTGCCGCGGTTGGTCTATGGATGGGTGACCATCTTTACATACAGAGACCCCTCCGTGCCACGGAAAGCACGTTAATCAGTTGGTCCCGGTTGTCATTCGTGGATCTTTGACAGTCGTTATAGGTAGTCAGAAGCCCGAAAGTCTGACAACCAGTCTTACCAAGGGATATCGTATTACCCAGTAACAGGGTTGTGGAGGTCTTTTTTATTTTGATATACCCAGTGTTACTCTCACAGTAAATACGAATCTAACGACACCTCTCAAGCTGAAATCGATCAAGCCGTTTAGGCAACAGATAGGTAGATAGATATAAATTACAAACATAACCCTCCTTCTGGCGCAGTCGGGTAAAAATACGTCACTTACATTATTATCGTGATCAACAAAGAGTCTAGAAAACATGTTTTCATGCCTAGCGTAGGCCAGCTTTAATCAAAAGATTGAATGTAAAATCTTTTTTTTTTAATTAGTTGTGAAAAAACATTTCTATGCCATAGGCTTCTACTCCGATCACTTTTTATATCCTGCTTTTATCCAGAAGGTAAAATAGTTAGCCGGTATATTTTTTAACTGTGCTGTCCCACTGCAGACAAAGGGTAATTTTTCCTGCTGTCTGCGCTGCGTTGGAGCCCCGGCCGAACTCGTATTCGAAAATAACGCGAAATTTCGATTTTTCCATGGTTACAGAAACAGCGATATTAAAAAAAAAAAAAAAACGAATGCTGGGCCCCCGTTTTGGACGGTTCTCGAAATTAAACGAAGCCCGTTTCAATGAACTCATTCTGCAACGAGGTTCCTACTCACTAAACTCTAACAACAACAAACATCGGCAACTAATCCTGAAACATTAATTAAAAATAAACATAAAATACCTTTTAAAAACAAGAACGCCCATCTAATCTGCGCTCGCGATTTAGTTGCCAAACATGTAAATAAATTTGAGTTTTTGGAAAAATAACTTTAAATCCTAAACATAAAGTTTAGTGTACGCTACAACTTTAAACATTTTTCAATAGTTCTAGCCACTCTGAAATCAACTTAATTAGCACTAAAATAAAGTTGATATTTGTTTAACTTGAAATAACACCAACTGGAAACAAATTTGAATAGACCTTATGTATGTTACCGTTGATTCCAAACTTTATGCCTTTCCAAACTGAATATGTAAACAAACTTGTAATCAAAACCCGGCCGATATCTACCAACTTCTGTCTGCTTGGTACACACATAGACATATACGAACTAATTAGTACTGGATTAATAATGACCCGAGGCGCCTAATTCCCGATAACTCGTAATTGAAACTAATGTGATACCATCAACGCTGTAATTGATCAATTAGGAAACATGTTAGCTGTGTGAAAGCATCATTGGGTGGAAGATATGTTGAGGAGATCTCATCTATACATATAATAAAACAGTAAAAAAACTGTGTCTGTACATTGAATATATTTAAAAAAAAAATATTGAGGGGGGTTTAGAAACAGTAATAGGGCACGAATCCAAAAAAAAAAAAATTCTGTCTGTGTGTCTGTTTGTTTGTACACGCTAATCTTCGGAACTACTGGACGGATTTGAATGATTTTTTTGTTGATGTATAGGTATTATGTCTGGGCAACATATGGGCTATAATTTATCTTGGAAACTTGAACACCTGATGCAGAACCGCAACAGACCAGCAAAACTATAAGAGATACAAAAATGGCACCATAGCAAAAATTGTTCTACGTGATGTGCATTTTCTGCTGAGAGAATAAATTTGAAGATCTGGAACACCTGATGTGGAACTCCAAGAGCCCAGATACACTATAACACACATAGGAATGACGTCTTAGCAAAAGTTGTTCGGTCTAATGGGCATTTCCTGTTGACTTATAAAAATCGAAGATCAGAAACATCTGATGTGGAAATCAAAGCTGTCACTAATTTCAATGTATAATTATAAAATAACATAAGCTGGGAGTACCTCCATGCGGTGAAGGCGGTAACAGTTTAGGAGTGATTTTCGATGACGATGGTATATCATTGAAAATTTTACTCTACTGGCCAAAACTCCCATTTATTTTTTTTATTTTATCGAATAAATATGCCTTCGGGCTTATGTTATTTGAGCATTTAATTTCCTTTTCCATTTATCTTCGTGACACGGTAGCCTACCCGGTAACGCAGGGGAGCAGTCACTTAGTTTTTAATTGATCAGGTATCTTCACAATAAAACTATAACCATGCCTAGAAAGAGGTCAAATCTTTCCCAATGTTCCAAAGGAGCTAAAAGATTGAGGGTCATAAGATCACAAGGATCTACCGAAGAGCGTCAGGAGAGACTTGATGCTGTTCGAGAACATCAGGCTGCAACTCGCTCCGTGGAAACCTCTTCGAATCGCGAAGCACGCCTGCGTTCTCAGCGTATTTACCCATCTACGTCCAGGTCTCTAGAGTCCAGTGAAGAATAAGATACGCGACTGACCGCTGATCGTGAACGTCATGCATTGTCTCGCGAGTCGGAGACGTTCACGGGTAGAGACTTGCGCTTGAGTTCCAAGAGTATCTACGCATCGACTTCTAAGTCTCTAGAGACAAGTGGGGAACGTGATGCGCGACTGACTGCTGATCGTGAACGTTATGCATTGTCTCGCGAGTCGGAGACGTTCACGGATAGAGAATTGCGCTTGAGTTCTCAGCGTATCTACGTATCTGCTTCTAGGTCTCTAGAGACAAATGCGGAACGTGATGCGCGACTGTCCGCTGATCGTGAGCGACATACATTGTCTCGCGAATCGGAAACGTTTACCGACACAGAATCACGCTTGAGTTCTCAGCGTATTGGCACATCTACTAACAGGTCTTTTGAAACGAGTGATGAATGTGATGCGCGACTAACTGCTGATCGAGATTATCATACGTTGTCCCGAACACGCACACAACAAAATATCAGTTAGAAAGTGAGAGAGAAAGAATTGCTGGAGTACGGCATGAAGAGACAGAAGAAGAGCGCAACGAACGTTTGAATTCTAATCGACTTCGACATTCTCTGAACAGAATGTCGATATCATCTGAAGAATCGGATGTGTCTCAAGATATAGCCGTAGAGCATGGCGACCTTCCTTGGGTTGATAAGGAACGTAGTGCATTTACGTATACTCCTAATGATTGACTACGCCACATATTCCGCCATCGAAGGTATGGTTCAAAATTGTACTTTTTGTGAAGCTGTTAAATGGCAAAAAGAAAAAAAACGGTATGTGTTAGGTGGGAAAGTACATATTGAAATATTACAAAATCCTCCAGAAATATTAAGATCACTGCTAATTGGTGACCATCCACAGTCAAAACATTTCTTGGACAACATCCGTTCGTACAATAATGCCTTTCAAATGACATCTTTTGGTGCGAAACAGATTTCAGAAGGCCCATTTATGCCAACATTCAAAGTGCAAGGCCAAGTTTACCACCTTATTGGTTCATTTTTGCCTGAAAATGACCCCAAGTTTCTCCAAATATATTTCGTATCCAATTATCAAGATCAGACAAATATTAGAAACCAACCTTTCCGCAATTGAAAAATAGTCCGATTTCACTGCTTCAAAGTATGTTGCATGAAGTAAACCCCTACGTACACAGTTTTAAATCTGCATTAGAATCTATCCCCCTGGACAGAGCAACAGTTATAAATTTGTGATTGATGCTGGTAAACGACCCGCTACTGGACATCGGGGCAGATACAATGCTCCAGTAACAAATGATGTTGCAGTGGTTTTTGCTGATCAAGAATGTGAGCGGCGTGCGTGACATAGTGTTACGCACACAAGATAATCGCCTGCAACGCATTTATGAAACACATCGATCTTACGATGCATTGCAGTACCCTCTAATTTATTGCCATGAAGATGATGGTTATAATTTGAAGGGGTGGATTATGGGCATTTTCTGTTGACTTACAAAAATGAAAGATCTGGAACGTCTCGAATCGTCTCGCGCATCCCGTTGTTTTCCAGTCCCCGGGCTCTTAAAATTCGACATAAGACGTTTCAGATCTTCGATTTTGACGACCCCGTTGTCGCTGGCATAAGCAACAGGATCCGCGTACGAAGTCGCGGGCAGAAGCTAGTAGATAATAAGAATTTAGCCTAGCCTTTTCCCAACTATATTAGGGTTGGCTTCCAGTGTCACCCGCATGCAGCTGAATACTGTATTTTACATGGAGCGACTGCCTATCTTACCTCCACAACCTGGGTTGTGGAGGTCAGTTACTGGTAACTGGGTAATACGATACCCCTTGGTAAGACTGGTTGTCAGATTTTCGGGCTTCTGACGACCCGTTACGACTGCCAGAGATTCACGAATGACAGCCGGGACCAAAGGCTTAATGTGGTTTCCGAGGCACGGAGGGGTCTTGGTATGTAAAGACTAAACTTAGCCATAAGTTAAGTTTAATAGATCTACATAAAATACATAATCAGCCTATAAAGTTCCCACTGCTGGGACACAGGCCTCCACTCGGTGAGAGGTTGTGGGCCGTAATCCACCACGCAGGCCCAGTGTGGGTCGGTAGATATCACATGTCTTCGTTTTTATTTTGGTTCTAGGACATGCCGGTTTCCTCACGATGTTTTCCTTCACCGTTTTGAGAGCAATTGGTGATGAGATAATTTACACTTAGTAACGCATGTATGGGTGATCTGGGGACATCTATCTCTAAGTAGATACTTATGTATAGTAAAAGTGCGCAATGCTGCGTCCCCCACCCTATTTTAAGTTATACAAATATCAACTTTATTTCAATGACAAATTAAGTTGATTTCAGAGTGACTAGCACTATTGAAAAAGTTATAAAAATATTGAAGTTGTAGCGTAAATTAAACTTTATTATGTGGGAATTAAAGTTATTTTTACAATAATTCCTATTTGTTTACATTTTTGGCAAAGAAATCGCGAAAGTAGATTAGATACAAGCCCATGAGATTTCTCATCCGCAAAAGTGATGAACTTCCACACAAGCTTTCATCATTTCATCATCATCATTTCAGCCGAAAGACGTCCACTGCTGGACAAGGCCACAAGCTTTCAATGCCTATTTAATCCTTTTGGGAGATGAAGTTTCAAATGTCCTTCGTATTGAATGGATTTTTAACCGACGAAAAAACGGAGGAGGTTCTCAATTCGACGCGTATATTCTTTTTTTGATTTTTAATAAGTAGGTCGGGATGGACAACCAAAGATTTGTATATGAATAAACTTTTAAGAATCTGTAACTTTTTAGTGTATTTGTCTCGTAAACATTGTTATTTGGATCCCAAAAAATCTAAAGGTTTGCTTTACATTTTTGCGTTAAACTCAAAGCTACGCATACTTTCATTCAGCTTAAAATATTCCCATTGCTGGGACTCGGACCTCTATGTAAAAGGAATAGCCAACCTTGTGGCGTGTAACATACCAGCAAAAATGAAAACATTGAATAGTAACTGTGCTAGCAAATAAATCCTTCATTTTTCCATTTTACAATTTTCCCGCATTCGGCATTTAAAAGTCCTTTCAACTTTTTTAGCCAAAAGAATCCCTCAACTTTGGTTTTCATTCCGCTTTTTCGGGCTCATATTCAGTCAAAAGTTTCATACCTATTGGTTATCATCTGCATAGCCTTTTCCCAACCTAACTGGAGGCAGCTGAATACCAATATTTTACATGGAGTGACTGCCTATCTGACCTCCACAACCCGGTTACTACATATTTGTATAACAAAAATTTCAATAAAATTTGAGATAAAACCTAATCGGCTCGATGGTCAACATTTGGAGAATAAGTTTTCGAAAAGTAAAATCCGCATTTGTTTGTTTTTAAATAACAATAAACATTCTTTGTATAAGACATGTAGTTTTTTTTGTTCGAAAAATTTGTTTTGAAGCAATGGATTAGCAATACCCTTCAAAATGATTGAGATTGTGATTGATATTGTGTGTTACGCAAGTAGGGTGCTGGTCATGATAGAAACATACCTAATATTAAACGGTTTTCCAAAAAATAGTCTGTGGGGAAGTACGGCTAGTCGACTCCATAATTTAGGGACTTTAATTCTATTAAGCTTCTAATAATTTATCGAAATTGGATGTGCTTTTGCCTCATAAATCAGTTTCAATTCAGTAACTTACATACTTCGTCATGAAATTAAATTTATGAAGTGGAAAACTGCCTCTTTGATCTAATAGTCGCAAGCGCTACGGTTCATGAGGTCTTGGGTTCGATTCCCAGGTCAGGCAAAGAGTTATTAGGTTATCTGGAGTTTTTCAATAGCAGCCCGGAGTCTGGATTTATTTATTTATATACATGTACTCCAACGAAATGTCCATTAATAACATACATTATATAAAAGAACTTACATTCTATACATATAAAATTCAAAGTCCTGACTAACTAATATATTATATCAACGCACAGCCTAAACCGCTGGTCCAAGAGACATGAAATTTGGAAGGCGTGTTCTTTGTGAAGAGTAGGTATTCACTAAGAAAGAGTTTTTCGAAATTCCTCCCCTAAGAGGGTGAACGGGAGATTATCTATTAGTTTGTCCAACTTACTACATTGAATTGCACAACTTATTTATATTTTAGTTTGTTGAATTCACCTACAAATTAAAACAATTTGTGCCCGGTTGATGACAATACGCTCACCCCCTATTCATAATCAGCCGATAATGTACCCACTGCTGGGACACAGGCCTTCTCTCTGTGAGTGAGCCGTAATCCACCACGCGGGCCCAGTGCGTGTTGGTAGATGTCTTCGACTTGACTTCACGGACCACACCTTTTTTTTGTTGCTATGCAATAAAATTGTTTAGTATTTTCGAAACCGTGTGTCTCGCCTCTCGTACTCAGCCATGTCACTAAGATTTGCATTTTTTATTAAAACACTAAAGTGTTTGATGGAGAGGGACTGCAGTCAGCAAGTAATGCCAAGAATTTGTATGTAAAATAACACCATCAGATTTTGAACAATTACCCATTATTTTTGATTATCGTTTCATTTCGCACAGAAAGATGTTCTTTGTTAAAATAATATGAGGAGATATTAATCTTTTGAGTTGGCGTTGATTTTAGGGTTCTGAACTTTTGAAAGGGCAGAGGAAACTTTCTAAGATGACTATCGTGTCCGTCCGTTCGCCTATCAGAGAGGTTTTTCGCAAAAACTGTGACGTAGGGATTTGATGTTTGGGTTAGGTATAGGTTTGGTAGGGACGTTAGGTTTTCGTGACTCACACATATCAACAACAAAAAATTAGGGAAAAATAGTTGGTTTGTACAGGCCAGCACATCAAGCTACTACCTACAATCAGTCAAATTTCTTTTATAGACTTTTAGTTTTATCGCTAAAGCATAAGGTTCAAAGTTGATTGGGAAAATTTGACAGTTTCGGGAAGCTTGATGTGCTGGCGTTTGTACTTTATTCCAATTTTCAAGGTAATATTTACATAATTTAATAAACTAACAGTCTTACAATAATAATAATATGCACAGACGCCAGCACACCAAGCTACCCGAAACTGTCAAATTTTCCCAATCAACTTTGAACCTTATGCATTCAGCGATAAAGTTGAAAATCTATTAACGAAATTTGATAGATTGTGGTAGCTTGATGTGATCTGTACAAGTATATAAAAAAGTAGGGGAAATAATCAAAGGGTATCAAAAAATTTGCCCGCGTCGCTGTCAATAGGAAAACTGCCCAAAAGGCCGGCAGCATTGCCACGTTGTATGGCAATACAGATTCTTTGGCCAAAACATATTATTAAAATGGAGGGTCACTTCAAAAGAGCAGAGCTTTTAGAAATACACACATCAAAAGTGTCTAGGGATCAAGCATTTTTATGCGGATTTCTTGAGATTGAGATGTGGCTTTGTAATAAATTTATGATTTTATAAATTTATATGGATCCTTTTTGGTGCATTTCATAATTTGAATCAGGAACTGTGAATCAAATTCGAGTAAAAGATGAAAATCAGCTGTCAATATTTTCCCTATAAAAACATACAACGCATTGAAGACATTATTAGTGCTACTGTTTCCCTACTACTGATTAAAACCAACGTTATTATGGAGCGGCGACGTCATTTAAGCAGGGAAGAAATGCTCAGAGCCGTGGGAATGATAGAAGCTGGTCCCCGGCAACGTACTGTGGCTTTAGCTCTGAATACAAGTCAGAGTGTTATCAGTCGACTTTGGAGACGTTACCGAAGCACTGGTACCGTGGCTGAGCGCCATGGAGGACGGTATCGCTGCACCACACGGAGACAAGACTGATACATTCAAATCTTAACTCGAAGAGCTCCAACAATAACCGCCATGATGTTAGCCGTGAGGCTTCATCACTCTTCAGGGAACTTAATTAGCGACCAAACAGTCAGAAACCGCTTGCATGAAGTGAACCTTCATTCCCGAAGACCGCTACGGGTACCACCTATAGCAATGCACAATCGTAGGATTCGATATCAATGGGCTCTTGAACACAGAAATTGGGCAGAAGAACAATGGCGTTTCGTGTGCTTTTCTGATGAGTCTCGTTTTGGTATGAGACCGGATACAAGACGTATACGACACTGGAGAACCCCTGGACGCCAACAGCGATTAAAATCCTGCCAGGAAATCCATCCTTATAGTGGTGGAACCATCATGGTATGGGCGGGTATTTGGATCGGCGGAAGAACTGAGTTGATTTGGATCAGAGGCAACCTCAACGCTCAAATTTATGCTGAGACGATTGTATCAGACGTCATCGTTCCTCTACAAGTGCAAATCGGTCCCTTATTTCAGTTAATGCATGATAATGCACGACCGCACACCGCAAGAGTTGTAAGACAGACTCTCGCCGCAGCTAACATCAATGTCCTGCCCTGGCCTGCTCAGTCGCCAGACTTGAACCCGATTGAGCATGCATGGGATATGCTACAGAGAAGAGCTCTGCCGAATATGGAGGGTATCCAGTCGCAAGAAGACCTTTTTTTGTTGTTGCAACGAACATGGGCGGCCATTCCACAGCGTGATTTGGATGAACTCATTTTGAGTATGCCAAACCGATGTTCTTGTGTTGTTAGTGTTCGCGGTAGAAACACGGATTATTAATTGTTTAAGTTACCCAATAAAATTTTAAAGAAAACTGTTATTTCAGTCTTTTTTTCGAACTTTTGTGTTAGTGGTTCAAATGTCAAAAATCCCTTTATTAGGAAAATGGCAAATTTCTTTATTAATGCAAAGGTGACTTGGTTTATCGTTACTGTGACAAACGAAAACACTTTATTTGATGAATCCTTAAAGAAAATTTTAATTAATATCAATCAGGAGAAAAGTTATTGCAAAAATATATGTTGATCCCTAGACACTTTTGATGTGTGTATATCCTGTGATTATATATCATTTCAAACAACGTCCTACTTCAAAGAATTCAATATGTTCCGACTCGCTCTTGACTGGTTTTTAAATAATGTTTTATGAATTTAGAAGTTTTTTGGGTGTTTATTTCTAAGTAAGTATTTGCATATTTTTGAGACTTCTGTATAAGTTTAACGAGTCTTCGCTCAAGAATAATAAGATTTCTGAATAAATAAGTACAATTTTGTTAAGAAAACACAAAATTCGTTGACTTTTTGCATGATTAGGTGTTCCAAGTTTTCATGAAGCGAGTAACTTTTTGTTTTTGTCTTTTAAGCAAGTAATTAACATAAGTAATTATTTTTTTATTAAATTAAGTAAAAACTTATACCCGTAAGTTTGAACTTTAATAAAAAATAAATACTGCTAATAAAACTGCTTCTTTATAATAATCTTTTGGTCATAATACCTGTCCCATAAAAGATCTCAGATTTGGAATGAGTTCCGGCATCTTGGAGTCTTTTTTTTGTAGATGGGAAATTCAAATGACCCCTCCGGCTCTGGGTGGAGCGGAAGGGAGTGTCAGACTCTTACTGACTAAAACCCACCCGTGTTCCTTCCTTAGCCCTTTATGTTCCAGGGTAGCGGTAACCCTTTCGGACAATCCCGCACCCCCAGCTCGGAGTCTGCATTTGTGCCGGACGATGGGCTCGCCCCCTAGGTAATAGGTAATACGGGCTGGTATCCGCAACTCCACGTCAATGCGCGTTTTGCTCGCCCCCTATTACATGGGATCTAAACGCACAGCACACGATATCCATGGGGTACACAGCAAAAGTAGATGATGAAAATCAGAAATTCAATACTAATGAACGGAGTTTGCGTATATCGTCGCTAATCTAACTAAGTGACGTAACTGATTCGAAGCATACTTTACAGTACAGTATTACTACTACTGTTATCGTATTAATATTGTTTTAATAATGAATATTTTAACAGATACGTCACTTCGTGAGTTCTTTGTTTTTATTTTGTTCGGAATACATGATCAAAAATATTAAGCATTTTCAAAGTTAATGCTTTTGAGCTGTTTTGTACAGATATTCTAGACTAGATACACTCTTCAACCCGTTTGTATTGATATACCCTTTCCGTAACATCCTGTATAGAAAACGTTCCATAGCAGTAAAAATAACTCGTCTCACACAAAGAAGGAACGATCATTGATCATTTGCCAAAAATACAATGAAAGCATTAATTCTCTGTATTGTTTTACAGGATGTTGAATTTTAAAACAAAGCATTAACGGGAACACGTTTTATATTAATTTCCACATGCCCGTTACAAGAACGGAGCGAGATATAATTCACATTTTGTGCTTGCTTTTGTTTTACTGAGGCCCTGAAGACTAATTCCCATAATGAAAAACGTTCAAAATGTAGTCGCAATCTTATCTCAGCGACAATCAATGTCTAAAACTTGTCAAATTTTAGGTAAATTAGAGGTATTTTTGACGATCATTTTTGACTTTATTTATTTGAGATTGAGACCGAGGTCAAACTGTGAACGTTATTAAAGTTACAGGCATTACCCCACTAAGTATTTTACGGTGTTCAAATAGTATTTAGCTCAAATAGTATGAAACTCTCTTTAAAGATGTCTGAATTCCTGACAGGTTTTCGTTAGTTATATAATTTACATGCATAGTACCTAATTCAATTTGTTTAATAATGACGACGCAGCAAGTTACACCGTCCAGTTTAGGTACGAAGTTAATACTGAATACTTAATACTCAATATCTTTATTGCAACAGATGAATATACATACATACCGGTCAAAATCATAACCCTCCTTTTTGCTTCGCCGTAGTCGGGAAAAAATGGAGCAATGACAGATAAATTATTATTTATGTTGATAGATTGCTGACCTACAGAAGGGTCCGTGGCTAAATAATAACAGCCGCACAGGTCGATCGATCAGGTTAAGCTACGCTTGCCGCGGTTGGTCTATGGATGGGTGACCATCTTTACATACCGAGACCCTTCCGTGTCTCGGAAAGCACTTTAAGCCGTTGGTTTCGGCTGTCATTCGTGGACCTTTGACAGATTTTACGGGTCGTCAGAAATCCGAAAGTCTGACAATTAGTCTTACCAAGGGGTAACGTATTACCCTGTAACTGGGTTGTGGAGGTCAGGGGGTGGGGGAGGTTAAGGGGACTTCATGACCTAAAGCGCGGTCACTGTCAGAAAAAAGAAAAGCGCGATGACACGACGCTGGCATTTATTGCAAAATGTGAAGCAATTAAGTATCCATTTACCTATAAAAAATCTATTGCTTAGACAAAAAAATTAAAACACTTTACGTTAATATGTTGCTTATTTTGCCCAAAAACGTCCACTGCTGGACATAGGCCTCCCCCAAGCACCTCCACTTCGACCGGCGGGTCCGGGCTTGTAAGATAATCAGACAAAAAATTAAAATTATTACATGTTTAATTTAGTATGCTTTTAGAGGTATCTTCGTGATTTTTTTCTATCATATCAAATTAGTTGTATTATGTTTTCAACACACTATCTAACTAGTACATTTCCTGAAGAATATCATATATTTTTCTGATTTTGTTTACTGTAGTCGATCATATTATACTTTTAGGCGTTATAAAACTTGCGTTTAGGTACTGTAGTACCCTTAAATAAAGATAATCCCGGTGAGAAATCTTCAGTACCTACGATTTATTTTAGATATACATAAAAAAAAAAAACTCAGTAACAAAACTCTACTATGCCTGAAGTTACGCAAAAGAAGTCGTGGTGAGGACACCGAAACCTAAGTTACTCAAGTCACTATTAATCTACCTACACGGAGCAAATAGCGAGTGACAGACGGACAGACAAGTGATAAGGGTAGTATACTGTGCGGTGTGGATTCCGAAGTACTATTAATACCGTGGGATATGTAGTAGGTAACGTTTATGTAGAGTATGAAATCTATATAGAAGCGACACTCATGCACAGTCATGAAAATGAATAGTTTATTTATTTATTTAATACTTCAGGCACACAAATGTACAAAGGCGGACTCAATGCCATAAGCATTTTCTACCAGTCAACCTTAGGGTGACGCAGAAACAAACACACAAACAACAAATAAAACAAAAAACATATACAACAAACAGACAAATGGACCCTGTTAAGAAGAAAATATCCAACCAGCAATTTGTCGAAAATCGAGTTATATATTACATAGTTAGAATCTACACATCGAACTTTTTATACCTACGCAAAAAAGATTCAAAAAGTAACAAAATGTTGGTTGGATCTTTTTTGCTTAACAGGGTCCAAATATTTCACACGAATTATTGTACAGACGCCAGCACATCAAGCTACTACAATCTATCAAATTTCTTTAATAGATTTTCAACTTTATCGGTAAAGCATAAGGTTGAAAGTTTGGGAAAATTTGACAGTTTCGGGTAGCTTGATGTGCTGGCGTCTGTACCTTACAAGGCAGCAGTAAGCTAGGGCCTTTAATATGACTGACTATACAGCATATTATTTGTCAAAAAATTACATACAAAATTATCGGATTGTCGCCTGTCGGTATTATGACAAGAGGGTAGAGGGTGGTGGGGAGATAGTGCGATTGGTTACAGGTACCTACAGTAGGTTTTTCCATAATCAAGAAACGCGTAATGGCACAGCAAAGCATTAATATTCGTATGCCGAAACGGTTCTCGCGGTGTGCTCAAGTGACGAGTCCCCATATATCGATATCAACTAAATTTGCGTGCTATGTGTATGAAAATAAGATTCAAAATAATTTCGGCTTACGAAAATTCTCTGTCTTCATATGCCGATATCAAAGGAATGTGCGTGTTAAGGGTGTGAAAATAAGATTCGAAACCATTTCCGTGCCACCGTCTAAGCGTTAGCGTAGCCTTAACTGTGTTGAACGTATCTTACGCCCCATAACTGTAGGCATCACACTTCACACTAATCACACTTCACACTAACATTATAAAGGCGAAAGTTTGTGAGTGCGTGTGTGTGTGTTAATATGTTTGTTACTTCTTCACGCGCAAACGGCTAGACCAATTTCGATAAAATTTTGCATAGAGGTAGCTGACACCCTGGATGAACATATAGGCTACTTTTTATCCCCATATTCCTACGAAATCGATATTTACGCGGGTGAAACCGCGGAGGGCAGCTAGTTAATAATAAACTAGCTGCGCCCCGCGGTTTCACCCGGATAAGTCTCGATCCCGTTAGAATATTGGGATAAAAAGTATTCTATGTCCTTTCCCGGGACTCAAACTATTTTTACCGACTTCACAAAAAGGAGGAGGTACTATGTTCGGCTGTTTGTATGTTTTTTTATTATTTTTATTTTTATTATTATTTTGTATGTTTGTTCATCGAATACTCCGCCAATTGTCGATGGGTTTTCAAAATTCTTTTTTTGTTCGAAAGTAGATAGTTCTGAGGTGGTCCCATTGTCACCAAGTTAGGATCTGATGATGGGATCTTAGAGAAATCGAGGGCAACCCTGAAATTTTATAGGCTCACTTATTGTTTTTCGCATATTTTATGAAGTATCTTGTTTATTTGCGTATGGTTGTGACCATCTCAGGTAGCTGGGCTGATGATGGAAGGTACAACTCCTTAACAGTAAGAAGTTACTCAAACAGGCAAGGACTGTTTTAGTAAATTGTTTTGATGTTTGATAGGGCATTTGTCACATTTGGTCTCATGATCATCAAGTCATGACCTGATGCTGCAGTCAGGATAGTCTGCAGAGTACCTAACTCCTCGACAACTAAGAGCAGATATATCGTGTTTAGGCTCATTGAAAAGGGCTCGATGTGTGGATAAACGTACTGTTAATGAGGAACACCGAAGTACATAGAGACCTGATGCTGAAGCCAGGAGCATCAGAAAAAGTACAAACGTTGAAATAACAGCACCGTAGTCGTGTTTGGGCTCATTTTAAACAGGACTAAATTTTAAGTTCAAAGCAATGTTGACATAAGTCTGGCCTGATGCTGCAGCCAGGACTATCAGCTTCTAGTCTCAAAACATCAGGTCAGGATTTCATGATGGGATCCTGGAGAAATCGAAGGAACTCTTCAAATATTAAAGGCACACCTATAGCGATTTGGGTATTTTTTATAGTAACTCGTGCACTTGCTCTCGGAAAGCACCATTTGGTGAAGTGGAACTGATGATGAAGACCACAGATAGCCACCGGAACTACTCAATAATATCTAAGTATTTCACGGGTTGCGATTCGATTACTTTAATATGGTTGCTAAGCAATTCATGCTCGTCACAATGTGAATGGTGATATGGAGCTGATGGTGGACCTGGAGAACTCCTCAACAATTAACTTCCCTGCATCGGGAAAAGCAATATTTTGTTTGTAAAAGGCGATGATCACTAGGCTATTGTAACTTACCACTAAAAAGCGTGAAATAAAAACTTTTTAAGAAAAAAAAACCGACTTCCAAAAAAACACTACAAAGTGAAAAATAACTTTAATTTCGGAAGTCAGTGGCAAAAAACTAAAATATAGATCCAAAGACACCGACTTCCGAAATTAAAGTTATTTTTCACTTTGTAGTGTTTTTTTGGAAGTCGGTTTTTCTTTATACTAAATTTCATCTAAATCGGTTCAGCGGTTTAGGCGTGAAAAGGTAACATACAGACAGACAGAGTTATTTTCGAATTTATAATATTAGTATGGATTCGGAGTGAAATCTTTCGCCTCTGTACATTTTTGTTCTGTGGTGGTGCTTTGAGGAGTTCGTCTGATTTATTGGAAATAAGGGTTGATGGGCGATGGGTGACGTGAATGAGTAGAGTACAGGTGTATTGTCAAAGGATTTTAGCATATTGAGTATTGATGAAAGGATTGGTACGGTCGGCGGGATGTCACATCGTGTTACCTTAGACCGCGCGCTAACAATACGTTTGGCGAACGAACTAGTGGTTACATTATACCGAGACTTATTAATAGTCTACCCTCAGAAATAAACAAATGTATTACACAGAAAAATATCAAATGTAAACTTAAGCAAAATTACTTAAGTATTATGTAGGAATGATTGTACCTATTGAAATACCTTAAGATGTTATTAATTGTATCGACTTAACGCATACATATAAAATGCTTCATTGAAAAGTTCGATATTGAGATAGACTCATGATAGCACAAGTTTAAACCTTAGTGGTTTTTGGTTGCTATTTAATATGAATAATCCTGTATTCTTTTGTTTAACCTTTTACCGCCCGACTTTATATCAGTTATCGTGCCCCTAGCGCCGGAACAAAAAAAAAAAAAAACCGAAAAATAAATACCGATGAAACGAGCTGTGATGATGTAATAATAATACAGATTAAACGAGCTGTGTTATTTGGTCGTATATATACGACTCTGGCGAAATGGACACGAAAATATCTGTCGGATTAATCCGACAGAAGCGGTTAAAAGGTTAAATGATAAATAAATTAAAAAAAAACCTACATATACCAATTATGAGAAAGTAAGTGAATTGATTAACGCAGAAGACGATAAGAAGTTCTGTCCAAGTGTGAGTACTTATGAGTGAGGGACCGTATTCAAATTTTTTTACACCACGTAAAAAAATTTGAAAACGGTCCCTCACCAGGAGCATTTGCATGTGAATGTAACCTATCTTATTTCGCTATTCTGTTGGTTTTATAGAGGTATGAGGAACAGGCTGTAAAGTTCACTCAACCTCCATACAAAAGAGAGGATCCTTCTACCAGACGGTGTTGTGTCTGGCGGGCAACTGCCCAATGAGTCATGTCGGGCTGTTGTATCTATGTTAGTTGCGCGGTAAACTCTGCTTGCGCGATGCAGGATTTGCGTGACGTCAGTATGACGCGTTGTTCTCATGTGGCGTTGTAGATACCGCTACAGTTTTAATAAATCTCTCTAATAGCAGGTGTCGGCCTGCGCAGTGTTCTTGCAAATTCGTAGCTGTTACTGTTGAATCTTGGATTGTTACATTACAGGCTCTTGGAGGGAGGGCCTTTTTACGTGCATCTATGAATTTGAAACTAGCTGATCTATTCTTCATATTTATTTATTTATATACTGTTAGCCAGCATCATCCCACTGTCTCCCCATGACTTCCAGCTCTTTCAATCCAGGCCTAAGGTGGACTACTGGTCGTTTGTTTGTCCAGCTCGTCCCGCCATTTTTACGGGGTCTGCCGCGACGCCTTCTAGCTGTGTCAGGGCTCCACGTGGTGGTAATTTTGGTACACGACAGACGTGGTCAGCCCAGTCCCACTTTAGCTTAGCGGATTTTTGAGCAACGTCAGTAATCTTTGTTTTGGAGCGCAGTAGGGTTTATTTATACAGGGTGAAATTGAATTCATGGGCATCCTTTTAGGGGGTCATGGTAATCATCATTATGAACAACTTTTACCATGGGACCAAACCTGAAATCGCGAAAAAAATCAGCTCTTCCCTACATTTTGACGAGTTATGTGAACATAAATGCAAGGAACAGCTGATTTGTTTTCGTGATTTTAGGTTTAGTCCCATAGTAATAGGTGTTCATAATTTCAATGACCTCTTAAAAGGGTGCCCATGAATTTAATTTCACCCTGTATAGGTTTACTAAAAGCTTCTGTACATTCTTCTTTTAATGACCTGTCAGTAATGCCAGGTGGGATGACAGTTCTTTTCAAGCTCATTTTACCTAATTTTTGATGTGACTCACCCGTGAGATTGTTACAGAATACCCCTAGTAAAAATCGATAGGTATAACTTTAATAACAAACAAGTTGTGTACTTGAGTCAAAGGGCAAAGTCTTTAAATCGTATAAGGAACTGCCAATCAATCGATTTAAAACAGCATTATTGAAATAGCTTTTAGGAAAATCGTTCTATTCTGTGAAAGAGTATAATTAGACTTTATCACACTGACATGTTACTATTATAATTTGACAAATACTTGACATTGTTTAGTTTTTAATTTAAAAAGAGGTATATTTGTATAGATATTTACATAATATAAGCTAACATATAAACTATAATAATATAAAAAAAAAAAACAAAAATAAACAAAATAATCATAGGGCATCAAAGAATTCGTACGCATCGCTGTCAACAGGAACAGTGCCCTAAAGGCTGGCAGCATTGCCACGTTGTATGGCAATGCTAATTCTTTGGCCAAGAAATAGGCCAGCCCTCTGGTCACGTGAAGAGTCGACTAACCGCTTGGCGATATCTCGAAAAACTAGGGCACTCGGACCCCATGGCCCTAGTGGGACATTTCAATTTAATAACTATGATTTACCAATGTACAAATTTTATTAGCTTCATTTATTTAATTCATGTAATCAATAATTTCGAATGCTGGTTTTAGCGAATTGTTTTGAAAACTGTTAAAAAAAAAACCCGACCATTCTGTAATTTACTACAATTCCTGCAAATCATATCAACTTTTCATCCCGAGAAAATATCTTCAAATATGAAGCTGAATCTCTATCTAAAGTAAAATAATAATAAAATTATACAGCACGTCCGTTAAAACAAATGGAATCTGCCAAGAGCCTTAGGTCCATTTTATTTGACGAAGACGTCCAAAGTTAATTCGGCCAAATCCCAGTTTTATCTGCTTCAACTAAGTATTTTAAAACAAAAACGTTAAAACTTTGAAGTTTAAAGTGATGATCATTCAATTAAAAAGTTATGGACTCACAAAACGTTTCTTGAATTAAGTTGAGAGAGGGTGATGTAAGCGAAATGATTTTCAGGGTTCCGTTCCCCAAAGGTGCCAACGGAACCCTATTACTAAGCCTCCGTTGTCCGTCATTTTTTTCAGCGGGCTGTATCTTAAAAACCGTAATAGGTAAACAGTTGAAATCGAGTTTCCTCTTAATAAAAATATCCTATTGCGTGCAAAAGCGCTTCGCCAGACTTATTTAGAATATCTCTGGTAACTTAAAGAACTTGAACTTACGTAACAACTTGAAAGACTACTGAAGTAAGTAATTAAGTTAAAGCTTTAGTTTGTTCAGTTGTAATTAAAGTTAGCTCGTAGATAAATAGTACGGTAGGTATCGATGTTATTAAAAGTTGGTAGATTGAACAGTAATTTTAATGCTATGAAAAATGTTAGTATAGTATTTTTATCTCACGAAGCGATACGCGCTTTAGTTGTTGTAACCAAGTATACAGGGTGTTACGGAAACGATATATCCATACAAACGGGTTGATCAGTGTATCTGGTCTAGAATCGCTGTACAAAATTTCAGCTCAAAAGCAGTAACTTTGAAAATGCTTAATATTTTTTTTATTTCGCACATCACGGCGCTGCACTTTCGCGCGGCGGCGTGATGTGCGTGTACTAGGCGCACAGACACACTACAGATAATGGCCCTCGTAGTGCGGTGACACGTTTGTTATGATTTCAATTTAATAAACTATCGAAATAAAGAAATATTAAGCATTTTCAAAGTTACTGCTTTTGAGCTGAAATTTTGTAGAGAGATTCTAGACCAGATACACTCTTCAACCCGTTTGTATGGATATACCCTTTCCGTAACACCCTGTATGTATAAACACACTGTGAATGTGTGCGTCAGCTAATAACATAACACATACACGCACACATCCGACTTCGCCATTGTCACGGACGGTAACGAGAGCTTCTGCACGTACACACACATTCACAGCGTGTTTATACGCTTGATAAGCAAAAATAAAGTGCGCATCGTTTTGTGAAATAAAAATACAATATACTTAAAGATTTACACCATGAAAGTTATTTCCCTGTGGCATACAATATAATTGAAGCAAAAAAATGGTTTTCAACTGGACCTGATGTGTGAGGTCATCATCATTCTCCTGCCCTTATCTCAATTTATTTGGGGTCAGTGCAACATGTCTTTTTCTTGGTGCCCTGTCAGTTCACCAAAAATTAATTTACAAATTTTTACTTGACAAACAACGATTGGCAAAAACATGATTTGTCATTTCATCATTATGCAACAACAAGTTTGCCAGATAATTCACATTACAAAATAATCACCAGATAAACTTTTGTTTAATAACGTGTTATTTAAAATGAAACTCATTCTTTCATCGACATACGATAATAGAAAAAAGAGACTATTTTTAGTGGGTTACCCGGAACCGAACTAGTTAGATTAGATAAATTATTAAAAAAAAAATGTTAGGTTAGGTTAGGTTAAAACTGTGACCCCTACGCACGAGCCGAGCGAGCGAAGCGAGCGGTGCCGCGGTAGCGGCCGGCGAGTGCCAGAAACGACTAGATTATGTAGAAAAAAAATACTTTTACACGAAATATGGGTGCCAGAAACGACTTGCGCTAATAGAAAAAAAAAAAAAGATTCCTTTTAGTGGGCTACCCGGAACTAAACTAGTTACATTAGGTTAATTATTAAAAAAAAATGGTTCGGTTAGGTTTGGTTAAAACTGTGACCCCCTACGCACGAGCCGAGCGAGCGAAGCGAGCGGTGCCGCGGCAGCGGCCGGCGAGTGCCAGGAACGACAAAATGCAGTCGCTAGTGTATTATAAAATGATATTTTATATTAACGTTATTTTTCCAAAAGAATCTAAATATTAAATGAAAAATACACACATCAAAAGTGTCTAGGGATCAAGCATTTTTATGCGGATTTCTTGAGATTGAGATGTGGCTTTGTAATAAATTTATGATTTTATAAATTTATATGGATCCTTTTTGGTGCATTTCATAATTTGAATCAGGAACTGTGAATCAAATTCGAGTAAAAGATGAAAATCAGCTGTCAATATTTTCCCTATAAAAACATACAACGCATTGAAGACATTATTAGTGCTACTGTTTCCCTACTACTGATTAAAACCAACGTTATTATGGAGCGGCGACGTCATTTAAGCAGGGAAGAAATGCTCAGAGCCGTGGGAATGATAGAAGCTGGTTCCCGGCAACGTACTGTGGCTTTAGCTCTGAATACAAGTCAGAGTGTTATCAGTCGACTTTGGACACGTTACCGAAGCACTGGTACCGTGGCTGAGCGCCATGGAGGACGGTATCGCTGCACCACACGGAGACAAGACCGATACATTCAAATCTTAACTCGAAGAGCTCCAACAATAACCGCCATGATGTTAGCCGTGAGGCTTCATCACTCTTCAGGGAACTTAATTAGCGACCAAACAGTCAGAAACCGCTTGCATGAAGTGAACCTTCATTCCCGAAGACCGCTACGGGTACCACCTATAGCAATGCACAATCGTAGGATTCGATATCAATGGGCTCTTGAACACAGAAATTGGGCAGAAGAACAATGGCGTTTCGTGTGCTTTTCTGATGAGTCTCGTTTTGGTATGAGACCGGATACAAGACGTATACGACACTGGAGAACCCCTGGACGCCAACAGCGATTAAAATCCTGCCAGGAAGTCCATCCTTATAGTGGTGGAACCATCATGGTATGGGCGGGTATTTGGATCGGCGGAAGAACTGAGTTGATTTGGATCAGAGGCAACCTCAACGCTCAAATTTATGCTGAGACGATTGTATCAGACGTCATCGTTCCTCTACAAGTGCAAATCGGTCCCTTATTTCAGTTAATGCATGATAATGCACGACCGCACACCGCAAGAGTTGTAAGACAGACTCTCGCCGCAGCTAACATCAATGTCCTGCCCTGGCCTGCTCAGTCGCCAGACTTGAACCCGATTGAGCATGCATGGGATATGCTACAGAGAAGAGCTCTGCCGAATATGGAGGGTATCCAGTCGCAAGAAGACCTTTTTTTGTTGTTGCAACGAACATGGGCGGCCATTCCACAGCGTGATTTGGATGAACTCATTTTGAGTATGCCAAACCGATGTTCTTGTGTTGTTAGTGTTCGCGGTAGAAACACGGATTATTAATTGTTTAAGTTACCCAATAAAATTTTAAAGAAAACTGTTATTTCAGTCTTTTTTTCGAACTTTTGTGTTAGTGGTTCAAATGTCAAAAATCCCTTTATTAGGAAAATGGCAAATTTCTTTATTAATGCAAAGGTGACTTGGTTTATCGTTACTGTGACAAACGAAAACACTTTATTTGATGAATCCTTAAAGAAAATTTTAATTAATATCAATCAGGAGAAAAGTTATTGCAAAAATATATGTTGATCCCTAGACACTTTTGATGTGTGTATTTAGTAATCAGTGATTAGGTTATAGAGGTATGAGGAACAGGGTGTAAAGTTCACTCAACCTCCATAGAAAAGGGAGGATCCTCCGACCAGACGGGTGTTGTGTCTGGCGGGCAACTGCCCAATAATTCATGTCGGGCCGTTGTATCTATGCTAGTTGCGCGGAAAACTCTGCTTGCGAGATGCAGGATTTGCGTGACGTCAGTATGACGCGTTGTTCGCATGTGGCGTTGTACATACCGCTACATACACCTTTCTATTTACACGCTGTAGTATGTATATTGTATAGTGACTGTGTTGTTCGTGAGCATGATTTGACCGGAGAGCATGATTTTCACCATGGGCATGATTTTCACGTCCTCCATGTTCGCGTGCGAGTGTCAAAATATTTCACCCCGCGAATGTGTGAACAGTCGTTCACGACGGCACCCGTATACGAATGTTTCGTCGAATGTTCGTCGAGTGACGGGGCGAATGGTGAACAGGATTGTGTAAATGCGGTGTAAAGGTTCATTAAAAACACTTTTTGGCGCAGTCGTAAGGCACACACTATTATTGTTTGAAACATTCGAACTGTGTCCGAATAAAATTTATTTTTTCTTTCTTTTATTAGATAAGGAAAGTGTCAGATTAGCGCTGTGAACTAAAATGTGTTTCACAGCTAGTTATATTTTTCATCTCTATCTTGCACCTTGTAGTGCTACGCCAAACCATAAATGCTAAGTAACGTTTACAAATCTCGGCCTAAGTTATAATATCTCCCGTGCCGAAGCCTAGTCTCCGTTGAGATTGGCTGCGTGATCGAAATACGGTCTGGAGGACTTTTTATTTATTTATAACAAAAAAATATATATAATTTTTGTCTGTCTGTCGGTTTGTTCCGGTTAATCTCCGAAACGGCTGGGCCGATTAAGACAGGACTTTCAGTGGCAGATGTAATACGAACGAGAAAGAACTGATTTTATAAGGACTAACTTTTTTATTTTAGGAAAATAATTGAGGTTCCACGCAAAAAAATTAACACCCATGAGTCCATCCATCCAATGTATATAATTTTTCACGCCTAAACCATGATGATTTCGATAAAATTTGGCAAGGAGATAAATGGCATCCTGGGGAAGGACATAAGGACTACATTTTTTCCCGGCAGCACGTTCTTGTGGGGTAATTTCCACACCCACACGGAAAAAGCCACAGGCAGAAGCTAGTACATAAAATACAGAGAAAAAAAATGGCACTCCGGGAGTGCCGACAGAAGTGATAACTTGAACAATTACGTGTGTATTTTTCAAATCGTCATATAAACAAAACACAAACAGAATACTTTGCCATCACTCACTGATATATCGGAAATACATTAAAACCGAGTGCATCCCGAGGACAGCCGAACACATCCGAATATAGCACAGTGTCGCGAGTTCAATGGTTTTTTCCCATCCTAAAAAGTGCCCAACGTGTCTAAAGAAATTTTTACTTCAAAAACCTCCCTTCCAACCGGATGTCACACGACACCTTTCGACTTTTTAAATACCCTTTGTAAGCAAGGCAGCCAGCTTAAAATATTTCCCAAATGAGTAACGTTACATGAATTAAATTCTAAATTCCATTTTTAATTAATGAAAATGCGGTTTGTGGTCCGCAAGTACCTACCAGTCATTACCACTCGAGTCTATTATACCTAATGAGAGTACGTTCTACCTCATGTGGTTTTTGTGGACTCCTGACATTTTCTCTGTAAAATATAAATGAAAGTGGGACGTTGCTGTTTCGTTTAAAAACAAATGGTTACTTAATTTTGTTGCGAAGACCAAATTTGTTGTTTGTGATGGGAAGACCAAAGAAACGATGTAAGGGGGTAACTACCGAGGTGAGATATTTTGGTTTCTGACTACACGTAACGATTCTCTAAGGTCTGCGAATGACAGCCGAGACTAATGGCTTGACGTGCATTTCGAGGCACGGAGGTGACTCGATATGTAATGGATGGTCATCCATCCACGGACTGACCTTGGCAAGCGTTGCTTAACCTTCGCGATTGACCCGTGCGGTGATTTATTATTTAGCTACAGGCTCCCGGGTTACATGAACACAATGTAATCCAGAACTCAACCATTGTGATCCTAATTGAAAAACTTCCCAGGGGTCGAAACAAACGCAAAAATGTTCCATTCACCATCCATTTTAATTAATGAACAAAAACTTTTTTATACTTTCTCCATTTTGTTTTTGTTTATCGTTTATTTTATGTTTCGAATTTAGAATTAGTGTTCTGTAAAAGGTTGGGAATTAAGTAAATTAAATGTAGAGTGCTACATGGATCTTTTGGCGCTCTGAATGACATTGACAGGAGGGCGTTGTTGGTAAACATTTTTGTGTAATTGTCACAGAAGGAGTATTAATTAACAGTACAAGATGGCGACTTTAGTTCCGATTTTGGCGACGCGCCAAATAACCTTGTGTAGCGTTGTACATAATGGGTAATTCTGTTTTTTTTTTCTACTTATTTTTGAGAGTTTGTCGCTCCATGTAAAATACTGGTATTCGACTGGAAGCCGACCCCAACATAGTTGGGAAAAGGCTAGGCAGATGATGATTTTGTGATACTTGTGCATAAAGTTTTAATAAATAAATAAATAAATGACTGCAAATATAATTAACCATTTAAAAAAAGAACTTAAAAATGTTTGTACATGTCCATCGAACTGTCAATGCCATTCCTTTGAATGGGTCAACAATTTAAACGTGCGCAAGTTTGTCCAATGCTATCACAAGCTCATGTACACAAAGGCAAGTGTATTGAACGAGTCCCAGAACGTATTGTGTGTTATCGTTCGATGTGACTGTTACATGCTTTGCTCTCCTGGTATGTGAGTTTCTTTTTGTCTTTATCGTACTGGTTGTCAAGTGCACTCTTTATGCAGGGTGAAATTGAATTCATGGGCATTCTTTTAAGGGGTCATTGTATTATCATTATGAACAACTTTTATCCTGGGACCAAGACTGAAATCGCGAAAAAAAAAATCAGCTATTCCATACATTTTGACGAGTTACGTGAACATAAATGCAAGGAACAGCAGATATTTTTTCGCGATTTTAGGCTTAGTCCCATAGTAAAAGTTGTTCATAACGATGAGTACAATCACCCCTTAAAAGGGTGCCCATGAATTTAATTTCACCCTGTAGTGAAATTTTGAAAAACGTACGCTTGCTTATCGTTATGATAAAAAAAATACTGCATGAATGATTGGATGAATGATGATTATTTTCTTTCTTTCTTTTATTTTTCTTTTTCATTATTTATTCATTGACAGACAACGCATAACCTAAACCGCTAGGTGCTAGAAGTATGAAATTTTTACAAGAGTTCTATAAAACAAAAAGGTCAACTGAGGAAAGATTTTTGAAAATTCTCCTTAAAGGGTTAAAATAGGGATGTTTGTATGAAAATTCGTAATTTCTTTGCCCACTGGCCCAGTCCGTAATTCAGATTTTTTAATCCATTTCAAAAACCAGAAACCAAATAATATTTAATTATTCGTGCTTTTTTTTAATACCTATAATAGTCACAGAGCAACGCTAAACTTCCAGGTGTCTCGAGCGTATACATTACTAGCAGCACCCCGCGGTTACACCCGCATAAGTGTCGATCCCGTGGGAATATCTGGATAAAAAGTATTCTATATGCTATTGTGATGTATAAGCTATATTACTGCAAAGTTTTATCAAAATTCGTTCAGAAGTTTTTGCGTGAAGGAGTAAAAACATCCTCACAAACTTTCACTTATAATATTAGTAGGATTATTAGGATAGCCGAGTTTAACACCCCAACTGTTTGTTTAAAGCAACGTCATGCTACAAGTAAACCTGAGTCCACACTAATTGCTAATATTATTTCGTTTCTACTTGAAACATGTATTCAACCACTTCAATTCCGTCCTTAGTTGACAAATATTTGCTCTTTCTGTATTTAACATACATTCGCAGATTCCGGGGTCCGAAGTTTACGAATCATCTAAGGCAGTGTGCGCTGGACAAACAATCGTCGTCGCGCGTGCATTGTTTGAGTATCTCGTTAAGTTCTACTGTTTCATGGTCCCCTGGTACCATTGAGTGACATATGAATCTACAATCAATACATCTATACAAATAAATAAAATTATGGACTATCTGTATGTAATATTAAAATAACCGTTTTTTACTAAATGCATATGGATGTATAACATTTTTTTATAATTTATGTCTGTCTGTCTGTTTGTTCCGGCTAATCTCTGAAACGGCTGTACCGATTTTGACAGGACTTTCACTAGCAGATAGCTGATGTAATACGGAGTAACTTAGGCTAGGCTTTTATTTTAGAAAAAGAATTAGGATTCCGCGCAAAAATATTAAAACGTTTTCCGTCATGCATGCGAACGAAGTCGCGGGCACAGCTAGTCGAAAATAAACACATAACTAGCAAATCGACGGAGGTACTTACTGTGGTTAATTTGCTCCACTGTCAAGTTTTCCTGATTGTACATAATAAAAATATGTACCTATACAGGGTCAAATAAAATCAGCTAGCAAAACTCCGCAGACATGATGGTTATCGCGTCAAACAAAAAAAAAAAATATTTTTAATGAGTTTTAAGGAAGTATGTAACTTGAAATATCAGTTAAAAAAAACAGTTTCCTTTATGTAAAATTCACAGATGTGACAAAAAAAAAAACAGATTATATCAACTAGGTATACTTAACGTAACCATACGGCGGGACAGTCCCGCTTTCAGGTTGTCTCTCCCGTTGTCCACAACCAGAGTAAAAATGACCCGCTTTTACAAAGGGACCAACGATATTCAATTCAATTTATTCATGAACAATTTACGTTGTATCTGAATATCAAGTATGAGGCTCAATTTACACCGCCGCCGAACGGAATGGAAGCGATTTTTTGCTGTACAAAGCATTATGAACTTGATGTCAATAATGTAACGCACAAATTAGATACACCCATACGCACAGGTCGCGCATCTTCTGAAGAATTATCGCGAATTCTCGGGAATTCCTGCAGTAACAAGCTCGTACCTAGTTTATACGTTAGAAAATTGACATAAAGTTCATTTTGCTGTTACGAAAACTCGATTCCACCCCGTTCCGCGGCGGTGTAAATTGAGCCTAAGACAGCACAAAAAAATAAACATAAATAGTCGATAAATAACTACACAGACTAACATCGACAAATCATGTGATAAGCTCCATTCCCACTTAAAAACTAGACCAGCCGGACGATTCTGTTAGATTCTCACCGTGATAACTTAGGTGAAGTGAGCTCATTCCGTAAGAAATCATTCCATCAGCCGATATAATTGCTGTAAAAATCTCACCGTGAAAACTAAGGTGAAGTGACTTTGATAAGAGCTGTCAATAGTGTCAATCCCTTGCATTAGGTGGAACTGCAGCCCACTTCATACTCACCTCACCAAAGTTTTCACGGTGAAATTTTTACAGAAAAGGTCGACTGATGCTAGAGATTGACATTAATGACAGCTCACTTTAAGCTCACTTCACCCAAATTATCACGGTATGAGATTTTTACAGAATAGCACTACAGACATTTTAAAACTTATTTGCTCCACCGAAAAATACAAAACAAATGCGTCTTCAACCGCAATGTAATGTTTGAATTACATATTAATATACCTAATATATTATTTTTCATGTCCTTTTCTTTTTGTAATAAATAAATAAAATACTTGGTAAAATAAGTTTTTTTTTGTTTAATTCCGCAAGCGTCCCGCTTTGACAAAAAAATAACTAACTGTCACGTTAACTGTACTTCAAGTAATAACACCACCAGCGGTCTTTGACATAAAAAAAATATCTTATGTTTTTATTTTGTCGTGGTTAGATGTCGATACCATCCATCACTTCTGCGGTGTTTCGCTACCTAATTTATTTGACCCTAAATTAATAAATTAATTTATTTTATCGGTAATGTATAAGGTTTAAAGTTGATTGGGAAAATTTGACAGGTTCGGGTAGCTTGATGTGCTGGCATCTGTACAAACATACTCGTAAATGAGATTTCTGCGAACAATGCTAGGTGATTCAACAGTCCGTGCATTCACTGTTTCATATTATGCTTTCCTAGTACTTCATGCCTCATTGTACTCCATCCGTTTCATTTCATGTTAGCCTAGTGCTCTTGGGAGTATAATGAAAGTTTATAACGGTGTACCCGAACAACATGTGCTCGGCTACCTAGAGGATGAATACATTCTGATTCAGATAATGTCTCTAAAAGTTACAGAAGAGTTTGTTTTGGTGTGTCCTCTCAGATTAAGAGGACTACACGACCTAAAGCGCGGTCACTGTCGGACTACATAGAAAAGAAAGAGAAGCGCGATGATACAACCCTGGTAATTTATTGCAAAATATTAAGCAATTATCTATTTACGAAAAATCTTTTGTTTGGACTAAAAAATTAAGACACTAGAGTTTTAGTATGTTGCTTGTAGAATAATCTGTCAAAATATCATAATGATTGTATGTATATTAGTATGTTTTTTAATGTAAAAAGAAAAATTTTAGAGGTATCTTCATGGTTTGTTTCTATCGTACCAAATAAGTTGTATTATGTTTTCGACACACTATCTACCTAGCATATTATATCCTGAAGAAAATCATATGTTTTTAGGGTTCCGTAGCCATATGGCAAAAAACGGAACCCTTATGGATTCGTCATGTCTGTCTGTCTGTCTGTCCGTCCGTCCGTATGTCACAGCCACTTTTTTCCGAAACTATAAGAACTATACTGTTGAAACTTGGTAAGTAGATGTATTCTGTGAACCGCAGTAAGATTTTCACACAAAAATAGAAAAAAAAAACAATAAATTTTGGGGTTCCCCATACTTACAACCGAAACTCCAAAATTTTTTTTTCATCAGACCTGTACGTGTGGGGTATCTATGGATAGGTCTTCAAAAATGATATTGAGGTTTGAGGTTTGAGGGTACTGTAGTCGATCATATACTTTTATTGTTTCTAAAACTTGGTTTTTTTGCGTTTAGATCCTATAAGCCCCTTAAGTCAATTATGAAACACCAAACTCACCTAGTTTTAAAATATTATATTATATCTTTTGATGTGTAAAAGTGTTTTTTAAGAGTCATACTATAAATGTATTGATTTAATCACACTTAATTATTATAAGGGCGAAAGTTTGTGAGTGTGTTTATATGTTTCTTACTCTTTCACGCAAAAACTACTAAACGGATTTGGATGAAATCTGGCACACAGATATTTTATAACCAGGATTAACACTTATAATACTTTCTATCCCGAAATTCGCACGGGATCGATACTTATGTGGGTGAAACCGCGAAGCGCAGCTAGTGCGATAAATGCGAAAACGAGTTTGTTTGTTGCGCTTTCATGCTAAAATGGCTGAACGGATTTGAATGAAATTTGGCACATGGGTAGACCATGACTGACGATGGGTTAGGACATAGGTTACTTTCTAATAGGTAGTACGTTCCCATATGATAATTTCCGACCTCTTCACAGGCGAAGCCGCGGGCACAAGTTATTTATAATTTAACTAGCTGCGCCCCGCGGTTTCGCCCGCATAAGTTTCGATTCCTTGGGAATATCGGGATAAAAAGTAGCCTATATGTTAATCCAGGATGTCAGCTACCTCCATACAAAATTTTATCAAAATTGGTTCAGCCGTTTGAGCGTGAAGAAGTAACAAATATATAAACACACACACACACACAAACTTTCGCCTTTATAATATTAGTGTGAAGTGTGATAGTGTGATTGCACACTTTGACTTTGAAAATTCTACGCAGACTTTTGTGAAATTAAAACCAATTGCTTTTCAATTAAAAAAAACCGAGTGTGCTTATGACCACACGACTGAAGTGAAACTTTAAACGTATTTGGCTATGAGAGGAAGAGAGAAAGAATTTCTCTTACTTATATCCCCCACTCAACTCCCGTTCGCCTCGCCCGATCACACTTTTCGCCAGCTTACTCCCCAAGTCAAGCGTGCGTAAAGAAGTTTCACTTCAAAAAAACATAGAACAACCAACAATTGTGTCACAGACTGACAATAACGATCTGAAAATTTGCAAGCATGTGATGCTTTAAAGAAACTGGAAACTAAGCCCGGCAGACATTGTACAATTATACTTCTCCGCTCTGATAAACATAATAGGGACTAGTCTTACTGCGAGCGAGAAAATAATAAAATACTGTTTTAAAGACAGACAGGTGCTTTACTTGGTGTAAATTATTTCATCACCACTGCTCTCAAAATGGCGAAGGAAAATATCGTGAGGAAACCGGCATGTCCTAGAACCAAATATTCGAAGACATTGTGACATCTGCCAAGCCGCACTGGGCCCGCGTGGTGGATTATGGTCCACTCCCTCTCACCGAGAGGAGGCCTGTGTCCCAGCAGTGAAAACATTATAGGCTGATTATGATGATTATAACTGTTTTAAAGAGACAAAAGCCTAAATAACAGCCGTTCTACTCTGTAAAAACTGTGAAAACTCAAGTGAAGTGAGCTTGATGTGCGCTGTCATTGCACCTGGTGCTTCAGATTGACACTAATTTGACAAATCAGTTCACCTGAATTTGTGAGTTTTTTTACAGAATCGACAGGTGCGTGTTTTTCATCAACGGTGACAGTTTTTGTTTTTATAATTGACAAGGAAGAACGCTTGAAATTAATATATAATAATCAATTTCTGTTTAATAATCAAAATCTATACTTAGTCATTTGTTTATTTAAATTAGGTTGAGAATCAGTACTTTTTGGACGTCAAAATTATAAAACTCCCGGCAAAAACGAAACGAAAAGTGGCGCATCAATCTCACCAGCGACCTACAGATGAGGTTAAGTTAGAATACTTAGAAGATGATGTTGATCTTGGCATGTACGAGATTGATAAACAATAGCGTCTAGTCTGCTATCATTGTCAAACGACTCGTAAATCTAAAGTTCTGCACAGATTTCTTTGCCGTCAATTTAGGAGACTTCAAGAATAATGTCTTCGTAATTGTAAGTTTGAATTTATAGCTCCTTAATAAGGTTAGTGACTCTGACGCTTTGTTTTCAATTTGAATGGAAAAAGTTGTGGTATTATAGGATGCAGTTATAAGTACAAATGGGCATGGACCTCTTATTAAAACTGATTTGCATTCATCACCTCAGTTGTTATGGTATGGGCATATGTTACGGGGAAATGAGGAAAATGTCATGAGGAGAGTTTTGAGTATGAATGTCGATGGCTATAAGAGTAGGCGAAGACCAAAGAAACGATGGATGGAATGTGTGAACGATGATATGGTTAGAAAGGGGGTGACTACCGAGATGACGTCTAATAGAGAAGTATGGAAGAAAAAGGGTTCACTAATGTTTCACCAAAACTCCATTGACAATTTTTTATTTTACAACCAACGTTTCGTATACTATTTATTTCACAAGCAACTCATACCGCAAATGTTTTATTTTATAACACTCACTTTACAAACATTTATTTAGCAAATGCTTCTCTTTATAAATGTTACGGATGATATTTAATCATTTATATACACACATCAAAAGTGTCTAGGGATCAACATATATTTTTGCAATAACTTTTCTCCTGATTGATATTAATTAAAATTTTCTTTAAGGATTCATCAAATAAAGTGTTTTCGTTTGTCACAGTAACGATAAACCAAGTCACCTTTGCATTAATAAAGAAATTTGCCATTTTCCTAATAAAGGGATTTTTGACATTTGAACCACTAACACAAAAGTTCGAAAAAAAGACTGAAATAACAGTTTTCTTTAAAATTTTATTGGGTAACTTAAACAATTAATAATCCGTGTTTCTACCGCGAACACTAACAACACAAGAACATCGGTTTGGCATACTCAAAATGAGTTCATCCAAATCACGCTGTGGAATGGCCGCCCATGTTCGTTGCAACAACAAAAAAAGGTCTTCTTGCGACTGGATACCCTCCATATTCGGCAGAGCTCTTCTCTGTAGCATATCCCATGCATGCTCAATCGGGTTCAAGTCTGGCGACTGAGCAGGCCAGGGCAGGACATTGATGTTAGCTGCGGCGAGAGTCTGTCTTACAACTCTTGCGGTGTGCGGTCGTGCATTATCATGCATTAACTGAAATAAGGGACCGATTTGCACTTGTAGAGGAACGATGACGTCTGATACAATCGTCTCAGCATAAATTTGAGCGTTGAGGTTGCCTCTGATCCAAATCAACTCAGTTCTTCCGCCGATCCAAATACCCGCCCATACCATGATGGTTCCACCACTATAAGGATGGACTTCCTGGCAGGATTTTAATCGCTGTTGGCGTCCAGGGGTTCTCCAGTGTCGTATACGTCTTGTATCCGGTCTCATACCAAAACGAGACTCATCAGAAAAGCACACGAAACGCCATTGTTCTTCTGCCCAATTTCTGTGTTCAAGAGCCCATTGATATCGAATCCTACGATTGTGCATTGCTATAGGTGGTACCCGTAGCGGTCTTCGGGAATGAAGGTTCACTTCATGCAAGCGGTTTCTGACTGTTTGGTCGCTAATTAAGTTCCCTGAAGAGTGATGAAGCCTCACGGCTAACATCATGGCGGTTATTGTTGGAGCTCTTCGAGTTAAGATTTGAATGTATCGGTCTTGTCTCCGTGTGGTGCAGCGATACCGTCCTCCATGGCGCTCAGCCACGGTACCAGTGCTTCGGTAACGTGTCCAAAGTCGACTGATAACACTCTGACTTGTATTCAGAGCTAAAGCCACAGTACGTTGCCGGGAACCAGCTTCTATCATTCCCACGGCTCTGAGCATTTCTTCCCTGCTTAAATGACGTCGCCGCTCCATAATAACGTTGGTTTTAATCAGTAGTAGGGAAACAGTAGCACTAATAATGTCTTCAATGCGTTGTATGTTTTTATAGGGAAAATATTGACAGCTGATTTTCATCTTTTACTCGAATTTGATTCACAGTTCCTGATTCAAATTATGAAATGCACCAAAAAGGATCCATATAAATTTATAAAATCATAAATTTATTACAAAGCCATATCTCAATCTCAAGAAATCCGCATAAAAATGCTTGATCCCTAGACACTTTTGATGTGTGTAGTTGTAAAATCAAAAACATTATACTCAGTGTCTATTGTATCACCGCACTGTGCTACTCCCAAGGAAAACTAAGGGAACCTTGTGTAACCATAGACCTACTCACATCTTTTTTTTTTTTTTTTGTTAGCCTATACTGTCCTACTGCTGGGCAAACGTCTCCCCCAAATCCTTCCAGGAACTCTTTTCCTGCGCCACCTCGAACCAGCCTTCATGGTACGCGTCCAGGTCATCTCGCCATCTCTTTCTGGGTCGGCCTCGGCGGCGCCGTCCATCTTCAGGCACCCATAGTGTGACACCTATTCTCATTTTTTTTTAATTAAATATATTTTTATGTTGACACTTTACGTGTGGATATCATTTATCTCCCCACGTAAACCTCACACGTCACAAGACAAAAGAGACCGTCATTATGAGTAGGGTACTTCACAATCTGAATCATTTTGAAGGATATTGCTAATCCATTGCTTCATATGTTTAAAAAATTTCTCTGCTCAACAACGTAAATAACGCAATGAATGTTGTTGAACTGTCAAAATGAAAGCCCGCTACTACTGTGTTACGCAATTACCCCGCTGGTTACGTTACCACGCATATAGTGCGTTCGCCATTTAGCCTCCAAACATATAAACAAATTTTATGTATTCTCCGTTGGACCTCAGCGTGCATGGCTACATTAGGGTCACGCAAATAACATCTACACATGCTCTTTAAGTATATAATACAGGGATTATTTGGAACGTTGCGTTGTACCGAATAGACCTTTCTGAACGTGATTTAAATTAATTTGACCCGCAATCTGCTTAGTAATAAGGGTTCCGTAGAGGTTTGAGCTTACCTGCACCAAATATTGTGTATGTTAATCCTTAAATGTGCCGAGATTAGGTTCCTGGATTGTCTTTATTTATATAAAAGGTCTGTATTCGTTTATTTTAATTCGCCCGCGAATAACGAGGAACGAAAATCAACCTTACTGCTACGGAAGAAGGATTATGTCAAGTCAAATTGTTAGTACTGTGTTGAATGTCCGACTTACTTTATATCATCGACTTAATCACAATTCATGGTTTTGGCTGCCTTATAATAAATTAAGCATTTCATTTATTGAGAATATATTTTCCTTTGTCTGTGGCTTGTCAGTGTCATTACAGAGAGCGTTTCCCGCGGTCACGACTTGAAATAAAGTGGTTTTGGTTGGAACAAACGGTAATCTCTGCAGAAAACTTTGTATTTCAACCTTCTGCTTTGTAGTTTGACTTTGCGCATCTCTCAGTGTTTTACTTCGTAAAAAGCGAAAAAAATATCGAATTCAGTTTGAAGCTTTGTTTTTGTGTTCAGTTGGAGGTTTGCGTTTTGTTTTGTTTGTAGTTGTTGTATCAAAGTTGGTTCAAAGCCAGTTCGTGGGTGTCACTTCATTCATGAAACGTTGACACTTGATAATTGTAAGACTATGTCTTGTATTGTGCAGTTCTGTTGTTCTTTGCGTTAATGTTCTCCGTTTCCACTTCGCTGTCTTCCCTTTCCTGGAGCAGTTGTTTGGATTCAGCTTGGGAAGCTTCGAGCTCCTTCGAGGTAGCATTGAGTTTTGCTTCCATCTCGTTGATTGTAGCTCTGCGGGTCATAGTTTTGAATAATTGTCGGTCACCTTTTTTTTTTTTTTTTTTATGGATGGGAAATCATCAAATGACCCCTCCCGCTCTGGGTGGAGCGAAGGGAGTGTCAGACTCTTACTGACTAAAACCCATCCGTGTTCCTTCCTTAGCCCTTTATGTTCCGGGGTAGCGGTAACCCTTTCGGACAATCCCGCACCCCCGGCAGGCTTCGGCCCTGGCAGGCCCCTTCCTTTATGCTGACATCTCTTTGAGGCGCGCGTGGAACACGTACGCGCCGTCCGGCAATTGTCGGTCACCTGGAAGCAGCTTAATAATACTGGAAGAAAACATGTTCTGTTATATGGATAATTAGGAGGTAGTTGGGAGAAAAAAAAAGTAATTAAAAAAATAAAAAAACCGGACTGCAACCTTGTACTAAAACTAACTGAAAAGCTAAAAACAAGCCCATTTTAAATTAAATAAAAGTTGGAAGCAGGCGGGACTCATTTGAGTTTGAAACTACCGGTAGAAATTGAAAACATGCGACAAATCGAAATGGGAGATTTTCTCTACATTTTGACGAGTTATGCGAACATAAAATATAGGGAACAGCTGTTTTTTTTTTTTCGCTTTTTCAGGTTTGGTCCCATAGTAAAAGTTGTTCATAATGATGAGTACCTACAATCTCCTATTTTGGTTTGTCGCATGTTTACAATTTCACCCTGTATAATAATGGTATGGGCCCCGCCTGCTTCCAACTTTTATTTAATTTAAAATGGGCTTGTTTTTAGCTTTTCAGTTAGTTTTAGTATAAGGTTGCAGTCGGGTTTTTTAATTTTTTTAATAACATTTTTTATTTGCGTCATGTTCACCGCAAATAAACGTATTTTCTTTCTTTCTTTCTTTCATTTATCTTTTCTAAAAGCTAATCAATGGTATATACAGTTTTCTATCAGCTGAAACGGTGTCGGTCCATTAACTGTACCTACCTTCAGTAGTAGCCATTCAGCCCCGACTCGAAGAAATAAAGCATCGCGATGCATTAGCTTTATTGCAGTCTGAATGAGGTTGGCAAGTAATACTTTTAATTTATTTCGTTTAGAGATCTAGGTTACGCGTTCCTGCAGTTTTTTCTGTATTGAATGTAGACTTTAATAATTTTAATCGTTTATTCCAAAATGCAAAATACGTTTGATCAATTTTATATTTTATTTAAAGTGTTTACATAATTTAAAAAGCTAACAGTCTTAAAATAATACAAAACAACAAGTACAAGTATACAGTAAGTAAGTATTAAGTATACAGTGTATACAAGTATACAGGGTGAAATTGAATTCATGGGCATCCTTTTAAGGAGTCATTATAATCATCATTATGAACAACTTTTACTATGGGACAAAACCTGAAATCGCTAAAAAAAATCAGCTCTTCCCTACATTTTGACGAGTTATGTGAACATAAATGCAAGGAACAGCTGATTTTTTTTTCGTGATTTTAGGTTTTATAATGATGAGTACAATGACCCCTTAAAAGGATGCCCTTGAATTAAATTTCATCCTGTAGACTAAAGATATGATGACGAATATGACGCTTGGATTAGCACCATTCAACTCAACCAGTCTAAGTTACCTGGTCGTCTCTTGATATGACCTGGGTAACTTAAACTTGAGCAAAGTAACATAACCTACAAACAAACAAAGTATTCATTGCTTACGTATTGTTTATTCGGCTAAATAAAAGAACTTTCTCCCCATGAAATTGAAATAGCATAACATGTAAGTACTCGCGTCCCCGCCGTCGCCGCCGCCACCTTGGCTAGCGAGACGAACTGGCGCCGGAAAGTCTTGCCAAGTCTCGAAGCTGATATGAACCATGAACTTGAAGGTCTTGGCGCGACTCCTGACCTTGTAGTCTTGGCGTCTTATAAATAAGATGACGGCGAATCTATTCGATATCTATACTTATAAATTCAAGTCGCCTTCCGTGTCTGTCCGCGTGACTTCGTTGTTCTTCTAAGCCACACAACGGATTTTTATGCGGATTTCATCGTTATTTACTGTACTTACAGTTCGTCAGTTGTTTATAATGAGCACTGTACTAAAACAGCACGCAGCACTTCCATACAGCACTGAATTTACAAAAAGGAGACGGAAAGATATAGTTTGTCCTCAAAAAAGCACAAAACATGCTTTCACAGCCAAATTTTATATGTACCTCGGACCGCTACTCTATAACAGGCTAAATGATAAAGCAAATATCTACTCCTTAAATCATAGTAATTAATAACTGCAAGAAAATCCTTATGGAGGCTCTTCAAACTATGTCCTATGAAGATACACAGAAATTATTACTTGTGCCAAAGTAAATATTGTTTGCATTATATAATTTTATACACCTTTTTAGATATGTAAGTACCAGTAAGATAAATATGATAGGTATGTTATTATTTAATTAGTTTTAATAATTATTTAGTAATTATTTAATCAATTAATGTTACCTCCAATCGCCTGAAATACAGGATTACCTAGTTCAGGCACAAACCATCGTAAACTTGACATAGATTTAAGAAAAACTGTATTTAACGTTAGTCCATATATCATTGAATAAATTTTATTTTATTTAAAGTATTTATTCCCGAAGCAGCTGTGGTCGCTTATTGAGCAGTGGTGGCCCCGTGGTAACGGCCGCGGCTTACGAGTTATGTCGTAAGTTCGATTCCAAACAGGTGTTCCACTTTGTTTAAATGATTTCATCACCACTGTTCTCAAAACGGTGAAGGAAAACAATGTGACATCAAATCATCATCAAAATTCAAAGACATTCGAAGTTGCGGGCAGAAGCTAGTTATAATATATGTAACTTGCCCGCGACTTCGTCCGCCTGTACCTAATTCGTACTTTCCTCTAAACATTTCGAAAATGTATGTTTATGATCTTTACCATTTATTTAGATAAATAAGTATTTTTAAAGTGAATATACTACTAAATATTCTCTAAATTTGTCAAGCGTCGACCTGTTGCCGTTATTAATATCGAGCAAATAACGACAAAAAAATCACGTTTGTTGTATGAGAGCCCCCTTAAATATTTATTTTATTCTGTTTTTAGTATTTGTTGTTATAGCGGCAACAGAAATACATCATCATCTGTGAAAACAACTGTCTACCTATCACGGTTCATGAGATACAGCCTGGTGACAACAGACGGACAGTGAAGTCTTAGTAATAGGGTCCCGTTTATACCCTTTGGGTACGGAACCCTAAAAAGGAAGACATGTGCAAATTTCACATTCCTAGGCCCAGTAGCTATGGCTGTGCGTTGATATATCACCCAGTCAGTCAGTGAGTCAGTCAATTTACCATTTTATATTATACATATGGATGGTCACGCATCCTTTCGATCGACCCGTGCGGCTGATATCATTTATCAACGAGCCCTTGGCGCTTTGTATTTCTTTATATCCATGTACCTTATTTGTTATCTTCTAATTGTGCCTTTGTGTGTTGTTCTATTTCTTTTGTATGCACCAAATTAATGGTTTATCTATGTATCTATCTGTAAACACTTATTACATACTAGCTACGCCCCGCGGTTTCACCCGCATAAGTTTCTATCCCGTGGTAATATCGAGATAAAAAGCCTATATGTTAATCCAGAGTGTCAGCTACATCCACACAAAACTTTATCAAAATTGGTCCAGCCGTTTGAGCGTGAAGAAGTAACAAACATATAAACACACACACATACAAACTTTCGTCTTTATAATATTACTGTGACTAGCGAGTCGTCCCTATCATCGAACGGTTTTTACGAATTGATAAAACATCGAATATTCTTTATAATTTGTAAGTTTACTATTTCCTGTAACAGAACAGATGTATTTATGGCACTAAGACTTCGTTCCGATCACAATCCATAAAAGAAGTTTGGTTTTCTGATGAAAATGGTAACATCACTCACTATGAAAAATGTGGAGTGGTCGAAGATGTGCAACATGTTTTGATGGAGTGCGTTCGGAATGGGCTAAGATTTAATTTACATGGCCCTGTAAATAACTATGACATTGGAGAGTGTAATGTTATCCTGGCATGTTCTTTATTGGAACAAGAAGAAGAGAGACGTCTCGATACATATAATGCGGGGAGGGAGGAAGCGTTATCATACCTACACACCACACAACAAGAGGGTCTACAGGACCTAAACGCAAAAAACGCAAGTTTTAGAAACAATGAAAGTATATGATCGACTACAGTTAACAAAATCAGAAAAATATATGATATTCTTCAGAATATATGCTATGTAGATAGTGTGTTGAAAAGAAAATAAAACTAATTTGATATGATAGAAAAAAATCATGAAAAACTTTATTTTTACAATAAAAAACATAGGTACTACTCGTAATATATAATCAAATAGAATACAGCAACATACTAAAGCAATAGTGTTTTAATCTTTTAATTCAAACAACAGATTTTTTGTAAATAGATAATTGCTTCATAATTATTATTCTTCAATAAATTACCAACGTTGTGTCATCGCGCTTCTCTTTCTTTTCTATGCAGTCCGACAGTGACCGCGCTTAAGGGCATATAGTCCCCATAAGAGACGAGCAAAAACAAAAAAGATAGAAAACGCTAACTGAAAACGAAGTAATAGTGCGGACAGGCGATGTCTTGCGACGGGGTGGGTCGGGACTCGGGGAACAAGAAATTTGACGCGGACGAAGTCGCGGGCAGAAGCTAGTTTATAATATGTATAGATATAGATATAGCAGTTAGCAATACAATCCCTCACAGAAATAGTAACTATGTCAGTTTGAATGAATCTTTACTTGGTATCGAGCGAGATTACTAGAATATTCACGGACCGGCCGAAAAGGTCGTGCAAACTAGTCTCAAAAAGACATTTACATACGCTTTTCCAAATATCTGGTGAATTTTCGAGTAAGATACATCAGTAAATAAATAAGAGTTTTAGTCGCGTAGCCCTACACAATATCTCATGTGGAAGTGAGGAGGGTGCTATTTACAGAAAGGTAAAATAATGGACCTATCTACTTCTAGTACAGTAACATGCACAAAAGTGAAAAAAATATCGTCAAACCACATTATTTTACAGAAATTAAGAGATCTGCAGGAGAACCAAGGTAATCGACATAGCCCGAAGAATTGCCAAACTTAAGTGGCAATGGGCAGGGCACATTGCTCGCAGAACGATGGCCGATGGAGCCGAAAGGTTCTGGAGCGGCGCGGCGACCGCGTACCGGAAGACCTTCCACAAGGTGGATCGACGACCTTGTGAAGGCCGCAGGAACCTGTTGGATGCGAGAAGCACAAAACCGGTAGAAGTGGAGGTGCTTGGGGGAGGCCTATGTCCAGTAGCGGACGTCTTTCGGCTGAAATGATGATGATGACATTTTTGAAGTGAAAAATTCTTTAGCGGCGTTGTACACTTTTTTGTAATGGGTTAAAAAATGTTAAACTCGCGTCAGGACACGTGACCGTCAGATTTGTAAGACGGAATTCGTAAGACGGATGGAGAGTAGACAGCCGGTGCGGCGTAGAAGAGGAAGTATCCCCTCTCTTTCTAAGGCGCGCCGAAAATGTATGCCTGCTGTTTCGTTTAGGCGACGCAGGGATAGATGGATGGATGGATGTGGATGTGGATATGGATGTGGATGTGGATGTGGTCAAGTTTTCACTTCTGCTGGCACTCCCGGAGTGCAACCCGTCTTTTTTTTTAAATAATATTACGGACTTCGTCACCGAGGCAAGCTTAAGAAACGCTGGCGTGACGATTAGGACTCTTTCCTGACCGATTGGCCGGAGCAGGCACAACATAAAGAAAATTGGAAAAGTAAGGAGGATATATTATGTGCCTTTGGGACAACAAAGGTAGTAAAAAAAAAAAGACGGGTTGCACTCCGGGAGTGCCGGCAGAAGTGAAAACTTGAATATTAACGTTGAAATAAATCAACTATTAATTGAATTAATATAACTCATTTTCTTTCGCTATTTCTTCGTCACTTTTTTCATTAATAGATGCACTTTGTTCAATTTTCATATTTTAAGCACTTAATATACACGAATTTTATGAATACACAGCAGTGTGGCCACTACACAGACGGTCGAGCCATCAGCTGTCACCATACATGGATGCGCGTGCCACGCTGTAACACAAACACACACAAACATTCGCGCAAGCGCCCTGCGCCGCCTAAACGAAACAGCAGGCATACATTTTCGCCGCGCCGTAGAAAGAGAGGGGATACTTCCTCTCTTAGAGAGGGGATAATTCCGTAAGACGGATGGAGAGTAGACATACTCTCCATCCGTCTTACGGAATTTTCGATCAGGTCACGTGTCCTGACGCGAGTTTAACATTTTTTACCCATTACAAAAAAAGTGTACCATTGTACACTTTTTCTAAAGAAGTTTTCACTTCAAAAAACTAACTCATAAAATTTTGAAGACACTGCAAAATATGAAACGACGAAACGATTACTTCGAATGAATGAGGGGTCTTGATATAATTATAATGAATGGGTGATCCCTCCTTGCCTCGGAAACCACTTTAAGTCGTTGGTCCCGGCTGTCATTCATAGATAATTATCAGTCGTCAGAAGCCCAAAAGTCTGACAACCAGTCTTACCAAGGGTTGCTGGTTAACGTAATACGTATGTAGCAGCATGCTAGCTGTACCTACCTACGTAGATGTAACCATTCTTACAAAATAGTTCTCCAACCTTCCAAATCGATTCCAAAATAATTAATCATCATCATCATCATTTCAGCCGAAAGACGTCCACTGCTGGACATAGGCCTCCCCCAAGCACCTCCACTTCGACCGGTTTTGTGCTTCTCGCATCCAACGAGTTCCTGCGGCCTTCACAAGGTCGTCGGTCCACCTTGTGGGAGGCCTTCCAACGCTACGCCTTCCGGTACGCGGTCGCCACTCCAGAACCTTTCGGCCCCATCGGCCATCTGTTTTGCGAGCAATGTGCCCTGCCCACTGCCACTTAAGTTTGGCAATTCTTCGGACTATGTCGGTTACCTTGGTTCTCCTGCGAATCTCTTCATTTCTGATTCGATCCCGCAGGGAAACTCCAAGCATAGCCCTTTCCATTGCCCTTTGAGTGACTACACAAATAATAAACACTAATAATGACACTAATAATTAATACACAGATATTATTTGCAAAACAATAAAAACCTTTGACGAAAACTAACAAATTTTCTAACTTACCGAATCTCAATTACGTGAGGTCCGAAGAAAATTAACTAGAAGGTGAAAGTATGTGTATGTATCAAGTGATAAACTAATGACCTTGATGACCTTGTGTAAGGCGTTTTTTGTTCAAAGTTATACTTCTTATTAGACGGCGATTTGATAATTGGACGAGAATTGAAAGTGAAGTTTCAAGGACGCGTTACGTTTAGGCATATTTCGTTACATGAGAGAGAAGAAAGATATAACTATCTCTGTGTCTCTCATATTTAATTTCTCATAGTCTTTATTTTTAATGCCGGGACCACACTATACGGGAAAATCAAGATAAGTTGTTTCTTATTGGCTGACATCGTAGGTCCAGCCAATGAGCATCAACTTATCGCGCAAATCTTCGCGTTATCGCGATAGTCTGGCCCCAGCATAAGAAGTTTCACTTCCACCACAAGCACGCACTATTTTTTTTTTGGTACGAACACCTACCTCTTCTATGTTTGGTACTTCCAGGTTGGGTTAATATACATAGTTATATTTTATGCTGTTGTATGAGGAAATATAGGTTTTTGTGATCCGGACCCAAATTAATTTAAAAGGCAGCTACTTCCATGTGCGATGAATGAAAAACAATTAAACTGATGTCTAGCTTCTTCTTAACATATTGGAAAAACTCAGAACCGCAAAACTAAAACGGAGACATGTTTCAAAGTAACGGAGAATGCGGTTTAGCTTGGCCATTTTCAGAAGTTCCAAATCCTACGACCTTCAGCTCCCGCTAATTGATTTAAATATTTATTCCTTATTAATTATATTATAGTCTTATTTTCCGTCGCAGAAATCCGCGGGAAGTTAGATGCTCATAGAATCGTCAGGATTTACTCCGGTTGATTCGGTCATCATAATTATGAGTGGAAAATGGGTTTCGTGTCGACTTCCAGAAACCTCAAATCCAAATAAACAAGTCGTTCACTGCTTTACCAGCATCCTTGCGGAACTTCGTCACACCAATCCCTCTCAGGAACACCTACTACGTCTACTAGTACCAGCGTCCGCTCACAGATGGCATTTATTAAAGAAATTAAACCGCTCGTACATAGATGGCGCTGTAGCAAAAATATCTTAGTCCTTATCCGGAGATAGGGACTAAGATATTTTTGCTACAGCAAAGTAGATGTCGGAACATCTACTACTAAATCTAAAAATTAACCCCCTTATTCATAATCCTATTTTATCTCTATTTTAGCTAAAATAGGTTTATAGAACGTTTGTCTTTATCTGTCACGTTGTCATTTCTGTGTGTTAGAAAGAGACAAACCCCATTTTAAGTAAAATAGGTTTGATAAGTTTTATGAATAAGGGGGTAAATATACAGGGTCAAATTAAATGAGCTAGCAAAACTCTGCAGATGTGATGGAAATCGATAACTAAACATATAACAAAAAAAATATATGGTGATAAATTTATTTTGGGGTCGTCGAAAAGAAAGTTTAATTTATCATCTTTATCGTATTGTCCTCTCCAGGGGGCTTGTGGCTAAGTAATAACAGCCGCACGGGTCGATCGATCAGGTTAAGCTACACTTGCCGCGGTTGGTCCGTGGATGGGTGACCATCTTTACATACCAAGACCCCTGCGTGCCTCGAATAGTACGTTAAGTCGTTGGCCTTGGCTAATTTACAGACGAGATCGCGAGACCAGTAGATACAGAGCACGTAAAGACGGAGGCGGCGTTTTGATAGCTGTAGCTAATCATTAAATTCACGTAGCCACACTTAGAAAGTCAGTGCGAGGATTTGTGGATCTCCGTTGACTCTGACTCTTTCAGGAATATCGGGAATAGGAAAACCGAGATCTGCATCTGTTGCGTCTACCTACCTCCCCCGATTACCTATGAAACCATCCAAACTTTCCTAGACTCAGCTCAAACTGCCCTGGATAAAAACGAACGTACTGTTATTGTCGGTAACTTTAATCTTAGTACTATAACGTGGAACACCAATGAGGAAAGCCAGGTGAGGCACACTACTCCTTGCCCTATTATTAACAACGATGTAACCAAACAATTTTTAGATTACATTTCTATGAATAACCTAAGCCAGTATAATTACCTTACAAACAATAAATCCAGAACACTAGATCTAGTTCTTTGTAATTCCACAGTACAACCTGACTCGTTGTCACACACATCTGACACAAGAAGATCCATTACATCCGTCGCTCGAGTTTGGCATTCCCACGGTCAACAACACAAATTGCCTACAAACTAAACCGACCACAAAACCTAATTTCTTTAAAGCGGACTATGACAAAATCCTAACTTCCCTTACTTCTATAGACTGGGAAAGTTCGATGGGATGTTGTTCCTCGGTTTGCGAAATGGTCAACATTTTATATGATGTGTTACACGATATATTAAGCAAAATGTACCCTAATGTGTGTGTAATGAAAACGATATCTAGGAAAGAGTACCCCGACTAAAGAAAAAAATAAATTTCGTGTTAGATTGAAAAAATACAACAATCCCCTTGACGTTATATCCTTTGAAACACTGCGTGCCGACTGTAGCAAGTTAAGAACAGTTTGCTATAAAAATTATATCGAAAGATTAGAAACAGCGGTTTAAAAAAATCCTAAAACCTTCTTGTAATTTATTAAAAACTAGCTTCTGCCCGCGACTTCGTACGCGGATCCTGTTGCTTATGCCAGCGACAACGGGGTCGTCAAAATCGAAGATCTGAAACGTCTTATGTCGAATTCTAAGAGCCCGGGGACTGGAAAACAACGGGATGCGCGAGACGATTCGAGACGTTCCAGATCTTTCATTTTTGTAAGTCAACAGAAAATGCCCATAATCCACCCCTTCAAATTATAACCATCATCTCCATGGCAATAAATTAGAGGGTACTGCAATGCATCGTAAGATCGATGTGTTTCATAAATGCGTTGCAGGCGATTATCTTGTGTGCGTAACACTATGTCTCGCCGCTCACATTCTTGATCAGCAAAAACCACTGCAACATCATTTGTTACTGGAGCATTGCATCTGCCCCGATGTCCAGTAGCGGGTCGTTTACCAGCATCAATCACAAATTTATAACTGTTGCTTTGTCCAGGGGGATAGATTCTAATGCAGATTTAAAACTGTGTACGTAGGGGTTTACTTCATGCAACATACTTTGAAGCAGTGAAATCGGACTATTTTTCAATTGCGGAAAGGTTGGTTTCTAATATTGGTCTGATCTTGATAATTAGATACGAAATATATTTGGAGAAACTTGGGGTCATTTTCAGGCAAAAATGAACCAATAAGGTGGTAAACTTGGCCTTGCACTTTGAATGTTGGCATAAATGGGCCTTCTGAAATCTGTTTCGCGTCAAAAGATGTCATTTGAAAGGCATTATTGTACGAACGGATGTTGTCCAAGAAATGTTTTGACTGTGGATGGTCACCAATTAGCAGTGATCTTAATATTTCTGGAGGATTTTGTAATATTTCAATATGTACTTTCCCACCTGAGCAACACATACCGTTTTTTTTCTTTTTGCCATTTAACAGCTTCACAAAAAGTACAATTTTGAACCATACCTCCGATGGCGAAATATGTGGCGTAGTCAATCATTAGGAGTATACGTAAATGCACTCCGTTCCTTATCAACCCAAGGAAGGTCGCCATGCTCTACGGCTATATCTTGAGACACATCCGAGTCTTCAGATGATATCGACATTCTGTTCAGAGAATGTCGAAGTCGATTAGAATTCAAACGTTCGTTGCGCTCTTCTTCTGTCTCTTCATGCCGTACTCCAGCAATTCTTTCTCTCTCACTTTCTAACTGATATTTTGTTCGGGACAACGTATGATAATCTCGATCAGCAGTTAGTCGCGCATCACGTTCATCACTCGTTTCAAAAGACCTGTTAGTAGATGTGCCAATACGCTGAGAACTCAAGCGTGATTCTGTGTCGGTAAACGTTTCCGATTCGCGAGACAATGTATGTCGCTCACGATCAGCGGACAGTCGCGCATCACGTTCCGCATTTGTCTCTAGAGACCTAGAAGCAGATACGTAGATACGCTGAGAACTCAAGCGCAATTCTCTATCCGTGAACGTCTCCGACTCGCGAGACAATGCATAACGTTCACGATCAGCAGTCAGTCGCGCATCACGTTCCCCACTTGTCTCTAGAGACTTAGAAGTCGATGCGTAGATACTCTTGGAACTCAAGCGCAAGTCTCTACCCGTGAACGTCTCCGAGTCGCGAGACAGTGCATGACGTTCACGATCAGCGGTCAGTCGCGTATCATATTCTTCACTGGACTTTAGAGACCTGGACGTAGATGCATAAATACGCTGAGAACGCAGGCGTGCTTCGCGATCCGAAGAGGTTTCCACGGAGCGAGTTGCAGCCTGATGTTCTCGAACAGCATCAAGTCTCTCCTGACGCTCTTCGGTAGATCCTTGTGATCTTATGACCCTCAATCTTTTAGCTCCTTTGGAACATTGGGAAAGATTTGACCTCTTTCTAGGCATGGTTATAGTTTTATTGTGAAGATACCTGATCAATTAAAATCTAAGTGACTGCTCCCCTGCGTTACCGGGTAGGCTACCGTGTCACGAAGATAAATGGAAAAGGAAATTAAATGCTCAAATAACATAAGCCCGAAGGCATATTTATTCGATAAAATAAAAAAAATAAATGGGAGTTTTGGCCAGTAGAGTAAAATTTTCAATGATATACCATCGTCATCGAAAATCAGTCCTAAACTGTTACCGCCTTCACCGCGTGAAGGTACTCCCAGCTTATGTTATTTTATAATTATACAGTGAAATTAGTGATAGCTTTGATTTCCACATCAGATGTTTCTGATTTTCGATTTTTATAAGTCAACAGGAAATGCCCATCAGACCGAACAACTTTTGCTAAGACGTCATTCCTATATGTGTTATAGTGTAGCTGGGCTCTTGGAGTTCCACATCAGGTGTTCCAGATCTTCAAATTTATTCTCTCAGCAGAAAATGCACATCACGTAGAACAATTTTTGCTATGGTACCATTTTTGTATCTCTTATAGTTTAGATGGTCTGTTGCGGTTCTGCATCAGGTGTTCAAGTTTCCAAGATAAATTATAGCCTATATGTTGCCTAGACATAATACCTATACAACCACAAAAAAATCATTCAAATCCGTCCAGTAGTTCCGAAGATTAGCGTGTATAAACAAACAGACACACAGACAGATTTTTATTTTTTTTTGGATTCGTGCCCTATTACTGTTTCTAAACCCCCCTCAATCATTTTTTTTTTAATATATCCAATGTACAGACACAGTTTTTTTACTGTTTTATTATATGTATAGATGTATAGATAAAAAGAAACCCAGTAATGATTACCCCGCAGTTATGTGTTACAATAATAAAACCGCATCAACTGGCCACGACATATGTAAGTTGTTTGCTGATGAAAACTTCGCAGGTGTCTATAACATCCACTAACATCCGTCCAAGCAACAACCAACCAACTCGCAACTGCCTAATGTTGACATCAATGACAATTCGCCGACTCTGTAAACTAGAACTCAATGCTGGTGAAATATACCGAACTTTAACATCTTTAGATAAACAGAAAGGGGACGACGGTATTCCACCCGTGTTTATTAAAAGATGTGCGAAAGCGCTGGCTTTACCCATCAGTCTCATTTATAACAGATCTCTAAAAGACGGTATTTTCCCTGAGCAATGGAAAAGGCACTGTTGGTGCCTATTTTCAAAGGCGGAGAAAGGAATTTAGTATCAAATAGGGTAGTTTCCTGGGTAAAAAAATAATAATTCTAATTAGTCCGTCAGTTAGATTATCGAAAAATAATGGACCCGTATTTTTTCTTTTGTCAATCAAACAAAAAATGACAAAGATAAAGCGCGTCAAAATTTGGGAGTGGGGGGTCGTGACGTCACGCCGTGCGACACTTTTTAGCACGGCGTGACGTCACGACATTGACATTGACATTGACAAAAGAAAAAATACGGGTCCATTATTTTTCGATAATCTAACTGACGGACTAATTAGAATTTTTTAGGAAACTAGCCTATTACAGACCCATTTCTATTTTAGTCATCTTTGGCAAAGTTTTTGAAATCTCATAACCAACCGTCTTTCATCGCATGTTAAACACCATCTCACCAGCCATCAACACGGTTTTATCAAATCTAGATCTACGACTACTAATCTAATGTGCTACGTGTCGTCTCTATCAGAGTCTTTGGATAAACGTATTCCTGTCGACACTATATACACTGACTTTAGTAAGGCGTTCGATAAGGTAGATCATTCTCTTCTTATAGCTAAACTTCAGCACTTGGGTATAGGAGGATCAATGCTAAAGTTGTTTCAGTCTTATCTTAGTGACCGGTCTTCAAAAGTTGTTGTGAGAGGCCATCATTCAAGCCTTTTCAAGCTATATCAGGTGTTTCGCAAGATTCCCATTTAGGCCCAATCCTCTTCAACATTTTCATAAACGACATCACGCTCTGCTTTTGGCACTCAAAATTCTATCTTTTTGCTGGCGACATGAAAATAATGAAACCAATATTAACTGAATTTGACTCTGCCTTATTGCAGGAAGATCTGAACAGACAGACGAACTGGTGCAAAACGAACAAAATGCTTCTTAACATTTCAAAGTGTTACTACATGCAATTTAGCTGTAACAAAATCGTCAAATCTAACGATTACACGATTAGCCAACAAAAACTACTACAGGTAGATGATATACGTGACTTGGGAGTCACACTAGATAAAAAACTTAAATTTGACAAACACATCCTAAACATTTAATCGAAGGGGCTCAAAATCCTTGGATTTATCTTACGTAACAGCAAAGATTTTAAAAAGGCGTCTACCAGAATTAAATTATTTAACACACTGGTTCGGCCAATATTGAATATAGCAGCCAGGTTTGGAATCCCCACTACGACATATACATTAAACATCTCGAAAGTGTCCAAAGACGTTTCCTGTATCATATTTGTTACAAAGATCGTTTAGCTGAAAAAGTTATCAGCTACAAAGACAGATTAGGGCACTACAATATGGTCTCACTTGCAGACAGAAGGAAAACGGCAGACCGGATACTACTGCACAAGGTATTCAACGGAGCCATAGACTGTAGCGAACTAGTACGCAAACTGCATATAAACGCGCCATCTCGTATGCCGCGGAAAAGCAGCTACAATTTATTTTGCGTCTCAGGATCTAAAACTAACCTGGGACATTTCGTCGCTCTCCCGAGACTCTGCAGGCAGTACAATGAGTTGTCTAAGCGTTGTGACCTGGATATAACCCTGCCCATTTCAAAATACAAAAAGAATTTAGCCACCGCAAAATAACTTAGTATATAACTATGTTAATTCTCATTGAAATGTGATTTAATTATAATTAAACTAATATAATTATACAATTGTAATATTAATGCTCAATCTCGACATTTTAATTCGTAATAATTATTTCGTAATATTATTTTCCTCAAACTTATTCAATGTTTCTCAAATTGTTATTCTTATCCTGTCTAGACCATTTGCAATATGAATGCTCAATCTTGACATGTTAATTTAATTTTTATCCTTCTGTTTTTAAAATTTGTATTCATTAGTCATTTACTTTCTCTATTTTTATCGTGTTTACTCCTAGTTATATATGCATGCTGTGGTCTTCTGTAATCGAAAGAGCACACGTAAAAAAACCTTTTGTATTATTGTAAATTTATATTGTGTATGTGTATCCTTTGTTGGAGATCCTTAATAAATAAATAAATACTAAATACATATTTTCACTAATAATATAATAAAACTCACGAGTTGCATTCATAATTCTCCCGATTTCTTCCCATAATATTCATCCGGCACTGGTCATGGTGATAATGTGGATCTTCATGATTATACAATTCTGTATAAATTGTTGGACCAGTGATATCAATAGTTCTTCATTCATTTTTAAACAAATATTTTTGCGAGTTTTTAAACGATACGTACATAAAAAATAATAAAAATACGTTGGCACGCATCTACTTCCCCGCGTCGACTGAGGCGCGTCGAGTCGAATCGAATCGCATCGGCGAAAAAATTTGCTTGTCGTGCAATGCGCGCGGTCTATTCGATTCGGTGCGCCGCGGCTCGTCGCTAATGGACGCAGCTTCATAGTCAATATACATATAGGAGGCGATTTTCTGCGATTCGATTCGACTCAGCTCGGCCAGCCTAGTGGACGCGAGCTTATCCACTCCGCAAATCCGCCATAGGCGGTGCGCCATCACTCGATCCACACTGAGGTGTTGGCTAGTATATACAGGTGATTGGAAGATGGGTGCAAAGCTTTAAGGCGAAGACAGTACAGACAATTTAGAACCAATTAAGCCATGGTTGTCTTAGACGAAGTCTTACCAATTCCTCCCTCCTCTGTCTCCTCTCGGCCTGTGTGTCATTTAGTGACACAAAAGCCTAAAACATGTTTTGCTAGATTGCTTACACATTACTTTAATTAAATAAATTAAAAATTAATTCATTTATCATTCAATTTGGCCATAAATAAGCAGTTTATTCATGCACCCTGTATAACGCATCCGATTATACGATCTCGATTTACGTATCCTTTATCTCACGGTTATTATTTAATGTTGTTTTATTCAGGTATGTAAATGGATTGGATTTGCTTATTTGGTGTAATCTGAGAAAAACGTTTGCTTACATCAAAAGCAGCAGTGTCACATTTAGTAAATATTTACAAGAACGATAAATAACTTATAAAACGAATACATTCAGTCCATATAAAAGAGCACATTAAAGTCTTCCGATCATTGTCAATTTATTAGCTGACCAATTAAACGATTCAGTTTTTATAGATAGGTAATTAAACACATCATCATCATCATTTCAGCCGAAAGACGCCTCCACCAAGCACCGCCACTTTGAACGGTCCTGTGTTTCCCGCATCCAGTGGATTCCTACAGCTTTCACAAAAGTCCACTTTGTGGGAGGCCTTCCAACGCTACGCTAATTAAACGCAGGATCAATGAGATTTGTGTTGCTCTCTTGTGTATTACACCATCTTTTGGCCGTTGTATCAGGCTTTTGGGATGATGCAACTGTAACACCAAGGTTCCATAGGACCGATACCATACCCCGACAGAGCTTCTTCAGATGGCAGGAAGCCCAATCTACATGGTACGCAATTTTTTGGCCACATTGGGATTGGTATACAATGTATTATAATAGAAGAACTGTTGTCGTTGCTGGAGTATCTATTGGTGAGTATTAATTCGTTATCATAATATCCTATCTATAAGGTCCCATTAAAATAGATGGACAAACTTTTAGAAATCATTCAGACCACCAGAATAAGGACGATGGTCAAAAAATATACACGGTGTCCCTGGAAGTAAGGATCAAATCGAATAGGGGCATGTGCAAGGTCATTTCCAAACTATTTAACCCTGAGAATGTCAGTGAATTTTTTTACGGTTCAAAAGTTATAACCGATTTTTTTTTTCAATCATTTCGCTTAGAGTTCAAAGAAATTAATCATAAAAAAATACTATCAGGGCTATCTAAAAAAAAAAAATGAATAGCCCTGATAGTTTTCACGAATTCGATCTTTCTTCTCTTTTTTTTTGTATTTTTTTTAGTTTTCTTTTTAGTATTTTTTTAGTTTTTATTTTTGTGCTAAAACGTTTGGAAATGACCTTGCCTACGTCCCTATTCGATTTGGTCCATACTTCCAGGGACACCCTGTATAAGAAAAACGCATTAGATACTTACAAGAAAAATAATCAGCTAACGAATACTCGCCGGCGCAATTAATTATTTTAGGTCAAAATAAAATCACTTTAATCAGTGTTTTTTTAACCGACTTCAAAAAAAGGAGGAGGTTCTCAATTCGTCGGAATCTTTTTTTTTTTTTTTTATGTATGTTCCCCGATTTCTCGAAGACGCCTGGACCGATTTGGAAAATTTTTCTTTTGTTTGAAAGGGTATACTTCCCAAGTGGTTGCATGATCATCAGGTCAGGATCTGATGATGGGATCCCAGGGAAATCGAGGGCAACCTTCAAATTTTATAGGCACATAGTACTATTTTCATATATTTTCTAAAGCTGTTTAAGTATTTGCATCTGATAATCATCATCTCAGGTGGATGAGCTGATGATGGAAGGTACAACTCCTCAATGGCTTGGAGTTAAAAGAAAATTCTTTCAAAATTATTTATAGTAACACTCGTGCATTTGCTCTCGGAAAGCACCATTTGGTGAAGTGGAACTGATGATGAAGACCACAGATGGCCACCGGAACTACTCAATAATGTCTCCGTACTATTTCACGGGTTGCGATTCGATACTTTAACATGGTTACTAAGCAATTTATGCTCGTCACAATGTGAATGGTGATATGGAGCTGATGGTGGACCAGGAGAACTCTTCAACAATTAACTTCCCTGCATCGGTAAAAGCAATATTTTGTAAAAGGCGATGAGAAAGTTGACACTAGGCTATTGTAACTGAGATAAATTATAAGCAGACCCACTGAAAAGCGTGAAATAAAAACTTTTTAACAAAAAAAAAAAAAACACTACAAAGTGAAAAATAACTTTAATTTCGGAAGTCGGTGGCAAAAAACTAAAATACAGATCCAGACACCGACTGCCGAAATTAAAGTTATTTTTCACTTTGTAGTGTTTTTTTTTAAGTCGGTTTTTTTTTTGTTAAAAAGTTTTTTTTTGCTTGGATATCTTTGGTTAGTCGTACTGAGCGCTGTGTTAAAATTTGTCCATCTATTTTAATGGGACCCTGTATATCTATACTTATCATAAAACAGAAGAGTTTGTGTGTTTAAACGCGCTTATTTCTGGAAGTACCACTCGGATTAAAAAAAAATCTTTTTGCATTTGATAACCCAAACAAACTATGTCCAAGTAAACCTTTTTATTTCTTTTCTTTCTTTCAATTCTTGAGGAAGTTTATAGGCTTTTTTATTTAACATTACGGTAGAGCTCTTAGGAGCGGAGCAAAAAGAAAAAAAACTGTAAAGAACGCTAAGTGAAAACGAAGTAAGTAATAGCGCGGGGAGGCGATGCGATGCAACGGAGTGGTTCGAGGGAACAAGAAGTTCGGGCGAAGTCGCGGGTAGAAGCTAATTATTTATAAATAGCTTTAGCCAGCGGCTTTGCATCTACGCTTTGCTCGTTGTTGCATCAGTTAGTCGCTTGAAAACAAACCTTCAGCTTACCGGGTAAGCGCCAGAGTAGCCGGCAATGACTGTTTAATGAAATATCAATCAATAGGTTTATCTGAACTTAGAGGGTTGTATAGTCACGTCTAAAAGTATGTTTTACACTTGGCTTTATTCAAAGGCGATTTTCTTCTTTATTTTTTAATGAAATTTTATGTTCTTACGAACATAGTATTTTCTAACCCATGATAGGTTTATGTTAAGTGTCGTATTTCAACGTTGCATTCGTTATTTCACGAAAAAATCGCAATTGAAAATTGCCAAGTGTATACATACTTTTAGACGTGACTGTACTGATGATTTTAATGATTATAATTCTTTCCTCGAAAAATTGAAACGCATAGGGGTCCAGAATCATGTATTTACTGAATCCATAGCAACAGGTGGAGAGCAGTGGTAGCCCAGTGGTATCGGCCGCGACTTACGAGTTGTAGGTCGTAGGTTCGAACCCAGACAGGCGCTTTACTTTGTGTAAATTATTTCATCACCATTGCTCTCAAAACGGTGAAGGAAAACATCGTGAGGAAACCGGCATGTACTAGAACCAAAAATTCAAAGACATGTGACATCTACCAACCCGCACTGGG